>CM074188.1:825202-3225202 GCA_037179385.1 Holothuria scabra
CTCACATGTATACATATTCAACATAGGCCATGCTTAGACCTAAACCTCAGTTGGGGACAAAGAATGGAAATCTGTTTATAACAGGCCTCGATTTATAGAAAGAATCAAGGAGAGCAACGTGAATTGCTTCTTCTTGGATTGTACTATGCCTAGCCTAATGTAGCTGAAGTTTCTCCTGGACAAAACAGCTGACTAAGCCTACCTGGTACACTGTAAAAAAGCCAGACTCCTGGATTTCCATGCACTAAAACACGAAGATCTTCGGTGTGAGCGGCGACTCCTTCCCGGTGGTAGCGGCGGTGAAATGGGTTAACTCGGCATGCCGGCGTGCACTTAAAAAAAATGCATCCGGCCTTGGCGCATGGCTCCCAGTTACCGCGGCGATTTGGCGTACGTGGAAAATGGCTATACCTTGACGAAGGCCTCTAGATAAGCAGCTGAATTGCGTCTACACTCAACTGTTTTCAACCCAGCAGATCTTACTGTACAAGGTCTTGATCATTCAACTGTGTAAGTAACATGTGCCTTTCATTCAGTTCGCTGTAGGCCTAGCACGTCCAGTTCAACTTAACGCCACTTCCTCTCATTGTACACTATATCTAACGTTACAGGCAACACACCTACAGTTGTACTACCGAGGCCTGCAGGTCTCCGTTGTCCATAACTATGAGATATGAAGGACCTGGCGCAATACGTACGTCAGGCCTACGTACGTATGTTAACCTGACAGTGCCTGCGTAGCCCCCCTGTGGCTGCCACCCTCTTAATGTTAGTTTTTCGTAGCGATGAGCTGAATGAAAAGACTTCGTCTGCTCCGCGAGGTAGTCGGCGATAGTCGAAAATTCATTTCACTTCTGTACTGTGAGTAAAAAGAAATTGTATTTTTCCTTTGAACTCACTTAATATATATGTAGAGCAAGACAGGTTTTTTTTTCAATCATGCAATGTCATGATGTCAGCGCGTAAGCGCGGGCTGTGATAATAGTTTCCAGTAGGTAGTATCTGTGCGAATATATTGGTGCAATATTTTCAACATATCGCGACTCGTAAAACATCCCGGCGTATGATCAGGAAGCCCTCGGCGTGGCTTCGGCGTGGGCTTTACATGGAATCCACCCTGGGTAAAAAGCCAAGCACTAACAGTAGCCTACAGATAGTAAGTAAAGGTCAAGAGCAGTCCTCACCCCCAATGTATTTTGAAGCAACAGCAATAAATAAAAACTGTTTTCTAACTTTTCCTCAAAGTATCTTTCAAATTTTATAACTTCAATATTGCATACCAAGCAGTTCTGGTAAATTTCACATTTGGAATAGAAAAATTATTGTCACATGACTATCAACAGCAGTCACCAAACAGGACACTTCATACTTTTCTTGTGTTTTTCATTTGAAAGTCTACATTATTTTGATTTTACATCGTGTCTTATAAATTTGTAAACTGAGCGCTTCACACAGATTTACAGTCTTTGAAGCCAGCATGTTGAATGATTTTGTTGGACTGACCCTTTGCTGTACTTTTTGTGCATTGTTTTTAAATATGTTTGTGCTGAAAGTTTGAAAAATTATCACTTTGTGAGGAACAGTTTGAAAGATTTTTGTTTAAGTTGTTAACCATTTTTGAAAAATCTTCCAGCACCTGTATTGAATTGCTAGGAATGCAACTCTGGTTAAATCAGAGATGTTCTTCATAAATGCAAATGGAAAATTTGTTTTGAAGGGTATGGAAAGTTCAAGGTGTTGGTGGTGCGGTGCGAGTTTGACATTTCCTGTCACGTTAAGGGAGGTCAGGGGACTGGGTTGCTTGGTTTTAGTGGCAGACAGCCTAATATGTGAGGATATTGATGTACCTAATTTTTCTGATTAAAGATGGAGTGTCATCATGGAAAAAATTCTGAAAATGCAAGCCTTCTGTAACCTTTTCATGGATTATGTCATGGCTATGTGACTTCATAATTAATATCTGAAATATGAATATTTCAGATATTAATTATGAAGTCACAGGGTTGTGACGTAATCTGTGAAAAGGTTTCTGAAGACTTGCGTTATCAGTTTTATTTTCATGACGACCCTCCATCTTTAAGCAAACTGCATATCTGATCAGGTTACATGCCATGATTTGTTTAGAGAAATTTTTTGATTTCAGTTGCTTAAATGCTATGTACAGTATTTTGTGACAAATTTTATGCGTAAAATTTTGAAAAAACATATTGGGGCAGGGTCAAGGGGAAGTTAGGATTTGAGTCAAAATACAAAGTAGAAAGAACATAGTCAAATGAGGTATGGCTGAATAGCTAATAAGTTAAACTTTTTATATGGTGTTTACAGAATGGTTATATGCCAAGTCAATTAAAAGTTGTGTCTGCTTAAATTAACTGTGAATTTACTGTATGGTTATTTTCTTCTCAATTTCTTAGAATTAAAGGGATGTTTTTGAAGCTACACCCTTCCCTTTAATAATTTCAAGACAAACCATTTTGAAATTGGTAGCCACAGTAATACCAAGAACAAATTGGCCAGTATTCTTCCTCAATGTATTCAATTTGTTAATTAATAGAAATTACTAATTGCTTAATTTTTCCCTCCATTACCTGTCCCTCAGTTACCAAAAAGTTGATGTTTTTAATTTCTCAGTTAGTTAATGCAGGGTTCTCACTGACCCGAACTCCCGGGTCCCTGACGCGCAAGTTCAACTGAAGACGCTTGAAACAAAATCATGTGCGTCCCAGGGACGCACGGGATTTGCTTGCAAAAAGCAAGTAAAATTTTGGCAAGGAGGCATAGAAAGTTTTGTGTTGAAAAGTTCACAGGAACCCATTGCCTTGAAATGTTAACTGTCGATGTCACTTCACAAAATCCATGTAGGCAATCTGCCTACCAAAGTTTCTTATCACCACAGTTTGTATTCAACTCGACCAGAAAAATTAGCTTGAACCTACAAGACAGATATTGGTAATGGGGCCCAGACCTGCGATATGGCCAGTGCTGTTGAGATCATCCGCCAAACTCTTGTCCAGCTAAGTCAGAGTAAGACCACTTGTCCATGGTTTAGGCAGCTGCGTGGTGTTGCAAATATCACAGCAGAACATCAGAATGGAAAGTGCGGAGCGTCACTGATCATTCGCCGGGAGTGATTCACAGTATGCCGCATGCAGGGAACTTTCATCCATATCCAGTCTACAGTCTTGCTGGCAATATGCGCTATCTTAGTTGTTTTGGCAGGTTACAGTAAGTTTGCTTCATCTTGGCACTATCTTCCAAAAAATATGGGGCCCTCAGAAATTTGATGGGACTCTTGATAAAAACAGTTGAGGGTTCAGGGACTCTTGGGTTTGGGGGCGTAATGAGAACCCTGTAATGACAGAAAAATTTACAAATTTCTATGAAACAGGTGTAATGGACCTTCCTCTAAATTAATGTGAAATCATGTCCTTTGTCTCCTTTTATGGTTCTGAGAAAACAATATTAGTCAAACATTTGACCCTCTGGTACCGGTTATGGAGGGACAAATGTTTTTTTGCACATATATTGTACAGTATGCATCTTGTGGGGGTTTTAAGTGTGTATGATAACAGGTTTAGAGTGTGTATGGTAACAGTTTTCTTGGAATATGTGCACAGTTTCAAAGCTATACACCAGCCAAAGCAGAAGTATATTAACTTCTGAATAATATATCTGCAGATGGTATTATATCATTACACTTTACATGTATGTGACTATCTGCAGCACTCATGTTGTAGTCAGAGCATGCTTTTTCATCACATAGAGTAACCCTGAGTTGTTTCAAGTGTTATTGTTGAATTGATGGTTGTGAGACAGAAAGAATCTGTTGACTAAAAACTAAAGTACTGTACAAGCCTGCTACAAATTTACTACAAAGAAAAATATTCCAGTATTGCCTTCAACCAATCTCTCATAGTGGTGCCAAAACCTACTGCACTGGTCATCTAGGATGCCTGTGCGGTAGTAACATTCTTAAAATGTACAATACTGTAACTGGATTTTTTGAACGATTAGGATTTGTTAGAACTATGTACTGAAAAATCTTTAAATATGTAAGACAAGCCAAAAGCTACCATTATAACTACTGTACAGTACAGTATATACTGGGAATTCAGGCCTGTTTCAGTGGTCATTCTGAAGTACTATACAATGGTCTGCAAACTACAGTAACTTCCTTTTTCAAATTCAGTGGTTAGCTTGCTAACTACAAGGGTTGGCATGTCCAGAGTTGTCAGAAAAGTTAAATTGGAAAGGGGCTCTTTTGCATGTATGTGTTATACTACAGGGTATTGGGATAATGTCTCAGCTGGGATTAGCAAAAAGTTTTTCCAATTGCTAAATATAATAGCCTATATACTTAAAAATGTTCCGATCTAGGAACGT
Organism: Holothuria scabra; assembly: GCA_037179385.1. Taxonomy (NCBI): domain Eukaryota; kingdom Metazoa; phylum Echinodermata; class Holothuroidea; order Aspidochirotida; family Holothuriidae; genus Holothuria; species Holothuria scabra. The sequence goes on from CM074188.1 coordinate 829,586, forward strand.
GCTGTAATGCTGGAATGAGCTGTCATACAAGACAAAGGTTTTTGTTGTTGCAATAAAGAGATTGAAAATAAACCTAGGTACAATATGATTTATACAGTAGTGTACTGCAATACTGTAGTTTTTTTCCCCAAGTATATAAAGTACAGTATCAGTGATGCTGTTTTAGTCATCTTGTTGTTCCCTGCCTCTTACCCTTCCCCCATTCAAAAACAGTGAATTAGGTGTCATGTCCCAGCTTAATTTTTCAGTTTTAAATGATTTAATATGATAATATTACTTAAGTTAGCTGATGAAAGAGGGATTATTTATCACACAAGAGGTAGTGAAAATTTGTCTCCCTCCATTTCCATCGCAAATTGTCCCTCCATTACCACGAAAAATCAAGTCTAAATATGAAATATGATACATGAAGACCTACTTTTCTACTTTAAAGTATGAATTAATGTGTTAGCCATTGTATCATGTAAGTTTGACAAGTGTTGCTATTTAAGAACCATGATCTGATTCATGTCAAAAAATGTTCAAAAACCATCCATGTTAATTTTGTGTCCCTCCATTACCATGACGTCTTTTGTACCATGATTTCCCCCAAGCAACAGTGCTAAAAATTTCTAATGCTGTAGTTAGGAGAGTAAGTCCTTGCCTTCATAACCACATAAGAAATTGGGAAATACTCCTTCATACTTATGCAGTGAGAGGGAGAACTGTCAAATGTCCCCCCGTTACCGCTTGACCTTGCCCTTTGACCATTAGCACAGTGCCATATTTTCATGTTAAAAGTTGCAAATTTTTAAGACTTAAGTTGCTGACAACTTTTCACAGGAAAAAGGTAAATAATGAGGCATTAATTTGATATGAAGTACACTTAGCATTATACAGAGTAGTCATAATCTGGTTTTAAGTTAAGGAAGTTGGCTTAATTTTGGATACCTATATCAGACTTTGTGTTTTAGATTTTTCAGATTTGCTACAAATCACACTTCTCAGGAAATTAAGGGTTGTGTTAGGTGTTCAGTTCTACAAAGCTTTCATAGATTGCCTGTGTTACCGTTTGTCTTCTAGTTGTGCAGAAAATTGCACTTTTCACAGTGATTTGAGGTGAGTGATGGTGTGCAATCGTACTCACACACCTCAAAATTCAAGGCCTGCTGTATGTGGACCCTCAAAACTAGTTTTTGTTTGCTTTTAGAAGTATTTGTTTGCACTTGAAGGCCATAATGCTGTAGTACTATATCTTCAGAAGTAATATGTGGTCACTTGAATTTACTGTAAGCAGGAGTAGACATTACCACATTGATATTTTGAACAAAGAATTGTTCCTTGGAAAATGTTTTTCAAAAAAGGCCCATACTTTTCTAGAGAGATAATTGTCCATTATTCATAATTTGAAAATTTTCATGATGAAATGAGTTATACTGTCAAAATCTCCCACACTGGGTGATGACTGACTGCATCTGTGTGGTCAATTGGTCAAAGTTTCTGACTTGCAGCCTGGAGGTCTGGAGGTTGGTTCTAAGCCAGGTCATATTGAAGACTTTAAAAGAAGGGTTTAAGTTCACATGGAGTTTTGATGTGTTGGAGCTATGTCATTCCTCAATAATGAAAGTGTGACATGCAAACCCAAAATTACAATTCATCAAACAATTTTGAAAAGTAGCTTATCACCTTCCAAATATCATGTTTTAACTGAGTATCAAATAGGAAGATGGTTGAGTAATAATTGGCTGAGATATTTCAGAGAGGAGGTCATTCATCTACATGTGTGACGTATGTAACGTGGTGTCCACTTACATGCTTGTAATGGAGTATGATAAAAAAAAAAAATGAGATATTTGTGTGTTATCATATTTTTCTTGCCTATCTGAGTTACTTAAATGCCCAAAAAGTGTATACTGTATTGTATGAAAAGGTGTCGAAAACACAAATGTTAGAAAAGTGGACACTGTTATGTACGTCACAATGCTGCTATTTGTTCTTAAAACACTGAAAATGTGCATTTACTGGTTTGAACCAGAATGTATTACTGTACACTGCTGACTATTTTTGCACAGATTAAGTGATGTAGTATATATTCTAGGTGTCTGGAAAGAGTCAGCCTTAGTCAGGTGTTTGTAATACAGAGCTATGACTAAAATTGTGACGTATGTAACGGTGTCCACACCCAAAATTTGAAATTTTCAAATCCTTCATTCTTCAGTAAAAAAATAGTATTATGTATATTACTCATTTTTCTGAAGTTATTAACAATAGCAGTGTCACAAAGAGCCTAATATTCTATCTCAAACTGACATTTTGGTGAAATTTGATTTTTTTGTGACGTATGTAACAGGACACCAAGGGGGCGGACACTAAGTCTGTATTTGCATACAGTGGCTCTCCTTGTGAACATTGCCACAAATGGCAATACTTATCTAAAAGACAATCTTATGGGCTATTGTGATATACCTGTGTATACAACTGGAAATTTATTGTGTGGCTGTATGGCTGCAGTAGCTTTGTGACATATGAACTGGGTGGGTGGACACCAATGTTACATACGTCACAAATCCAATTTTTATGTCCTTATATTTCTGTATAGATAGTAGCTATGTGCAAGCCCATGTTGATATGAACTACTGGTGCCTAGGTCTTGAAAAACACACCTCTAGTCGATACATAAGTTCTTGCAGTTTTCAGTTCTCAGAGTTGTGTGATGTATGTAACGGGGGGGGGGGGGACACCAAATGTTACATACATAACACTCTTTTTGTATAGCTCATAGGAAATAACTCCCGTAATGTTTGTCCCCATGCTATGTCACATTTAATAAAGTGATGTGATCCACTTCATATGACATACATAATGGGGAGACCTAACCCTTGTTCTGCATCTGATAGCCTTTTGAAAAACAATTGTATTTTTATGTCTCATTTTAGTGTCCACTTTTTGACCAATTTTCAACTAATATCGGCTCTCAGAAAAAAACTAGGGGTGGTATGATAGTAATGTTTTCTTGAAGTATCTCTGTGCTGGGTGAGGTCTACGAAAATACATCAGCTACAGACTTCCACCCTAAGGAGGCTGAGTAGGTGCTCTATATATTTGTCCACTGTGAATCTCTCCAGTACTGGAGAATAGTACATACTAACAGTATCTTTAGCATTTGTGTGAAATTTTCATTGAAATCAAATGTGCTGTTCTCAGTATATGAGAAGGTAAAGTTGTCTTAATTTCAACAAAAAGTGAAGTTGCAGCAAGCACATGTGACATCACATTTTCAGATTAATGGACAGTCTATTGTTTTTCTTAAACTTCTCTAAACCAGTTTTCTACTCAATAATTCCATATTATTAGTGTGTGATTGCTGAAGTGGCATGAGAACTTAACAAACTTTGCATTCTCCACAGGTGGGGTCCTATTCCTATTAATCTCAAAGAAAACACAACACTATTAAAAGACAAAGGGAAACAAAGCATTCCTTGTCAATGTGAGAAAATGACATACTGTAAATCTTTGCTGCCTTTAAGCTCACATTGAAACACAAATCTAGTGACTTCATGTGCTGGTACCATTAAGTTTTTTTCCAAAAACTTGATTGCAGAACTTATTGCTATCTTAGCATATCAACTTAAACAACAACTAGAGGTACAGTATCGAACTGTATGTCTTGTTATACTTTTCAACCAGGTTTTGGACCATTTGGTGAACACCGAGTTAATGCAAGCTGGGCAGCTGTACAAGAAATGACGAAACTGGATTTGCCAGACAATATTTCTCTTATACCTTTGGAGCTACCAGTAGAGTACAAAGCAGTTGATAAGTTGGTTCCATTCATTTGGGAAAAATATAAACCAGATGTAAGTACTATAGGATTATAGGAATCAATGCTATGTTTCTCAAAAGGATGTTATATAGATTAAAAATCAGCGGGTAGAGACTGCTGTCAGAGCCTCATGTGTCTTGGCTGACTGATGGACCCATTGTCTTGTGCCTTGTTACATTTAGGGAAGGAAGTCTGTGTTTACTGTTGGATCAATTTTTTGTTTGACATTCAAGGGCAAAATAAAGTGCACTATTGACTTTATTCATCCCCTTTTGTGGAAATAGGTACAGTACTCCATTTCATCCCCTGTTTGAGTTTGATTCCATGTTATTCCGTAGTGTTTTGAAATATGTAGCTAATGATAAGTTTCTGTATAAAGCACAAAAACATGAACTCACACATTCATGCTGTAATTGGTAGCATCATCCTTAATGTTTTTTCAGTAAAGACTTGAATTTAGAGTATAGTACAACTTGGTAGGTCAGACATTACCCTTATGCATGCAAAGAATTAAAACCCCATTGTTTTGATGGAGGTCAACATCCTCTGAGGTCACCACAGATCAAACTTGAAAAGCCTTGTTAACATGATATCTCAAGTTAAGAAAATTAAACATATTTGATATTTAGCATGTTGATGTGTTATGATGAGAAGATGGTCCCTATTGTTTTTGGTGGAGGTCAAAGTTTATTTGGAACTCTAAGGATCTAAATCTGAAAACACTTTTAACATGTAACAACATCTGAAGCTAGAAAACTTGGATAAATGTCATATTTAGTAGACCATGTGAATGCTCTCTGGTGAGAAGGTGGTTACTATTGTTTTTGGTGGAGGTCAAAGGTCTTCTGGTATCACACAAGGTAAAACCATGAAAACCTTGTTCACATGATATCTGAAGCTGGCTAGGAGTTGACTTCGATGGTCTCCATATTTGTTAAGGGGATGCGTTATGGGACGAAGATGGTCTCTGTTGTTTTGGTAAAGGTCAAAAGTTCATCTGGGATCACCAAGGGTTAAATAGTTAACACAAAATATTTTTCAAACATTTAAAAAACATTTGACTGTTAAGATGTGTGAAATCATAACATCAAAATCTAAATGCATTTTTGCATTCATGTTTTACCTCACTTTCAACCAGATGTTTACACAGTAGCTCTATGGTGGGTTGATGTATAACACTGTACTTTCTTTTATTACAATATATTCAGTCAGTGCTGTACTGACGTAGTTTCATTTTTCTATCACTTACAGTTGGTGATACACATAGGTGTATCAGGTATAGCGTCTGAACTCACCTTGGAACAACAAGGACATAACACTGGATATGTCAAGTCCGATGTCACTCAAATGGTCCCAAAGACTCCAGTAAGTTTGATAACCATATTAAAACCATTAGAAATGGTCATTGCATACTGTTTTAAAGTGACACAGTTTTCAGGATTAGGATGCAGGTTAAGCTTAGTCTGCAGACTGTCTCGAGCCAATTGCAATGCAGCATAACTCCTCATTACTGTTTGTCTTTTAAAAGAGAGTTTTAACAAGTTTTAAACATTTGTGTTCCATTTTAGTCAAGTTGCATGCCTGCTGGACATTGAACTGACTAGACTCCACAAAAGTAATGATAGGAATAGATGAGTATTGCAGAGCTCAACATTTGCTGTCTGCTTCTTATGCTTCTAGATGAAGAATTTTAGGATGAAGCAAAATGGAAAAAGGTTTAGGGACTTCTAGCAGATCAGAAAATGAGGGACACAAGGAGTTTCTTTATTAACCTTGTGAAAGAGTTACTGTATGGATGGAAATAGTGTAGCATTCATGATGTACTGTACAGTATTACTGTAGATCATACTCTAAAGAATACAGTAGACCATGAGTTGGAGCCATTTGGCCTTGGTCCATACAGGAGGAGGTTGTCATTTTTACATTCTGTATATTCACATGGTTTTTAAAAGTGTCCTTGCCCTGTAACACCAGTCTTGCCATGTAACACCAGTCTTGTTTGCAGGCAGGTTGGTGATGGTTTTTCATCAACCTGACTCAACTCTAGTCATACTCAACAGCTTGAAACCGCAAGCTGAATATCAACACAGCACTGGGCCTTCATGTATACCAGCCCAGCAAGTGCACACTCTATGGTAGTTGTGATGTTGTGGGCATCAGACAGGTCTACTAACTTAAGCTAAAAATGCATGCAGTGTAAAAAATAGACCTGTGAATACAGTATGCAGAATGCATGTCCCACAAGCAGGACACTATCATCAAAACTCTTCAATGGTAAATGCATTCTCTGTCAATTGCATTAGTGTCTGCCATGTTTCATGATGAACTCGTTAGAGTTATGTGATGATATTTTTCTAAATTATGAATTGTATAGGGCAGTAACATGTAGGTTTATCTTGAATATACAATGAATAAGTCCTGAAATATTGTAAAAGAAACTTGGAAGTATTAAATAGTAGAAATCTATGGAATCTGGCTGTTGTTTCAAAATAAATTAGTGGCAATTACTTTTGAAACCTTGTATTACTATAGTTGTCCAGGTTTGGTCTTATCTCTTTTCAAGTTGTTCGCTCCAGTTGTTTATCTTTGATTGAGACTTAAGAGGTGCCCAGGGTCCTCCATCCTGATTCTGGGAAGTACTGAATCTAAAGACTGGTGATACTTTTCAACATTTCAGATGAGAACACAGCTACTGTATTTCAGTAGCAGGATTGGGAACACATACTTGCCATCTGAATGTTAGTAGAGTGAATCAGTCTTTGACCATCAATTGGTGATAAGCCCACATGCTTTATTAATACCCTCAACTTCACTTAATAACTTAATACTTCTTGAGAGGAACACTTCTAATTAATTGTTACATTGAGTCAGTTGGACAAGTACAAAGATGTTATTGTAGTCAAACATTAATTGTTGACATGTATATATTAGTATGCAGTAATGTAAAATATATTCACTGTAGGTGTACATACTGAAAAATAAGCAAATTCTGTGTCTTTTAGTGGCAAGTTTTGTGATATTTAGTGGCAAATCTCTCCCATCATTAAACAATTACTAGTTTGTTAGTATACAATCATTAAAACTGATCCTGTTTAAGTAAGATTTTGTTCTCATTTAAATTTTTTGGCAGGTTTGCAAAGAGAATGGTCCTGATTGCATTCTGAGTCAAATCAATATGTCCAATGTATGTGAAGATATCAACACCTCTAGTTGCAATGTAAAAGCTGTAGTATCCTACTCTGCTGGAAGGTAATACTTGCAAGTATCGATAAAACTTCTTCCCCCCACTTACCTTACCCCAGCAGTTATAACAGTATGAATTGATATAGGTCATAGACACTTCACCAAGTACCAATGCAGAGGATTGTTAGACAGTGTTTTGCTGTGCATCATGCTTGGTCAGGGTAAAATGACAGTGACAAAAACAAAACCAAGTCTGCCTAGCAATTCTGTTTAAGACAGGTTTCACACTACGCTTACCACTTAGCTCCCATCACAGACAAGAAATGAAAAACTCCCAAATACCTGGCCAATTTGTATTGTCTGACAGCTTGATATCTCAACTTTGAGCAAGTCATAAAATGGAGATACTGGTAGTTCATGTACTTGAGGTGGGCTATGAAGGTCAAAGCATGAGGTTACCATATACTGCAACAACACATCTGTCTCCAATCTGGAACTACCATATGTAGTATAGACAGTGGTTGTGAGCGTATGCTTTGAATATTCATCTTTTTATCAATGTGTCAATGAAAAAGTAACAAAAGTTTTTCAAGGCGTCACAAGTAATTGGCAAAAATTAATTGTGGTTGTTATTTTGGAAAAATGTAATTTCAGTTTGACAGCAAGCCTTCTCAGGCTTGCAGAATTACCATTCAGAAGAGTATTCACTGATACTTGTTCCCTTTTGTAGCTGGTAAGCCATACATCTGACAGTAACTGAGTGTGGGTGCATTAGTATATTACTGCCCCTCATATGGTGAGCAGAAAACTTGCAAACATTTTGTATTATTCTTGACACCTCCAAACTTTGTAACAATGAGAAGTAGGGAATGTGCAAAATTTGTTGTACCCACAGTATGTGTTGAATGGGTTGGTAAATTGATGGCATAGTTTGGCCTTATTGCAGTGTTATCAGTGGTGAGCACTTGTCTTGTTTTGACACGTAGTAGACACCACTAAATGAACAGGATAATTTTTGACAGAAATTCGTATTGTTTACAATGGAAAGCAATGAAACTGAAAAAAAATAAAGAGAGGTATAATCTGACACTCTTTAGCAGTGTTTGCACCGGGTAGGAAATTCGTACCCGGGTACCTGAACCGTATTACCGGTCGGGTACCCAATCGTAAACCTTGCGATATCTTTCGTCCGCCCCCGCCACCTATGGGCTAGGCTAGGCTATGCACAGTGTAGAATGTAGGCCTATGCTGTTTTGTGAAATGGTATTGGAGCGGATGTTGGAAACACACATCGCAGGAATTGTTTCTGGAAAAATGCAATTTAACAAAAGCATGTTATGGAAACAAGTTAAGCAGCTTCATTTCAAATAATTTTGAATGAGATGTGGGTTGGTACATTTGTTACTTTTAATAACCATGTTATTTTGCAAAGATCAAAAAGAAATCATGGAAAAACGCTACCCGGGTAGTAATTTTCTACCCGGGTAGCAAGAACGTCGGTCGGGTACCCGGGTACCAGGTGCAAAAACTACTCTTTAGGGAGTTTTGAAATGTTCAGTTACTACAGGTAAGTAATACTGGGTGTACGTCATCACTAATTTATGGTTTCTATTCGATGGGTTTTGGTATTACATTGTGTGAAGTGGTGGAGTGAGGGACATTTTGCCGTCAAAACATCAGGTGTCATAAGAAAGATGTGGGTTTTTCTTGAAGGTTGCTGTGGTTCAATGTAGTTTTATTTCAGTTGTCTCTTTAGACTACATGGAACTTAATAAAAGACAAACACAGAGTACTTACTTTAATTTTTTCATCTTATTTACCCAAAAAACAAGAATTACCCCATTGTAATAATGTGAAACCTGTTTTGAATTATTTAGACACAGTATGCTTGTACGGGACCTTGTTTGGTGTTATCGTTAATACCTGTAACTGCAAGGGGAAGAACACATGGCTTTGTACATAGTGGAGGGGACAGAAAGCCTTTGTTTTTGTTGTTACACCCTTCAAGTTCACTGCTGGTGCATTATCATCCTTTACTTACAAGATCAAAATTCTTCCCATTATTTTTTTAAAGTTTCGTGTTTTTCCCCAACCTCTTTCTTATCAGGTACTAGGCATGTATATACTGCAACACTAAAGACAATTGTAAACAAAAGTTTTCAACTTTGACATTATTTCTTACTGAACCAGTTGACTTCAGTTTACTTTTGGATTACAGACTAGTTGATTGAAAGAAGTCTTCAAGGACTTTGTCATAATGAAACATGTGAAAGAACAAAAGAAAGGGCAAATGCCCAGTTGGACAGACACAAAGACAGACAGACAGACAGAACAACAGACAAGATACTATATGATTCTGACAGACTTGAAAAGGTTGGATTTTCCTGGCTTAGCTTGTAGCAAAATGTTTAGCCTTTTTCGGAGAGATATCTTAGTGGAAGACATGCTCCACGCAAAATACCTTTATGACAAAGGTGCAGTCCCAACCAACCATGCAAGTATTATGCTATTTGCAATGACTGATTCTTAAATCAAGGTGACTTTTTCCAAACCAGTTGTAAAGGTATCAATTGATCTTTATATTTTATTGTTTTGCAATTCTTTGAATTTTGTGACATTTTTGACTAAGTCACTTTCTGGTTGTGTGGCAAAACTAGTTGTATTTTGAAATTAGGAAATATGTGAATCTCATTTGTTTGTGTAGAGTGTTATGTTTGGGAAACTTTAAGGCTGTTCCATCCTCGAAAGCAAATGTATGGATTTATTAAATAAAATTATTATTTATTTGTAGTGTATTTTACATTTAACTGTGGTCTTCTTCTCTCTCTTCACAGGTATCTTTGTGGTTATGCGTATTACACATCTCTTCATCACAACCCTAGTTGTTCAGCCTTTATTCATGTACCTCCTCTCAATGAACCTTACTCTGCCCAGCAGCTAGCCCTTGGTATCAGGGAGGCCCTACTAAGTATGCTAAAACAAATAAGTGATAGTGATAGTTGAATAAAACAATAAGTGATATGTGCTGTGTTCTTTATGTTCTTTCATCAGTGCTAATTGTTATAAACAAATGGAGAGTGGCAATGCTTATGTTAGTTAAGTGCTTAATTAACACCACATGCAGTCTATTGTTGTAGTAATTGTGTTGCCCAAATTTCTTGCAAGGACATATGAACAGTTTTGACTGATTTTGACCCTGAAAATGGTCAATATTTTGCTCATTTTTTCAGCTATATAATGCACAAAGCAAAACCTCTTGGAAATCGGTATACACATTTTTTGCCAAAGATATATAAATATTGACAAGAACACTACTAAACCACCTACCCAAGGCAATGTAACTGAGGTTAATATAAATTGGTGTTAAGTACTACTCCCTTCTACAGTGTGTGCAATGGTGCAGAGGTACAGTACAGTGGTAGTAGATTTCAATTTACCTGTGATTAGATGAAAAGGAAACAACAAATTCACAAATTTGGGTGATGATTGCAGATCTGCATCCAAAGAGGCTGGCATTTAAAAATGGAAGGAGGGCAAAGGAATTCAGTTTTCTCCTGTCCTAATACATTTTTCTTACACATTTGGTCTCCCAAATGAACTTTTGCTCCCCCAAATGAATTTTTGCTCCCCTCTGTACCTCTTTGGCTAAGGCACAGGTATATCGTATGGTCTATATTGCCATCTTACCAGTCTTATAACTTTCAAGTGAGTGTTGTCAATACCTCATTTTAAAGTATAGATCAAGCAACATTTGTTAATGTTTTCTCCTACCAAACATACCTATTGGCAGCACAAGTCATCTTCCATCCATTCAAGGATTCTTCTATCTTGGGTCAGGGAGAGAGCTGAAAAGCTTGTCAACCAGTGTTAATATGTGAATTACATCTGATGTCTATGAAGAAAAAATGCCAACTGATTGTTTTTTTTTTTTTGTGACCTCACATCAAAATACATTTTTAGATGTCAACATAGTCTGATGAAATCTGTAAATTGATGCGACATCCCTATTAAAAAGCATTAATTCAATTTTCATAGTACTGCAGGTAAACATATATTTACACAGGTTGGCAAATTTTTGGCTCTTTCTAAGAAAAGATGGAGAAGGTTTTAACAAAAGCTCACTATTCAGAATGGAATGTGATCTCATTCATTGTAGGGTGACTGCGGCTTTGGATTTCCTCATTCTTTCAATTTTGTGGATTTTATTTTTCAATGAATTTTGATGGTGGTCATGTGCCTAGTAAAATGCTGTGTTCATACTGTATATCCATTGGTTTAACTATAGTAGCTTTAATTACAATACTTTTAGTACTGTTGTGTGCTGGTAAAACAGTCTCCATTGTTCTGTGGGAAAATTTGTAGTCCATTGACTGTAGTTTAATATCTCTCCTTTACACATTCCAGCTATGCAATTGAAAAAAAGTAGAAATTGTAAAACAGTTTATACCAATACTGTGGTTGCTCTTATCAATGGCAGAGATGATTAATTTGTATAATTTGTGATATATCTTTCGTTCTGTATGCTACCAACTGATACTATGTCATTATAATACTTAGGGGTTAAAAGGCTGTCAAATGGGAGAGCTCAGCTGTTTTAGTTAGTAATGGCCTTGAACTCAATGCATGATATTTTTACTTGTAACCTATTCCTTATAGAGTGATTTAAGGACAATAAAGTTGCAGTAGACTGGTACCCTTTGTAGTTTAAAGGTGACATATTACATTCCACATGTCTTGCATACTGTCGTTAGAGAATTCTGCCCCTTGAAAGTGTATGTCATTACTTGGCCGATACTGTAACGACTTTGCCAATTTCAGGACAATAGAAAACCCCAGACAACAATAGGCTGTTACTGGACCATATAATCTGTAACAATGTTGTCTTTTGTCAGTTTTGCAGCTTGAAGGACAGGATAAGTTTGTCCAAGCTTCAAGGGAGTAAATTCTCCAATGGTACTGTACATGTGCCATCATTATACATTTGATTTTTGGTCCTATACCTTAATAATTTGGCATGTAGTGGATCTGGATGGTTGATGTCTCCTCCAGTGGCATGCATATTCTGTACCTGCAGCATTCCTGTTGTTTGCACCATTACACTCTTTGTCTGTGAGGAATTTGTTTCCCAGCGATTGTGCCTACCACACAGGTGTCCTTCAACTTCCAGGAAACTTGAGGGTACACTGTACTGTAACATGTGTGGTACTATTAACAGTGGTCATTTTGAATACAGCTGTCTCTCTGTTTTTGTTTGTCTATTTCCATAACTGCAGTGGTAGATGGTTGCAATGAGAGTGTTCTATTGGAGGAAACTGACTCATCCTAGGAGAGGCTTGAGAGCAGTGTTAGTGCAAACAGTTGTTAGAGAAGGAGACACATTGAACAAAATTTTTCAGACAAGATCTATTTGAAAATGATTGACAGGTCTCTTTGTTTCTGTTGTAAATCTCTTTTGACTAAGCCGATGTAAAGATGATTTTTTCCAGTCTTTCCCAAGGGATCCCTAAACGAAGACTATTGTCTGCACATGTTCGGAGTTGAGGTTTGTTTCTTCCAATTACAAAGCGAAGAATAAGAATTTTCAGTGGAACGATTGGATACACACACATTTGAAAAGCCTGCTTCGATTGTGTCCCGCCTCATTATTGATGGGATGGGAGCATTGTTCAAGCCTGTCAGATTCCCTTAAATTTGCAACAATTTTTTCATTATAGGAACAAAACGGTTAAAGTAATTTTCAGAAAAATTGTTGCCGACTTCAAACAAGATGATATATCTTGTCTAGGACAGTGTCAAATGACATAAATTTCATAATTTTGCATGATGGCTGGCAGCAAAATGTTAACAGGAATGCAGATCTTCGCTGGTATTTTGATAATGCATTACTTACCATGGTTGATGGAAGCATTCAAATAAGAATTTGGGAGATAAAGTAAAAGTTGCATTTGGAAAGAACACAGTCTGAAACAGGCTAGAGAAGGTTGTTCCTTCTTCTCTAGCAACTCCCTGATTATTTTATGTATGGGGGGAATATCTTATGGATGTAACCCTCCTACTTTTATATGTCTGTGGTCTAAAATGTTCCCTGGGGTGTCACTTAAATACTGCATGGGACTACAGTATGCTGGAAAAACTTACAATGCAAGTAAAAGGGTAACAAATTTCTAGTGTTTAGGTTAAGGTCTTAATTCTTTATATAAGGCCATGGTGTCATTACAACTCATTATCAGAGTATAGAGGATATGCAAATACAATATTCTTTTCTCAGAAATGTAGACAGGAATGCAATTGTAATCATGTATTTCCTTACTTTCTTCTTCATGAAAGTTGTGGTGGGAAGTTTTCTTTTCCCTCCTGATTGAACACTTGATATTTTCATTCTTATTCATCAATTCAGTTTTGTTTTATACTTTATTATTCATAGTTTTTTGTATATTTTGTTGGAGTCAGTGCAAGAAAAAGATAATTGTAGAAGACAATGAAAAGATTTCAATATATTTATTTCATGTAGTTTTACATAGCAATATGACTGCAGCATCTGGAGTCCAAACAGGATACCAATTATAACACAGAAACCAATCACTTTACTTCTCATCTGAATGAAGACAAGTTTGTGATAAATAGAGTACGTTGATAAAATGGCATTCCTTGATCAAACATTCATAAATGCCTTTAATCAAAATGAAAAAAAAAGCATATTTGACAAGGCTGCAATTTCAAACTGTTACTTCACATGCCAACACGGTAAGACTGAAACGATTATTGTGAGGGTGACAACAGCTTCAGGCTGAAAAAATCTGTGTCAGCTAAAGGTTAATTTTTAAAGCCTTGAAACCTTATGAGAGGCAAAGGTCTGTGTCCTCAAGAGATACATTATTCAAATATGCCTTTAGTCAGACTGTGAGCACTTTTGCTGTAGGACCAAGCTTGGATATCAAATTTATTACTATTCTGTCATCAATCTTTAAGCAGCATCAAGCTCAATGTAAAGCATAATTCCACATGAAACAAGAAAACTTTTGAATTATTTGAACAGGTGTGAGACAATTACTTAAAGTCGGGAACATTTCCCTCACAGCATGTAAACATTCCCAAACAGGTGCCCCGAAAATTCTTCCCATAACACAAGAAAGCCATGTTTGTTGTAATAAAGACCTGTGAATGTACAGGACAATCAGTCTCTCAGGTAGCTATAGGTACACATTTCTAATACAGAAAGAGAAGATTTACTGAATATTACTCTGCTGCTAAAAGCTGTGTTATACCTGGCATCAAGGTCAACACAATCAAACAATGACAACAGTAAAACTTGACAGGAAGTTCATATATCTCACTGGAATGATAATAATAGTAATGATAATCTTTGTCTCTATATTACAAACTGCAGTTCCTTTGGGGCACTCCTAGACTCCTGAGACAGCAAACGAGGCTATTTCACAGTTAATGCTTACTAACTCAAAGACATATCATTTAATATGGCTGACTATAATGGCATTATGACAGTCCATTATTCGCACAACAATGTCCCAGCACCATCTATCTTCACTCAAATGTGGAGTCGGGACTGACATGATCACTCCACCAAAAATTCACTGTGCAAAAATCCAAAGTCAATGGGTGTTTTTCAAAAATGAGGGGAAACTTGTCCCTCACCCCCTGGATTGACCTTCATGCCATGCTTCATTTGAACAAGATGTCTATGAGTCTTTTAGCAGACTGGAATTGGTTAACATAGTACACTCCCTCTTTAATGATACATTTTACTGTTTAGTTTGGATGGCTAGTCAAGTCATTGTACAAGAGAAAGTCATTTGAAAGTGATATTAAGGGTTGCCATTCTTCCAGTCTGGGAAACTTACAGGTAAAGATGACTGTAAGCTGTAGTACTTATCATATTGACACTTACACAATAAAAACTTTACATCCTTTTAGTCTCGTCCTCTGGTACAAATGGAATTTGTACAGCAAGTGGTTTTTACCACTACATACGTGTTTATTTCCAAGTTGCAACACAACAAAAATGGGTATGGTATTTTTCTTCCTTTGTTTTGTTTACTTAGCATTATACTTTTGCTGACCTTTTTTATCTTGGCAAACAACCAGGTAGAATGCCAACCAAGCAGAAGGTCAATATCTGTGTCCCACAAAATGGATTGAAACAGCTGGTAGAAAATTTAAGATGCCAATGGCATTACAAAAACAGCTGTTTCATCTTTGGCAATTGCTCCTAACAAAAAATGTATACCTCCTGCACAAAATGCTAAATGCCAGGAAAAAATGCTTAAAGTACTAAGCATGAAGTTACGGAACTAAATGAGCATATGACATGGCAATACCATTCATGTTTCATGACTCAGTCCACACACAATGCAACCTTTGTTTGGGGAAGCACATCTTTTGTTTTTGGAAAAGATGTCAAAATACCAAGTATTTTGCACAACTGCAATTGAAACCTGCTGGGTCCCTTTCAATGGAGCACCTCAACTGTCAAAATAAATGGTGAGGAGAGGTTACACCCATCTAAGGCATTCATTTCAAATCATGATGAGGGTGCTAAAACAATTGCCCCAAAGCTTTGATCCTAAAGCTTTGATCCTAAAGCTTTGACAAATTTATTTGTCATTAGTTGTCATTGCAGGTAGCTGTTCTGTAAGTATAATTGTCAGCATGAATATATATACTTATCCTCATCTAAATCATCTAGCCATTTAAATCTATATTGATGAGGCTTCTCAAGGTTACCTCCTATGTAAACTGCAACATTGAGCAGTGTACTTGTCCCAATGATTTTACATTAAGTAACCAGGAGTTAAAGTCAGGGGATCTATCTGCATTGTCCAATACGACACAGTATGCAACTCCCGCCTATAAAATGCATTAACACAGCTTGCAAAGAAAGAGGCTTTCATCACATCATTATTAAACCAATCAGTTTTTCTAATAAATAGCAGCAATAGATTTACCTCCTCAAACCATGATACATTAGAAGGGTTACAGAAGTTGCATAATCTGGAAGTCTGTGTGATGGAATTGTTCTTGAAAACACTCTGTATCCATAAAGATTGATTTTAAAACTATTACTTCTCTGTGAAGACAAACACAATATTTACCTTTAACCAACTGAACAATGGCATCAAATCAAGGGTTTGTCTCATTCATTTTTACCTGCAGGCTTTGTTGCAAGATCATGCACACCTTTCTGTGAACACTGTTCTTCACTTGGGTGCAGTAAACAGGACTGGAAATGTTTATTACCTTGCAATCAAATTTTCAAAAATTTTTCTTCATGACTTCCAATAAAATCTTATCATATTCCTCATCACATATCCATGTTTCCTTGTTAGGAGCTTAGCACATTCCTGGTCATTCAATTGTTCCACCTTTAACTTGACCGACTGCGGGGTCATGTGGTTAGAGCATTAGACTTGCTTTTGGGAGGTTGGGAGTTCCAATCCTGGCCAGGTCACACCAAAGACTTTAAAAAGAGAACCTACTGCCATTGTGCTTGGTGCTCAGCATAAGCAATGAAAAAGGGAAAATAAGGCAGTTAGCCACAACTGGAAAAAGGCCATGTCAGGCTGGTTGGAAACTGGACTGTATTAAACTTCATCTACTGACTAACAATCCACCTATAACTTGATGTACAAGGTACAACAGCTAGTATGTTGTATAGATCCATGCTGTTTAGATCAGTGGTGCAATACCATGTAGCAAATGGAGGTAATGATTTACATACTATCAATTTTACAATACGTTTTATGGTGTTCATTTACAAATGCAGATGATTTAATCTTTTCAATTCAAGTTGAAATCTGGGATTGGGTTACTTTTGATCTGGACCACAAGCCATGACACACTTTAATTTTGCATCGAAAGAAAATTAGCCTCAACACACATCTTCACTCAGCATCAACATCTTTCCTACCCTTCTTTGGAAGAAACATCTATGTCAGGGTGCCAGAAACTTCACATAGCATAACCACAAATGCAACACAATATGCAACCAACGAAGCGCAGCAAGGACCTCAGCAATTTCATATGATACCACAAAGCTTCACGTGGTACCATCACACATAGGCATCATAGGGTACACAGGACATCAAACAGAGATCTTCATCAATCATCATCACTGTCTTCCATGGGTGATGTCCCTCCATCATACCTCTGGCTGAGGGTATCTAAGTTATCTAATATTTCTTGATATTCATCTGCTTCCATATTACTTTCAAAGTAACCATGATACCTTCGAAGGTCAATCTTCTTGGCTTCAGATGAGAGTTTATAAAGCAGATTCCTGGTTGCTGGTGAGGATTGTAAGGATGTTACCAGTGGAATGCCTCTTACAGCTGAGGAACAAAGACATTAGTAAAGGCTGAATTAAACATTGAAAGCTGCAGCAAAATTTTGAGACACTATGAGCAACAACATGTTGTTGCCAAACATCATTGCCCATCTCCAGGCCTTCATTTTAATAAAATGTCACACTTTCCTAAAATAGAAACTTATACAAAAATTGATGGCTGAGTACCTACGAAAGTAAGCTGAAGGATAAACTTGTTCACTATCACCTGTTGTTATTATAGTTTGATCCTGTACTAAACTCTATTCTTTCCTGTTCCTTCTCTTTTCTATCTCTCCTTCCCCTTCCTCTTTGTATCCCCTACCCCCTATGCTTCTCCTAATTTTTATAATCTCCATGGTCACTGGTTTAGATGACTGTCTCTTCTGTGTTTCTAGTGTCTATCATATGTTACATGTTAAACTATGTCATGAATATAATGTAAATTTTGTGACATAAAATTTCATTTAAAATTAAAAATTACCCTCATCTTCTGATCTTGGTTTATCACCTATAAGACCAGACTTAGATACCAGTGGACTAAAGATATGGGGGTAAGGACTGCTGGTGAGTGCTGCCTGGTCAACTGTAAGCAGGGAGCTGTTGGAACAAAAAATACAGTAATAGTTATAAAGGCATTTTAGTACAGCAAAATGGAATGAAATGATGGATAGGTAATGCTTAAAGGTGCAATTCTCATGATAGTATTGCAAAATGGAATTTAATAACAACTGGCTATTCACACAAAATTTTTTGTATGAAATAAGCCTATCTGCAGTCACAATTAATATGAAGATTTATAGCCTACCTTCATACAGAGCCTTACATATATATAGACCTATATGGCTCTGTGGAGATGATTAAAAGTCTTTTTTAATTTGTAGACATGAGTCTCTTTTGTTTAATTTGTAAGTGTTATATAGATTTAAGAGTTAAAGAGAGCATTAGATACAGTAAGTGGGAGGACAGAGCTGTGTAAACAACCTTAGCTAATGAATTGCACAAGTAATTAGCCTAGGCCTACTCATTTCAGGTTGCAAGTGGCATATACAGGAGCAACATTACTAGACTCTTGTAGACTCCATCCATATGTGTACAAGCAGGTAATTAAAGTGATTGCAGTATGCTACGAAGTATGAATGTTCGAAACATATGTATACCCAAAGTATTGTGCAATGCAGTTACTGAACTTCCAAAACTTCTGAATGAATAGTGCATCCACTACCATTTATTCACATGAAAATATTCAATAGGCCCCGCCATTAAATTATGCATAGTCAATGCTTAAAGGGCAAACATCATCATTCTTGATGATCTAATGTGATCAGGCCAGAATGTTTGATCGGTTTGGAAATGTACCCCACAATCCTAGGCAAGATTTTGAACTGCACTCTCTACAATGAAATCAATTCATTAAGGTCTTTTTAGGAAGTACATAAAAGAACATTACTAAAGGTAGGTAAGTAAATTTAATTCAAGTTTATTGAAATAGCCATCTTGGGTACAGATACATGAGAACCAAATATAGTAACCGTACACTACTGGGATACTACAAACCTGAAGCAACATAATTACCTTACAGTGCTGGGATACAGATTAGATACCAACATCTTCATCATTTCATCAACTGATTTGCCAACTTCAAAAGGATTCTGAGGTTGTGGGACAGAACTGTATGGGGAAAAAAAATATGCAGCAAAGGGCCAAAATCAAATACACATTGTGAAATGGTAAAAGAAGACTATATCAAATAAAAAGTGATACAGAGCAGTTGAAACACTGAACAATGAGAGAAAAGAGTGTTATAAATGTTTTTCAAGAAAGCATCATCCACTGAACTTAAATTTTGAGAGAAGACACAAATACAATGGCTTCACTTTCAACCTTTCCTAACTAGATTCATTCTAGGAAATTTTCCACAGAGACTGAAATTTTTAAACCATTTCCAACTGACGTCAACACAATTGTGCCTACTTTATTTAAGTCCTGATCCCATAGGAACATATTACAAGCTCTTAAAAGAAACTCCACTATTTGCAAAATTCAGAATTGGACTATTACTGATAATCTACTTTTGTCACTCAGGCTAAGAATGATGGAAAGGGATCACAGAACAAGACTATTTTTTGTATTACTCTATTCCTGCCATACTACACTCTGAGGCTTGTGGTATTTTGCTATTTAGCCAATCAGGAAACCAAAACATCTTGTAGTAACCCTGGAGATTTAAATTGGAAAACTGGAATCTAAGTAGTTGCATAGTGGTAGTTTTACTTGCCAACTATAGTGACTGGAATACTGATGCTTGGAAATTGTAATTCTTTTTGTTGAATAGGATAGTAATAGTTTACAATGCAGTGAGAGGTCTATTGTTACTATTTACTCTTGACAACTAAATCTTTGTACACTATGGCAAAGTTCATTAATATCCTCAGGGTTTCTGTCAAGGGAGGGGGACCGAGAAGAAGAAGAGTAACCCCACCCTCATACCACCCTTTCATTTCCAAAAAATAAAAATGTCAGTATCTTGGTTTCCAATGGGACACCTTTGCAGCACTGTTTAAACTTCCATAAATAAATAGCTTCAAACCCTGCAGAATACACCACAAGAGACTTTAAACAAGTTTTTGCACCTCCCCCTTCCCCCCCCCCCCCCCTCAACCAACATGTAACTTTTGGCCAAGGGTTGCATCAATTTGGACGTGGGGTTTTGCAAAAAATACATACCCCTTTTTTTGTTTCTAGCAGAATCCCTGACTCTGGGACCTGTAATGTCAGCAGGTCTATGGCATAACTATCAATTGTACATTGGGTCATTGTCAAACTATGATGGCAACTACTAGCACTTCAATTGAAACCTAACTATGCTAAACAACCTACAGGCCTATGAAGGAACAAATAAGCCTTAGCAGGGTTTCATGAATAGAGGCTTTGCAATTGCATCACGGAACCGCCATGCTGGAGGACATTCATGCCAAATACACGCGGCTTTGTGCCGAACGCACTGCACAGTGTGCACTGTGATATGCAAGGTGTGTACATATTCAACAAGCAAGCGCGTCCCGTATGGTTCGCTATGTAGTTACATGTACTCCAACATGGCCGACGGAGAGTATTATGACGTCATGTGAAAAGCCTCCATATGTTCCTCAACGGATTAAAAAAAATACAATCTTACAGGGAGCACTTATCTGTTATTTAATTGATGGTTTTTGATATGTTTAGGATAATCATAAGTGAATAAGCCAGTTCCATAATTGGTGTGAACATACACACACTCTGCAACTAATAGCACGAACAAGTCACTGCCTCACCTAAAACTTTTAAAATTTTTCACAAGAAATTTGTCAAATCATCCTTTTTAAGACCATCCAAATTACTAGTAGAATTGTTACATGTACTTTTATGGCATGAATTACATATTTATTGCCTTCTTGTTGTAAAAACTGTGTATGTGTCTGTACTGTAAATAAGCTTTGAAACCCTATTTACTTGAAATTAGGCTGGCCAAGCTTAGACTTCTTCTATGTGTTTATGTGCCTGTATTGCACACAAAGAGTAAGATGCAGTGCATTACGTGCTGGGCTTGGTTGTGTTCTCACGCTAGTAATGTATAAGCTTCCAATCAATCAATGGTAAAACAGTATTTCAAACTTATTGTGATGCAAATCTCATTACTTACTCTTTGAGCTTGTTGCTGGGGAAACCTCTACAAACTACAAACTGAGAATATGGAGAAAGTCTGCTGAAGTTTCCAACATCTGGTGCTAACGGTTTAAATATAGAAGTGTCTTGTATCTCATTGAGCCTGGTAACAATAGACTGTTTTTCCAACAAAGGGAAAGGATATGAGGAACATAGTGTACCAATCTATGAAGAATAAATAAAATATTGAATAAAATAAATGGCATTACTTCAATCTTCAAGTACAAGAATAACAAATATTTCTAACTACAGTAACTTCCAAACATTTAATTAATACCAGCAAACCTGAGAACAAAAGAGACTAGAATAACTTGAGTAATCAGTCATGTTTGATTTTGTTTCCTACAGGACTTGTAGTCATTACAAGTAATGCCTGGTTTAAAGTAAAAAACCACAAGCCTCTTCCTACAAATGAGTTCAACTGGTGTGCTATTTAATCCACATTTTCCCTTTATAGAACCACATTCATCTTCTATGATTTCAACCATTTGGAATGGCAAATTTACATAAATATATTAACATCAATATTTACCTAAGTTAAATCATTAACATGGGAATAAGTAGAAAAGAAGACAGAAAAGAACAAAACCAGGAAAAGTTTAAGTTTTGCATCCCTCTTACCATTATATGCAAGGCTTAGTTCACTGACCACAATATATAATATTAGCAATAGTTTTAAAATAGCTGCAGGTCTCTTCAGGCACCAATATCACACTCTTTGCCACATCTTATTCAATCTCACTTTTGCAAGCTTTCAGGACTTTAACGACTTGTCACTCTGTTCTTTCCCTACTCATCATGCAGAGCCAGTGCTAAACTACCAGGCTATTCAATTAATACTAAATGAAAGCAATTTATATGCAAAACATGTTTTTTCATCAGTACAAAGGGACTGACTCACATATATCCTCAAGCACACTATACTTGTGTATAACAAATTGCATTTGTCCTTTGGTTGTGAATAAACTTTCCGGTTTATGTTCATACCTTCTTTGGTCCCCACTGGGCAGGTCTCGATTTTCAGAAAAATTTTTGGTTGTCCGAGAAAAATTTTTCACACTATTAAAAAACAGTAATTGTGTTCATGTATTATTGGTCTTGGAGAATAAAAAGATGTGATGTTTGAGAGACAGAAACACTTGAAGTCTGAAATACTGTATGATGGAAAAAGTTGGAAGAGTTGATCAGTCAGCAGTATACTTTGTCGATTGGAAAGAAAAACAGTTGTCCATTGGACAACCAACCTTCAACTTTTGGTTGTCGGTATGGAATTCCAGTTGTCCCGGACGATCGGACGGCCACGAAAATCAAGCCCTGCTGGGTGTATAAACTTAAGGCCTTAAGATTAACTCACCTTTTTGCCTCCAACATTGAGCATCTCACAAAGTTGTGAGAGGCTAATTGCATCCTTGGTTAATCTAAATGGTAAAGTCATGGTTTCTATACAGCTAGCTAATATTGCACTGGTGTGGTAGCTCAAGGTAGGCTGAAAGAAGAAAAATAAATATCTCTTTTGTTTAGAGTCAAAATGACCTACCACATATGCAACACTACCATTACCCTGTGCTTTTTTTTTACACATTCAGGCACAACTTTTTTAAACATGGAAGACATTACCCCCATTTGTTTTGACATATACCACACCTTCTCTCCCCCCCCTACCATAAATTGATGAATGGTTCTCTTCATTCATGTCACATTATATGTGTGTTATGTTTAATTCATTCCAGAGAACAAAAGGACAGAATACAATTTCTGGGCTGAGTACTGGCAGCATACAATGTGTGCATAGTGTGGAAGATTATTCAGCTCTGAGTCATAGAAACAAGAGCACAACCCTGTGTATGCTAATGTCTAACACATTTGTGTCCTTCTCTGCAATATTTATTGTTGGCTGTGTACCACAACAGCAGATCATTTATTCATATAAAACTGTGATGTAAAATTAATTTGCCTGCCCCCGGGCCAACAAATCTAGTATATTCATTTGCTGACATTTTAAGAGATACACATCAAATTTGAGTGGAAGATAACGATAATGTGAATTTAGTTCCACTTCCAAAGATGGAAACTAAATTGCTGCTTAGAAGTCCCCTTTAGATTTTAAAAATCTCAGCTCTTCCCAATAACTAAGTTTACAAATGCATGAAACACGCTGTACTCACATCATATAATAGATAAGGACTTGACAATGCTGGACCATACTTCCTCCACAATGACGAGTTCAAGGTAACAGGAACAAAATATGAGCTATATTGACTTAGTTGATCAAATGCTATAGCAGAGTTTATCACACGGTACGTATCTTGAGTGGCTGACTGTAATGAAAAAAGTTTAATGAAAGAGAAATTAGTGTTCAACTGATTATGCTACAATACATAAAAACCAATTACAGATTATTCAATTAAACAAACAGCCAGATGCGGATTACCGATGATCTATTTTTAACAAGTGGGTGAAAGGTCATGTGTTGGTGGCTATGGAACCCATCTTTGTGCATATTGTATAACCATAACCAGACTGAGGTTGGACGATAATGGGGAAAGTTCCCTTTGGTTCACACACAGGATATCTTTTGTGTATGCCTACTAATTTCACTGAAAACTGTAATAAAAATAAACCACAGAGTAGGATTGCTTGCATTCAATAACACACCCACTGATATTAGTTTCTAGGTCAACATCAGGCTAGTTTCTATCCTCCAAAGATGTCAGGACATTTGCATTTTGTACTGGGTTGTAGTTGGGTTTAATGTAGAAGCTTCTCTAACCAGGCCCATGTAAAATATGGAACTGTCTAATCTTAGCAGTTCTGGGCAGCAAAAAAATTGCACTCAGTAAACAAATCTTATGGTTCCTTTCCAATATGGATAACATTTTGTTTTTAACCCTTCTTGTCCAAAACTTATGTCAACTTTAAAAAGCTTCTGAAAATGATATGCCCCAAAACCCAATCCACAAAAGTCCCAATACTCAGGGATTTGTGGTTCCAGTCCTTAGTGAATTTAACACAGGGCTCAACTTGCTGCTCCCAAGCTGACTATGAAAGCATTAAAAAGTGTGATTGCATTTGAAACACAAACTCAATGGGAAAAATTTGTTTCCAAGCCTGGGATTTTCACACACAAAATCCCATTGACAATGGTGTGAGTTGTGATTGGGTGACTATCATCAACCCAACTGAACCAAATGCAAAGCAAGTGCAATTTATACTTTGCAATAGATTGTATCCATATGATGTCACTGAGCAAAAGATAATCCTTTGTTTGGCAGTGAGAACAGATAAGCATGAAAGCCTACTGCATGCTTGGGCCAAGAAGATCACTGCATAAGTCCCATGACCACATTACATAAATAACTTTACAAAAGCAATTTTAAAAGTGGCTTCATTTATGCAGGATAATAACCACAGTTTCTTTTGTTTCTAGTTGCAATGTGCACCAGCACTGGAGCCAGTGTCAAGTATGAAAGGGTCCTACATGCAAACCAAAAGTAATTAACTGTGACAGGTTGAAGCCATACCACAGAGATCACCCCTTCAAGTCATGGTGGAAGGACCCTGCCTCCTCAAGTCAGACACAAGATCAGCAGCTTAAAGACAAAGAAGTCCAGGCAGAAAGGGTGGAACTAAAATCCTTGACCCAGCAGGGTACCCCTGCCCCTGAGGACTGACATGGATACACAGTAAAATCCAGTAAGTATGAGAATACTTTAACTGAATGCACCATGACAAGGGTGGAGAGAGCTGCTGACCTTGGTGAGAATTGTTACACCTACGTCAAATGATATGCTTAAGGCTAAGAAGAGGAGGGGAAAGCACCATTCTGAGCTTCCCCTCCTGGGGACAGATGTGTGAACAGAACCGCACTGAATTGCTCTCTGACGGCTGGCTCCAAACGGCCGCTAACTAACCCTTTTCTTCCCTTGGACCACATTTAGCCACTCATGGTGACTGTTTGGATCAGAACATGTGCAGACGGAGAAGACTCAAAAGGACTGAACTTCTAACAAAAGTTAAGCAGGAGAAACGAAATACCAAAACAGATGAGCTATGAAGATGAATATAACTAGAGCAGTGTACTCTGATTGACTTCTCAGATTTAATCTTTTACAGACTGTAATCCCTTAATGCATTGTATGGAGGCCATATCAATAGAGGTGAAATGTCCAGGCTCAGGAAATAATTGAGAAGGAAATGCCTGATTCTGGATAGGCACACTTCTGTGTTTGAATCAATAGAGCAAGATGTACCGCCATGAACCCTGCAATTTAATGGTTAACTGTTAGTCCAATAGTAGATGGTACCATAACACCAGTTGTCTCAGCTCAGGATAAGTACGGGCGGAGAACTGCCGATTCTGCGGATCTGCCTTATATCGCTGTGAAAAAGGAAGCAGACATGAGTGCTTCTGCCAAGGGATTTCTCCAGCCATTGGGCAGCACCAAACGGAGCCAGCCCACCACCTGTCGCACCCAAGGCAAGCAACTGGTAGGTCTCCCACAAAAGGGGAAGAAGGCCCAGAAATGACCCTGTAATAGAGGTCAGTGTGGACCCGAGTGAAGATAAAGCGATGGAAGCAGCTGAAAGGGCATATGTCCCAGTTCAGGCTACCTAAAAGGAGGGAGCAGGCTGACGTAGAAACACACAACATCCTCACTCAGTGAGATGTTCACTTTGCATGGAGGAGATGTATTTACAGTAAGAGGGAGAAGGTATATCATAGGGGGAGGCCACCAAAATTGCGGTTGTGTCGGTAACTGAAGACGCATCCACATCAGCTCAGATAGAAGAGACCCATGGTCTTGATTTACAGGAGACAACACAACTATGTGAATGCAAATTTTTCTATGTGGATATTCTATTGTAATATATTTATTTGTGCATTATTACTCAAAACTGGTGAGCAAAACTTTACATTTATAAACTTGTTTAATTTCATGAAACTGTATTAACTGAATGCAAATGTGATATAATTCAAAATGTGCTAAGGTGGATACTGTGGTGAGTGGCACCATCTGGAGCCACTTGCAGACCAACTGCACTGGAGCCACTTGCAGACCATTTGTACTGGAGCCACTTGCAGACCAACTGCACTGGAGCCACTTGCAGACCAACTGCACCCAGTGAAGGCAGCCGGGAGCCTTGGTTGGTATCCCCCAGAGGCCGACCAGAAAGTTAAAGTGAAAGTGTAAATTGCACATTAAATGTCTGGAAAATCAAGTATTTGTGTTGAGTTTAAAGTTACCTCCAAAAAAGTTAATACTGCTTTATCTTTTAACTAATGTTTCAGAACTTCAAATGCTATTTTTAGTGAACTCCTCATAGCCCTATTGAAGAATTTTTACTATCATCTTTAAACCTTATTACTGCAAGAAGTTTTCATAGTTTATCACAACAGTGTAATTCATTCTCACAAGTAATAAGACTCATTTGTTGGTCACAAACTTCAAACACATCATTTCAATATAAAGTCTGTGGGAAATACTTGCTCAAAAATGGTCAATCAGAAGGCAGATATAAGATCTTAAAATATGGTTATTCAGTCTTTTCATTAGTGCTAAAGAACCAAGAGTCCGGAGCTTCTGATTTTTTTTTCTTTCAAGAAACTGAGGAAAGGCTCAAGGTTCTCACTATTTTTGCAAGAGTTCCATAAATAAATAGGGCTACAGAGATGTAAATATACTTAAAATAAAGGTTTATAAAGCCAAGGGTGTCCTTCATTTGTTTCACAAGGTTCCTAAATAACATCATATCAGAACAAGAATAGCTGCAACATGTCTCATGAATGCACAGGATATTTTCCTTCAGTATTCAAGGGATCTTTAAGTGTGTCTGTGATCTAGGAACCCAGGTTAGTCACAAAGATGCTATCAAGCCAGACATATATTAAAGATAAACACAGTATTCTCACACTGAGTAAGTACAGTATTAGCACAAAGAACTCAATCACAAATAATACTGTTA
Organism: Holothuria scabra; assembly: GCA_037179385.1. Classification (NCBI taxonomy): domain Eukaryota; kingdom Metazoa; phylum Echinodermata; class Holothuroidea; order Aspidochirotida; family Holothuriidae; genus Holothuria; species Holothuria scabra. The sequence continues at coordinate 856,579 of CM074188.1, forward strand.
TGCTGTGTTCCTTCTTAAGAAACAAAAGTACCATTGCATAATGCCACTAAACATCCTAAAAACATTTAAACTAAAACATAATCATAAACTTTGACACCAAGCTTAAAAGTTTACTTCATTTTCTTATTCCCTCAATTGTTTTTTATTCACCAGAAGTGTACACATTTCATATTTGGTGAGTTTTCTGACATTTTCCTGACTTTTTCAATAATTCCATATCACGTTAAAAAACTTGGTGAAGCCCAATCTATCATTTACACAAGATATTGACCAACTGCATGGTCAAATGGTTAGAGCATCCAACACGCAGCTGAGAGGTGTGCAGTATGACTCCTGAGTAAGTCATACCAAAGACTTTCAAAATAGAAACTACTCCCATGGTGTTTTGTGTTCAGCATAAGCAATGGAGTGTAAAAACAAACCAGTGAGCCACAACTGGAAATAGTGCCCACCCCAGCCTTACTTAAACCAATTTGTTAGACACTGAAAAGAAAAACTCCATCCAACTAACCAATGAAGTACACAAGAAATTATTTGAACTATTGACCTACATTTGAAGGTGACACTGCAGGAACCACTCCCCATGTCAATACTCCCTTGCCATGGTAGTCATCATTCAATGACTCTACAGTTCCAGCAGCCAAACCAGAAAATCCATCATCAAAGTTAGCTAATATCTGAAATCCCTGGAAAAAAGAGAGATAAAATGAAAAAAGTATGAAATCTAAGGTGGAATGAAAACTAACATAACTCTCAACTCACCTACTCAGCACTATATATATTCACATCATTTTACATCAAAATTGAGAATTTCAAAGAGAAAATATGAGTCACATTTTAAGGGCAATTACTTTCTTCATTCAGCAGCTCACAAAAGCTAAAAAAGTCGGACTGAGACCCAAAACAAGGCAATATTAGTACTAGACCCTGAATTTGTGGGGAAATTTACCCGACCCCCCTTCCCCCCTTGAAAAAGAACAATCTTTATCAATACTGATGGAAATTTGGGTTTCCAGATGGGGACATTAATTAGCTGGCAGCAGGAAAAATTAATTTTCTTTCCACCATGTTTTCACAACAGGGATACTCTGCACACCATCTTACAACTTTTTATTATCTAATGCAAACCCTGATAAACTGCTGTTCAAAACAAAAGATTATCTCATAAGTGCTTGAAAAGAGCAGTCCTTCATCCATCCACTGAAGTAAGAAATGTACTTCTTACAATAAAGGACAGTGTACCTATCCTTATTTTACTTATCTTTTCTTCAAAAACACACATAAAGCATTCATACAAGTATCTATAACAGCATACCTGTAGATGATCACATTCTTCAGCAAAAAAATGTAATTTATCTTCAAGTTCTTCTGAAAGCTCTCTTTTCTTCATTAATTCTTTACCTTGAGGGTAGAGTTCAAACTTCTCTGTTTCACTGCATGAGAAAAGGGACAAACAGTACCATTGCAATGCACATTTCTGTATTGAGAATGCTATAGCAAAGCAGAATCTGGGCTAGTGGCAAGCAACATTATCTATTAGTTCTAGAGACTAGTAGTTGTCAGGTTTCAAGGAGACTTTTCAAACAAGACCAATCAAATGTTACCTTGCTAAAACAGTGTAACCCTCTAACTTTGAAAACCTAACTTTATCACAATTGCTCATTTGGAAGGCATCCTGACACTGACATGTGATAATATTTAGCAAGCCATAAGTCCTCACAAACTTGTCAATCATCAAGTACAAACACTGTAAAATGGATTTTTCAAGGAGATATGTAAACGCTGAAGCACCATACCGATAGCACATAGCTATGCCATAGCCATGGTGTATACAAAAATTACGTTTGGAACTATACAGGAATAACTTGTACCATACAAATATCAGATTAACAGTAAGTATTAGCTGCTACATACACTCTGGTACATATGTACACATTCAATTTAAAAGAGTGGCTTTTTTTAAGGTAGTACTTGTACTCACATTAGAGCTAAGTGCAAAATATTAACATTGTACTGGAGACCCACTGCTGCTGACCAATTACAACTAAGCAGGGGGTTGTAGAATATGCCACGGTATTTCCCGCCTGTCATAAGAGGCAACCAAAGGGAAACCAAAGGGAAACCAAAGTTGAACCTGAACCAATTTAAACTTTGATTTTATTATCCAGCTGACTGGCACTATGTAACACATTCATGATGGTGTGTCGTTAAATCCCATCAAACTCACTAACTAAAAAGAGCTAGTAGGCACTTGTACTCATACCAGTAAAATTGTACTGAATCTTACATAGCAAATATTGCTCCATTATTTCCCTTACGGCAAACTGACACAGAGTACTGTGCAACAAAATTGTTAAATATTTTCCACAAAGCATTTCCTACAAAATTTTATCTGTTTGAAGCAAACCTCTGATGGGTAAAGTCTCTCACAATTGCCAAAGATTTCGGATGAAGATGTCCATACAAATAATCTGACCACACAGATACACTCTCATCAAGGTGATATATCTTGTCTCTTACAGGGGGCGCTGTTTGACTGCTAGATGATGATAACTCTTCCATATCTTTGTCTGGAGTGTCTGTGGACATATCCTGAGATTTTTGCAATGCATTTTCCTGTTCAAAAAATGAATTATAAAAAGTTAGTACACAGTATTAATTGATCAATAGATTATTGAAATTCATAACTCAGATTTGTCACTAACTGCTCAGAAATTCCAGAACAAGGGAATATTTGGCCTCCAAGTTTTGTAAGTAAATATCTGGTTTACATATTTTGTAATAAAATCACAGAAAACTGTAACCACAAAAATGGACAATGGCTGTTCATTATACATTATTTCACATAAAATTGTCTAGATATAATACCCACTAACAATATAGTTTTTTTGACCAGTTCAAATGATTCCGATCTGTGGGACTTCTATGAAAGGGAGACTATTAACCCTTTACCGTTGTTTGGGTCCTTTTGGACCCATGCGGAGAGCTCGGCTGTCACCCATCTTTGCTGTTTCACGCGGAGCTCGAAACTGCGAGTAGCTACCCGAAAATTCGGCCACAACAACTAGAGAGACAATAGTTTAAGGTCACGGGGTCAATGGCCTACGGAAGCCAATGCGGGACAGGCTACGTCGGCTTTTCCGCCCACTCCCAAGGCGCGCAAATATGCCCCGATCGGAGCACAACGGTAAAGGGTTAATTCATGAAACAGAAAAACTTGTCCATGCCATAACATTCTTGTACAGAGGTTTGAAGCCGATTCCCACCACACTCAAATTTTTGAACATTTAAATATTATGGAATTAACCTATTGCCAGCACACCAATCAAGAGTTGCCAAGGTAATATTTATATGACTCAACAGAATACCAACAATTATACTCCTGACAAATGAGAACTGGTACAGCCAGCAATACCTCTGACAAACCAATGAAACAAGACACCTCAAGGTATACCCCTCCCTCAGCCCCCCCCCCCCCTTTCAATCCCCACTGGATTCAAGGCACAGTATAATTAAAGATACTTGTACATGCTTATGATGGATTCATTCAAGAACCTTCCCACTGTTAACTTATTTTAGTACCTCAGAAAGATCCAGATCAGTAAGGAACTGGTTTTTGACAGGAGGGCTAGCTTTGTGCATGGTGACATCTCCTCCCCTGGAAGACAAAAGGAAAAATGCACAGCAACCGAAATGATTTTTACCTACTTTACCAGTTAAATAAATACTTGTTACTAAGTCACAATGAATGGACTACAATTGCAAGACACTGAACTGTACAAAAGATAAACCATCCCAAGGAGACCACACACAGCACATAAAGAGTTAATTAGAAGTCAAGGTGATGCAAAGAAATATCAGTGTAACCAAGATCAGGAAATGTGTTGTATGTTGTTAGTGTGGTGGACCACTGTGTTTGATTGTTTGATGTAAAGACAGACCTCAAGATTCCCGGTATGAATACTGTCCCCTTAGTCAAGATTCTTAAAGTAGCTGTACCTTTCACCAGCTCAGGATAAACACCATTGAGGTAACATTCCACTCTGCATTGGGTTTATACCGTAGTTATATAGATGCAAGTTTAACAATACAAAAACACAAATGAGTTATACTGTATAGTGACAGCTAGGTAACAGCTGTTGATGATAATTGTGACTAGATGAAACTGAATTAAGCACCAGGGTATTCCTCATTTTCATGATTTGTTTTACATGCTTGTGCACACATAGTATTGTGTAATGTCCACATTTTGCCTATTTCCACAATATGTTCCTTCTAAGTCTGCACACCACAAAGTAAGACTTTAAAGATGAAGCTTTAAAAGACTTAAACACATACATAGTAGATTATTCATTCTTTGCCACCTACAAACTGGGGGAAACTTTGAAAGTGATTTTAATATGAAAGTGATCAAACAGGTATTTAAGTCCAAAGCATTTGATTGATAACTCAAAAAAACTAGAAAGCCAAAAGGCTTAGTGATTCCTTGCCATATGATATATTGTAATAATGAACATGGATGCCCACATGACAAGCATGAGATTCCTCACAAATAATGAGGTATACTAGTAAGGTCAAAACCTTTTGAGATCATGTGACCCAAAATGACCTTTCACACTCACTTAAAACAATAGGGAGCAACTACCTAAAAAGACCATCAACATGCTAAATATGAGCAATTCACAAACTGAGTATGAGATCCCTCCACAGTTCAATAACCACATAAAATGTCATGTCTTCAAGGTTTTGCCCTTTTGTGACCCCAACCTTTTACCTCCACAAACAAGAGAAATCTCCCACACAGTTATGATGCTGGTAAACTATGTTGTCTATTAACTTGATAGAGAGATATTTTTGAAACATGCTCTGGCCTTTAAATCAAAATTTTGGGTATTGAGGATAGCTCCCTATATAATGATGTCTCTATGATCCAAAAAGTTGACTGCATTGAGGTTAGTGTTACAACAAGCCTTAATCCTAACAGTCATCCATAAATTGGAACATACAGTAGAGACATCTCAACAGAAAGGTGTAACCTTGGCTATTAGTGGTGGTCCTTTTGTATTTGTTTTTTGGTGTAATGCCCTTCTCAATGACTATGATATCCTTGAAAAGCAAAAGCAATTTTCACAGACTCTGGTGGGTCAGTTACAATTTGATTCATTCAATTGGGCAATATCAGTTCAAGCATGCTCAGGGGTATTTGATCCAAATGATCAGTTATTTAGTTCTTTTTATAAAACTAATTACCCGTGGTGTATTTAATTATCTAGTTCCCACTTCCATGTCCTTATGAGGACAGTGGCACACGGTTTGTCTGTAACTTTTAACAATCTTTGATACTAAATTTAATGTTATCTTCATATTTTCTTTAGGGTTATGGAAGAAACAATGCTTGTATGTTCTAAAAGAAATTTTGGGCATCATACAGAGCGCTTGATCTGTTCAAAGTTTACACTTATGAAGTTCCCCACTGAACAATTCCTCTGCTTTGTGGGCATGGAAGCTTTCTTCAAAATGTTCAGACTATGTCCCCAAATAACCGTCATACAGCCTTTGTTTAACTCACATATTTCTTGAAAATCCATAGGCCGAGATACTTATGGCAAAATCAGCATACCTATGACAATGATAAATTAACATAACATGTCAGCCTGATGAACAGTTTTTCTCCTTTTTAACTTTTTCAGATTTTGTTCTACCCCGCTTACTCTTATGCGTACTAATACTGGCACTAAATGTTATAGGGCAAAACTTCAAACCAAAATCAACATAAATACTGTACCAAATGCACTTTTATGCACTTTAGACATTCTTTATACAGTGAGATTGCTTCAGTACATATTTTGAAATTACCCAACTTGATCATTTACAAAATGAAGTGGATTCCAAAAGCTTACCAAATGCATCTTACATTACCCATGCCATTCAAAACTCTTCACCCTATGCACTGATGAATATTAACCCTAAGAGTTACCCTTTTTGAGATATAGTATGTGCAAGGTTTAACCTCTGATGACCCTAAATGACCTTTGACCTCCAGTAAAAACAATAGGGATCATCTACTCAATATGGACAATCCACATGCTAAGTATGAGATCCCTCACAGTTACCCTTCTTGAGATATACTGTTTACAAAGTTTTGATGTTTTGACCTCTGGTGACCCCAGATGACCTTTGACCTCCACCAAAAACAATAGGGATCACCTACTTAACATGGACAATCCACATGCTATGTATAAGAGCCCTCACAGTTACCCTTCTTGAGATACAGTGTTTACAAGGTTTTGACCTTTTCACCTCTGGTGACCCCAAATGACCTTTGACCTCCACCAAAAACAATAGGGATCATCTACTCAATATGGGCAATCTGCATGGTAAGTATGAGATCACTCACATTTTTCCTTCTGGAGATATCGTGTTTACAAGCAATTTCCAAGGTATTTACCATTTGACCCCTGGTGACCCCAAATGACCTTTGACCTCCACCAAAAATAATAGGGACCTTCTACTCAATGTGGGCAATCTACAAGCCAAGTTTGAGATCTCTCAGAGTTACCCTTCTTGAGATATCGTGTTTACAAGCGGCGTCACACACACACATACACACACACCCACACACACACACGACATCACCATCGCATAGATTCCTTGCCTGCCTTCGGCAAGGAATCAAAAAAATTAAAACTAGAAAGCCAACAGGCTTAGTGATTCCTTGCCGTATGATATATCATAGCAAACATGGAAACAAACATGACATGCATGAGATCCCATACAATTATCCTACTTAATTGAGATATAATACTAGTAGGGTCAAAACTTTTTGACCTCATGTGACCCAAAATGACCTTTCGACCCCTTAAAAACAATAGTGATCACCTTACCAACACGTCCATCAACATGAGTAATTCAAAATTAAGCTTAGTACAGAATGAGTATGGAAGTACTACCACCAGGGTATGAGATCCCTCACAGTTATCCCCCTAAAAATATTATGTCTACAATGTTTGATCTAACTGTCACCTCAAACCTTTGATCTCCACACACAAGAGGAATTTCTCACACAGCTTCAATATTCCAGAAAACTGTCTCGTTACTTGATAAAGCGGTATTTTGAAACCATTTTTATCAAAAGTTTGGTCAATGGGGACAGCTCTCCATTCTGAAGTCTCTATGTTCCGATGCCTCTATGTTTCGAAAAGTCTGCATTGAGGTTAGTGTTTAAACAAGCCCTCATCGACACACTCTCCTACAAGCATTGGATCAAATACTGTGTTCTCACATACCCCGCGCTCGAGGTAATACTGTATTACCTCACGCTCGAGTAACGTGGGAACGCAGGTTAACGCGGGGTTGGTGTTTAAATTTCGATCCACCTCAAATCGCAGGGTTAAGCAGTTTTAAACATTGTGTTTGTTTTAATCAAGCAAGGTCACAGGTATTTATAGCACTGATGACAGGTATTTTCTTACATTTTGCTGTAATCGGTGTGTGAAATATTTGGTCTCGTTACTATGGTAACACTATCCAATCAACGAAACACTGGGTACGTGAGAACACAGACTGGAAAACACGGGGTTAGCCTGTGGTTTTGTCTGATTGTAAACACAAGTTAACACTGGGTGTTGTGGGGTATGTGAGACCAAGCCTAAAGAGACATCTGAACAGAGATGTGTAACCTTGGCTATTACTGACGGCAATTTTTGCCTTATGGGGGAAATGCCCCACCCATTGTCTAGGGTATCCTTTGCAAATTAACAAAAGCAGATATCCCTATTAATCCATAATTTAACAAGACTTTTAATTCGCCTTTTGTCTACTTATACTGTAGGTACAGCATAACATACAGTACAGGTTTTCCTTGTTTGATACACAGTATACAACATTATGCTTGCTCTTATTACCTGAACTACTTTTAAATGACAGCAGCAATGCAAAATAAAATCTTAATACTTTTGAAAAGTGTCATAAAGGGTAATCTTGAAGCAATGGTTCTATGCATTAAGCTTTATGGTACACTTTTTTTTTTGAGGGGGGGGGGGGGAGATAGTGACATGAATAAAAATGAAATGTGAGACAAGAATTCCCACTCGATGATGATATTTGACATACTGTAGCTATATAATCCTTCACACAGGGGTTACTTTTTTGGTGCGGTTATCCAGATATAAGCAGAGATGAGGCAAGTAGTATGCTGATACATTTTATGCTATCAAAAATTTAAAACAAATTCTAGAATGAAACTAAGTGACAAATAATCACTGTAGAGCATATTGAAACTGTCAAGCAGAAACACCAATCTAGACAGACACCAATGTTTAAAGTTTTGTTCAACAAAATTCCTTATACAAACACACAATTTGATCAATTCCACCAGCTTCTATGTAAAGGACACTAATTTCTGAAGGGTGTCAATCTACAGTATTTCTAAGATGACTTTCAGTTTAGAAACTTGATCAGTGTACATGAACTTCTCCATCTCCAGACAATGGCTAGGCAAACAACTTTTATTTGTGGTCAGATGAGACAAGATAATGTGGACAGTTATTTTATGCTGGATTTAGCAGAGGTGTGACTTTCATGGAGGTGTGACATTTTGATCACAAAAAGAGTACTGAATGCCTGCAGGGAATGGCAGGAAATAGGAGTATATACAAACAATGGGCTGTCATGGTTGTTATGTAATGAGATAAAAATAAGCTCTCTTCAGAGGGTTTATAAGAGTCAATTAACACCACTTATACAGTAAAAAGCTTAAGTCAATTGAGCTGTATGTTTGTATGAGGTAATCCTTCAGGACACTGTGGGGATAACTGGCAGTCAACTGTGAAAAATTGGGCGAGATAACTGTGACCAAATGGCAAAGAATGGGTCAGTCACAATTTGATTCACTCTATTAGGCAATGACAGTTCATGTGCGCTGAAGGGTATTTAATACCAAATGATCAGTGTAAATTAGGTTCTTTTTTGTAAAACTAACTAACTGTGGTATATCTAATTAATCAATTCCCACTTCCAATTAATGCATGCTTGCATGCACATGTCCTCATGAGGACAGTAGGCACAAGGTTTGTCAAATATTAGCACTTTTTGCCACTAAATTTAATGTTTTCTTCAGGTTTTCTTTACGGTTATTGAAAAAGCAATGTAGGTATGTTATAAAAGAGATCCTTGTGCATCACACAGAGTAGTCTCTGTTCAAAGTTTACACTTATGAAGTTCCACATCAGTCATCTACTTAGTGTGCATAGAAGCATCTTCTAATATTTTCAGACTATGTCCCTAAATGACCCTTATAAAGACTGTTAAAACTCACATGTTCCACATCAGTTTCATGAAAATCTATTTACTTGTGGCTGCAAAATCAGCATACCCATGAGCATTGAAGCATGTATGCCAGCCTGATGAACAGATTTTGCCTTTTAAGATTTTATATTTTGCTCTGCCCACTTTTTCATGTATTAATACTTGGAACTTAATGTAATAACAGGGCACAATTTCATGCCAGAATCAACATACTGTACAGTAACTACCATGTGATGTGCCTTTTTGTGCACCTTAGACCTTCTTCCTTCGAGTTTGCTTCAGTACTTTACAAATGCATTTTCAAAATTACCTCACTAAAGAATTTACATAGTGAAGTTAATAAACTGTTCCAAAAAAAAATTATATACCCTATGCCCATTACATTACACATGCCAAATTATTCTTACCCTTTCACCCTAACCGCTCATTGATATTAACTTCAACAGTTATATACTCTTTTGAGATATAGTGTTTGCAAGGTTTAGATGTTTTGAACTCTGATGACCCCAAATGACCTTTGACATCCAATAAAAACAATAGGGGTCATCTACTCAATATGGACAATCCACTTAGGAAATATGATATTCCTGGCAGTTACCTTTCTTGACATATGGTGATTACAAGTTTTTGAGCTTTTCATCTCTGATGACCCCAAATGACCTTTGACCTCCACCAAAAATATTTGTGATCATCTACTTAATATGGGCAATCCACCTGCTATGTATGAGATCCCTCACATTTACCCTTCTTGAGATACAGTGTTCACAAGGTTTTGACCTTTTTCCCTCTGGTGACCCCAAATGACCTTTGACCTCCATAAAAAACAATAGGGACCATCTACTCAATATGGACAATCAGCAAAGTAAGTATGAGATTGCTCACATTTTTCTTTCTGGAGATATCGTGTTTACAAGCAATTTCCAAGGTATTTACATTTTGACCTCTGGTGACCCCAAATGACATTTGACCTCTACCAAAAAAAATAGGGACCATCTACTCAATGTGGACAATCTACATGCCAAGTCTGAGATCCCTGGGGGTTACCGTTCTTGAGATATCGTGTTTACAAGCAGGCGTCACACACACACATACACACACACACACACACACATACACACACACGACATCACCATCGCATAGATTCCTTGCCTGCCTTCGGCAAGGAATCAAAAAAGCACTGGTAGTAAATGTGCAGGTAATGCATCACTACAAAAGGAAACCATGACAACAGATTTGCATAAAATTCTATTCTGAATAGTAAACTATGCACTAGTCTCCTTTTCCATTTTTTTTATTCAGTCTCAAATATTTTCTCTAAGTGCTCTAAGTATACTTACCAGGTGATTTCATTGGTCTCTGTCTCCACATCATACAAGACACCATCTGGTCTAAGAGTATTCAAGCTGCCCTTAAGATCAACTGCTATCAGACGAGGTGTGTAAGTGACATCTCCCTATGAGGAAATACAACAGATATAAACACAGGCAAGAGATCCAGTACTACAACCAATTCAAATAAATTAATATCCCTCACTGAAGCACCTCAAAAATGTAGGAATGATTTAGAATGTCACTTAATCAATACCAATCCATAAACATTGTCAGATTCATACTTCACCTCTGCCTCTCTCTAGTGCACACTGTAATAACCAAGTACTCTAGTTCGTTTTGGTAGCTAAGCATCCAATGCACACATCCTCCAAATCATCCCTATAAAAACAAACGAATCCAGTTCCTACAACAGATATTCCAAAATTTGAGTTTCCATGAAATTTGGTGAAATCACTCCTTCTTAATCCACAACAACATTGGGAAGAATCAGTTGTGTGGTCTTGTGCAATGGAATGCAGCTAAATTGACTTTTCAGTGTAAACTTTCGCTTTTTAATCTACCGTGAAGTAGGGCTGTGACCCATATTTTTGTTTAGGTTGGCTAGCACTTAGATGTTTAGTGTTGTGCTGTCATATTGGGTATAATTTACTTTCCTGCAATTTGTAAGTTTGATACATATTTAAATACAAGCCAACTGACACAGTATATTGTAAGAAGGAGCATATCATGTTGGAATCGTAGTAACACTTGTGTGGACACGGTATGTCAGATTACGTAAGAGCTACTGTAGTAACTGAGTGGGGTTAATGCAGCATGTGCAATAATAAGTGGAGTGCGTTGGACAGAGAGGCAGGAAAGGATGAAAAGAAGAGTTAGTCTGGTAGAATAATCCGAGAAAGTAGATACTGGGTTGTAAAGTGAAGCTATGGCATTATTGACTGAAATAAATTTCAATTTTTCATTATTTGAGTTCCTGTGTTAATCTCTATGTCTCATACTCAACCTTTTTAATGGAATATTATAATTGATGAGGATACAACTACACAACATGTATTGTATTGTATGCATGCATGCATGCATACTTCACAAAAACAAGGGAATGCCCTATATATCCTATGTGCCAAGCTTGGTTTGTTTAAATCCCATGCAGTGTCCCACAGGTAATGTACACACAGCAACAAAGCCCCAAACTTGCCTATTCAGTGCTTATATGTTTTAGAATGAGTTGTACTGTTCATTACTTTAAAAAAATTGTGTTCCAACCTGTAATGGCAAATGAACCATGATACTGTGTTAACCAACCTTACATTGATATTCTCTAATAAACATCCCTAAGACATTACATTTTTAAAAAGGAGGAGTTCATTTGGGAGTACTGTATATTTAACATAGGAAAAAGTTTCATTTAACCTGAAGCTTGGGCATGTGTGACTATTTTTTCTCCTACAGAGCCTTTGCCCCGTAGGGCTGTTTCTGCAGGGATTAAACACAGGCAATAAATTGTTCAGTAAAATGCTACTTACCATTAACCACAACTCATTTCCTTTGCTACTGTAGCCCCCTCCCACATCTTTGGTGTTTGGTCTAGCGGCAGAGCATCCGCCTTTCACCCGGAAGGCCTGGTTTGATTCCCAGCTCGAGTCATACTAAAGACTCTAAAAATGAAACCTACTGCCGTTGTGCGTGATACTCCGCATAAGCAATGGAGAAAAGAAGGCAAGCCAGTGATCCAAAACTAGAAAAAGGCAGCGGCTGGCTTGGCTTGAACCATTAGGTTGGAATTTGGGCCGTAATTTCCCATAAAACTCTATCTAACTAACCCTCCCACTAGTTCCTACTTTCAAGCTAGTCCACCACATAGTACCTGCTACAGTACCGTTTTCTGGTACAGTATTATTTTTAAGCAACCCAGATTTACTGTTTTTGACCCATTAGACCACTTGTGTGGAAACAGTTTTCACCGATGCATGTACCACATATGTTCCCTTTTAAGTACGGACCACAAGAGTTGTCCAATAGGAACAATTTTGTATGCATGTGTGTTAGGTGGGTGCTGCAGGTGAGCAACGCTCATAGTTAGAACTACAGGCAAGGAAAATGCATTTAACTGCTAAACATTACCAAAATTTTGTGATTAAAGTTCCAGTGATTTTATTACATCACAGTCCTGTTTGCTAGCCAACCTGATGCCCACCCACCCAAATTCTGAAACAAGTTTACTTATCCAAGACTTAATTTTTCCCCCAGAGTTATGCAAAATTTGAATTTTACCCCCAGCATTATGCCAAAACTACAGAGCTTCAAAGGCCAAGGCAAATCCATATGTAACTGAAAATTGCAAAGTTATAAATGTTTGAGACCCTGAATGTGTTAAGCTTTTAAGTATGTCCAACAATAAGAAAAACCTGGAACATGATAACATACCAGCAAAGTCCTTCCTTCTCGATACAAAACATCACTGTCAATTTCCTTTGGGGTCACACCAGCAGCTTCTGCAGCACCATAGCAAAAAGATGACTCCTGAAATATTACAAAGAGTTGCTTGCAATTAAGTAATATTGTGTAAAATAGTAGGCCAAATAATACACATACTTCTGTAATCAACCAGAAAGCCAAAAGGCTTAGTGATTCCTTGCCACTGAAATATAAGGCCTTTTTTCACATTGACATTGCTTTGCAATGTTTTTCAATTAACAGGGCTCCATAATGTGCCCACAAAGCACACATGCAAGGCATCCAATCTTCCTACATTGAGATCCCCCTTGCCTGTTGTGAACCCAAATGACATTTGACCTCCACCAAAACTTCGGGGACCATGTATTCACTATGTGCCATCTACATGACAAGTTACAGGACCTTACAAGTGACCTTTCTTGAACGACTGTACAGGAAAGCTAGTCAGGCTTTGAACATGCCGACTCCAAATGAACTTTGACCTTTCAGAAAATCAATAGGGATCATCTACTCAATATGACCAATCCACACACTAAATATGAGCACAGTCACATGTACCGTTCTGGAGATATCGTGTTTACAAAGTTTTGACCTTTTGACCTTTCATGACCCCAAATGACCTCTGACCTCTACCAATAACAATAGGGATCAGCTACTCAATATGGCCAACACACTCCCCAAATATGAGCACAGTCACATGTACCGTTCCTGAGATATCGTGTTTACGAAGTTTTGACCTTTTGACCTCTTGTGGCCCCAAATGACCTTTGACCTCCACCAAAAAGAAAAGGGATCATCTACTCAATATGGCCAATGCACACACCTAATATGAGATTAGTCACACTTACTCTTCTTGAGATACCATGTTTACAAGCAATTTCTAAGGAATTTACCCATTGACCTGAGCCTCTCATGACACCAAATGACCTTTCACCTCCACGAAAATCAATAGGGATTATCTAATCAATATGACCAACCCACACACCAAATATGAGCACAGTCACATGTACAGTTCGTAAGATATCGTGTTTATGAAGTTTTGACCTTTTGACCTCTCATGACCCAAAATGACCTTTGACCTCCACCAAAAACAATAGGGATCATCTACTCAATATGACCAACCCACACAATAAATATGAGCATAGTCACATGTACCATTCTTGAGATATCGTGTTTACGAAGTTTTGACCTTTTGACCTCTCGTGACCCCAAATGACCTTTGACCTCCACCAAAAACAATAGGGATCATCTACTCAATATGACCAACCCACACACCAAATATGAGCATAGTCACATGTACCATTCTCGAGATATAGTGTTTACAAGGTTTTGACCTTTTGACCTCTCCTGACCCCAAATGACCTTTGATCTCCACCAAAAACAATAGGGATCATCTACTCAATATGACCAACCCACACACTAAATATGAGGTTAGTCACACTTACCCTTCTTGAGATATCACGTTTACAAGCCAAAGCGTCACATACACACACACACACAAACACACACACATACACACGACATCACCATCGCATAGATTCCTTGCCTGCCTTCGGCAGGGAATCACTAATGAGTTCAGGCCTTATTCTGCGCATGGTAGCAGTCAACTTATAGTCTGTGACAGGTACAATACAAATTGCATCAGACAACCCCTTTAAAAGGTTGTCTAATGGACAAGTACAATACTCTACGGCATACCTCCCAAGTGACCAGCATTTCACAGGTTTGGACCGCATTTGAACACCCAAACCCGGTGACCTGCCCAGCCCTCTGAAAAACCTGCATTGCAAATGTCCATAGTATCTTTAGATAGAGAATGACACAAATTTACCAATAATTCAGCTTACCGGTAACTAAAAATCACAGTAAATAATCACAGCACATTCAACCGCTCACGCTGCTATATAATGCATCATAGCTAGGCCTAGGTACATACGGACCTACGCTTGCCTTTTGCAACATTACTTTTGGCTTACACTTGCAGCAGGTATGGAACATATTCCTGTCACAGGGTCGTCGAGTGGCAGAGTGGTCTATTCCAGCTGCTGTGTACCAATGTGTCTCACATGTGCATGGGTTCAAGTCCCGCTCGTTGTACGTGGGTTTTTCCCCGGGTACTCCTGCTTTCCTCCCACTTGGCATAGGCTCGCCACTAAAAATCGGTTGCCCAGCCGACGAAGTTGGTTGCGCGCCGGACTGAAGCACCTTCGGGTGGACCAGTTAACTAGCCGACTTTGCTTTTTTATTCAACAGCAAAAATGAATGCCCACTTTGCGGGTTAGAGGTGGGCTTGTCTCCAATTTTCCCATGAAAAGAACATTCTGGACTGTCTTGACACAGTTCTTGATGTTCTTAACTGTGTGTTTTCATGGCTAGAATGCCATGTGAGATGTACCAAGATATATATTGGAAATCACTTGGTCCGACTGTTGGTGACATAGAGTTGAAGTTTGCAAACTTTAACGGTACCATATCAAAATCTAGAGCAACAATAATGATTGAACATTGTCATTAGGTTAGGAGAGGTTTTAATAATTGGGCATTTGTGAGTATCTGTATAACATTATTTTGGCAAATCTCTCAATACAAATTTTTCTAGGTTACCACAAAAAAATTCAGTACCGTACTGAATTTTATGGCTGTAAGCTAGAGAAATTGTGTTGAACGATTTGCCAAAAAAATGCCACCCTGTTGCGTATAAACTTCTAAAATTCAAAAATTTTCCAACCCCCTCCCCTTATACACCTCCCTCAGGTCAGCGATTCACCAACGGACAGATTGGAATCCAGATCTAGCTTCTAGGAACTTCAAAGCTATGTTATGGTTGATTTTATTTGCAATCTATCAGTTCACTACATAGGTAAGAAAATGTGTCAAACTAACCCATTCACTACTGAAACAGGAATACACTAGCAGAACTGGGTTGTTCTATTAACCATTTACCCTTGTACTTCAATCAGGGCATATTTGCATGCCTCGCGAGTGGGCGGAAAAGCGGATGTACAGTAGCACGCCCCACATCAGCTTCCATAGGCTATTGACCCCTGGATCTTAAACTATTGTCTCTCTCGTTATTGTGGCCAAATTTTTGGGAAGCTACTTGCAGTTTTGAGCTCCACATGAAATAGTAGAGATGGGGGACAGCCGCGCTCTCCGTATGGGTCAAAAAGGACCCAAACAACGGTAAAGGGTTAAAATAAGCCTGTGGAGTGTGTTTACTGCAAAGCTGATGCTGCTGTCTCTGGGTGTGTGCACAACCCCTTGGTGCAGATACCTTAAATTAACCCTTTACCGTCGTGCTCCAATAGGGGCATATTTGCGCGCCTCGGGAGTGGGCACATCAACTGCACCTTGCAACACTGTTTATAGTATCTCACACCTTTGACTTAGCTCTTGACCTCTTGCCATTGTTTAATACTAGCGTGCTGGATTGTGGGTTTCCAGCATAAAAACTGATGATCCTGTTTAAAAGATTTTTATGGAAAGGCAATTCCAGCAATGTGTTTGAAATAAAGAAAAAAACATAGCAGAACTTGAAACATTTCACTAAATACCAGAAATAAATTGCAAACATTGCAAGCACAACTGCTCTTCCTTTGGTACATCATATCACACAGTTGACTCAATGGGCAGATATCATCTGTTTTGAATAACACAGTTGAGCACAGAACTCTGTTGTGGTACACTGAACACTGACTTCATTGGGAGGAGGCATGGCTAGTGTGAGTACAATAAGCCGTGAGGGGGACTACAGTAGCTGGTGTGAATATGCCTTAACCCAAAGCAGCTTATCTAACAGACTCACATGTGTTGTAAAAGAAAACAGTTCTTCCTACAGTATCTTTGTCTACTGTATGTGCAGCATATAACATGTTCCTTTTCAGGGCCTGGCCATGGTATACTAATAGTGTGTGTTCATTGCTATGTAACCTGCAGTGATCAGTATTAACAGCTGAAACTTAGAAACTGCAGGGAGTTATAATAATGCCACAATAACATATGTAAAGACACATTGACATTTCAGAATTTCAACATTTTAACTGCCCTCCCCCATATTTTTGAAACCATCACCAAAAAATTATGAAAGGGGGAAAATCTCCCCTCCCCCCTACTTTTGTTGCTAGGGTAAACACTGTCTTTTGCCCTCATATCTAAAGAAAAACATTGTATGCATCAGCTTTGCAAACCTGATAGCCTACAATATCAACATTTACACATCCACATGTTAACATTGTTGTGACCAAGGAAACAAAGAGTTTGTGACAACATCCATTTTCTACAAAATATTGCAATAGAATTTGAGGTAGGCCTAATATTTCAAAATCCTGAATGATAAGGGAATTGAACCAGTAATTCTCAGTGAAGGTTAGGTTAGGTGGAGTTTTACAGCCCAGTTGTCTGTGGTCATTTGCTATACTCACTACAGAGTCCTTACTCCAACTACTCAAATAAGCGGGATGATTCATGGTCATTTAAACCTTTGACGTTAACTTTCTTGTGACAGCAAATTTTGACCTGGTTTAATGCCTCACCTCTTAATCTTACAGGAGGAGCACCCAAACACTTTTTGATCACTGAAACCTGGGAAGAGTCAGAGCTTTGGAATGAAATTAGCAACTTTTTTAGGCAGTAGAATTTCAATATTTGACTACAGTATGGAACTTTGTTTACAACAGTTAGTTCCAACAGTGAAAACAACTTGCCCAGAAAAAATACCACAGAGACTTATGCCAACGGCAAAGGTCGAACATTGTCAGTGACATCACAGTGTTACTCCAAGGGTATTTTTATGTAAACAAATATTTTTAATGCTGTTGCACAGAAGTTGCACAGTTGATGGTTTTATTGTAAACTTTTCAGACCTTTTCAGAGGTTTCAAGTCATCAAAGCAAGATGCAATAGTTAAGTGCAAGTTTTGGAAAAGGAAAGTTATGATAGCCAATTAAGATTTTAGGTCATACTTTTGCTATACAAGACCAGAATGCAAAACTGCATTGAGGTTTCGATGATACACAAACGTTCCGTTTCAAATAATCCCATCATGTACCATTATCTTCTCATTCAAATGTTATACTAACATGTTCAAAAAATAATTTTGTTTTCCCACATGACCTTTGTCCCCCCCACCAAAAATAGGGATCATCTTCTTACCATAAGCATTCACAAACCACACATGAAATCTATTTAAGTCTCCCACTTTAAGATGTGTTAACACCTATTAAACAAGGTTGTCATTCACATTTTGACCACCAGTGACCCTACAAAACCTTTAACCTCTACACATTGCAATTTCAAAAGGCTTCGAGCTGACTTCAAGAAATGAAAAATAGGAATCATGCAAACCTTCTTTAAAAGTGGACCCCCCTCATGCTAGGGCAACGCTAAAAAACCATGGTACAATTAAGAAATGACATAATGATGGTTTTGATGGTTTTGTATAATTACCTGCAAAAAGTCTTGAGAGTTCACAACACTGTAAACTAAGGACCCTCTCCCCATCCTTTCCAGCTGAAAGGTTTAATAATACTTTTAAGACTTTGATGAGGGTTAGATTTCAGTGCAGAGGTTTGAACCAACCCCACAAATACTGCAGAGTCGAGACATTATTTTGAAATGACACTTCGTAACACTAATATATATTGGAGGACTTTTGAACAGCTTCTCATAACACTAATATATATGGGAGAATTGCGTAAGTTTTCCCCCACTGCAGATACCACCCTGCTACCAAAATATGCTGCTGCATGCTTTATATCATGTTCTAGAACAAATAAAATATTGGTAGGAAAGCTAAATTTCCCACTAGGCTAGCCTAAGGATATTACACAGAAACATACATGTGTAGAACAGGTTCAAAATGTACATATATGCTATACATTAGGCAATGGCAAAAGTGCCAAGACATTAGTCATGATGAAGAAATTACATCACAGGGAAAAACTTTAAACCTAAAGTTCCCAAAAGTACTGCAGATTGTTGTAGAAGGATTTTTAACCCATGCCTTTTAAATATTTCTGATGTTCTTGTCCAAGTGGATTTTTGTTGATCCTCTTCAGTATACTCGATTCTGCTTTGTGAAAGATGTAGCATCGGCTAGGCCTAACTTAGGCCTACGTTAAGCCTAGGCAGAAAGTACTAGCCCACTTGCTCATTCGAACCATACAATTTTGGCCTAAACTTTTCAGTTTAGGGAGCTAGACACTTCGAGATTTCAACAAAGATCCTTAACATGTGAAAAGAGCAATTTTTGGAGGATATTCGTAATTGCTGAATTGAGAGTGAAAATGGTAATTATTCTACCTAAATCAAGTTACTTGGCATCTCTGTAGGGACCATCTCCTAACTTTAACCCATTCACATTCCAAATATGAAATCTATCCAAGTTCCCTACCTTGTGATATTGTTGTCCCCCTGGTGACCCCAGATGACCTTTACCAAAACCAATAGGGACCATCCTCTGACTATAATGCATCCACAAACCAAATATGAAATCTATTCAAGTTTCCTCCCTTGAGATATTGTGTTGACAAGATTTTCAGACTTTGACCCCCAGTGACCCCAGATGACCTTTGACTGCCACCAAAAACAATATGAACCATCTTCTGACAATAACACATCCACATATCAAATAGAAATCTATCCAAGTTCCCTATCTTGAAATATCATGCTAACAAGATTTTCACACTTTGACCCCCGGTGACCCCAGATGACCTTTGACCTTCAACAAAAACAATAGGGACCATCCTCTGACTAAGATGCATCACCAAACCAAATATGAAATCTATCCAAGTTTCCTCCCTTCAGATATTGTGTTGACAAGATTTTCAGACTTTCACCCCCGGTGACCCCAGATGACCTTTGACCTCCACCGAAAACAAAAGGTACCATCTTCTGACCATAACACACCCACATACCAAATATGAAATCTATCCATGTTCCCTATCTTGAAATATCTACTAATAAGATTTTCACACTTTGACCCCTGGTGATCCCAGATGACCTTTGACCTTCAACAAAAACAATAGGGACCATCTTCTGACCAAAACACATCCACAAACCAAATATGAAATCTATCCAAGTTTCCTCCCTTCAGATATTGTGTTGACAAGGTTTTCAGACTTTGACCCCTGGTGACCCCAGATGACCTTTGACCTCCACCGAAAACAATATGAACAATCTTCTGACCATAACACGTCCACATACCAAATATGAAATCTATTCCAAGTTCCCTATCTTGAAATGTCGTGCTAATAAGATTTTCACACTTTGACCCCTGGTGACCCCAGATGACCTTTGACCTCCACCAAAAACAACAGGGACCATCTTCTGACCAAAACACATCCACAAACCAAATATGAAATCTATCCAAGTTTCCTCCCTTCAGATATTGTGTTGACAAGGTTTTCAGACTTTGACCCCCAGTGACCCCAGATGACCTTTGACCTCCACCGAAAACAATATGAACAATCTTCTGACCATAACACGTCCACATACCAAATATGAAATCTTTTCCAAGTTCCCTATCTTGAAATGTCGTGCTAATAAGATTTTCAGACTTTGACCCCTGGTGACCCCAGATGACCTTTGACCTCCACCAAAAACAAAAGGGACCATCTTCTGACCATAACGCATCCACATACCAAATATGAAACCTATCCAAGTTTCCTATCTTGAGATATTGTGCTAAAAAGATTTTCAGACTTTGACCCCCGGTGACCCCAGATGACCTTTGACCTCCACCAAAAACAAAATGAACAACCTTCTGACCATAACACATCCACATACCAAATATGAAATCTATCCAAGTTCCCTATCTTGAAATTTCGTGCTAATAAGATTTTCAGACTTTGACCCCTGGTGACCCCAGATGACCTTTGACCTCCACCAAAAACAATAGGGACCATCTTCTGACCATAACGCATCCACATACCAAATATGAAATCTATCCAAGTTTCCTACCTTGAGATATTGTGCTAACGAGATTTTCAGACTTTGACCCCCGGTGACCCCAGATGACCTTTGACCTCCGTCAAAAACAATAGGGACCATCTTCTGACCATAACGCATCCACATACCAAATATGAAATCTATACAAGTTTCCTATCTTGAGATATCATGCTAAGAAAGTTTTTAGAAATTGACCCCTGCTGACCCCAGATGACCTTTGACCTAAGCCAAAAACAATAGGGTTCTTTCTCTCAATATGGGGCATCCATGTATCAAGTTTGAAAATTGTCAGACATTTCTATCTTGAGATATCGTGCTAACAAGCAAAGTGGCACAAACACACACACATACACACACCCACACACACATACACACATACATACACACGCCATCATGATTGCATAGGTTTCTCTTATCATCGAAACCAAAAATCAATTTTGTCCAGCTGTTCACTCACTTGTATTTGCTATTAGTTGTTATCTTCAGAGAATATTACATGTTCCAACTTGATAAGACTTCTTTGAGTCAAAAAATACACTTCCACCCAAGCAACATGCTTTTAGAAAGTCACATAGTTGTGACACCCAATTATCATCGAGTTTTTGAAGACTGGACTTCATCCCTGCATTCACAAAAGCATGTCAATGTCTTCATCTTGGATTTCAAAAAGGCCTTTGACAATGTGCCTCATGGGCTGCTAAAAACCAAACTGTTTATCCTTGGTACAGTATTTCCAAGCAGGTTCTTTTGGTGGGTACAGTAGAATGACTTTCTTTCTGATCGTAAGCAAACTGTTGTAGTTCTACTGGGTCCTCTTTTGATGATTTTGTTTCTGGTGTTCCCCCAGGATGTCCTAGGACCCATTCTTTTCCATGTTCATGTTAATGACAAAGTAAATGTTGCTTCCTCTATATTAGACTTTTTGCTGATGACTGCGTCAGTTATCGGGTCACAGAGAAAGTGAACGATTGTTGTTTGCTCCAAATTATATTCATAATCTAGGCCTACTGTAATCTAAGACTTGGGGCATGAGATTCCAGTCCTTTACAGAAGGTGTAACATCATTACTTTGCTAGGGAGAAAAACCCGTCCAAATCAGAACATGTCTTGAACAATGTGAAGTTAGTTAAGGTTGACTCCATAAGGTGCATGGAGGTCATGATCTTTAATGACCTGAACTGTGGTAAACATATTCAATCCATCTGCAACAAGGGTATAAAAATTTTGGGAATACAAATAGAAACCTGTCTTTCTGCTCCCATGATGTAAAACTAGTTGCATACAAGGGTCTGCTCTTGCATGAGAGCATTCACAGGAGATCTGCTCGTTTTACAAGTTATAAGAACTTTCTCTGTAGCTTGGGTCTATGACATCTGTTTCAAAGCATCTTGATCTCCCAAGGCTAGCCCAGTGTCACAAGCAAAACTGTACTTACAGTAGACTAAACCTCTTCTCGGAACGCTTTTTTAGTAAGGGTAACAGCATAAACTGGAAAAGACATATTAATCAAATTGTATCCAAAGCAAACCGGACCTTAGGCCTATTGAGATGGAACCTCTCGCACTGTGATAAAGATACTAAGATTTCAGCATACATTGCTCTTGTTCATCCCATTTTCAATTATTGCAGTACGGTATGGGACCCCTATACCCAATCAGAAAAGAATTCCATAGAAAATGTCCAGAGGCGTGCTGCCAGATTCATCTTTAACAACTACAGCACCCAATCAAGTGTTTCTGAGATGCTTAGAGATCTTAATTGGGATCTTAATTGGGTTGTTATGTACAAAGAAATGAATGGTTTACTTCCAAGTAATGTAAGGAATCACTTATCGACCCTTCAAATCTTAATCGAACGACTTCCCATTGTACTAGTGGTAGATATCTATATGGGCAATTACACGGTAAACCAACACAGTAGCATCACATAAGGGTTAATTTCCATTCTATGTTAATTTCATGTGTTTTATTATGTTCAAGGCTAATCTTTAGATGCACAGACATAGCCTAAAA
Source organism: Holothuria scabra (assembly GCA_037179385.1). NCBI lineage: Eukaryota > Metazoa > Echinodermata > Holothuroidea > Aspidochirotida > Holothuriidae > Holothuria > Holothuria scabra. The sequence goes on from CM074188.1 coordinate 879,629, forward strand.
TTTTTCAGCTTGCTTCCTCAATATTGGGAAAAAAATCTACAGAGGTTACAGTATATGGAAAATGTAATGGGCGAACATTGACATACATCAAGAAAAATAACGGGTGTAACATAATTGACATACAACATACAAAATGCTATTTTTCAGAAAGTACATCATGTGGATAGTTTTTGGTATTTTCCTAGGATGATATGTAGCAGTACTTCATAACAAACCAGATGGAATTACCTTATGATCAATATGAAGCTCAGGAGACTATAAATTATAAATGTATGTCAATGTTACACCCGTTATGAAATTGTGTTTGGCGTTATAAGAAAAATGCTAAAACTCAAAAAGTTTGCCATATACATGGACCTTGCCAATAACTTATGTGTGATTTGATGATGGTTGATGATAAACAAGGTAACATCAAAATATGATCAACCTTGCACTCATGAAGCACGTATGAAAATATTTGACATACATTTATGTGAAGAATGTGTACGTCAAACAATTATAAATTACCCTGAGAACATCATTAATTGGTGTTACCTTGTTCATTATCAATTATCACAGACATAGTAACCTCTAGGTATATAAAGCAAGGAACGCATAGGGTAAATATTTTTTTATTCCTGCAGTTTATCACCACTTTTTATAACGGGGGAACACAATTCTATAATGGGTGTAACATTGACATACACTTACAATTTATTGTCTCCTGAGCTTAATATTGATCACAGAGTGTCCCCAATGGGATAGTTGTAAAGCAACGCTACATATTATCCTCAGAAAATGTCACAAAGTATATACATAATGAACTTACTGGAAATAAACCACTTCTATTTTGTATGTCAATGTGTTACACCCATTATTTTTCTTGAAGTATGTCAATGTTTGCCTGTTATATTTTCCATAGGGTCTACACAGAAATATTTTTCAAAATTGAAGGGAGCAAGTTGAAATTTTTTAGGCTATCTCTATACATCTAAGGATTAGCCCTGAACATCATAAAACATATGGAACTAATTAACAAAACAAAATATGCATATGTGATGATTCTGTGTTGGTTTACTGTGTAATTGCCCATATCATTATCCCTCTACAAACCAGCTTTGTTATCAGATATCTCTCTATCCAAGAACTATCCTTAGCTGGAACCTTTTACCAGAACAGGTTCCCTGTGCCCCTTCAGTGGACAGCTTTAAAAGCCAGCCCTTGGCCAATATCGTTGTAGCTAGTTTATTCATCTGACTCCCTTAGTCCTAGTTCAACAGCATGGGATAGCCTGGTCTGGCATTTGTGCTGCTTTTGAAAGAAGAAGAAGTATACTGTATTCCCCATTTACAGCCTCAGATACCAGGCCTTGAGTTTTAGATTTTCCAGATGTGCTCTGGAAATTAAGGATTCATCTGAATTCCCATTCTTCATTCAGGTGTGCAAAAAATGGCACAGTAATTTGAAAGAAGTGGTGGTGTGCAATCACACTCGCACACTTAAAAATTCAAGGCCTGTAGACACCCAACCAGGAACTTGTTGGATGCACAACCTCCAGTTTTGCCAACTCAACTCTTTGTCTATTTGTTTGGCCTATAAATTTAGTTTCTTCACCAATACTCTGAATGATTGGAATAATCTACCAACCCTTTTGATTGATGGTTAAGATGGCACCAAAGACCCCATTAAACATATCACTTATTCTATCACCTAGCGCTTAGGGTACCCATGACGCACACACGCAGTGCAGCAGGTCCTAATGTCCTTGGCTATGTCACCATGCCTGATGCTCCAAAAGAAGATGAGTCGGTCAAAGACCAACAACCATCAAATCACAGGAGAATGGACTATGTGTAGGGAGCAATTATGTGACCACCTATACATACTGTAGTCCTTTACTGAGGAATAGCCTAGGCCTAACTGTTGAGGTAATTTTTAAGTTTTGATAAAAAATGTCTCAGTATTAATCCTCAACATCAAATGGCTAGGCTTTGGTGTTGCAACTGCAACATGTATACAGTATTACTGTATATAGTAAGTTATCATGAGTTGATCACTGCCTTCTCTTACTATGCTGGCTTTTCGAGTAGGAAAGCGTCGCAAAATTCAATATCAAATTGATATAGGCCTTGGGAAGTATAATTTTCTTATTCGACTGTTTTCTGTTACGTGTTTTTTTTTACTTTTCATTTTGATCTAAAACAAAACGAGACGATTAAACCTTCTAACAAATCAAATGTTTTGAACTGTGATCGCTATACCTATCCAATACAGATGTAAATGTTACCATGCATGTCTTATGGAGTATGCCTTACAAAATACTCATATCTTTTAGTCACTGTATGTAACACCGGGTAACCCGGGTACCCGACGGGTATGGCGATGGGGTACCCGGGTCCTAATTTTTAGTACCCGTGAAAACACTAAATGGCGTAAATTGGATCATATTAGGGGCTAACTGCAGAGCCTGGATGCAGGCTGTGGAATGGGTATATTGTATACATTTGGCACCCTGAAAATTTTTTTCGCCCGCCCCATCCTGGAAAAATTTTGGTCCTCCTCCAGATCCTTGTGTGGCGTGATGGGCATGCCAGAGCCATCTTGGCCACCCCATGGGGCTTCCCTAAGGCTATGTCATGCTTTAGAACTTACTACTCGGGTTGTGGAAATTTTTCATACCGTGGGCTAGAAAAGCACAATGAGGACCCGGTTAATGCGTAAATCATGCGGATGAGCGATAAGCGCACTGGAAACGGGGAGTTGGGAGCCATCAATGTCAAAGTGTTAGCACCCGAGATCAACCATTAACAGGTTTCACACAGGAGCGGATACAAGGGGAACACCCGGCACACGCCGCCCTTTTTGATGACCCATTAACAACCTATGGAAAATTTATGAAATATGGAAAATATGCTTCCCAGATGCTGTGAAATCGCATCTAAGTGCATCTAGAAATCAGATTTTCTGGGGGAGGGGGAGACCCAACAACCCCCTGCTTGGTTTGTTGACAGAGTGTGTGACCCCCCCTTTCTCAAAGTTCTGGATCCACACCTCCCACACTTTTAAAATACTGAAATTCATGACTTTTCAAAATTTTTTGAAGATTAAAACAGATATTAGAAGAGGAGTACTGAATTTAATCGCTGTCAGACACTGTCAGACCATTGAGCACTGTACATTAATACTTGCCACAAAATATTATTCGTGAATAATGTGAAGAATTAAAAGCAAGAAAAAAATACAGCACCAGATCACATCCACGGTCACTGCACCATTAAAAATTTTTGCCAAGGATAGGGGGAGGGGGAACCCTACTCCTTCGATCAAATTTCCCTGAGGGGCAAATATTATCATGTCCCCCACCCAAAAAACCTCTGACACACCTGTATAAGCCCCAAAAATAATATCAAGGAAGGTCCCAGTGGCATGATCAGACTTTTTTATTTGGGGTGGGGGACTGAGGCAGCTGGGGGAAGGTGTTAGGGCAATAAGCAACTGACACTGACATACTAGGCCCCGTTGGTTGACGGGTATCATACATGCAGAGAAAATTTTTCAACCAGCCTAGTTGTCTAAAATGCCTCACATGTTGCTGGAATGGCCTTTTAAATTCCCCAGTCTGGAGGGTTGCTAAAATCTGTTCTTTCAATGGCAAGGTGTTTATTTCATTTTTAATAATAATTAGCCTAGCATAGCTCATAGCACAACAAAAATCCATACTTTCAAAGTTCGTTTATTTTAATTTTTCACCTATTAATTTCCTTTGTAGAGTTGCAGGTTGGGCGTGCCGGCTACAGGAGTAGTATGGACTGTAACTTAACTTTATACACTGAGAACAGAAAGAGAACTCAACACAAAGGAGGTCTGTGTACAACTCATTTTATTCCCTCTCATGCAAACTCTCTATGCATGGAGCTCAGTGCATAACTTATTGAGTACAGGTGCAAGCAATGATGCATTATTGCATAGGCCTAGGTTTAAAGGCATATTTTCATCATCCCAGACAGTTCCAATTCTCCCAACCTACTTACTTCAAGCCCCTCCCACATTTATCTAAAACTCATCTTTATCCAGACACAATCCTAGTTTATTGCTTCATGGCTTGTCCCAGTGGCCATACAAGTCCATAATGTGTTATCAACAGGGCTGGAATTAAGGTTGGAGGAGGGAACGGCCATTTGGCCTTGGTCTTTCATTAATTTTGGAGGGCACCATGGCCATCAGGTAGGGCACCAAGACCAAATATTTTTGAATGGCAGGGCACCCAGGCCATTTTTGGAGGAAGTGTTTTTATCGGAGTGTTACACAGCACAGCGGTATACCAGGGTTTTCCCTGGATTTAGAATTGAACGTCCCGCATCTAATGCGTCCATGAGTGGATCGCCGGCCTGGGGGAGTGGATGTCCCCCTGGAAATTTTGGGACGTATCCAAGTCCCTAGACACAAAATGGTGACACTTTTGAGGCAAATTAGTCAACACAACTTCTGTAAGTTTGATGCCAAAATATTGGCACTAAAACTCACATTCGTATTAATTTTGATGTACTGATAATTTAGTTCTTAGGCTTATTTTGTTTTTCATTCCCCAATCATGTCGGAACATTTACATTTTTTCACTGCACTGGGTAGTAGTTGCGTCATGTAATGTAGTTACTCTCCTGCTTAAACGAACCCGATGTAGAACAATCATTCAGTTCATGATAATCTTAGCAGTTCTGGGCAGCCAACAATTGCACCAGGTTAATGTATCTTATGGTTCCTTTCGGATATAAATATCCCCGTATATTTTAAGCAGTTCTTGTCCAAAACTTACGTCTTGTTTTAAAAGAATCTGCAACTGAAATGCACGTACGTCAGATCCCCCAAAAATCCACGTACGCAGAGATTTGTGATACCGTTTCACGGTGAATTTGGCACTGGGCTTGCCCCGCTGCGATAGCCGGCTATATAAGCATGAGAAGTGCGATCCTCGTAACACTAACTCAACGGGGAAGCATGTCTCGAGACCGAGTATTTTCACACACTAAATCACATAGGCGAAGGCGCGAGTTGTGATTGGCTGGCTAGAATCAATGCAATTGAACCAATCACGATGCAGGGACCAATTTAAATTTTGAAATGGATTCTATACATATGATGTCACCAAGCAACACATGATGCCTTGTTTGGTGGAAAAAGCGGCCATGCACGAAAGTCTACTGCACGTGTGGGCCAAGAATTTTGCTGCATGAGACCACGTGCATCACTACTTTTGTTTGCAATGACGTCGCATGACAACATTCCTACTGTAAATAACATTACGGAAGGAATGCTAGAAATGACTTAATTTATGCAAGAAAGTAACCACGGAACTTCACAAGATTCTAGGAGCTATGTGTACAAAATGTGCACAGATATGTATGCTAAGCTTGGGGATTTGAAAAAGGTGAAACACTGCAGCTCGATAGTCTGTTGTCTGTACAATGTGATTTGTGCAGCACAGTTTGTACAACAACTTACACGGCGCTTTCTGTGAGAAAGCAAGGAAAACACATCGAAAGCAATTCTAAATCTAATTCCATGTAAAACTACAGGGTTATAGCGGAAAATATCAAACGATCACTTCCATGGCGGGGGTAAAATTTTACGTTTGTGGTTATCAATGCACCCCGTTTTGGCGGGAAGTTAAAGGATTGAGTTAACGAGAGTTTTAAGAAACTAAGGGCAAGTTTCAGGGTTGGCAGTTTTTGCCACAGGTGGTTTTTACCGGTGGTTTTTACCGGTAAAAACCGTCCCGGTAAAAACAGGTTTTTGCCAAAAAATGGAAAAAACGGAAAAAACCTATTCTGCTACATTGAATAAAATGTTTTAAGTTACAACTTTTTCTTACTTTTTTCAAGGTTAAAGGATGAAATACATTATTTTACATCAAGGCTGACCATTTTAGTCTGTTAAATTTACCATGTACGGGTCATCTGGAGGGATTATTTTTAGTGACTTGTGTCACATTTTGCCAGATTTACACTGACACCATACAGTACCATAAAGTATAAATCTAGTTATGAAGATTGACATCTTACTGTACGTCATTATTTTCTCACCTGTGATATAAATGATCAATTTTCACATTGTATTGAGCTTAACATTAAAGGCAAAGAAATTTCTTTTCAAAATGCAAAACTGCTTTGTATACTGTTCTGTACTGATATGCAAGGAGAAACTGTATCACTGTAAAGAAGTCTATATGCCATATGTTGCATTGTGCCTTTGCCCACTTAGGCTATACATATATAGATATATATATATATATCAACCTTTGTTTTCCCCAAAAATGACAGCCTTCCATTCCTTTTACAATTTTAAAGAAGGCTTACCACTTTAATAAACATGAACAATTTCATTAAATCCTCATTTTGTGAAACCTTGTTTGATGTTCCAGTAATTTTGTAGAAAACATTAACTTTCAGTCTTTTATTGTTAGTATGCAGTTGAAGTTTTACCACTTTTAATTTTTAAGGTTTAATACCTAACATTGGAATATTGGCATTTTTGTTTTCATTCTACTGTAGCTTTGGCAAGTTTTATTGCTTAATTTTTAAGTTAAAATAGAACCTTAAAGTCATGTAAGCAACTCTGTCTCATTTGAATTATTCATCATGTGTGATGGGCTAGAGCAACCCCACACTTATAATTGTCGGAGAAGTTTTTTCCAGTTTCTACCAGTTTTTACCGGTAATAACCACTTATTACCAGTTATTACCAGTTTTTACCGCTGTCCCGGAAAAAACAGGTTTTTTCCGGCAAAAACCCAACCCTGGCAAGTTTCCAGCAGTCTGATTCGATCGCGCAAGTTGCGTATCGAGTTCATTTGGTATCCTTTTTGTTATGGTATTTAGGATATTTTATTGGAATCCTGATGAAATTTTTTCATTCAGATGGGAAGGCACGACGGCCACGTACTTGCAGACACGACGGCCAACGTGGCCGTGAGAATTGGCTGTTTTTGTAGGCCACCACGGCCATCCCCTTGGGCACTACGGCCATGGCCGTCATGGCCATCATTTAATTCCAGCCCTGTATCAAGACACTTTCAGTGCCCATGCTGTGTAATTTAGCTATGATGCATTGTTTGAATGTGATGCCAATCAAACAGCTGTACCAATTGAGAGTTTTGATATATGTATACTGAAACTGTAGTTTAGGATGACGAATGACTGCCTTTAAGTTACATATTAAAGAATACAACCTTTCAACTACAAAGATACAAGTAATGTAAATAGTATATTGATGTTTCCAATGTACATACTGTAACTCTACATCTCCCCTCCCTTTACTAGGGAGGTCACTTCTCTGAAATTCAGAATTAAGTTTACATATTAAAGAATACCACCTTTCAACTACAAAGGTACAAGTAGCATGGTTATATGAAAGTTTCACGCATTCCAGCACTATTTTGTAAACATCATAGTCAACTCACCCTTTGAGTAAAAAACCTATAACCAGGCCAAACTATCATTCGTTCGCTTTAGTTTGATATGAAACATGCTTTAGTTAGATAGAAATTAAGGAAGTAATGGTTGATTGAAGTTGGGCTCTTTTGTCACAACTTCATGTTGTTTTATGTCCCTAAGTTTCGCACACCCTAAATTTTAGTGATGGCGTCCTTTGTGGGAGTAAAATCGGATACTACATTTGTCAGACGTTGCCAAAAATTGTGTTTTGGCAGTTTCTCAGTCTTTAAATGAGTTAAAACTGGTGAAAACTGATTTTTTGATGACGAAGTTGGTGACCATTTTCCATTCATTTTAAACTAAAGGCCTGGTGAAATTTTTCTTCGTTTAACCCCCCAAAATAGCACCAAGTAACAGTGAAAACAGTTTTAAACATCGTTTATGCCTAAGAAATAATTAATCAACATCAATATTATTAGAGATGTCCTAAGGATGGGATAAATGATTGGAATGTAGAGCATGTCGATTGCACCAAGTAACACTACCTCAAAATTTAAAGGCAGTCATTCGTCACCCTAAACTACAGTTTCAGTATACATATATCAAAACTCTCAATTGGTACAGTTCTTTGATTGGCATCACATTCAAACAATGCATCATAGCTAAATTACAACAGCATGGGCACTGAGAGTGTCTTGATTACACATTATGGACTTGTATGGCCACTGGGACAAGCCATGAAGCAATAAACAAGGATTTGTGTGGATAAAGGTGAGTTTTAGATAAATATGGGAAGGGCTAGAAGTAAGTAGGTTGGGAGAATTGGAACTGTTTGGGATGATGAAAATATGCCTTTAAGACAAATGTTCTTGACCCCTAGCCATCATAGGGAAAAAAAGACTTTTGATTAATCTGCTTCACAAAACTGATACATGTTAACATGCACAACATGTTAATAAATAGACTGTCAAAGTTTCAAGTGGCGGTAACATCGTGTGACCAAGAAAACAACAGATTTGTTAGTATGTTACACTTCTTCCACAGCTTTTCAAAAAAATATCGCAGTAGAAAATGAGGTAATATATTTCAAAATCCTGAACGACCTTAAAGCGAAATTGAACTCAAAATGGATTTATTTTGATGAAAAATGTCACGCTTTTAATATTTGACCATCAAATGGCTAGGCTATTGTGTTACTACTGCGATATAGTGAAATTTGTATGGTATCCTATTTCTGGGGTGCGCGATATTTACGGTCATTGACTATACTGTAAAGCCTAGGCCCTAGGCTAGGCTAAGCTTAACGTTAGGCAGTAGACTAGTCTGGTGCGTGTTCTCAGACTCCAGAGCTTACCTGAACATTCCACACATGAGTGCCTATGGAATTCGCAAAATGGCCAATTTGTAGGGTAATCACTTCTCTCGCCATAACTGACAGTTTGAGTTTAAAGCAGCACTACAGAAGGCCAACCTAACGAACCCAAAATTAGTCTAACATTACAAAGCGTTCTGCACCCCGGTTGCCTGTTCAGTAGTAGTACTGAGTAAGTACGTACAGTATATACTACTATAGTACTCGGTGCACTACATACAACACTTGAAGGCTCTAGCTCTTTTTTCTCGTAGGAGATGAAGGGATGAGGTTCTTTGAATTTAAAAAATTTTGACTTGGCATATTTCAAATATTTGACAGATCCTTTCATAATTCGGTATCAAAATTCCAAAAGAGAGTTGGGAACATGTTATTCATTATTGACAATGTTGCTGGTGTCAGTAGTTTGGCAAAAATTTGGCAAGAAGCTGGTACGTCCATCGGCGAAGATTTTCCTTCGCAAGGCTATGAAAAAAATAGCTGCCTGCTCGGGTGGATTTGTATGGACCATAGAGCAGGATTTCCAAATAGCAATAACAAAGGATTGTGGGATAGAGTTTTGGTTTGTCATTTTTGTCAATGGCATTTTGCTGTGGTGAAAATTGACGCACACCCAAAAATCTGTCCCGCAATTCATTGTCATTGCTACCGGTATTTGGAAATAGGTCTAGGCTTGGGGTAATCGTGTAAGAGACCCACGTGTAAGAGAATGAGTGATATAACTATATCCACCTTTGGCGTTGAAAAGCTTTTGCATGGTCTTAAAATCAATAAGGCCATGGGACCAGATGGCATCCATCCTTGGGTCCTGAGAGAGATTGCCACTGATTTTGCACCTGTTCTAAGCCATCTCTTTCAGTAATTCCTTACAAAAGGATGCATTCCAGAGGATTGGAAGACTGCAAATGTTTGCCCTATTTTCAAAAAAGGTGACAGTTCCCTACCTTGTAATTACAGGCCTGTTTCTCTTACATGTGTCTGCTGTAAATTGTTAGAACATATTATTGCCTCAAACCTTATGAACCATTTTGAAATACATAACTTACTCTCTCCCACCCAGCACGCCTTTCGTAAGTCTCATAGTTGCGAAACACAACTTGTGTCGATAATTGAGGACTGGGCTTCCTCTTGATGCCCATAAACAAATCGATGTGTTTATCTTGGATTTTGAGAAGGCCTTCGATACTGTTCCTCATGAACTGCTGAAGACCAAGCTGTATACACTTGGTGTTTCAAATCAGATTCTTCGTTGGGTTGATGACTTTCTTGTTGATCGTAAACAATCTGTTGTTGTCAATGGAACCCGGTCTCCCCCAATGCAAGTTCTGTCTGGAGTTCCCCAGGGGTCTGTCCTAGGACCGATTCTCTTCTTGGTTCATATCAATGATATCGTCGATGGTGTTTCTTCCAAGGTTCGCCTTTTTGCAGATGATTGTGTCTGTTACCGTATTATTGAGTCCGATGAGGATTGTCATAAACTTCAGAATGATATCACAAGCAGTTGGGGCTGTGGGCTTCCACGTGGGGAATGAGATTTCAGCCCACTAAGTGTAGCGTTATTACTTTTGCTCGGAGAAAAAGTCCCATACTTTTTAGGTATGTTTTAAATGGGACTGAGCTCCCGAGGGTAGATAGTATTAAGTATCTCGGAATTACCATCACTAAAGATCTGAACTGGGAGAAGCATATTCAAAACATCTGTAACAAGGGAAATAAGAGTCTTAATTGGTATTTTGTATAGAAATCTATCTTCATGCCCTGGTGATGTCAAGTTAATGGCTTATAAAGGAATCCTTCGGCCTGTGCTGGAGTACGCCAGTAGTGTTTGGGACCCCCACCAGGTTTACCTGCGTGACAAGCTTGAGAGTATACAAAAACGGTCTGCTAGATTCATTGCCTCTGACTATTCAAGGGAGCCAGGATCAATGACCAGGCTCCTTAAGGAACTAAACCTTCTGCCCTTAACTGAAAGGCGAAGGAAAAGTAGATTGATCCTTTTTTCCAAAGGTATGTTTGGCCTGGCTCAATTACCTGTTGATCACGGTCTCCAGCGGCCTACTCGTAGAACCCGTTTAATGCATGACCTTCATGTCTGTCTCCCACATACTAGTACTAACTGTTATAAATTTAGCTTTCTGCCTCGAACCATTAAGGATTGGAATCATCTCCCCTTGAATGTAATGAGGGTTGCCTCTGTCCATAAGGACCCTATTACCTATATTACTGGGCATATTTAGCCTCTCGACGCATGCGTGGTGAAAGAATGTCCTTTGGATGAGTCACCTTTATTGAAGAAGAAGAAGAAGAAGAAGAAGAAGAAGAAGAAGAAGAAGAAGAAGAAGAAGAAGAAGAAGAAGAAGAAGAAGAAGAAGAAAAAGAAGAAGAAGAAGAAGAAGAAGAAGAAGAAGAAGAAGAAGAAGAAGAAGTAGAAGAAAAAGAAGAAGAAGAAGAAGAAGAAGAAGAAGAAGAAGAAGAAGAAGAAGAAGAAGAAGAAGAAGAAGAAGAAGAAGAAGAAGAAGAAGAAGAAGAAGAAGAAGAAGAAGAAGAAGAAGAAGAAGAAGAAGAAGAAGAAGAAGAAGAAGAAGAAGAAGAAGAAGAAGAAGAAGAAGAAGAAGAAGAAGAAGAAGAAGAAGAAGAAGAAGAAGAAGAAGAAGAAGAAGAAGAAGAAGAAGAAGAAGAAGAAGAAGAAGAAGAAGAAGAAGAAGAAGAAGAAGAAGAAGAAGAAGAAGAAGAAGAAGAAGAAGAAGAAGAAGAAGAAGAAGAAGAAGAAGAAGAAGAAGAAGAAGAAGAAGAAGAAGAAGAAGAAGAAGAAGAAGAAGAAGAAGAAGAAGAAGAAGAAGAAGAAGAAGAAGAAGAAGAAGAAGAAGAAGAAGAAGAAGAAGAAGAAGAAGAAGAAGAAGAAGAAGAAGAAGAAGAAGAAGAAGAAGAAGAAGAAGAAGAAGAAGAAGAAGAAGAAGAAGAAGAAGAAGAAGAAGAAGAAGAAGAAGAAGAAGAAGAAGAAGAAGAAGAAGAAGAAGAAGAAGAAGAAGAAGAAGAAGAAGAAGAAGAAGAAGAAGAAGAAGAAGAAGAAGAAGAAGAAGAAGAAGAAGAAGAAGAAGAAGAAGAAGAAGAAGAAGAAGAATCGTAATCAGTAATCGTAATCGATTGCAATCGATTACACAATTTGAAGTAGTTGTAATCGCAGTCGATTACTTTTGTGAAAATCGCAAAGTAATTGCAATCGTTATCGATTACAACGGCAAAGTAATCGCAATCGTGGTTTCATTTCTGATTACATTGAAGCTGAATTGAACAAAGAAGTAAAGTTATGAAACAATTTTTCAGTTCTTGGTTCTTCTGTTGGAATGACAAAATTTAATTGTCCCCCTCTCTTGGATGTTCCAGGAGTAAGAAGTGCATGGGTTCAACAATCTCTACTTTGGGAGTACTTGGTTCTGTCTAGGTTATCTAGAGCAATATCCATGGCCTTTTTTCCAGTTGTGGGCACTTAATTGTTTTGCCTACTACATTGTTCATGTGGAAAGAAAAAAGTAATCACGATTGCAATCATGATTACATTGCAATATAATCGCAATCGTAATCAATTACTTTTAATTTTAGCTGTAATCGTAATCATAATGGCAATCGTAAAATATGAAGTAATTGCAATCGTTATCGATTACATTGAGATGTAACCGCCCCAAGCCTGAATAGGTCTATTGTCAATACCAATAAAAACTACAGAACAGAATGTATTTCACAATAGAAGTACATATGCGACACTTGCCTGCGTAGCAGACTGTGGGGAATATTCCTTGTTCAGTCACATCCCCGCCAAGTCTGCCAAAGTGAACACCAAACAGATCTTTGGATATTCATAGAAATATGTGGCTTCGAGACTGGATGAATGTTAGTGAATATTCACAAGAAGGCAACATCTGGTCCCTTTTAAATCATGCAGTAGCCCATGCCACCCACAGAGTTGGACAGTTGGTTACGCAACCAACGTAGTAGTGATCCATCAGGTTTCAATCTAGTCCTTCAGTTTACAACAACAAAAATACACACACTCGCCGAAAACAATAGCATAAAAATGAGGCAGGACATGAATAAGTCATATTATGGTAATGAAGTTTGCGTCCAGAACTGGACGCAGGCCTCTTCGTTTTGGCGAACGGTGGTTTGTGAAGCCCTTATAGGGGGACTGAACAAACCGAGTCCGCTCCGCGGCGGGGGTAATTCGACACCTGCTATGGAGGTTAGTGAGTCAAATGATCTAGTAACTGGATAACATCTAGGCCCTATGTATGAACAATTCCGAAGGTATGCTCTGGTCCGTTATTTTTTAGCTCCCTGAAAAATGCCAGCCTTTCAAGTCTGTGGGTTTTGCACATTCTAGACTTTATAAAATTCATAGGACAGACCCGTCTGTAGCCAGGGTAACTAGGCAGGGGGGGGAGGGGGACTGATGTAGCCCTCGGAGGCGACGTTTCCACCCAACCCGGACTGAAATTTGAGGGGGTCCTTATTTATCAAGAGTGACTCAACTTGAAACAAATTCAACATTTCAAATTTACATATGAACACCACTCACTCCGCACTGATGCTGCCGGCCATTCGGGCTTGACTTGAACCAATTGGTTGGAAAATGGGCTGTAAAACTTCGCCATCTAACTATTAACTAACTGATGCTGTAACATAACATAACATGTTAAAGGGAAAAGGAGGGCTCTAAAGGCCCCATAAGATGCAGGGGTGGCGCCAGGATTTGCCCGACAGGACAGGGCCGGGGACCAAGCTCCCCGACAGGGGGCCAGCTTTTCAAAGCCCCGACAAAAGAAATGAGTTAGTCCCGGTGAGACGTGATTTTGCCGAATTTGAGGCGCCCGTAGCGCGCCGAAATTTTTGGCTTTCTTTTTAAGAAGTCCTTAAAATGTGGAGTTTCTTTTGAAGAAAATGTTTAACATTTTTGAAAGAAATTTGGCTTTTGTAAAGATCATTAAAAAGTTGGGGTGCTTATTGAAGAATCTGTCCTTCATATGGGCAAAATAAAAGACTTTAATATGTAGGCGACAGCTGAAATTCTTTGGGGTTACATATTTAATCGTATACTAGGCCTACGTACTAAGGCTTCAAGACGAGACTATTAGTTCGCTCAAAAAGTTTTTCCCTTTTTTGAACGAAGGTTTGAAATTAGGAGCTTATTTTATTGGAGAAATTTTGGAATTTAATGAAAGAAAATTTGGTTTTTCGGTAAGATTATAGTGAAAAAATTGGGTTTTTTTATTTAGTGATATGCCTCTCAAGAGCAAAATTAGGTAGAATGTTGGGGTTATTAACAGAATTGGCTTTGATTATATGTATGGACTATCCATCGAAATTGGGAAATTTTGCCACTTTTAACAAACTGAAGCTTATACTTGAGAAAATTGTAATTTTATGACAAATTTGGGGGTTTTATGGAAGAATATTGCCTTCTTATAGAAAAATTGAGCAGGGGTGATCTGTAGTTTGTTGGGGTTTACCGAATATCATCATGCAGATTAAGGCCCTCGGACCATATTGAAAATTTTCCCGCGGAAAAAGTTTGGCTTCCCATATGTTTATAGTTTTATATTTTATGTATTGGCATAGGCGTATGGGAACGTTTCAGTTTGGGAGGGGGCAGAATTGTCTTTTTTGTCCGAAAAATGTAATCCTGCTCGAAAGTCTATCTAAGTGGAGCGCACAGAAAATTTTGAAAATTGAGAACCCCGAGACAGCAGGAAATGACATTTCCCGGGCTCGTAACTAAAAACAAAGCAGTCATTATTTTGAACTTTTTTTTCGCAGTAAGATTTTCACTTCATAATACTGCCCCAAAACGAAGAATAATTTGCAGGCCTGCATTTTTCTGTTCAGCAATCTGTTCGACCAAAGCACTTTCCAAGCGGAGCGTCACTACCAGTTGGCGCGGAGCGTACAGAAAATTGTTAAAAAAATCTGACTCCTCAGACAGCCGAAATTGGCATTTCCCAGGCTTATAACTAGAAATGAAGCAGTCGTTATTTTGAACTTTTCTTTGAAATTAAACTTTCACTTCAATAGAAAAAACCCAACTTGCTAAGTTATCAGAAAATTACCAGATAAAAGGTACTGCTACAATTAGATGTAATGGTCTTGTCTCTTTTCGGAGGAAATATGCAACGGAATTGAAAACATACTGTTTTTGACTATGTTAAGAATCTAATTCGTTGTATTCAATTGCAAGGTCCACTGAAAAAGATGAAATTTTCTACGTGGCTGCCTGAACTACAGAAAATGGTTTCACTTCAAACGTATTGAAAATATGTCACGTTACAAGGTGGGTTCAAATGAATTTTCAGTCAGACTTGTGCAGAGACATTCTCTGACTAACTGTTTATCATTATGCTGAAAATATGGCTGGTTTTCATTACCGTTGCTAGAATTCGGCTGTCAAGGCAGGCTAGATGACAGACCATTGGGCACTGCATGCACATGAACAACCTCTCGTCCGATTTTGAGTTTCCTTGAAGAATCTGGTCTTTTAGTAAGCAAAATAGAAAAGATCGTCCCGGTGACTAAGTTTATCAGGCCCACACCTTTTATCGTGGGTCGGTAGATAAAGGCTCCCCGACGAAACTGGATTTTCTCATCAACAGGGGAGGGCAGCCTTCGCCGAGGAGGCATGGCATTGCGCACACGGATTGAAGATGGGATGAGGCGGTGTTTATCACTTCTTCATAGCAGAGCTAGTAAGAAGTGATTAAAACAAATTCAGATACGTATTAAAATAGTGTTACAAAAGAAAAAAGTTCATAAAGAAGAAGAAAAAAAAACATTTATTATTTTCTTTTTATTTTTAGGCCTCCCGGACGAAAACGGAGACCTTCCCCAACGGGGGGGCCAGTGTTCCCCGACGGGGGGCCATGGCCCCCGAGCCCCCCCCCCCCCCCGATCCCGCTGGCGCCACCCCTGCTGGATAGGTTATTTTCCTGGTCTCAGACCTGGCAAATGTCTTTTAATGCGGATAAGTGTAGGGTCCTTTATTTTGGTCCTAAAAGTTTTAGCTATGATTATAACATGAATGGTAGTCACCTTCGAGAAAGATCTGGGTGTTGTAACTACTGAGGATTAAAAGTCATCAAGGCAGCGTGCAGCCACTGCTGCAAAGGCTAATAGAGTGCTTGGATTGATCAAGAAGAATTTCATCAATTTTAGTAAGGATATTGTACTTAATTTGTACAAGCAGTTGGTAAGCCCCCATCTTGATTACGCAGCTCAGGCTTGGAGCCCCTTCTATGAAAAAGGCAAGTTTCTTTTAGAGCAAGTTCAGAGGAGAGCCACTCGCCTTATACCTGAGGTGAGAAATTTACCTTATCATGCTAGGCTTAAGCACCTTGGGCTTACCACTTTGGAGCTGAGAAGGATAAGGGGGGACATGCTCCAGGTTTACAAGTTTCTTTGTGAAAGGAATTCCCTTCTGACTTGTAGTTATTTAAGGGTTCAAAGTAATTCTCGGGTGCGTGGGCATTGTAAAAAGCTGGAAAAGCCTTTTGCAAGGCTTTACATTAGGAAGTTTAGTTTCTCCCATAGAGTTGTCAACGAGTGGAATTCTCTGCCAGATTGGGTAGTTAACTCCCCCGGCCGTCAGTTCACTGCTTCAAGGTTAACATTTACAAGTTTTTCCATGACTGTAGTAGAATCTGATTGTGTGGGGCTGTTGTCAAGCTTTGGTAGTTTGGCTTTTGATCAGGGCTTGGACTTCAGGGCATCTTATGGCGTCTTGGCCCTCCTTTGCCCTTCAACCTGTTATGTTATGTTATGTTACGTTATAAATGCGTTACAGTGTGTGGGTGCATGGTGTATTGCTCGTTTTTTTTTTGCTTAACGTAGTACTCGGGGTTGTGTTTTAAGGTCTGGCTAATTTGGATTTGTGATGTTCGTACTATTACACACCCAGTGAATACTTTTTTGATTACACCCTTTATGGGAATTGATGTCTATAAGCAAAAATGTGCTTTTCACCCCAAATTTACATAATTTAAAGGATTAATACTTCCAGCCACAAATATATCGAAATGGCTAAACGCGTTTCTGGTAGCTGCATGTCATAGGTAGCAGGAGGGAAAGAGTTGGTTTTATTTGGGTCTATAATTTTGTCGTAAACCGCGTTGTTGTGACATGAAATGACGCATATTTTGGGGAAATTCCCCCCAAATTATGACATCACAAAATTTTGAAATCGTCAAAAATCATGTATTTCAAATAAAAATTGGCGCTTCATGGGTTGCTTTCACCTAGACACGTCATTGCGAAACATAATTAAGCTTACCTTAATTAGAATAATTTAGAAATTTTGGTGTAAAATGAGCAAATGATCGTTTTTGTACAAAACTTTTCGATATGGGACCCCCACCAGGGCTTTGCCCCTGGACCCCACCAGGGGCCCCAAGGCAGGCCCCTGGACCCCACCCGGTAAGTCTCGCGCTTCGAGGGAAAATGTTTTGCCCCCCACATTTGCCTCCTCCATTTCCCCCACTTTTAAAATCCTGGTGCCGCAACTGTCCAACACAGTCATGGAAAAACTTGTCAATATTTACCTTAAAGCGTTGCACTGATGGGGAGTTAACAACCCACTCAGGCCGGCTATTCCACTCATTAACAACCCTATGAGAGAAACTGAACTTCCTAATGTCAAGTATAGCAAAAGACTTATCAAGCTTTTTACAATGGCCTCTAACCCGAAGATGATTACTTTGGACCTTTAAATAACTACAAGCTAACAAAGGATTCCCTTCGGAAATAAATTTGTATACCTGGAGCATGTCTCCCCTAATCCTTCTCAGTTCCAAAGTGGTTGGCCCAAGCAGCTTAAGCCTTTGGGAATAAGGCAGATTTATAAACTCAGGTATGATTCGAGTAGCTATCTTCTGAACTTGCTCTAAAAAATTGACCTTTTTCAAAGAAGGGGCTCCAGACCTGTGCAGCATGGTCGAGATGGGGTCTAACCAGCTGCTTATACAAATTTAGTACAATTTCTTTACTAAAACTCTTAAAATTCCTCCTGATCAACCCAAGCCATATTTGCCATTGCAGCAGTAGCTGCACACTGACTAGATGGCTTTAAATCTCCCGTAATATACTACACCTAGATTTTTCTCAGAAGTCACTTTGTTCAAATTTGTACCATCCGTAGTATAATCATAGCTTGAATTCTTAGAACCAAAGTGGAGGACTTTACACTTGTCAGCATTAAAAGACATTTGCCAAGTCTGAGACCATGAAAATAACATATCCAGATCATTCTGTAGCAATAAGGAATCATCCTTATCCCCAACCTTCCTAAAGAGCTTAGTATCTTCAGCAAATTTACTTATACTGGACGTGATAGAGCTATCAATATCATTTATGAAAATTAAGAAAAGTAGTGGGCCAAGAAAAGAACCTTGTGATACACCACTTGAGACTTCTTTCCAAGAAGAAAAATTGCCATTTACAACAACTCTCCGGAACCTACCATTGAGCCACGAATTGATCCAGTGAGCGCACTTGCCTTTGATGCCTAACCTCTGTAATTTTACCATGAATCTACCTAGAGCTACTTTGTCAAAGGCTTTTTGGAAGTCAAGGTAAATGACATCAACACTGGAACCGATCAAGAGACAAAGAAACATCCCCAAGAAACTAAGCAAATTAGTAACACGTACAAGACCTACTGGGTAGGAAACCATGCTGAGTCACATTGAGTAACCCATTATCTAAAAGGTGCTTGAGCAAACAGTCCTTGGTTAAGGATTCCATAATTTTGACTGGCCTGTAAATTTTACAAGGTAGAAAATCTCATCTTTTTAGCGGGCCTTGCAATAGACTACAACGACGATTCCTAATAGGGGCAAAAACACTATAGTATGTTTTCAATTCCGTTGCAGAGTTTCCCCCGAAAACAGGCAAGAACATTACATCTAATTAATTGCAGCAGTACCCTTTTATTTGGTAATTTTCTGATCACTTAGCAAGTTGTGTTTTTCCTATTGAAGTGAAACTTTCTTTTTAAAGGAAAACTCAAAATAACGACTGCTTCATTACAAGTTACAAGTCTGGGAAATGCCTGTTCCGGCTGTCTGAAGGGTTAGAATTTTTAACAATTTTCTGTACGCTCCGCGCCAACTGATGGTGGCGCTCCGCTTAGGTAGAGTTTTTGGTCGAACAGATTACTTAACAGAACATTGCAAGCTTGCAAATTGTTCTTCGTTTTGGGACAATATTATGAAGTTGAAAATTTCATTGCGAAAGAAAGCTCAAAATAATGACTGATTTTTTTAAGGTACGAGCCCAGGAAATGCCATTTCCTGCTATCTGGAGGTTCTCAATTTTTAAAAAATTTCTGTTTTCTGCACTTTGATAGTCTTTCGGGCAAAATAACATTTTTCGGACAAAAGAGACAATTCTGCCACTCCCACACTGAAACGCTCCCGTACGTCTATGTCAATATATAAAATATAAAACTTCAAATGTATGGGAAGCTAGACTGTTTCTGCGGGAAAATTTTCCCACAATGGTCCGAGGGCCTTAATCTGCATGATGATATTCAGTAACCCCAACCAAACTACAGATCACGCCATACTTGATTTTCTTGTAAGAAGACTAAATTCTTCCATAAAACCGGTAAATCTGTCACAAAATTACAATTTTTTTCCAGTATACGTTTCAGATTGTTAAAATTTTCCAATTTCGATGGATACTCCGTACAATAACTAACCAAAGCCAACTCTGTTAATCACGCCAACATTCTACCTAATTTCGCTCTTGAAAGTCATATAACTTAATTAATAACCCAAATATTTCATAATAACTGTACCCCCAAGCCAAATTTTCTTCCATTAAATTCCAAAATTTCTCCAATAAAATAAGCTCTTAATTTTCAAATCTTCGTTCAAAAAGGGGAAAAAATGTCGGGCAACCTAGTAACTTTTTAATGGTCCTCACAAAAGCAAAATATCTTTAAAAAATTGTAAATTTTGTCTTCAAAATAAACTCCATATTTTGAAGTATTTGTTGAAAAGAAGGCCATAAATTTCGCGCGCTGCGCGCGCCTCAAAATCTGTTAATTCACATCCCACCGGGACTAACTTAGGGCCTTTGTCGGGACCTGAAATGCTGCCCCCCGGTCGGAGAGCTTGGCCCCCCTGTCGGGGAAATCCTGGCGCCACCCCTGGGCAAAACAGACGAACTTAGCTTACCAAGACGAGAAGTGCAAGGTCTGAGGCTACGTTAATGGTCAAGTTCGAGCAGTCCCCTTAAACTTATTTTGAAACCACAGCTAAATAACAGAGTTCCCTCCTTATTTCTCTTCAAAGTATCTTTTTATGACTTCAACTTTGCATATTGAAGGCAAACTAAGCAGTTACGGTACTTATAGTAAATTTCACATTTGAAGAGAAAACATGTTGTCACATGATTCTCAAAAGCCAATCATGAAACAGGATAGCTGACTTCGTACACTATTTAAACTGGGGTGATTGCTAGTTTCCCTTTAAATTTAGAACGCAAGACTCCCAGTTCCACTTATTGAACAAAAAGTTCAGTTTATTGAAGAAATCTACGCGATTAGTAATTACATCATTGTTTAATTTTCAATTGTAAATGAAAGACAATGTAAAATTCTAGGATGGTTCAATACTAGCAAAAAAAAAAATCGTCTTTTGCGGTAAGTAGAAACTGTTTCGCGACTGAAAGAAATTGTTCAGTCTATTTAAAAAAAACGTAGAGGTAATGGGACGTCAATTCCAAACTTAAAGAGATGACCAAGTGTCCAGTGACACTTAGATTTACAAAAATTACGAAGATTGCAGGGGCCAGATCCACTGTTTTCCAGTGCAGAGGCCGCGGAGCCAATTTTGAAGTGCGGGGGCTAATCATCGATGCGGCCCAATATGTCCAATAAAATAATGCATTTTAAGGCGGCCCCAAATGCCCACAGCAAAAAAAGTGCGGGGACTAAAGCCCCCCTAGCCCCGTCTCCGCGGTCCCTGCAGTGTGAGGTCCAAAGTCCGAAGTGTGATTGCCGTCATCGGGGAATTGGTTACTGATTGGAGAGAGTGCCCTTCCAGTTGCAATTACAAAGGTCCTAAGTGAGTGAAATGCAATTTGGTGCACTTTTGCATAAAATGACGGAACTTTGTGCCCAGTGAAAATGGATGAGCATTGAGCAAAATTTTGCTGTTAAATTAAGACTTTTTGACCTCGTTAGCCAAAGATGCTAAACGACACTACTGCCGTCCCATAATTTTCACTGGGGACTAGTGTTAGCTTACCCAACCGAGGGTTTCTAGTCTAGCACACAAACAAATTCGTCGGCTTCTCCACCGATTTCAGTAAAAATTCATATGTGTCAAGCGCCACGTGGCGAAAACTCAATGCACACCGACCTGGGCTGGACCACATGCACATGTAAATCACATCGGTGCACTGCACTGAGCAGCTAGAATAGACCACTGCTTCTCGACGTAAAGACCAAAGACAATGTTTTTTCTAAAGTCCTCCGACCCTCTAGCAAAGGGCAGTTCGGGGAAACCAAAACTTTCACTGCTTCCCGAAGGACCTATTACGTCCACTGAAGGACAAAGACAATGCAGGTGTTGGCTATAGGCTGTCAAACCTTCACGGCGATATTTGTCTACAGAGACAACTCCGACGAAATGCGCCTGTACCCACAAGATGTCGCTACACCTCCCTTTCAATACGATTCGGTCTCAAAGAAAATTCGTCGGCGCCTATCTCAAACCAGATATGTATACACGTCTTGATTAAAAATTTAAATGAAGATTTTAGGCTCTCTTGATGTCGAGTGCACGCTATTATGGTTCGTTTGCCTGGATGGAAAGACACACCTAATTTTTAAGGATAGCAGGACGTCCTTCTGACGTATACATCATGTTTAAATCTTACGTTTCAACCTTTTTGGTGACCCGAGAACAGAAGGGGTCGGGACTCCCTGATCCGCCCGGAAAGATGGTCTGTTTTATTCATTAAACTTTTAGAGAGAGTACGTTCTAAAGATATACTATGTAGGAAGCGAAATTGGAAATATGTACCTTTATACTGTCAGAAAGTGTACAAGGAATTTCGAAGATGAGCATTTCAGTTTGGGGGTTGAAGATTTTTTGGGCCGCTACCCCTCGATAACCGGAAATGACATTTTCAGACTTGTAAGACGAATCTATAAGTAGTCGCTATTTTGAGCTTTCGTTTGTAATAAAATGTGTGCTTGAAATAGTTAATTCAAGTGATCAGAAATAGTTAATATTGATAACTGAACGGAATATGATGTACAAGCCTACAATGTTCTTTTGAGAAATCTGCAAGGTCGATTGAAACACTGTCTCAGCCTCCACATGACTAGTTGGCGGGGAGCTGGTTGGCGCGAAACGTATGTAGAAAATTTTGAAAAATCGGTCCCTTAAGACATTAAGAAATAGCATGTCCCAGACGTAACTGAAAACGGAACAGTCGTTATTTTGACTTTTCAATCGTTTACTCCATTACACAAAATCAGCAACTTACAAAGTGATCACAAAGTTACCGGGTAAAATAACCACCACTGCTGGATCATGTTCGGCACCCACGGGGGAGGGGCGGGGGACATGTCCTCCATTTTTAGGGGGATATCATATCAAATGTCCCCCAATATTTGAGACATGAAGAAATTATATTCGTACTTTCAAATAATAAGGCTAATCGCCATGCACTTAAATGATCCCCTTGTCATTCTACTTTAGGGAGTTTACTTTGGGAATTCAAGCAGATCGACAGATGCTGACAGCTCAGCTCGATTAGGTGGACGTTTCCACGCAGTATATTCAATGTCCTGTCAGATTCTTGACACCTATGGTTCTGATGAAGTCCATCCAGTGATCTCCTCAGCGTCTTGTCCAAATGCAGAAATAGACTTCGCTAGTAAGTGTCTAACTTCTTGCAAACTGTTCTCATTGGTCATTTGTTACACGTCCACATGACCTAGTCCAATCAGTATTCCCCCATCCCATAGTTTGCCAACAACAGTGTAGGCTGGAAACAGGCTTAGCATTTTTAGGTAATTCCCTTCCTGAAGAGAGTTGAAGATAGACAGTCAAACAGAAAGGGGCAATTTAAGGAATACGCACAGCTCCACGGCTTTTGTCGCTTGGCCAAGCTAGCCTGCTCGAACAGTCTTGTTCTAACTTTGGAATAGTTTATAGGAACCAGTTTTTACATTTAAATGAAGGAAACAAAGAAGCTCATAAGTTTCTCGAAATGTTTGAACTTGAAGACGCCTCCATCCTGCCAGCCTGGAGTGCTTAGTGCCTCTGTGGCTACAGCCCTCTTTTGGTTGCCTTTAGGTTGGTTTTTCGTAGCAATGAGCTGAACAAGAAGACTTCGTCCGCTCCGCGGGCTACGATCCTGCAGGACGATTGGGTTCTGCGTACGCGCTTCGATGCAGGTATAATGCCCTGTCCTCCGAGATTTCATCCAGACGACGGCCTTTCGATGTAAGGCTACATTCCTTTTCATGTGGGTTCCGTCTCAGTGCATAATGAACACCTGCCTTTTTAAACCAGAGCCGGAACCATGAACTAAAGTTCCCTCCCTGTCCAAACAGCACAATACAATCATACTAATTTGTTGACGTCGTGTAACCGTGAGGTGATATGGCTGCCGCGAATAATCTCGGCGTCAAGGTTTTATAATTAATGCGATATCTAGATGTACTGAGATCAGTGGTCTAATTGCGTAACTCTATTTCAAAAGTAATACACACAGCTACCAGTACCAAGTACAGAACAGTCCATTCTGCATTCGTAGTCTTGTAACTGTTGGTCGTGTAGTTTTGGTCATTTGCCAGGTGACTTGAGAAGTTAGTAATCACCAGCATCACCTAAAACATGGCAGCTACAGACTCAAGGTTACCTATTGTTACGATAACAAGAATACAAAAATTTTCGGCGGCCCATCGGCTTCACAGGTATTATTAATGTAGGCTAAGTTAGGCCAGGGAGTTGCTAATGAGTAACATAAACGGTAGTAACAGTACTAAGTAACACTAACAAGTGAACAGGGGCAGCTGCTGCTCGCTACACAGGCACTACCAGGCACGTAGCCACGGGGGGGGGGGGGGGGGCACAGGGGGAATGTGCCCCCCCAAAAAAAAAATTTTAAATAAAAGGTCTTGCACTGAAGGAGAAAAAAAATTTTCCACATTAAATCACCACAACTTCAAAATACCTAGACTGAATTCTGTCAAAATATCTCCCACTTTCGAACAAAACACACTTTAACTCGGGTAAGGAGCGTATGAATGGCGTACACAACTATTACTGTCAATTATTAGTCATGGATGGCGCGTGGAGATCCCTTCCCTGAAGGTCGAGGAGGTTTTGCTTAGTATTGTTTCGAGCCTAATTTCGCACGTCAATGTATCATTCAGCTGTCATATAAGTTCTTACGTGAGAGTAATTAATGTACATTTTGCCTGGTTTCTGGGCCGGCGTTGTAGGCAGTGCAAAAAGAGAGACTTCAGGCACAAAATAATGTAATGAAGTTATCATAAAAATTTATTCCATAAGAACAGCTTTAGGAAAAAGTGTCTGGAATTACCGTATACCGCAAAAAACAAGTGAGCAGTTAAATACAAGTAAAATCAACGTGTTTCTGATTTAGGAGTTATTTATGTGTCCGGGGAACGGGGTAAGCAAATGCAGATCAACCCAGTTGAAGTTGTTTCAAAATTTTCTAACCGAGAAAAAAGAACCAGAATCAAACTCTTTTAGGCAAGAAAATACTTGATAAAGCTACAGGAAAGATTGATTTTCATGATTTGTTTAAGTTAAGTTTGACATCACCAATTAGCCTTGACAACCTCGTTGGCAACTTGTTTTTTATAATATCCATATTTTTCTATTTCATTTTCACTTTTAGTGTAAAAAGGGTCAAAGTTTTGTTATGAGACCAGCTTTTTTGGAGTACAAATATATCAAAGAAAAATGCAAAATTTCGCACCATTTTGCATCTAGAGTCCTCGAAAAAGGCAAAAATTTTTCAAAGGGGAGGGGGTACCCCCTCCCATTAAACCCCTCCCCTTAAACCCCTCCCCCAGGCCGGCAAAACTCCAATATTGATGTGCCCCCCCAAGTTGATTATTCTGGCTACGGGCGTGGGCACTACTGACTAAGAATAACAGTTAGGCTCAGGCTAGGGCTCTAATTTAGAATCCGTACCCGGAACCTGCGTCACAGCTGTAGGGTTAGGGGTTGTGTATTAATACATAGTAATAGGGTTAGGGTTACGTATGCATAGTAATAAGGTTAGGGTTACGTACGCATAGTAATAAGGTTAGGGTTATGTACGCATATATTGCATACTTGCCAACATTTGAAAGTGGTAGATCTTGCGAGGGAGCGAAGCGACAGAGCCCAAGCGCGCTTGCCCGCGAGGGGGAGTGTGGGAGGGGGATGTCCCCCTCACCGTCCCCTCCCACGGTGTGAAGCTTTTTTGTTTTTTTTTAATGTGAAAATATATGATTTGGTGCATACTTTATGGGTAGTTTGTAAGCATAAGGAGACATTATTATTATGTATTTTATAAACGATTTGGTAGGAATAACCATTATGATGCAGAAATCAAATACACACGTATTGCTGGCAAATAATTTATCACTCTGCAAGTATATGTGCATGTGTACGTGATGGGATTATTGTAAGGTCGCGAGCCCCGCATGCACGCTCTGATCGCAAAAGATGTAAACAGTCGAGTACAGTACAGCTGGACAATACTCCAGAACATAGTACACGTATACGTATGTACGTACAAACGCGGCGCGCGGGTTTCGATAGATCCATATCTCTCAGCTCAAGCTCGATTGATGGATCGTATTTTTATCAACATTTTCTGAGCTGTTTTATGGTGAATTACACACAACACGCATGCTTAAACAGCAAGGTGTAACTTAAATCATACTTTCAATAAATATTATGGCAGGTTTGCCAAAAATCGGTAGATTAGAGTAAAAAATCGGTAGCCAGTTCAAATCTCTAAAAAGCGGTATTCTACCGCCCAAATCGGTAGAGTTGGCAAGTATGGTATCGGGTTAGGGTGGGCCATATGCAGGTGTACGCATGCATAGGAACTGTATACGTATATGTATCCCATACTGTACATGTATATATACACTCTCAAGTACATACATACTTAGCTTTAGGTATACGTATATATACGTATACCTACAGCTATATGTAATAAATAGCATTATTAGACAGTTCTTATATTATTTTTAACCCCTCTACCGGCAACGGCGCTCTTGGCGCAGTAGGCAAGTGCGCTGGTCTTCATGCTAGAATCGCTATACCCCTAGGGTTGAGGGTTTGGGTCCCGGTACTAACAATGCTTTTCTTTCTTCCACAGCACTAACCATTCACTTCTTTCCACAGCACACACTCATAGTCATAGTGGTGTTTCTCGAGTGAGGAAAAAAAGAAGAGGGTTTTTACTAAAAAAAGGAAAAAAAAAACTTTAAAAGTTTCAAGCGCCCTCTTTTGGAAGTTGTGAAGTGAGTAAAAATTATGTCTACTTCCGGGCACGGATTCTAAATTAGTACCCAGGCTAGTATTAACTAAACAAACTAGGCCAGGCCTAGTACACTATCATAATTTACTAGGCTATAGGCATGACCGCCAAATACATGTTCCCATGCAAGTTCTGGGAGGCCAGATACCTTGAAAATTTTTAAATTTTAGAAGTGTCTAAAGTTTCTCACAAATTGGCTGCACTTTTCAGGGCGTACCAAATTGGCGTAATGCTAATTAAATAGGCCTAGGCCTATGTGAACACGGTTGTCACCACACCATTTTGAGAGCCGGGTAATTTGTGGTCATTGCCCAGAGGGAGCGTTCTAAGGGAGTCACTGTCCCACTTCCCCTTTGAAAAATTGTTGCAGATTGGAGAACCCTTACAAAAAAGAGGGATTACCACTCAATTCTAAGAATTTTATTCAGTTGGGGTAAGAAGTATGTGCTGGGCTGTGATACTGATATTGATGGTGAGTCCTGGGTGGAGATTTTGAGAGGTGGGTAGCACCGCCCAGTGCCGCTCTGAGTGGTGACAAGCCTGACAGTGAATATCAGGCCTCGAACTTCAGATCTCAAGGGGCAAAGCCATTTGGCCTTCGTTTAACTTTCCATTTTTGAGGGCATCAAGGCAATAAGTCATGGCGTTACGGCCATTTTCAAATTTCAGTAAGGGCACAACGGCAATTTCTAAACATAACAAATTTAGCAAACACCCACTCAGAGATCTTCTAACTCAAGCTCTTGGATCTTAGAGGCACGGATTGCCTCTCAGACAGTTCGCAATTTTAGAACTTGTCCCAGTGTACTTCGATATCAATTTCAAATTGGAGGTGCACACTGCACAGGCATAAGCACATTTCAAAAGACTCAACTTCAATTAAAGACAGATTTTGTTTAAATACTATTCGCAAAATAATTTGCATCATACAAAACAGAATGAATTGCATTGCTTACCGAAATAACAGAAAAAAGAGGTGTGTGTAACCTGTGAGTTTTTTTAGTACGTATAAACAGACCCTGAGAAACAAATGCACCCAACTGGGCCCAGACCAAAATGTAACAGAAAACCACAGTCGGAATCCATACACGCAGCAAAGGAAACGGAAGTCTTCCACCGCAGTGCAGTACAGTATGCACATGATCGACGTAACTTGATCTCAATGCAATGATTTTTACACACTAAAGTTCCATTGATCGTATCGCGAGGTGTTATTGGCCCATTGCTTTTTACATAGACTTTCTGTTGTATTTCAGTGTGCAACTGTGGAGCAGGCTACGTAGCTTCAGCTTGTATAATGCTGTACTGAAAGGCATGTCTCATTGTTAAAACTGAAAGAATTTAGAAAGTCATTTTTTATTTAGGAAGTGCCGAGTTTTAGGAGTTTTGAGTTTCTATGTATGTTAACCAAACATGTATTACTTGCATTTTAGTGATAAGTTAGAACTTCACAATAAGGTCTGAGGGCACGGCAGCCATTCGCAGAGGGCACGACGGCAACTTTGGCCATGAATTTTAACCATTTCACCATGGCATCATGGCAAAAAGGAAATGTACGACGGCAATGGCCGTCGTGGCCGCCGTTAAATTTGAGGCCCGGAATATGCAAAAATGCAAGATAATCATACCATGAAACTGGAGTAGAAGTCTTAACTGCAGGGTATTCAGTGTAACATACTTTCCATTTCCAGCTTCATTATAAGTGGGTATGTACAGTTTGTCATAGGCTGGGCACTATGTGATTCTGCAAACCTCAACTCAATAGTCTCCAAAAACGTCAGTCAAACCAAGTGGCACAACCTCAAAAATTACATGATGGACTAGTCACTACAAACACCCCTTACTGTAATAATAATAATAATAATGATGATGACGGCGACGACAATAATAATAACAATAACAATAATAAGATTAATAATAAGCATGGAATATATTCTAAGGTGACAACTTTACATTGACTTGCTCTCTAAAAATTCACATTTTCTAACCCTGTCCCTTACCCCACCATAACCAAATTTGGTAGAGATACCTTTTAGAGCATAAGTATTAATCTAAGCTTATTTCTGACAATACGTAAAATAACCACAAAGTGGAAATATGCTGTGTGGAAAAAGGCAATTAGCTTTAGAAACAGAGTTGTTAAACCTCATAGAAATAAGTAACCCTTTGTTGGGTCACTGAAGAAAAGCCAAATCATGGATTTTTTGTTGCTTTCAAGGAAAATATCAGTGGGTATCACTGGTATAAGCTTAGGCCTAGACCTATAAAAATGGCAGAAAGTTACCTGTATAATGAAATAAATCTACTGAGTAACTGAACTACCTGTGGGCTGGTCTGATTTCTGCTGCCCACTGTAGGTCTCTTAGGTTTGTACCCCGGTCTTCTTAATGTGGTTAAATTTCACATTGATTGACCCTCCTTTAATGATGGAGTAGTGATCATTACGGTTAGGTAGGTGCAAACCACTCTTAATTTTTCAATCTACTGTAGGCCTAGGGCCTACCAACTAACCTGTGCCCAGGCTGTACACTTTTCATTGCATGCAAATTCAAGGGACTTTGCTGCCTGGGTCTCCACCAGGGCTTTGCCCTGGACCTCTCCTGGGCCCCCCAGCTGTAGGAGTGCAGCACTTTGCCACTGATGGTATCTAAACTATTTTTCTCTACCTTTATGGCTTGCCAGTCACATGTACAAAAGAAACTAATATCAAATCCCTTGTTTTTTCTTGTTACAGTCCTCATCTAAGTGATGAAGAAAACAGAGAAATTTATGGAAAGTGTAATCATCCTAATGGACATGGCCATAACTATAAAGGTACTCCATTGATCCCATTTTTGGTGGGGGCAGGGTAATGTAATATGCTGTGAGGCAGCGGCGTAGCCACTGGGGGGGGGCAGGGTAATGTAACATGTTGTGAGGCAGCGGCATAGCTACTGGGGGGGCAGGGTAATGTAACATGTTGTGAGGCAGCGGCGTAGCTACTGGGGAGGGCAGGGTAATGTAACATGCTGTGAGGCAGCGGCGTAGCTACTGGGGGGGGGGGCAGGGCAATGTAACATGCTGTGAGGCAGTGGCATAGCTACTCGGGGGGAAGGGTAATGTAACATGCTGTGAGGCAGCGGCATAGCTACTGGGGGGGCAGGGTAATGTAACATGCTGTGAGGCAGCGGCATAGCTACTAGGGGGAGGGCAGGGTAATGTAACATGCTGTGAGGCAGCGGCATAGCTACTCGGGGGGCAGGGTAATGTAACATGCTGTGAGGCAGTGGCATAGCTACTGGGGGGGGCAGGGTAATGTAACATGCTGTGAGGCAGCGGCATAGCTACTGGGGGAGGGGCAGGGTAATGTAACATGCTGTGAGGCAGCGGCGTAGCTACTGGGGGGGGCAGGGTAATGTAACATGCTGTGAGGCAGCGGCATAGCTACTGGGGGGCAGGGTAATTTAACATGCTGTGAGGCAACGGCGTAGCTACTGGGGGGGGGGCAGGGTAATGTAACATGCTGTGAGGCAGCGGCGTAGCTACTGGGGGGGCAGGGCAATGTAACATGCTGTGAGGCAGCGGCATAGCTACTCGGGGGAAGGGTAATGTAACATGCTGTGAGGCAGCGGCATAGCTACTGGGGGGCAGGGTAATGTAACATGCTGTGAGGCAGCGGCATAGCTGCTAGGGGGAGGGCAGGGTAATGTAACATGCTGTGAGGTAGTGGCATAGCTGCAGGGGGGCAGGGTAATGTAACATGCTGTGAGGCAGCGGCATAGCTACTCGGGGGCAGGGTAATGTAACATGCTGTGAGGCAGTGGCATAGCTACTGGGGGGGGCAGGGTAATGTAACATGCTGTGAGGCAGCGGCATAGCTACTGGGGGAGGGGCAGGGTAATGTAACATGCTGTGAGGCAGCGGCATAGCTACTGGGGGAGGGGCAGGGTAGTGTAACATGCTGTGAGGCAGCGGCATAGCTACTGGGGGGGGGCAGGGTAATTTAATATGCTGTGAGGGCAACGGCGTGAGCTACTGGGGGGGGCAGGGTAATGTAACATGCTGTGAGGCAGGGGCATAGCTACTGGGGGACAGGGTAATGTAACATGCTGTGAGGCAGCGGCATAGCTACTGGGGGGCAGGGTAATGTAACATGCTGTGAGGCAGCGGCATAGCTACTGGGGGGCAGGGTAATGTAACATGCTGTGAGGCAACGGCATAGCTACTGGGGGGGGGCAGGGTAATGTAACATGCTGTGAGGCAGTGGCATAGCTACTGGGGGGCAGGGTAATGTAACATGCTGTGAGGCAGCGGCATAGCTACTGGGGGAGGGGCAGGGTAATGTAACATGCTGTGAGGCAGCGCGTAGCTACTGGGGGGGCAGGGTAATGTAACATGCTGTGAGGCAGCGGCATAGCTACTGGGGGGGCAGGGTAATTTAACATGCTGTGAGGCAACGGCGTAGCTACTGGGGGGGGCAGGGTAATGTAACATGCTGTGAGGCAGCGGCGTAGCTACTGGGGGGGGCAGGGCAATGTAACATGCTGTGAGGCAGCGGCATAGCTACTCGCGGGGAAGGGTAATGTAACATGCTGTGAGGCAGCGGCATAGCTACTGGGGGGGGAGGGTAATGTAACAGGCTGTGAGGCAGCGGCATAGCTGCTAGGGGGAGGGCAGGGTAATGTAACATGCTGTGAGGTAGTGGCATAGCTGCAGGGGGCAGGGTAATGTAACATGCTGTGAGGCAGCGGCATAGCTACTCGGGGGGGCAGGGTAATGTAACATGCTGTGAGGCAGTGGCATAGCTACTGGGGGGGCAGGGTAATGTAACATGCTGTGAGGCAGCGGCATAGCTACTGGGGGGGCAGGGTAATGTAACATGCTGTGAGGCAGCGGGATAGCTACTGGGGGAGGGGCAGGGTAATGTAACATGCTGTGAGGCAGCGGCATAGCTACTGGGGGGGCAGGGTAATTTAACATGCTGTGAGGCAACGGCGTAGCTACTGGGGGGGGCAGGGTAATGTAACATGCTGTGAGGCAGGGGCATAGCTACTGGGGGGACAGGGTAATGTAACATGCTGTGAGGCAGCGGCATAGCTACTGGGGGGGCAGGGTAATGTAACATGCTGTGAGGCAGCGGCATAGCTACTGGGGGGGCAGGGTAATGTAACATGCTGTGAGGCAACGGCATAGCTACTGGGGGGGGGGCAGGGTAATGTAACATGTTGTGAGGATTGAAATACCTATGCTGTAGGCTCTGATGTACATGATAAATTCTTGCTTGGAACTACATTTAATGACAATAACACACCGTAGGAAACAATAAACAACATGGTAATATGATATGGTCATGTTTGACAAACCGAAGAACTTACACGTGTACAGGGAAATCTTTGCAAATTCTATTTTGTTAATTTATTGTTTTCTTAACAATACATGTTGCATAAATCTCACCATAGGTACCAATTTATCAGCAACACACAATGCAATAGAACAACACTTACGAGTATCACCTCTGGTCATAAAAAAGTCATTTTAACATAAATATATACTTCCTCAAGATTCATACATAATTACTCATAGAATACACTCTTGGTGCAGGATAGAGAGCCCAATCTAATTTTCCACTTTGGTCAAATCCTCTTGGCCAGATACAGTCACATGCTACAGCAGGGTACCCCATAAAGACAGCAACACTATCCCTTTACCCATTGGCTATCTAAGCTTCCACGAAATACACTATGAACGTATGAACATTGGATGTAGATAGTACACAGTTGCATAATACACATACTAAGGTACCTGTGTATTGCATGTGTACTATATGGCCTATGCTGCACACATGTTTCTTGAACTTTTATGCACATGAATGACACATGAATGGCAATGTATGCACAAGGTTTGAAATAAACCTTTAAGTGATGCTCTGCTGCTAATCGGGAATTGTAGAGTGGATATCTGCATTTTTAATAATTATTTTCAATCTGAAAACAGGTTTTACCCCACTTGAATAAAGGAAATTTTAAGGTAGTGCAGTGATTGATTATGAATTATGACATGCCATTAACCTAAAGTGACATCACTATATGTCGATTATTTTATCCACAATTAATCAGAAGCAATTTTATTTTGTATTATTATTTCTGTGTAAGTCCCTATTAATCTATAAAATATTTTTGTACGAGACCCTTTCGCTTTTTCTCAAGTTTACATACAGTACAGTACAGGTGCAGAATGCATGAGAAATTTTCAGTGCACTATATGATTTTGTCAGTGAGACAGGGTTCTACAACACTGCAGGTCTTGAGTTTAATGTTTTCCAGTCCAGAGTGCTACAAATTGCATTCCTCTTGAAATTAAGAAGTGTGGTGGGTGTGCTATTTTAAGAAACTTAGGTGGATTTATATGAGCTCCTTCTTTTCATGTAGTGTACACGCGCAAAAAATAGCACGCTTCACAGTGATTTCAGGCAAGTGATAGTGTCCGATCTCCTTCACACTGGCACGCCGCAAAACTAAAGGCTTGCTTCAGTCACACCTACATACTGTAGAACTGACATTTGTTTGTGAATGTCTTCCCATCAGGTTATTCATATTTAGCTGAATCAGAGAGCACTGTGATCGAGGTGATAGATCATTGAAAAATTAATCAGTACTTCATTCCATCAATCTGAGGCATTGACTTAAAAATGAGTGAAAAAGCAGTGTGCACAGAGAGCAGATTTCTTGTAAACAATATGCCTTTTCTATTGGACCTACAGTATGGTATCTCACATACAGAAGCAACAGCTTCCTCTTAACACAAATGTTTCATATCAAAAGGAATAACCCTACTGTTTTTGGTGGAGGTTAAAGGTCACATGAGGTCATCAAACCTGCAAAATAGTCATTCTGTAAATGACTTGTAAACACAGTAGGCCTGTCTTAAAGGCAATGATGGACCCTTTCATATGTATAGTGAATTTGTCATGCTGAGAGGAAAAACCCTCTGGTAGAGGTCAGAGGTCAATTCAGGTCATTACTCACCAGAGGTCATAGACCAAAAATGTTTTTAAATACTATACTGTATCTCAACATCCATACTTGATAGTGGGTGTGTTAGAGTCAGGAAAATAACGCAGTATTATTTGTGTTATTTATTGTCTAGGAGCCACTACACCATTTGGCGCTCTGGTTTTGACCTAAGTATTGATGACACACCTGTTGAAAACATTTGAAAGGTGGGGGAATGATGTTCTTGACAATGACAGTGTTAAATGTATCATACATGTATACTTACAGCACACTACACACACATGCAAGCACACACTCATATGTACACAAAACATCTATTTCAACATCATAGTTTTTTTCCCTTTTACCTAAAGACATAACAATGAACTTGCCTGGTACATGTAGGTATACCTGTACAATGCAGTCTGATATTGGATGGCAAATATTTGGTAAATCAATAGTCATTAAGTTTAATGTTTGTGAGACTAACTCAGCAAGGCCATGCTGCTATAATTGAATAGGACATTTTAGCCAATATTACCTGAGAAAAGGGCTTTTTCCTGGGTGAAGCTTATCTCTATAGCCTAATTGCATCAGTTAATTCCTTTTACAAACAAACTTGCTCTATTGACCAAACAGTCTTTAAAAGGGTTCAAACCCCCTTTAACTTTATTGATCTCAAGACACCTAAACAGGAAGTTCTCTGATAGATTCTGAATTAAGAGTGGTCAACTAGGGATGGCTAAAACTTGATATTCGTTTTTAGCGTCATGGCAGTGCTTATCTAGACATATGACACACTTGTACTGTAACAGTATACCTTCATAATGCTGGTACAGTATCAAAAAGATCACTGAAATGGATGAAAGTGGATGGTTTCTCTTTGTTGAAATATTGTATACCAGCACTTTTACAAAGAACCCTTTAGTCAGCATGTTGATACTGTACTGTAAGTCAATTAAATTTAATATACTGCATGGTGTGACTACTGCATTAACTGCATGCTGCATGACACTGACACTGTCCAGATTTGATGAGTGTGAAGTACTGTAAGTGGCCTTTAAACTTTGATAGTTTTACAGTATCTGGATGAACATAACAGTTACATAAAAGATCCTACAATGAGGCATTTGTTGAAAGATTTAGAGTGAAGAAAATGGTGGCAATGAACTCACAATACAGCTCATGTTCAAAGTTCGACTAATTTTGAAACAAAGTCAGCTAATTCTCATTCCAGGCCTTGAATTTTGAGGCATATGAGTGTGATTGATCACTTGCCTCAAGTCACTCTTAGGAGTGCACTTTTTTGCACACCTAGAACTCAGATAAATCCATTAAATTTTAATAATACAGCTCACCTACCACACTCCCCAATTTCCCGAGGAGTATGATTTATGATTTGCAGCAACCCTGGAAAATCTGAACCTGGAGGTCTGTCACTAATAACACTAATATACCTTTTAAAATCCCCTTGAACCACACACTTCTCTATAACTTACACATGTATCCAAGGTTAAGAAATTGAGTTACGCCCATAATTTTCACAATGAATACTTCTGATGATCCATTTATGGAATAGAATAGACTTGCACAATAATGTGTTGCACAGAATCAATTGTCCCAATGCTACTGCAGTACCCCTATAGGCTTTAATTAGGTTATAGTGAGTTGAGAGTTGCACTCCTCCCTCCTCTTCCCCCATCTGGTTTATCAGTCATTAAAACAAAAGGAAAGTAGAGTTAATTTTTATTTTTATTTCCTACTGATGTATTGATTATATATTTGTGGTAATGTGATGGAAGTATTTCATTTAAATAGTTCAGTCCAGTTCAGCGTATCTCATTTATAAACACATTTACATAGATGCATATAAAAAAGATGCAATGGCAAAATTTGGAGTTGTAATATAAATGTTAAACAATAAACATGTGTACAATAATACAAGTTTGGCTTTTTGTACTTCAATCAAACAGCAGTATGACTCAATATAGCTGACTGTTCATTTCATGTCACCTATTTAACAGCTATGTTGTTTGATCTTCATAAAGCACATTGAGGAGACCAGCACCATATGATGCATCATTAACATTTATATTGAATTTTGATGTATAGTACTGTACATGAAGCAGGGAGTTGCAACAGATGGAGTTCTGACTTCCTTTTTTTATTGCTTACATCACTCAAACACTACTTAACCCCCCATCAACTGCTTTTCTTAAGTCTTTACATTCCTCAGTCACCACACAGCCCCCCTGGGACCTAAAACTTCACTTTGGAGTGTAACTAGTAGCCGCCAACAAAGGTTTTAACCATTACGTAATACTTAGACTAGCAGAAGTGATATCTGTGGTGCTGAATCTGTCTCTATCAGAATACACATGCGCAAAAGGTAGGGGACGCATATGCATAGAATAAACACATGTGCAGTAATTGCTAACGATTTCCTCTAATTCATGCAAAAAACCGCATTTTAATCGGATTTTCCATTAAAATTCTATTGCAGACCGAAGAGGATATATTTATACTCAATAAAGGTTCACAATTCGAAATTTTTTGCTCCCGAAAAGAGGGATTTTAGTGACATTGCGCATCAAATCACATAACTAGACCATGTTCAAACCAAAGCTTACACACTACTGAACAGTACTGGCGTATTCGCGATCGCGAACACTGGCGACCAAAGTTTCAAAAATACTGTAGCTATCAAAATGTAACTTTTTTCGAGCTTTTCAGAGTTGTTACCATGGATACGCCATTTTACACTTTGATCGGGAGCCATCTGACGCTCTATTGGAGTTATAATCGGTCATTTTTGTTCGTTAGATATTCGGCAAAATACCTCATTCAGTGTATAGATGAAAAAAGGAGCTTTGTACTTACATTTTTCAAGCTAGCAAACATTTTCACTCTTAAAAATTCCTTTTTTCCCAGACTTTCTTAGATGTATCCAAACGGTAACAAAAATGAGTTAACAGTCAATAAAGCTGAGAAAGTTCGCATCGGTTTGCACCTGGTTTGCATGACCCGACTTTATCATGTCCGACTCCAAATTTCTTCCTAGCTCTTTGGGAAGAAATCAGTCTCTTTAAAAAATTTTTTTGATTATTGTAGCTTAGAGTGAATAATATTTCCCAAGGTATTCCTGTAAGACACGGATCAAAACATAACACATGGAGTTTTAGTTGTACGGATGCAAATGCCTGCTTTAAAATTTATATCGTCGCTACACAAAAACTGTCAACAAACTACACAGTCAGGTGCACATAATATACAGATACCATGGTACTAAGTAAGCTGCCATTGACTGCTGTACTGATTTATACATTACTATATACCACTACACACAGACCCACGTACAGAACAGTGTTACTCCCTGGCAAGAATAACACTTTTACGTAATACTCAGGGCGGGCAGGAGTGAGAGCGATGACACATTGATATGCTAACGGACCCTCGGGCAGTAGGTTTATTACGTAGTTTACCGTCAATCTAACTAGTTGGATTCAAGGAAGAATTGAAAGTCAGAACTCCATCTGTTGCAACTCCCTGCATGAAGCAACAAAGTTTTTGCAGATCCATCTGTTAGTGTTTCATTACCATGACCCCATTATCATTTTTTTTTTTTTATTGATAAATGTTGCTTTATAGAGGATGATGTGTATTATTTAGTCATGACAGATTTTCAAAGATAGTTTACCAATAGTTAAGCATTGTTATATTTGTTATTACCCTTAAAAAATGTGAATCCTGTAATGATCTAAACCTGATCAGATATACTGTAAGTGCTTTAGTAAGTACAGTGTCAATATCTCCATAGGTTGCTGTACAATGTGCTGATATAAAATGCAAGATTGAATTTGCAAAAATGTAAAATATGCAAGACTGCAAATTGTATTCCAATTCAGTATTTTATCATTTCTTTTTTTACAGCTGAAATAACACTAAAAGGACCTGTAAGTACAGTATTGTGATAATCTTATTTTACATTTTGAATTTCTTGTGTAATTTTGAAGATATTCTTTACTGTGTTTGGTGGAGGTCAATGATCATTTACTGAACTTCACAACAGTGTACATACCATATTTACTCTATTAAACGCCCCCTCTCTAATAAACGCCCCCCCCCCCCAACTTTTTTGTCACATTGCATAAAGTAAAATTTTAATTCCAAAGACAGTATGGTAAAAGGAAAATGAAATAGTCCTTCCTTGAAGCCACGAAATCTCCAAAAGTCCCATATCCTGAAGTAAAAG
Source organism: Holothuria scabra (assembly GCA_037179385.1). Taxonomy (NCBI): domain Eukaryota; kingdom Metazoa; phylum Echinodermata; class Holothuroidea; order Aspidochirotida; family Holothuriidae; genus Holothuria; species Holothuria scabra. The sequence goes on from CM074188.1 coordinate 917,213, forward strand.
GCATGTTTCTGCAACTAATTTCTGTTGATATCCATCAAGCTATCACATACCGCGAACCTGTGCTGCTTCGTTTGCGGTTCGAAAGTGGTATTGTACATACCGTAGGTATAAAAATATTCGCTAGCCTATCCGAACAGCCTAACATGAAAATCCAAATTCACCACAGGAAAACTGTTTAACAGTGAAATGCTGTGAAGGCGTATGTACTGCTAATACATACGTGCATGGTGCTACTCACGGTAACTATTATGCAATTACCGTATGTACGTGCATATAGCCGGCCGGTCAGTATAGTAACGTGAGGCCTGGCCGTACTGTGCACAGCATGTATGCATGCATGCCGCGGGCTGGTAAAAAAGTCACTTGTGTAACGTTACATATCAAGATGTCGGCGAAAGTTGATAACACTTGCAAAGTTTACAGTGTTGTTCGTGGCTACCATATTTATAGGCAAGTTTGGTTACCGATTATTGGGAAGGAGCTCACAGCTGATTGTGAAGCTGACAACCAAATGGGCAAATACAAAATTGCAGTTTATCAGAAGGGCTCAGATAAGAAACAAGTTGTGGGGGACTCGCCTAGAGAAAAGTCACGTAAATTTAACTCTAATAAACGAAAATTTCACGCCCCCGGGGCGTTTAATAGAGTAAATACGGTAGGCCTACTGAGAAGGCCATCAAATTTACCAGAGCTGGTCAAGTAGTGAAAGCCAAGGTCATATATGGTGCAATGATCTTTATAGTTGGAATGTGTCTAGTCGATGATCTGTCTTGACTTTGGTGGAGGTCAAAAGTCATTGAGGTAAGGTCACTGAAGGTCATGAATTGTCATGACGAAATGGTTACGGTAAAAAAATAACTTGATTTCCTCCCTTGCCCAATTACACAATTTGATGATTGACAGACAGTAGTACTCCATGCAAAGACAATTAATCCAAGTCAAGAAACCCTAGCCACAGTATGCAGAACACATAGAGGAGGTTTTGATTACAATCCTGCCCAACGAACTGTGTATTTTTTTGCAACCTAAGAGGACTAGAAGCTCGGTGAAGTGATAATAATAGACCTCCAGCAGTAGGTTTGGAAACTTGATATACCTCAGTTGAACAATAGATTACTGAGGTCAGGAAATCAACTTTTTTACCGCAATCGAAACGGCATGCAAAAACAGATCCAGAACTGCTCATTAACATAGTGCATACCGCAAGCAGGCCCATATGTACTGAAAAAGGGTTGGAGGATTTAGGGAGTATATTTTTCAGAGGCAAAAAGGATATTGTGCTTAAACCAGTTGCAGCAATTGTAGTTTATCTCCTGGGAGAAGTAAAAAATTTTCCAGAGGGCTTGGTTGTAGACCTGATCTGAAGGCAGGCAGGCTTAAGAGATTTATAATACTGTAGGTAAGCCATATGGAGTTCTAAAATCATTGCAAGTTCATGTAGAAACCTTGTCACAGTAATATGGACTCTCAAGTAGAAAATTTTTGAATCATACATCATCTGTCAGATTTTGCCCAAAATTACCAACAATACACCTATTTATGAGCACACTATTTTAAGCATGTTATGTGAATGAGAATTAAACCCATGCACCAGAATTATTCAAGATGCAGGTCATCACTATGTCCTTTGGCATTCTGTATCTGTTTCATTCATTAATTTCCCTCCAACATTTGAATTCAGCAGATAACTTGTGGACATGTACAACATAGTAGGTTATGTCATAGTGTTACTTCTTGAGAATGCAACAAAAACGCCCCAGTGGATCAAAGGGGGTTTGGCATTTAAAGGAGCTTATTGCGTTTATAAATCCTCTTATTTCGACGCTAGAAACCCTTTAATGCTTCTGCTAACACTGTTACAATTCTAAAACCAACATACTTTGGAAGGAAAAGTTCTCAATGTCGTCAAAATTTTAACAAAAAGAAGTACAGTTTTCCTGAAATAAATGCTCATTATCAAACGATAAGCCGCGCCCACATTCTTGTATTGAATATGCATACTACATCAAAGGTCACGTTGAGCCGGTATGGTCGGTCCCGTGTGTTTGTTGAACGTGATTCAAAAATGCAGCGTGTTATTGTCCATTGTCTATAATAGCTGACTTTTGCCCACGAAGCTTCGTAAATCATTTTAGCCTTGTGCACAGTGTTTAACTTCATGGAAAATTTACACTCAAACACTAGACGGTTATGCCCACGAAATGGAGTCGGTATCATCACAGGTTTGTAACGCTACTTTCCTTCGTTCTGCTGTTAGTTTTAGGCTAACGTTAGATGTTTTTCCCGAGATTCGAATTTATTATTTGGAGGCAGGCAACAGCTGATTGTTACATGCAGGATACATCATTCTATAACGTTAGTTGTTCGGTTTACAGTAACGTTAATAGGGCTTATGTTACATGTACACTGGCTTACCACAGGAGGGCCCAGCTGTTACAGTACTGTTAGGCCTAACGTTACAGTACATGTTGTCCGGGGCAAACCCCATCAGACTCGATGTTTCTCATTTGCCTACAGACACTTTAGATTTCCACAATCCATTATACTAAGCATTTTCTCAGACAGTCAGCTCATTCACTGCACATTTTCAAAGGTTTCGATAAAAAGTGTATAGTTCACAGTGTGCAGAAGCAGTACACATGTTAATGAACGTGTAGTATGGTGTATTCAGTGACCAATTTGATTGGATAACCGGAGAAAATGAAATAAGGAAGGAGAGGTTTGCATGCATAATTGTTTGGGTGAACAAATTTTTCGATTCTAATTTTAACGTTAATTACTGGGTAATTAAAGCTTGTTGGTTAAAAGTTGTATCGTCAGAGATACTATGTACTCTTCAGCAAGGTACCGACATGCTTAGATACCTGAAATGCGGAAAATACCAAACAAACGCAATAAGCTCCTTTAACTGATATCTGAGTTTTTTAACATCAGTGACCTTTGCCCTCAAGTGATATGCCTTCATTGTGTTCATACTATGTTTAAAAATGTTAATGCATAATTGAATGGCCTGTTAGCTAACTCCAAAGTTATGTAACTTGTGCAATCTGATACCTGGTATTGTCAATCAGTTATTCAGGTATGAAAATTGATTTCGTCAAGTTTTAGTATCAGATTCAGAAGGTTGTGTGATCAAATCACATCGTGGTCAGTCACCAACTTAATGAGTGAGAGATGTTGGTTACCACTTTACAGTAGATGGTGATAAAAATTAGGGTAGTCTCCACTCTAGGTGTATTCTATGATGCTCCTTTAATACTGCTGAAATAATAGTTATAATATGGCATCACAGCGGAGCTCCTGGTGCTCCCAAACTTCTTGCAAATGAGCCAAAGCCGATAAGAAGTATTACTATGGCTCCACTCAACACTGCAGTCCTAGTAAAGTAATTCATGTAGAGCTGCCACATGCTGCCCGATGCATGAGACTCCCTTACAAAAAAAGGTGCGTCAATCTGTGTCTGCACCATGTGTGATCACGCGTGGAAAAACAAAGGAAATCACATGTGTTGTTGGGTGACAAACCTGTGTTTTTGGAACCGTCTACTCACAGGTTTGACGCAGGTTTTGCATACCTTTCCTTGCCTTTAATATCAAGCCACAGGTTTTGTGGAAGAATTCTTTGTTAACCCTAGTTTTTATCACCACACGTTTTGCACATAAAACCTACAGTATGTCAAACCCATGGCAAACCCGTGTCCAACCTGTGGCAAATGACCAACCTGTGTCAATGTCAAGGGAAGTCACAGGTTTTCATGCAAAAACCTGTGATAACCCCTGGAAAAAAACCTGTGAAAACCTGCAAATTTGGAACCAATTGCCTCACCTTTTTGTAAGGGCAGTGTCAGTATTTGTGGAAAGAACAGGGTGCCTGTTACATGCTTTGAAACAGACTTGAGTAGTTGGTGAAGATAGCACTGACATTTCAAGTCGTAGACATTTAGTAGAAATAGGCCTAGTTGGCTAAGCAAAATTTCCAAGAAGGTAGCTGGTTACAGGGAAGCTGGTGGCTTACTTCAGTGTTCTCTTGTTGTGGTTTGTAAGTAGTACTAGAAGTTGATGTTGAGCATGCAAGAGCTGGAGTGCTTCTGGGGAGAGCATGCTGAACAGTGTACTTGTTTTGTCAATGAACTTTCTTGCAGCTGTTGGTGGTTGGTCAGTTGTGCTGATGTTATAAAGAGTGCACTTGGTAGCCAATGTGTGTTTATGAAAGTGTGCATTTTCTCTCAGCATGTGTGTCAAAGGTGCTACAGCACGACCGTTAACAATCTCAACGGTCGTGTTCAGAGTGCTTACAGAGCTCACCACAGCACTGAAACGGCATTGCTTCATGTTTATAATGATCTCCTGCTCGCTGTAGATCGAGGTGATGAAGCTGTTTTACTTTTACTTGACTATTCTGCGGCATTCGACACCATCGATCATAATCTGTTGTTTGAGCGTTTTCAGAACCGCTACAATATATCTGGCACAGCTTTAAACTGGTTCATATCTTACTTTACAAACCATTCACAAGTTGTTACCATAAATGGCAAGGAATCTGCTGTACATGTTCCCTTGGAAGGTGTCCCTCAAGGTTCTGTCATCGGTCCACTGGCCTTCACAATGTATTCGGCCCCATTAGAACACATCATTCAGTCCCATGGTATCGACAGCATGATTTATGCAGATGACACTCAAATTTATTCATTTATGCCAAAATCTCTTGACAGCTGTTCCACCTTATCAAAGTTGGAAGCTTGCATAGAAGACATCCGATCATGGTCCTTTGCTAATGGTCTGAAACTAAATGACAACAAAACAGAACTTATTCACATTTCTTCAAAATTTCGATCCCTATCTCCCGTTCAGTCATTCCAGATAGGACCTGCTCACATCGAACCTGTTCAACATGCCAGAAACTCGGGTGTAGTTTTTGATCGTCACCTCACAATGGATCTACATGTTAACAATGTTTGCAGAGCTGCATCTCTGGCACTCCATAAAATTGGAAAAATCAGAAAACACCTAGATCAAAGAACCACTGAGACTCTAGTTCATGCTTTCATGCTCATGTCTTCAAGACTCGATAACTGCAACAGCTTACTCTATGGGCTTTCAAGTTCCCGTCTCAAGAAATTACAACATATACAGAACTCAGCTGCTAGATTAGTTACACTTACAAAACCAAACGATCATATAACTCCAGTCCTCCGTAGCCTTCACTGGCTTCCTGTTGCTGATTGGATTAAATACAAAGTCCTCTTGCTGACATTTAAATGTTTACACAATTCTGCGCCTGTTTACCTGCAAGATCTCGTCCAAAATTATACTCCTACCCGCTGCCTTCGCTCCAGTTCTAAACTGCTACTCTCCTCTCCTCCAGTTTGTACTAAATACTACGGTTGCCGTTCTTTCCAATATTCTGCTGCTTGTCTCTGGAATGACCTCCCTGTTACAGTTAAAGAAGCAAGAACACTCGCAAATTTCAAGACCTTACTTAAATCTTACCTTTTCTCCTGTCTATGACTTTCATCTTTTCTTTTCTCAGTGCAAAGGGACTTCAGTGTGTTTTGCGCTTTATAAGAACTGTGTGTTGTTGTTGTTGTTGTTGTTGTTATTATTATTATTACAGCTTCATTTTCTCCCTGGGGCTATTAGATGTTATCAAGCAAAAAAGGAGGATGTTTCAAAAAATTAGGAGGAAAGTTTTATCATGTGACATGTGTCACTCTTAATGTACAGAAATATTGAAGACATCCGTTTTCATATCAAAGCACTCTACTGTAAGCTGTAGCTGGCACAACAAAACTTATGTTGTCCCAGCCAATCTGCTTGCAGTAATGGATTTGACAAAAATGTAGCCCTTGCAGCTACTGTGTGCTGATACAGCTGCAGCCTGGCAAAGACAATTGCAATCTCAGGTTTCCACCTGGTACATGAAAAGAAACAACTCCTTTTATACCATGGACCACCTGTATATTAACAGAGGATAATTTAATTCACTCTCAAGGGTTAACTCTGTTGCTAGATGTATACAGGCTGTGCCCTTATGCATCACTTGAATTAGCATAGATCATGCATTATCCTTTGCTAATGCATGGCCTATCATTGTTAAACCTTTAATTACTAGTAAGTGTGATAGCTTTATAGTACCGTTCCAGTTGGTCTTTTAAAAACAAGCCTTTCCTGAAACAGAAAAGTTCATGGTATATTTATAATAATCAAAATGCTTTCCTGTGTACCAGCTGCCACTAATTACTATGTAAAATAAAGAGACTTCTGATACTGTACAGTAACACCAGTGAGGGCTTCCAGAGGTTCTCCATAAAACTGAGTCAGTTAGAATAGTAGAATATTTATATGGAGTTTTACTGCCCAGTTTTCAACAAATTGGTTCTGGTCAAGTCATAAATCAGAGACTCATTTTTTCATAACATTAATGAAATCTCTACACTGAACTAGAATTTAAAAGCCACATAAAATTGAGAGACTTGTTTAACAATATTACATTAGTGCAAACTCGGTTTTGTGCAGTTAGTAATACACCCTGTATGTATACATGGTGCTTGAAAAGTTTACCAAGTTCTAGTCATCTTTAGTTGACCACAGTGAACTTGCCATTGAGCTGTCTTGAGGTATTTGTTGTTGTATTGCATGTGAGACATTTAGATGTTGGTGTCTCTGTGATAAACTTCATCACTGATGACAGCTTTTTATCAAAATAATTTTGGGTAAAATCTCATCTTAAATTGTAATGGTGATGGTAGGTGTTCAATACTTCATGCAGCATCCAATAGCTATCTTTATACTAGTAGTTTAAAAGCCTTCCATGAAATATTAAATGATATTTACATTTGAGTCTCCCTTTTCTATTGTACAGAGAGATTCAATTTAAATATCTTTATAGTAGTAGTTTATAAGCATTCCATGGAATGTTAAATGATATTGACATTTGAGTCTCCCTTTTCTATTGCACAGAGAGATTCATGATACTGTATCGTTCATAAAACATAACATTGTACTGGTACCAATTTGACATGCACAATAAAACAGACAAATTATGGTGTTGCACAGTTCATAGCTTTGCATTGCACTATAAGACTTTCTACTGTTTTTAGTGCAGCATTGTCCTTAATAAACATCAGTGTTTACTTTCTCTGCTAATGTACCAAGGAGCAGCCTCTGAAGTACTAACAGATTTCTTCCACTGAATTAATATTTACTCTATGAGATTTTTAAAATAATATAATATAGATCTATTTTCGGTAAAATTTACAGGTTGATCCCAAGACAGGGATGTTGTGCAATATAGCAGATTTGAAAGTCTGGATTGAGGTACAGTACTATTACAGTTGTATTTTTGGGCCTATTCTCTGTACTTAAAATACTGTTGATTTATTTCCTGTACAGGAATACTTGGACATGAACACATTTAAAAGATGTTAAAACCTCTCTTAAGCTAAAAGCATGGCAAAGGAATAACTTTTCTCGATTCCTACTGCAGCTGAAGGCAAAAAGAATTTCTTACAACTGTACATGTATACTTATGTATGTATGTACAGGATGTGTTTGTGATGCTTAGCTTGTGAACATAACATCACAAGATAGCAATTACTGTACTGGATATCTCTCAGTTTTAGTGTTGGAACTAATTATAATTGGGATGAAGATTTCTCTTATTCTGTATCTTGGTTTTATTATGTCATGATAGCCTTGATAGGTCATCAGCAGTCATAAACGAAGACATTGTATGCATGACATCCTAAGATAGATAGCATGGTTACATTTCATAAAATTTAGCATATGGATGTGCAATAGTAAGAAATTGAACCACATCAGTTTTAGTAGAGGTCAAACAACTTTTGTTCATACTTGATATGTAGATACGCCATAGATCAAGACTTACTTGATTTTGGCAGCAGCTCTAGTGTAATATCAAAAATTTGGAACCTGAATACATAGTTGGTCAAATTGTACCTCTGAATTTAGCCATTGCAGGCCCGCTAATAAGAAAAGACTGAGATTTTACATCATTCTAAACAAATTATAATGACAAACAGACAGGTATGTCATCACAAGCATAACTTTTTTCTAAAAGTCCCCACGACTCTCTGGCGAAGAGCCAAGGGGCGAAAACCAAACGATTACTCCCGGAGGAGTTCTGCTCCCTTAAGGAGCTTAACGTCCCAAATGGACAAGTACGCCTTCCAAAGGGCAAACACTGAGTGGTCCTGCTCTAGACTGGCTGAATAGAACAGAAGCCACAACCTGGATGCAGTTTAACGTCATGCCCAGGCATAACTTGTTGATGATGTAAAGTGTTACTTTACAGTTCCTCCCTCTTAGACAAAACTTTTGGAACACCTTTTACCAGTTGCTTGCAATATTTTAATAATGCTCAATGAAGTATCACTCAACGTCAGAATAAGGTTTAGACAGTGTCCCCCACCCCTTGCACCAATGTTGAGTTGTGGAGAAAATGAGCAGTTGTTATTTAAGCTTGTTTCAACTCAACATTGTTATATGGGAACAAGGGGATGGATGTTCCAAGAAGTTTTGTCTAAGATTGTAAGTTTAATTCAATGTTAAATAGTTAACTGGTTAATGTTTGCCCTCTGATACTTACCATACTGTGAACATAAATTTTGTGATATCCTGAGAAAAGGTCATATTGTTTTGGTGAGGTTTCAAGTCCTTATGAGGTCACTACAGGTTAAAAATGAAAATCATGGTAACATCATGTGATAGTTCAAGATATGAAGTATGGACCCCCTGCATTGCCTTCAACAGCCTTTTGTAGGACCATGTGACATAATTATGCTCTGCTGTGATTAGAATACCTTCAGAAAAGAAAAAAACTAGGTGGGTTCATTTGTGGCAAGAAATTATTCAATTTACACTATATTTTAAGTTATAGTAGAAAGGTGGGTTGCTTAAATTGCTTTTACTCCTGAGATCTTGAAGAGAAAGTTCCTTCTTGACTTATGTGTTACTTGAGTTTAAGTTTTTCCACTTTTTGCATTTGGCCTGTATGAGAATGAGAGAGAAGAATAAGGCTTTTTGGTTACTTCTTTCTTTTGTTCATTCCTTTGTTTGTTCAGGTGGTTATTCATATATTTAATTGTTTGTCCATATTGTCAAACTGAAACAGAGCAGGAAGAATATTTGCCTTATAGCAATCCTATTTTTCACTTCTAGTGTAACTTTAGTATGGATTTTTACTGTTTCAGTATGCACTGTGACTGGAACTACCAAAAAATATTTAAGATATCATTACCAAACTACAATCACTTTAGAAAATTTTCAATTCTCTGATAGTCTGCACAGTTTATATTAAATTATCTTGAATTGTGCAGAATTCCTTAAAACATGCCTTTACAGGGATAAGCCTGCTTTATTCTTTTTGTTAACATTACAGGAAGCTATCATGAAACCAATGGATCATAAACACATTGACAAAGATGTAGAGTGGTTTCATACCAACCCTAGTACCATGGAAAATATAGCTGTTTTTATCTGGCACCAGCTGAAGGCTGTTATGACAAACCCTCAACTGCTACATGCTGTACAACTCTGGGAGACAGATAATCACTTTGCAGTTTATAGAGGTGAAACCTAGAAGAAAAGAATGGATTATACTGTAGGACAAAAGTGCATACAAATCATATTTAGTCTGTGTGAATGAAGATCAGATGGGCTCAGCTGTCCTGTTGACAAGTACATGGAATGACGACAAATCAGATACAGGGCCTAGTTGTGCATGATGGTGTAGGTAGGAGTGCTAGGGCAGATGAAGCAGGGAGTGGTTGGGTATGAGCTGGGTACAAGTAGCCATGTATGGGGACAGAAATTTTTATGTTTTTTCTTTGGATTTCAGTATTTTAGTGAACAAAAGAGTTGTGGTATGAAGGCAAGACAGAATTCAGGCTCATAAAACCTTCTTGTCCTAACCATCCCACCCTGCCCCACTGTCAGTACATCCAGTCTGTGCCTGTAGGTTCATCTATTTTATATAGAGCTTTTTTAGGCCATGCATTGTTGTTATTATCTCTTTGAATGGCTTTTGGGACCCAAAGGAGAAGGCCCTTGTCACAATAGACTGGTCAACTAAAGATACATTCCGTTCTCCAGGAATATAGGACAATGATTTGCAATATTCTCATCATAATAAATAGATAAAAGGCTGAATTTCAAAATTCCTCAAAAGTGACACATAAGTCAAATTAGGGTACAGCTTGAATAAGTTTGTGTTGTGTCAGAAAAAATGTGTCAGTAAGCAGGATTGCATCAAAAGAAAATGGATCAAAGTGAAGTTTGAGTTATAAATCAATCATATCTGTTAAAAAGGACTGTAGTTATCACCCAAGCATGTCACTACTCTCTGCCCCCCATCCCTCCCAAGTAGCTGCAAATTTAGAAGGGGCAAAGAGTGAAAAAGAGAAAGAAAGAAAATAAAAAAGATGGGAAGTAGCAGCAATTTTTTAAAAAATTTCCGAATAAATCTTTTTCCAGATGTGGAGTAGAACTTTTGTTTGAAAACATTCTTAAAGTGGTTAACAGAGAGGGTTCCGTGTGGGAAAGCAGCTAAGTGGCTGGACCAGGATGCTGATAAACAGATCTATGGCTTTGTTCCTAACAAGGGAACTAGGAGCATAGGGTGCTTCATAAGGTGCTTCTTTCTTGACTGTAACATTTCCAAGATTTCTCAACTTACAAAAATATGTAAAGTGAACTATGCAAAAGATGTTCAATGCAAAAGATTTTTACATGAGTTGGTAAAATGTATTTTGCAAGTATATATTTTCTTGTAAAATATACAAATCTTTCACAGACTGTTAAATTTACATTTCCAGTTCAATTCTTGTTCATATTTTCTTTTAGTATCATCTTTAATTTCTTTGTTTCATTTATTCTTTTGTTTATTATAAATGTACCTAAACAAAGGTTGTAAAGTGAAAGGAAAGGATATGTCTAGTCTATGACAAACATATTTAAAAGACACTATTTGTTTCCGAGAGGACTGCAAGCAGTCATAACTCAAATTTGTCTTTTTGGTGTATTCATTTTTGTAAGAAAATTGAAATTTCTCAAAATGTTGCTTTGAAATAAGTTTTACTACAAAAGTGATGTTAAGATGGTTAATTTCTGTAATATAAAGCAATTTGAGCACAATGTTCACCTTTTGTTCTGGACTACTTCTCTCAAGGAAAATAAGAAGTTTATCATGACTTAATGATTTACAAATTTATGTAAATCTTGTTGTTTGACCTCACCAGTTGCATTTGTAATCACCTGTATTCACCTGTTTTCACCTGTGTGCCACCTGACTAAGCAGGTGGCTGATGGGGAAGCGAGTCACAGACTCATGTAATCCCCCATTAAATGCCTTAAGAGATCTTTAGTGAGGAAGGACTTGAACATGTTGATAGAGTTGCAATTTTGTTTATGATTTTTGTATCCATGCATGCTCCAAGGCAGGCTTCCTGCCTTGGAGCACCACATTGCTAAATATTACTGATATCATGCGCCACTGATCGCCCTCCTGGGGGAGGGGTATAAGGGGAGAGAGTTCCCCCTCCCCTTTTGAAAATTTTTGCATTTCAGAAGGGGCTTACAAGAAAAATGGTGCAAAATTTGTTCAATTTTCCCAGTCTAAATTTTTCTCAAGCTTTACATTTTTGCCGATTCACCATTAAAATCGACAAAGCCCTGGCTCTAACAAATGTAAGCAGTGACAGTGATTTTACTTTCCTGTGAGAACAAATAGGACGTTATTATATCCTTGTCTGTATGGGCGTCAGTCTGGGGAAGTACTTGATTTATTTACAGTACCTATTTTTGAGATAGAATGATTCTTGTAAAAAAGGTTTTGAAAAAGTAAAAATTTTTTACTATTCTCCCAGTAATTTTTTGCACCGCTCCAAACCACATCATGCGCCACAAGTGGCGTGCGGGCCACTATTTGAGGAAGCCTGCTCCAAGGTTTCTTTGATTGTTGTAATATAAATTTGCAATGGTGGTGAATGCGAAAACTGATTAGCTGAATAGTTTTAGAGTTATGTATTGAAGAGCTGTACCCAAAGAACAACCAGAAAGGTTGAAACAAAAAGCTACCAAACATTTAAGAGTGTGAATGAGATTTGAGAAGAAAATTATATGTAAGAGCATTTTAGAAATAGTTAAAATAATATTTCTTTGTTTGTATATATAGATGTCATTGAAATCAACAATAAATATATTAGAATAATATATATACACATATCTTACTGCTTTTCAGTCATTTGTGTTCTTGTGTAGAAAATTGTACCAAAGAATACTCCGAAATAGAAAAGCAGTGAGAGTCTGATAGAAGAACAGGACAGAGTTGCTACATCAAATCGTAAAAGGGGGTTAAAGAGGGAAATTTGTAACAGAGAATAGCATAAAGTGATCATTACAACAAAATTGTGACAATAAAATATGAACACATTTGCTTACATAAACGCATTCTTCACATTTTTTAGGCTGTTTGGGTCCACAAAAACAGTACAGGAAGACATACCACAGGGGATTTAGGGTGGTTGCCCTGAAAATGTGGCAATTTGCCCTGATTGACCCCTTTTACCATGATACCACTTAGGAGGGTTATGAATATGCCCCCTCCCCCCCCCCTTCACATAATGGAGAAAGATATTTCAGGAGTTTCGGTTTATACATTTAAACTTGCATTTTATACTCCATATATTCAACCATATGCATGGTGTAACTAAGTATTTTTCCCTGTTGGCAAATGCCAACTGCACTACACACTTGCCCTAAAATACAAGTGTCAATGTGCTCTAAGTGGGCTGCAGGTCCCCAACTCCAACCCCCCCCCCCCCCTCTTATGCTAAAGATAAAATAAATTTTATGTAAGTGGCAGCACACAGCACAATGTTCATTAAGGGAAACTTGAGACAATTGCTACATGCAAAGAGTTAACAAAATGCAATATATTACTACATTTAAGAATGATAATGTCACTTAACAAAGAGAACTTTGTCTTCTCTATCTAATTTTTAACTGAAAACTAAGACATTTTATTCCAGTCATTACTTCAGTAATGTTTGCAAATTTCTAGTTCATTCCCTTGGCAGAACTTGAAAATTTGGCCTTGAGTTACAATTTTTCTTTAAATCTCAAAAGTAGCATCAAGTCAAAATGGTTGTTTTTGATGTTGTTTTTGATGTTGTTTTTGATGTTGTTTGAACAAAGTGCATCGTAGATCACACTTGCAGTTGCATTTACATGGGGCCTACACATTGTATTGGCGTTTTCTATCCAGCAATTGATGGTCCTGATAGACACGCATGCTTACTGATATAGAATAAGGGAAAGTAGGGAAAGACATTGGCAGGGAAAATGACTGACAGAAAAGAATCACATCCCTTCCTCCCTCCCTCTTTTCTCTCTAGGTTTCACTGATAGGATGCAGCACCAGGGATGCATCAAGACCCTCGGAATAGAACTGGGGGAATACAGTCCCTAAAACGTATTTCTGTGAAAATTCAGGTAATATGAAGAGAATTTCTCGTGCACTAGATGTAAACTGCCATCAATTTAAATTAATTTTTGTTAAAATCATCGATTTAAACTAAACCCAATCTTGCTCGAAAAAACAACTTAAATGTGGTTAAATTTCAACATGGCCGTGTGCCGCATGCTTTCCGCTCATCCGCCGTGTACGTTTTCATTATTTGACATAAGCACCGTAGAGCTCTTTTTTGCTAATCCTTCACAAGTTTCAAATATTTGCACACGCTTTCAGTCCCAGTAACTGATTTATTTTTATCAACGTGGTCTCAAACGTATCGTCGATTTGATTGTATATGCATGTAGCAGATCTGCAGATGGTGTGATTACAGTAACGTAGCCAGGATTGTGTCACGGGGGGTCGGAGCACGACATTAGGGAAAATTCTAAGGTTAGAGAGAAAGAACCCGCTATTTTAGGTGTTTTTCGCATTTCAAGGTTGGGTCGGGGGGGGGGGGGGGATCAAACCACCCTCGTGGCTACGCCAGTACTGTGTGATCATTAAGAAGCTAGCAAAGCATTCAAGACTGAAAAGGCATAGGCATTCTGTTTTGCCTTCGTCTTCATTTGAAAAGTCCTGTTCAATGAAAAATTAAGCTGCATGTCGAGTTTCAAAAGTAGAGTAGGGTAGGGACAATACAGACATACAAAAATGTGTTTCTGCCTGACAGACTTTCCAAGCCCGAGCAAATTTTGAAACTTGCGATCCTCAGGGAGCGGGAAGTAGCATTTCCTGACTTGGAAGGAAAATCTACGCATGAATCGTTACTTTGAGCTTTAAGTTACTTGCAATTAAATGCTCTTTTCACTAAAAAATCAGCAAATTTCAAGATGATCAGAAAATAACTTCAAATTCTTGAGTGTTACCCACATTTATTTTTTATTTCTCAATTGTTGAAAAGTAATCGTCATGGTTCGTTCCTTTTATCTTATGACCATTACCAGAAAAGTATGATTTACGAACTTAAATGTTTTTCTCGCCAAAACACCTATCCGAAAAATGCAAAATTAAAGAGTTTCTTCATCAGTCCATCATCAGTCTCAAAAGGTACGATGGTTTTTGGGTCAAACTTTTTTTTCCAAATTACCAACATTTTCGAATTTAATATTTTCTTAATCGCATCATTGTTCAACAGCAGTGGGATTAACAACAATTCTAATAAAAAGTCGGCTTGCTTTACTTGCAGTCGGTTGCCACTGTTTAGACACTCCGTGTCTTAGTTGCCCCTGCGAAGGTGAATTGTGCGCTTTAATTTGCCCCCCCCCCCCCACCACCACCACTTCCCCTGGTCAATGGCTTCCGACTTCCCTCGGGGTTTGCCTTTTTCCTTTACGGTAGGGTTAGGTGTGTTTTCGATCGAGTCATGGGTGCATTTTACCGTCATTTTCAACCACGAATGGTTCAGACTCACAAAATTTTCGCACGCTTCTCAAAATTTTCTTTTTTTTCATCAATACCTTCTGTCAATAATAGCTCCTCCAGGGCACACCAGCATAAGTGAAAGCTTTGTACAAATCATTAGGTAGAAGACTCGCCGTGAGATCATTAGGTAGAAGACTGACTAGATCTAAAATGCAAGTTTTGTCATGAAAATGAAATGCAAATATCAGCGCTCTCGACGCGCAATCGCCATGGTTTGGACTGATCCTTGATCATGTTTAACTAAAAGTAATTTTCAAAAGTTTTTTATTCAAAGAAAGCACCGTTTGCATCTAGGCTACGTCAGCATAATAATTCTCATATTATGGGATGATCGTTTAGACATAGGCGGGATTACGGGAGGACCCTTGCCCTCCCTTTTTTTTCAGAACTCCGTTTTTTTACGTCTTAGTCTGGTTGCTTTTGCTACAAAAATACAAACTGGAACTGACAGAGCTACGCGAGTGGTACTTGATCAAGCTGTATAATGTTTAAACAGGTCATATACTGAAAACTAAATAAAAACAGTATTCTTCCAA
The DNA here is from genome assembly GCA_037179385.1 of Holothuria scabra. Classification (NCBI taxonomy): domain Eukaryota; kingdom Metazoa; phylum Echinodermata; class Holothuroidea; order Aspidochirotida; family Holothuriidae; genus Holothuria; species Holothuria scabra. The sequence continues at coordinate 932,704 of CM074188.1, forward strand.
TAAATGCATCGACGCTGTTTTTTTCGACGCGACACGCTTCGCGTGCACCCGTTTTAAATTTGTCAGGATTCGGGGTTACCTCTTGTAGAAGGCAGGGAGAGGCAGGGAGGCTTCGTCTTCTGGTCCCCTTCTCTGACCAAGTGCCCCAAGCTTTCTGAAAAGACGATGATCTTATTTGACCCTTATCTGGAGCTGCACTCTTTTTCGGCTGAAGTGAAAAGGTGCCCACCCTTTCTCTAATTTCCATTAATTTCTCTATTGAGATGTCTCAAAAGTCCATTTTTCGGCGTGTTCTGCGCGTCCCATCATAGATAAGGTCTCTAAAAAAATCTCATGAAAAGGACTCAATAGGAAACCAACGGTACGTTTGTGCTTAGCACAAATATCCTCATGGATCACCCTTATTCAGCTATAGTGAAAAGAGACCACTCTTTGTCTAATTTTATTTCAATTTCACTATTGAGATGAAGTAAAAATTCATTTTTCGGCGCGCTCCACGCGCCCCTTTACAGGTAACGGCTCTGTGAAAGTTACCTGAAAAAGGCTGAATTTACATCACACGAAAAGCCCCTTCCTTTCTGAAAAGGATATCTGGGGCACCAAGGAGGGAGCCCCGAAGAACCTCAATTTTAAGTAATCCATTCTCCCTCCCCGCACCCTCTGCATTATCGATTCCTGCCGACTTTCATCATAGGGAGTAAGGATATAATTGAAGAAAGTCAAATTGTGATATCTGTGTTCTGTTAAGTGCCCATCTTATGTAATTTAAAGGAGAAGATAAAATGCATCATTTTAATGCCTACAATTTCGTAAATACCCAGGAGCTTCCGGGGACTTTGCCTCCTGGACCCCACCAGGGGCCCTAAGGCTGACCCCACCAGGGGTCCTAAGGCGGGCCCCTGGACCCCACGCCGTTAGAGGGAGCGCTTCGCGCTCTCTCGGCGCCGTTTGGTAGCCCGAATTTGTGTCCCCTCCCCCCAACTTTCAGAGATCAAATCCTGCCCCTGAGTAAAGCTTATTTTCATCACACCCTTCGACTTGGAAGTGATTGTGGATTTCAGGTGATTCAGGTGATTATTGGTTACGTTTAAAACATTTTGATCATCTTTTCATTTGTTGCGGTGGCAAGAGAGAACCATACATGGGGGAATAGGGTGCGTGTTTAGGCCTCACGGTCAATTTAATAGCATCAAATTGCAAAATTTATCGATCTCAATCAAGGATTACTGACTTCAGACTGGATTCCTTTGAAGAAAAGGTGAAAAAGAGAAGCCATAACCAAAAGACCCGGTAATTTCTGCAGGTACATTAATCATGTGACCGTTTCCATACTTTTGTAGGTGGACATGACTTTACACAACCCAAAATCGGGAATTTGCTATAATTATGAAACACAAGGTCGTCAAGCGGCAACGGCATCTACAGTGCTACTTTCATAAAATTATTCATAAATTTCATAAAATCCCAATTGTTCTCTAATAAAAGCTCCTTTAAAAGGTAGAGGGGACAGCTCAAATTTGCAGGCCTTAGATAACATGTAGCAGCAACGATCTTTGGTCGCCGTGCAATTGCAGATTTGCCAATAGGAAAGGCAGATTCTTCAGTAATCCCCCAACTGTAAATTTCTTTACAGGAAACCCAGAATCCAAACATTTCTGCAATGCAAGCACCATATTTCCAAATTGTGTTTAATGAAGGCAAAATTTCGTCGCGCTTAGCGCGCCGCAAATTGCTAGGCTAATATGGTACTTAGTAATGGAAAATTTGGATGCTTGCCGCCCTGAAAAATGTCTAGCTGAGCCGATACCGCCCGCAGTTGTAGTTGGATGAGAGAGGATTTAGCCCTTTAAACTATATGGATTGAGGTTCCCCGCCGTCATTTAAAGCAGTTTTTTTTAATCAAGAGCTTATATTGGAAAATTTTTTTAAAGGAAATTTCAGAAAAACAACGCTGTTGATCCGCTTCTAGAGACAGGAAAAGTTTCCACTCTCTAAAAAGTGTAAGCATATTTGCAGGTGTGACCGCAATGTAAGGCACGCGAAGCGCGTCGAAAATGTTACCATTTATTGACCATTTTTTTAACTATGGTAAATTTCAATGATGTCATATTTTGATTTTGATGTCACATATTTTTACTTCCGACTGTCAGAGAGGAGGCTAATGGAGAGGGGATGGACAATTTCATAGAGCTGCAGTTTCCAAGACCAGCCCTCTGGTATTTACGCCATAAGGTCACAGTTGGTCCTTTTCAGATTTTGATGTGGAACTTCGAACAATGCTGGCCTAGGATAAAGGCATAAACGATAGTACCCAAAGAATTAGCTAACGTGACAGCAATTTTTTTTTGTAATTTTCAAGTACACGTAAATTAAACAACACAACACAAACTATGAAGTGCAAGTAATTTATTGTTGGAAGAACAAATTGGTACAGTAACACCTAACAAAAAAAAATACACAAAACAACAACACATTGTGTGCTTGTACTATACTTTATGTGGGGGCTTATATTTTACAAAAGTAGGTATGATAAGGACAGTAGTTATGGTTTCTGTATCATGTTTTGATCATTGAGTTTTTTCTTCATGCTTAGTGTGGGGTTCCAACGTAACAGCTGCGGGTCTCTCCTCACCCTTCATTCCGGTCGTAGTGACGTCATGGCTGGAAGATTCTCCGTGTTTTTTGTCTCCAACCCGTCTCGTTTTGCCCTGTCGAGTAAGAAAAGGGGTTCTGAGCGTGACTGAAAGCATAAACATGACATACACAAAACCCCTGAAACCCCAACGTATTGCTTTCCCAGGACGAATGAGGGTAAATCCTGCAAATGGACAAATCAGCTACCTTCGGTGGAGATGTACGGAAACCTAATCCTAAAATAAACCCTTTTCGTGCCTTTTTGTAATTCTGATGCCAAATTATGAAAGAATTGAAAGGCCAAACAAGACAGGTCCACGTAACCCTAACCTAAAAATTTAACCCTAATGTCTCCATTGAGAAACACAAAAAAATCGAAAACCGATTTGCCCTCTGTCTTCCTAATGAAAATCGGACAACCTGGTCAGTAGCTGGAGAAATATACATTTTCCTAAGTCCCCTAGACTCTTTGGCCAAGACACATGGGAAGGGGGCCGAAAGGGGGACAAGGCTAAACAAATTTCCATACGCAGTTCTACTCCCTGAAGAGGAAACGTCCCGAAAAGACACAGGCTTAACAGACCAATCTCTTGACCTGGAGGCCTCGACTGCATTGGTCTGCCATTCGTGGCCAGGCTCTGCTCCAGACTATATATATAGAATGGAAAGAACTGTTGGTGCACGTAAACGTCATCAAAAGGCCGATAATGGTGTGTTTAAGGTACCATTGTTTAAGTGCAGTTTATTTTTGAACTGCGTGAACATGCCACAGACGATTTTCTATCCGAATTGAACTAGAACAGGACTGAATGTACGTAAGGTCCAAGTGGAATCTTTACGAAGTCCATTTTTCATCGGTTAGATGTTTTTCATCGGACTCGGAATTGGGTCGGGATATACCGTTCGGAGACGGAATTGTTCTAAAGATCACAGCTGACCCCAAGATCATCCAGAAGTTAACATAAAAGTTAAATTCCCTTTTATTGCAACGCGAGGTTTAACATCATCATAGTTGTATGGGTTCCTTTCGCTTAGAGGAGCAAGACCCAATCTGCCCCAAAATAATTACATCATCTACATGATAAAACAAATGAGAGAATAACATGGTAGGATGATTTTGGTGAACCTAATTCAGCAACATATTAGATAAACTGCCTCGTCAGAGTTCCTGAGGTTGCGCACCGAGCTTTTCGAAAGTTCCTTCGACTTTGTTTATCAGGGAATTACCTTTTCCTGTTCTGTAGTGCCCAAGTTCAGATGCTCCACATTTTCTCAGCCAATATTGCAGTTTTGCCTTAATGCATTTCCTTTTTAGTACAAACGATACCGTACATTAGATGACGTAGGAATGACACATTACACAACTAACAATTCCATTTAATAAGGAAAATTCCTTGTTTTATCTCAACACGTTTCCATTTCGTTTGGGGATTAGACTTCCGATATTCTACGGAATTGCCTCACTCCATTTCAGTATTTCTTTACGTGCAGTGAAATATAAGTGAAAGCGGAAAATCAGCCCCTCTACCCCCCCCCCAAAAAAAAAAAAATAGTTCTGATGGTTGATGACAAACCTTGATAATGTCTTTAGGGTCAACGTTGATATCATCTTCGTCGGTATCTCCCTCTTGAAACTCATCCGAGACGCTGTCTTCGTGTGCTTCTTTGGCATCAGGGGGAGGCTAAATTGTGGAAGAATAGCATGCATTTTTTCTGTTGTTGGATAAGGTTGTACTGCTCACTTCTAACTTACCAAGACCCTTTTTAGGAGGTGTGACTCACTGGTATACATAAGCAATTAGTGAGTAGCGCTTCGCATTAGTGATTTATCGTCTCAAAGCGCTTAAAACAATGAAGTACAATAAAAGAAGTTGTATGCACACAAACAAAAGATAAAAATAAAACAATCAAAAACTAAGTAAAAAATAAAACAGAGTGAAGATTAGAAATATGAGTTAAGAATTACCGTACTTGCAGCAGATATGCAATTGAAAATCATGTTTGTAACCAAGTGTTCATTCGTTTCTAGAATAAAAGTGCATTTTGTTGCGTCTGAGTGATAACAACATGGTTACGGGCGGATAGCGTGAAAGCTAGATATATCATCTAGGATTTATGGTTCAAATCTCTGCATGCCCAAACTAAAGAGCATCGGCAATCTGGATTACTCATTTCGTCTACATGTTGTGTGCAGGTTACGTGTCATTGTTGCATAGTCGTTCCAAATATTAAACGTTCCAGATCGGAGGAGGAGAATATATTCCATTATTTGTGCTTCTTTCCTTTCCTAAGGACATCATAATCAGTTTATAAATGCTTAACAGCAATCGTATACCATGTAACAAACTAGTGCCCATTTTCTTTCTTTTTTTGTGCTTACATTTCCCGGGGACAGTTTATACAACTGATTCCGCTATTACATGACCATGACACTCTAAAAATATTTGGCTAGAACTTTTTCCAACCTGTGCCCTTTTTTAACCAAGCTGCTGCACAATTTCCCCCTACCCCCAGTTGGGTAAAACATCACCCAACCCGGCTGGTTAAAGTATTTTGCCCAGAAGTTGATCAAAGTTTTTACCCAACAACCTGACTGGTTAATTTTTTACCCACAAGGTGGTCAATTTTTCACCCAACAAAACTGCACCCAATTTGGGGAGTTATTTTTTTGCCCAGAAGTTTGTCACTTTTTACAAGTATTATTACTCAGATATAATTATATGATTCGGGAACGAAAAAGTTTTAACAAATTACCTTAGAACTTACACGTTTGCCCTTCAATAGTGGTTGGAGAGCACAAGTGACAATGCATTTGTTTAATAAACAGTGAAGTGTGTAGTTGCAGTAACAATCTCGATCATGCCACTTTGCATTTCTTGTCCCATTGATTAGGTAGAAATTAAAGCTTTTTTTATATGTCCATTGCTCTTTAATTAATTTCGTCCAGATTTTACTGCTATTATACCCCTAGCTTTTTATTTACCAAATCCAACCTTATTCAACCATGAGATCTTATAATTAACAACTTAAACCATTAAAAAAATTCTGTAAAACTGATATTTTACTAATCACCTGATTGGTCAATTGTTGGGTACTTTTAAAACTTGCCCGACTTCTTTTACCAACACCTTGATTTTCCCCAACCTTAATTTGCCCAACAATATAGGGGTACAGTTGTTTAACCATTTGTTGCATGTTGGGCATTTTGCCAGCGCTTTTCACCCAATGTTTTTAAAGCGTACTTCGCTTGTTAAACAGTTCGTTCAGTTGTATAAATGTTGACATGGGTGATTTTTATGGATAAACCTATAACCTACCCCCTCACAAAGACCCGACCCCAAGACAGTTCACCTCACGTATCTGTGTGGGTCAGCCCACGTACCTTGTAATCTTCGTCCTCCTGTGAGTCATATTCCACACCTTCTCTCAGATATTTGTAAGGATCCTCCTCGACACCTTGCATGTCTTCTTCATCGTCATCTTCGTCATCCTCCTCTGTGCTAGCATCTTGGTGTTTACGTTTCTCTGGTGCGTCCTCTGACAGGGGTTTTAAAGGACTACTATCGATCAATGCTAGGAAATGGCGAGGAAAACAAAAAAAGAATTGGTTTTGATCAAGTGTTTCATACCTTCACCTACCTACTACATGGACCATTTAAGCGAGACTATCAATTAACTTAACTCTTTTCAGAGCATTCTTCATGATCAGAGGAAAAGCTGGGGGTGAAGGCATACCGTCTATAGGATGCTTTCATGTGAACACTGCTTTTTGGGGACCAGGCATTATTGCGCGATTTTTTCCAAAATCTCTACATGAAAACGGATTTGCCCTAATCGTCAGGGAGCTGCACCCTGACTTAAAATGGAACCTTCTACCATTCTATGATGTACAGCATAAGCATGATTGCAATAGGAAAAACAAACCAGTGAGCAACAATTGGAACAAAAGCCGTGACCGACCGACTTAAAACAATCAGTTAGAAACTGAGGATTAAAACTCTTCCCGGCCGGCTTGTTTGCCAACCAGAGGGGTAGGACGGGTCTGAAAAGGGAGGGGGTCTCACATTCAGTCAGGTCCATGATTAAAGGCCTAATCATATTACCCCTATCAGATCCAGTTCTAACCTAGTTCAAGCCCCTCCCACAACTGTTTAAAACTCATCCTCATCCAGACACTATCTCAGTTTATTGCTGCGGGGTCAGTATACAAGATCTCAAATGTGTAATCGAAAAATCATCTCAGTACAGTACATGCTGTGTAAAATAGAGAAATAGAGCTCTTACAAGAAATTTGTAACAATACAATTTTAACAAGTAAAGAAATCGGACAAATTTTTGCAGTTATTGAATTTTTTATACTATTTTAGGCTAATGTTGGGTCACAATAATATCTTTTCCTATTCCAAGACCTCCTGAATACATTATGATACCCTCAATCCCTAATGTGTTATCCCCATGTACCCTGCAGGACCCCTAACACTTTATCTCAACGCTCCTATAGTCACGAAAGGACCATTTTTGAAAACTACTGCTTTTATCCAGGGAAATATGTACCATCATTTAAAAATACAAGGCGAGAGCTGGTGTTTATGATGCATTTTTCATTGGGATTTGATACTATCTACGCCTGAAAAAATGTAAACTGTACGTTGTAACCAAGTTACCCTTTCTTGCGGAAGTTCAGTTCAACTGTACCCACTTAGTTTAGAGACCAACTCAATGGTCAATTCATGACTCGAGTAACTGTGTTATTTGAGTGAATTGATTAGAGTTTTAAGTCAGCCAATTTTTACAAGTTGAGACTGACTCAAGTTGTGACTTCAACTTATATTTGTCCATTAACAAGTTGGGATGTGGTCGGAGTTGTGGCGTATACGAGGCGATATTCAGCTTATGCCCTCTATTAACAACATGTTAACTTTCTTGTTACTAACGCACTAAGGATGCTTTGTGCAATCAACCGTATCCATATCTTTTAGGCATTTCTAGTGGGTTTCACTCTTGTACACGCAGTACTTCCATGTATGAGCCCAGTGTCAATCCTTTGAAGTGACTTGCAATGCGTTGGGTTACGCAATGGAATTTGAGACCAATACGCTGTGCAAGCAATACACGCAGTCATCCTAAATGTAATTAAAAATAGCGCCATATATATAAAAAGTTTCTATGGTTGCAGTGCAGACATTTCAATAGCATGTTAGTTTTTTATGCCAAATGGGGAGAGGCTAAGTTTTTGCGAAGGGGAATGTCGCATACTCTCAGGTTCTGTCACTTGTGGGATACGTATCTTTTCGGAGGGGCTGGGTTTGTTGGTTAATGACGATGACCAACTACGAGCTTATGAGAAAACTCTTTGTTTACAAGTTATTATCTCATCGCTCCGTGAGGAGGACGAGATATTGTAGTCACTTTGCCTATGGAGCTATATATGGCAATGCCAGCTTAAATCGCAATGGTTACCATGGTTACGGTAAATTTTCCCAGGTTACTAGTCTCGAGGTCTAACCCATGGTGAGGTACCCCGGGGTGACTGAGGGTCCATGGCTGAGAGAGGGGTCAAAACCTGTCCGTGTGTGTGTGTGTGTGTTGATGGGTGAGTGTGTGTGTGTGTGGGGGGGGGGGGGTGTGTGTGTGTCCAATTTTGTTTTCCTAATATCTTGTAAACGGCTGGGCCGATTTTCTTCAAACTTGGTAAGATGGTACCTCAGGTGGAACAATTGCATTTTTAATACGCAACCGGAAGTGAAGGTCAAAGGTTACAGGTCAAAGGTCAAATATAGTGAAATCACATTTTCTGCTATATTTCCAAAACGAAACGTTCTCCTGACACGAAACTTTACACATATGATGATTGTATCTAGACCTCCCAAAATATGTGGTTGCCATAGCAACAGAGGTCAAAGGTCAAGTGGTATAGTGGAACAAAAAAATTCCAAGTGATAATTTGTTCGTAAAACAACGTTTTTGTCCCTCAAACTCCTCCTAGTGGGCTGGACCGATTCTTTTCAAAATTGGTAGGTGGGTACCCCAGGGTGGGAACTTGTGTCTCCCAGACCCTGGGAAGAAAAGGTCAAAGGTCAGAGGTCAAAGGTCACATTTTGCAGAAAAACACTTTTTTCCTATTTTGTACTAAAACTTCAAAAGAAAACCTTCATTTTACATGAAACTTCACAAGTATAATAGGGTAGACTAGTTCTACCAAAATATGTAGTTTCCATGGCAACCAAGTCAAAGGTCATGTGACAGGGGGTCAAATACTTTTTTTTTGTATTCACTTTAACTCTTAACGGACGCATCCCACAAATCTGAAAGTTTAAGTGTAATAGCCTAGGCATGATACTTTTAGTTGTACCGATATGTGTGGTTGTCATGCCAACCAAGGACATAGTTCACGTTACAGATTGTCAAAGGTTAAAGTGGGCATGACACGGCCACAAAAACTTTTGTGTAGGCTATTGCAAGATTAGATACAGTATTTTACAAATATCATCTCACACCCCATTACAAACCCGTACAATTCGGCATAAATGATATTCGAAGGAAAACTGCGTTCGAAATCCAATTTCGAAAAATGCCGCAACAGCTCGCCTAACTTTTATGACGCAATTTGCGGCACAAACTCTGCCCTACGGCGCGCATCTAGATGTAGAACTAATGTAACGCTCGGTAAAGTTATCTTATCTTAGCAACCTCATGAAAACGATTACATCACAATACAGAGTCCAACATACAGAGCGAAAAGCGCCGACCATGGTGGGGATTCGGAGCAAATCATTGGCCAATGTGTTCGCGTGTGCATGCGCGCGGGTAAAAATAGTTCTGTTTTTGTGCAAGGAAGACGCGGTTCGGTTGCTATAAAGAACAGCTATGAATATGTATGAGCAGACCACACTTAAGCGCGTCCCCACTACGAGCTCGTCTTTACTGTATGAGCTGTTTGATGAAGATGCTATTGCGAATACTAAACAGTCACCGCGCAATGCACAATTCACAATGTACGCTCACTGCTATCGGAGCACCGGTGTTTGCAATTATGTTTGCGCTAACACGCGTTACCATGCACATGATTCGATGATTGTGAGCTCTCTGGTACAGTGTTGCTAACCGTGCCTCCAATGACTTCACCATTTTGAGACGCGTTCACATACGTTTTTTCGCTTGCGAATTTCAAATGGTCTGAGTCTGGCCTGTAATTGGGAATTCAAAACGTCGTATTTCGGTATTTATGGACATAATTTATTAGGGAAATCATTCACTTTATGTCAAGGTGTACCCAAAGAACAGTTACCTAGGAACTTACTTTGGCCGTGTCATCCCCACTTTAATGTTTTGTAACTAGCCTATTTTTCATCAATTAATATAAATAAGCTAGACTCCTAGGTTAGTACTTCGTAGTAACAGTCTCAAATTTTTTTTACTAGCTTGTATGCTGCAGTGAGATTTTTAAGTTCCTACTCGCACTTCACTCTGATGGCACTTATATTTAGAGTGTTCTCATATGGTGTATGCAGACAGTTGTTTTCACTCCAAAGTTGCTGTAACTGTTAGGCCTAGTAGTATGAAAGTTGAAGTCAAACCTAGGGCTAGACTTGAAATCTCAAGCTGGTTAACAGTATGTAGGCTAGGTCTGGGGCTAAACGTACGCCATTTATACGCTCGAGTCATAACCCAAGATATGAAACTGTGGGTGACTAACATTAGGTTAGGCATAGGGCCTCTATCTTACATATTGGTGCCCTTAAAACTTGGCGGTTCTGGAGCATCGCCAAAAAAAAAAAAAAAAACGTACGTGACAATTTCCTTGCCACGGGCAATCCTTGCTTGGATTGGTCACAGGCCACTACGCAGAAAAGGTTTGTGCGTCGCCCGGAAATCTTCTAACGCCACACGTTCAACATCGCACACACGCCCAGTTTTTTAATTGAGACGCACTTGATGTGCATATCAGCTCGACACACATGAAGTTTGCCGTCGCGTCAAAATGGAGAATACGCCCAGCTAGCGAGTGAATAATAACAATTACGCACTTGTCTAAAGCGTCCCCAAAAGCGTCTTACTTTTATTATCGTTGCCATATCTAATCGTATCAGTTTAGTGTAACAGCCAAGCTCGTTGTTTTTTTTTCATAGTTTTGCAAGGGGATAACAGCATCTTAAAAAATAAATTTGTTCCAAAATCTTAGATAGGCCTACTGGATAAAAAGGGCAAGCATTACAAAGATTGGGTAGCCTATCTCTCCAGTTCTTATATAATCCAGTGTCAGAATTTAAATATCCAAATGATGTTTTTTTTTAATAAGGTGCGCCTGTTCAAGAACTTGATTTGTCTGTGCCATATTCTTTCCCCTCGCTATCTTACGAAAAGAAACTTCCGTCCCCTAGAACGAAAAAAAAAATCGCTTCCCTTGGACTTCAAGATTGTGGCATGGAGTTTTAGTAGGTAATATTTGTCAATGACATTCTACTGTAGCATAAAATTCAGCACAGATAAAACTTCTAGCTCATACATAGTTCAAGTTCTGTAACCAACTTGCGCACATGTTAGCGATGAGATATGCAACTCCGTGGATTGCCCTCTTGTTGCAATTTTAACTCGAACGGTTCTCCAACTTCGGCAACTCCTCAATATGGACAACTTTAAAAGACCAGTGCATATTTGAAAATCTCAGATTGCGCTTGATTGAAAACCCACCAAAACTGACTTATCCGGACTGACGATCGAACGCCTTAGTTCTTGACTGCTAACCTTCCACCGTTTCGCCGTAGAGTTTACCCACTCCAAAACACAACATCGTTAAGAGGCATTTAACAAAGTTAAAAAATTGCCCGGTGAATTTTGGACGGCATTTTGAGAATGACTTCACGTGCACTTGACACATACAGCATCAATTTGGAGCATTTTAGGTCAACTTTATGAAAAGAGGCCCAGTACGCATTTAGAACTTATGCTTTATAATGAACAAATAACATCGTAGCAGTTCCTGAACTGCTTCTGATTGTTAAAATGTCAACTCTGCTCTCAAGTTTCTGTCCAAGTAAAGCGGGCGTTACTTGTTGTTGGGAGAAATTTAGGACTTTTCTGATTCGGGAGTTGACGTCTTGAATTGTGAACGCAACTCACGGTACAGACTCAATTCAGGAATGCCACGACGGGACAGTATCTAAACTTACGTTGTCCGCTTAGATACAGCGCCCTCTTCCGAGGCGTGTACAACCCGACCAAAGTTAGGAACTTCAGGGGTAAGAACAGAATTACTCCAAAGAGAGTCGAGAAGAGTCCAGGATTTTGAGACTTGAGAGCAGGGAGGATGCGACGTTCTTTGATGAGAGGTTTACCTGGTGTCTCTTCATCTTTAGTTGAATGGTGGTGACCGTTGGTCGCATCTTCACCTTTGGCCTGTGTGCTTGCATCAGACATTTTTTGTTTAGATGGAGGGTGTATGCCTGTTACAGGGAAATTACAAGAGGAGATTTCAATGTATATTTACAAGAGCCGTTTTCACATCTTTACAGTCTTTTGCCGGGAAGAAAAGATAGTTCAGTGGTGGACTATTAATTAGAAGAGGGGGTGGACGATTGGACCTCAGCCTTAGATAAAAATAAACAAGTTGATGTCTTCATCCTGGACTTTGAGAAGGCTTTTGATACAGTTCCTCATGAACTACTTAGGACGAAGTTATTCTCCTTGGGGGTGTCTAGGCAAGTCATAAATTGGATTGATAACTTTTCTTACTGACCGTTCACAATCAGTTGTTGTTAACGGTAATAGGTCTGCTTTTGCTCCAGTCCTTTCCGGTGTTCCTCAAGGGTGTGTCCTTGGACCAGTACTTTTCTTGTCTTATATTAATGATATTGTTAGTGCTGCTTCTTCCGAAGTTAGGTTGTTTGCTGATGACCGTGTTTGCTATAGGGTCATCAATAATCCCAGTGACTGCAGTGAGTTACAGAAGGACATCATAAACTTGGGCCAGTGGGCCAAAACTTGGGGTATGAGATTCCACCCGGCTAAGTGTAATGTTATGTCTGTTACTAGGAAGCATAACCCAATAATCTATAATTATACTCTTAATGGGGCTAATCTGACGAGGGTTGATTCAATTAAGTATCTGGGGGTGACTATCACTAAGAATCTCAGCTGGGGCAAACATATCCAACTTGTTTGTAATAAGGGAAATAAGATCTTAGGCCTATTACGCAGGAACCTCTCATTTTGTTCCAAAGACGTCAAATTGGCGGCCTATAAAGGTTTACAAAGGCCCTTGTTGGAGTATGCTTGTTCCGTCTGGGATCCACATCAGATTTCACTCCAAGATAAATTGGAGGGAGTACAAAAAAGATCTGCCAGGTTTATAGCCAGCGAGTACTCCCGAGAAGTTGGCTCTATGACCGCACTCCTCAAAGATATAGGTCTACATACTTTGTCTGACCGCCGGAGACGTTGCAGACTTATAATTTTTGCCAAAGGTATTTATGGTCAAGTTAACATCCCTCTGTCTAATCTTTGTAAACCTACGCGTTGTTCTCGTAACATGCATGTTTTGCACTTTCGCCCCTCCCCCTCTTCTAGGACTAATTGTTTTAAGTACAGTTTTGTCCATAATACTATTCAGGATTGGAATAACCTCCCAGAGAGTCTTAGTGCGGGGGCCATAAGTCACCCAAAGCCAGTGGATTTCATTACGAACTCTTTGAGGGCCTGACTGATCACACGGCACGTACGCGGTGTATTAATGTCCTTTTCGATGTCTCGCAGTCTTGAAGAAGAAGAAGAAGAAGAAGAAGAAGGGTGGTTGTACTACCCTATATTTGGAAACTTTCCATAACTCTAAAGAAAATGATTCGCTCCTGTACCCTCTTTGGGACTTATTCTCGCTACCCAATTATCGCCGATCATTGTTCTTGCCAATTACTGACAAATTGAGAGGGCAAGAGGCGAGGGGCAAGAGAAGGGCTCATGGAGACAAATTTCTTCAGACTATAAAATAGGCGATCATGTTTAAAGAGACATGTTTAAGAGGCGCAAAAGGGATGTTGTTTTAGACTTCCTGGACATATCACTTAAGTATGCATTTTCATATGTGCTATATACTGATATAACAGACTTGTTTGTGGACAGTGCAAAAGACAATACCATACATGAAAAGGTGTAATTATTTTACATTATCGGTTCAAAGATTTTTTTTACATTATTGGTTAAATTTTTCTTTACATAATCGGTTCAAAAGAACTAGTTGCCCTACGGACAACAACGTCTGCCGAGATGATGATGATGATGATGATGAATTTATATATTATCGGTAAATTTCTTTTACGTTATCGGTTGTTTTTACATTATCGGAATTTTTTTATATTATCGGTTGTAGCATGTGAGAATGAGTCAATGAAACGAAAACTACATATAATGAATTCACCACTAAGCTCATTATGCTGAATTGGCCTATGTGAATCCATTGACGGGGTAAATCGAGTATGACGTCATCGACAGATGATCCATTTGTTACACAAAATGTTAGACAGCGTAATTGAAAGAGAACGTTATAATCTCCCTGTTAAATTGATTTTGCTTACAGCATTTTCACTCCACATATATTTCAAGAAAAGAAAGCGTTGCCTCAGGCTTGTATTTTCAGGAAATGATTTATCCACGATCCCTAAGAGGCGATAATGACCCACTTTCGTTTACTATGTACAACTTTTGATCGAGAGACCATTAGCTGGAATTTCAGCAATTTCATAGATATGTTTAAAAATAATACATTTTCCAATGTTCCCCGATTGACAGCTGATTCGTATTTACAAGGAATGTTTTCGCTCATTGCGGTAGGTAAATGACTGAGAAATATGAGTGGTAAACATCGAAAATTATCCATGAATATTATGGTCTATTTAACCTATTACACAACTTTATAATTTCGGATCGAATTTTCGAGAATCCTGTACAAGTAACACACTTCTTCCAAAGTACTGAGTTTTACGACAGACACTAAAATGTGTTCAAGTTCTTGTTGTTGTAAGAGAAAATTATTTGCACAGGCGGGGTTATTTCATTATTAAACTTTTTTATTTACAACGACGACATTATTTCACTATATTAAACCAGGACTTACCTTAAATAAAGATGAGTTGGGAATGCACGGAACCTAAGCATTCAAAGTTGGGTGTGGTGCAACTAACGAAACAGTTCAGGGACTGCAAGATTACGTGTACCTTACGTCAACCTTACAAACATGTCCAAGTCACGGTCGTCTGCGCCAAGTCTGGTCGTCCGAAATGTATGTCCAACTACTTATTCAACCAAGCTAGCATTTCTCTGTTACTTCTTTACCCCAACGAAACTTAGCCAACTCTAAAGCTGTCACCTGTAGGAGGAATTCGTTCATCCCTAAAACCGTAAACACATTCAAATTTTATGTACTGATTCAACTGTTATTTAAATCTAATTGACTCTAAATAAGCAGGAATGTCAGCTTCTCGTGTAGGATTTTAAATGTGATCTTTGCGAGGTAAGATTTGATTAGAATACGTAACGACAACAACTCTTTTATTGTCAACACATCGTTTAAAGGGCAGCAGTAGTTATCCAACTTGAAGCAGTGTAGTTGACAGTCCTATTTCATGATCAGCTCTTAAACTCAGACTGAAGTTCATATGACAATATTTCCCCTCAAATGGGAAATTTTGCTAGTAGTGGCTGTTTTACCTTAAATATGCAAAACTGAAGTTAAAGAATATTATTGAAAACACTTTGAAAAGAGATAAGAAGAAAATTGTGAGATTTAGCTGTTGCTTTAAAATAAGTTTAGGACGACTGCTCTTGCCCTTTAAATAGAGGGTGAAAAGATGTACTAGCTAGATTGCCCACTAACTTGCTATAAAGGTGAAAGCTACCAACTGCTTAAACTGAACATTACATGATTTCCACATGTATGTTTTCAAGCAGAGGGCTGTTACTTTTGGAAATAAATCTCCCGACGAGTTACGTCGATCTCTCTGGTTTGCGGTTGGGGGAGGGGGGGGCACAAAATTTCCAACACGCGGAACCCTTTGATCGTGTCAAGGACCGAACTTGTTTAAACTCTTCGCAAACGCACACGTATACACACACACACATACATGTTTTGACCGTCAATCGGGGACACATTTTTTTAACCATGAAAATGTGGATATCCCCACTTTGGGTGTATCGACACTTGACTAGGGGAAAAAACGCTCATGTCCCCAATTTACTGGAACTACACAGATACACATACACCCATGCACCAGCCTACGGTTTGTCACCTAATGTTAGGTCCATCACATGGAAATTGGGGAAAACTCCAAAATGCTTCAAACTTGCTGTGGTACATCCTTGAAACGTGAGAAATTCAATTTCATGGCTAATTTTGCATTTGGCAAGTGGGGATATCCCCACTTGCAGGTGTATCCACACTTGCCCGGAGAAAAAAAGGCTCATGTCCCCGTTTTACACCAAAAACATACGCAGAGAAACACGCACACACACATGCACAAACAAAAAAAACATTCACGTTGAAAGGGTTACATGAGAGATTCACATATTTACACATACCACATCCTTCATGCGAAGGAGGTCGGGAGTTTGATTCCTGGCCGGGCCATACCGAAGACTTTAAAAACGGAAACTACTGCCATTGTGACTTTTAAAACGGAACCTACTGCCACTGGGCATAGTTCTCAGCTTGGCCATGGATTAGGGAAAACAAGCCAGTAGGCCACAACTGGAAAAGGCCGTGGTCGGCTGGAATTAAACCATCGGCTAGAAACTGGGCCGTAAAACTTCATCTTGAGAAATCTTCACTGACTTCCAGTTCTGGTTATACTGTAATATTTCATGTTCTTAGTAATTGATCAGCTACGTTCCTTTTGCGTCTCGGGTTATAATCACATTCATAGACGGTGCATAAATACAGTATATGTCATTTTATTATTATTACCTATAAATAGATTTCAAATAGATGTTTCTCGAAGCCTAGTGTCATCTGTATAACATAATGTTATATTTTGGGGTTTTTTTTCTGCCTTTTTAACCGATCTGAATTATTTAGTCAAAACGAGATATTTGCCCAAATATTTTCATTGAGGACAATTGCTCCCTTCCCCAGGATCGACGACCCTGCGCCAAGATGACACTCGTACTGATGAGTAAAAAGAAAACCACGAATTTAAAAAATAGCCCACTGACATGTGCAACTTCCATCTTCTGATGGCAATTATAAAGGTATAGTTCATGGAAGGGATTTAAGGGATATCCCCTACCGATGATATGCCTGTGTTTTTGTTAGTTAGCTCTCCTTCTCCTACAGGCCCCAGTTCACCACGGGTACTTGGGCCGCATTTTTCCTCGCCCATACAGGCCTATGTGCACTGGGGTACAATCAAAGGGGCATTGGGCCATGCCCTTCACGGAAACTATTTTTCGATCCTAAAAAGTACTTTAGTAACACAAATTCTTCTTCACCAGATTGCTTTTACGGTCACCAAATTTCTCAAAAAAATTTCATATACACTGTTAAAAATTTCTCTGTAAATTTACATAATTTTTATGGCAAATTTTTTTCCAACCAAATAATGTTTTTTTTACAGCCAGACTGTAATCATGAAAAAACATTAAGTGTTTGTTTTTTCTTTACAGTTTTTGCATGTAAATTAGTTTACAAATATCTACTGTAAAATCGAATTACAGAATTGTTCTGTTTTTTTTTTTACCTTAATTTTATGTGAATTTGCAGCCTACTGTTTTCATTCTCGGCGTCTTAATATTTATTATAATATCGCTTTTTTCCTTTCATATGTTATTACGTAACATACACTTCACCATTACGTAGATGAGGATTTGCTTATCAACGTAATATGTCGTTACGAAGTTGTTTGCAATCAAAACACAATGAGGATGCTTTGTTGTCATATTGTTGTCAAGTAGACTGCTATCTCTAGGAACTTTGTAATTGGAAAGTCACATTTTTTGTACAATATAATAATTGTTTTTAAAATAAATATGACAAAGAATGCAAATACATTGGTTGCAAACATTTCCAGACAAGGTAAACAATAAGTTTATCACTTCCTGATTAAAAAACGCCAAAAAAGATATTATTCAAAGCAACAGCAATCCTTTTGTTAGGAAAATGCCTACAAAATAAGCTCCACCCATTTATGCAAAATGAGATATACGTCATAAAGTGGTAAATTTACAGACTCTTTCAAGTAAATTTGTGAAACGTTTTTAATTCGATCAAGTGCATGAGCGCCTGTGGCGATGAGTTGACATCAGTATACCAATTGTCAGTGCTCTGAAATTAGGGCCTTACAATTTCTTTTTACTTAAAAATGTGTGACAAAACACCAGTTGTATGATATTTATAACTAAGAACGTAATAACTAAGTAGGCTTTTATAATAAATGTAAGTTAATTTTCAAATAGGGCCATAAATTTGCCAAGAAAGGTTTTTTTTTAAACTGAAACTTCGCAGAACGATGCATGTTATATATTAAAAATTTCTGGCTATTTCTTTTTTGTTTGTTTGGGCTTATTTTTTGTTTTTTTTTTCAGCTTAAAAACAAAATGAATGTTTGTTAAATGACAGTATTTTTATGTGAAATAAAAAAAAAAAAAAATACTGTTAAAATTTCTGTAAATTTACAGAAAAAGTTTTACAAAGCAGTAAAATTTGGTTAAAAAAGCAGACGGAAATGGTTTTTCAAATAAACAGAAAATACATGTTAAACAACCTTTTTTTATTGTAGCAATACAAAGTGTCTGTAAAGATACAGAAAATTTCTATTAAAAGTAAAATACAAACAGTTTAAGTTAAAAAAAGTCTGTAAATTTACAGAAATTTTTAACAGTGCACTGTTAAAAATTTCTCTGTAAATTTACATAATTTTTATGGCAAATTTTTTTCCAACCAAATAATGTTTTTTTTACAGCCAGACTGTAATCATGAAAAAACATTAAGTGTTTGTTTTTTCTTTACAGTTTTTGCATGTAAATTAGTTTACAAATATCTACTGTAAAATCGAATTACAGAATTGTTCTGTTTTTTTTTTTACCTTAATTTTATGTGAATTTGCAGCCTACTGTTTTCATTCTCGGCGTCTTAATATTTATTATAATATCGCTTTTTTCCTTTCATATGTTATTACGTAACATACACTTCACCATTACGTAGATGAGGATTTGCTTATCAACGTAATATGTCGTTACGAAGTTGTTTGCAATCAAAACACAATGAAGATGCTTTGTTGTCATATTGTTGTCAAGTAGACTGCTATCTCTAGGAACTTTGTAATTGGAAAGTCACATTTTTTGTACAATATAATAATTGTTTTTAAAATAAATATGACAAAGAATGCAAATACATTGGTTGCAAACATTTCCAGACAAGGTAAACAATAAGTTTATCACTTCCTGATTAAAAAACGCCAAAAAAGATATTATTCAAAGCAACAGCAATCCTTTTGTTAGGAAAATGCCTACAAAATAAGCTCCACCCATTTATGCAAAATGAGATATACGTCATAAAGTGGTAAATTTACAGACTCTTTCAAGTAAATTTGTGAAACGTTTTTAATTCGATCAAGTGCATGAGCGCCTGTGGCGATGAGTTGACATCAGTATACCAATTGTCAGTGCTCTGAAATTAGGGCCTTACAATTTCTTTTTACTTAAAAATGTGTGACAAAACACCAGTTGTATGATATTTATAACTAAGAACGTAATAACTAAGTATGCTTTTATAATAAATGTAAGTTAATTTTCAAATAGGGCCATAAATTTGCCAAAAATGTTTTCTTTTTTAACTGAAACTTCGCAGAACGATGCATGTTATATATTGAAAATTTTCTGGCTATTTCTTATTTGTTTGTTTGTTTGGGCTTATTTTTGTTTCTTTTTCAGCTTAAAAACAAAATGTTTGTTAAATGACAGTATATTTATGTAAAATCAGAAAAATACAAAATACTGTTAAAATTTCTGTAAATTTACAGAAAAAGTTTTACAAAGCAGTAAAATTTGGTTAAAAAAGCAGACAGAAATGGTTTTTCAAATAAACAGAAAATACATGTTAAACAACCTTTTTTTTATTGTAGCAATACAAAGTGTCTGTAAAGATACAGAAAATTTCTATTAAAAGTAAAATACAAACAGTTTAAGTTAAAAAAAGTCTGTAAATTTACAGAAATTTTTAACAGTGCACTGTTAAAAATTTCTCTGTAAATTTACATAATTTTTATGGCAAATTTTTTTCCAACCAAATAATGCTTTTTTTACAGCCAGACTGTAATCATGAAAAAACATTAAGTGTTTGTTTTTTCTTTACAGTTTTTGCATGTAAATTAGTTTACAAATATCTACTGTAAAATCGAATTACAGAATTGTTCTGTTTTTTTTTTTACCTTAATTTTATGTGAATTTGCAGCCTACTGTTTTCATTCTCGGCGTTTTAATATTTATTATAATATCGCTTTTTTCCTTTCATATGTTATTACGTAACATACACTTCACCATTACGTAGATCAGGTATTTGCTTATCAACGTAATATGTCGTTACGAAGTTGTTTGCAATCAAAACACAATGAGGATGCTTTGTTGTCATATTGTTGTCAAGTAGACTGCTATCTCTAGGAACTTTGTAATTGGAAAGTCACATTTTTTGTACAATATAATAATTGTTTTTAAAATAAATATGACAAAGAATGCAAATACATTGGTTGCAAACATTTCCAGACAAGGTAAACAATAAGTTTATCACTTCCTGATTAAAAAACGCCAAAAAAGATATTATTCAAAGCAACAGCAATCCTTTTGTTAGGAAAATGCCTACAAAATAAGCTCCACCCATTTATGCAAAATGAGATATACGTCATAAAGTGGTAAATTTACAGACTCTTTCAAGTAAATTTGTGAAACGTTTTTAATTCGATCAAGTGCATGAGCGCCTGTGGCAATGAGTTGACATCAGTATACCAATTGTCAGTGCTCTGAAATTAGGGCCTTACAATTTCTTTTTACTTAAAAATGTGTGACAAAACACCAGTTGTATGATATTTATAACTAAGAACGTAATAACTAAGTATGCTTTTATAATAAATGTAAGTTAATTTTCAAATAGGGCCATAAATTTGCCAAAAATGTTTTCTTTTTTAACTGAAACTTCGCAGAACGATGCATGTTATATATTGAAAATTTTCTGGCTATTTCTTATTTGTTTGTTTGTTTGGGCTTATTTTTGTTTCTTTTTCAGCTTAAAAACAAAATGAATGTTTGTTAAATGACAGTATATTTATGTGAAATCAGAAAAATACAAAATACTGTTAAAATTTCTGTAAATTTACAGAAAAAGTTTTACAAAGCAGTAAAATTTGGTTAAAAAAGCAGACAGAAATGGTTTTTCAAATAAACAGAAAATACATGTTAAACAACCTTTTTTTATTGTAGCAATACAAAGTGTCTGTAAAGATACAGAAAATTTCTATTAAAAGTAAAATACAAACAGTTTAAGTTAAAAAAAAGTCTGTAAATTTACAGAAATTTTTAACAGTGTAGGAGGTATTGCCTTCCTAAAGCCCCTCAGTGATACCATTTTTATGACTCCTGAAAATATGCAAATTTATCAAATTCCAAACTTTACTTCAAAAGATAGCATCTGTGGCACCAGATTACATGTAAGGACGCCCCTTTTAAAATTTTCAAAGGGGAGTGGCCTATCCCTTAAATTTGTTCCCCGACCAGCATAGACGTACGATACGGGGGCAGGAGCGGAGGTCAAGTGCGATGAGTAATAGCTGGCCATTTATCATGCAAAATATGTTAGGGGTAAAATCATTTAAAGTCGATAGTTCGGAGAGTTATATAGGCAATTTCATCAATTTAGCGGATCTTGCGTTTAGCCAAGAGTCACACCAATATCGAAAAAAAACATTAGCATATTCTCAATCCCACTGTATAGTTCTTCCCCGAAAAGATTCAAGACCATTTCATCTGATGGTAGTAGTACATTTTATTTGACAATTTTCTGCTCACTTAGCAAGTTGGCGATTTTTTAATTATTGCAAACGAAAGCTAAGAATAACGATTATTGAGATTGTCTTTACAGCCATGAAAACGCAATTTTCGGCCGTCTGAGGAATCGCGATTTTCAAAATTTGCTCTACGCTCTGCGCCAACCAATGGTGGCACTCCGCTTAGATAGTCTTTTGGGCAAAATTACTTTTGGGGGTCTAAGTATTTTTTAGTAGTTTTCTGATCACTTAGCAGATTGCGAACTTATTTTGTACTGACGTGCATTCTATTGCAAACGTCAAAAAGACACCGACTGGTTATGATCCCACGTACTATAAGTACGATTTTCGAAATTTTCTGTACGCTCTGAAGATGGCGCTCCGCTTAGATAGTCTTTATGGCAGAATTGTTTTTTTTTTTCCGGCAAGCAAAACTCCAAAATAAAAAAGGTTCCACTACGTCCTTGCCAACTACTGATGCTCTTTTATTTTGACTCCTAAAAGTATGCAAATTAAGAAACAAATTCTACTTCAAAAAGGTAGCGTATGAGGCTTTAAATTGCATGTAAAGACCCAAAATTATCAGTTTTATCCCCATTTACCAACACAGTTCAACTTTTAAGACTATGCCTGTCAAATTCGAGAACCTTGCACCATTCTCCATCTAGGCTCCTTGAAAATTCCTAAAAGTATACAAATTTAGAAACAAATTCTGCCTAAAAAAGGTAGCGTTCAAGGCTTTAAATTGCATGCAAAGACCCAAAATTTTCAGTTTTGTCCCCATTTATCAACACAGTTCAACTTTCAAGACTATTCCAGTCAAATTCGAGAACATTGCACCATTCTGCATCTAGGCTCCTTGAAAACGCCAAAAATTTTCAAAGGGGAGGGGGACCCTCGCGCCAGTCATCCTGAATTTACAGGACACCTCTCCCCTTAAACCTCTCCCCTTAAACCCCTCCCCCAGGCCAGCGATCACACAACATACTGCATGGTCCCCCTTTAGAGAAAACATGCGTACTCCACTGCCTATGGGGATCCAACGGATTAGCGGTGGCGCTAGAATGTCAAAATTGCGGGGAAAATTAGGTGCCTTGATGGTATGTGGGAATGCAGAAAGTAGTTTGCTCTCACCTTTTGTTGTCTACAAGGTTTTGCATTGATGTGAAAACTGGACAAAAATGGGTCCTGAAGAGACTGTGTACAAGCTTAAGCTGTGTTTCCACAAGGCGGACGCGGACGCGGGCTGACGCGGAGGTGGGCACAGGTTTTGAGCCTGCAACCATTGCTTCCCGCGCATTTCCTTTCAGGCCACATCGTCAAAGTGGTTGTCCTCTCATCATTACGATGTCATATTCATTTACTTGACGAGGAAATCCTGATCCTCGCATTGTGCTATCGTCGACGGCAGCGCCGAGCAAGAAGTCATCGATGGTGGGTGCATCCAATAAGTCGGAGGAGAAAAGCGCAAGGTGCCTACCACAATCTCATTTCGGAGCTACTCCAGATTCAACAAGTGGGCACATGCGATTAGCCTATTCTTCAGTGTACTTTGCAGTTACTACAAGCTCGTGTGATAACGGGAAATCCCGGAAATGATTGCGAAATACCACGCGGGTACTCCCGGGCGCGGGTAAAATCGCTACATGAGCGATTTGAAAAACCGCGTCCGCGTCCGCCTCTCTGAAACGGCTCCGTTGAAAATAACGGTGAGCGATTTTTTTCGCCCGCGTCCGTATGGTAGCCTTCTTTTCAAGGAATAAGTTTCCCACGGATCATAGAAATTTTGTTATTTGTTGCTCAAGAATAATTTGTTCACTCAAACTTTTAACATTTCAAAGGATGCAAGTCCATGGCTCTTTTTCACCTATTATTTTGAAGAGATGTAGCTATTGCTGGGGTTTATGATTAGGACTGAATTGTTGGAGAGTCTCTGAAGCACTTTCTTTGCACTCTTTGTTGGAGAATTTTCAACACAATATTTCCCTTTAAATTAGTAACATGAGATTTTTCTGCTCGGTGTCTAAAAATTGGTATAAGTCGAGCCGGGCCGGGCCGGGCACGGCTCATTTTACAAAAATGACTCACTAGCTTGTTTTTACTACTCAATGATTTAACTATGAGTAGATCCATCACATGTGCGTCTGCTAATAGAGGCAAGGGGATTTTCCTGCCCCCCATTTGAAAATCAAAACTGACTTAAATATAACATCAACTCATTTTAATATCGTTAGAAAATTTCCACAACATAGCCTAAGATTCGACATAGTCTGAATGAATATAGATGTCATCACAAGGTCTGGAAAGCCTGGCAATTTTCAGCAATATTAAGTGACTGATAACACAAGAGCGACCTATGATGTAAAAATTGGCCGATAATTTAACAAGACGAACGTCTACACGAGTTGCGGTGCCGACAAACCAAGCCGTCTTGTACTTTAAAGGTGATTTTATATTTTAGGGGGACAAAAATACCATTCCAAAATACTTGTATTATGTTTTGCCCAATAGCAGCTAAGTTTAGTTCCATACTTGTAATCCAGGAACACTGTTCATTCTCTTTAGAAATGGTTGAGGTGGAACGTGGAACACACCAAAGAAATACTCGATTGCCGGTATAATGAGGTTTGCTCATTTTGAACTCATAGTTGACAGTAAATCAGGAAAAGATGATACAGCAGATTTAGAACTGTAGAAAGAGCAAAACGTCACATCAGATAACATTTCAAAAGTCCTTTACAAGCTGTTGCTTGTGCATTCAATATAAGGTATCCCTAATGTCCCGGATGCTTAGTAATTCCTTGTACAGCATGAGGGTTTCTGATAAAAGATGGTAAAGCGCCAAAGGCTCAAGACAGACCATTCGACCAAACAGGCGTTAGTCAAAATTGTATTTTAAGTAGTGCACTAGTTAATAAGGAAAAACATGCCATTTGTTTAGCTGTTTAGTGAATACAGGTGGAGTACACTGTTATGACGTAATGTTGGAAACGATAATGAGTCTGTATATACATGACAGTAACGTTGTAGTCACTTGGTTGAAGATGAATTTATGTTAATGAACAAAAGGAAAAAATTTCCAATGTTGAACATAAAGAATTTCTAAAGATTAAAGATTTTTAAAAAGTTCTGTACGTTCCGCACCAAGTTTACTTTCAGCTTACACAAAGCTATAAGACAACTACTCTTACATCACTAAAATTTATTTCTGGCCCCCCCCCCCCCCTTGCTCGTACATTAACGTAACATCTCAAGCCCAGTCACAGAGAATACGTTAGGATTTGCCCACAAAAAATCAAACGCAAAAATCGTGTTATAAATATTTCTTTTGCTTGTTTTACGGAAAGTATATTGAAGATCTCAGTTTCACTGAAAAAACCGGGCTAAAATTTCGATTTCTATAAAGATAAATATAAAAATTCTGGTTGTTTAAGAAAAATTTAGGTTTTTTAATAAAAAATTGTTGTAAATAACATCATATAATAATTACAAGTTAACGAGAATCAAAAGAAATGTCGATATCTCAGATTTACCATAATCTTTACAAATGATGAAATAAAATAAAAAAAAATATGAAACAGCAAAGTAAAAATTCCTTTGTCAGCGTTACTTACACCTACATTCTCTCAACATAAATGTTAATATGATGATATTTCACTCTAGCCTTAGGCCTATTGTCACTGTTTCTCCAATTAATATTAATCCCGCACACATACGTCACTACTAACCCTTCGCCAGTAACTTCTTAGTTCAGTAATGTATAGACACTTGAACGACGTTGACCTCCACAAATCAGAGAACCGAATCAATCACTTACAAATCATGAAAGATAAATTGCAACATCTATACGTCCCTTCATGAAACCCGAATACCAAAATATCGATGTCCCTAGTTTATAACTATTAGAGGCGATTCGTCTGCCATCACATCATTAAACAGTCTCGCTTCTTCCTACACTCTATATCAAGAACTTCTTGTCGCCTTTCTGAGGGTGACTTTTTACTACGGAAGAAAACTGTTGCCATTGCACTATATAAAAATTGTTTTAATAATTTCCATGCATTTCTTTTTCTCATAAAAATAATTATATAGCAAGTTTATGTATGGCCACGACTCGCAACTGATCAAACGATAACCTAAAATAAGTAAAAGCAATAAGAAAGCCAGGTCTACGAATAAGACTTCACTGTACAGTAAAAAAAACTCCGTAAAAGACAAATTTCATCATTCCAACCACCCATATGCAATAGCTCAACAAATCACTTTCAAAGAAAAAATGGACTTTATGAAAAATAAACGTTTCGCTGATAACACCGCAGCCAGTGGCATAACAAACAAGAGCATAACTAGCTTATAAATAAGTGTCTTGCTACTTTACCATTTACGAAATGAACCACCTGGCTAAAAATTTACAATTGCGAAATTTCTTGTACCTGTTCAAAACTTCGTTGTATGAGCCAACAATCTAAACCCTCTACAAACGGTCCAAATTTAATGTTTACGTTCGTTTAACATATACATAAAAAAAATGATAAGGCAATCATTTTTAATTGTTTTACAGTGACGTAAATCCCGGAGAAGGCAAGGGATGTCTTTGCTTCCTCAAGTAAAAAAAAAAAGGAAAGCCAAACTGTCATATGCCCCCCCCCCAAAAATAACCATTTCAAAATCAAGACATTTTTGACAAGAGATGAACTATCCATGGCTTTTAAAAAAGACCAAATCAGTTGGTTTTCAAGGGCTTCGCCCCCAACAGAAGACCCAAAGCAGTCCCTGAATGATTGTGCAAAACCTTCATTCATGCAGACCTCTTCCCAATATCTCAAACAGATCACCGGCCAGCGTAATAAAAAATGGTTGCTCTCATCACATACAAATATAAAACGAGATATGAATGAACATGTTAAAACCCTACCGTGACTACTCTTTACACTAAACTATGTGTTCATGTTAACACTTCTTCATCTTATGATGTGCTCTTCTCCCTAAATGTATAAATATCCCCAGGGACATTCCCTCTGAATTTGGTTTTTTAAGCATTCTTTTTTAGCGGAGCTTCTGAGCAATGGCAGCTCGTGGTGTAAATATGTGGAGGGGTATATAATGAACTTACAATGACTTGTCTTAAATAAAGATGATTATCTTCTACCCCTGTAACCAATAATGCCAAACACCGAAAAAACAATTACCACCCACAACAACGACAAAATAAAATGTACATGTAGATCTTTCGGAACGTATAAATAATACATCACGATCGTCATGTTCCCTACTTTGCCCATCATCACACCTCTGACTCTTTTCATATCCACTAGAGCCTTTTTTTGTTTGTTCCCAACTCTGACATCATCATTTTTCTCCCCTTCATAACTTTTATTGAAATTCACCCCATACTTTCTTTTTCTTTGTTGCCAACCTTTCCTTTCTACAAAAAAAATCTTTAAACGGCCCTTCTTGGGCATTGTTATATTCTCCACATAATTTTAAACTTTAAAATAACAAATTTACCATAACCAGACACCTTGATATAACACAAATATTAATACTCGCCAACTCATAATATTTACCTATCAATAACAATGTTTCCCTCCAACAGAAACTTACTTTATGAAAAAACAGTGAACAAAACTCCTCTAAACCATCAAACTTTTTACTTCACAGCAACCCGACCATGTCACTTGAAAAGAATAAATCTCTACAAAGAAATCCTCATATAAATACTCAAAATTCACTAAACACCTCGATGAATTAAAAAACAACCAAAATGATGGCGATGTGTTAAATTAAACAACATAATATTCCCCAGATTACACACGGACATGGTTTTTCCGCAAGATTGTTACTAAAAATAGACCACGTTTGCAAATTTTACATGAAAAAACCCCAATTTTACACTCTCACGAAAGTCATATTTCCACCACACTTAAAAACACGAAAGACAAGTACCATCCCTACAAATTGCACTAAACCGTATTTCGATACCACAAAGCATCTAGAAGGCCAGGAGATAGAAATAAAGTGCCGGAAATTCAGACATTGACTTCGCGATAGTGACTGCATTAGTTGCGGTTGCCTGCAAGGCAGGCACCGCAACTAAAAACGACGGATAATGTAAAAAGTAACCGAAAATGTAAAAATTAACCGATAATCATGTTAAAACGACCGATAATGTAAAAAAAATACCGATAATGTAAAAAAATACCGATAATGTAAAAATTCTTTTATAATGTAAAAAATACTGAAAATGTAAAAACTGCCCACTGTTCGTGTGTGCGGGTTTATGTAGGTAGGCAGGTAAGCTGACAGGGACAGGAGGACAGGGAGGGAAAGCAAATAGGTTCGTGGGCGTGGCTGGGTTCGCGTGGTCATGCGTAGGTGCGCATGTACCCTGTGTAAATTTATTGGTGGATAGTTGACTAAGTTGTGTCTGAGTGTAGCCTTCGTCAC
This sequence comes from Holothuria scabra, assembly GCA_037179385.1. NCBI lineage: Eukaryota > Metazoa > Echinodermata > Holothuroidea > Aspidochirotida > Holothuriidae > Holothuria > Holothuria scabra. The sequence continues at coordinate 960,801 of CM074188.1, forward strand.
GGAAGTAGCCAGAGGTGCCCAAGTTAACTGCAGGGCCTGATCCCAGACCGGAGGAATTTTTTGAATGATAAAGTGCCCTAAGAAATAGGCTAATCTGGTGCTAATATCATTTGCGTAATTAGCACCATTTGATGTCATTCTTTCTGTACCAAATAAATGTACAAAATATTTTTTTAGAATCTGATTGGGGCATGCATGACCCCCTGGCATCCCGGCAATGTAGCATGTGCTATGTTTGCCCATCTGTGTTTAGAGTTTTTACATTATCGGTTGTAACATGCTCTCCTTCTACATGAACTTTTTTATGCTTCCAAACGGTTTGTCAAGACTAGATTCCTTTGAAAACTTTGAACAGACTGTCGGCGATAACAGTGAAAACTTATTTTCACCTTACCTCCTTTTATATACCGGTATTCTACATGAGTGACCACGTGCAGAAGAGTCTGTTAATAGGAAGAAAACGGGAAATTGCTTAAAATTCATCGTATTTCTCATCGACAACCTACACTTTAAAAAAACTGTAAAATTCACAACAAATTCCTGTAAAATTTACATCATTATTTCTGTATTTCTGTTTACCACAATTTTTTTCAATTATGCAAATTAGAAGGATATCTAACTTGTCAAAAGGTTACACTGTAAACACTCTGCAGGGTATAGGTTATTAGTTATATCACAATAAAGCACTGTGTAACCTTCAGATTAGTTCAAAATGACCTTAACTTCTTTTAGCTACCTAAGTGGGCAAGGCCAAAATTTTTACATAAAAATTGTAAATTTATGCTTAGGCAGTGGCGTAACCAGACTTTTTCATTTGGGGCTGAAGGGGGGGGGGGAGGTCGATATGGGATGGAGGGCTGGCACAAATAACACTATCTAAGCGGAGAGCCACCATCGGTTGGCTCGTGGCGTACCTAGAAAATTTTGGCTAAAAATGCCACTCAGATTGTCGGAAATGGCACTTTGCAGTGTCTTTGGCCCTGTGAATTTATATGTTCTGTTGGGTTCGACATAGCAATCATACTGCAAAACAGTTTTATGGTCTCTCCGTACTTCTACATATTACAGCTGAAAAAAATTTTTGCTGTAAAACTTACAACTGCTTCACTTTAAATTCTACAGGATTAGCGTTATTTCGTTTACAATTGACTGTAAAAATTAGACGTTGTTGGGCAGATGGGTGACGCCATATATTAGGCATACCAATCAGCTCATATAGTTATATAGGCCTACACGATTTCTTGGCCCGCCCATGTTCAATCAACAAAACTGGTCTCCTGATAATGACCACGGAAATGAGTAATTGTGTGCAATTTTAAACACATCCATCAGGCCACCTCTCAATGTACGATATTTTTATAGTTGGAAGTTAAAGTTTCTTTAACCGTCAAGTTTCGGGATAACATGATTCCTTGAAGAAAGTAACCAACCTAGTTGCTCTCCTCTGAACATTTTCAAGAGTATCAATGTCACATTGATAATGAGGTGACCAAATAAGAACAGCATATAGGGTCAAACTAAATGTGGCCTAACCAGCGCCTGAAATAATAACATATAAGGATGTCCAAAAAGGTATACGTGCCCCTAGTAAGACCCATAATTCTGCAAACTCCGTCTCTACATCACCCCTGCTTCTAATCATAATTTATTTGAATATTTTTGTATCATTAGCAAATATGTAGGCTGTGATCCATTCTCACACTTTGGTATATGAGGTATAACACTCGCAACATTTATTAAATGTCATTTCAAATGTTATTTGACCCTGGTGTAGTTATTACGGGAGGTTTAAAGCCATCTAGGCAGTGTGCAGCTACTGCTGCGAGGGCAAATAGGGTGCCTGGTTTGATCAGGAGGAATTTTAAGAGTTTTAGTAAAGAAATTGTGCTAAATTTGTATAAGCAGCTGGTTAGACCCCATCTCGACTATGCTGCACAGGCCTGGGGTCCCTACTTTGAAAAGGACAAATTGCTTCATAGAGCAAGTTCAGAAGAGAGCTACCCGACTCATACCTGAGGTTAAAAATCTACCTTATCCCCAGAGGCTTCAGCTGCTTGGGCTTACTACCACTTTCGAGCTGAGAAGGATTAGGGGAGACATGCTCCAGGTATACAAATTTCTATCTGAAGGGAATCCTTTGTTAGCTTGCAGTTATTTAAAGGGCCAAACCTCTCACCAGCAACTACAATTTTGGTACCCGAGTACCGAAATTCTCAATTGGCCCATCCCTTTGATTGACAGCTAATTCAAACGTTGCAGAGTGCCAAAGCTTCAGTATATTACACAGCATGAACGGTACTGAGAGTGTTTTGATTATACAAATTGAGTTTTTCTGTACTCACCCTGAAGCAATAAACTTAGATTGTGTCTGGATGAGGATGAATTTCAGACAATTGTGGGAGGGGCTTCACATATCGAAAAGTTTTGTACAAAAGCGATCATTTGCTCATTTTCCACCAAAATTTCTAAATTGTTCTAATTAAGGTAAGCTTAATCAGCTATGCTTTGAAATGATATGTCTAAATGAAAGCAACCCATGAAACGCCCATTTTCATTCGGAATACATGTTTTTTGACGGTTTTAAAATTTTGTGACGTCATAATTTGGGGGACTTTCCCTTAAATAATGGGTCATTTCATGTCACACAAACGCGATTTACGACAAAATTAAAGATCCAAATAAAACCAACTCTTTCCTCCTGCTACCTATGACATGGAGCTACCAGAAACGCGTTTAGCCATTTCGATACATTTGTGGCTAGAAGTATTAATCCTTTAAATTATGTTAATTTGGGGTGAAAAGCGCATTTTTGCGTACATACATCAGTTCCCATAGATAAATGATTTACGACAAAATTAAAGGGTGTGCCCATTCAAAAAAGTATTCACTGGGTGTGTAATAGTACGAACATCACAAATCCAATTTAGCCAGACCTTAAAAAACAACCCGGAGTACTACATGAAGGGAAAAACCGAACAATACACCATGCGACCACACACCTTTACGCATTTGTGAGGTTTAGGATCGAAACTTTTCCATATGGTAAGAAGGTTAGGAGAATTGGTACTGTTTGGAGTGAGAGAACTGGGCCTTTAAAGGTCCAAAGTAATCCTCGGGTTACAGGCCATTGTAAAAAGCTTGAAAAGTCTTTTGCTAGACTTGACATTAAGAAGTTCAGTTTCTCTCATAGGGTTGTTAGTGAGTGGAATAGCCTGCCTGAGTGGGTTGTTAACTCCACATCAGTGCACCGTTTTAAGGTAAATCTTGACAAGTTTTTCTATGACTGTGGCAGAATCTAATCTTTCTGGGCTCATTAGGTGTTGGTAGTTTTTTTTTTTTTTTTTTTTTGATGGGGGGGGTTGGATTACAGGGCATCTTATGAAGCCTTTACCTGTTATGTTATGTTAAATGATACCCTTGATGATTTTTTTTTTTGGGGGGGGGGGGTTGGGGGGGAACTACCAAGGGGACAAGACGCCACTTTTTTCACTATCCAGGTTAAGTTTAAGGAGAAGATCAAATGACTCAAAACTCTGTCGACAGAGCTAAACAAGTCTTCATCATGTTCTTGCTTGCCGGGTATTCTTTCAGGACCAAATCTGGAGAACCTCAGTCCTTCCGTATGGTCAAGTACAGAGCTAAGTTAAAAGGCACAGTCGCAGATTTCTTTTCATAAATCCAGAGGGTAAATAGGTTTTCAAAAACGTCTCAAATTAGTTTAAAATGATTAAAAATTAGCCGAGAAGTGTGTAAATGAGCGATATTTGACCTGATGTTTCATAATCCGGTGTCAGGTGTAATTTTGGAATATAAATATGGCACAATATTTCTATGAAACCGTGTTCCATATGAATCGGAAACCCCTCGCAATACTACTAATAAAAACTTACTCTTGTGTTGAAATCTCCGCGCGGATAGCGTCGATTTCTGTATAGTATAAGTACACCAATGTATGGAATTGTTATTCTCTATGTCCCTTACCGGGTTAAGAAGACTGTAGAGTCTAGGAGGACGTATTGTTCATGTTGTCAATGAAAACTTTACCGCATAATCGAGTATCGCTGCTAACTTACACTGTCACTCAGTTCACTTTCAGTCTGTCGTTAGCTGTTATCTTCTGTCGCAGAATCTGATAAAGAATTACAGTACCTTTGCTTGCGCTCCCACTACCAGTCTTAGGTCTAAGGCCTGATCTGCTACAAAAGGAGCAGACCCGTGGCATACTTTTGTATGTTCAACCCGGCCATTTCAGAATCAGATGTCGATACGAAAAAGGGATAGCCTAGGACAGTAGGATAACTTAGCCTAGCACTAGTAACGTTGTCATTGAGGAAGGTAAGTCCTTACACTGTTGACTTGCCAGGCCCAACGATAAACTTTAAATATTATAAGCCAGTCCACAGTACAGTAGATCAAAGTTAGGTCTAATCACAGTACAACTCGTGAGATGCCAATTCCGACAGTTTGAGGAATGCGATATTTCAAAATCTTCGGTAGGCCTATTCAGTATTCTCCACTCCAACCAAAGGTGATGCTCTGCCTGTCATTGTACTATATAACCCTGTTCCAAATCTACTAGGCTAGCCTAAGCCTAGGCCTAGCTCCTACCTGAACCTTAAAAAATATGCAATTGCAAAAAGAATTGCACCATTTAGCCTAATTAGGCAACTGGAGTACTGCCTATGGCAGTGGACCAAAATATTTCGCCAATTTGATGATCATTCTCGGAGACTGAGAATGAAGAGAGCCCCTATTTTATTAAAAACCTTAGATGTGATAGTGTTGGTATCCCTTCCCTGAAATCTGATGGGATACTGGTCTCGGACAACATGCAGAAGGCTAACATCTTAAATGAGCAGTTCCAAAAGGTTTTCACCCGTGAGAATGTCACCTTACCTCCAGTTGAAGCGAACACCATACCCACCATGTCTGATATTGAGATATCCTTAGATGGTGTTGTGAAGTTGCTCAAGGAGTTGAACCCAAACAAAGCTACAGGTCCTGACGGTATACCGGCTCATGTTCTGAAATTGGCCGCTGAGGAGGTTGCTCCTGCCCTCTGCTCCATTTTTCAAAAATCACTGGACACTGGTCATTTACCTCCCTCTTGGTTATGTGCCAATGTTAGTCCTATCTTTAAAAAAGGTGACCGTTCCCTAGCCTCAAACTATAGGCCGGTCTCTCTTACCTCGATTTGTTGCAAGGTCCTGGAACACATTATACATTCTCATATTATGCATCACTTTGATAACCACTCAGTTATCACGAACAGGCAGCATGGCTTCAGACAACGCCATTCTTGTGAATCTCAATTGATCTTAACAACCAATGACCTAGTGCAGTCTCTAGATCTTAGATCCCAGACTGACATGATTATCATGGATTTTTCTAAGGCTTTTGATACGGTTCCTCATAACCGTCTGCTTTGTAAATTACAAAACTATGGTATTAGAGGCAACACCCTTAACTGGATTGCTAATTTTCTTAAGTCCCGGAAGCAGAGAGTCGTAGTGAGTGGTGATTTTTCTGATTGGGTGGATGTTATCTCTGGTGTTCCCCAAGGTACAGTCTTGGGTCCCCTGTTGTTTTTAGTTTATATTAATGACCTGCCCGATAATATCTCTTCTGAAGTAAGACTTTTTGCTGACGACTGTGTAATTTATAGACAGATAAAGAATAATCTTGACCAGGTTCAACTCCAAAATGATCTAAACACCCTCTCTGAGTGGCAAAATAAATGGCAAATGCATTTTAATACCAAGAAGTGCTTTTCTATGAGGATTACTCACTCAAGGAAACCCAAGTTTTTTAATTATACTCTAGATAACGATACCCTGGAGTCTGCCGATTGCCACACTTATCTGGGAGTTGACATCTCTAATACCCTGACCTGGAATAGACATATTAATCGTATCACTTCGTCAGCAAATAGGTCTTTGGCTTTTATTAAAAGAAATTTATACTCCTGCCCCAGGAGTGTCAAAGCTAATGCCTATCTCACACTTGTTAGGCCTTTATTGGAGTATTCATCTTCTGTTTGGGATCCCTACACCACTTCCCTATCCAATAAGGTTGAGCAAATTCAGCGTAGGGCTGCTAGGTTTGTTTATAATGACTATTCCCCCCATAGTAGTGTGACTGAAATGCTAAACGGCCTAGGGTGGGATAGTCTCAAAAACAGGCGTACTGCCAACAGGCTAGCAATTCTTCACAAAGCCAGATTGGGCCTCCTAGCCTTGCCAATCAACAACCTACAACCGGTCCGGCGGCCCTCTAGACATCACCATTCTAATAGCTTTACCAATATACCAACCAATAAGGACTGCTACAAATACAGTTTCTTTCCTCGGACCGTCAGAGACTGGAACCTACTCCCCCAGAACATTACAGATCTCGAGGACCCCAAGCAATTCAAGAGCGCAGCCTTGAGGATCCTCAGACGGGACGACTAACTACATGCGCACACTCAACCCTGCACGTTTGACTCCACCAGGAGTGTTGTGCAGTATTTTTCCAGATCCAGATCCAGATCCTAGAAATTATGTTCAACTTGAAAGTTGTTTGTATATAACCTAGCTACTTTGTTTACTGAAGTTGAAATTTTCATCGGCCTGCTGCCTGATTGCGCTATCGTCATGTAGTGAGTTACCTAAGCTATCTGACAGTGACTCAAAATCACACTGTACTGTTTAACTTACACAGAAACTAGCAGACATAGGCCTAGGCCTATCACCCTGCCCAACTTGCAAAGATCATGCCCATAACGTTCAGTATACGTTAACTGAGCCTTGCATGTTTGGGGTCTTACATTTAAGGCCAAGTAAAAAAAAAAATCAGTTGATCTTCCCCACCTGCATCCTTTTTTGCCATGGCATCAATTTTTTTTATTTTTTATTTCTGAAAATTTATCCTGTTCATAGTGTTATATTTTTATCAGAAATGTGGAAATAAAATACTCTCTGTATGAAATCAGATTTTGTGAAATTTCGTGAGCAAAGTATCAAGATTATGATTATGGCACCCCCTTGCTTGTCGGTATTGTTTACCGTTCACCAAATTCTTGCGCTGAGAATAATCAGAGTTTGTTCCAAATTTTTAGAAAAATTTCTTCCAAAAAGGCTGTTGTGTTTGGGGATTTTAACTTTCCAGATATCGATTGGCATTCCTGTACTAGTGGGTTACATGGGAGGGATTTTCTTGAGGTTGTGACTGATGGTTTCTTTACCCAGCATGTTCTGTTTCCCACTCGTGAGGATAATTGTCTTGATTTGGTGTTAAGTGCAGATGAGAACATGGTCAGAAATGTAGCTAATGGTGGTAAGATAGGGTCCAGTGACCATGACCTTATTTGTTTTGAGTTACATTGTTTCAGCAATCATGCTAGTAGTGACAAAAGAATTCTTGATTTCAGCAAGGCTAACTTTACTCGTGCTAAGGAGCTTTTAACCATAGATTGGGCGGCCCGTTTGTCTCACTTGGGTCCTGCTGAGGCATGGGGTGTTTTCCGGGATGTTGTTTCTGACACAACAAAGTTGTGTATCCCATAAGAAAGCTGTGGTTAAAAATAGGCCAATTTGGATGTCTAGAGAAGTTCTTAGAGCAACTAGGAAGAAACGTAAGTGTTGGCGTCGCTATAGGGCCAGTAAAAGTCCAGAAAACTTAGCAGCTTACAAGAAGCAGGAATTCTTAGTTAAAAATTTGGTAAATGGAACTAAAACTAGGTTTGAAAAGCAGTTGGCCAAGGAGGTTAAGATAAACCCCAAAACTTTTCATGCCTATGTGAGGTCTAAGCAGAAGCTTAAGGAGGGTGTGGGGCCTCTCAAAGGTGATGATAATACTTTGGTTAGTAACCATCAGGATATGGCTAATTTGTTAAATGACTATTTTGTATCTGTTTTTACCGAGGAATCATCTTTGTTGGGGACATGTAATGGTTCTGATGTCTCTTCTTCAATCAGTTATGTCATTTTCTCAGAGGAACAAGTTTGTAAAAAGTTAAAGAGTTTGAAAGCTAGTAAGGCCCCTGGGCCAGATGGGTCCACCCAGCCATTTTACGTGAATGCTCTGAGATTTTGTCAGTTCCTCTTTCCATCATTTTTCAGAAGTGTCTGGATTTGAGTTTTGTTCCTACTGACTGGCGGGTAGCAAATGTTACTCCAATTTTTAAGAAGGGGGATCGAAGTAATCCTTGCAATTACAGGCCTGTCAGTTTAACCAGTGTTGTGTGCAAAGTTATGGAATCTTTGATTAAGGATAGTTTACTTAAGTATCTTTTAGATAATGAGTTACTTAATCTGTCACAGCATGGTTTCCTGCCAAGCAGATCTTGTGTTACTAACTTACTGAGCTTTCTTGAAGATGTCTCTTCATCTCTTGATTCTGGGTATGGCGTTGATGTCATTTACCTTGACTTTTCAAAGGCTTTGATAAAGTTCCATTAGGTAGGCTAATGGTTAAACTGCACAGGTTAGGGGTTCAGGGCAATTGTGCTGATTGGATAAATTGCTCGCTTCATGGTAGATCTCAGAGAGTTGCTGTCAATGGTAACTTCTCCTCTTGGAAAGAAGTCACAAGTGGAGTACCACAGGGTTCTGTCCTTGGCCCACTTCTTTTCTTAATTTTCATCAATGATATTGATAGTTCTCTTACATCTCGTATAAGTAAGTTTGCAGATGATACTAAGCTTTATAGGAAAATTAGCATTTTGGATGATGCCTTACTGCTGCAGAAAGATCTGGATAGGTTATTTTCTTGGTCTCAGACCTGGCAAATGTCTTTTAATGCAGATAAGTGTAAGGTCCTTCATTTTGGTCCCAAAAGTTTTAGCTATGATTATAACATGAATGGTTGTGTTTTAAGTAATGTCACCTCTGAGAAAGATCTGGGTGTTGTAATTACTGGGGACTTAAAGTCATCAAAGCAGTGTGCAGCCACTGCTGTAAAGGCTAATAGAGTGCTTGGATTGATCAAGAGGAATTTCATCAATTTTAGTAAGGATATTGTACTTAATTTGTATAAGCAGTTGGTAAGACCCCATCTTGACTATGCAGCTCAGGCTTGGAGTCCCTTCTATGAAAAGGACAAGTTTGTTTTAGAGCAGGTTCAGAGAGGAGAGCCACTCGCCTCATTCCTGAGGTGAGAAATTTGCCCTATCATGCTAGGCTTAAACATCTTGGGCTTACCACCTTGGAGCTGAGAAGGATTAGGGGAGACATGCTCCAGGTTTTCAAGTTCCTTTGTGAAAGAAATCCCCTGCTGACTTGTAGTTATTTAAGGGTTCAAGGTAATTCTCGGGTGCATGGGCATTGTAAAAAGCTTGAAAAGCCTTTTGCAAGGCTTGACATTAGGAAGTTTAGTTTCTCCCATAGAGTTGTCAACGAGTGGAATTGTCTACCAGATTGGGTAGTTAACTCCCCCTCAGTTCACTGCTTTAAGGTTAACATTGACAGGTTTTTCCATGGCTGTGGTAGAATCTGATTGTTTGGGGCTGTAGTCAAGCTTTGGTGGTTTGACTTTTGATTAGGGCTTGGTCTTCAGGGCATCTTATGGAGCCTTGGCCCTCCTTTGCCCTTCAACCTGTTATGTTATGTTAAACTGGATCGTTACAATCGTTTGAAGTTTGTCATGCATGCCCACTGTACCTTGCCGCGCGTTTGTAGACTGCAGTACGCCCATGCTATAGTACATACGGAGCCAGTCATACACAGGTACTGTACATCATGTATACTTAGGGCATACTTATGTGCACCGTGAGGCCACGGAAGGTATAGTCGTACGTAATCTTCGTAATCTTTTACATGACCTTTCGAGAGCGCGCACCTGCTGGACATGTACCTGCCGCATCCCATTGAGATTGTGAAGTGGTTTAATTAATCCACCGCGTTTATTTCTCTGCAGTACAGTGGAGCATACAAAATATTGCACTGTGTTGCAGAAAAAAAAATACATGGTGACTACACTTCACAATGTCAACGGAACCGGCAATACTGTAGACTCAATGTATTATGGGGCTACATTTCACAGAAACAGGAGGCCATTTTGAATGTCAGTCGTTTTGAATTAAAAATAGAAAATAAAAAATAAAAAACACCTCGCATGCTTGATTTTTCTGGAAGGTTTGGATGATCAACTGAATTTGTTTTTAGTTGGCCTAATGTGGTATACCACCTTGAGTATATCCTCAAATATTTCTAATGGTTAAACGTGTCACTTTTACGCAAATCAATAGTCTTTGTCGCTGTCTAGAAAGTACAAAGATACCACTGTAATGACAATGTAAGTATTCACAAAAAGGGTTTTGAATTTGGGGCATCCTTTACTTTTACTTGCATAGAATAGGCAATTATATTTTGATACTCCAGCTTGCAAATCACAACTAGAGGTGCACAGGATTTCAAATCTGGCTGGATTTGAGGATTTTTCCCTATTAAATCTCTCTTAATAGTGGGATTTGCCGAATTCGTATGTTTACAAGCTATACATAAATATAAACATAAATATTGCATTTGTTTTATAAGGAAATTTCTCCCTTATAAAACCAGTATTTATCAGCAGAGAGTAATAAATAATTAACAATAAGGCAATGTGGTAGCCTTCTTTTCATTAGATGAGTTTCTGTCTTATAGAAATTCAGTTGCTTGTTGCTGAAGAATAATTTGTTTGACTTTCAGCATTTCAAAAGATGCAACTTCATGTAACTTCTCTTGTGCATAATAATTTAAGGAGATGAAGCTATTTTGGGACTTTATTGTTGAGAGTGTGAGACCAAATGATTGATAATGACTAGACCCACTTTCTGTCAATGCTATGTTGGAGCATTTGAAACACAATATTTCCCTTAAATTCACTGGAAGTCTTAATTAGATACCATGGAATGTATAGACTAGAAGAAGAGTAAGGGTCCAAAGACAGTGCACTAAGGGACACCAGAAATGACTTGGGATTTGTGTGAAGACATCCCATCAATTATCACCCTCTGGTAACGGTTTGTTTCTCAATCCAATTTAAGGTGTTATTTCCAATTCCAACTTCCTTGAGTTTTTTAAGAAGTTGTTGGTGGGGAACTGTATCAAAAGCCTTGCTAAAATCCATTATGATTAGCTCGTATAAATGAACAAAGGGGAATGAAGGTGAATTGTCAATATACATTAGTCCTGTAGTACAGTTGACGAGTTGTACTGTTGAAGACTTAACTGGTTCCATACTTTGAAATTTCTAGCCCCCTTAGAATTAAGGGTATATAGTACATCAAGGTAAAAATATGAAATGTATTATTTATTAACTTGTCACTCCCTCCAAGAAGAAAAAAAAACAAAAACAGAAAAAAAAACACCTTTATACTGATAATGGGGTTGGTGTAAACATTTTGTCAATTAACCATGTAGACATGTCACTGTTCAATCACAAAGCCCCCAAAAGACTTGACTTGCACAGTTTCTGTATGGGGAAATTACCAACATACGGTAATAACAAAGAGGTTGGACATATGCAAGTTTTTGCGGACCAAAAAACTCTGTGATTTAGGGAAAAAAGCAAAAAAACCACAGTCACAAAATCTTGCCACTGAACCCGCTATTTGCTTGTGTATAACGGTAGTTATTTTATTCATAGTTTCAATGCCAGTTCAAAAGTCCCATTCAGATTTATTTTTGGAATGTTTTGACACAATTTAAAAAGTATTCCTCACAACTTATCTTTCAAAAGATGCGAATATTGCTGTGGTACATCTGCACGTTGAACTTTATGAAGCCTAGGCCTATCTATTTATTTACTTTTAAATAAGTTTTAACACTGTGGTATGGAAAACAAAAATAATAACAGAAGTTGGGCCTTGAATCTGTATGTATGCCAGTACTTCCCTGCCTGTCTGTGTGGCTTAAAGTTTTGCAAAGATCAAGTTGCAGCTCCTGATTCTTGGAGCAATAGTCTCACACCCTCCCAGCAATAGCCTCACACCCTCCCTTATAATTACACAGCAGCTACGTAACATACTCTCTGTTTGTATATTCACCAGCAGCTCCTGTATTCACACAAATGAATGTACATACAAAGGCATGATCAGTGCAGTGCAGCTAAGCTTTATCTGAAGTCTCACATAAATCCAGGTTAGCCATACACACTGCATGCTGGCGAAGATGTACAGAAAATCATTGGAACAAAGTAATTTGGGGAATTCCCAATACAATGGGGTTAAGTCCCATTGAATTAATAGTGTAAAAGTTGGCTGAAACAACGTTCACAAGAACAGCCCCTTGGTAATATATTCATTACTTAACCTCATGAAAATCATTTCAAAATGAATGGGAACACTTATCTTTCCAAGTTTACAAAGCAAATATGTAGTCAACATAGAAGTAAGATCACAACAATCTTGATCTGTTCTAGTGTTTGCATCAGGTTCCCGGGTACCCGACCGACCTTGTTACTACCTGGGTAGAAAATTAGTACCCAGGTAGCGTTTTCTATGATTTCTTTTTCATCTTCATAAAATAACATGGTTAGTGAAACTAACAAAATGTATTTACCAACATCTCATTCACAATTATGTTGAAATGAAGTTGCTTTTATTTGTTTCAGTAATGTGCTTTTGTTAAATTGCACTTTTCCAGAAACAATTCTCGTGATGCGTGTTTCCGTAACATCAGTCCGCTCCTATACGAGATAACAAAACAGCATAGGCCTACTATACTGTGCATAGCCTAGCCTATCCGTTTGATAAATGATCATCAAAAGTCAGCTCATAAATAATTTGCACGCAGTGCGTGTGGATCGATAAAGTTCCTAAACTAATACTAACGGCGCTAAAGTGTGATGAAATTTTAAATTCCAGTCTGATTTTTAAACTCACCATGTTAAGAACAAATGGCACACTGTAGATATAGATAAACGTGACGAATTGTTATTGTCAAATCGATCCGATAAGGGGCAGTTGGATCGAGTCATGAATTGTATTTGCATACCATGCACTTAAGTTAGATTGCAAGGTATACTGTCGGGTACCCGGTTACCCCACAGGTAATACGGTTCGGGTACCCCGGTGCGAATTTCCCACCCGGTGCAAACACTAATCTGTTCATCGGTTGTAATAATGCACAACCGAATGTAATGCACAATGCGATATATTCACTGTTGCTACTGGGATATGTTAACTGATAATGATCATTGGCTAAGCTCAGATCGCTGATAAGAACCGCTAAGTTGGCATATGCATGCCATAAACGTTTGTATAAAACTTCTTAAATACACACACAGTTGTAGTTTGGTTAGATTTTATACAACTTGGGCTTAAAAATATTTCTGTTTTTGGGGGGAAATGGGGTGAAAAATTGACCCTTTGGTAAATTTAAACAGAAAATGCAATTTAATCCAAAAAACACAATTGCACTGCAAAAAATGTGATCGCCCATTAGTCCAATCCCATAGCATTAAGATTTATAGATTATCTCGTCTTGTTACCAAAAGAACTGCCAAAATTCTGCTCAAAATAGGCATCACCCCACCTTAGAAGGTTCTGGTTCTTTAATTTTACTAAATCCCGCAAATACGGCTGGAGTTTTTGTATAAATCTGGCAAATCCAGTTCTGGCCGGATTTTAAAAAGCCAAATCCAGAACTTTCACCCCTAATCACAACAGTCTTTAATGTCTCACCTTTTGAAGAAAACTCCTAAAGTGAATAGGCTATTTTTACAATCTTAAAAAAAAGTGACATCCAGAGGAGGGGGAGGGGCATGGCTTAATGGTCCCCTTGCATATGCCGTAGGGCTGCCACGATAATCGCAATATTGCTATATTGTCGATATAATATTGCTCCAAGGATATCCACCCATGTTTTTTCAAGATGTGATATTGCAACAGAATCAAATAAATGACTAACCCACTGTGAAATCTTTTAATAATAATGTGCAGACAAATTTGTTTCACTTTGATAACATTTTTCAAAGGCAAAGGTCGTATTTCTGATGAAACTTTGAGCTTCAAACTGCGTTTTATCGGCTTGGTTTACCGAATATATATGTCCTTGATAGGGGCACTGTGTGTGATTATTAGCATGCTAGTATTCCATGCTGTGGCAAATGTTAAGAAGACAGTTTTAAATGCGGGGTATCTGGATATCATCGTGGAAATGCTGGTGATATCAATTAATGAAAAATGAGTATCGTGGCAGCCCTTATACACCAGTGCATACAGTAATTCAACTAACAGTCAATTTGCTTATTTTGGCTATGTCCTATTTTGAGTCCTGACCTCTTCTCATTTATCTTAAATATATTGTAGTATTAAAGACTGTTGTGATTTTCAAGCTGGCGTATCAAAATCAATGTATAAAGTAAAGGACAACCCAATTTCTGTCCCTACAGCCCGGGCGTATACCAACAGGAGGCTTGCAGCCAGGACTTGGTGAAAAGTGCTTCAATTTTTAATTATTTGGTACTGTAGAGTACTGCCGCCGATGGTCGAAACATTTTGCAAGTGATTTCCAATATGTACATTGTACACCTTGCATGGCGTTCTAGCAGCCATGAAAAAAACAGTCAAGAATGTCAAAAACTGTCAAGACAGTGTCCAGAAGGTTGTTTGATGGGAAACTCTGAGACAAGCCAGGCCTCAAACCCGCAAATGGGTCATTCATTTTTGCTATTGAACACAGCGTTGAGTTACTACATTATTTACACAGTGACAGGAATATATATACCTGCTGCGAAGTTTAATTGTCAATAGCAATGTTGTGACAGTAAGACAGCAAACATACTGTAGGTCTGTACGTACCTAGGCCTAAGCCTATGCAGTGTACAGCAGCCCGAGCAATTGAACATGTTGTGAGATATGATTAACTGAATTTTTAGTTATTGGTAAGCTGAATTATTTGTTAATTTGTGTGGTTCTCTAACTAAGAATACTTCCTAGATTTCAAATGCGGGTTTTTCAGAGAGCCCGGCAGGTTAGTGGAGTTGGGTGTTCAAATGGGGGTCAAACCCACGAAATGCAGGTCACTTGGGAGGTATGCTGATTGTGTTTTGATCTCCACAAGACCTGCAAACTTCGAAGTGCAAGTTTTGGAGACTTGTGCAGCCAGCCCCTGAAGCATATAAACATGAGGGCCAAACCAATTTGTACATATTTCATGTTTAATATCTTTTTGCCAGCTGCTTATCGAAGTGAAATAAATCATCAATGATATTGAATTAGAACTGAAATCTTTACTCTTCCATTTATCTATTTGTCTCATCTGGTACCACCACATTCGGTATTATCCCAGCACAAGCCTTCATACCGCCCCTCATTGTACTGTAGAATACAGTATTCTCTTCTGTAGTGTCAGAGACAAATATGTACAATTTAATTTGGATTCACCCTCCAAGCCTCAAAAGCTTGTACAATAAACTGTAACTAAATAGCTGTGGACATGCTCTACTAAATACTGTCACTAAATAGACAGTTGGGCTCAATCAATATAGAGAAACCTTTTGTTTGCAATGGTTACTATTTACTTAACCCTTCAACTTGCTTTTTTAGAGGGATGTGTGATGTCTTAAATTAAATATTCTTGGAAATAATCACTTGTAGCCCAACTTGAAATATATTTGGATAGAGTTTAAGTTCTAATAAGACTATTTACTGCTTGCAGCTGCAGTAAAGTACAGCAGGCTCCAAATACTGTAATTGCTAGCTAGACCAAGTCTGGAAATTAATTAATAAATTACAGCCCTCATTTAAATCTATGCTGTTCATCTGTTGATAAGTGAACAAACTGGAATTCAAGCAGGGAAATAAGTACTAGTCTAAGCAAGTGTAAGCTTGTTCATGACTGATGATATTGTTTTAATGTTTTATATTATTTCTTTTTCCCTCAGTAGGCTATATGATTAATTAGATGGTTTACAACTGGTTTAAATTAAACAAAATTTTTAGAGACTGTTTCTGTTGTTCATGTACAGCTTTCAAGTGCACCACTTCCCCTGGTAAGAAACCAAGTATAGTACAACTAGCATTTGTAACCATACAGTAGTTAAGATTAACTCTACTCTATTGCATGCATCGTATCAAGTGACTGAAAGTCATGAACCTCAAAGAATGTGTACTGTTGAATTGAGAGTTTCTTGTTACAGTTGAACCTTCTCAAATGAGATTAACTTAATTTACAACTGTTGTATGTGCTCTTTTTTTCCCAGGTGCTAACCTTGGAGTACATTTTGAAACTACTGTACTGTGAACTGATGAATGAAACAGAAATCTGATTTGTACATCCAACACTGCAGGGATGATTGGGATGAACTGTTTTCTGCTGATGCTCTTCAAACCTTTGTGAAATGCTATACTAAGGTATTTCAAAGTGACTATTCTACCCTCAGCAAGTTTATTGCACCCTGGAGCTTAGAGGGCAAGAGCAGTCTGCCCCAAAACTTATTTTAAAATAACTGCCCATTTTCACTTATTTTTCTTCCACATATCTTTAAAATGTGTATATTCCATGAGTTCTAAGCTAGATTAAGCAACAAATTACACCCCATAAATGCAATAATTTAGTAAGAAAAATTACACTTTAAGTACTCTCAAGAGCTATTCATTTAGGATAAAATACTACACTATAGCAATTTATAGGGGTGGGGGACTGCACTCTCCTTTTAAGGACCATGGAAGTACATTGCTATGAAGGCCCCTATAGTGTTTTTGTGTGTTGTTTAGGAATACTCATGAAAGTTTGATATTGCAAAGGTTAATGGTATATACAGTATGTGTTATTTTTAAAAGAGTGACTTTTCACTCAGAGCAGTAATTTCACACCAAAATCAAGTTTACCCTACACATAGGTACAGGGCTTGAAATAAGGTTGGAAAAGGGCATCCAGTCAAAATGAGCCAAATGGCTGTTGGTTTATTTTATTTCAACAAATGTTTACTCAGGGGCATTACAACAGCCATCAGGAAGGGCCCAATGGCCATGGCCCTTGGTGCCAAATTTTGAACCCTGTTTAAGTCTGAGCAGAGCTGTGAAGTTACTATAGTTATTATGCTTTGGGTCTTTATCCCGAGTAAGGAAGAGGCAGGACCACAAGGGGACAAGCTGGAAAGACAACACTACACATAATTTTTCACTTTTTCCTTTTTCCAGGAATTAAAAAATTGTAAATACCAAACAATTACCATTGAGTTCCCAGAACACCTTTGGGAGGTAATTTCCTTAGTTTTCCCCCTGTCTGAAGACCTTTCTGTACATTCAGAAGAGGTTGTTTTGTTTTGTTAGATGAACTACTGCATTTAGGTGCTTTTGGGTTAGTTCAGTAGGTCAACAGGGATAGATTTCTGGCCAAAAATAGGCTACAGTAAGTATTAACTTGTCCCGTATTTTATGTACAGCTACTAGCTACATGGTATAATGATTGTACCATACAATTGTTTTACAGTACCATTGACACCTGTTAGCATACCATGATACCATGGAGAATACAGTAATAGCACATGTTAAAACACACTGTGTGTTCCTATCCATAGCAAGTTATTCATTATCCAATATTATTGATAGTAAAAGGATTTGAAAACCTTAGGTTTACTTTGGTATATAAATGTCCATGACTTCTTTGAACACACAGGTAGGTAAATGTTTCTCAAGAGAATTTTTTATTTGCAAAAGTTAGTAGTTACTTGATTTGTTTACCTGAAACATAGCCTCTCTCAAGTTTCAAAGGAAGGGAAAGTCTTCTTATTGGTTCTAACTTTGCAGGGCTGAAAAAATGTAAATTTCCCTGCAAGCGAATCAAATTTCCCAGCAAGCAAATCAAAATTTCCCAAAGACTTCACATGTTTACGTACAAAAGTAGTCAAATTTCCCTCCAAATACCAAAATTTCCCTGCAATGACATTCCCAAATTGCTGTTTTTTTCCAGCCATGGTTCTAAGTAATACATAAAAATGATCATGTAGGTTCATAGCATAGGATGAAGAGCAAAGAGCAAAAATGATTTTGGTAAGTTTAGCCTCAACTAGTGAAGTGAAGTGTAGAAGCAACAATGAAGTTCATATGCATGTTGGTCACCCTGTTCCTAAATGTGATAAGGCTATTCTGTTCTGTATGACCCTAACCTGAAGTTTTTTTCATAATACTGGTTTGTGATCACTGTGATCTATTTTCATTGATTGCCATTGGTAAAGAGTATGTTTATTTATGTTTGTATATTTTTGTATTGTTATGGTTTCATTGTAACGCGCCTTGAGCACCTTTTGAGGTGGATTTGTGCACACTGTAAATCAACATTATTATTATTATTAACCTCTGTTCATAGATATTCTCCATGGACATTTTTCATTGATGTATTTTGTTTGGTCAGTTATGAATAGGATTTTGATATTAATTTTCCCTCATACCTGCTTTCTGAAAATAGTAACTGAAAAAAAATTACGAGGAATTAGCAGTCAATTGCTGTTATTGTGTTAACATTGTCAATTTGACTTTATAGGTGTGTGATTTCTTATTCTTAAAATGCATTGTTACAGTCCCAATGACTTACTCAGGGTCGTATGAGGAAGGCAGTGTTGCAATGGTAATAACGGCTCTTGGAAAACATAGTATTCAAAGGTGGGACAATGAAGGCCAAATGGAAGGGACATGTCAGCAAGTTTTGTTTGCTTCATGAGTGTGTTTTCAAGGGTGCCATGACAAACATTGAGGGTGCAACAACCTTTTGTTGTCAGTGTTCTTGGTTACAGTATGAAGTCCTGCACTGTTGTTATCTATTTTTAATCTCAAGCCCACTTCCAAATGTTGCTCACAAAAATGAAGAAAAACAAAAGTAACAAAGAAAGCAAAAAGAAAAACATTGACCACAATGTGGTTGTTACATTCTGCAAATGTCTTTGTATTGCTCCTTGATGGGTTATCAAAACTTGGGAAGCTTTTCCAAACTTAGTATGAAACTAGATTGTTAGTTATCAAGCTGTAATAACATTCGTAACTGTGGAGTGCATGTGCTGCTGTACAGCATGCAACAAATTTTCATTGAAGTATTATTACATCATAACTTGTGTCTTGTTTCTAAATTTCAAAAGACAGCATTTCACTTTCTCTCCAGGATGGAAAGAGAGTCCCCACACCTACCTCTTGTAAATGAGGAGGAGGGGGAGAGACATGGCTCATTATTTGGCTGGGGGAGTGGTGAGTTTGCTCAACATGGGCAGGGGACTCAAAAAGAAGACGTGGATGTCACACTTGCAAAACATGTAGACCATCTAGACTTGTGGAATCATCTGATAGAAATATCTTGTGGGGCTAGTCACACAGCTGTAATTACAGGTGAGTTACGTAGTTGGTTAGTTTGATACAGTTGTACACCTCAGCTTATAACCTTATGGTTTTATTTAGCGGTGCCCACAGCCTTTTTCCTGTTGGACTGCTTTTCTTAAACCATTGCTTACAGATAAGGTATATTTCCTGACGTACTATCAGACTCAGTGTCAGCTAAATATTTGTCAGTAGACACGGCTGTTTTTATCAATGGTTGTCCCTTCCTACTTGTTAAAGTGGTTCATATATCTCTCAGCTTCTGTCTCCTTATACTCCTGCTCGTGTTCTTCGTTCTTCTGAGAAGGCTTTCCTAGCTCTTCCTAATCCACAATTGAAATCATATGGTTACAGATGCGTTGCATATGCTGCTCCCTACTTGTGGAACCAGTTACCTGACCATATTCGGTTATGTACTAATTTTTCTACATTTAAGCGTAATCTCAGGACTCATTTGTTTGCTTGCTTCTTTGATTGAAATGAATTTGTTGTTTGATTTTATTTTTGTCAAGCGCCTAGAGCAGCTACACTTTTGTTCTGATTTGGTGCTATATAAGTTCAATGTATTATTACTATTATTATTTTTTGGATGATAGAACATTCAATTTGCATCTATTAGAACTTTATTAAGTCTGTTTTGTAGCTTTTGGTCAGAATTCTTAACAATTTTCATATATTTCATATGTATTTTCAATTTTGATTCATAACAATTTCTCTCTTTTATGCAGACAAATTTAAAGCATACACATGGGGAAATGGTAACAGTGGTCAGTAAGTAGAGATTTTACCAGAAGAACAGACTTTAGTGGCTCTATGAATATTTATGTACAGTACTTATATTACAGATGATGACTTTAGCACCATATGATATGGAAATAGTTGTTTTTAAACTGTTGTTAACAATCCATAACTGAATTAAATGGGCAGGATAAATTGCTCTCTGGACCCCCCACCGCAAAGAAAAGGGTGAAACTACTGAAACTTGTAATAAAATGCAACATTAGTCCTTCAGTTAATTGGTCAGTCAAGCAGGTTGTATCATACACCCTATTTTCTGGGGCCCATGTAAACTCCATGGCTCATTCCTCTCCCCCACATTTGGGGCAAGGTGTACTGTTCATTGTTTACTGAATGAACTTGTTCAGTTGGTGGGAATTTATAACATTCCCTTCAACCGGTGATATATCCTTATCATAGATCATGTTATGTAATTATCTTGTTAGACATGCTGTCTAACTCCATTCTGATGATCAGTTGGGAATGTTATGAGAATAGGACATGCATGGTCCCTAACAGCTGGAAGTATTCACTACTGCAAGGCAAGATAAGAATCTCTGGAGATTGTAATTCATGACAAAAGCTTATAAAGTATGACATTGTTTTGGAAACATTTAGTTATACAGGTACAGGTGTTTTAACTCTTCTAAATTATCAAAAATGCTTTCCATCTGTTCCACTCACTTTATGGAAAACTGATTTATATGTTAAAGTAGTACTGATCTTACTCCCATTGTTCATGTCATAATGTTTCAGCTTATCATGCAAGTCTTGAAATTCATATATTGCATTGATGAAAATTTGTCTGTGTTGTGATAGCAGAAATTTGCATTCCATTGGCATTGTTTTGGGAAATCTTGAAATATGCATGCAATTTTTTTCCTGTTTAAAAGTTAGAAGTTATTCAGTACATAAAGCAGATTCGCTTCTATCCCTTCCTCCCAAATGATATATCCTTTAGTGTTATAGGTTTTCCATTCGTTGATAAACATAACATTTTAATACTAAAGTGGTCAACTGAGTTGGTTTGTAAAATTCACAATTTTATGCAAACCTTCTAAGTCCTCATCACATACTTAAGATAAGTGGTTGAACTTAAATTTACACACCCTACACACAACACACAAAATAAAAGTTCAATATTGAGTAATTAAAAATAATTTTTTTCAATTCTTTTTCTTTTTTATTCTTCATCAAACACTTTTTAAATTTAAGCACAAAACTGACACCAGTCAGGACCAAATAATTCAAAATTTTGGTTTTTGCATAACTATTGACTATTTAAGTTGATTAATGATGCTTATAATAAGCATTGTCATATTAGTATTTTACTACACTTTTTCTTACAAGTTATTGGTATGAAAGCAGTGTGTAATATGAAACAAATAAGTCTGTCCTCTTCTCTTTTGTTTGCAAAGACTTGGATGTGGAGACAAGGCGACACACCCTACCCCACAGAAGGTGATGTTGCCCTCAGTAGATTCACCAGTTGTTGGAGTGGCATGTGGTGGCAGGCACACGGTATGGTGGACAGAGAACGGCAAGTGTTACAGCAGTGGCAACAACTTCTATGCTCAACTTGGTTATGACTTCAGGATACCCAATTACAAAGAAAATCAGGTTAGTATACCAGGTAAAATGGATCAGTTGTCTTTATTGCTCTGATGAATTGATTTTTTTGGGGGGGGAGGGGGATATGTCCCTTCTTCGATGCTGTAGATTAATATTGCATTGAATAATGTTTGCACTTTTCAGGGAGACACTGTACCTTACAATTCTTTAACCTTCTCAAAGGAATATTCCTAATAACCCTGACCATTATTTACATATATGTTGCAGAGAAAGGTGTAACTTGTGCTGTGCTTTACTAAAAATTACTTCAAAGGTCTCATTCAATACTTGGATCTAGAGAACTAGTTGATAAAGCCTGTTGGGCAAGTATAAAATGCATGGCTTTACTGCAACCAGGAACAATAGGTTGACAATTTCAATAACTTTAGCAAATTTTTCACATCGTCTCTGGTATAGAACCCTTCTCAGACTCTCCTGAATGCATCTGTCTTACCAGTTAAAAATTAGATGGTGATTAACAGATAAAATATTTAAGAAGGTATTTAAGAACAGACATAAAGAATTAAATTTACCTTGAAATAAAAATACCCAGGAACCTTTTACAACTATGTTCAAGAGGAAGTACATGGGCTGCTATTCTTAAATAAACCTCTGGGAGCAAGGAGAATTTGAATGATGAAAGTTTCTACAAAGGATCCACAGTTTTTAAAACTAAGTTAGGGCTTCATGAAGAATAAAAGCTTTAAAAAAACTTAAATGGCAACATTTCAACTTAAATACAAAAAATCATGGACATCAATCTGTACTCAAAAAAGTGGCGATGGGTGTGACCTCTTTCATCAAAAAAAAAAAAAAAATCTACAGTCATTGGGTGTATTTCCAGAGAGTGGGGGTTGCATATCCCTCTGTTAGTCTTAAATTGATGCCTTTGCAGTAAATGTTATGTTCCATGCCCAATTAAATTATGAAAATGCTGAAAGAAGTAAATGAATCTTTTTATGATATTTAGGTTGCCACTTTTTTACATATTAATTTATGTTGAGAGTATTGTAGTAGGGTAAATGGCAGTGAGTGGTTGTAGCTTTGTGTAGCACAATAAAAACCAATAAAATAAGGGTGGGAGTCTGAACATTGCTATCTCCTGAAAAAAATAATGAGAAAATTAAAAAGCAAAATTGTATGTTTGACTCTTTAGTAGTGTATAATAAAATGTGGGCCTTTTTTGAAAAAGGTACAAAATAGCAAATTGAAGGGGTATAAAATGTGCTTCAAAGTCCTGTAAAATGTGCTATTAATATCTGTAAGCACCATTTCCTAGATAATGTTAATAACCCTGTAACAAACATACCCCTAGTTGGATGACAGATTCAAGCTTTCTGTAGTCATACTTACAGTAGACGAACTAGTCTTTGTCCAGTGTATAAAATACACTTTCTTTAAATGGGCAACATCTACTTCATCAATTCCAAAACCAGTTGTTAAGAGCCGAAAAAGGTACCCTCTTCCCTTTCTCCCCTCCAAAAATCCCCCCCCCCCCAAAAAAAAAACAAACAAACATGAAACAAAAAAGTCGTCCTCCTTTTCTCCTAAGCAATAAATAATTGTGATTGGGAGTAGCTAGGATAGCACTCAGGGATTACCAAAATAGTAGATAGACCTCATAAATCTTATTACATGACAACCTCTCACAGCTCCACCTCCCAAAAAATAAACCTCTGTCCCCTTCTTCCCTTGAGAATTCATGTTCACTGTACCCCATCCTCTTACACTACCAGCCTAATAAAAAAGACTCAAGAAATGTTTGTGAAACTTGAACCATTTCAATCACATTTATTGTTTAAGTAATTTGGTGCACTTTTCATTTATTTTATTTATGTCTTTATTAATTTATTTTATTTTTTTTTTTTTTTGCTGTGCAACATGTAACCTTTTACCATACTGATTTTACTATTTTAAATTTTACATTGTAAATGCTCCTCACGTAACATTGTTGGTCATGGAGTGTCTCTTATTCTTAAGAACTGTAGTAGATACTGAAACTTAAACATACCTTCTGCTTTAACAGGAATGTTATGAATCTTTCATTAGGAATGTAATGGAAATTTTGTGTTGTTTCTTGTCAAAAATTTTCATCCATTTAAACTTTCGTTTAGATTTACTCTCATCTTGGTATTTATGTGCTTTCTGTGTGCTCATATCTCGTATTGATGTGTAATGCAATTTTATGCTTTTCATAACTTTTCCAACCTTTATAATAGTTTTCACAATCATGTCTTGCAGTGTGCTTTTATCTTGATTACTCCCTCTATCTATTTTCCTCTTAGAGTCACAGAGTTGCTTTTATTCTTTCCTCATCTCCTAAAGGCTTCCTAATTGAGGTACAGCCACTTACAGTTTAGTTGCACCTGCAAAGTTTATCACTTTGTAGCTATAATGACAGCTATTTGTATTTTTACTGACATTTTGAATCCCAAGTTCCATTGTCAAATGATGAAAGTTGAGTCTTTGATGTGCAAATGTATTCATTTTAGCTACAGTGAAAGTTTTCGCTTTTTTTATTTCCTGTTTTTTTTTTTATTGTGATAGAAGGGTCTACTGTCAAATCGTGTGCTTTATATTTAGTGAGAAGGATTAACCTAAATGATCCTCCGTGACTTAGTCTAGATTCAATGCTAATTTTGTGGGAAAGATATCAAAGTTCCCTTAATTTATTGGAAGACAAAAGAAAAGGAATGAATGATAAGGGGACAATAGGAATATACTGGGGGGTTTTTGACAATTGGCATTTTGTGTAGTAAAAGAACATTATTGAAGGAAACAGTTCAAGAAATGTGGTTTTTCATCCATCATGATGGTATTTCTATACAACTGGGAATTTTCCTTCCTTCCTTGGTTAATGATTAGAAATGTTTTCAAATACAAAAAAGAGTCTGATCATTGAAATGTAAAAAAAAATCAATATAGCCATCCAATTGAGCAGGGATTCAGTAAAGATTTTTGTTTTTCCTTGAAGTTAAACTTAAATTCTATCCTGTTTGCATAATTAGGTCAGGGGCCAATAAAGACTATCAAGTAGTATACAGTGAATTGATATCATATGCGTGTAATCATTTTCAAAAGTGTTTAATGTTCATTTTTTCATTATCAGTTTAAAATTTCATTTTAATTTCCAGTTTTACATGTTTTTGGCATAATTTGTTTTTTTTTTTTTCAGAAACTTGATAATTAGCTTACCTCCATGCATTTCCCACAATTCCCTTTTGCTTTGGTTGTTATTGTTTACCTTTGTTTCCTTTATCAATGTTTTGTGATTATTGTTTTCTTCAATGGACTCTTGTTTTGGGTAATGATTTATAATTGCTAATTGTTCTGTCTTGTTTTACACTTTGGTATAGCTGTTTGTAGGAAAGAAAAAATTCTGCTATTCTTTGAGTAGGAAAGAAAAAAATTATGTTATCCTTTGAGTAGGAATGAAGGAAGTTGTAGGTATGGCATATCTTGAACAACTATCTTAATGGCATTAAATTGTCCAAATATTTAGAAATAAGGCTTAACCTTACTGCTTTGGAAACATATGAAGGTATTTGAAAAATCCATAGTATTTGTACAGTTTTCTAAAAGTGTCAGGCACCCAGTTAATTATTTAAAGAGACAAAACAAGACTTCTGTATTTTGTTGATCATTAAGGGATATTTATCCTGTCTTTTGTTCTAATTATGAATTGGACAGGTAAAGCCTCATCTTCTTAGACCAATCATTCATCATAAAGTGGTCCAGGTGGCTTGTGGTGAAAAACATTCCTTATTCTTGTTTGAGTCAGGACTTCTAGCTGGTTGTGGGTGAGATGTAATTTTTACTTATTTTCCTCTAAGTTATTGACCTGCATCTCTGGTGGTTTGGTGTTCTCAAGAACTGAAATATTTGTGAGCATGTCACAGAACTATATACATGGACAGAGCATGTAACATGTATGTCCAGTCCGTAAATGGTTGCCACCAACTGGTGCAAAAAAGGCACACCAAGATGGCCGCTGTAAAGCTATAAATAGTCTGATTTGACGAAGACTGTAATATTTCAAACAAAGTTTAAAGTTGAATGGGAAACAATGTCATATTCCTGCAATACGTAAGGTGATTCTGACCTTAGCTTGCCATATTTCGAAAATATTTCAACTTTTTTGCAAAATATGGTGATATACTTGAACAAGTCCAAACTTTCACACAAAACCATAGCATACAGCCATCTTGGTGCGCTTTTTCTCACAGGTACGGTAGCGACAATCTACCCTGCAGTATGCTCTGTCCATGTATAGGAAGCGATGGAGTAGGGAAAACAAACCAGTGAGCCACAACTGGAAAAAAGGCTGTGGTCGGCTCAACTTGAACCAATAGGTTGGAAACTGGGCCGTAAAATTCCATCTAACTAACTACATACTACTTTACATGCCATGTGTAAATTGACATCTCTGGTGTAATACCTTCCTTTTTGTTCCTTAAACAATCTTAGATAAATAGCAGAAAAGTAATGAATTCTTCAATTAAATTATTTATTCTTTATTTGATAATGATTTAGCAAATTGATCTGCTGAATAGACTTCCATTTATTGTTAGTACAATGTGTGTTGCCAGTTCTTGTGTACACTGTGAGGGGATGAGGCTTAGGGGCCATCCATCTTAAGTTTGTCCTTCATTGAGGACAATGTCATAAACATCTAACCCTTACATATGTGTGACTGCATGATAATGAGCTTTCTCTTGAGAGGTGTTGATCGAGGGCAGTGATTCGTTCTCAATTTTGGTGGCATCATTTTCCAAAAAGTTAATTTGTGAAAAATAGAAGTCAATGGGTGATTTTTAAAAATTGGGAGGAGAAGCGAGGAAACATGTACACTTGATTGCTGCTTATGATTTAGTTTTCTGTTTCTCAATTCATTTTGTGTTTTAATGTATGCTAGGATGTTGGAAGAATTTTTGAGGCTATTGTATGAGGATATGCAGGTTACGATTACAAACATGCTCTAGTTTTACGCACACAACAGTGGCACCATTCTCTCTTAATTTGATCCATTGGTCATTTTGCCTATGCTGTGTGCACACATCTCCACCTGGTACATTGCTTAAACATGGCTGATTAGTATGTTTTGTGTAGCTGCCCATCTGAGTAACTCACTAGCCTTTCAATAAGACATTATATCATTTAATGTTTCTATGTTGTTTTCTACCAAGGTGCAACGATTTAGGTCAGCTTGGATCTGGTAAAAGAGAGGAGATTTTATCACCTAAAGTCATTGAAGACTTGGATGACAAGATTATCAAAACCATTGGATGTGGACCATCACATAGCCTAGCTGTTACAGGTAGAGAACAATTATAGAGGGAGACATTCAACATTTTCCCATATCAATGCCATTATCACTCAAAGACCCTAGTGCTACTCAAAATAATTATGTTGCATAAGATTGTGTGATAGAATTATAAGTTTGCTTCATATTTGTCACTGACATTTCATCGTGGCCAGAAATGATGCCTACTATAATGCAGTCCCACAATCCTTTGTAATTCCTAGTAGGTAAATGTTTTATTGCAAAAGACCTTATACATGCAACATCATTCTAAAGGGGAAAAAAATCACATCATTCTGACAAGGCAGACTTCCATGTGTGTGAAGTGTACTGATGCCTGTTTTCTACCTCCACAAGAGTCAGTTGACTGCATTCATGTAATCCAGTGATTGTAATAAGTTCTTAAAACTTCAGAAAGTGCAAATAATGAATTTTTTGAATAAAAAAGTATACTGTGATAGTTTTGTAAAATTATGTTCAAGGTAAAAAGGTGTGTAAGGTTTCACTTCTCAGGTCTTGAAATTTGAGATGTGTGAATATGACCATACACTATCACTCACCCCAAGTGTGATTCTTTGCACACCTTGATGAAGATTAGGATCCCACGTAAATCGAAGCACCTGTCACACTCCTTAATTTTCTGAGAAGTGTGATTTGATTTACACCTGGAAAATCTTAAACTCAAGGCCTGCCTTTTAAACCAAGTGATATAAAAATGTTTAGAAGGATGCAATCAAACTGCTATTTTATTGTCTTTTTCACCATCTTGCTTATCACTGTCATATTTACTTCTATGTTCAAAATTCACACATTTTGCAAGTTTTTTTGTCTTTGAAAGTGTGATTACCCCACAAAAATTAAGGTTTTGTGAGGAAAAACTTCATGCAGGTTGACTAATTATGTGTGTTGTGCATCACTTATGGACTTCACTGTCAATCTTTTGGAATTCTTAGTTGTTTATATCCATCAGTTCTGTATCCCTAAGCTTGACATGATACTATCAGTACAGTTTGAAAATCTGAGTTGGTATTTTTTATTGGTTTTGATGCTAGAGAAACCTATGTAGTTATAATGACATGCGTGTGTATGTGTGTGTGGACATGTGTACCTACAAACGATGCGTGATTAGATACAGGCCTCTCATGAAAACTCTGGGCTCACGTCTTTCCTTGGTCACTTGGGGCTTGTAACTGCTGTAGCTACCCGAAAATTCAGACACTGTAATGAGGTCTGTCACATGATATGCAAGAACCCACCCTCCCTCATGGCATTCATGTGCTGCATGACTTAACCAGCTAAGGGGAATTCTGATGATTTTCTAACAGGGAACAGTTTGCTGTACCATGCATGTAAGGCTTTTAGGGTATATGCTCTGTGTTGTCTGTGTGTGTGGATGTGTGTATTGGTGACAGTGACACTTTGCTTGTTAACACAATATCTCAAGATAAGAATTTCTGATAGTTTTCAAACTTGGTACTTAGATGCCTCATATCAAGCGGAAGAATCCAAGTGTTTTTAGTAGAGGTCAAGGGTCACCTGGGGTCACCAGTGTCAAAGTCTGGAAACCTTGTTTACTCGATATCTCAAAATAAGAAACTTGGATAGATTCAGATTTGGTTTGTGGATGTGTTCTGTTCATACAAAGGACCCTATTGTTTTTGGTGGAGCTCAAAGGTCACCAGGGGTCAAAGTTAGAAAATTTGTCAAGGCAACACCTCGAGATAGGAAACTTGGATAGATTTCATATTTGGTATGTGGATGTGTTATGTATAGACAATGGTGTCTGTCTGTTTGTCTGTCTATTGTTCACTGTTGCTTTTATGGACGTCAAAGGTCATCTAGGGTCACTGGAGGTCAAAATATGAAAGTGTTAACATATCTCAAGGCGGGTACTTAAACAGAATTCACATGTAGTATGTGGATGCACATTCGTGTGAGAAGATGGTCCTTACTTTTTTCGAGGAGGTCAAAGGTCATCTGGGATAGCCTTTTTTTTTTTTTAAAAAGCTTCTATAACATTTGAGTGAGAAGATATGGTATATTATGGCATTATTTGAAATAGAACATTTATATATCATCGAAGCCTCAGTTCATTTTTGCATTCTTGTTTGATCTAAAATAATGTAATTTAGTAATTTGAGCTGTAGGCCCTATTCACTTCAGGTTAATTAATTATCCAAAGTTCTTTTTTTGTCTATTTAAACCCTTTGAACCTGAAATGCAAACTCTTAAAATTTATCTATACCCCAAATACTGCTGTTTCTGCTTTCCAAAAATTAAAGAAATGGGCATTTCCCATCATCAGGACTTGAGAGCCCTTGTTTCAGCTAAGTTTGGAATTAAATGTGCTTACCAGCATGGTCCATTTAATAATGAATCCAGAAACAAAATCACCATTGAAATTTATGTTCAACTATGTGTCAGTTACATGATTGGATCCATAGAGGTTTCATATCTTAAATATGTCTGTGTAGGATACTCAGGTAGATGTCATTTGTCATACTTCCTTCAAAATTGCTCGGACTTTCAAGAAAATCCCTTACTGGGAATATATAGCATTGTTATCATTGTGTATAGAAAAGATTCATTGCTTACCAGTTTGGGGTCACTTGTAGGAAATATGACAGAAATATGCAAAAAAAGAAATTCCTCCCACTTGAAGGTAAAGAGCAGTCCCCCCCCCTGACTTGAAGTAGTGTAGTAAACTGTCCTATTTCATGATTGGCTCTTGAGAGTCATGTGACAATATTTTTTGCCCTCAAATGTTAAATTTACCAAGAGCTACTGCTTGGTTTTCCTTGAATGTGCAATATTGGAGTTCTAAAATATTAGAAAAGATAGGTTGAATAGGAATAAAAAGGAAATTACGATGTTCAGCTGTTGCCTCAAAGTAAGTTCTGGGCAACTGCTTAAAGCGGCTTATTGACTTGGTTCATGAAATCCAACAAACTTTTCCAAATGTGTAAAGTTTTCTTCACATATCAATGACAAATGGTCAAACTTAGACAATCCCCATATCCTACATACAAATAATTGTTTTATGAGTGAGTATTTAATGATTCAATTCGGTTTTCAAAAATTCGTGACCAGATACTTTTTCAAATTGTGCACAAAACCGTTACACATCTGGACACAACAACATTCAAAATTTTAACCTTTTCTGCAACTATTGGATATGAAAATTAACTTACATGCTTACTGTAAGCATCGTCATGTGGTAGTGACCCTTAAACACTTTCATTAAGTGTTGATATCAACTCAATGAGCCGCTTTAAGTTTGTGTAACCAAATCTTACATTTGCCAATATCTCAGCTACTACACCTAAGAACTACCTCTCTACTTCAATAGATCATTTACCAAATAGCAACTACTAAGGATTACTTGACAGATGTGTGGTACATTGAATTTTTGTTTTTGCTCCCCTGAATTTCTTTTTTCAGAACCAAAAGGGTCACGTTATCTAATTTTTTCAAAACCGAAGGGGTCACATTATCTAACACAAAAATTCAGCACTGCAAACAAAGAATTGTGATTATACTGTAGTAATTTCAAAACTTTTGTTCTTAACAATTGCAAATGAAAACAAATTGAGTGATAGAATGGTATGTATTACTTACAAATGGAAACATTACAACACTAGCAGTTTTGTTGTTGTATTTGAGTAGGGGTCAAGTTGCAAATGTTTGTTTTTAAATTTTAGGGCATGGACACACCACACTGACCAAACTATGACAAGACTGATAACCATGGGGGTAGTGTGTTACAGGTTTTGTTCCTTGCCCAACAGCCATCCATCATTAATTGGTATTTTTGATTCCTTGCCGAAGGCAGGCAAGGAATCTATGCGATGGTGATGTCGTGTGTGTGTGTGTGTGTGTGTGTGTGTGTGTGTATGTGTGTGTGTGACGCCTGCTTGTAAACACGATATCTCAAGAACGGTAACCCCCAGGGATCTCAAACTTGGCATGTAGATTGTCCACATTGAGTAGATGGTCCCTATTTTTTTTTGGTAGAGGTCAAATGTCATTTGGGGTCACCAGAGGTCAAAATGTGAATACCTTGGAAATTGCTTGTAAACACGATATCTCCAGAAGGAAAAATGTGAGCAATCTCATACTTACCTTGCTGATTGTCCATATTGAGTAGATGGTCCCTATTGTTTTTGATGGAGGTCAAAGGTCATTTGGGCTCACCAGAGGGAAAAAGGTCAAAACCTTGTAAACACTGTATCTCAAGAAGGGTAAATGTGAGGGATCTCATACATAGCAGGTGGATTGCCTATATTAAGTAGATGATCACAATTATTTTTGGTGGAGGTCAAAGGTCATTTGGGGTCATCAGAGATGAAAAGCTCAAAAACTTGTAAACACCATATGTCAAGAAAGGTAACTGCCAGGAATCTCATATTTACTAAGTGGATTGTCCATATTGAGTAGATGACCCCTATTGTTTTTATTGGATGTCAAAGGTCATTTGGGGTCATCAGAGTTCAAAACATCTAAACCTTGCAAACACTATATCTCAAAAGAGTATATAACTGTTGAAGTTAATATCCATGAGCGGTTAGGGTGAAAGGGTAAGAATAATTTGGCATGTGTAATGTAATAGACATAGGGTATATAATTTTTTTGGAACAGTTTATTAACTTCACTATGTAATTCTTTAGTGAGGTAATTTTGAAAATGCATTTGTAAAGTACTGAAGCAAACTCATAGGAAGAAGGTCTAAGGTGCACAAAAAGGCACATCACATGGTAGTTACTGTACAGTATGTTGATTCTGGCATGAAATTGTGCCCTGTTATTACATTAAGTTCCAAGTATTAATACATGAAAAAGTGGGCAGAGCAAAATATAAAATCTTAAAAGGCAAAATCTGTTCATCAGGCTGGCATACATGCTTCAATGCTCATGGGTATGCTGATTTTGCAGCCACAAGTAAATAGATTTTCATGAAACTGATGTGGAACATGTGAGTTTAAACAGTCTGTATAAGGGTCATTTAGGGACATAGTCTGAAAATAATAGAAGATGCTTCTGTGCACACTAAGTAGATGACTGATATGGAACTTCATAAGTATAAACTTTGAACAGAGAGTACTCTGTGTGATGCACAAGAATCTCTTTTATAACATACCTACATTGCTTTTTCAATAACCGTAAAGAAAACCTGAAGAAAACATTAAATTTAGTGGCAAAAAGTGCTAATATTTGGCAAACCTTGTGCCTACTGTCCTCATGAGAACATGGGCATGCAAACATGCATTAATTGGAAGTGGGAATTGATTAATTAGATATACCACAGTTAGTTAGTTTTACAAAAAAGAACCTAATTTACACTGATCATTTGGTATCAAATACCCCTTCAGCGCACATGAACTGTCATTGCATAATAGAGTGAATCAAATTGTGACTGACCCATTCTTTGCCATTTGGTCACAGTTATCTCGCCCAATTTTTCACAGTTGACTGCCAGTTATCCCCGCAGTGTCCTGAAGGATTACCTCATACAAACATACAGCTCAATTGACTTAAGCTTTTTACTGTATAAGTGGTGTTAATTGACTCTTATAAACCCTCTGAAGAAAGCTTATTTTTATCTCAGTACATAACCATGACAGCTCATTGTTTGTATATACTCCTATTTCCTGCCATTCCCTGCATGCATTTAGTACTCTATTTGTGGTCAAAATGTCAGACCTCCATGAAAGTCACACCTCTGCTAAATCCAGCATAAAATAACTGTCCACATCATCTTGTCTCATCTGACCACAAATAAAAGTTGTTTACCTAGCCATTGTCTGGAGATGGAGAAATTCATGTACACTGATCAAGTTTCTAAACTGAAAGTCATCTTAGAAATACTGTAGATTGACACCCTTCAGAAATTAGTGTCCTTTACATAGAAGCTGGTGGAATTGAACAAATAGTGTGTTTGTATAAGGAATTTTGTCGAACAAAACTTTAAACATTGGTGTCTGTCTAGATTGGTGTTTCTGCTTTACAGTTTCAATATGCTCTACAGTGATTATTTGTCACTTAGTTTCATTTTAGAATTTGTTTTAAATTTTTGATAGCATAAAATGTATCAGCATACTACTTGCCTCATCTCTGCTTATATCTGGATAACCGCACCAAAAAAGTCACCCCTGTGTGAAGGATTATATAGCTATGTCAAATATCATCATCGAGTGGGAATTCTTGTCTCACATTCCATTTTTATCCATGTCACTATCCCCCCCCCCCAAAAAAAAAAAAAGTGTACCATAAAGCTTAATGCATAGAACCATTGCTTCAAGATTACCCTTTATGACACTTTTCAAAAGTATTAAGATTTTATTTTGTATTGCTGCTGTCATTTAAAAGTTGTTCAGGTAATAAGAGCAAGCATAATGTTGTATACTGTGTATCAAACAAGGAAAACTTGTACTGTATGTTATGCTGTACCTACAGTATAAGTAGACAAAAGGCGAATTAAAAGTCTTGTTAAATTATGGATTAATTAATAGACAATGGGTGGGGCATTTCCCCCATAAAGCAAAAATTGCCGTCAGTAATAGCCAAGGTTACACATCTCTGTTCAGATGTCTCTTTAGGCTTGGTCTCACATACCCCGCAACACCCAGTGTTAACTCGTGTTTACAATCAGACAAAACCACAGACTAACCCCATGTTTTCCAGTCTGTGTTCTCACGTACCCAGTGTTTTGTTGATTGGATAGTGTTACCATAGTAACGAGACCAAATATTTCACACACCGATTACAGCAAAATGTAAGAAAATACCTGTCATCAGTGCGATAAATACCTGTGACCTTGCTTGATTAAAACAAACACGATGTTTAAAACTGCTTAACCCTGCGATTTGAAGTGGATCGAAATTTAAACACCGACCCTGCGTTAACCCGCGTTCCCACGTTACTCGAGCGTGAGGTAATACAGTGTTACCTCGAGCGCGGGGTATGTGAGAACACAGTATTTGATCCAATGCTTGTAGGAGAGTGTGTCAGTGAGGGCTTGTTTAAACACTAACCTCAATGCAGACTTTTCGAAACATAGAGGCATCGGAACATAGAGACTTCAGAATGGAGAGTTGTCCCCATTGACCAAACTTTTGATAAAAATGGTTTCAAAATACCGCTTTATCAAGTCATGAGACAGTTTTCTGGAATATTAAAGCTGTGTGAGAAATTCCTCTTGTGTGTGGAGATCAAAGGTTTGAGGTGACAGTTAGATCAAACTTTGTAGACATAATATTTTTAGGGGGATAACTGTGAGGGATCTCATACCCTGGTGGTAGTACTTCCATACTCATTCTGTACTAAGCTTAATTTTGAATTACTCATCTTGATGGACGTGTTGATAAGGTGATCACTATTGTTTTTAAGGGGTCGAAAGGTCATTTTGGGTCACATGAGGTCAAAAAGTTTTGACCCTACTAGTATTATATCTCAATTAAGTAGGATAATTGTATGGGATCTCATGCATGTCATGTTTGTTTCCATGTTTGCTATGATATATCATAGGCAAGGAATCACTAAGCCTGTTGGCTTTCTAGTTTTTGGTCAAGTCAGACATATCAAATATGTTTGATTTTCATTAGGGTGATGGGACAGTTGTGTTGTAGTTTAGTTAGATCTTTGCAGTATGTTGGACTGTCATTGACCTGACCGTCATCCAATTCATTCTAAAAGCCAGGAGAGAACCATTATAAAATCAGACAGCCAGTAAAGAATCGTTGTGAAATCAGGTGACAAATTTGATTCAAAGTTAAAAATAAGTTGACTTAACCCCAGCCTAGTTTGTAACTGCATTTTTTGACCACAACTGCCTCCATCTACCCTATCTCATTGGTGTAGGCACCAGCTTTTATATGTAGTATTACACATGAATGAGTCCTTTGTGTTTGGTAAAGTGTATGATACATGTATGAAGATGAAGTAGCACTATCAGTTAAATCACTTCATTAATATTCATGAGATGAGGGGGCCGAGCATGAAAATACTTTGAGGGTCTTGTAATGTAGAGATGGAATGATAAGCTGAACACTATGTGCTTTTTTAAAATCCCTGTTTTAAATGCCACTTTCTTGTTGTTTGTTTGTTTTCTTCTCTGAAGAGCGCATTGAGACAATTTTAACATTCATGCGCTACATAAATGCCTAATTATTGTTAATATTTTTTTTTATTGAAGCACAAGACATATTTGGAAGCTAAACTTTATTCATACTTACTTGATATCTTATGTACTATTCTCACTTTTGAAAACTTCTCTCATGGACATTTGAGGGAAATCTAGGGTTCTTGGCTTATAGATCAAGTATTTTCTCCACTATAATGAATCCTTCCAACAAGATTGGCTTAATATGTATGGTATGGTCTTCCTGCAATTCTCCATAAGCGTTCTGCAATTGTGGAAAATAACAGTAGCAAGAAAGTATATCGTGGAATTGATTAACTGTGAAACACAGAAAAGGTTAAAGGGCAGGAGCAGTCATCCCAAATTGAAGAAGTGTAGTAGACTGTCCAGTTTCATGATTGGCTGTTGGGAGTCATGTGACAATGTTTTTTTCTCTTCAAATATGAAATTTACCAGAAATAACTGCTTGGTTTACCTTGAATATGCAATAGTAAAGTCATAAAATGTAAAGAAAGATACTTTGAAGAGATATAAGATGAAAATTGTGTTATTTAGCTTTTTCTTCAAAATAAGTATGGGGGGACTGCTCTTTACCTTTAAGCATTGATGAGAAATTTTAGGAGTTCAGTATTAATTGTTGTCATGTTGTGGTCATCCAATAAACACTACTACTTGAAAGTTTTGTTGCACATTTTGTGTTTGGTATAAAATCTTGACATGTTATCTCATGTTGACAGTACTAATGACTTCGTGTGTGTAAACAAGTTTGTAGTAAGTACATGGTGCAACACTGTAACAAAACTCAAGTGGTCAATCAATAAAATAGTCTTGCTATGTTTTTTCCAAAGGACAGAAAGTAATCTTTTTACCTCACCTGTTCTTATCACATTGCTCAGAATAAGGAATACTCCTTAAAATGTTTCATTTGAAGTTAATAATTACATATTTCTTCTTCAGTTAAAGGAGAGCTGTATGCATGGGGAACTGGCAAAGCTTGTGGAAGTCGAAGAGGAGATATCCTGTTGCCATTACGTAAATTTACCAAGCACTTTAATATTGTGTCTGTGGCTGGGGGAAGCTCTCATTCCATGGCACTCTCAGGTATGTCATTTTTCCTTATCACCTAGACCCCTTGTCTTCAGTGGGGGTGGAGATGAACCTTGTACGGACACCACAAGGGTTACTGGGAAACTTCTAAGACAATTTTAAAAAGTGTGTTTTTTTTTATAATAATCAAGTGTAGTGGTGGTGGTGGGTGGGGGAGGGGGGGCTTAGGAGAACCTAGGATATAGCATTACAAATAAGGGTTTTGGAAAAGTAAGAAATTTGGGAACCACTGAACTAGACAGTTCACATTTATGTAGTTTGTTCAATGTTGGTGCAGTTGCATGAAGCCAGAGTTGTTGCATCATAGATGAATATAGGAACAAGTTACTTGATGTAGTGATTCAATTGTATATCTCTTTGTTCACCAGTTAAATTCCACCATGTTTTAATCATATTTGTACATCCAAATGGTTAGCCCTACTGAAATGCACAGTGCATGGGTGCGTTCTCACTTGAATGGGAGCAGGTGATTGGATCCTGATCTGACCATGGGCAGGAGATCAGTTTTTAAATAGAAGAAACCCTCTTGTTCTCAGAATCAGATCTTAAGAATTTAATCAATAGATTTAATCAATAGATTAAGAAAACAAGGGGAACAGAATTGTGGATCAATGTGAACCCATCATCAAAGTGAAGGTGTGATACAGTGGGAGGACATCACCTGTATTCAGTAATGTAAGTTTGTGCTGGGGAAGGCAACCAGATCTCATATAGGAAACAAATGGGATACAGTTGGCCACAAGATCTCCAACATAAATAACCTCTGGGGTATCAGGGGATCAAAGTTAAATTGTCCAGTATGGCTGTTACCTCTGATGGTTATGTTTGAGGACACTTTATCTCATAGGTACCTATTTGAATCCTGTGATAAAGAGAGACAGTCCAGATACCATCTTGCATAAAGGACACAGTAGTTTACCAGTAATCCTTTGATCACAGAATCATTTTTTTCTTATTGTGAATAATATGCAAAGAAGTCCGTTACTCTTAAGATGGTTCCTAATTTTCTCCACTAGCTGTTTTGTCTGGACCCACCTCCTGGACAAAATATGAAGAGCTGCATCAGTAACTACTTTGAAAGTTACCTGCCAGCACAAAATTATCGACTTTCCCAACAAAAAATTCCCTTGCACTTCTTAGAGAAACACAAAGAAGTGAATTAAACATTTTCTAACATCTATCTCCCATGTTTTTCACCAAAAGTATGCAAAGGTTAGTTTTATTGTTACAGTAAGCACTGATTTGAGTGGGTGCATGCAGAAATATGGCCCCCTCAGCAAACATATGCTACACAAGTACTGCAACTGTGCCTATATTTTGCACTATAACAAAGGGGAAGTATACATTTTACACCTGCTTTGAAGACAGGCTGAAATAAAAAAGCAAAACCTCTGTTGAAAACTTTGTGATTGGTTTGAAGAACCAATATCACACAGTTTTAGCCAATCACAACTTGTGACAAATTAAAATAGACTTCCTACATATGCATTGAGTTTGTGTTATGATAATCTGAACTGTGTTCACATGATTAAGCCCTCAGAATCCGGTGAAAAAGGTTCCACACATGTATATATGAATTAAATGTAGGTGGGAAAAAATAAATAAACTGATGATATTCTACTGTCACGATTCTTGGCATTAGGAAAAATTAAAACACAAAGTGTCTTTCTCCTTAAACCAAGAAATGTTAGCCGAAAATATGTGTCATTGACTACTTTCAGTATACATTCTTGCTAGTCAGCAGTACATTCCCTCCACAAAGCAGGATTGAGTACTGGAAAGTGTCGGCAATATTCCACTTGGACAAGAAGATTCAGTTTTTCTCTACCATGTAATTTTCCTCAGCATGTCTTGGCACTTTTGCCGCTGCGTAACATGTAGCATAATTGTATGTTGTGGACCTGTCAGACACATACATTTATTAATCTGCAGTCTCCTTACTGGGCAGTAGTGGTGAATCACTGAGTGTTCTCTTTTTATTTTTATCCTTAAGTTCCTTCATGAGGAATTTCTTACCCTATTAGATATTTCACCCGAGTCCCCACCAAAAGCAAGGTTTGGTGGGGTAATTAAAATTTACCCGACTTCCTGCTTAACTCATTCAAACACTATCCAAGAAACCACAAGTTTGATAAGAGACAGCTAGCAGAAGATGAAAACAAAGGTGGAATAATACTGGCCAGATGTGCCACTGTTTGCGAGGTGTAAAAGGCAAGCAGGAGGACAACTTCCTATCTAGTTTCTGTTGACCATTGTTCACTGAAGCAAAAAGGTGTGGACAGAATTTTTATAGGCAGGGAAATTCAACATGTTCCAATGCTTTATTTGTTCTCGAACATGGTATAAGGCATGCAGCAGCACATTTCAATGACTGGGTGGTATCTGCAGCAAGTAAAAATTATCAAAATTCCCCCACATGTATTCATTTTACAAGAAGCTATTTAAAAATTATCCCATTATTAGTGTTTTTTCCTGCAATTGAAAAATAATCATCATGACTCTGCAGTCCCTTAGGTGATTCCAAATGCCTATGGAGTTGATTTGAACCCTTGCACTGTAACCAAACTCTCAAACAAAGTAGTAAATAGGCCTAGTTATTAGGCCTATTTAACTTTTCAGCTGGCAAGGGCAGATGGGATTTAGTGATTTGTGAAGTCTCAAGAATTTTTAAAATTAATAGGCATGCAGATGTATGTACACAAACATCTTTTTTCACTGTATATACCAACCTCATTCTTATATCCATAATTTTCTAAAATAGCACAGCTTCTGGGGCCTTTATTCCCTGGACCCTCACCAGGTCATTGCTATATCATAAAAGCTTTAAAGACCCAGTTCTCTCACCCCAAACAGTACCAATTCTCCTCACCTTCTTACGGAAGCCCCTCCCACAATTGTCTGATATTCATCCTCATCCAGAAACTATCTCAGTTTATTGCTTCAGGGTGAGTATATAAAAACTCAATTTATATAATCAAAACACTCTCAGTACCGTTCATGCTGTGTAATATAAGCTTTGGCACTCTGCATTGTTTGAGCTGAGCCAATTGAGAATTTAGGTACCCGGATACCAAAATTGTAGTTTGGGGTGAGAGGTTTGCCCCTTTAATGTATACTTAGAACAGTAACTACTATAACATAAACAGCTGGCCTACTGCAATGCTAATCAGTCTGCTTTGGGTCATGAAACAATTTATCAAAACTGTAGGTCATCCAAATTTATAATTAAGATCTATACAAATGTAACAACTCGCTAAACCACACAGATCACAGTCTTCAGGGAAATTAGCAAAAGTTGGAAGGAATTCTCCCAAAGCAAATAATAAAAATTCTCCCTAAAAGGTAGGAATTATTAACGATATATTCAATCAAGACTCAGCACCAAATGTGGCATCCTTTTGCACCCTGCCCTCACTAAGTGAGAGAAAATTTTCCAAAAGCAAGGGGGACATTTCCTCCCCTTAAATCTGGCACACACTATACCACTTTGCACACTGCAACTCAACTAAACCGTGATGACCTAGTTTTGAATGGTTGTCACAATTTTTAGTCGCATGACAGGGCCATGCACACTATACGACTGGCTATCGAGCATTGTCAGTCGAATGGGTACACTTGCACACTACTGCTATACATATTACGGTACAACAGCACAGAACAGCATCCAATTTGCAACAGTACTATACTTTCAGTGTGTAGCTAGTGTACTAGGCCTATGCAAGTTTACAGCTCACCAGTGATGTCCACTGACTCGCCAATCTCTTCAATGGTTTTTTTCCAAGTATTCCTATAGGAATAGCTTTTGCTCTCACAGTTACAAGGTCGTTGCTCTCACATTTCTATGAGTTTGTCTTATCTCCTCACCGTACTTGGTCCATGTATCCATCTTTTTAACTGAGTATTTTCACAAAGCTACTTCAAAAGTTGTCACCGGCACAAGCATCAGACAACTTTCACCATATTGATATCGTATATATATATATATTAATCAGTAATTTTGACTGGTCAGATTTTTCAGTCACTTGTGACTGTCGCCGCAGAGAGTGAAGGTGATGAGACTTAAAACTGGTCCTAAAACTGCAAGTCGCAGTCGTTGTAAACTCACGCACACTACACGACTGTTGGAGATCCGACGATCGAGTGGCTTGCAACGCGCAGAGTTGTTTGGTGTGTGGCTAGTTTTAGACCACTGTGATCCAAAGATGCCAACCGGGCAAAATCTCGGCCTGTGGAGAACACTGGGTGCCGTATATTTTCACCAATGCTCATGTTGGCCAACTTGTGAATTTTGGACTTCTAGAGAGAAATTTGTGAACATAATTGATGTTTCATAGTATGGTAAAC
The DNA here is from genome assembly GCA_037179385.1 of Holothuria scabra. NCBI lineage: Eukaryota > Metazoa > Echinodermata > Holothuroidea > Aspidochirotida > Holothuriidae > Holothuria > Holothuria scabra. The sequence continues at coordinate 1,001,351 of CM074188.1, forward strand.
TAGAGCTCCTAGGAATACCACAGTGGTGTTTAGTTTAAGCTTAGCTATATAACATTAACATATATATATAACATTTGCTATTAGAATGTGGCCTTCTACTGGTTCCCCCCCCCCCCTTCCTTCCCTCAAATCATCTTCTTGTAACTATCTTCTTGTAAGCTGTCTTTAGTCATAAGTCACTCTCCTTAATCCCTTTGCTTTGAATGGTTTTGCTGTAATGCTCTAATGTACGGTGTACCATTGTTAACAAATGTAGGTTTTCGCTGAAAAACCATTGTGTTGCTGCATTCTGGAAAAGCTCTGCATGAAGCTAAGGCATGTAATCATGTTTTGTAGTATAGGGATAGGATTAAAGAGGAAGTTTGTTACAACCTCCTGCATTATTGTGATCATCACAAATAAAGTGGCCGGCTCCATATGAAAACAAAACAAGGGGATACACAATAATCTATAGATTTAAAATAATTGCAGCTCTGAGTACAAAACATGGAAAGTGATGAAGAAGATTCAACATGGGAGAAGACATGGATAAGGAGGAAAGGAAATATATATATTTTAGAATATGATTGAAACATAGTTTGCAAAACTTGGCATTTCTAATGTCGAACTTGGTTTTTGCAGAACCCATTTACATACTGTGTATACAGAATGTAATATATAGCTCAGTATGGAGGGAGAGGGGCCCTTCATTAGCAAAAAATTAAAGCAAGAAGGTGGGTGCAGTAATATTATTGTTCTCATGTGAGCAAACACTTGAGTCCAGTGTAAGACCAAACAAACAAACTTCTCTCATAACATATTTTGCATTTTGTTGACAATATTGAAAAAAAAGAAAAGTTTGGTTGAAACTTGAGAATTTTGTTAAGGTTCAGACTTGACCACCAATCTTGATTAAAGTCATCTTTACTTTAGTGTACACCTGGTTGTACCTGACTTCCTACAGTTCCTGTATTTTGAAAATTTTAACTGTTTTTATTAGGTGTACCCAGCAAACCAGGCCTGGATGTGTTCCACATGGTAATTCACATTGCCTGTGGTGTGAAAAGAAGATTCATTCATCTCATCACTATTCAAAAGTAACATGCAGGAATTCACACGTTATTAAAGGCAGAACCCAAAGATAACTTCCTCTCAGGTTACATTCATGAGAACTTGAATATTTATTTGTGCATGGTACTAAAATATTCATGTTTATTCAGTCATTATCTGATCATTACAGCTACTTTGTTTGTAATCATTTTGCAGATTAAAAGTAACAAATTATCTTATTATCTGAAGTGCTTCTTAAGATATGTAGTTCCTTTTGGCCAAGCCAAACAGAACTTTACAGAATTAAGTGTTGTACTGCCTGCCTAGTTATAGTTGACTACAGTTAGCCTATCTCACCTTTCTGAATGGAACATAGCTGATAGAAACAGAGATAGCCAAAAAATTTATACATCAGTACCATATATAACTTTTAATACTTTCCCCCTTTAACTTCTTTCCCAGACTGCCCTTTCCTTCCAGGTCTTCAATGTTAGCATCCCTGTTACTGCATATTCTAAAGCTCAATATAAAAATAGTTGATCTCTCAGAACTGATACTCACACCATTTGATCTCCTTTATTGATTTTGAAGGTAAAAAGGTAAAACATCTAATGTTTAAAGCAGTATAGTGTGAATCTTTTCAATACCACTGCATTAACAGTGAAGTATCAGCTGTGTCAATACAGAACTGCTCATCTCATGCAGTATCACAAGTGTTCCTCTATATCATGAGTGTAATTGATAAACTCTGAAAAGTTTTTTTACAACTAAGAAAAGTGACAGGTACATAGACAAGAGCCTGAAGTTTATTTCATGGAAACAGTTAAGTGGGCCATCCACGTCATAAATGTTTCCGGGAATGTTGCCCTGTCTAGATGAAGCAAAGTTTTAATTTTTAGTTTTCTTTCAAAATGGTGGCTGCTGCTGCTTCTCTACATTCTTGTATGAGAGTTTTAGTTTTTAAACAAAGGTTATTTTTAATTTTAATCTGTTATTCTTCGAACATTATAACTTAAAGCAGACACATTTCAAGATTACTTTTGCACCGATTATGATACATTCAAAGATGTTTAAGCTTTTTGGTAAAGGATGATAATGAGTAGTATAGGCAGGGTCATGAAGTAATGTCTGTTTGCTTTCCTTTTTTCATTTTTTTTTTCAAATACAGTATGTGCTCTCAATCAAGTTTTGCAATGGTTTGTTTATATATCCTGGCATTGCCACCTTTAAACATATACAATAAAATGTATTCAAGTTCACCTTGTGTTTCAGATTGCATCACAAGCGTGAAATATTTAAGTACAATATTAATTTTATGAACTAACATAGCTACATCTGTGTAGGAAGTTTATGGATTTGATGCCTTTCCCCTTTGAGATATTCTCAAACACTTTCCTATATGTGTGTAGTTGTTGCTGCTACACACAGCTGTAGTTGAATTTGCTAACTTGTAGCAGGCTGAGGCTGGGATTAACAATAGGGACTAGGCAAAGAACCAGTGTAATCCCTGACAAAACAAAAGAAACAAATTTGCTGATACAGTGACAAAATGCACTCTTAAACTCCACTTGGAAGTTGGAAGCCCCTTGCCCCCTCTCAATGTTGTATCCTATCTGACAGTTACAAAGTTGTTGCCAACATTGAAAGGGAGAGCTGAAAAGGTGACTTGTTTCAGGTGACTTTTGTTGGGGTGGCAGGTAACTATGTCATTGCCTCAATTGGGTAACCCAGGTGTTTACCCAGTGAAACCACTACCAAAAGAAAAGGTGACATGTGCCAACAGTGTCCAAGTTGTTACATACCTTTACATCTGAAAATGTAGAGTCTCAGTAGAAATTTGAATTTCAGTTGAACACCTTCTGATGTTCATATAGAACAGGGATGTACAACCACCGTTGGCCACCAAAGTGTTGTTGATGCAGCTGGAGATGCTTTCATTTGTTGATGAAGTCAAAGGTCACATCTCTTTCAACAGTTGGTATTTGAGCCCCCACCCTTCCTCTACACTTAGCTATGGCATTGTGTGTGTAAACCTGGGTTATGTGAAATTGCGTGAGGCCAATATTTTATTTGGTTTTTCAATATTTAATTGCAATTGTCAAATACACAGAAAGAGTAATAGAATATTATCTTGATATTATGTTATGTTCTATTTCTCTTTTGTGGACTGTATCAATACTATAAAAATTGTGAAGGGAAGCATAGGACTTGTCGAGTAGGGTGCCCCTAGGAAAAACATAGAGAACAAAAGGAAATATAGATACAAGCTGTGGAAGTACATGGGGACAGGGAATATCAAAAGGTAACGGTGCCCACCTTTAAACTTAAAGGCCCAAACAGTACCAATTCTTCTAACCTACTTAAGCCCCTCCCACAATTGTCTAAAATTTATCCTCATCCAGATACAATCTCAGTTTATTGCTTCAAGGTGAGTATAGAAAAACTCAATTTATATAATCAAAACACTCTCAGTACCATTCATGCTGTGTAACATAAGCTTTGGTACTCTGCATTGTTTGAATTAGTTTTCAATCAAAACACTGGGCCAGTTGAGAGTTTTGGTACCCCCGTACCAAATTTGTAGTTTGGGATGAGAGGTTTGCCCCTTTAAATACTTTGAATGACCATAAAAGCTGATCCATGTACTATGTTTGATTTCCATTGCATCCAACATACTGCTTTAAGATACCTATCACATGAATGGGATCCCATCTATCATAGGGACCACTTAAAAGTCTCCAGTGTGGTACTGGGTGGACTGTTTTTTAACTGAGAACTCCGGTATGTAATGTAAACATACTCAGCCACACCTGTTGGTTTGTATTCAGTTCTGTGTACACAGTCTGTGCTTACACTGTGAGCATAGTTGAAGTATTGATGAGATATTAAGTATTCAAGATCTTCCAATACATCATCCTGACAGACGCATGTTTTCTTTTCTAATCGAAATTCATACATGGACACCTTTTTCCGACCGCAAGGTGATTAATTAGACAGTAGACGGTAAATGACACAGGTAATGCAACGGCCACACCTGAACAGGCAAGAAAAAAAAAGCTGGAAGCAGGAGTCATATTTGATGCGCTGTCATTGCTGCTTGCAATGAAAATAAAAACTGGTTTTGTCATGTTAAATAGCATTAAAAACATGTCTGATTGGTAAATAGTGTGATTACCTGCTTCCAGTGCTAGAAGATGTCAACTGAAAAAGATGTTTGCTACAATATGTATTTGGGATGGTAATTTTATTCCATAAATCACAGTAATTTTATCATATGTCTAATTGTTTCATTGTGGATTTTTTGTTAAGCTTTGGTATTTATGTTTGTTTAAAGCAGTTCTCTCTATTTGCCTTACCTATAAAGCTGAATATAAATCATTTTTTTCAGGGGGTGGACTATTTATTACATTTGATGTGTATAATGTGATCATTACAGTCTGCCTTAGGCATCATGTACGCTGAAAGTCAATTGGTTTATTATAGCCAAAGACCTATCACTACATATTTTTACCAAAGCTAACTCTTGGTGACAAGTCATGAACAAAAATTTTTATCAATAGATTATTTGACAGTGTGGTTACCATGGTTATCATGAAAGGAAATAACCTCTTTGAGAGCATGCCTAACATTATACAGTTTTTAGTTGCGGTGCCTGCCTTGCAGGCAACCGCAACTAATGCAGTTACTATCGCGATGTCAATTTCTGACTTTTTCTCACTTTATTTCTATCTCCTTCTAGATGCTTTGTGGTATCGAAATACGGTTTAGTGCAATTTGTAGGGATGGTACTTCTCTTTCGTGTTTTTAAGTTTTGGTGGAAATATGATTTTCGTGAGAGTGTAAAATTGGGGGTTTTTTCACGTAAAATTTGCAAACGTGTTCTATTTTTAGTAACAATCTTGCGGAAAAACCAGGTCCGTGTGTACTCTGGGGAATAATATGTTGTTTAATTTAACACAGCGCCATCATTTTGGTTGTTTTTTAATTCATCGTGAATTTTGAGTATTTATATGAGGATTTCTTTGTAGAGATTTATTCTTTTCAAGTGACATGGTCGGGGTTGCTGTGTAGTAAAAAGTTTAATAGTCTAGAGGAGTTTTGTTCACTGTTTTTTCATAAAGTAAGTTTCTGTTGGAGGGAAACATTGTTATTGGTAGGTAAATATTATTTGTATGAGATGGCTCGTATTAATATTTGTGTTATATCAAGGTGTCTGGTTATGGTAAATTTGTTATTTTAAAGTTAAACAAAAAAAGGCTCTAGTGGATATGAAAAAAGTCAGAGGTGTGATGATGGGGAAAGTAGGGAACATGACGATCGTGATGTATTATTTAAACCTTCCGAAAGATCTACATGTACATTTTATTTTTTTCGTTGTTGTGGGTGGTAATTGTTTTTTTTTTTTTTTTTGGTGTTTGGCATTATTGGTTACAGGGAAGATGATCATCTTTATTTAAGACAAGTCATTGTAAGTTCATTATGTACCCCTCCACATATTTACACCACGAGTTGCCATTGCTCAGAAGCTCCACTAAAGAAGAATGCTTAAAAAACCAAATTCAGAGGGAATGTTCTTGGGGATATTTATACATTTAGGGAGAAGAGCACATCATAAGATGAAGAAGTGTTAACATGAACACATAGTTTAATGTAAAGAGTAGTCATGGTAGGGTTTTAACATGTTCATTCATATCTCGTTTTATATTTGTATGTGATGAGAGCAACCATTTTTTATTACGCTGGGCGGTGATCTGTTTGAGATATTGGGAAGAGGTCTGCATGAATGAAGGTTTTGCACAATCATTCAGGGACTGCTTTGGGTCTTCTGTTGGGGGAGAAGCCCTTTAAAACCAACTGATTTGGTCTTTTTAAAGGCCATGGATAGTTCATCTCTTGTCAAAAATGTGTTGATTTTGAAATGGTTATTTAAAATTTTGAGGGGGCCATATGACAGTTTGGCTTTCCTTTTTTTACTTGAGGAAGCAAAGACATCCCTTGCCTTCTCCGGGATTTACGTCACTGTAAAACAATTAAAAATGATTGCCTTATCATTTTTTTTAATCATTTTTTTTTATATTTATGTTCAACGAACGTAAACATTAAATTTGGATCGTTTGTAGAGGGTTTAGATTGTTAGCTTACACAACGAAGTTTTGAACAGGTACAAGAAAATTCGCAATTGTAAATTTTTAGCCAGGTGGTTCATTTCGTAAATGGTAAAGTAGCAAGAAACTTATTTATAAGCTAGTTATGCTCTTTTGTGTTATGTCACTGGCTGTGGTGTTATCAGCGAAACGTTTATTTTACATGAAGTCCGTTTTTTCTTTGAAAGTGATTTGTTGAGCTATTGCATATGGGTGGTTGGAATGATGAAATTTGTCTTTTACGGAGTTTTTTACTGGACAGTGAAGTCTTATTCATAGACCTGGCTTTCTTATTGCTTTTACATATTTTAGGTTATCGTTTGATCAGTTGCGAGTCGTGGCCATACATAAACTTGCTGTATTATTATTTTTATTAGAAAAAGAAATGCATGGAAATTATTAAAACAATTTTTATATAGTGCAATGGCAACAGTTTTGTTCCGTAGTAAGAAGTCACTGTCAGAAAGGCGACAACAAGTTCTTGATATAGAGTGTAGGAAGAAGCGAGACTGTTTATGATGTGATGACAGACGAATCGCCGCTAATAATTATAAACTAGGGACATCGATATTTTTGGTATTCGGGTTTCATGAAGGGACGTATAGATGTTGCAATTTATCTTTTATGATTTGTAAGTGATTGATTCGGTTCTCTGATTTGTGGAGGTCAACGTCGTTCAAGTGTCTATACATTACTGAACTAAGAAGTTACTGGCGAAGGGTTAGTAGTGACGTATGTGTGCGGGATTAATATAAATTGGAGAAACAGTGACAATAGGCCTAAGGCAAGAGTGAAATATCATCATATTAACATTTATGTTGAGAGAATGTAGGTGTAAGTAACGCTGACAAAGGAATTTTTACTTTGCTGTTTTATATATTTTTTATTTTATTTCATCATTTGTAAAGATTATGGTAAATCTGAGATAGCGACATTTCTTTTGATTCTCGTTAACTTGTTATTACATGTTACTTACAACAATTTTTTATTAGGAAAGCTGAGAGTAAACTTGGTGCGGAGCGTACAGAACTTTTTAAAAACCATTAATCTTTAAAAATTCTTTATGTTCAACATTGGAAATTTTTTCCTTTTGTTCATTAACAAAATTCCATCTTCAACCAAGTGACTACAACGTTACTTTCATGTATATACAGACTCATTATCGTTTCCAACATTACGTCTTAACAGTGTACTCCACCTGTATTCACTAAACAGCTAAACAAATGGCATGTTTTTCCTTATTAACTGCACTACTTAAAATACAATTTTGACTAACGTCTGTTTGGTCGAATGGTCTGTCTTGAGCCTTTGGCGCTTTACCATCTTTTATCAGAAACCCTCATGCTGTACAAGGAGTTACTAAGGAGCCGGGGCATTAGGGATACCTTATGAATGTACAAGCAACAGCTTGTAAAGGACGTTTGAAATGTTATCTGATGTGACGTTTTGCTCTTTCTACAGTTCTAAATCAACTGTTGTATCATCTTTTCCTGATTTACTGTCAACTATGAGTTCAAAATGAGCAAACCTCATTATACCGTCAATCGAGTATTTCTTTGGTGTGTTACACGTTCCACCTCAACCACATTTCTAAAGTGAATGAACAATATTCCTGGATTACAAGTGTGGAACTTAACTTAGCTGCTATTGGGCAAAACACAATACAAGTATTTTGGAATGGTATTTTTGTCCCCCTAAAATAGTCACCTTTAAAGTACAAGACGACTTGGTTTGTCGGCACCGCAACTCGTCTAGACGTTCGTCTTGTTATAGCAACCGTGGGTTATTGTGATCTTATGCCCACATGCAGTCGTCAAGTAGATTTGTAAATAATGTTGTAGGTGGAGAAACATAGTTTATCTTAGGATAGAAGATAATATCTTGTTCCTTGGATTATTTTGAATATATTTCCTCGTGTTTTTACTTTTTAGTTTCTTCATTATTTAAGCAATTAGCAAACAATTCATTTTTTCTAAGTAACATGTGGTTTTTTTTAAATCCAACCACATTGAGAGGGTCTGAACAGTAAAGTGTGGTTGTGTTACTTCACTTTTTGTCACTTTGTTTGAAAGTTTAATTTTAAACAAATGGCAATGCTGAGGCAATTTATGTCATCAGTTTTAAAATGTCTTTGCAATTATACTAATTTTGGTATGTCGCCCTCTTTTTTATGACTAGTGTTTATCTGCAGCAATTTCATGTGTCTGTAAAAGATGTTATAAAGTAAAAGTAATGATCTAATTTAAAGTGCATCCCATTTTTTCTATCCCTCATCCTCCAATCTCCCCTCCAATTTTAAGCCCTTTCTTGTCCCCTGCCTTTTGCACCTTCCACTCTCCTAAGCAGCATAAAAAGAATGACTAACCACGCTTGTATCTGTGTGCCTCTATCGTAGTGAATGTGATGAAGCTAGAGTTAGTGTGATAGATAGCCAAGTCTTAAAGAGGTTCATTGAATTGACATTGGTAGCTTAATGAGAGTGTTTGAAGGCACTACCACTTGAAAAGGTTAGTCCACTTTTATATCCAATACGTAGAAAAAAAAGTTAAAATTTGGATCTTGTGGTCACCTGACTAACAATTTTGTGCACATGTTTGAAAATGTGTCTGGTCACAAATTTTTGAAAGCTGAATTAAACCTCTAAGTACTGTTATTGTAGGATATGGGGATTGTCTAAGGTTTGACATTTGTCATGATAGGTATGTGAAGAAAACTTAACAGTTTTGAATTTCATAAACCAACTCAATGAGCCACTTAAAAAGTTTGACTTAGTGGAAGTTGAAAATGTGGATGGCTGAAAAGCAGAGATTAGAGATTTTTAAAGCTCTAGGTAACAGGTTACTGCACCGTTTGAATTAGATTGCTGAATGGTACATAAATACTTTTATACCAATTTTAGTATTACAATTAATAACCAGCAGAGCCCTCTGTCAATTAGCAGACATTTTCAATTGAAATTTGGATGAAGATTAATGGACACCATTTTGTTTTATTTTCCTTCAGAGTCAGAACGTGTAGGTTTGCATTGGGATATTAGGAAAATAAAATGTGCCATTTGTTGCCAATGCATTTGCATATTTAACCCTTGTGTGTGAGAGATGAGGGATTGAAGCAGGTTTTAAGCCTGGATTTTGATGCAGTGTCATGTCTTTAGTTGCCTCTGATGACTGGCTTAAATTTTTGCTCACAGAGCAAGCTTGAAACTCTAAAGGTGAGTTGTTCAAGCCTGCTTTGCCCCCCTTTTTTGGACTGTGGTCCTTTGTAAGCCTAGACCTATAGCATGCTAATCTGCAGTATTTTGTAGCAGTGGTATAGTCTACATGCCTCTGAATTTTGGGTCTTGTTCTGTTACCATTTCTCATTGCCCATGTCTGAATCTTCCCCTTGAAATTTTGTCCATACGCTTTTTTTTCCTACGTTAGGTAGGTCATTGAGTGAGTTATAAGCCATCCCAAATGAAGTATTTCATAAATTGTAGATTTGAAAAATGTATAGCAGATGGAACCAGTGTTTTAATTCCTCTCAGGAACTCTCCATTTGGTCAAAACACTCAATATGAAAGTTCTGTGGAAAAAACTGTGAGGAAGAAAATAATAGTCTTTTTTCCATTTTTCCCACCAAACATCAGTGAATCAAGTTGACAAGTTATTCAGTCAAAATCATGTCATAGCAGCCTATCCGAAATACTTGGATGAAAGCATTGCTCTTAAAACCAGGAAAGCTTGCTTAAGACCACTCTCTTAATTTCTCTTTTTTTTCTTTTTTTGTCTTTTCCTAAAATGTTTGTAAAGTTAGGTAGTCTTTACATATTTAAGAAAGTACTAGTCGTAAACATGGAAGAAAGTATTCATAGTAATCATGATTATGACAGTAAAATACAAGTATTCATATTCTATTTGCTTTAACAGTTGGTGTATATTAGACCTACAAACCATAAGCAAGATATCACCTTTAGAGTCATATTCTAGTGACTGCTTTACCTGGTTCTTGTAAGAAAAACAAAAATATTCTACGTCATGCTCTTCAAACCCAATCTCAATGCCTTTTTGCCTAATTCAAGATATCCCACTTTAAAAATTGGTAATTTTCATTAAAAAATACCTCTGCTTTTCAACAAAGCCACTGCAAGTTATAAATAAATGTGGGCACATTGTCTTGGATTCCTTTTGTTTTTCTTTATAATTGAACATCCTGTTTGTCCTAGAAATTTGATACTGTTGGAATATTTGACTACCTTTTCTTGTAGATCTAGAATTTCCCTTCACCATACATAGAGTACAAGCAACAATCTTGCTAAATATTGCCTGAAACAGCATCAAAATTATTAATGATTTGAATGCAGTGTCAAATTAATGTGCAGTGATGATGTCACAGATTTTCTATGATGCACCAAATTCCAAGAAAAAATTTCATTACTTTAAAAAGTTGTATATTACGAAAGAATGCTATATGCTACTGACATGCAGTTTTCACCTCCGGAAAGAGAAAATTTTTCTGCATGTTTTGAAATTAATAAATTCTGTCGACAGCATACTGTTTGCCTTTAATTTCACATGAAGGTTGGTTACTTCTGGATGAGATATCTCCCAACAGGCCTTGAATTTAGAGGCATACAAGTGTGGTTGCACACCATCACTCACCTCAAATCACTGTGAGGAGTCGGATTTTTAGCACACCCAGAGAAAGAGTAGGAGCTGCTGTTACAAATGCATTCAGTTTTAATGAAACTGTACCTACAGTACCACACTCCTTAATTTCTTGTAGATTGTGATCTGAAGTACACCTGCAGAATCTGCACCTCAAGGCCTGTCCCTATAATATTTTTTAGATCCTCCTTATCAGATAGGGAATGTTATCTTTAAGGGTAGGGTGCCTGACGTTATTCTTGCCTTGGTGATTACGTCATTGAACTATGAACATGTTTTAATTGCCAGGTTGAAAGATCAGAGATAATCATTTTCCTAGGTTGCTGTAACTTGTAGTTGAAACTTCTTTCTATGTTATCAGCTAAAGTCACAACACGATTACTTGATTGAATGCAATAAGTACACTTGAATGTTGTACTTTGCTTTTTTGAAGTGATCTCTGTTTAGTAAGCTTTGTAAGTTGTTGGTAACCTTTTGCCTAGTCTTCACCTCTGTATGTGGTATAGGTCCTGACATGTCAGGCACTGTGATAAGTTAAACAGATAAAGGTATACCTTGCTTCATATTTTTAGAGCTGTGGGTGTCATTTCTCTAAATCAGGTTTTAGGGTGGAAAAAGGGAATATAAAAGCTGATATGGTGGTTTAAAAATGTACTTCAAGTGATCACTGTTTACTCTTGCAGTCTGCATATTGTGCAGGAGTCTACCCCTTAAGGTGAAAAAAAACCCAATAAAACACAAATTGAAAAAAACACACAACTGGTTCTGATCCTGACCGGCCATGTCCTAGAAAATGAAGCCGCATCAATGGTTGTTTGGTAATTTGTCACCTCCCTCTGTGAGTCCTTTTGTGGGTTGCAAATTGTCAGGATTACGACTTATTCTGTTGCTCTAAGAACATTACAGGGGCCTGGACCACGTGGTGCGTTGTGAATATTTTGGGAATAAACCCTCAAACATCATATCGAAAGTTCAAAACATATACTTTGTGAAGGTGAAATATTCATTGATAGGTATCATTTTGTAGTACAGTACCCTTAGAGTTATGAAAATATTTTATGTGACAGTATAGAGAATAGGTGTTTAGAAGTTGCACATGAAGTGAGCATTTATCGAAAAGGTAAATTTGTAAGTAATTAAAAATTTCCCAATTTTTGTTCTATTTAACGTTTTTACAAATATTTTTTTAGTTTCATTGTTGCCCTCTATGAGTGTATTGTTATGTTAGTCTTTGTCTCAAACAAAGGAACCAAAAAATACAGTTAGACCAAACACAAAGATTGTGCCTGAGATTGTGCACACTGCAGAGGTAATATATTTGCATTAAATTTGCAATTAGTGGCAAGGATTCAATAATTAGCCCCAATTGTTTGATTAATTACGGCTCACAAAATTTTGCAATGAAATTTTTAAACTTTTGAAGTGTACTCAGTGCCCCATAAGTAGTCTTGTTGTTCCTATGACTCTATTGCAGTAAAGTAGCAGCCCCTGTAGGCTAGAGTTCTTAGAATGTGCCACCGCAGACTTTGAATTTTGAGGCATGTTAGTGAGATGGAACACCCACCTCTAACCTTAAATTCCTGTGAGGAGTGAGATTTTCTGTACACCTAGATAAAGAATGGGACTTTGTATTTTTTTATTAACGCTCTGTAAAACAGCAAACCTATGACACTCCTTAATTTCATAAGGCGTGTGACTTGTAGCACACTTTGAAAGTCTAAAATTGGAGGTCTGCCATGCATGGTGTTCCCATTGGCAGTTGTAGAATATGCTCACTGTGTTCCCCTTTTGTCGTAAGAGGTGACTTGGGGGGGGGGACTTGAACTTTTTGATCCATATGAATGTATAACACTTTTGTGTTTGTGTGTCATAGAATCCCATCTAATTAAACTAGCTGCAGTGGAAGGAGAAGCGGGGTGTACTTTATACAAATTGTTGGAGTTAAAGTGTACTTGAAGTCAAAGCCTACTGCTATGCCTGATTGCCCTACTTTTCACAACTACAATAAGATTTAGCTTATTGTTAGAATCGTCATTCCCGTCAAGAGGGCCAGATGCCAATTAGCAACATCATATGCAACTTAACTGTGCAGCTTACATTTCCCAACACCAAAACATTACCCAACAAGTTTGATTCTAAATATATGACTGTGAGCTCTTGACCCCCTTAACGCATAAAGATTTAGTGGCTCTTTGCATGAGGTACATTTGATAATTGCAGACCTGCATGTGAATGTTAGGAACCTAGATAACTGGGGACCTATTGTATAAGACAGACCAGGGAGGGCTTCAACCTCTGCTTTTGGTACACCTTTGACAGGTGGCAGATTAGAACATTAATGTTGTTTTGATCAAGTTTTCACAGTAGATGTGTTCCTCTTTTAACTCCTAGTGGTACAATAAGCCAAAAAGTAACTCAATTATTGACTGAAAACAGGGAGGTTGTTGGTGAAATAATCATTGCATGATGCTGATGATGTGCCCTGGCAGGGCTGCTGCAGATTATTGTTCTAGTATTGGCAATTGACAAAGGGATGGGGAAGGGGGACTTCCCTGTAATCCCATTGTTCCAGATGTCAAGATGACTAATCCAGTATCACCAAGAGTCAAAGTTATACTAAAACAATGGATGCCCATGGTACCATAACTAAGTGATAGGTTTAGAGTGGACGAGATTGCAGTAGAAGGGGGGAACTTAATTCAGGAATTGTTTTATAGCCTGCTATGTCGAGGGAGAAAAGCTGTGGATCCATTTGAGTTGGAGGAAGGTGGAATGGGGGTATGGGGTGGGAGGATTGGGTTATACTGCTTGGGCTGAGGCAGACTTTGTTGATGAGCAAGGTTTGTAACTTTTTATATTGTTTACATACATTGAGTAGGGCAAAATCTCTCACTAGTTAAGGAAAATTAATGCAACAACAAGACCTACCTGCCACACCCAGATGTTAAGAAGTGTTGAACTACATTTACAGGAAAATATTTTTTGTGGCCTTGCAGAAGGTGGTTGGAGTAACACCTTTCTCTTTGACTTTAAGGTCAAGAGTATCTTCTAACCTCCAAGGTCTTCTGACGCCAAGACCTAGTACCCTGCATTGGTAGGTATAAGATGTATTGCTTTTGCAGTTAAGTATGAAATACTGTTTTTTTGGTTTCGATGAAAAGAGAAACCTATGCATTCATGATGGCGTGTGTGTGTATGCATGTGTGTATGTGCGTGTGTTGGTGTACTTGTTTCGTATTCAAACAGAGGACCTGAACAATGGATTTTAAGTCCTCTGGTGGAAATTCAATAGATTTCTGGGGTCCTCTCCTGTGTGAACAATAGAAAGTCTATTGTTAAGGTTAGGGTTAAGGAAGCAGGAACAAAGGAAAACACAATGGGGTCCTCAGGTTGTGTGGAAAAAAAACCTGTGCGCGTGTGCGTGTGTGTGTATGTGTGTGTGTGTTTGTGACACTTTGCTTGTTTACACGATATCTTGAGAAGGGAAGATCTGACAGTTCTCAAACTTGGTACACAGATACCCCATACTGAGAGGAAGAACCCTATTTATTTTGGTTGAGGTCAAAGGTCATCCAGGGTCACAGGGGGTCAAAACAGAAATCCTTGTTTACACAATATCTCAACATAGGAAACTTGGATTAATTTCAAACTTGATATGTTGATGCATTATGATGTAAGAAAGAACCCTATTGATTTTGGTGGAGGTCAAAGGTCATTTGGGGTCATGTGGGGTCAAACCCCGAAATCCTTGTTTACACGATATCTCATGGTAGAAAACTTGGATTAATTTCAAACTTGATATGTTGATGCGTTATGATGTAAGGAAGAATCCTATTGATTTTGTTGGAGGTCAAAGGTCATTTGGGGTCATGTGGGGTCAAACCCCGAAATCCTTGTTTACACAATATCTCATGAAAGGAAACTTGGATTAATTTCAAACTTGATATGTTGATGCGTTATGATGCAAGGGAAAACCCTATTGATTTTGGTGGAGGTCAAAGGTCATTTGGGGTCATGTGGGGTCAAACCCCGAAATCCTTGTTTACACTATATCTCATGATAGGAAACTTGGATTAATTTCAAACTTGATATGTCGATGCGTTATGATGTAAGAAAGAACCTGATTCATTTTCGTGGAGTTCAAAGGTCATTTGGGGTCACACGGGGTCAAACCCTGAAATCCTTGTTTACACTATATCTCAAGGTAGGAAACTTGGATTCATTTCAAATGTGATATGTTCATGCATCATGATGTGAGGAAGAACCCAATTAATTTTGGTGGAGGTCAAAGGTCATTTGGGTTCACATGGGGTCAAACCCTGAAATCCTTGTTTACATGATACATCATGGTAGGAAAGTTGGATTCATTTCAAACTTCATATGTTGATGCATTTTGATGTGAAGAAGAATCCTATTTACTTTGGCGGTGGTCAAGGGTCATTTGGGGTCACATGGGGTCAAACCATGAAATCCTTGTTTACATGACACCTCATGGTAGCAAACTTGGATTCATTTCAATCTTGAAAGGTTGATGTGGTATGATGTAAGAAAGAACCCGATTTATTTTCGTGGAGGTCAAAGGTCATTTGGGGTTATAGGGGTCAAACCCGGAAATCCTGGTTTACACTTTATCTCAAGGTAAGAAACTTGGATTCATTTCAAACTTGATATGCTCATGCGTTATGATGTGAGGAAGAACCCAATGAATTTTGGTGGAGGTCAAAGGTCATTTGGGTTCACATGGGGTCAAACCCTGAAATCCTTGTTTACATGATACATCATGGTATGAAAGTGGGATTCATTTCAAACTTGATATGTTGATGCATTATGATGTAAAGAAGAATCCTGTATATTTTGGTGGAGGTCAAAGGTCCTTTGGGGTCAGAAGGGGACAAATCCTGCAAACCTTTCTAACACAATATTTCACAGTAGGAAGCTTGGATTGATTTCAAACGTGATATGTTGATGCGTTATGATGTAAGGAAGAACCCTATTCATTTTGGTAGAGGTCAAAGGTTATTTGGGGTCATAGGGGGTCAAACTCAGAAAAACTTGTTTAGGATAGCTCAAGGTACGAAACGTGGATGGATTTCATAATTAGTATTTGAATGAATTATGGTGAGAAGATGGTCTGTATAAGGTTTTTTTTTTTTTGTGGAAGTGAAAGGACATCTGGGGCCATGATAGGTCAAACTTTGAAAAACCTGTCAAAATGGGATATCTCAAGGTAGGAAACTTGTATAGATTTCCTAATTAGTATGTGGATGTGTTATGGTGAGTTGAGAGTACTGTACCTGTTGTTTTTGGTGGAGGTCAATGGTCATCTGGTATCACCTGGCATCAAACTCTGAAAATCCTGTTTGCAGAATATCTTAAGGCACAGTATGAAATTTGGCTTTTTGAATATAGAAATGTTTTGGTTAAAAGAAAAACCAGTTACTTACAGGTGGAGTCAAAGGTCACTTTGGGTCACCGGTTGTTACAAGAAATGTAGCATTTTATTGAAAAGAGCATGTATGTATCATCGAAACCTCAATGCATTTTTGCATTCTGGTTTTTTTTTTTTCATAGTTTGCAATTTTCGCAAAACGTCGGCAGTGCTTGATTATCTTGACATTAGTTCAGCGTGTTTTGGGGGACAAAGTATAAACTTTGAGTTTTCCATGGGAACCTATTTTTTACTAGTTGATAATGATCATAGAGCAATTGTATTTTATTCAATGTCATGCTTTTTGGATCAGGAATAAAAGTTCTGTAGAAATAGAATTTATAATTAGGGTCCTCTCTTGTGCTTTGACTCCAAAGTAATTTGTACTTCTATTATGGTTTTTTAAGGCACAGCACAAACAATAAAAATTAGCACAAAGAATAAAAGTGTATTGAAAAAGTAAGGTATTATTTGCTCCATCAGACAAGAGATCCATAACTAGGAATACCACAGAGGTCACATTTATGTCATATGCTACTGTTTGTTGACAGAGTTTTTAATTTTTAACAGAGGGCAGTGGAATATGAAAGTCACATAAAATACTGCTAAATATCTTGATGAAATTTGTCATTTCTTGTTCAGATTCTACTTTCAATTGCTACCTCCAATAGCAAATGTGTTAAATTTAGAATTGCTTTTATATCAAAGCTTTGCCTAAAATTCTACTTCCAGGGTGATAAGTAGACTGCATAGCTGGCTCTCAGTATATAGTTAAATCAGTGAATTGTGAAATTTGATAAGGTACTGGAGTTATGACCACACTCTCTGTGTACCCTGCACCTTAAATATATATAACTTTCTAGTCTCGGATGGAAGAGGGAGGCGCAGGATTAATTCTTCTCCTTGAGCATAGTATGACGGTGTAACTCCTAATCATTTTATCATCTAGTTTTAGGTAAAAATATGTTATAAGCAATATGGAGTAGGGACTACAATCCAATGACCACAACTGGAAAGAAAGGTCGCGGGGCCGTTAGATCTGATTTAATCAGTTAGTTGGAAGTTAAAGCATAAAACTAACAAAATTAAAACTCATAAAATATTTTGCTAATGTAGGACTACTATCATAGCCTGAGCGGAACTCCAGATTTTGTGGGGGGTTTGTCCGAACCCCTGAACCCCCCCTGGATACCGGCCTGTTAGATGCGGTTTTACAGTCCAGTTTCTAACCAAGTCAAGTTCCTGTATTTGAGTTAACTTTAGAATATCTCTCTAATGACCTTGTAAATAGTAAGTAATGGGCCTATCACAGTTATATGGAACCTCAGCAACTCTGACTAATTATCTCCCTTCTTGTTAAAAATAATTTCAGCACAGAACTTACAAACACTTTGAACATGCAGATAACAACTTGACAGGGTGTACCTTTAAAATGCTTTCAAAAGTCAGCATGCACACACATTGAACTATAGTGAAACAATATCCGTAACATCTAATCAGTTACACACTCAAAATTTTGTTATATGGTGACTAGTGAGGAATGGTAGCAAGTGAGAAAATTGTTCACAATTTCAAACTTTCAATATCATAACCAAAGACCCTAGCCCGGTACACCCTGGCGCTTTAGGGTCTTTGATCATAACCAAAGCAAAGATATAAGCAAATGCTGCCCTTGATTAAATAGGTCGACCTGAACAGATTGATTGAACTAGGAAAAGAAGTGCACATATACTTGTTAACAATGAGAGGGAGCATGCATCTGGACCCCGGAAAGGTTAAGCTGAATGCCCCAAAGTAGGCCTATCTGATAACTATCTGACGCATTCAGCTTAACCTTTCTTTGCATTTGTCTTCAGCACTAGTCTTTCATAATTGTCGGGTAGATTGTTCCACTTATGGTAAAATCGAACCCCCCCCACTGAAAAAGCTGCATACGGGCCTGTATAACATAATCTAACTTCATATTCAAAAGCTAATGATAGCTAGTATGCTTGCTCTTGAATTGATCTGAATTATATCATATACCTCCAATAAATATTAAAATAATTTTTGTTCCTCTTTGAAAACTTGCAGAACAAGCCTTTAAATTTTCTGAAATGCAGAGGAACACTCCTTTGTTATCTATGTTAATCCTGTAATTCACAGATTGAAACATGTATGTGAAATTATTAATATGCATAAAAATGACAGCTTTCAGACATGATAAATTTCACTGGGAATATCTCATTTTCATGTATGTTTTATGCTGTTTCTTCTTCAATATCTACGGCAACCACAGGTTACATGAACTTGAGGTGAACTGAACTCTCTCTGTAATTATTAAGGGAAGGGATAGTTTGTATGACTGTGTTGGGTCCTTGGGGAGGGAGGCTGTTAAGGTTCATGGTGCTTTGTATAGTTCATTCCTTGGGTCATTCCTGTCAAATACTCTCCAGAGAAATTGAACCCTTTTTGGTCATTAAGAGAAATGACAGTTAGGTGCTTGAATTGCCACTTTTTTCAGGAGTTTTCAAATTATTTGTAATTTACCACTATCATGCGCTTCATTCTTGTCTAATTGTCATGAAAGTGATATCCACTTAATGATGGAGAAGTGTAAGTGGTAGCATCTATCTCATAAGTTGTCTGCTGCCATCACTGAAGACTGCTGAACCACAGTAGTGGTTAGGTCCAAGGTTTTTTCCCTTGGCATCTGAAAATGTGGGTGGGAAGACAAGAGTGGAATAAAACCTATAAGAACATGCTTTCTCCACCTTGGGGGTTTCAGAGTTAATTGAAGTGGTCTAGCACTTGTTGTCAGGTTTCAGACTTGTTAAAACATGTTTGAAAATTTGTCATTCCGTAATCAAAACAAGTAAGGATCACTTATCCAGCATTTTTTGTTGCTGGAGACAGCATACTCACTAAACCATGCATAAACTAAACACATTAGTTATCAAACTTTTGATGTCAAGTACAAACAGTATACTGTGTTATCAGGGCAACTCTCACTGTCACACTTGAAAATCAGTAACTGAAGAGGTGAACTTATGATATTCTTTTGGGGCTTACAATAATTGGGGTCATAATCTCATGATGTAGTTACCTGAACTGAGTTTGTGCCAGGTAGAAAAAGGTTGGTAGCAGGTATGAGGGCACTTGACATTAAATTGCATCTAGCCGGTTTCAATGTTACATTTTGTTACTTTCATATGGTCATGCCAAACCCGTTGTAACAATATAGTTGTGTGTGGATCTGTAGCCACATACTGAGATGTATCAGTGGCCAGGGCAAAATGTAATGTTGGTTTAAAATGTCTGGTGGGTCTGTTCAGTTGTGTAGTGGTCATTGTTTACCATTAAGAAACATTTGCGTTTAGTGAATATCCTAATAAAGTGACATCCCAGCTCAGAAAACCCTCAGGACTAATTGGGGAGGGGTGGGGTTGGGGTCGGCTGGTGTTGGTTTGGTTCTAAAAATCCCTCTTCTTCCTCTCTCATGTTGAATTCATTCTTGCAGTTTGAACAAACTTGGCAAAAACTTATGATTCCACACGCTGAAAATGTCTCTCCTGATATCAGTCCTTATACATATGCCTACAGTATCGATGGTAACCATGACAAATTACATAAAGCCATTAATCAGCAGCTATTTATAGTTGAATTATAGTCCATCAGCTTAGATATACATTGCCTTCACACCACCTTGCTCTCATACAGAAGGTGGCATGAAATAATATTGTCTTCTCTATTTCTTCACTTCTGTGTTATTCAACTTTTCTCAACATCAATATGAGAGCATATATTGCGATGGTAATTTACTGCAGTGTTTCTTTTTACTTGCCGCTGTCTCAGTGGCTCTCAAGCACATGTGACAGTGGAGTGTTTATGCAGCACTACCAGGGCTCTTTTTTCCCAAGGAGCTACAAATTTTATTTTTTTTTTGTTGTAATCATCAGCTCATCTCTGGAGCATTCCTAGTCTTTATAAACTTTCCATCTGTTACTGTAAACATGACAGTGCCCTTTCGCCCACCATTGGACCAGCCATGTCAAACATTAAGTAAACATAATGGCAGTGGTTGTCAACAGTCTTTCATCAATATGTTTCAAAATCAAAGTCACACGTCTGCCTTTGATAAAAGTTGTCTGCACTTGTGAAACGCAAGACAAACTCATCTTCATCTTCATTTTGTCAAATGAACATCTCGACAGCTCCAATCATATTTCTTTGGGAGTCAAAATCATACTTTTACATATGTAGCTTACACCTGAGCCATTAGATAAAAAGATGAAAATATGTTTCCACTCATGAAGAGATTGATTTACAGAATATTCCATTCCTTCAACTGCTGTTTCCGTGAGTAAGTCTTTGACATTTTGAGGTGAGCGTAGAACTTGAAAAGGAAACTTGAGCTATACTTTGATAAATACTTGGTAGGGATGGCTACATACTTGATGCAAGGACATGGGAAAGATACGAAGTGTCATGTTGACGACGAAAGGGATTGGGCTAAAGAGATGTGGTTGTTTTATTGAGTGTCCCACCTTATAGTTTAGAGAAACAAAGCACGACTTTTGTCTCTAGCTTGTTTACATTGTAATGCATAATAGCACATGATTTGAAAGTGAATGTCACTTTCAAAACATAGATTAATGAAGGTGGGGAGGTGTTAGTTGAGGACAAGTCATTTTGAAAGTGGAAATGCTATGATTTAAATTTTTGTTAGAGATTGCAATACTGCTGTAGAAGTACTTCTTTCATCAATAGCACTTGCAATGCTATGTAATTTGTATTTTTTAAATAGATTTACCGTAACAAAGCCTATAAGCTTTAATATGACTATATATATATAAATTACAGGTAAACTTTATAATGAAAGCCGATTAAGACTAAAATTTGTTTATAGGGCAATATAAATGTGCACTACATGCTTATTAAGGTTGACAACTCATTAATAATTTGTTAATATTTTTAGCTAGCAGAACTTGAGATGAGAACCTTTTCATCTGTCACTATTGCTATTAATTAGTGATCCTGAGAGTTGGGGAATTTCTGCATTAAATGCACCCCTTTTTACCCCCTTCTTAGATCTATGGATGGTGGAACCGTATAAAGACATGACCTGTCTAAACAGAAATCCTGCTCTTCAAAATAGGTAGTACTACACCATAGCATGATTGACTAGCTTTTTAAAGGCAAGGAAATTTAAAATTTTGAAGCTCCATCTTTATGCAAGCATTGAAGCATTGTGATGCTTGCAATCCTTCAAAATAGGGTAGGACGTGCTCAGTGTAAGTCAGGCTATTCTTCTTTATCAGCCAGTGAGCCGCAACTAAAAAAAGGCTGTGGCCAGCTTGACTTGAACCAATAGGTAGGAGGAAGCTGGGTCATAAAACTCCATGCACTTACTTCTCTGTGAGTGTTTCAGATCTCTCATCTGTACCCACTTACCTGGTACCTTCATTTTTGTTTGTACCAAATATGTCATAGTAAAAAATAATAATAATGATGATGATGACGTTGACGATGCCGATGCCGATGACAATCATGATCACGATAACGATAGCCATAACGATAACGATAACGATAACAATAACCATAATAAAGGGTTGAATGGATAGTACTTGTGTCTCTCAGATTCCCAAATCATGGAGTCTTGGTGATCACTGTTGACAGGGAATAATTTCCGGAGTACTTAAAATCTTCTCCCTGTCAAAACCTATGAAATTGTTGTAAAGAAGTTAAGTTAATAGAAGGTACACTGGTTTCAGTTACAGTATTTATATAAACAATAAAGATGAAACTGACATTTTTTCCTCTTGATAATTTGCTCAAGTAAAATGAGAAATAAAATTATGACGAAAAGTAGACTAAAATCTTGTAAGACAGAGAAAGAAATCAGTTATAGTATTAGTTATGTGTAGCTATGTCTTTTTTTTGCTTTTCTTAACATTCCTTCTGTGTCTTATAGCTGCTATGACTTTATCTTTCAATTCCTGACCTACCCGGCATTTAAGGAAGTTTGTTTGGGTGTGAAAATTATTACTTGTGCATATTGATTCTTCTAGTGCAAACGGGTCAGATGTCAAAAGTCTTGTTTTTAACTTTTACACAATCATGGATGGAAACTGATAAACAGTAATTTGGGAAGCTGCTTGCAGGGAAATTATGGTATTTGGAAGGAAATTTAAGCACTTAAAGGGAAATAAAAACTTGTACTGCATGGAAGATCATTTAAACATTTTCAGGAAATTTACTTAAATCTGCAGCATAGAATATGAAAGTCCTGACAATGAGCCCGTAAACTTTTACATAAGCTGTTCATATTTAAAGGGGAATTTTAAGCAAAAATTTAATTTTCATATGTGAAAGAGGAACAAAATCTACACAGTGTGGTGAAAGTCCCATTCAAATCAGGCATGTATTTCTTGAGATATCAGTAAATGAAATCAGTAGATTTGTATTCAAAAGTGAGTTTGAGGGCAGCAGAGCTTATATCACTTCCTCACATTGACAAGGAATGCTTTGTTTCCCTTTGTTTTATCAGACTGTTGTGTTGACCTTGAAGTTAATAGGAGTATGACCTCCTTGTGGGGGATGGAGAGTTTGTAAAATTCTCATGCCACTTATGCAATCACATTTTAATAATGTTGGATTGTTGAGGAGAAAATCCAGAATAAAGTTGTGATGTCATATGTGCTTGTTTCAAGTTTACTTTTTCTGAAGATACGAAAACTTTACCTGTTCATACCTTGAGATTCGGATTTCAATGCAAATTTCACCAAAATGCTTAGATAAAGCACCTCTCTAACATACCAAATCCTGTTGTGACCTTAAACCCTTCTTTCCATTAATTGGGGAAAATGATGTTAAGGTTCTGAAAATGATTCCATAGATGATCAGATTAAAGTGGGGGTAGGGGGTAGATGATCAGATTTAAGTAACATACAGGGTAATACATTTGTCATCTTCACAAATTTGAGGGAGTAAATTAAAATTTGAAAATGAGTCAGTATAGCAAACTGCTCAGATTTAGGGGAGGGAGAAAATGTGGTTTAATCCATTGTTTAGCAGCACATATTTACGGGGACAAAGATTTTTAATGAGCCTTTATCGATCTTCTCAGATTACGGTTAGGGTGCTGTAGTGGAAGGTAGGTGGGGG
Source organism: Holothuria scabra (assembly GCA_037179385.1). Lineage (NCBI taxonomy): Eukaryota > Metazoa > Echinodermata > Holothuroidea > Aspidochirotida > Holothuriidae > Holothuria > Holothuria scabra. The sequence goes on from CM074188.1 coordinate 1,024,744, forward strand.
AATTGACAGGTGCAACGATTGCAAGTGGAAAAAAATGAAGTGATATCCCACGGCCACTAAAGTGGGGGCAGTATTTGGATAGCAGTTGCATGGCCATTCTGTTAATAGTGTCTGCTTTTGTCTGTTACAAAATATTGGTAGCAAGTGGCCCAGAATTCTACAAGTAGTTGTGATGGGCCTATCTGAATGAGTTCTTGTCTGCAACAACTAGCATGATTCTGTATGTTACACACATAACAAACCCATTTTAGATATGATGGGCTTTATTTGCATCCCCTTGTAAATGACAAAACTCATGTATAAAGCTCTTTCATCTGCATGGCTATTATTCAGTTAATTACAATCACGAATGTACAGGTTTTTAGTCTTAAAAGAGAGCTATGATACCCAACCCTTAGCCAGCTGACAGTTGTTGACAAATTTTTAAACCGTAGACTCAATAAGTGGTTTTATGTAGTTGTTCTGACAACTATTTATGTAAGTCATGTTCCATTGTCATGTATGTACATGATAAATCAGGGGAATTGTCGGATGTTTAAATCTGGCTTATAACTTGTTTCCTGTCGTTAAGTTTGTGCCACAATTCTTTGAACGTTAGCAATAAAAAAAATTATATGCTCTGTTGATATCCTAATGTTGCAGGAATTATTTTCATAAGGCAGTAAATTTGAGTTTTATATCAGTCATTCATAACTAATGTTTCTCTTCATTTCTGTGTTATTACTTCAAATAAATGCAAGTTAAGTCACAACTTTGAGAGAAACATAACAGCAGAAAATAGATTTTTATGATGTTGAAATGTTACCAGATGTTCCAGTCTCTGGACTTGCACTGTTTTGGATTTACTATAGAACCTATGGTAAATATTTTATTCCTCTGTGCTCTGAAGGAATTGGCGAGTTGTAAAAAAAATATGTATGGATGATAGAATCTTTTCATCAAAATAATAAAAAGCTTTGCACTATACACTAAGATGAAACTGACATACATGTAGGTTGCTGGAAAACAAGCTACATATTTCTAAATTCAGTATGAGTTTGTGTCCAGATTTAGGTGCAACATATAGGCCTACCTTTTCCTAGTGGTATGTGCTGTGTTGATAGGGAATGAGTGGGACTTTTGACTTGACCTGCTTAGCACATGGTTGTCTGTGCTCAATTAATAGTTTACAAATAATGTTTGGTACAGTGGCCTGACTGCTGAGTAGACTGTTGACTGTGTCTGTAAAATGTGGGTGGGGTATATATATCATGTCTTGCCTGCTGATCAGTTTAATGGCTTTGCTCCTGCATGTAAGGAAAGAGTGGGCCACTGTGGTCTGCCTGCTAAATAGTTGGTGGCCATGTTTGTAGGAGGTGAGTGGGTTTAGTTGTTCATATTGAAACTAAGAGATGCACAGTTGCCTGTTGAGCAGTCTGTAAGAGGTGGATGGGTATATAGTGCCTGGCCTGCAGCTTGGTTTGCTCATGTAGTGCATAAAATTTTATTTGATGTACAACTACTCTACCCTAAGCTTCATGCCATATTGGACCCCGCTCCTTATTTGCCTTGTTCCTTCTGGCTTTAATACATATTAGGTGTGTCTCAACTCTTATTCTTTTTATCTTTCTTTTTTCATACTTTCAAGGTCACAGTCTATGATAAACATATTTCTGTTTTTCTAGCGTCCTGTTTATAAGTCTACACATCACCATTGCATCTTGTATTTATATATCTAAATGTGTTCACAAAGGAAATACACTGAACCGAACTGAACTGAAACAAGTTGGTCACAGTGGCCTGCCTGCTGAACAGTCTGCTGGTTCTGTTTGTAGGGTAACTGGATATATTTACTCCAGACAGGCATAGAAATTGAGTTGGGTGCAAAGGTCTGCCTGCAGAACAGTCTGTTTAATGGGTCTAGGAGGTAAATGTGATATATAGTATCATGCCTGCTGAGCAGTTTGTTAACTTGGTTCATATGGAAATTGAGTGAGACACAGATCTAGTGGCCTGCCTTTGAGTAAGTCAGTTGGCTATGTTTGTTACCTGCAGTGTAGGTTTAGGAGTCTTATTTTTGTGAGACATACTGGTCTTTACATCCTCTGTCTCAACAATGTGGTGGTTGTTTACAGTAAGGGCTATGTTTTAAGCTGTCTTGCCTATCTTCTAACAGTTAGTCTCCTCCTGACAATCTCACAAAGAGAAAAAAGGCCACCCTGTTAAATTAACATACTACATTCCAAGTGTTCTTTGCCCTCACTTGTATTGTTAAAACAAAATAAGCACTCCTGCTGGTCAAGAATATGTATTTCAGTCTCTTTGTAAGATCTAGCACAGTTATAAAAGGGAATTGCCAGAGAAGTTGTCATGGGGTTGTAAGGGGTTGAATTTTCAAGTATGGAAATTTCAGCTGTTTCCTTCAAATCGTGCAAGTACTGCTTTAATATTTTAGCAAGATAATTTGCTAAGTACAACTTTTGTCAGGTTTTGAAGTATTACTTCTGCACTCTCCCCCCCCCCCCATTTCATTCCTTTGAATATTTTTTGTCGTACTTTTTTTCCAAATCTTTGGAAATGGTTTCATTTTATAACTGTTTTTGAGTTATTTTGAGTCACACAGGCACCCTCAGAAACATTCTTACTTGAAGTTATGTCTTAATACTAGAAACTTTGATTCTTTTAAGAGCAACAGAAACTTTAGCCAGATAGATGAAGCAGAGAAAGTTTAAAATATTAAAATACTTTGTCTCTGTCTCAGATGAAATATAATGCAAATATCAAAGTTGAATTTATAAAGTTAGCAATGATGCTGACAAAGTAGGATGTTGAGTGTTTGCTCAAACTCTCTGTATTGTTTGCATGAAATTATACGATCCAGTGACTTTATTGGTTTTGACTGTTCTACTAGCAATTGAAGGAATGTTCTTCGTTATGGTTTTCATCATGCTCTTTGCATTCCCAACTCATGAATAATTCATCAGGAGATGAGAAAGTTGAACAAGTTCATTCAACTGCCTCTGAGATACTCACATTCACTTAAAAAAGTTGCTCTGGAAACCAATCTACATCGCGTTGACCTTCTTTATAATATTTTGCATCCAGGAATGTCTCTTACGGGAGGAGATTTGATTCCACCTCGCAGTGTAGTGTCAGAAAATATGACAACCGCCCTGTCAGGTATTACCTGGAAGAAAACATTTTGATTAAAAAAAGAAGAACAGAAAAGACTTAATGCGTTTGTTGAAATCCACTTGTATCACATTTCATCTTGACTGAGCGACCGTTTCTCAGCCAACTGTTCATGGTGAGAGGCCCTTCACCTGCCTATCTTCCTTGCTCTCTGTCGGGCATATTTACCCTGCTCGCGTAATTGGATCTAGCGCACAGCTAGTTTCTCCTTATAGTCAAGTCATCAGGTTTGCGACAAGTCTGCCATACTTACGCTGACTCACGAGGGCTGCGGCGCCTGATTGTCTGAAAGGAGTCTTGATACACGCTCATCTGTTTTCGCAAGATATCCCCCTCTTCATGTGCATAACACCGACACTAATGTTTCCAGTCAACTGAAACCAGAAGATCTCCTAGAAGAAGAAGAATCCAAAAATAAAAAGAGAAAAAAAAATGAGTAAATAAAATAAATTGTGATATTTCATAACCCTTTAGGCCAAGAATGAACCATGTGCGGTCAGTAACCTTTATTGAAGAAAAATAGAAACAAAAAAAAAAAAAAAAATGTGAAGAAAGAAAAACTTTAGGTTGCCTCTAAATAGCAGAAGAGAATCTATAAGCTAAAGAAAGAAAATGTGCCTCCTGGGTTTCTTTGATCAATGGACTACGCAATAGCAGCATCCAACTTGTAACAACACTCTAATGAAAACATTTCCACACTACCTTGTGCTTCCTTCTGAAAGAGAGATATAATGGTTTTCCCTCAACTGCACCATCTTTCATCTGACCTCCCAACCTTTGTAGGAGTACTGTGGGTGGAGCCTTTATCTGACAAATTCTGCTTATTGGCACATGCCACTCACCTGTCAAAGCTTGTTTTACACAAGGGCAAATAATTCACTTGTTGATGGTGTTCCTACACTGCTCTGTAGGAAGAACTACTTTATTTGAGAGTTTGGGGCTAATTCTCTCGATGACTGCTTAGCTTCAGTATGCCTGCAGAAACTTGAACTTCAAATTCACCTTTGATCTAATTGATATGGGGCTGTGTGATATTAACTTCTTTTTTAATGTTTGTAAGCTTTGTTGAGTGATCTTATTACAGATTGTGGGTGCAAATAAATAGTTCTTTTGATCTTTACCTGGGTAGGATGAAATGTTATCCATCAGAAGTGTAAAAGAATATTGAACAATGTTTCTGCCTTAAAATAAACTTTAAGAATGTGGCAAGTTTATTGAATAGGATATTTGTGCCAGAACAGTAGTCGTTGCCTATAGAGTTAACTAGTTCTTTGTTAACCATATTGTGGTGTTATAGTATCTGTCATTTTAGTAGATCAGTTTTCTTAAAAAAATTTTGTTTTGACTTATGTATGCATGTGTATATCATTTCACCACTGAAGTCTATATGAACAAATGAGAAATGTGAGGCCAAGTTTGATGTATTTTATTACTTCATATTTGTTCACACACTGTACTGCTGTAATATTAAAACTCTGACATCATTTTTGAGGTAAGTAGAATAAATTTGCAAAAGTTTTCACAATCCCTGTGAATTTCCCTCTCCTTGAATGTCATGCAAAGTTTTAAAAAGAAGTTTCTTAAAAAGTTAAAAGTTGTTTTATCAGTTGGATGAATAAGAGAGAGTGAAGCTATTTTTTTAGTTGGATGAATGAGAGGATGTCATTGGCTGTTTTGTTAGTTTGATAAATGAGAGAATGTCATTGGCTGTTTTATTAGTTGGATGAATGAGAGGATGTCATTGGCTGGTTTATTAGTTGGATAAATGAGAGGATGTCATTGGCTGGTTAATTAGTTGGATGAATGAGAGGATGTCATTGGCTGGTTTATTAGTTGGATAAATGAGAGGATGGCATTGGCTGTTTTATTAGTTGGATGAATGAGAGGATGATATTGGCTGTTTTATTAGTTGGATAAATTAGAGGATGTCATTGGCTGGTTTATTAGTTGGATGAATAAGAGGATGTCATTGGCTGTTTTATTAGTTAGATAAATGAGAGAATGTCATTGGCTGTTTTATTAGTTGGATTAATGAGAGGATGTCATTGGCTGTTTTATTAGTTGGATAAATGAGAGGATGACATTGGCTGTTTTATTAGTTGGATGAATGAGAGGATGACATTGGCTGTTTTATTAGTTGGATAAATGAGAGGATTTCATTGGCTGTTTTATTTATTGCATAAATGAGAAGATGTCATTGGCTGTTTTTCATGGTTGCATAAATGAGAGAATGTCATTGGCTGGTTTATTAGTTGGATGAATGAGAGGATGTCATTGGCTGTTTTATTAGTTGGATAAATGAGAGAATGTCATTGGCTGGTTTATTAGTTAGATAAATAAGAGGATGCGTTTGGCTGTTTTATTGGTTAGATAAATGAGAGGATGGCATCGGCTGGTTTATTAGTTTGATAAATGAGAGGATGTCATTGGCTGTTTTATTAGTTGGATTAATGAGAGGATGTCATTGGCTGTTTTATTAGTTGGATAAATGAGAGAATGTCATTGGCTGTTTTATTAGTTTGATAAATGAGAGGATGTCATTGGCTGTTTTATTAGTTGGATAAATGAGAGAATGTCATTGGCTGGTTTATTAGTTGGATGAATGAGAGGATGTCATTGGCTGTTTTATTAGTTGGATTAATGAGAGGATGTCTTTGGCTGTTTTATTAGTTAGATAAATGAGAGAATGTCATTGGCTGTTTTATTAGTTGGATTAATGAGAGGATGTCATTGGCTGTTTTATTAGTTGGATAAATGAGAGGATGGCATTGGCTGTTTTATTAGTTGGATGAATGAGAGGATGATATTGGCTGTTTTATTAGTTGGATAAATGAGAGGATGTCATTGGCTGTTTTATTAGTTGGATTAATGAGAGGATGTCATTGGCTGTTTTATTAGTTAGATAAATGAGAGAATGTCATTGGCTGTTTTATTAGTTGGATTAATGAGAGAATGTCATTGGTTGTTTTATTAGTTGGATAAATGAGAAAATGTCATTGGCTGGTTTATTAGTTGGATGAATGAGAGGATGTCATTGGCTGTTTTATTAGTTGGATTAATGAGAGGATGTCTTTGGCTGTTTTATTAGTTAGATAAATGAGAGAATGTCATTGGCTGTTTTATTAGTTGGATTAATGAGAGGATGTCATTGGCTGTTTTATTAGTTGGATAAATGAGAGGATGGCATTGGCTGTTTTATTAGTTGGATGAATGAGAGGATGATATTGGCTGTTTTATTAGTTGGATAAATGAGAGGATGTCATTGGCTGGTTTATTAGTTGGATGAATGAGAGGATGTCATTGGCTGTTTTATTAGTTAGATAAATGAGAGAATGTCATTGGCTGTTTTATTAGTTGGATTAATGAGAGAATGTCATTGGCTCTTTTATTAGTTGGATGAATGAGAGGATGACATTGGCTGTTTTATTAGTTGGATAAATGAGAGGATGTCATTGGCTGGTTTATTTATTGCATAAATGAGAAGATGTCATTGGCTGTTTTTCATGGTTGCATAAATGAGAGAATGTCATTGGCTGGTTTATTAGTTGGATGAATGAGAGGATGTCATTGGCTGTTTTATTAGTTGGATTAATGAGAGAATGTCATTGGCTGGTTTATTAGTTTGATAAATAAGAGGATGCGTTTGGCTGTTTTATTGGTTAGATAAATGAGAGGATGGCATTGGCTGGTTTATTAGTTTGATAAATGAGAGGATGTCATTGGCTGTTTTATTAGTTGGATTAATGAGAGGATGTCATTGGCTGTTTTATTAGTTGGATTAATGAGAGAATGTCATTGGCTGTTTTATTAGTTTGATAAATGAGAGGATGTCATTGGCTGTTTTATTAGTTGGATAAATGAGAGAATGTCATTGGCTGGTTTATTAGTTGGATGAATGAGAGGATGTCATTGGCTGTTTTATTAGTTGGATTAATGAGAGGATGTCTTTGGCTGTTTTATTAGTTAGATAAATGAGAGAATGTCATTGGCTGTTTTATTAGTTGGATTAATGAGAGGATGTCATTGGCTGTTTTATTAGTTGGATAAATGAGAGGATGGCATTGGCTGTTTTATTAGTTGGATGAATGAGAGGATGACATTGGCTGTTTTATTAGTTGGATAAATGAGAGGATGTCATTGGCTGTTTTTCATGGTTGCATAAATGAGAGAATGTCATTGGCTTGTTTATTAGTTGGATGAATGAGAGGATGTCATTGGCTCTTTTTTTATGGTTGCATAAGTGAGAGGATGTGATTGGCTGCTTTATTAATTCCATTAATTAGAGGATGTCATTGGTTGTTTTATTTATAGTTGAATAGATGAAAGGGTGTCATTGTTTGGTTTAATAGTTAAGGTGATTATGTTAGCCATTGAAAACACAATGACTATCAGGGTGTTGGCTTAAAGTCTGTCACTCTCCATCAGGCTGCTGACAGAATACGTAGAAGGTCATTACTTGTATCGTAGCTGAATCTGAGGAAAGTCAGTTGTGACATAAAGTGAAGAGACAAAACTAATTATAAACTTGTAAGACCATGAAGACGAGTAAACTGAGAGAAATTGTTGAGATGGGTACATGATAATTAGGATTAAAATATTTATGTATTTGCAGTAACTAGTAAAGTTTTGGATTCAAACTTTTCAATTATAAAACTTGAAGTTAGCCATTACTGAAGAGCTCCCTCATTAATTTTTAAGTGTTGTGGGGTTAGTATTGGCTGCTACAATATGTTATTGCATTATATTTCATGTCATATACTAATCAGTCACTCAAATATTATGTTGCTGAACATGCAAAGTATGGAGTAAGGTGAAAAGACAAACTGTGCACATGCCGGGACATAACCATAGAAATATAATGTCTGGACATAACTAGGTTTTAGGGAAGGGTTTGGCAGCAGCTAGAGTTGTATGGGATGTAAACACTAAAGACATGATGGTTTTTTCTATTATATCTATATATGACAGTATTGTGGAAAAGTGTTTATGAATGTTTTTTTGTTTTGGAAATAAAATAAAAAACTGGATATTTTCCCTCTTACTTTCAGTTTTAAATTTCATGGTGCTGATCAATACAATGCAACCATCTTAGGGGTAGTGCCACTTTGCACCAGGGAGTTGGGGAGGGGGGTTGGTACCTAACCCAAGGGATGTGAAGTCTAGACAAAACAAAAGTTTTTTTTAATAGCATGTTGGGTAAAATTGTTTCTCTTCTATTTTCCACATTTGAAAAATGTCAAGTTTCTATTTAATTTAGGATTTTCATTGAAGACAAATTGAAAAATCTGGGTATTATCAAAAAAAAGAAAAGAGACAAACAAAAGTCAAATTTTGAGTTATATTGAAGAAAGTTAAAAAATTTTGTTTGCCTGAAGAATTTGTCCACTTTAAGGAGAATTTATAGCAAAATTTAACTTTTGTATGTGAAAAAGGAACCAAATATACACAGTGTGGTGAAATTTCCATTCAAATCGGACACTCGTGCATTTCTTGATATATCAGTAAATGAAGTTGCTAGATTTATGTTCCAAAGTGAACTTGGGGGCAGCAGAAGCTATATCACTTCCACACCTTGACAAAGAAAAGCAAAAGACTCCCATTAATGTGAGGATATGGTGTCATATGTGCTTGCTTGAAGTTATCATTTTGTTGAAAATATAACACTTTTATTGGCTCATACAGCATCTTAAAAACCATGCTTCGGATTTAAAAGGAAATTTCACTGAAATGCTTAGAATAAGTACCACTCTGATATATCAAAAACTTGGTGTAACCTTAAGCGCTTCTTTTTAAGAGAAAAATGAAACAGATCATGTGAACAGCATTTGTAGCATTTATGTAATATTACATGCCCTAGGGTTCCCGGACAATTAATAGGGTAGTCAACTTAGACAGGGGACCAGTTCCTTCACCCATTTGTGACACCAGTCCTGCTCTGTCCCATAGCTGTGTAATTAAAAAAAATATTACAACAGGGGAGAGGGGAGGGCTAAAGAAGGCTTACTTTCAATCCACTAGATCTACTGCAGTATTAACACATTACACCTTGCAAATTTTATCCCAAAGTAAATCCAACTTAACCAATGTTGTCTACATGCTGTCGCCTCTCCTTTTAATGTTACAAATTTAAATGCAGTCTCAAATAATCATCCATACATTTTCCTTAAATTTCATGCGTAAATAGATGGAGAGTTCAGTTGCTTTTCATGTGCACTCATGCATTTGAACTGGGCAATGAACGCTAGACCACCACACTAACCATTATCCTAAAGGTTCAGTCAGCGCATCATGTCTTAAGGTGTAAGTCTTACTTCCTGGTCATACCGAGCAGCTATTATTTATGATTGCTATGATTTTATCTGCCATATGCCACTACGCCCCCTTAGGCTCCCTTTTCACCCCGGATCTGACTGTTTCCTTAAAAGACAGGTTCACAGTTGGGAAACAAAAATTGTTTTCTGATAATTGAGAATCCGTCGACCAATATCAGATTTTTGTCAATTTAGTGGGAGAATTTTAATTTGAACTTGGCAAGACCTGTCTATCAATGTAAGCTATATTGCTGTAGGATAAGCTAACATTTAGAATTCTTGTTGTTGCACTCTGCAATTAGAGGGTAAATTTTCTTTTCTTACTTTGTAAGTTAAACTGTCAGGTGTTTTTCTTCCTACCATTATAACTTGGTCATCAAACATATTGTTTCTTTTACTTTAGGACAGTTGAGGGGTTAAACCAGGTTATCCTAAGTCAGTAAAGGGACTACAGCAGGTTATTAATATGTGGAACTGTTTGTAAAAACTTTGCAAGAGTTTCGTTGTCACATTTTTTCCTTTTATTAATTCAAAACATGGAGGAAATATGGAGCAGTGGGTTGCTTGGGATGAGAGGGTTGAGGAGGGGGAGGGAGAAAGGCCTAATGGGAATGATTTTCAATGTATTGTTGTGTATATAATAACTGTTTAAGTATGACAGGGCTTAATTGGCCACCTTTGTTCATTGCTGTGCATGTCACTATGATATATGACGTAAGTCAGATTTATCCCATCAGATTAACAAAGCATGAAATACTTTCAAGATAGTAAAACTTTAAATAGCAATTAGAAGAAGGGTAAAGGTTATAGAACCTACAGTATATGCTTCATGGAAAATACTCACAAAGGTAAAAGATTATCGCCCCGTTTCTTTGCAACTACAGTATAACAATTTCAATAAGAGGCCGGCCCTCACATGGACCCTAACCTGCATAGTTGGCTGTAGTGTAATTTTTCTTTCAACTCACCTTTTCAATATTTTTGGGCAAAGTGGGTAAAAAAACTTAGTCATCATGCTTTGTTAGCCCTTACAGGTTGTAGAGATTTTCAGAATTTTGTGGGCTTAACGTAACAATTTTTAATTCACTTTCATAAAAACCTGCCATTACTCGTCTTTGACAGAGGATGAAGTTATATGTTTCAATTCCTTGAGTTTTCAGCACAGATTTTATCTGACCATTTTCTGAATTTGTGAGTGAAATTCATCTCACAGAGAAGAATACTTCAAATATTCTCATTTTCTTTTTGTCGATGAGCACACTATTATGAAGTAGAGCCTATCTGTGTCACCCAGTGTGACCTAGAATATAGTTTGCATTCATAGTGACCATTCAAAATGCAAATTTTTAGTAAACAGTGAGTATATACACATCTATAAAAGATAGGTACCACTCAAAGCTGAATGACCAAGTTGCAAACACTATGCACCCACTCAAGTTAGCAATTCGGCAGGATTTTAGACCTGTCAATCCCCTCTTGATAAAGTGGTGTGGATTACTAGAGGTCCTGCATCTGGTTGATGTTAGATGGCCCTGTCCTAAAATAAGGTCAATTAGTATTACTCTATCATGTTTGCTTTGGTTATTCCCTGGTGGATGTCCCTGTTTGACCTCAGATTGAGAGTTTTGTGTAATTAGATTGTGCCTGGGGTCAGACTGACCAGTCAGTTTTCATAATAGAAAGAGAAAGTTGATTTTAAAATAGGGAACTGAGAAGATCTGTTTGGACAATCAGCTTTTATTCAGAGAATGAGAGTATAGTAGTTCAAGGGAGTGGGATAGTATAGAAACTTGATCTTATGTATAGGATATTTCAAACTGGTTTACAAAGATACAAAATGTAGTTACACTACATTAAGCAAAGAAAAAATAAAAAGGAAATAAAGAACTGCATTAGATGATAAAAGAGCCAAGATAGGAGTTAAATTTTAAATTTAAAACATGAACGTACAGGCTTAACAAGACGAAATAATGCAAGAGTGCAAAGAGCTAAGAAAAAAATTAAAATAGTTAATTCCCTACAAAGAAAAGTTTTCAAATCGGTTAGTCCAACAGCCAAGTCTCTATGTTCCATCTTTGTAGCAAAGTACAAATAGCAGACATCAGAGTGCCATAACATGTTGGTGTCACAAAATATGTTAAATTCCAGTAATATAACATCACAATTTTATAAAGTTACAATGGATCTGTTAACCCAGTTGGCTTTACCAACAGAAGCTGCAAGATTTGTTTGACCTGAAAGTTTTTTTTATCTGCTAGTACTGTTTTGTTTTTGGAGAGATTATCTTTGCTGGTTGCAAATGACAAGCAATGTGATTATTATGTATTGTAAACACTTGAGTATAATTTATTCATTTATTGACTGTGGTTTAGGTTTTCACTTGGCAAAGACACCTACTGTCGACATCCAGTCAATATCATAATAAGTGTTAGGGTAAAAACATGTCTTTCACAAATTGCCCCATCATACATCTCTAGTTTGATTATAGCAGTTTGAATTTGAATATGCAATATCTGCACAAGTACCTTTCGTAAAAGAAAAGCAAATTGAACAGTTGGCTGAGATGGACGCCATGATGATGTTTTCAACTTTGAAATGTGAATAAGTTGATGGCACTGTTCACATAAGAACCTTTGCAATGCCATATGATTTGACACTTAAATGAATCATGTTAATTACAGCGAATCAATCCGGGATGCACTTTGGACAAAATCTGTGTGTGATTATTTTAAGTGGTGAGATCCTTCCACAAAAAGGATTTCAAGGTTTTTTCTTCCTTTTAAATGATTTTTTCCTTCAGGACTTGTCTTTAAGAAGGAAAAATATATCATTCTTCACAAAACACAAATGAGGTTGAGTTCATTCCAGGAGGTGCCACATTCTAATAACAGCTAATAATAATTTAAAAGCAAGGAAATGCATGTACGGTGTTATAAGTATTGGCTTAGCCATATTCATGATGCATATTCTGAGTTCAGAGTTTGGATTGAAGAATTGGATAAATGTGAACATATGGGAAGCAAAATACTTATTAAAGTTAAAACAATTTTGTTTTTTCGATAAAGGCTGGAAATTGTATGCACATTAATTATTTCAAGGAGTTTTTTTAACAAATAACAAAGGCGCAAGTTCAGTATTGACTGTAGCTGCAGAAGAAAATTGATTTGGTGGGTGAATTGATATTTCTATAAAAAGTTGACCTTCATGATTTTTTAAAGTTTGTACTGTGGAGTTCAGTTAACTTTTGTGGGGTTGGAATGTCCACTTTGGGCTAATGGGGGGCCATCTCCTAATAGTGCATTTTAGCAAGGTCAAAGTTGGTCCAAGCTTGATATTTATCTTGACCTGCAATAAATTCAAATAGTATTAAACTTCACTGAATTCAAACTTGCAAGGTTGATTTTGCCAATTGGATGCCTCCCATCTCTTGGGAGATCAACAAATGATGGCAAAGGATAATTTTGTAGAAGTGTAGAGAACCAGCAGAATAAGGTTGTCCCTTCAGGTGATGACTCTAAAATATCAAGTGGTGATAATCATGCCCAATTCAAGAGAGTTTGCAGTCCTGTACATGTATAGCGTACCAGAGAGTTCAAAGGCTGTAGGGAAAGAGGTCAAACCACCCAAGTTGACCCATCTCTGAAAACAGGAAATATGGTGTAAAAGAATATTGTACAGTACCTACATTAGTTTTGAAAATGTACTGTACTTCTAGAAATATAAAAAAGTGACTAACTTGGGTTTAGTTTGTTGAATGCTTTTTTACGAAATACTTCAGAATTGTTCTCAGTGGGGTGTACCTTAGATATTGAACATTTACTGTCATAAGGAGAAAGTCTATGGCACATTGTAAGATACACAGTGGGCCACAACTTGACAATGCACATGCAAGGCAATATGGTTGAATAAAATCTTGTCAAACAGATATCTAAGTAGCAAAATGTTTTCGTTGAATATTCATGAAATCCTTTTTGTAGGGTCATCAGCTTTATTTACTTTTTAAAGTGCTGTGTAGAGGGAGTGCATCTAACAGTAAAGCTGACACTCAGAATACAGCAGCATATTTAAGAGTTGTTAAACCCTTCTGTTCTTTATACAATTCTTTGTTATAACCTCTACAACCTTTGCAGTTTAAGCTGCAAGTTTTGTGTATATTTTTACTTACATCTTTCAAGTAAATCTTTCATATATTTTGATTTAATCAACAAAAAACTTTGAGGATCAAAGAGTAAACAGAATTTTGTGATTTTTATTTATTTATCAATTACAAATACACTGTGGCCTAAAGTTTTATGAATTTTTATGACCCTAGCTCCATTAACAATCATTTGTTGGTTGCAACGTGAAAATTTGAAAAGTGTGTAAATTTAATTGTTTTTAATTGAATTATTCTGGTCTTTGTAATGCTAGGTCTGTTTCTTGTCTGTCTGTATTTCCTCTAGAGCTCTCTACTCTACCTTCTGAAACATGTCTAAGCCATCAACACTACCATTCCATATGTTCACAGCCACCATTAAAATAAAATGATTTGTTGAGGTGCTACACAACAGTCCTGACTATTCCCCCATGACTTTTTTCTTCTCACCTGGGCTGTTTCAGGCTGGCTGTGTTAGTGCTAAGAGGCTGAACTCATAAGGTGAAATATACATACAGTTTTGTCAATCTTTTTTGTTTTATTGTTTTCCAGGTACTTCTGGACTGAGTTTTTACCCTTCATTTTATTTTCCAGACGTAGCGACTCTATAAACTTCAAGCTTCCATAATTTTTGCTTGTCAAAATACTTCTCAATTTATGATTCCTGCAGACAGTGCTGTACTGATCATTTCATTTTCATAATTACTGAGTGTACACTAAAAGTTCATTTGATCCGCACATTTCCAAATATGCATAAATTTTGTTCACTGTAATACTTTAGTCTGATAAGAATATTTAATAGTTTGTTTACAAAATGTTTTCCCTACATGCTCATAGGTTTTAAGTCATAATTAGCGATTGCTTCAGTGGGTAAGTACACTGTCCAAAATGGATCATGTGCCTTTACTAGCAACATTTCAACAGTCCGGCTTTAAATATGTGCAAAAACCTATACATATGCATAAACTTCACATAAAGTAAGAAAATAGGAAGTGTCAGGAAAAACTACAAATGTTTTACATCTTGTCATAAAGTTGTGTTGACATACCAGTGTCTTGATTTTACTAGACAGATGAAGAGTATGATTTTCCAAGAGAGATGTCTTTGAATTATTTCAATATCTGAACCATTTTGTTGACATAGTCTTGAAAGTTAAAACGTAGTTTTTGGAGTAACTAATGTCTTTTGGACAGACTTTCTTGGAAAACTTGAACTAAGGGATAGCAGTCTTAGAGAGCTAGCAACCACATAGGTCCTTTGCAGGTAATTATCTGTGGCAAAAATAGACAGTGGCCCATAGTGATGCTTGGTGTTGCACACTGTTAGCAATTCTTTTGCTTACCCTTAACTTCTCAGGTAATAGGGGACACAGTGGTGGGGGGGGGGTGGAGGTTAAGGCAGGAGAGTGGCTCCTGAAAAATAAGAGGCAACTCTAGGGAAATGCTTATAAGCAAGATATTGACCCTCTTTTTTGACAGTCAAGTTTGTAATTTACTCCACAAATCAAATTGAACAGGAACAGTACCAGTCCTATAACCAGGACCTTTACTACCAGATTTCCACCTTCCTGGGAAACAGAAATTGACTAGCTTGGTAAATTTGAGAGAAATTTATTACTTTTAATGCCCACATGGTACATTATTTTGGCAAAAAGCCATTGTCTAATTGTGCCAAAAGGAATCATTATGGGGACAATTGCTAATTTATCTGCAACTTAATTGTGAGTGATCCTTCTTCAGTCTTTGGAAGCTCACACAAACTTGACCAAGATGCAAGTCTTTAAATTTTGAATCAGTTATCTTCATATTTTATAGTCAAAAATAGTTTTGTCCTATGAAATTTAAGAAAAATGACCTCTGCAAATACCATGCTCAGCAATCCTGGAGGGATGGAGGATTCTGTGAGGATGGTAGATTCATCCCAATAAAAATGGGTGGAAGGATATGATACACATATCCACCCATAGTACTCTGTGGGGCACAAACATTTTATTGCCTCCTCCACCAGTACATATCAACATAACCATGCATTTAAAGCTCTATTAGGATGTACTGTTCTTAAATTCTCATGATTCACATGATTAATGTTTATGGTTATATTTCTCAACATAGCTAGTTCAAGATTTTCCAAGCAAAATGCCATTTTCCATTTATAACACGTTCCATAAACTAAAATTCCTCTTAGACCATCTCCCCATCAAACATTTTGTACATTGGTGGACCCTTCCATCATGCAGTTAACCCAGCATTCCAGAGACTTTGATGTAGGTGTATGTCACAAATGACACACCCATGCGTGCTTACCTATTGTTTTGGAGCAACAATTTAAATGAAGAACTTAAAGGCCCATTTCTCTCAACCTAAATAATACCAATTTTCCTAACTTTCTTACTTAACCCTCTCCCACAATTGTCTGAAATTCATCCTTATCCAGATACAATCTCAGGTGAGAATAGAAAAACTCAATTCATATAATCAAAACACTCTCAGTACAGTTCATGCTGTGTAAATAATTATAAGCTTTGGTACTCTGCATTGTTTGAATCAATAGCTGTCAATCAAAGAGCTGAGCCAATTGAGAATTTCGGTATCCCGTACCAAAATTGTAGTTCGGGATGAGAGGTTTGGCCCTTTAAGCTCACCATCAATGCCCAGGGATCAGTGGATGCATCTAATAATTTTTAGAGCCATTTTCATGAATTCTAATGAAGTGCATTATTCAGGAAGACAGTTTAAAAAGGAAACTTCCTTGTAAAATGGTTGGATTTTTATGAAAATTTTTGATAGTTTTTTCCTGGCTTTTGAATGCTTGTTATATTAAATGTCCAACTAGGAATTTTTCAATGTCACAAGTTTCAGTAGTCTCTGAAACTTGAAGTTGTTCTAGGGTAACCAATTCATCAAAAATGCACATGAACAGTCAAAAAGCAAGTTAGATGTCAAGTCTTCCAACAACTGCAATTAATAGGTTTCTACCATACAGGAGAAATAAAAAGTTTCATTACAGTCAATAATAGGGAAAAATGCCTCTAGATTTAAGGATTGAGTACTTGTCAATTAACTATTTTTTTTCTCTCTTCCTTTTTCTGTGAGAGTAATGAGGAAGCAATTACCAGTACCACTTTTCACATCTTACATTGTAACTCCTGAAGCCTACTATTTGTCTGTAAATTTGCCATTTTAAGCTCTTTTATACTGTATGACTTTGAGCTAAATTTAGCACACATTTGCATGACGATCCTGGAGGGTTGCCCTCATGGTAAAAAATAACTAGCTATGCTAAAACAATCCCTTAGTGCTTTCTCCATATGGTGGTACCATTTTGGGTTAGTTTACATTAAATGGTGAAGTTGTTAGTAGAGAAGTTGACAAAATTGGCTTCTTGCAGTGAAGGTCACAGCCTGGGGGCAAATCTGTTGTGCCTTCTAATACACCTCCTCCCTATAAAGTGTTTGTGTAACACTTTCTCAAAAGGCTGTGTAGAGGAGTGGGAGTGTCATTTTTGGGTTTGCCAGTAGCTTACAGGGAAAAAAGTGAGCGGTAAGGATATGCAGTAGACCAGTCAAAGGGAAATATTGCATTTAAAATGTCCCAACATAACATTAAAAGTAGAGAGCTCTAGTCATTTTCAAATCATTCGGGCTCAACAATTAAACCCAGCAATAGCTTCATCTCCCAAAAATATTATGCACAAGAAGAGTTATGGAAGTTGCATCTTTTGAAATGATGAAAGTTACATGAACAAATTGTTCTTGAGCAACATACAACTAAATGTTCTATCTGAGGAAACTTATTCCCTGAAAACAAGGCTACAATACTGCCTCATTTTTAATTATTCATTACTCTTTGCCAAGAAATATTGGTTTCAAAAGGATGAAATTTCCTTGTTAAACAAGGCAAAATTTCCCTTTAAAGTATGAAAGGATATTAAATGGGAAGACTACGGTCTTCACAAGGAATTTGAAAGAGCAGTAGGTATAAAAATTGTAAAATTTTAAAAGAGTGAAAGTATCTCATAGGAAAATTATGTGTGTAAGTTGAGCTGTAGAGTTTGTAATTATGACCAGGGTACCCATAGCCTGGAAGAGTCACTGAAAAGTCATGAAATTTTATTTTCATTCTCCATGACTGAAAAAGTCATGGAATATTGTAATAATGACCGAAGTCTTGGAAAAGTCAATGAAATTTTATTTTCATATTCCATGCCAGGAAAAGTCATGAAATATTGTAATAATGATTGAAGTCATGCAGAAGTCATGAAATATAACCCAGATCGGTGTTTTAATTCTTTACAAGTAAATTTACTCCTTTATTTTTTATTCATCATCATGCCATCAAAGTTTTATTAAAGCTCAGATTTAAATTGACCATGAAAAAGTCATTTTAAGTCATGGAAAAGTGATGACATTTTATTTTGTATGATATTGCAAGATATGGTAATTTCTTTACTGCACAGCCATGTGAGAGTGTACTTAATTGTAGGTTCAATAAGATTCCATGTGGAACTCCCAGAGACTGGAAGTTGTGGTAATATGGCAGCCAATAGCAGTTAGTTAGATGGAGTTATACCTCCTGCAGTTTCCAACCTATTGGTTCAAGTGCAGCCCGCCGCTGCCTTTTTTCCAGTTTTGGCTATCTCTGGCTTGTTTTACCTACTCCATTGCTTGTGCGGAGCATCACTTACTATGGCAGTATAGGTTCCATTTTTAGAGTCTTTGGTATGACTCAATCTGGGAATTGAACCCAGGCCCTCCGTCAGAGAGGTGGATACTGTGCCGTTACACCAAACGCGGTTTGGCAGCCAGTGACATAGCCACAGCTGGAAATGGCATAGCCACAGAAAAATGGGAGGGGGGGGATAAATTCCTATCTGGCTCTAAACATGAAAATTTCAAACATTTGTCAAGTGCTTTCCAATACAAAGTGGGAAATTTGCCATATGTGCATGGCATGACATCAGTGTGACACTGGCAATTCACTGCAGTTTTCCCAACTTTCAAGTTCAAATTCTCTCCATTATATGCTACATTTTTGTTTGAAAAGAGCAAAATTTTCTGTGCACTTTGCCAAATCGCAATCCTTAATGCTATATTGCTTGCGGCTCCTAATTCAGTTACCAAATAATTTTGAAACTCTGGAACTGAAAAAAAAGGAAATGAGCCATCTATTTATCTGACATACCATCATAAACTGACACTGTTCAGGTAGTCAGTTTTCCAACTTTTTGTTCATAAAATTACAAGGTAAATACTTGCTTCCAAAAAGGAAAGTTTTCTGCCTGCTTGGCATGCCACAGATTGCAATCCCTATTGCTGTATTGGTCGCTCGATTATTAATCAGTTTTCAAATTATTGGCTTTGGCAACTGGTTCTGGAAATGGTAAAATGAGAAATTTGCCATGTTTTGTCTCAGTAAAACAAGCATGAAATTTTCAAAAATTTTGTACATTTTTTCAGAGAGCCTCAATCCTCAGGCCTTTGATAACTTAATGTAACAGCAATGATCTTCTGTTGCTGTCAGTGCTGTATGTCTCAGATTTGCAAATACAGAGTGCAAATTCTCCAGTAATCCCCATACTTTAAATCTCCTCACAGAAAACCCAGAATCCAAAATTTTCTTGAAGCTCCCAATTTTCAAATATCTATTTAGAACTTGAAGGACAAACATTTTGGTGGGCATGATGTTCTACATATCATATTCACAATACAGTTGTGTTCACATTTAAAAAATCCAGAAAATTTGTGTGCTTTCCCCTATCCTCCTAGCTAGGAGGGGGGGAAGTCTAGCTATGATGACAACTAGAAGTCACCTCTCAATTATAGTTGCAGAAAGGTACAGTATGCAGGTTTTATGCAATAGTATCACGAAGCAAGGAAGAAGGTCCTGTTGGTGCACATCGAGGGGCTACTTAGCAGTCGCCTCAATCTTATTTTGAAACAAAAGCTAATCCTCACTATTTCTTTTCCAAGTACCTTACATGATATTACATGTATCCAAGAAAAAACAATGAGTTTACATTCCGTAAATGTCATAATTCAGTTAAAAAAATTTTTCCACATGATTTTCCAAAATGCATTCATATAAAAGGGTAGACTACTATACTTATCATTAATTCAAATAAGGATGACTAAATTTTCACTTTAAATAATTTCCACTGTTACTTCATCCTGCAAGGATGGAGAAACAGTCTCTAATTTTGATATTATTTTTTTATAATTTTTCATTATTCATAAGTTTTTTTGTTGTATAACTTTATGTGACCCCCTCCTTACCATTCAGGGAGTTTCGGGCATTTTGGAAGATGAAGTGGTGAATTTCTGTCCCTTTGTAAGGCCATTCATGTTGCTCCCAGGGTTCTAGCCAGGCCATTCAAACTGGGTACTGCACCCAGTTTGAAATTTACTTTTTTAAGTCAGCACCCAGTTTGAAATTTCACCACCCAGTTTGAATTTCATCATATACATACTCTAAACATAGGCCACATTGCATATTATCAAACACATAAACACTCCATTAAATGATCATTGTACTGATATTGGAAATAATCAAAGATCAGGCAACTGACCACAGACAAAGTCATTTAGATCTTGAGATATGGCCAACATTCATTGGAGAATGATGCAATGTCGATTAACTCCCACTCGGTTTGACATTTTTCCTGGCTAGAACCCTGGCTCCCACTAAAAGAGTAGGTCTATTTGTTAGAACCTTTACTTAATCATATGGTCAAAGGCCAATAGGAGATATTTAATAGAAGTAGACCTTTGTTGCATTAAGTTCAATTCTGAGCCATGTAAAATGATAAAATTGTCCCTGTAGCTGTTGGTGTGTGTTTTCTATTGAGGCCTGTTTTATTGAAACCTTGATATGAAAATTCACTGTACTTACAAATGTAAAGTTTCCTTGATGAAAGGTCTCCTTTTACATTTTCCAGGAACCCAAATTGTTTAGTATGACTCCCAGCACTGTAAAGTTACCATTCCATACAGAAAAAAATAGTGGCACATTATTGTATTTAAACATCATGAGTGGTATTGGAGGGATTGCCAGGTGGGGGGTCTTAACTTTTTTCATTTCTGTGTTGCAGGAGGTGGTGTCTTGCATCACATCTAATGCATTAGTTCTATTAGGCCGAATTACAATGTAGCATATTGTGTTCATGTGTACACTGTTGTACATGTTAGTTCATTTTATTATTGTAATCTCTGATTTGTTTTAGTAATGAATGGTCGGTGTTGTATTCTCATTTCACACTTCCTACTTTCTTTCCCTTCTCAAAACACCTTCCTTCTGTACTCCTATGATGATGAATGGTGAAGTAAAATCACACTATTAAACAGGCTCATAGCTTGGAGGTATTATGGATTATATTCTATCGCCACGTAAGGATTAAAATACTCCAAGTTTGTATTGTCTGATTTGAATGGGTGCTTTCACTCCATAAATACCTCCATGCTCATAGCCAGCTATTACTACATATTTGAGGTTGTAACTTTACTTAAAGCAGGAGCACTTTTGAATTTTACTATCACAATCATTCCCTTATCCCTTCCCTTAAGATGACAGTGTTAAGGGCAGATATTCAACACCCTAGATAGTAATTGTCCCAACCTTCAAGCCCCTCCCACAGCTGTCTAAAACTCATCCTATGGAGAAACAACCTTAGTTCATTGCTTTAGAACATACCCTTGTGAGCATGCAGAATATATAAGGACCTAATGTCAGTTCCGGAGATAACCAGGGGAAAATGAGGTTTAGCCAGATCGGGAAAAAATTTGCCTCTGTGAACAATATGAATATTTATGAGCATGTAGTGTCTACCTAGCTCCATAACCGTAGATTAGTAAATAAACAAATATGTGTGTATTCCAATGTGATATTGTAGTAAGGACGTAAAGGGCAAAAGAAACCACACAGTAGGATTGCAATGCATCATGAGAGGTATTTGAAAATGGCTCCACCCATGGCAACATATTTCCCCAATCTGGTGAAAAATTGATTTTGCTCGAAAGTGGTTATCCCCCGCACTGAATGTGTTGTTATCATAACACTCTCAGTGTATTTAGTGGAACATCAGCTACTCTGCATTTTTTGAGTTGATGTGAGTCAAAGTGCTGTGTTGATTGAGAATGTTGGTAGACTCTTGGTGAAATTGTAGCTTAGGTTGATAAATGACTGTCAAATCCTTTACGCTGTTTCTTGTCCATGTCATGTCCTTTCCCTTTAATTGTTTGTTTTCATTGATCAGCTGTCCTTTTATTGAATGTTTGTAATCTCCCTTCTCATCTCTTTTCCCCTTCCTCCATGTGATGTGCCCCTCAATATCAGAACTTTGATATCTCTTGGTTATTAGAGAGGTCAAGAATGCACCACTAGTCATAACAGTTTGCAAACAAACTGTACCTCTGACAAGAACCGTTTGCCCTCTGGTAATTTATATGCATTGAACATGACTGTTGTTCTGGTATTCCTTCTCCCAGAGGACAATCGTTTCATCCCACCAGACCAGCTTAAGATGAGAGAGATCAATAGGTTCGTGGTATCAAACCTGAGTGGAGAGTTTATTTCAGAATCTATAAAGCCATCTGTTTCAGATTATTCTGAAAGAAGGGTTACAGTAGATTACTTTTGTATTGTCAACAACCACCATCCTATTGTGAAGTGGGTTTTTATCAAACAAATAAGCTTTAAAGCTGCCTACTGAACAAAAATTGTGTAATTAGGTGTGGAATGTGATAGGACAACTTTCAAAAGACATTATAAAGGCCAGATCTTGTGTCAGTCAAATCTTGATAGAATTAATGTTATAAGAGCTCCCTCAGTGCAACAAAAGTTTTGTGAATGTGCCAGTGATTGAAGCGTAACTTCTGTTTCAATGGCTGCAGGTGATGTAATCATTTCCTAGGAAAGCTCACTGCTGTATGACACAAACTTTTTGTTGATAGGCTACAGTGTAGGCTGAGGGTTATAAACAAAATTTACAAAGAGAATCAGGGTTAGATGTACCACTTTCCAGCAAATTCAAAAGTAAATTGCATGAGGGGGGCACCTCCACCTTCTAAAGATATTTCCCAATTAGAATTAGAAGAATGAAGGATAAAAAACTCGATACTCCAATACACTAGCAAAAGTAAACCTCCATTTTGTCAAAATGTTAAATTTCACATTAGTTTACAGCTTAGGTTCTTTGAACAGGGAAAATAAATATTAAATGGGGATAGGGACACTACACCTCACCTGGGACTTGTATGAGAATGTGAAGAACAAAATTATTTGTTTTTTAGAGTGACATTCTCAGACTTAAAAGATGCGTTTCTGATCAGATTATTTCAATTGGTCCAGGCTACAGATTGCACAAACTGTGATTTCTCTGAGGTCACCCAGCCATGATTGTTCCTGATACGAAGCCAATAGTAGTAAATTTATATTTGGAAGAAACTGCTTTTCCTTTTGCCATTGCCTAAAACAAGAACTGCAGGATTACAAACAGTATAAAAAGTCCGTAATTTTCTGAATTGCCTCAAACAAGTTCCCCCTTAAGAATAATAAATAGCAATATTTTATCTTTTGATAAACTGTCCAATTACTTAACACTTAATTATCCATATGCTCATCTTTTAACTCAAAGGCTCAAGCAATGTGTGCATTGTATTTGTACATATAATATTAATGTTATGAGAAATGTATTTGAAACAAGTAATTATGCAAATGAGGGTATGAAGGCAGTTTATTTCCTATTTTGTTATTCTGCCCTAAAGCAAAGGTCTTATGTGGATGAATGAAGGATGTGTGATACCAACCTACTTCTACATTCTCTGTAATTATCTGCATAATAATTAGTGTCCAGTAGGCAAATTTATGGGTGATGGATCATTTTAAGATGGCCTTTGTCATTGAGTGCATCAGTGCTATATCTGAGTACTCTTCAGATAAAACTCTTGCAGCTTTGGTACATGTCACTTATTCACAAAGCCACAGAAGTAGACTTGGGCAATTTTACAAAATTTTGGATGAAATATATGTGTGGATATGCCTTCAGTACCATGAATTGGTGTAAGAGTTGATAGTAGTTCATACTAGCCAACTGTTCTAGGTTGAACAGTTTCTTTTCTGAGCCATAAAACCCATATAAGTCAGAACACTCCAATTTTCTGACTTGAAGCATTAAAGACAGTCATTCGTCACCTCAAACTACAGTTTCAGTATACGTATATCAAAACTCTCAATTGGTACAGTTCTTTGATTGGCATCACATTCAAACAATGCATCATAGCTAAATTACACAGCATGGGCACTGAGAGTGTCTTGATTACACATTATGGACTTGTATGGCCACTGGGACAAGCCATGAAGCAATAAACTAGGATTGTGTCTGGATAAAGATGAGTTTTATATAAATGTGGGAGGGGCTAGAAGTAAGTAGGCTGGGAGAATTGGAACTGTTTGGGATGATGAAAATATGCCTTTAAAGATATACTGAAAATGATCAGAAAATTGCTTAAATTCGTTGTTAACTTTTAGGGCTAAAAGGAGGAGTTAATTGTGCTCCCTTGACCATAGGCCATTGAAATAAGTATTGATGTATTTTACTGCACTCAGTGAATCATGTCAGCTGCAAGTATTATTTTTGAGATGATACATTACTGTTGGCAAGTATGAGATTTAATTGCCACTACATCATAACAGTATAGAAAGGTTCAGGTTCCTTCATAGAATCCTTCCAACAAATAAGCTACTTTCCTTGATGGGTAAAACAGATAATCACCTTTGTACCTTTTGTGAAACTGAAATTGAGAGCATAGACCATCTGTTCTAGGATTGTAGATTCACCTCAAGTTTTATTTTGGATGCTGAAAATTTGTTTTTTAGGAAACAGTACTTTTTTTCAAAGAAAGATTATTACTTTTGTTATGCTCACCCTAATCAGCCATACAATTTTCTAACAATGCACATGAAGAAATTTATTTTTGATTGTAAGTTGAGTAACAAGAAACCGTTAATAGACAATTTTTTTCATAAATTTAAATTCTTAGTAAAAGTCGAGCAAAGAAAAAGATTTCAAGGTAAAAAGAAAGTAAATTTTAATGATGTGGAAAGAGCATTTTCTTTATGCCCAAGCCTGTTTATTTGATCTCATGTTTCTTACTTAATCTGTTATTTGTATCCTCTTTGGACACAAGGTTCTTTGCATTATCCCTATACCTTTTTGTACCATTACAGAACGATATCAGGTAACGAATCTTATATATATTTTCTTTTGCTATTTGTTTACATTTTTATATATGGAGGTTGGAAGTCAAATTGTTCTTCGGGGAAGGTGACAGCTTGACGATTGGTGATAGGTTTTTTAATTGTTTCTTTTTCCTCATTGATCAAATGAATTATTTTGACAAGACTCTTTTTCATGTTCCCTGCTTTTCATGTTTTTTTCCTATTTTATCTTATAAGACGGTGTCCCTTTGGCATTGAAAATTTTCTGTTCTATTTCAATACCATTGTAGTTGTACCATTTAAGCTCATTGTAAAGTAAACATTAAGAACAAAATTAAGAAATGTATAAATTATATATACTGTATACACCAAATTAATTGGAATGTAATAAAGGAGAAATAAAAACAAAATAAACAAAAAAAAAAAAGTATAGAAAGGAGTTTTTTGTTTTGTAAAATTAGAAAACTGAATTTGATGTTGGCATTTAGAAAGCAAAAATTCCTGATATCCACATAACAGGCTGCATGACTTTAGAATAGCACACAGTTTCTGCAAATGTTATTCCTTTGCATGAATCAGTTTCTGAATATTCCAAGTCAATAAGTAACGACGTTTGAGTAAAGTGTACCTTAAGTCTTGTGAATAATTTTACAGGTATGTGAATGGATCTTATACATGCACCACCCATATTTATAGCTTATTACATCTCTTGAGATAAAAGATGTTGCACTTGAAATAATGGATTGTGCAAAATGTTGAAATGTCTTCTTTTATAACTCAATTTGCTCTTGTTTCCTGTAAAATTAAAATGTCTATTATGACCTCACTTGATTTAGACAAATGACTACTTTCTTGATAGAAGTGAAGTACAGTAAGCTGGTCACTCAAACAATAAAGTAACGGTCACTCTAATTTGACCCAAGTTACAGTTTTTTTTATGATACTCTCCACCCTTCTCTCCCAAACTTAAAAAAAATAAAATGTGAAAAGGTTGCACCTGTTTAATACACTGACATTACAATCAATGTACAAGCAAATATCTGAATGAACAAACTCAGACAATTTGTATGTATCTCAGCAAAGGAATGTCCACAGATGAGCTTTATCTTGACCATCACACAGAGTTTTTAAAATTCATGCTGCTGTACGTAGGGTATAATCGCTTGAAAATTTGATACTTTATTCAATTTGCATTTAACTTAAAATTTCTTTTCAATTTTATTGCATGCATTTTACCTAGTTGGCAAAAAAGTTGAGATTAAAACTTGGAACTACTGCAAATTAAACTGCATAATCTTTGGTGAAATTACACAAAGTGCAAACTCTGAAGTGCACCCTCATGCCAAAACCTCTTAGTCAATGCTTGAGCAAGCAATACATCCCATAAACCTAGAATGATTTTATTGTACCATTTTTAATTGGACCTTAATATATGTTTTATATTTACGATGACACCTCTTCATATAGACTAACCTGCTTTTATATCGATGTGTAGAATGTAAATTCATCAACACAGAAAGAACAAAAAATGAAGTAGTTTACACCTACTATAGTTATTTTGTGGAAAATCTATCGGTTGACTTCTCATCTAATTTATATCTTAATGGAAACATTTATATCTGACCAGTCATGTTTCTCTTGATGAGCATACCAAAAAGCTGACAAGATTACGACAAGATTACATGTTAGCTATATCGCCCTGCATGTTTTTACGATGGTTTTTTTTTTTCTTTTTTTTGTTTTTGTGGTTTGTACTGTTAAGAGTCAGTTTGTACTACTGACACCCTTACAGTACGTTGCCCTTTACAATATCTTGAAGTTTAGCATTGGTGTCATCTTTACTGATGCCTGAAATTGTCGTTCACAAATTGCTCTTCCATCATGCAACTTTTGATAGTTATATTCTTATCAATGAGAAACATTTATACTCTCTTCTGACCTGAAAAGTGAGATATGGTTGCTGTTGTTTTTATTGACAGTTTCCTGCTTCAAAACTAAATAAAAAAGCAACAGTTTTATATCATGTGGGTTATGCTTGGCTTCATTTTAATTACCAAAATTTTGGATGTTGATGTCTTCATCAGAAAATTAAAAACAGGATCAACACTGGTCAGTTATGCTTTCTATTTGTTTTCCACATTTCAAAAGCAATTGAGTTTGTAGGGTACATTCATCACATTCCTGTTATATTCGAAAATAACACAAAACGAAAAAGTGCCTGAAACTTCATTTTGAGTGATTGAGATATTGTTCATCTCATCAGTTAGGGCTTCACAAAGGCAAACAAACTCTTTGAACTCGCCAACAACATGACTTCACCCATGCTTTTGCTTCGAAACCGTAATTATCACCATGGCAACTGCTGCTGGAGGATACATAATCGATTACCTTGCCAACATGAGGGAGAAATTTTCACCCGCCTCTTAACCCATCATAAGAAGCAAAGAAAAACTGTTTTGAAATGAGCCCACGCTTGCATGAGGTGACTGAGCCCCAGGGCCATAATACATTCATCATGTGGCTATGAATTACCCGATGCTCCTTTTATCAAAATTTGATTTTCTATAGTGTAGCTGTTGGTTTACTTTGCTAGCTGTGACCTGAGTTGACCCATTCAACCAGCTGGGATGCTTGAGATGGAACTTTGGGGATTTTCAAGATTCCTTTTTTTTTTTTTTTTTCGGCCTAAGATTTTTTTTTTTTAGTTCTGACAGCTCAAGCGTTGGATTTCTCTCTCAGATCAAAATTTCATATTTCTTGATATTATTGGTTTATTTCATAGGTGTGTATTTAGAAGCAGGAAACAGGTGAATATTTGCTGTACAACATCAGTGTCTCATTTGTTGCTTGTTAGACATAGTTTGGTTCAATGTCAAGTGTAATTGTTTGTTAAGACTATAAGCTTTTATTACGTTGTTAAACACCTGCAAAAGTTAAATTGGTTTATTTCTCTTTATAATACTGCAATAGACACCCTTGGCAATACAGATACTGTAGTTAGTTATATGGAATTTAATGACAGTTCGACATACCAACACAAATGTACTTTATTCATCTAGATAAAACAGTTCAAGTCCATCCCTTTGGTCACTGTTTATGACAGGGGAAAATACCATGGCCCTATTATACACCCTGGGACACCTTTGGAAGGATATGGTATGTTATGTGGCCCTGGTAATCTGCCAGTCATGGGGACCGTAATAACAGGCTTGTGAGTGCATTTTATAGGTGATGGTTGGGAGAAAACTACTCGCAACCCCCAACCTCAGCACCCCACCTGGATACAGATAATGTATTTTGAATATGAATACATGTGCTGTAATTCGATGGATGGGGTTGTCTGGAGCATGCTGTAAGTAAGGACAATTGGATTAACATGTACACTAATATCAATAATGTGTAGGTGAGATCCTGATTGGTTGAACAATCAACAATGTGTGTTCGCCTTGGTAGTAATACAGGCACAGTGAAACAGAAAAAAATATGGGGGGGGTTGAGAGCCAGCAAGACTATTAAAGCAGAGTGCCACCATAGTTAGTACGGAGTGTACAAGAAAAGGTTGACTTTGTGAACCCCCAGGCAGCCAAAACAGCACTTTTGGTTGTTCCAAGCTGCTTGAAGCCCTTTTTGGCATATTTGGGTGGGTGGGGGGGATGAAGATACTTTTGGCTTTAGTTTTAGTCCTTCGGTTGTTCCACCACTGTAGTGATTTACTGCCATGTGACGACATGGACAGAAACAGGGATGGCAGCAACAACAGTAGTTGAAGCATTTGTGTCAAAAGGTGTCAAAGCACCTAAGATCTAAAGCTGGTGCAGTTACCACAGGCCCAGGCACATAGCCACAGGAGGGGGGCACATGTCCCTTCCCACAGAAATTTCAAAGTATGAGTTGGAATTTTATTGCTGTGGAAAAACCGAACACACACACACAAACTTGAACACGTATCACATATCTTATCATGCATGCCACTGTGTCATCTGTAACAGTGAATTAATGTCAGAAAGTCCACCAGTTTACATCTTACCCCTCTCAGATAGGCAAAAATGTTCCAAAGGGAAGGGGAACATCCCGTCCCCGTAAACCGTTTCATGGTGGGATCACTAATCTGTTGTGTCCCCCAAATGCTGCGCCCTGGCTACGGCCCTGCACAGGTCCAACGTTTCATATTGTCATAGTATTTATAGGTTCTCTAGCAATTAACACCCTGAGGTTTTGGCACCAATTCTCTAGCCGTCACTGATATGTTCTAATTGACTTGTTGGACAATGGCTCATATGGAGTGAGCACTCATTCAGAGATTCGTTAAGCATGGTGATCTACATAAAGTGTAACTAGTCTCTTTAAAGAGGAAATGCAGACACCCCAACTTGAAGTTGCCTAGCAGACTTTATTCTTGCATGATTGGCTCTGAAGAGTCATGTGACAATTTTTACCCTTCAGATATGTCAGATTATTACTAGGAAGAGACCTTACTAATTGATGTACAAAGAATATGTAATACTGAATTCCTAAAATATTATGACAGAATCTTTGAAGAGAGAAAGATTCTCAAGAAAAAAAAATTGTGAGATGTAGCTGTTGCTTCAGAATAAGTTTGGGGTGACTGCTCTTTCTTGCTCTTTACAAAAAAAGAATAGCATTCTACGAAAGTTCATGTAGTGTTGAGTGTATTGCTGGACTCGACTACATTTCTGTGTTATGAATCTGTATCTCTTGTTATTCATCTTCCATGGTATTGGTCAGCTGATCTGATTCTCTGGAGGTGGTTTGATTCAGATGAATAGCTGGGGTTCATTTGCTGACCCATCAATCTTCTATTTTGAAGCAAGTCAGTTGAGTTATAAATGGGAGCCTTGAGATTTAGGAAAGGTCAAACAAATCAACTCCACTTGACAACCCCTGAGGTCTGAAAAAAGGCCCCTGGGAATTTTCTGCATCTGTTTTAGAATCTACAATCCATTGCAGTTGTATAATGGGTAGGCACAAAATTTTGGCTATGTCACTCTCTGCCACCTTTCTTCAACACAAACTAATTCATACCTACAGCAAAAACAACAAGAACTCAGAAGAAATTATTATGTCACCCTCTATTTTAAATGTCACACATAGATACTAAATTGAAGGAATAATTGTATTCTGTAGTACTGCATTTTTCATTGTTTTATATTTTTTGAATTGAATTAGGGATAAAACTCAAAGCAGGGACATAAAGAATTTTTTGTAAGATATGTTTAAAATGGTACACGTACACAATGGCCTCTAGGTACCACTATTTATCAAGAAGGTATTAAAAGATCAAGTGCTGATACACTTCAAAATGATGACAGAGGCATAATTAAAGTAGAACCCTGCCTCCTGTAGAGATGCCTTAATGGTTAATTTGATGTGAAGGAAGAGGGGTGGGCAGATGGTGGGAGGGCCATTAGGGAACAAATATTTTCAATTTTGCATCATTGAAAGCTATTATTACAGACAGGGGAAAAAGAAACTACCCATTTACTTTTCATTTAAGTGGGAGTAGCGCCTCTTTTTAGTCTGCTTGAAAATATACATGAATATTCTACCTCCTCCAAAGGCATACAGTGGTAATTTTTTATGAGGGGTAAGGGGAAATTTGCCTGCATAATGGCACCATTTTTCATGTTTTGCTTATGTTTTGCCCAAATGGAACACCTGTTTTGCCCAAATTGGGAGAGCGGGTTCCCCCTGCACCACTGTCTGTTGCTTGTGACCTTCTTATGTTATTTCTCATCAAAATAGTGACAACAAAATGATCTCTCATAAGCCTGTGTAGCATCGATGTGGCTGCTGCCACTTTCCTTGGATCCATTAGTTTGCGGACTACAAAGCAGACTAAACTCTGATGTGCTGAAATCAAATAGATTGGATTTAGTTTTCTTCATTTTGAATGGATATTCAGTTACCCAGTTATCCTATTTCATGAATGGCCTTTTTAATCATGTGGACATTTTTATTTTCAAAGTGTTAGATTGGGGCATGAATATTTTAGATTTCTTTGTCCATCTTAGTTTGGGACACCTGCTTTAATTATCTTTTAACTCAAAATTTTGGGGCATATCACCTGGAGCCTAATGTGTATACTCAAAAGACGTCCTCCTTTGCACTCAGCATAGTGTGAGAAACCCTGCAACTTTTGAATTTGATGCCAAATAAAGAAAAGCTTACCAATCCAAAATTTCACTGTTCCAAGAGGAAGGTGTTATTTATGGTATGATTGATGTTTTTTTGTTTTTTTCTCTAGGGAACAAAACCAAAAAAGATCAGATCATGCAGGCTTTAAGATGAAATTGTTTTGCAATGAATACAATGGAGGGAGGGGGTTGGGGAAGAGAGCTGGGTGTGATATTTAGCCTCCCCTATACATTTTCAAGATAAAAATGTCAATATTACCCTTCCATTCTATCTAAATATATAGGCTACATAGTGCAGGTACATGGTCATATATCTAACTTATCCTTCTTATGTTTTCACTTTAGGGTGTTTCCAACCTATGATAAATGCATTTTGTTTGTTTTTGAGCAATTTCTTGAAACTCTATCAAAGAGTACCTTCTCAAATTTCTTATCTTCTCTGTTTGGAAACAGAAATAGTCCATGTAATGACCTTTTAATGCCTACAGGGCATAACTGTATTCACCTTTGATCTATAGTCAATTTCTCAGTGGAAAATTCCTTTTTTTCAAACCTGATAATACCAAAGAGATCAAACCAAGTGATCCTTTCAGTTTCTTTAAAAGGCTTTGGGGAGAACAAATGGCGAAATGG
Organism: Holothuria scabra; assembly: GCA_037179385.1. NCBI lineage: Eukaryota > Metazoa > Echinodermata > Holothuroidea > Aspidochirotida > Holothuriidae > Holothuria > Holothuria scabra. The sequence continues at coordinate 1,056,359 of CM074188.1, forward strand.
ATAATTTTATTCCCAATTTCTGTCATCAAATTTAATGGATTGTATTTCTCAGTTGAAGAGCATCTTACAAAGTTGTGGTATCATGCTGGTTAAAGTTCCTAATAAGAATAAAATGAATAGAAAATTGCTATTTAAGATATTTTTCTTATCTTTTAGTAAGTCTATCAGAGAAGTTCGTATACAGTAGAGAAAATTCATGACATTGTGGTTACTTTATTGAGTATCAAATCCTCGAGTGTAATTTGTTGCATTCAAAATTGCCATCCTTGGCTCTTCAGTTCAAAGTTTCAGATCTGTGGTTAAACGTGCTATTATGATTTAAAAGAGGCTTAAACACTTCACCCAAAACTTACAGGGATTTATTGTGTAAATTACACCTGACTTTTATGGTGGAAATCCTTGCCATATGGGGTGTGAATTAATGTTTTGTTTGCAATGAAATATCTTAGCAAGATCAATAGTTGGGTAATAGATATCAGGAATAGAAGATTATTTTCAGCCTAGCAATGTTTAGTACATAAAGTGGTCATTGCCCTATGCCAGTGTGTGTTTAAAGATCATAATCTGTAAACTTCAAGAACCATCAGCTCAATTAATCTTAGCTTCACACTGTCAAATCTTCAGCAAAATAGTTGGAAGAAAAAAATTCAGCTCATATGCCCTGCCTTGTGAGATTTATTGAAGCAAGATAACTTGCAAGCTTGAAAAATGTACTTAAAAATGTTGAACTTGCGGTAACTTTCAGCCCTGAGGATTAAATCGTAGGAAAAAAAAAAGAAAACGTTTTGTCAAAGCAGACTATGAAGGTATAGGATATTCACCTTTGTTTTCATTAATTTACTGTGTATACCAACGATTTTGGAAATGAAGGAATATAAAACATTGGTAACTTTAATATTCGGAGTGCGTGTGTGTCAATTAATGATGGGTTCCCAAATAGTTATGGATGTATTTTAAACGGCACTGTCATTAGTTTTGATGATTCATGTGTGGATGTTAGGCTGCCTATGTGATTCTTGAAATGACCATTTGGACAGAAAATGAATTTGCTGTTAACAATATATTCAGCAAATGGGTATTAAAATTCTTGTATTGGAGGTTCTACAAAATTGCTATTATTGCAACCACAATGGTAGTTTATATATATTGTTAAAGAAACAAAATTGTATTTAACAATCAAGATTTTGAGACTTTAAGTTTAAAGAAGGGCTAGACATATACTGTGCTTGCATCTGTAGGCTTCATAACTTGTAATTTTTTTCTCATGGATGTTGACACTTATTCCTTTAACAGTAGTAGTTAATTAGTTTAAATTACTGTATTCCATTTTGTCAATCATTTTGAACTGCTCATTTTATGTAACATTATTCTTAAACTATGAAAAAAGCTTAATACATTGCACATCTGAGGTAATAACTCGTGAGTTACTCCTCTTGAATTTCACAATACAGTAAAAAGATATTGTGACTGATTAATGTTTCTCAAGAGCCATTTATAAAATAAAGTACTAAAATCACACTACTGTAAATCTTAATTGTAATGACCAAATTTCCCTTTACATGGTCTCTATAGTTTTTCTTGGCCCCACCAGTAATTAAGCAATTGCTTGTCTTTTGGCAGATGCAAGCCTCCATAGCTTCCATTTCATCTTTTTCTCTTTTTATTTATTTATTTATTTGTTTGTTTGTTCATTCATTCGTTTGTTTTTCCATCCATCCGTTCGTCCATTCGTTCATTTATTAACTTGTTTCTTTGTTTGTTCATACGTCTGTACGTTCCTTCATTCGTATGTTCATTCATTTTACTCATTCATTTAGTCATATATTCATTCATTTATTCATCCATTCATTTTTTTATTAATTTATTTATTAATTTTATTCGTTTCTCTATCTTTTAAAGGGAATGCTTCACACTACCTGTATGAGGCAGTACTTCCATGATTGTAACTTTGCATACTGTTGTTCAGTTACTGTAACCTAGGAAGTACATGTATGATGAAGCAGTTTCCCTCTGATAACTTTGAATCTTTATAACATCTTTCCTCAAGATGGCTCTCGTGACAGTTTCCTTTTTACTTTCTTTCATCTTTCTTTAATAGATCAATAAATGTGACTAGAACAGACATCCTTGCAATGTTTACTCTTAATACTACCTTTTGTTTCAGGCCCATACTTTCATTTCCTGAAAAGCTATTTGAATATCAATTGGTCATTTCATATCAAATGTGATACATAAGATGGACACCTTGAATGCCCTGAGGGGTCAACTATTTCAGTTTTGTGTCAGTAGTCTGTTTCATCAGTAATTCTTCCAGACTGCCTGGCTTCAAGGATGGGCAATCATGCACAACGAAACAAGTGTTATTTAAGTCTCAAGGATTACAACATTGTGTGGCATTCTGAGTCATAACATAGTTAAAGACATAAGGTGGGCAGATTTTATTTCTTGACTTGAGGCTAACTTGAGGCAACTTTTGATCTGTAGTGAGTATTCAGGTAAAAGCTAATGAAAGGTGAAATCAGTCTAACTAGTTCCTAACACTGCTGTAGAATGTGCTGCTCTTGTATTCTAATCATTTTGGGGGGCAAGGACCTTTGAGGGTGTTAGGGTCGGCTACATACTGCAAATATGGAAATTAACTATTTTGACTTTCTTTAATTTTTTTGTACTATGGTGCATTGCATTATGAATCTTTCTTATTTTCATCAACCTCACTGACATTGAGCTGACACCGACATAATAATGTAACTATTTTAAGTACATGGTGTGCTAGCCTGATTACATAATTCTCTTACTTTAAAGGCATGGAAAAAGGCCATGGCCAGCTTTACTAAAATCAGTTGGTTCGAAACTGTGCTGTAAAACTCTACCCAACCTAAACTCTTATATCAAATCTATGTGATAACATATAAACTAATACAAACATCTACTGTAATTGTGAAGATACGATGGTGCAGTCTGTCATAGATTGGGAAGGGCAGGAAGGGGGGGGGAGTAGAGGTTTGTGTGGGCACATACGTTTAACACTTTTTGTTTAATTGTTACAATTTATTTCAGTATACTGCACATGTGATTTATTTTGTATAATGAATAAATGTTTCCGTTTGTACAAATTTACCATGCATAAAAATGGTTAAATACAACTTCCTTCATTGTGGGAGCCATCAGCTGCTTTGAACTGAAACCATACTTTAATCTAAAATTTCAAACATATCATGATGAAACTTCCTTTCTTACTTTTTGTAACATCATTCTTTCTCTACCTTGTCACATCTTATTGCCTCAGTGAGGAAATTAAACATGCTAACCACACTTGATATAATCACATTTCACATCTGATGAATTGATTGACATTTCCAGATATACCAAAATACACAAAAAGTTATGTAAAATTTGGGGTTAGCTGAGAGGCCACTCAGGTATGTATTAATTGCTTTTCACACAGGGTGAACACAATGAAAGCATAGATTTCTTGAGGACAAAATCAAATAGCAGTTACATCTCACACTGCCTTTGATCTACTGGGGTGTCTTTATTTCATAGTTAAAAAGCAATGTTATAGAATGTTGTTATAGAACCTGAGCATGAAGAAATGCAAATGGCCCAACTTCCATATCCACAGGACATTCTTGAGCTGAGGAAAATTACATGTTGGAGCTGGTTCAATCCATTTAATTGGTTCAATTTGGCTGCACAGTTAAATTTTCTTTGTTTTTTTCTTTGAAAGCCACAAGTAGACCTCCGCTAAAATGTGTTCAAATTTAAGTGTCATATTGAATTTTACTAAACATAGTATGACATACTGTGCAACCATGAACAATAAATATTTAAGGGTTACAAATATCCCTAATTTTCATGTGGGGGGATCATGTGTGCAAACCATTACATTAAAGTGACATTGTAGAAAGGTGGTACAATTGTTTCACCTTATTGTTTTACAATATATAAGGAATATATAAATTTATATGCAAGACCTATTTTTCACACAGAGTAAATACATGTACATGTATCTGGTATTTTTTGAAGTCAAAATTCAGTTTTCAAAAAATGCAGAAAAGTTTTTCTTTCAGGAGGTGAAAACTGCATCTCAATAGCATGTAGAGGTCAGAAGATGGTTATTTTCAAAGTGATGCAAGTTTTTCTTGGGATTTAATGCATCATGGGAAATCTGCTTCGCCCCTCCACCTCCTAATTACACTTTGTAATACCTACTTACCTGCAGTGAGTCCCTGGCAAGCCTTAATTTAATAGCACATTGACTTCAGGTGACCTCCAGAAGAGGTCACCCAGAGGTCAATTTATTCATGAATTGCAATGTCGCTGCTGGGAATATTATCAAGTGACAGTGTTTGCTATACCCCACATGTGGTGAGTACTAATGTTAGATCTACAAGAAAAGGTATTTAACTATTACAACATTATTAAATTTCAAGGACAAATAGGACATTTAATTATAAAGAAAACTAAAAAGGAAGCTTAATCAATGTGCTCACATTATGTAACTTTCTGTGGCTTTTGTTGAAAAGTGGATTCAGGTAATAATCAATCTTTAAACTGAGATACTGTATCTTGAGTTATAAAAAGGGTATTGCAACAGGATTTTGAGGACATGGTCTGGAATTTTTTGTCCTTCCTGTATGACCTTTATTAAAGACTACTGGTATGCCTTTAAGTTAAATGTTTGCAGGAACATTGATTAATGTGTATAAATATGTCAGAAAGAGAAAATCGATGAAGGGGGAACTATAAATGCTTATGTATTTTACTGGTTTCATTTTCAAGCTGTAAAATAAATGTAAATTTGTAATCATGTGGGGACATTAAAGGGGAACTTCAGTCATCGCAGTGTGGATTTGTATTAGCACCATGTACGTACTATCTACATCAGTGCGAGGTAGTTCTACAGTACCAAAGAATTGGTGTATGACAATCTGCTGTACTTAATGTACTGTATTGCACTATTGAATGCAATTATCCTTGAACAATTGCCAATCCTTCTTTTATCATCTAAGTAACTATTCTTTTATCATTAGCCTGAACAGTTATGATCCTGTTGCACTTTTTTTTCAAAATGATATTCATATCTTAACAAAAAAAAAAAGAATATATGACAAAAAAAAAAGAATATATGTGATTGATTAATGGCTTTGGTAGTTTACCTGTATTAGTCAGACAGAAGAAAAGAGAAGAACTTACCTTTCTATGTTTTCTTCATAACTCGAAAAAACAAAGCATGGTTTCAGAAAACCTTGGACGTTGATGAGCTCGAACAATCCTTATGAACCTGAATTGACCTTGATACACTTAATGCCTACAGCACTATTAAGTAAAGAAATACTGCTTTTTCATGTAGTACAGAATTTTAGATCGTAGAGCTATCAGTTTGATCACTTAAGAAGAAACAGATTGTATTAAAACTTACTTTTTTTCTAATGAACATCTGAGAATGTTAATTACATTATTTCTTGCTTTCAAGGACTTTCCCCTAAGATCAAAGCTTTGTGCTCCGGTAATTTCATTGAACATTTTTCATGTTAAGTTGAAGATATTCCCTTATTTCAAAGCAATTTGTCAGTGAACAATGAACTCAGGGGAAAAAAATTAAAATATGGAAAAGGAATGAACTTTTTTCTTTTTGTCAAAGTACTCTCATTTGTTTGCTGGAAGGATGATGTAAAATGTAGTAAGTGTATTCCCTCTTGCCCCCCCCCCCCCTTACATTTCCAATATTTTTGGACTGGCACAGTGCAGTGCACTCAGTTTGACTTTGATATTGCATGCTGAAATGTAAAGAAGAACTCTGCCATAGCATTTTGATAAAAATTGCATACAATACCTACATTAGCTTTTTTGACATAAAAGATTTTAAATTTTGTTTCCTTTTGAAAGTAAATTTACTTTGAGCACCCAAGTATCATCCTTATACACACTTCGATGCTTTGAGTAAGCTGGTCTGATGAAAGATCTGTGCAGGAATTGCCAGGTTTTGGAGTTTTGTGAGTTTTCAACTCATTAATCTCCATCATCCCCTCCTTATCTCCTGTATACATTATAGCTTGGATTAGACAAAGTTACGAGTTTATGTGTAGTAAACAACTTTCAAGACTCGTGCAGAATGAAAGTATTTGTGTCAGAACATATTTTGTAAGTTAAAAAGGAAGATCATGCATACAGCATAAATGCTGTAATCATATTTTAATGTTATTTATATTTAATCTGTTTGCCTTAAGTTTACTATTGGAACAAGCAGGAGGGAGTGTCATGGAATACTAATTTACACATTTGGCATCAAAAAGTGCAAAATTGTTGTTCCATCTGTTTTCTGTCCAATATTGAGTTTGTTAATATCAATACTATGTGATGCATGCAAGGAAGGGAATGTTACACATACTATGCATGCGACCTTATTGTAGTATTTCATATTATTAGGCAAAAGTTTTATGTTTATAGTTGTGATTCTCTCAGCAGTAAATATGGGTGGAAAAAAAATATTTTTTTTGTGCAGGAAAAGTTCTCTTGAATTGAATATCTTTTACTTGTAGCTAAGAAAGGTTGACGAATAACACAACATTTTAGCGTGCATGGCAAGAACTTTAAACAGTTGCTCAAAGCATTTGTTCTGTCCTTGAAACATGATCTGTTGGTACAGCAAAGTTGTATGTTCCAAACTTGGTCACTCTTCAATACATAATTTTTGAAAGGATTTAAACTTTTTTAAGATGTCCTGGAATAATAGCCAAACAATAGTTTTCAGCGTATGTGCTACAACCCAGCCAAAGCCTGTCTTTGGTTTTTCATGGCAGGTGGGAATAATAGCCAAACGATAGTTTTCAGCGTGCTACAACCTGTCCAGAGCCTGTCTTTGGTTTTTCATGGCAGGTGGGATTTGGGAATAATAGCCAAACAATAGTTTTCAGCGTGCTACAACCTGGCCAGAGCCTGTCTTTGGTTTTTCATGGCAGGTGGGAATAATAGCCAAACGATAGTTTTCAGCGTGCTACAACCTGGCCAAAGCCTGTCTTTGGTTTTTCATGGCAGGTGGGAATAATAGCCAAACAATTATTTTCAGCGTGCTACAACCTGTCCAAAGCCTGTCTCTGGTTTTTCATGGCAGGTGGAAATAATAGCCAAACGATAGTTTTCAGCGTATGTGCTACAACCTGGCCAAAGCCTGTCTTTGGTTTTTCATGGCAGGTGGGATTTGGGAATAATAGCCAAACAATTATTTTCAGCGTGCTACAACCTGTCCAAAGCCTGTCTCTGGTTTTTCATGGCAGGTGGGAATAATAGCCAAACGATAGTTTTCAGCGTATGTGCTACAACCTGGCCAAAGCCTGTCTTTGGTTTTTCATGGCAGGTGGGAATAATAGCCAAACGATAGTTTTCAGCGTGCTACAACCTGGCCAAAGCCTGTCTTTGGTTTTTCATGGCAGCTAGAACATTCATAGTTGATGCATGCTATCACATGATATCTTCAGCACTGAATGAATATATAAACACTATTTTATTTTAAAGACTTCATAGATTTCACCTTTGAATGGAGATGGTTTCTCCTGTTTGACGTCAATTGCTCCAGTAGTAATAGTCTAGCTATGAGTGGTCTTGAAATTTTTAAATAAAGAGAAAGCTTAGAAAAACAGATAGACAAGTAGAATACTTTTACTCTAAACTGAAGGTTGCATGGCTTAAAATGTGGTTGACAAATCTGATAGAAACATTTCTTTCTATGACAGCTAATCAATGTGAATATACTGCAAAATTCCAACGGTGAAACGTTTCTTTTATATGAAAATTTAACATACCTTGTCAGTAGCTCTACTTTATTTAACCATATTTCGAAACTTTATGTGTCAAGTTGGTAGACAGTCTGGCTAATTGCTCGGCTTTTTGGAGAACAAAAATGTCATGTATAGAAATGCAAACAAATGTGTGTATGATCACTTTGTTGAATCCCAACGCAAATTAAATGTCTTCACATCTTTCTGTCCTGTGTAATTAAGTCTTTCTGTTCAAATCTCCCTTGGCATTGAGATTTCCATGGAGCCACAATTGATACACAAACAGTCTCAAATTATATTGCCACTTAAAGTTATGAAATCAGAGAAAATTGTGTGCGTTTATTTGTTAACTTGAGTGACAATTGCCGACTGTAAGGTCAATGCCTTTAGCATCCAAACAGCGTTAAATTGGAGCATGGTTGGGTAACCTGTGTTGACTTAATGATAAGGGCAATATTTCCTCTCAGGGCAAGAGAGTTGATAGGATTTCATGAAGAGCAAACAGAAGCTGGAATCGGTCACAGTTAGCTAAGAATAACATTTGGTGATGATGTTCCATTGATGAAGAGATTCTAAACAAAGAAAGACTCAGATGCTCTTGCAGCAGGGAATAGAGAGGCTTTTAGGAGGCAAGGAGGAATAAGTCAAGTAGGTACTCCAAGTGGGTCTTCAGTTTATAATATCAGATTTGATGTTGAGATGAAAATCATCTTACTTTTATACATTATTTTATAGCTGAAGGAATGGGTGAAGTGTTCTTGAGTTGGGGTCTTATAATAAGATGGCTCTCACTTTCTTTTTCAAGTATTGACTTTTTTAAATGTGGGATTGACTTTCAATCCCACATTTAATCTTTGTTGGGGGATTAGATTGCTTTTATTTTGTAAGAATGCACCCACTTGGTAGGTCTGAGAATACTGCAGTCTCAATGAATGCAGTACCAGATTGTAAGGATTGGTGGAGGTTAGTCAAAGTTATGGTTCATCGGTCACAGTAGATGCTTTTTGCTAAAGGATAATTCATTGAAAGAGGGGGAAATTAGTTGATTTAAGAGGAACCATCTCTATGGTTTTATTGTGCATGCATTCTGATCAGACTGAATAACAAGTTGTAATGATATAGAATTCTGGTGAACAACTTTTTGAAGACTAAACACTGTTTATTCAATTTGCTTGGTGGGAATAAATTTATGGAATGAAGACAAGATGAACAAGCTGTTACATGTTTAAGCCATACCCCCTGCCATAACCCCTCCACCCTCCCCTTCAGTATATGAAGGTTTTAGTTTTCCATTTATACCCTCATCCAAACTGGAGTTAAACTAATTTTTGTTAAAATTTGGTCATGTAAAGATAAGGAAAGAGGCATTAATTTATAACAAGTAATGAATTGTCCATAAAATTATGTTGAACAGTAATTAAGAATAAGTTAAACGCAAAAATGATGGAGGACATAAGTGGTGGTTTTTTATTTGAAATTTCACAAACAATGGTGGTTTATAAAGTTTAAAAGATTTAAGATGTCTTTCTATTTCCAAAGTTCCCTTGGCTCCCTGGGAAAGGACAGAATTGTGAAAGCATTAATTTTGTGTCATATTTCATTTCTATGTATGATACTGTACCTGATCACCAAAAGGATGTTTGCTCTTTTCTGTTGTATCATGAAAAACTTAAACACATCATTCCACTGCTTCATGGTTAGCATTAATGGTGCATAGAAGTATTGAGATTCTTCAGCATAGCTGCTCTAGTTTATTTGAAATTTCACAAACAATGGTCCTTTATAAAGTTTAAAAGATTTAAGATGTCTTTCTATTTCCAAAGTTCCCTTAGCTCCCTGGGAAAGGACAGAACAGTGAAACTAAGCATTAATTGTAAGAGTTTTGTGCAGCTCTTGCAGGCAGAATTGTGAAACCAAGCATTACTTATAGTTCCTTGCAGTACGTATAGCCAGAATGGTGTTTAATTTCTCCTGACAAGTAAGAAACAGCAAATTTAAATCAATTTGTAGGCCTACACAAATTTGTTTTAAGTCAGGGAAAACATTGCAAGAAAAGTGTATGCAAATTTATGCAAATTTGATGATTTGTCACATTATTAATTGTTATATGGTGACACAGGCAGAACCACATTCTATCCCTTGATTATCTGACTAGTTACCAATGAGTTGCTTTTGGTTTGAATATTGTTGTGATATTAGAAAATACAATCAATTAAGATATTTGTGACCAAAGGAAACGTTGGCAAAGGCATATACTTCCAGTTCACACCACAGCAGGGTACGTGGTACTTAGTTTTGCTACAGTGGTACTTCAGACTTGGTGTAGCTGGCCCAGCGAGTTTTATAGATGTCCTGTCAGCCAGGCTAGTACATCAACTGTCAATGTAGGTAAAATACCTGCTATAAGTTATTTTGAAATAGAATTAGAGGAGCTCTGTTCAGTAGCAGGTAGCTAAAAAATCATAGTAATAAAAGTTGTCTTAAAATGTCATAGTATTATGTAAATGTCATGGGCACACTGTAGTTCATGAAAAAGCCTGCCAATCATACTGTATAAAGTGTGTATGTGACAGTTCATCTGTGCCTTTTTGTCTCATAATATGTTGCTGAGATCATTATCCAAACATGATTCCTTGTAAGTGATAAGAATTGATTTGACTTCAACTTCAATTGACTTTTATACAACTTCCATGGTTTCCTGCGGTTTAACTGAAGAAATGAATTTACCAGCTGTTTATCAGCCTGAGGAAGACTGTAATATCTGTTCAAGGAATATAGTACCCTTTCTTGATACCAGACAGTAGGGGTCAAGTTAAAAGGTCAACTGTCTGGATCTGTGACCTTTAGAGGTCAATTAGGTGACTGGGGAATGTAAAAGATGCCTGGGTACACAAAATGAAGAGTGTGAATTTGATTGAATTATTACTTATAATAAATTTGACTCTGGAAGAAAAAAACATCCATATTACAAAACCAACTGTAAAAGAAAATATTTAATGGGACTTTGGGCTTTTCTTCTCTGGCTCAATGCCAGCTCATGTTCACAGATTGGGTACTGTGAGCCAATTATGATTGCTGCAGGAAATAATATTGCAATGATGATTATTGACACTGCAATGAATTGTAATCTTTAAAGAAAAAGTTATCATGAAACATTACTTATTGCTCTAGTCACGCTGTTTGAAAGTACCCTTCTTCTTTATGAGTTCATATTTTGATCTTGATATTTCTGAAGTTACACCCATAAACTTCCTCATCAATATTTCCTAATATATACACATCTTGCATATGTAACCAGATTAAAGCTACTTTGTGTTGTTTGGAAATAGATACATGCCTTGTCATTAGGAAAATCACATGACGAGTGCCAATTTTAATTGAATGTAACAATGGGTCAATACTTAGTCAAGGTCTTAGCTCTGAATTCATAATGTATTGAATGAAATATAGTAAACTAAAAATGTTTCAAGTCGTAACAGGATCATAAACTTGAGCTCTTTCAATATTGCTCATAGGCAAAAGCTGGCAGTAAAAGATGGATATGGAACTAAATGTGTTTGTATACAAGACATCATTTTTCATAACAGGTAAATTTGATTCTCTCCCCAACCATATTGATATTCTTTGATTAGAAATATAGGAGTGATCCATGAAGAAAATATGGAAAGTAAATATATAATGTAAACTATCTCTTAGCATGATTGATTCATTTTAATGTATGCATGTATATCACAAAGAAGTATAGAAATCATGACAGGTCTTCGTTCCCATTGTGTTATATGAGAAATATATAATACATTGTAAAATTCTGAGAAAGAATAAATTGGGAAATTTGGTGTTTTACGTACCGAATGTCTCTCGTCACTGTTTGTAAACTGATGGTATAATTGATAGTTATGTTGTAATGGTACAGTCTATATGGACACAAAGTATTAAGTTCCAGACTGACTGAAGTCATGTAGGTATGTTTCACCAGCATGGTGAACACTGTATGCACATCTTCTTTCAGTGCGTGAATACCATTGAGGAGATTGAATGAAGAGCTTTTATGTTAATTCTAAGGCTATAAGATGCCATGTTAAGAAGGAAGATCAAACTGCAAGTCTTTATGTCTGCACCTCCCTCCTATCACCTTATGTATATTATTTATACCTATACTATAGTAGAAAATCACAGGGTGTAGGAGACCTTCTGCCTTTAGGGTTAGCACCGTGTTATCAGTTTGCCAGATGGTAAGTATGGGTATATAAATGGTATATGTGAGGTGATAGGAGATATTGTCTTTCATAGACCACCAAACCAGGGAAGTTTTGGGGGGATTTTCCTGTCTAACTGTCTACAGGAAAGTAGGGAAATGACAAATTTTTAAATAGGGTTGGGAGAGTAGACTACAACTGTTAATAAACTAAATACTTGATAACCAAAAAACCAAATATGACAGATCTTACAAGCTGGCTGATTTAAGCAAGAGCAAACTCTAATCTCTGTCAAGGTTTCATTTTAGTGTGTTTACAGAAAATGGAGTTCTTTAGTGTTCCTCATGTACTTAATAGAGGAGTCACTCCCCAGTCCTATAGCGTTCTAGGCAAGACTTGCCATAGTAGACATAAGGAGGATCTAGGTACAGAGACTACAGTGATAGAGTGCTTGCCAAGTTGAATTATGAAATTGACCAATGCTATTACATTTGATGTGATGGTAAAAATGTGCTATATAGGTTCATATCCTTTAATTATTGTAACTCTTAGATCATGTTCATTATGAAATTGGTGTATGGTATCTATACACATTCTCAAAATTTGGTCAAATACTTTTTTTACAATAAAGAAAGCTTGAGTAAATCTCAATTTAGTTAGTTGTTAAAGTGTTGAAGTTGTTTCAGTAGTGTTTTCAGTTTCACAGACCTTTTGGAATTGAGGATGGAGTATTCTGAAACTTTTTTAAACTTGCATCAGTATTTTGAATGAATGGAACCAGTTCTCAGTCTGTTTGTGTATAAAATCTGACTATTTCAACATTGCTTCCGAACACCCTTTGCAAGTTGTATCCTAAAGATATTTAAACAATCTCTGCATTTCTATTTATATCTAAGGGGAGTTCCCTAACTATGTTTTGCTTGACCTTCAGCCTTACACAAGCATTATTAGTTGACTCTTTTCACTGCCCTTTAGTAGCAAGTGGTTTTCATTTCCTTATTAGGCACAGAATTTCACCTCAAAGATCAAGCCTTTCTTCTACAGGTTACAGATGCACACAAATGCCACATATCGCCAGTTTGAATTTTTACCACCACTGTCTATTGCTAAGGTAGGTTTTTTGTTACCAGATAAAATAGCCTGCAAATCATTGGGGCAAAGGTCAAGCTCAAATTGTTGGTGAGGTTGGGAAGAGCAGAGGCCTCTTTCAATTTAATACATTCCCTGGGTGATTGCTGTGGAATGTTGTTTTCAGAAAAGCTATAAAATATCTGTCAAAGCTGGTTATGAAAAATGTAAATTGCTAGACAGCCTGTAATGATGCCGAAAATATTGAGAAAAGGGAAAGGATGGAAGTATAGTGTGGAGAAATTTTATGACTTATTTTTATGACCTTGAAAAGGAAAGTTTCAAACCTGCTGTTTCTCTGCCAGCTATATTTTCTAAATGGATGGATGTGAATATGTAGTCATCAAAATTGTTGCAGGTTTTTGAACATTTTCAACTTTTGTTTTACAAGGGCGTGGATGGTATTTCTGGGGAACTTAATCTACTTTACATAGATATTATGAACAATGACCCATTTAGAAAGGTTGGCTTTGGTGATTAGGGCCTCATACCTTTGTAACTCAGGACTAACCATAACCAAAGAATTGTTTTTGGGAGGGGGAACCAGAGAGGGCTTGTGCGGAACTCTCTTCATGGAGGCCTAGGTAGTAGCCTCAAGTATGGAGTTATCATCTACTTGCATATTTTGGACTCTTTGATCTTTCATGGGGGCAAGAAATCTATGGGAACATGTCCCTATATCCTAGCTACATCAGTTGGTGTGATAGGATTATAGGCCTATATACCAGTAATTAAGGAACCATTGAAAGAGTTGCTTCACTTAAATGAGTAATCAAGATTGCTTTAGGAAATTACCTGGGGGCACATGTATTATCAAGATGTTCTAGCACTTGGCAGGGGTAGGGAATAGTTTTCAATATGTGCATATTGGTATTATTCTGTTGACTTTGAATACTATCGCTAGTAATTACTTTTGCAGTATCAAGGAGCATTATCTTTTTGTAAGGAATTTCATAGCAGGGGAGGGTAGGGGTTGTTTGTGGAAAGAATTTCTTTTAATGTTAGTTCAGCTTTTCACGTCTGAAAAATACCCTTAGAACAATCTCGTCAGGAAACGTTCTCAGTGCTAGTTATATGCCCATTTAAGCATTTGAAAATGACCATGAAGGTTGAATTTGATAGCACTTTATCTCAGAATATGCTGTAAGGGAATTTAGCCCTTCAGTGCACTTTAAGTAATTTGATTCCCTTTTTGCCAGCACATATTTCAGGATTTGTTGTATTAGCTGTTATTTGAACCCCAACTATAATTGGGGACCGCAGTTTTTCCCTAAAAACTGTGGTAGCCATGACAGATTTCCTTAAAGGCTGATATCCCGTAATGAGTTCTTTGCAGAACTTAAAGGAAGTTCTTTTTTCACCTAAAAATCAATTTATAAGAAAATCACTGATCTGTAGCTTTACTGCTATACTGCAGAACAGAAGCTGTAATGGCCTTTATAAAGAAACAGTCATTCTGCTGCATACCCCACTGAGCCACCCATCAGTTGACACTCCCCCTTTAATCTCTGCTAATGGAGCACATGCACTAATGATTCTGCTTCACCTTAAAGACAGTCCATTTAACACAAGGTAATCAATACCAGTGATAAAGGCTTTTTGGGTGCCCTTTGACCCCCAAACTATTTTATCTTTTATTAGCTGCCTTCCAGCACGGTTCCTGTCCCCTTTTTGTTTCAACACAAAAATTCATCAAATTTGTAAAAAACATATTCAATGATGTATTGCACAAGCTTCTATTGGCTTTATTCATCTCTGAGACCACACTTCACCAGGGGGGTATTCATTGCTACCAGAGCTGGTTGAATGTTGAACCTGACTACCTTCTGATCAATGCTGACACATGAGGCAATCCAATTTGCTTTCATGGCCCTACTGTCACCATAAATCATTTGCCCTTCTTGAGCACCACCTGCAGACCCAAGCAAAACTCTCAGATTGTCATAAATTTGTCAGGCAGCCAGCCCAGCCAGGAATGTGTTTTGGTAAAAACTTTCAAAACCCTAGCAAGAGCTTGATTTATTGCTTGAGAAACATTTTCTCTGACCTGGTGTGACCTTATATGACCCAAATTCTGGCAGCAACAGTTTATGGTGATTGAGCTGAATAAGCTGGAAGTATGACTTGTGCTGAAGTAAGTAGGGTATGGGGAAAGAGGGAAGGGATTAATTGGTAAACAGTATGGTATGGTGATGGAATAGGTCTTTTCAGTCAAGCCTCGCTGTAAGCGTTAATGAGGCTTGTGACGTCATCCTCTAAAATGGAAACTCCGCCCACAAGAGAAAATCATGAGTTTCGCAGAATAGGTACCTAACATGCTGGGGGAACTTCAAGCTTCTGAATAATGCATTAAAAGGCGTTCCTTGTTGCTGTATCCTTGGTCATTTGAAATTTGAAAGTCTTTTCTTTACTAAAAATATCGTGAGGTATTGTTTCTTTCGCAATTTCACAGGGAAATTTTCCATCAAAAACAGGTCAACTTTTGGTGGTGTTTTTTGACTGGCCTCAAATTTTGCGAATACCTGACCGTATTCAGGATCATTGGGGTGTAAAACTTCCAAAATCGAGTGTTTGAGACATAAAGCTAACTACTGATACCTATTACACTACGAGCAAAACAACAAAATAGTCGCAATGAACGTTTTTGCAAGTTGGAATTTTGCACTTTTTGGCCACGTAGAGCATCGCACAAGGCGGTAACGTTATGGTTAACATATGGTAACATATGGTAAGCTACTGTTATGTGTTTTGATTCTAGGCTGCTAACTAGGATACTATTTTAGTCCTTATGTCAAGTAATAAAGTGAATCTTAATACGACTGACAGGCCCTTTTAAGGTTTTAAACCACTAACAAATAACATAAAAATTTTACAGACAGGCCTAGTCTATACTAGGCCTTGGCCTATGCATGCTAAGACTGCACACTGTGGTACATAGTGAATGTATGTGTCCTGATGATCTGTGATCATCATACAGATACTACTTTACTAGTCCTTGCTTGCTGTATGAGTGAGTTTTCATTTTAGAAAAAAGCTTGTAAAAAATTTTAAGAGGCCTGTAGCACAAAAATTATTGTGTCATATGCACCTTGTGAATTGAATCGGGAGCAATGTACCGCAGTATCAACGATGAAGCTGAAGAACCAAAATAAGCAAATAAGTGTTACATTTACAGGTATTGCAGGCTACATGAAACAATTGATATAGGCCCTATAGCCATTTATTTACACACACACTTTACCAGCCTGTCGGTTCTTTCACATGGTTTTACCAGACAAAGTCAAGAATTTTCAAAAGGGAAATGACTTGAGGAATATACCTAAAGTATAATGGAATGCGCACCATAAGAGCTCCATCAGTTTCAGGATTTTTTTGTTTATTATTTTGCCTGGGCCATTGTTCTCAGTTTTCTTACTTACCCTATTTTTGTACTGTTGTGCTGAATCATATTTCTACACAAATGAATTAATTGTGCCTTAGTTCTTAGCCTGTTCCTGTTGAAATTTAATTGCTAGTTATAGCCTACACCTACTAGTGCTCTAGGCCCATTTGGGGGTTAAGGTCAAGATTAGAGGCAGCATTGCTATGTACCCTTTTCTTGTATAATGGCACAAATGGGATTCTGAGTCAGTGTATCCTAGAGGACAATTTTTTCTCTACACAAGCAAAATGCCAATTTACTGACTAAAGAATTTTGGTTGTGCACTTGTGTCCTGTATCATCAGCTGTTAATTCTGATGGATGAAATCTCATATGTTCTTCTGAGACTGCCTTCTCATTTGAAGTATAAACTGTTGTCATTTTACACCACTAACTGAGCAGAGGAGAGATGAATAATGTAACAATTGCCCCATCACATAGTAATGGCATATTACAGTCAAAATTTTTGTCACTAACTTGAATTAACTTGATGGCCTGTTATTACCTTACTCTCAGTTGATATGTCTCCAGTTGTGCATGGGGGTGGGGGTTGTGTACTGAGTACCCAGTTCCCTAAAAAAACTTAAGACCCACCCAGTTCCACATGCTGTTCATAACTTATATTACTAAACAAAGTGTTTCTGATCAGAGGCTTAGTCATTTCTTCGACCTCACCACCTAAGGATAAGGATCAACTGACTGTATAGCGTTTATTACCCCAGAGTTCACTAACAAGCCTTACAAGAGAACTATACATTCCAATATCCCTCCATTTTACCTCTTTATTGTCTAGTTTAATGCCACAATTTTTCTGTCATGTTATTGTTTGCAATAATTTATGAGTCTAGTACAATAACTGTGATTTACTGATTGTATAATGTGGTAACGTGCAAAGTCTATGGCCATGTATGTCAAAAGGTTACCATGAGTCGGTCAATTAATAGGTGTTGTACATCGTGTCAGTACCTTGTATAACACTGTGGTGATCGACTCAAGGTACTGACGCACTTAAGATACAATCACTATAACCCTTGCATCGGTAGCCACTTAATCGTTACAAGGTTTTCAAAAATTGACTCTCAATGTAATTTTCCTGCCATATATATGTAAGTCAAACGTAAAGGAAGACTCGACGAGGTTAACATGATTAATACTTATGTGGAGGATATTTTCTCGCTCGGTGTAGTTCCATTTTCGCGCAACTAATGCAAACACCTCAGTACGGGAAATTGGGCTTTTTACATACACGGTGCAAGGCAGTGTCAATACCTGCTCTAAACTTTATGCGAATACCTGACCGTATTCAGAAATATTTCATGGTAACGTTAGATTTTTTAGGTGTATAAGGAAATTTCTGATGTACCCTCTTTCTGGCATACCGTACAAAAAACTTGTTTTTAGAAAAACCAAATTTTCCGAACAGAATGAAAACTGTTTTTACGAGTTCGAAAAATCGTCTCAAATTCATTGCTTTGTGTATAAAATACTTCAAAAATGTTGCAAAACTATCGGAAAATGTGTTCTCTATTAATTTTAATGATGATTTTGTAAGATTTTGTGTTTTTCATGTCAAAATTTGGATTTGAAAACAGTAAGTTTTTGCTAATTATATATGCAAAGGCTGTGACGTCATGCATACTCAAATTAGAAAAGAAGCGACTTTTGGTGGCTGTGCAGACTGGCTGTTTTGGTGGTAATACACTTGAGAAGTATCCAATACTAGTCTATCAAGGTATACTTGACATGTTGTCATACGAAGGGCAGAACTCTGACTTCAACCTGACTGTTTGCATAAAATTTTTTACAATTTTGCAAATTTCAGGTATCATTTGGAGTGAAAACTTGTGCATACTTTCCACTTTTTGTTTGGCATGTATGGCATAGATTTGACGGTACTTCATTAGATAAGTTAGTAAGTAAGATAAAATTTAACAACACACCAACTTGAATATGTTATATAGTGTCAGTCAGATCTATATAAAGTTCAAAGTGCAAATTTATTTTCAAGTGTGGTTCAAGTTCAAATGTGGTTCCTTTTAGTTGTCTCTCAAAGGGCCAAACCTCTCACCCCAAACTACAATTTTGGTACAGGTGTACCGAAATTCTCACTTGGCTCAGCTCTTTGATTGACAGCTGATTCAAACAATGCAGAGTACCAAAGCTTATATTACACAGCATGAATGGTACTGAGAGTGTTTTGATTATATACATTGAGTTTTTCTATACTCACCTTGAAGCAATAACTGAGATTGTATCTGGAAGAGGATGAATTTCAGACAATTGTGGGAGGGGCTTAAGCATTAAGTGTTAAGCCCGATGTGGAATTTTTCCAGCAAATACTGCCGAGCGATGGTGTTTTGAAGGAAATAATACTGAGTCAGATACCACAGTACTAGATAATGGCCCTTTGATCCTGCCCACCTGGTCACACCTGGTCATCTCCATTTACCAAACTCGTGAAGTGTGAATAAACTTTTAAACTGTCTATTGTCCACAAGAAAGTTCTCTTAACAGAGGTTGTTCTCAACAAGACAATGGACTGTTCTGTGACAAACTGGGGCAACAAAGCTGCTTACTCATTGCCAGGTGAACTGTGGGCTAATTAAATAGGATCATCTAAGGCCGTGTTTCCACTTG
Organism: Holothuria scabra; assembly: GCA_037179385.1. Classification (NCBI taxonomy): domain Eukaryota; kingdom Metazoa; phylum Echinodermata; class Holothuroidea; order Aspidochirotida; family Holothuriidae; genus Holothuria; species Holothuria scabra. Next base: position 1,075,518 of record CM074188.1, read on the forward strand.
ATCCCCCTATGCTGATCGCCCCAAGTTCAATCAACTGGAAAATTTTGTGACCAACCGCATGAGTGTTCCCATTTGATCGCCTGCGCGAGATCTGATCCCCTCCTCCGGTTCAAGTAACAGGAAGTTGTTTCATTGAAATTATGTGTGCAGGTCAGGTTTGTTTACACAAGTTTGTGTGGCGTGAAGAGCTTCGCTGCGGAAATACGTCATGGATCTCGGGTCACCTTGATCCCCTGTTTTTGGTCCCACTTGTTTTCTTGATCACCTGCACGCGGTCTGATCCTTCCCGAAGGGGCGATCAAGCTCTCAGGATCTGATCCGGGGAATGAGAGTGTTCCCACTTGCGAATTGATCCCCTACTCGGGGTCTGAACCGGATCTGATCGCCTGGTCGTTCTCAAGTGGGAACGCACTCTAAGTGATAGTGCTTGCTTGATTAGATGGTTTAGTGAAGACAAGCAGAAGGTGCAAGCTCAGTGCCCTTCGGAGAGAACACGTAATGGTAAGAAGGTTAGGAGAATTGGTACTGTTTGAGGTGAGAGAACTGGGCCTTTAAGAAAGGGGGAAAATACTGTGGGCATCCTTCTACAATCCCCAGCTCCATTAGAAGATATTACAGAATAAGTCGAAAAGGAAAATGTTGACAATTGCATAAATGTGATGCTCTTATCATTACGTTACATTTCTATAGTTCCTATTCAAAAAGTTAGTTCTCAGTGCAGCATACAAGTAACAAAAACTTTAAAACATGAAGCAAAGCGATGACTTAAAATTGTAACTTGGATTTAAAAAAATGTGTACCAGGAAACAAGAATGCCACATTTGGCGTTGTCATCTGTTTCATGTTATTTTGGTAAAATTTGATGTCATCAGCTGAATTAAATGAAAGGCTTTCTCCTCAAAAGCTTAGTGAATTGGATAGCTAATGAAACCAACTCATAAAGTTATGTCTGATTTACACACACCCCTCCTCAACTAACTTTACACCAAGAGATATCAAAACATGTGATAGGAAATAGGAAAGTTTACAAACACCCCTCCTCACCTAACTTTACACCAAGAGATATCAAAACATGTGGTAGGAAATAGGAAAGTTTACACACACCCCTCCTCACCTAACTTTACACCAAGAGATATCAAAACATGTGATAGGAAATGGGAAAGTTTACACACACCCCTCCTCACATAACTTTACACCAAGAGATATCAAAACATGTGACAGGAAATGGGAAAGTTTACACACACCCCTCCTCACCTAACTTTACACCAAGAGATATCAAAACATGTGATAGGAAATAGGAAAGTTTACACACACCCTTCCTCACCTAACTTTACACCAAAAGAAATCAAAACATGTGATAGGAAATAGGAAAGTTTACACACACCCTTCCTCACCTAACTTTACACCAAGAGATATCAAAACATGTGACAGGAAATGGGAAAGTTTACACACACCCCTCCTCACCTAACTTTACACCAAGAGATATCAAAACCTGTGATAGGAAATAGGAAAGTTTACACACACCCCTCCTCACCTAACTTTACACCAAGAGATATCAAAACATGTGATAGGAAATAGATATGTTTACATACACCCCTCCTCACCTAACTTTACACCAAGAAATAGCAAAACATGTGATAGGAAATAGGAAAGTTTACACACACCCTTCCTCACCTAACTTTACACAAAGAGATATCAAAACATGTGATAGGAAATAGGAAAGTTTACACACACCCCTCCTCACCTAACTTTACACCAAGAGATATCAAAACATGTGATAGGAAATAGGAAAGTTTACACACACCCCTCCACACCTAACTTTACACCAAGAGATATCAAAACATGTGATGGGAAATGGGAGAGTTTACACACACCCCTCCTCACCTAACCTTACACCAAGAGATATCAAAACATGTGATAGGAAATAGGAAAGTTTACACACACCCCTCCTCACCTAACTTTACACCAAGAGATATCAAAACATGTGATAGGAAATAGGAAAGTTTTCACACACCCCTCCTCACCTAACCTTACACCAAGAGATATCAAAACATGTGATAGGAAATAGGAAAGTTTACACACACCCCTCCTCACCTAACTTTACACCAAAAGATATCAAAACATGTGATAGGAAATAGGAAAGTTTACACACACACCCCTCCTCACCTAACTTTACAGCAAAAGATATCAAAACATGTGATAGGAAATGGGAAAGTTTACACACACCCCTCCTCACCTAACTTTACACCAAGAGATATCAAAACATGTGATAGGAAATAGGAAAGTTTACACACACCCTTCCTCACCTAACTTTACACCAAGATATATCAAAACATGTGATAGGAAATGGGAAAGTTTACACACACCCCTCCTCACCTAACTTTACACCAAGAGATATCAAAACCTGTGATAGGAAGAAGGAAAGTTTACACACACCCCTCCTCACCTAACTTTACACCAAGAGATATCAAAACATGTGATAGGAAATAGATATGTTTACATACACCCCTCCTCACCTAACTTTACACCAAGAGATATCAAAACATGTGATAGGAAATAGGAAAGTTTACACACACCCTTCCTCACCTAACTTTACACAAAGAGATATCAAAACATGTGATAGGAAATAGGAAAGTTTACACACACCCCTCCTCACCTAACTTTACACCAAGAGATATCAAAACATGTGATAGGAAATAGGAAAGTTTACACACACCCCTCCACACCTAACTTTACACCAAGAGATATCAAAACATGTGATAGGAAATGGGAAAGTTTACACACACCCCTCCTCACCTAACCTTACACCAAGAGATATCAAAACATGTGATAGGAAATAGGCAAGTTTTCACACACCCCTCCTCACCTAACCTTACACCAAGAGATATCAAAACATGTGATAGGAAATAGGAAAGTTTACACACACCCCTCCTCACCTAACTTTACACCAAAAGATATCAAAACATGTGATAGGAAATAGGAAAGTTTACACACACACACCCCTCCTCACCTAACTTTACAGCAAAAGATATCAAAACATGTGATAGGAAATAGGAAAGTTTACACACACCCCTCCTTACCTAACTTTACACCAAGAGATATCAAAACATGTGATAGGAAATAGGCAAGTTTTCACACACCCCTCCTCACCTAACCTTACACCAAGAGATATCAAAACATGTGATAGGAAATAGGAAAGTTTACACACACCCCTCCTCACCTAACTTTACACCAAAAGATATCAAAACATGTGATAGGAAATAGGAAAGTTTACACACACACACCCCTCCTCACCTAACTTTACAGCAAAAGATATCAAAACATGTGATAGGAAATGGGAAAGTTTACACACACCCCTCCTCACCTAACTTTACACCAAGAGATATCAAAACATGTGATAGGAAATAGGAAAGTTTACACACACCCTTCCTCACCTAACTTTACACCAAGATATATCAAAACATGTGATAGGAAATGGGAAAGTTTACACACACCCTTCCTCACCTAACTTTACACCAAAAGAAATCAAAACATGTGATAGGAAATGGGAAAGTTTACACACATCCTTCCTCACCTAACTTTACACCAAAAGATATCAAAACATGTGATAGGAAATAGGAAAGTTTACACACACCCCTCCTCACCTAACTTTACACCAAGATATATCAAAACATGTGATAGGAAATAGGAAAGTTTACACACACCCTTCCTCACGTAACTTTACACCAAGAGATATCAAAACATGTGATAGGAAATGGGAAAGTTTACACACACCCTTCCCCACCTAACTTTACACCAAGAGATATCAAAACATGTGATAGGAAATGGGAAAGTTTACACACACCCTTCCTCACCTAACTTTACACCAAAAGATATCAAAACATGTGATAGGAAATAGGAAAGTTTACACACACCCTTCCTCACCTAACTTTACACCAAAAGATATCAAAACATGTGATAGGAAATAGGAAAGTTTACACACACCCCTCCTCACCTAACTTTACACCAAGAGATATCAAAGCATGTGATAGGAAATGGGAAAGGGAGAAGAGGATAACAAGAAATCAATTGATTAAAGATAAATCAGTATTGAGTAATAGATAAATAAGATATCAATATTGTCCTTGGTAAATAGAAAGTGTGACCCAGACATGCCAGCCCTATATACACACTGGTCACAGCAGTCAGGTGGCTAAACTTTTGTACTACACCCACTGGTAAGTTACCCCACAACTTCTTGCATACCATACCTTAATGACATCTAGCAATAAGGGCCATACAGTATCTCATCCAAGTTAACAATAGGATTTAGTAGGCTTGAACTGAACCAGAAATCTATGGATCATGCCTTGTCTTAATAGATCACTCACTACTTCAAAAAGGTATAAATTGAAGAGTTTCAGACATGTTCATAACCTGCAATGTGGCATGTGGTTGTTGACTAGCGCCCTCATTGACACTAGCCTTTTTGAGTAAAGTTTCAAGGCAGAATTGCTGGTAACTGTTACAATGTGGTAGCATGTTGTCATAACTTGAAATGTTCCTCGCTCATGGCCATTTTCCATTAGAGTAATTAAAATTCATATCATAGTTTAAATTTCACTTCTGGGTAACTTACCTCTCAAAAATGTTTTATGCCAATTTACCATTGAATTAATATTCATTTTCGAACAAGGACTTGTAAAGTAATTTCCTATGCTCTTGCACATTTCCTGTTACTTCTTTTCAAATTCTTTTGGAGATCTTTTAGTCAAATCTGAAAACTGAAAGGTGTTTTAATTAGCTTATCTAACCCAAACATGATCAGGTAAATGATATTTACAAGATCAGTTCATAGCAAAAGCCCTAAGTGTTAGAGCAAAGAAGAATTTCTGTCAAGGAGGTCATACAGTGCAAAATCTTCAAACCTTGGCAAAAAGAGAGTTTATAAGTTTAAAAGAAAATGCAGTAACAACAGTCAATGAATTAGTGTAGTTGCCTGCCCTTTTCATGAATTTCTCTAGAAAAAATCTTGTGACAATATTTTTCTCACCGAATGGTGAACTTAACCAGAAGTAACTCAGTTGTCAATTACCTTGAATATGCAGTATAGATACCTTAAATATCATGAAAGATATTTAGAAATGCAGCTCAGTGTAGTTGAAAGCAATCTTGTGAATTATGTGAAGACCATTCAGTTTCCTCAAGGTAGACCTCTTCAAAGTTTGACTATTTTTAAAATCCTGATTGGCTAAGCAATCATTGTTTGTATTGTTTGCACTTCTCATTAAACAAAGAGTTTGCATTTTGAATGATGCAAATTTCAAAAGTAGTCTGGACCTTCCAAAATAACCTTGGGACTTTTACAAATGTCCTCAGAATGAATCTTTATCAATAGGACTGTACAAATGCCATAATTAATGGTTATAAAGATGAACGTCTGATGTATTTTAATGTGTATTGTGGCTGATTGTTTAGATGTTGCATAATTACATTGAGAGCTTATCAATGAACCACAAATAATTGGGTTACAAAGCTTTTTTTGAAGAAATTTACAGATTTTATTTTTTTTTTCTGTTTTTTTTTAACACACCTGCCAGCATCGTGCAGATAGTTTATTTTGAAGCATATGGAATGTGTGAAGCAGCCTACAGTTTATTTGCTTCACATATATTACTCTGGTTTATGCTTGAAAAATATACAGCTATAATATATGGGGTCATTAATTCATGAAGGGCCCAATGATTAGACATGCATGCAACACAATAAGTAATGTTATTATTAATGTAACAGCTGAATAGACTGCACTGAACAAAAGAAAACATGCAAAGAAAATGTGCTTAAAATCTGCCTCCTGCTATTTAATACTTTGGCCAGACAGAATTATCAGATTTAAAAGAAAAAAAAACTTTCAGTGCCCCATGTTAATACGTCATAACAAACAGTGTAAGGAGAAGAGGTTATCTATGTGGGAGAATTTAACAGCTTGTGAATTTGGGGAGTGTAGGTTATGTAACACTGAAAATAAGGAAAAATCATCAAGTGAGCATATATATTAAACCTGCTGCCTTATTTTAATATAATGGCAGTGTCCATGCTGTGTCTTGAGATAGCAACATATAGACACCCCAGTAGATCAAAGGCGTTGTGTGGTGTAACTAGTACCTGAGTTTTTCACATGGTCTGTGCCCTCAAATGAGCTATGCTTTCATCGTTTTCACACAATGTGAAAAGCAATTAACACATGCTTGACTGGCCTGTTAGCTAGCCACAAAAGGTTTTGTAACTTTTTGTGTATTTTAATATCTGCTATACTGTCAGTCAATCAGATACAAAATGTGACTGTATCAAATATGCCTAAATATGCATGTAGTGAGCTTCATTTCCTCTCTGAAGTGATAATCAGGGAGAGAAGGAGGAACTAACAGTGAGAGGATCATTTCATCATGTTCAGAATTCAGTTTTGCATTTGGATAAATTTGATGGAACCAGGAAAACAATCATGGTTTGATAAAAAAGGAAATGATTACATCAAAAGATATGTACCTGTAGAAGGTACCAAAGTTTCTTTTATATAAGAATTCTGAAGTGAGGACTAATTTTCTCAGGGCTCAATCTTTTTCTGTATACGAATGAAGATTCAGACATATTACTTAAGAAAGGTCTATCAGAGTTTGACAGAGAATATTAAACTTTTGTTCCACTGAGCACCTGATTTCCCCTTCTGAACTTAATTTTTACCAGATTGTTAAAATTTTAAAGAGGTCTTTGGTCAGAAGAAACATCTATTTTGTGTAAATTACTGTTGATTGAAAATTTTTCAATATTTGTTGGTTATAAAGTTCCACACATTGGCAAGACTGGACAGCCTCCACTACACTGTATCCAATCACAACTTAATACTGTGATCACAGATCATTGTTTGTTAATTTTAAATAAAAGTGCCAATGTGGTGTAGAATTAAAGGGAAAGTTTAAGCAAAAGTTTAATTTTCATATGCCAAAGGGGAACCAAATCTTCTCATTGGGGTGATCAAATTTCAATGCAAAGTTCACCAAAAGGCTTAGAATAAGTATGTACCATCTAACATACCAAATCCGGTTGTGATCTTAAACCCTTCTTTTAAAGTTGTAAAAAACTCATAAAAACAAACTCTGGTTGCTGCTTTCCTTTGGGATCAGATATTTGTTGATATGGGTTTGGCAGTTGTTGTCATGGTTGGCAATCCAGGAGGGGTGGAGATGCCCCCTTCCCCAATATTTGATAAACTGTCCTCCCATTTGCTCTTACATTATTGTTTTTTTTTTTTTTTTTTTTTTGAGTGAATTCTGACAGATAGGAGGCTTTATGGGTTCAAGCAGTTTCCTCAGACTGTTACTTCAAATCAACTTACTAAATATAGTTTCCTCCTATCGCTCCTCCAAGTATATGATGATGTTTAACGATACATATTCAGAGTAATCCAAGCAATGACTCCTTGTTTATTTCACAACTGAGAGAATAAAATGTTTCCACATTATACTCAACAGCCATTCACAAAATAGGATAGTCTTATTAAAATTGGGGTTTCTGGATTTCCCCACATAAGCTGAATTGTTTTGCATGAATGTATTTTTTTTGAGTATGCTTTTCTTTTCCCCACTGGATAGTATTGAAGCTATTGGGGAGACTTGTTGGCATTCCGGAAGGTAATAAAATAGGTTGGTGGCCTATCATCAAATAATGTGTATGAGTTGAACTTTGATCCAAGCACTGCTCAAGATGCCCACCTGAATGATTGTTTTTAATTATTTGGGTGTGTTGGTCATTATTTTACATCCTAAGGTGAGATGCAAGTCTTAATTGCCTCTTTCTGCCCAGAGGAGGTGCATGGGTGGGGTACCTGTAAAGGAAGTGGTCATTATAAGCTTGCTGTCAGGGGCTGAGCTCTACTTGGAGGGGTTTTCTTCAATTCAATTTATTCTTAAAAGGGATATTATTATGCTGCTGCTCCTTTAATTAGGGTTTTCTACAAACATATTATTACTAAGTAGAAATTGACAGTGCTTTTCTGCTATTGATGGAACTTTTCATTCTTGAATCTAAGAAGAATGTCATGCAGAGTCACAAAAGATGTTAGATATGGTTGAATATGAGATCAACACCAAATGGAATTTAATATAGCAAACATCTGTAACAAAACTGGCCTTATAATTAAAGTAAGCAATATATGTAACTCTACAGCTATGTGTTTTCAAATATTAAGCAATTAATGGATAGCTTGGTAGAAAGTATGAAGAGTAATTTTTGAATTTCCCATGTTCAGAACTATAAAACCATACTGTTAAGAATATGCATTTACCCTCAATCTCTGTCCAATTTACAGTGTTTTGTGTCGATTTGTGAGTTTGAGATTCAAAAAGTAGCCTATCACAGCCGTAGAAAAATATAAAGAAAAAAAGATGTTACAACTGGTCAAATATTGAAGTTCTGCTCTGTTTTCATTTACTAAAGACTTTTATTTATATCAAAGGATACTTCAATGGTACTATCAAGGCCCTTAGGCCACTTTGATAAGATGTATGATAAAAAATACATAATTCATTGTAATTACATAAATCCTTCCACCCTATAGGTGTGAAACGATTTGACACAATATTGTGTGAAATCAAACTGTGAGTTGAAATGACTGCAACTTGCAACATCTTGTGGTTTGGTGATATTTGTGGAGTGATGAGATGGTATTGCTGTCTTACTATATTAAATGAGCAATTGGTCATTTTTGTATCACAGAGAAAGCAAAATAGTTACCAAATGGCCAATGACATATTTATTGTGTCACATCGCTTGTACTAAAAGGTGCTTAAGTGTCATATTGAGTTAAATGCAGTAGTGTGATATAGATGTATTCTACCTTGTGAAAAAATAGCTCTAAGCCAGAAGGGAACGTTCAATACAAAAGGTCAAAATATACAGTATTTGAAATGTGATTTTGCTTTATTTCCTTTCCTGTTAAAATAAACCCAAGAGTCATGGGTCATTGACATAATTTTTACAATTTGTTCAAGATGATATGTACAATTTCCAGAAAAAAAGGGATCAGTGATTCTCCTGAGGTATCGCTATCTCTCCTGCTGCAATGAATGTGATTGATCATGGCTTCTCACTACTCCATGCATTTTAGCAACACTTCACAGATTTTCTTTTTTCGTTGACAAAAAGTTACACAGCGTTAGTGTCAAGATGGAGGAAACCTTTGTATACAGTCCTAGCTTTTCTAATTTCATTATCCAGACACAATAAATCACTGGCTTGCTAATTAATCAAAAAGTTCAAATGTTCATCAGTTATCTATTTGCAGACACCCAGATCCCTTTTGGGTAATTGAGTTGCCACTTTGCACCTCGCGCGTAAGTTGATTTGCATTTTGAAAGTCAATCTTACGTGTGACAAAAACTGTGGCAGTGATAAAAGACTTGAAAGGAAAGTCAGACAGAAAATGATGAAATGTCACTGAGGGCAGATGAAAGCTCCAATGGGAGATATTTATAAAAAGAAAGGAGAAAGTACATAAAATTTGATTTAAGATTTATTACCCTCTCTAATGATATACATCTTATATATGTAAGTATAGGCTGCTCTAGCTGACATTGTGTAGCGCATAGATTTGATTTTAAAATTTTTGCTGTATGCAGGGTAAAGGAAACATTTTAGGAAATATGTTTGCTAGATTTTAATTGAATGTGTTGCTTGCATAACATTCAATGTCAGCTTCACTTTTATTTCTTCTTTACAAAATATCAGGGTTGTGGGCAAACAAGAAGTTTAAAATACAGATTAGACATAGAAATTAGAGATGAAATTATATGTGTTGTGAAATAAGGGAAGGGATCCAATTAAAAGTTTATCACATATTTTAGGTAAGTGGCTGTAAAAGAATTAAAACTAATAAAAAATAAGCCATTTCAAAAGAATTAAAATTGAACAAATTATGAAAATAGTCTGAGTGATTACTAGTTGACATACATTTTTGATGTTCTGAAAATTAACCCTTATGTATTACATTTTTGTGTTTTTTGTTCCCATAGGGAATGCTGAGACAGCAAAGATTTTAAATACATGTGTTTCAATGTGGGCAGTGACTTGTACACCCCTCCCCACCCCCCAGTACACTAAACAATTTTTTTAAGGTCACATTAACCTCCTAGTCTCTGTTGCAATCCTTGATAGCTTTATTCAACCATATCTTATTCTTCATCACCATGAACCTTACACATTACTATGTGTATGTATGCTATAATTTCTGAGGTCAGTTTTCTGAGTATATAAACTCCTTGATTCAGTATTATTTTGGGGTGCACCCTTTCATAAAGAATGTCCAGCTAACTGTTATGCAGTGACATGTTTTCCTATGTTACTTGTCAGTCAAGAGTCACCAGATACAGAGTATACTGGTTTGTAGAAGATATGTTCATTTTCATAATAACCCAAATGCTGCACTTTTGGGAGAACGCCCATGTTATATTTCTCTGCATTCCCCAAAATAACTCGTTTTTTGAATCTGGTGTTGTGGCAATTACATCTGGGGATCCCCCCTTTTCAAGTTTGATCATTTGAGCACTTGTTTTATTTTCAGAAAAATTACCAATGTAATTAGACACAGTTAATTCGAGTTACTTGTTAGTATTTTACAGTATTTATATACTGTCATGAAAATTTGGAAAAGTTTTGAAATTTAGGAAATTTATGTGGGAAATTTATGTGAAGCCTTGGAACAGCTCTGGGAGTTTTTAGCATGTGACATTGTACCATTCTTACTTGTAATAGCAAATCATATTCTCAACCATCTAAGAATCATAAGTTCTTTATCCTCCTCACCTGAAATTTTGTGTAATTTTTATCATCATGTAATAAAACAGCACAGGAAGGTCACTGAATTATTTTTATTTATTCCAGGAGAGTCATAGTAGTTTGATTCCATAGGGAGTAAAGAAGACCTGTTTAGTAGTGTGCATGTTTGCAGGTGTATTTCCAGTCCAATGTACATTGTGTTACTCTGTCCCTCACTTTCCCCTACCCAGCAACACCGGAAAAAAGGCCCTGGCCAGCTCAACTTGAACCAATTGGTTGGACACTGGGCCGTAAAACTGTGTCTATCGAATGAACCAGCCCACCCTAGCAACAGTATTATGGCGTTATAGTTGATGAGAGTGTACCGTATCACAGTCAAACCTGCTGTAAAGTAAAAAGCCGCATAGTACAAGCTGCAAATAAATGAACTATTTGCAATGTTTCTTTTTTTTGCACCCATTTTCACCCCACTTTAAAGTCATAATGTAAAATGTGAAACCAGGCAAATACTCTTTAAAATGAGGCCCAGTTTTTACCAGTACTTGAGAGGGATGTTTTTTGACATAGATCAATTTTCATTGCCTGTGTCAAGGCACTCAATACACCATTAGTGTCATTTTGATGTAATTCTCAAATAGGAAGGGTATTGACTCTTGAACACGTTTCTGTCTGTGCAGTAAACATTTGTCTACTCCACCCAGGTTCACATGTTATTGGGTGGAGCAGCTGTCGGTGCAGCACTCCCCCCTTGAAAACTGACAAGAGGCAAACTATTCACTCAATCGCCACTTTTGTTATGTAGTGTGTTCATCAATCCTTGCACCTTTGATTTTAAACCCGTCAAATGTGAAAACTGTACAAACAAAAGGTGCAGGTTGACATTCATCACAGATTGTCACACGCACACATACGTCCGTCTGTCTGAAGTGTAAATTTTGCTCATGACCTTTGCTCGTGCAAGAGATTTTGAGATGATGTGATGTAATGGCACTGTTCAGCTTGTTTGTACCTATTATCAAGGAAATTTTTTGTGTTCTTTTTATGAGAATAAAATGGTTTCCTTGTAAGTGCTATTAAAATACATTCTCTCAATAGGTTAAATGCATGTAACTAATAACCTAACTTTGGTTCCTCATGGTGCTAGGATGGGCTATTGGGTTATCAGGTTCCCCTGATACATTGAAACTTTTTGTGTATTATTTCTACAGTAAGGAGTTCCTTGAAACAAGTCCTTCTCTGTATTGCTTTCTATTTTTTCTTAATATGCTTGTAATGCTGTAGTCTCCTGTAGTGAATGCCATTCCTAAGACTTAATTAAAACAAATGGGACTATTTTAGCCTGAAGCCTTCTGTGAATTGCAATATCAATGTTTGACCTGATGCCCTTCCAAAACTCACTATAAAGTCATGTGATGAAAGTTACTGTTCTAAGAACCACCTTTTTTCCGTCACCTATGTGAGGCTCATGTCAAGCTGAGCTTCTGTCCATAATATGCAACTGGTATGAATTATTGCATCATTTCTGCCTCCAAAATTCCATCTCATAATCAAATTCATCAGCTGGACCCAGTAACATGGTGGAAGATGGGAACTTGTTCCTCAGAACGTTTCTATCTTTGTAGCTCACAATGGTAGTAAATACTACACAAAGAAGCTATCTTATTCTGTGAGTGACATATATAGATGTACCTACCAGACCATTCAACTCGTGAACGTCAGAATCTCTGGTATTGTCTGATACAGATGTTGACCGAACGGACTGGTGCAAGGATTACACAAATGACCCACTTTTATAACTACAGCTTCTAGCCATCTACCTGAATGAGCTACTTCAAACAGCTTATTTTCCATTTTCTATTTCTAGTCTAGCACTTTATTATTCAAGTTTATAGACTGACAATTAGTTTTCCGCCTACCATTCATCTATTAAGTTGACACAAACTGTTTTAATACAATACTATAAAAACATTGTCATAACCTTGCAGTCGTTCAGAGCTGTAAATATGGTAATTCTTTTGTCCCAAGTTTGCCAATGCATTTTTACCCTTTCGTGAGATCAATTGATTTTTTTGCCATGGAATCAAGTTTCAGTCCACTCATTCGGTCAAAGTGATGATAACCTTAGATCGCTTGAAGAGTATCGTTGTGACCTTCAAGACTTTGAAAATGTAGAGCACCATGGAAAGGTGGCACAGGAAAGTCGATATCATTCCGTAGTCCGCAAGGTTTGCTGGTGTATGTTTTCTGTTTGCGTGATTGTAGCATCATGGCTAAGATGAACTGGCGTTAGTTGCCATACTGATGTGAAGGTCAGATTCAAGTGTCTTCCTTTGAAGTGCCCTGACCTAATCGTGCAGTGTCAATGTTCGCGGATGTTCGTCCTTAAGCAGTCTGTATCTTCATTTGCATGCTATTCGGCGCCTGGCTGTCGGAATGGAGTCAAAATCTCATTGTCTGCGGGACATTGTGGTTTTCTTGAAAGATTACTTTTTAATCGATTTGTACTAGTGATGTTTGTCTAACATTTCTGCTTCAGAGGACAGGTTTCAAACCTCCCAGCCCAGTAAAGTGTAATTCTATGAACTTTATGTTTTTAGTAAACTCATTCAAGCATTCATATCTTCTATTAAATACCTACTTAATTTCCCTTTGCCTCCCCTAAAATTTTCCACCCAAGGCAGGGCAAAGATATGGCTACAATGATTGTGTGTTTAACCTTTTCAGTCACATCATTTGGGTGAGAAGTTTCCAATGTAGACAGGTCATTCTAAGTGTGAGATCTCAATATTTTGATTTCTAGCTCTTCCTTATATTATTTTTGTTTCTACAATGAGCTGTTCCATGGAAAAAGGGGTTCAGCAGATGTAAAAGGTATCAGGTCATTTCAACAGCAGTGTTCGCCACTGATTCAATTTAATTTTTTCCCCCACTGTTGTTATGAAGGTTAAAGGATTAAAAGTTTTCACTGCCTATAAAGAAAGGGAATTGCCTTAATATTCACACTGAAATGTTCTTGCTGTTTGCTCTGTTTTACAGTTTTGAATTAAGAATTTCTGTCTGTTCAACAGTTTGACGAGGTGGTACATTTTTATCTCAATACATAAAAAATGTATTGAGATATTGTCACACTAGCCTGTGATTGAAATATCTTTAAAGCAACAGAATATAAGTTGGTCTATGGTCAATGTCTCTCAGAGTTTGAGAGCATGCTCTTTGGTGAAGGTCAGGTGAAGTTGCATATTTTGTTTTGAGAAATGGAGTAGTTGCTAAGTATTGCTAAGTTATTTAAGCAAATTTTAGGGACAAAGCTCTTCATTTGTTATAAAGAGAGTTGTCATTTTTTTCCACACTGCACTTTGTTTGCTCGACCAGGTACCTATATTGAGAATATTTACATTTTGTGGTAAAATCTCAGACCTCAAAAGCTTGGCTTCACACCTCTGCTAAAATCAAGCATGAAGTACCTGTAAGATAATCCTGCAAACAATCCTCTGACAAAAATACGTAGGACCCACCCAGCTCCCGTATCAATGTTGAAGTTTCAGGACACCTTGGGCTGGGGATAGTGATCCATTTATTGCTTGTTTCGAATATTTTTTTCTGATCATTTTTGTCGAGGATTGGTGGAAGCCTGTACAAATGTGTGTGGAAAAGTTTTCGGTCTTGGGCCATGTATGACAACTAGTGATAAAAAGTTGAGTGTTATTTTGAAGGGAGTGATTCAATTACAAATGTCACAATGTAAGCATTATGAAGAACATTTGCTGTATGATTTACAACACAATAAAAGCAGCTTTTAAGTATTTCACAGGAAGAAGTGTAACTTATTACGCATTACAAGACTTCTGTCCATATTTAGTCTTTTTAATTAGGACAGGAAAGTGATCAAAATAAGGTACCCATGGGTAATTTTAGTGGTTACTTTTTGTCATTAATCTATTCACTGAAGACCCATTGCCCAGACGGTACCAAAGGGGGGAGGGATAGCTTTCAAGCGAGAAATATTTCTTGGGGGAGGGGAACAGACCAAAACAACCTTCAGGTGAGGGGGGGAAAACTAGATAAATTACAGGTCAAAAGTATCTAAATTTCTGAAACTGAAATGCTACAGAAAGCCCCGAAGATGGGCTTAATAATGTTTAATTTATTCATTGTCCCAATGTAGAACTCGTCACTGCTCCCTATTTCTGAGAATATTTAATTAGTGCAACGGTTTACCTTTGACCTCACCACTACCAACCATTGACCTCCACTCTATTTCAATGTATGTAAAGGGTTAATTGTGCAAATAGTTAATACCTATATTAATAGGAAACTTTCGTTGTGCAAAAATGGTTAACCGTTTCAGTTAGATGAAATCTTTGCGTAAAATGTCATGTTCACTACCCCAAATGCTTACATATAATTCCGTGTGTAACCAGTTTGTAGTTTGAATCATCGTTCAATGTTTATTTATGCAAAAAATGAGAGAATTTTGTGGTTAACCGTTTGAGTACATCATGAAATATGTTAATTCCCCCATCCCCTTACACAAAGAATAAGACAGAAAAATTCTTTGTTTTTTCCTCACAGGAGTACATTAGAAATGAAATCTCTCACCAGCCAGAGTACTATTCCCCCTCCCCCCTTCCTCGTATGTGCTACTTGAGGAAGGCAAATCTTAATTCGAGCGCCCAGCCCTAATCTGACCTGCCAATATACTGGTTGGACAAATTCAACTGTTAATACTTTCCTGTAGATTGAAAAATAAAATGGCAAGCTGCTGTTTTAAAGCACTTAAAAGAAAAATTTGGGAATTCCTTTATCTTTTTACAGGCAATTCTGACAAACCTTGACAAAATATCATGGGACAAACCCTGCTGCCCGTATCAATGTTGAAGTTTCAGGATGTCTGGGGCTGCTGCAACTTTGAATGGGGCAGTTGGAGGTTGGTGATCCATTCACTGCTTGTTTGGCTTGTTTTGTCCCATCATTTTTGTCAAGTATTGTAGTTTGACTATTAACTGAAGACTCTGTAGCAGATACTTGCCCAGTAACTCTTGAGAGGAACAAGCTTATTCACAGTTTATTGAGTAAGTGCACAACATGTGTCCAAGAGTCAAGATCAAAGTACCTTTGTCTTGAGATGAAAAAAATGTACTCCTCCGAGTATATTGCAGTCACAGACTTCCTGTATTCATGAACAGTGCATGTAACGCGCACATCCTATCTGTAGATTGTTGCAACCCACTGGGACAAAAAGGTGCGGCCTCTGTGAAGCTATAATTTGTATGATTTGATGACAACTCTGTAATATTTTAAACAAAAGTTAACTAATAAATGACTTACAATATCATATTCCTGTAATACATGTATCAATTTTGACCTTACCTTTTATGATTTTGAAAATATTTCAACTTTTTTGCAAAATCTGTTGATTTACTTCCCCAAACTTTCACCTAAAACCTTATCAGACAGCCATCTTGTTGTGCTTTTTCTCACTGGTTTGCAGTTGCAACAATCTATGATGCAGTATGCTCTGTCCATGTATAGAAAGTTCATTTATTTTAGGATCTAAAACTTTGTCTTTACAACATTTACAAGGTAGAGATTCTGCAGCATAACTGCTTAGTATTGTTTGAGGGAGAACTGTAGTAGTGAGCTGCAAACTTAATTTTTTTCTGGTGCTTCAAAAGAGCCAGTGGAGAAGACTGACTTTGTACTAACACAGTCCATTTATTTGAAACTATTATTCATTTAACAAAGTTTCCTGCATTTCATCACAATAAATTATGACACCATTTCAGTATAGTACAGAATTGCCCACACTTGGTTAGAGTGTAGGGATATAAGAGTGCTGATTAGTTTGGGGTTAGTGGAATGGGAATGGGATGGAGAGAGACATTGGGGGAAAATATGAAACAGTTGCATGAGACTTTGTTCCTCACAAATTCAGGTGATAATTGTGATAAATTAAGTTGCTTTATTTGTATGTATATGTTTGTATGTTCGATTTGAAGCAAGTGATGTAAACAGCAGAAGTTAATTTGAAAAGGAAGAAATTCCAATGCAGTATCCAAATTTATTTTCTTCAGTTGTTTTGCAGATTTATACTGCACATCAAGTAAATCAGTGTCATGGTGCTTTGCTTTTATCAAGTATGTGATGTGAGCAGTGCAGTCTGCACACACTGTGCAGGGTGTCCACTCTTCATAAATGATTTGCCTCAATGAAAATCAAAATTCTTCCAAATTTTTTCTATAAAACTGGAGTTCTCAATTTTATGTAAAATGTGCCTGTATTGTATGTTTTATGGATGTAATCAATTTCTTATAGTCCATACCTCAGGTGCATAGCCAGGATTGTGTCATATGGGGGGAGGGGGGAGGGTTGGGGCAAGACATGAGGAAAAAGTCTAAGGATATGGAGAAAAAACCACTATTTTAGGTGTTTTTTGCATTGCAAGGTTTGGTCATTGGGGGGTTCTTACCCACAAACCCCCCAGGATTCTAACCCCCGGTTCTCCCCCCTCTTCCCCCGTGGCTATGCCACTGCCATATCTGTAATTAAACAAACCTCTAGGAATCCTGGGATTTTTCGTTTACATATATTCTTCATCAAATGGTAGAGTAACCTGAATATTTATTTACAAGTTTGGTGAAAGCGTTTAGGCTTCCAAGCTTCTGCATGGACTTGATTACTGGTCTTTGGAATGTTTAAATTGTCTGTCATAAATTGGGGTTATTATGGTACACAGGGGTAAATTTTGACCAAATTTTTTCAGGTGTTTTGCCAAAAGGATAGCCCTCCTCAATTTAAGATGAAGAGCTGGTGGTCTAAATGATGTTTTTACCATATTGGTCAGTTACAGTAAGAGGCCAACCACCTTGGCCCCATAGTGTTCTCTGGAACTTGATCTTCTACCCATGTCCGCGATGGAACAATTGCATCCCATTCCTTTAGACCTGTCTTTCGCCAAAATACTCCAAACGGGAGAATCGATCACAGCTTGAAATACGATTAAGTGTAACACCCATCGGCATTGAGCAGGAAACGCTTGACCGTTTCATGTAAATCCTTGACATGTCAAGTCTGCGATGTCTCCATGTTTCTGTGGTTATGCGGTGTGCCTTATCACACGTGACTACTTCTTTGAAATGATTTTCAACATTCTTATATGTTACAATTTTTGTTTGCGGAAGATCTCACCATGTGCTGCTGACATAAACCTTGAACCTCATTCATGCACAGAGGCTCAGAAGAGTTGCATCAAGGTCATTTTAGTCCTTATGAGACACAGTTGTTTATTGGTTGTTAGAAATATTTTGAAGAACCAATCAAGTGAAGTAAGTTCTGCCCAAGGGTGGGTGGGAAATGTTGCAGGTAAGCATGAATGATGAACAGTTACAACAAGCTACTTCAAAACAATTCAGGAATAAGATTCATTTGTTGTTGGTTAATTGCAAATGAACCAGCCATGGGAACAACAGCTCAACATCTCGTGAAAAGAGTGGCATGTCTTGGTAGCTGGACATTGGTCATGCTGCTGTTTCATTGGTTTTGAAGGGATAATTACACTTGTGAGATAATTTAGCATGTTGCATTTATTTACTGCAGTGGGGGTTCATCCTGACAGCACCTTTCACAACTTAAATTGATCAAATAAGTCTTTCAGTTTATGTCATCATAAAATTAGGTCTAAAGCATATCCTCAAATTCTGCAAAACATAAAAATCTTTTTTGTTTGCTCTAAACAAAATTTCATTTCATGTCTTGAAAGTAAGATTCATGCCTCATTTCATTTCATCTTGTATTTAACCTTACATTGCTTTTTTATTTAAGGCCAATAACCTTTTACACCAAATGTCCACCTGTGTCTGTACTCAATTGATCCAGTTTCTTTGCATATTGTCTTTTTATGCTCTAGTTTTATTGTTTTATTTGGAACACTTTAATTGACCATTTCGTTTTCCCTCATGGCTGACCCCTCCTGGTTCTACTCAATTCATGTTTCTCCCATTGGCTAATGTATGGCCACCATTGTTCAGGAAACCACATGCAGGCTAACCATGGCTGTTGACCTGGACAGATGTCCAAATGTTAACATAGGCAGCATGGCATTATGTCATATGTTGCATCTTCAAGCAGGCTGCCTGGACAAAGAAGGAACCAATTACATTTTTTGTGGCCCTAGATTCCCTCTAGCAAATATTTCAACATTATTGTAATCACACTTTGACCCAATTGTCCCAGATCTTTTGTAACCTTTGCAAAAGTTTAAAAAACTCTGACTTGCCCCACTTCACTGCCCACATTGGCTGGACTCCAAGAAATAAATTCCTCCCCTTGACATTCACATTCGGTACCTTGTCACATTTTAATACTCTGTTAAATATACGTAACCTTTCAACATGAAAGAATTGTCTATATAAACTTTACCAACTAGGCAAATTTTAGTTGTGAATAATTTTCAAGTTACATGTGTTTTAACTGATATAATTTCTGCATTTTACAGCCACTTTCCCAGTTTATAAGAGCATACCTGTGGAAAAAAATTATGCTGATCCTGTTTATAAAATATGTAATCAAGGTTTTAATACATTCTTTCAAGTAATGTGACATCTCCTTAAATCCAAAAAGAAAGTCTCTTGTCTTCAATATTAAGCCTGTAATTGTCTAATTTGGCAAGAACATACCAAGAAAACATAACTTTAGAGCTGAAAAAGAAAATCTGAGTGACAGTCATTATATCCCATGATTTCAAACTAGTTTTACTCCAAGTGAAGTGTATGGAAAGTCCACATGAACAAGCAACCTTCAGATGTGTTTGACTGTCACAGATTTGTAAAGTTCCTGCTTATAATTTTTTATTGATCCAAGTTTAATTCTATCTGTCATTGGCATCCATCATTCTCTATCCTTCCTGTGCTTTTCTTTTTTATTTTTCTCTGCAAAAGATGCATTTAAAATGTTTTTCTTTTTTTTTTTGTCTTCTTTTTCTGTCTTTTTCATGAGTTCACCTGATCTGAAGTTTGGGCTTTAGGAATTACATTTCTTCAGCGTAATCAACCTGGGGTGATGGATCACCACCTTCACTCCTGCCTGTGAAATGACAGATTACTGCCACTGGCTTCTAGTATTCCCAAGCTTTTAAAACATTATGACACTCATTTCAGATTTGGGGCCAATTTATCACTAAATGAATCGAATATGAATGCTTTTGGAGGGTTTATGTATATATATGAAATCATGAGTGATGACTGGGCTATAAATGTGTATTGTAAGTGAGTTTAGCAGTCAGGTGGAAGGGATACACCCAGGGGTGATCACATAGTTTCATTGACCTGTTGAGGAAAATGCTTGGCAAAGAGAAACATAGGACTACTGGCATCCATCACTGCAAATAAAGCCTGAGAACATTCTCTTGTATTCTTATAAAGCAAAAAAAATTATGAAAGAGAAGAAAACATGAGGAGTTCCAAGGCTATATTATGCTTTTTTTTTTCATAAAAAGCTTGCTTTTGTGAAATGTAGGCCTTTTTTTTTGAAGACTGCATGTGCTGTTTAAAAATATCTTTACTTTAAGATATTAATGGGCTGTTTTCTTAAGAACATTAAAAATAGTATCATTTGGAATATAGTAAAGGATATTTTGCTATATCAGAATGCCTTGTAAAGAATTCATGCAATGAAATCACTTTTATATCACGAGGGGGTGGGAGTAGGCGGTAGGGCAAAAATGAATTTTATAGTTAGTGATTAAATTGCAGGACATGAAAATATCATTTAAAATTGCCACATAGCAGATAACAATGGAGTAAGAAGTCATTACTTTATAGAAGTAACAGCATATAGTCCTCTGCTGATAACATTCATACTTGTTTGCATGATTTAAAGACAGTTATATTCAAGGGCTGTATAATCTGGTACCAAACTGATCAGGTCTTTAATATGAAGTTTGCTCCATTCCATACTGAGTTGAAATTGCTCAAGGCCAGATCCAAACAATAGCTGTTTGTGAGAAATGGAAATGGAGCTGGCTGTATCAGCCATTGTTGTAGAGTAGCCAATGCCTCTGCTGGAAATTTTCCACAAATCTTTCCTAGTTCCTGCCTTTGCCCTTTGTACATTTGTCCTGTCCACATGGCTCTCATGTACCAAAATGTACTTTATTACCAATCAAGTTTAAAAATGACTGGGGATTATACTTGTCCATTGCAGACTGCACCGCATATGTCCTAGTGGCAAGGCCTAAGGTCTTTCTGTTGCTGTGTAGTACCATATAGAAGAGATCTGTTGCTGTTTATATAATTTAGTATTGAATTTGACAGCAAGAAAAGGGACTGTGGTTAGATTCAAGCTCTCATTCACATTCCCACTCCACATAACTGACTATCCCTGTTTGGAAGTCTGAAACGCTGAAAGTTTTGCCACTGACCATCCAGAGCAAGTTACTGTAGCCAATTCTGAGTTTGAATTGCTCAAGGCCCAAATCCAGACATTACTGTATGAGAATTGGGAGACAGCAGACTGTATGCATCAGTCACCATTGACCAATGAGCAAAGTTACTGTAGGCACTACTGAGTTTAAATTGCTCAAGGCCAGATCTGCATCATGTTGTGGGTAGGAATTGAAACAAACACTATGCTTGGTCTCACATAACCTGTGACACTCTGTGTTACCTCATGTTTATAAGAAGGCAAAACCGCAGGTTAACCCATTTTTTCCAGTCTTGTGTTCTCACGTACCCCATGTTTTGTTGACTGGGTATATAATGCTACCATAGTAATGAGGTCAAATATTTCACATATCAGTTCCTGTAAAATGTTAGAAAATACCTGTCATCAGCACCATAAACACCTGTGACCTAGCTTGATTAAAACAAACATTGTGTTTAAACTGCATAACCCTGTGATTTGAGGTGGATCAAAGTTTAAACACCAACCCTGCGTTAAGCTGCGCTCCCACGTTTCTCGAGCACGAGGTAACAGGGTGTTACCTCGAGCATGGGGTAAGTGAGACCACAGTAAATGACTGTTTGCAGTCACCCAGTAGCAAGTCAGTTATAGGCTATACCAATTTTTAATTGCTCAAGGTCATATCCACATAGTACTTTGTGCAAGGATTGGAAAGACAGCTGACTGGATCAGTCATAAACTATTATGTATTAAAATTGATCAATATGAGTCCAAGGGCAGTCACTATTTATATTTCAAAACAATGTTCCATATAGCCTGTCCTATACTGTAGTACTAATAAATTACTCTGAAAGCATTTTATAGGTCTTGAGTGCTGTCCTTTTACCTTCTGTAAACATGTGATCTGAAGCATTTTGAGTAAAATGACAAGTCTGTGTAACATGTCAAAATTTGTACAAACCAGCTTTAGTACCTCTGTCACACTTGCTATTAAAAGTTGTTGGGGTTTGTATGCAGTTACATGTCAGAACAATGTGAATGAAACTAGGGAAACCCCCACCTTTCCTTCACCATTACCCCCTTCCTTAATTCCTTTGGGGGGCGATGGGCACTGTTTAACAAGAAATTTTCAAAGTGGCTATCGATAGCCCTTCCCTAACCTTAACAAAGAATACGATTGTTACAATACAATGGCAACAGCCAATCAAGAAACACTTTGTTAACTGGTGCGCATCTACTTTCCTCTGTCATCTTCTTGTGCACTCATAGGCCAGCCTCTTTGAATATCTATGTCGCCAACGCCTGTAATTATGCTTACTGCATGCATTTACAATACATTGTCAGAGATAGTCTTTTTTTCTTCATTCTTACTCACATCTGCCATGTATCCTTACACTTAGATTCCCCTCTAACTCTAGTCAATAAAACAGATGATACCTTGACATCCATTGCCAGTATTAGTTTCCTCAATTGTGGCAGTTTACCCAAAATTTATATTTGACCAGCAGTTTTCAAAATTTTGTCATTATTACACCCAAGATTATTTGCCCTACTCACCTGTAGACACTAAGCAACCCGAATAATCACATGTGGTTCCTGTTTATTGCCCTTGTGCAATGCAACAGAGCATGAAATTAAGTTTGCGTTGCTCTGATACTGTTTTTGAATGAATGAGGCGAACATGACTTAAAGCGAAACAAAGGTTAGCCTGCTGTGTATGGTTTTGGTCATTAAGGAAAAATGTAGGCAAAGTAAACTCTTGGGATAACATAATGGTCTTGAAGACAAATAGGTGGAAGAAATTACCTTGATCTTTGCATCTTGGAGCGGAGAAGAGCCAATAATCTCTAGGGTAGACTGGAAAACAAAAACTGGCAGAAATTTGCATTTGAGAAACCAAGGAATAGGTTTGAACTCAAGTATTCTGTGCAAAAAAAAAGAAAGAATTTATATATATAGCTCAAAGATTAGAAGAGTCATTCAACATTACAATTTTTTTTTTACTCTGTGTGTACTGCATTGAACTTGAAGGGTGACTGTGTTTTATGACGATATTTATCTGTAAGAGCTGCAGTTGAAAACAGTTGTGTTAAAAGATAGGGGAATACATTTTTATTGCCCCCCCTCCCCCCCCCCCCCTTGATTACTTCACCTACAATTGATAGCACAATTTAGAATGAATTCTGTATCACTATGTTCTAACAATGCAATGAAGTTAAAAATATGTTAAGAATTTAAAACAGGCTTTAAACTGTTTTTTGCCAATTATTATCTGTACATGCCATCTACACACTGCCAGTGCTGGAGGACAAGCCAGGAATGACACTCCTTATGGCTCAGTTTGAGTGTGACATCCTTTACTCAAGGAGTTGACACCACCTGTGTGTATGCATACATATTATTTTCCCAGTTTTGAGATAGAGAAGGACTAATTTGAAGACAAACTACTGATAAGACATTCATTTGTGTCAGTCTCCCCCTGTGCTTACACATCATCCTTGAAAATAAACTGGTGACCATTCTGTTTCTTGGTCTTCTTGACTCCCACACAAACTAAGACAGAGGGATTGTGTGTTTGTAGTCCTGTATCCAATGCTTTCATTGGTGCGGGATGGTGCATGGGAGCTCCCTTTGAATCATTCTTAAGTTGACCTATTTTATGATTGTTACTAATTTTAAAACAACAGCTAAATCTCACATCTTCCAAGTATCTTTTACGATATCTCAGAACATGATTATTCTTAATAGTCAGTGTAAATCAAGCAGTGGCTCCTTGTATATTTCACAAGTGAGTGAGAAATATGTGGTCACATGATTCTATATTCATGAAATAGTGAATAGGCTACTTCTCTCATCCAATTTTGGTGACTGCATTTTCCCTTTTTGGAGCAATGATGAGGTTACCTCAATCTGAATATATTCCCATGATAAATGGGAAAATCTGGTCACTGTAACTTATCCAGTTTTGTGATTGGTTCTTTTTACTCATGTGATGATACCTGTGTTATTGGGTTGAATTCAAACAGAACGACTCCAATATTTACCAGACAGGTGTGGAACTCAAAGGAGTTAGTGCTGGTATGTTTTATAAATATCCTCAATGCAAAATGAAACTTAATTTTACATACATACTCTAAAAACATCCTGGTTAATTTAACCAGGATGGGGTCAATAATTAACCATACATTTCCTGGTTAAAAAGAAAAAAATTTAACCAGGAAATGTTAAATTCTTATCAGGATTTCTAACCAGTCATTAATTTAACAAGAAAAATGCCAATTTTGACCAGGATTTCCGTGTTGTTTTTACCAAGAAATTTATGGAAAATTATTGACCCCCATCCTGGTTAAATTTAACCAGGATGTTTTTAGAGTGTAGTAAATATTTTTGGGAGGTTGAGGGGGGGAGAGGGGGTGAGGGGAGGGGGAGAGGGGAGGGGGTGAGGGGAGGGGTGAGGGGAGGGGGGGAGAGGGGGTGAGGGGAGGGGGAGAGGAGGTGAGGGGAGTTGAGAAACATTGTAAAAGATACCTGTACACGATGAATATAAAGAGATTTGAGAAATTCAGCTGATACAAGTATTTATATGTAAATATAGATTTAGTGTGGAGGTGGAATATCATACTAAATAATAAAACCTATGCAAGGTAGTTCTGTGGTTAATCTAACTTTTGTATAAAACATTCATGATCAGGAACATGACAGTAGAAATGGTTCATTTGTCTCATGTAACGTTGATATATTTTCTTGGTTCTTGAATTGTAGTAGCACTTGATGCTATGAAGGTTGTTTATGTATGCTTCATGACCTGTTACCATGTGAAATAATCCATGCATTTATTTATAGCTATGTTGAAAGAAACCATTTTAAAGGGAAATACTGCGTTTAAAATGTTCCAACATAGTGTTAAAAGAAAATAGCTCAAGACATTATCAAACCATTCATTGTCAACCATACACCCCAACAATAGCTTCATCTCTTCAAAATATTTTGAATAAGAACTATGGAAGTTGCATCGCTTGAAATGTTGAAAGTTTTGATAAATAAATTATTCTTCAGTAACAAATAACGGAATTTCAATCTGAGGGAAACTTATTTCTTGAAAAGAAGACCACCATACTGCAGAAATTTTAATCATGTATCACTCTGTGTCAATGAGTATTGGTTTAAAAATGATGAATTTTTCTTGCAAAACAAATGTTATATTTCCCTTTAAGGACAGCATCAAAAAGAAAAAAAAAATTTAAGCCATAGTCCAATTTAAACAAACCAGCTATCATTTCTTGTTTCACTTTTTAGGTACAGGGACTCTTTACACATGGGGAGGAGGAGCTGACGGTCAACTTGGATTAGGGAAAGGAACACTCTTCTTGACTGAGCCAAAATGTCTCCCTCGCTCAACATTTCCTTACAAAATATCGCAGATAGCGTGTGGAGAGTTGTACAGTGCAGCTGTAACAGGTAGTTGCATTTTCATTTTTTTTCTCTTCTTTTCTAGTGAAAAGGTAATTCATTATGGTTTGGAATATGAGTTTTAATTAAATAAGTTGCCAACAGTTAAACAATTAGTGACTTCTACTGTTCCAGTAATTTCAGGAAGGTGAATGGGGAGGTTGTGGAGGGTGGAATTTGTGTAGTTTCTGAATGGGGAGGTTGTGGAGGGTGGAATTTGTGTAGTTTCTGAATGGGGAGGTTGTGGAGGGTGGAATTTGTGCAGTTTCTGAATGGGGAGGTTGTGGAGGGTGGAATTTGTGCAGTTTCTGAATGGGGAGGTTGTGGAGGGTGGAATTTGTGCAGTTTCTGAATGGGGAGGTTGTGGAGGGTGGAATTTGTGCAGTTTCTGAATGGGGAGGTTGTGGAGGGTGGAATTTGTGCAGTTTCTGAATGGGGAGGTTGTGGAGGGTGGAATTTGTGTATTTTCTGAATGGTGAGGTTGTGGAAGGTGGAATTTGTGCAGTTTCTGAATGGGGAGGTTGTGGAAGGTGGAATTTGTGTAGTTTCTGAATGGGGAGGTTGTGGAGGGTGGAATTTGTGCAGTTTCTGAATGGGGAGGTTGTGGAAGGTGGAATTTGTGCAGTTTCTGAATGGGGAGGTTGTGGAGGGTGGAATTTGTGCAGTTTCTGAATGGGGAGGTTGTGGAAGGTGGAATTTGTGCAGTTTCTGAATGGGGAGGTTGTGGAAGGTGGAATTTGTGCAGTTTCTGAATGGGGAGGTTGTGGAAGGTGGAATTTGTGCAGTTTCTGAATGGGGAGGTTGTGGAGGGTGGAATTTGTGCAGTTTCTGAATGGGGAGGTTGTGGAGGGTGGAATTTGTGCAGTTTCTGAATGGGGAGGTTGTGGAAGGTGGAATTTGTGTAGTTTCTGAATGGGGAGGTTGTGGAGGGTGGAATTTGTGCAGTTTCTGAATGGGGAGGTTGTGGAAGGTGGAATTTGTGCAGTTTCTGAATGGGGAAGTTTTGGAGGGTGGAATTTGTGCAGTTTCTGAATGGGGAGGTTGTGGAAGGTGGAATTTGTGTAGTTTCTGAATGGGGAGGTTGTGGAGGGTGGAATTTGTGCAGTTTCTGAATGGGGAGGTTGTGGAGGGTGGAATTTGTGCAGTTTCTGAATGGGGAGGTTGTGGAGGGTGGAATTTGTGCAGTTTCCAGAAAAGAAATGTATTGATTGATTCATGAGTAATATCATATTACCTGAAAATATTTCTTCATGTATATCCCATCATCAGCTTTAAATGACTTATAATCCATTCCTCCCTCATGGCCAAAATGTATTGGAAAATTTGGTGGAATATGTGCAGCAAACAAAGTTAATACTTTTAATGTTACTACAACCAAACAAATTTGAATGTCTTACTCAAAAACCCTGTGCAGTGAATGGCCCAAGTAAACATACAGTGTGTAAACATTGAGACAAGGGACAATTAAATTGCCCTTGCTGTATTTGTGTGCTCTATTGCCCTCCTTGTTACCTCCTGATGTGTACCCTTATTGCATGCAATAACTCTCAAGCAAAATTAGGTGGTAAATTTTGAGGGACATCACCAGTGCAATTGCACACCACCTAACCATCTCAGATTACATTGTGGAGTGCAGTTCTTTTGTTTTTTCTTTTTCAGGAGTGCAGTTCTTTGGGGTTTTTTTTGTTTTTTTTTTGTTTTTTGTATGAGGTATTGAGAATCATAAACCTGTTAAAATCTTATAAAATGGCATTCCTACAGTATTACACTTTTTTTATTTCCTGAGTTTGATTTGTAGCACACTTGGAAAATCTTAAACTACATGTATTTAAAACCTCTAATATAAAGCTCTGGGGTTCCTCTTACCCATTGCAGGCACTGCAAAGCCCAACTAGGTCTTCCTCATTTGGTCTTGGTGGGTTTGCATGTTTAAAAATTATCTGGCCAAGGTATTTGAAATATTGTCCATTTTTAAGTGAATTCCAATTTTCCAAGATTACTGCACCTGTTGAAAACCCTCTGCCAATGATTTTAATGATGACTTTGGGAGAGTTAAAGGCTCCTAGCTCAGTTTATCATTATAAGGCAATGTTTCATTGGAAGTGATGGTGGAAGGGTGTATCTATTAACTTATTACACTCCTACTTACCTTGCCTATAACTAGTATTAGACAGTCCATCATCAGTGATATATTTCTTTTGAGTTATTTGTCAATTTTTCTGTCATGTTAGGCTGATAATTTGAATTTTGAATTTAAACTGAAAACCTTGAAACCTAAAGTATGTGCAAGTTTTGTTAAGTAAAAGTTTTCTCATGATGATCATCAACAGCCTTCCAAAAACTTCAACTGAAGCGGTAAAACTTGTCATTTTGCTAGTAAGTGTAAGGGATTTATCCTTGGAGTCTGTACCTTGAAATACCTAAACCTTCAACATCAGTACTAAGAATCTAAGATAAATTTATGGAAGCATGAACTGACAAATTATATTTAATACTTTCCATTATTTTTGGTGTAATTTTAAAAATACATCCAAAGTACCATTGTCACTTTCGTCAAATGTAGAATCTTACACCGAAATATTGTTGAAATGTGGAAACTGTGATCTCAGATTTCTCTGGGGTGTTGAGAGTATTTTACCTCTTTCTTATGTAAACTGCCTAGTCGTGGCAAGAATGTCTGTCACTTAAAATTGTCAAATCTGTCATATTTTTGTAAATTTCACATACTTTAAAATGTCAATTGCTAAAAATTTCTCTCTTTTTTTTGTTCAATGTGGTGGTTTCAAGTTTTTCTTATCAAAGTGATATATTTTCTGAACATTTACAATTTTTTCAATGTGGTTGCATCAAATCATAAGTATAGTATCATTTAACAGACTATAATATTGCAATCAATATTTTACTTTATCAAAAAGATTCAAGTTTACAAGGTGTCATGCAGATTTTTCTCTCTTGCGTCAGTTTAGCATTTGTATTTCTGAGACAGCTCTCTTGCTGTAATAGTTAAAACATGGTTTACAGTTTTTTTTTTATCTGTATTTCATTTTATTCATCAGTGTAACTTTGAACTAAACTTTTGAAATGTACCTATTATGAAGTGACGAGCTTCTCTTATTAATTATGTTATTGAATATCAATTACTTATTGTGATCAGCACTTATTGGTTACACACTTGCTACATTTTTCAGGACTTATTGGGCGGCCCTAGGTTCACTATGTTGCTGTAATCTGTATTTTACAAAGTGATGTTAAAATAACAAAAATAAAATGTTACATTTTTTCTTGAATATCATTTCATATTCATTTCATTATAGTCCATATTTGTTGCTTATTTAAAAATAAACACAAAAATGTAAATTGAAACCAATTATCTATGAAGGTATCTTGAATAAAATATCACTTTTAAATGGTCTACTGTAGTTTGTTGCACATCCTGATACCTGTCTTAATATTGTATGAGAAAACATCCTGACATCCTGATAGATGGGTAGATTCGCACTATTTAACAAGGTGTTTCGATCTTGACTGGCTATTGCCAATGTATTGTATTGGTTGTATTCTTGTTAGGTTTACGGATTAGGTTAGGGGTTAGTGCTGTTGTTAGACAGAAAATTTCTTGTTTGACATTGTGTATTGCCCTGCTTATATACATGGCTAAAAAAAACATTCAAAGCATGTATGTATTCATAACTCTATAGGAGAAGAGTTGTCAATAAGGCTTTTCTCAAATTCTAGGTTCATTGGAAATGAAAAACAGAAACAAGTCTCAGGAAAATAATATCATTCCATTGTAATGACCTGTTGGCAACATTAAGAATTTTCCATGTGTTAATCTTTACTAACAAAAATAATTTTTTTTTTTCTTTTGTCTTTAAACAGTGGATGGTCAGGTATTCATGTGGGGGAAAAATTGTCACGTAATAAATTCAAGACAGCCATCGTCATTTTCATACTTTGAACCTGTTGCAATTCATTCTTCTTATACCATTGGAAAACTTGCATGCGGTGTGTGGCATGCAGTAGCTATAACAGGAAAACCAGGTGAGATACATGTGCCATTTAAAATATATAGATCTTCCAAACATCTACTCTGACCTCAGGGTATTGGAATATTTGTCCCATTAGAAAGAAGGAGATTTCATGTATAAATTGTCTTAATTATTCAAACTTGATTTTTGAGGAGCAGTATTGTCAACCTTGAGTGTAGGTCGCATATCAATGTTTTTCTATCAGTCCTTCATTTTATTCTAGGTACTGTTACATCATTACCATGTTTAATTTCGCGATGAGGAGGTTGAATTTAATACCACCACCTCAGGGGATTTTGATAATGTACTTGAGGAACATGAAATGTATGTTTGTGATATCCTGTCGTTAAATCCTTGAACTCTGTAGATGAAGACATCAGTACATCTTTCATTGTCTTATGAGAGTACTTACCCTGTTTTTTGTTTTTTACCACTGAATGATTCAAGGATCACATTTAATGTTTTTGATAGTCATAAGTCTGGCACTTATTTTGGAATTCTCGTGGTGCTCATTTCAAGACACGAACACTGGGTAAATTTATTTCTCAGAAAGCTCCCCAAGTATTTTTAAACAAGTTTTGCATTGATTTTGAATTAATGTGGTATCCTGAAGGTTATTTCAAGCACTTACCAATTTGTAAGAGTAACATTTCTTAGATTGAAAGGAGAGATGCAAGTGAAGAGCCACCTTTCACTTCAAGACGCTTCCGCTGGGTTAATGAACTTGATCCTGCTTATTTTTTTAGAAGTTGGAAGTTGGTTGAAGAAACCTTACAGTATGTGAACTAAGGGATGAAAAGTTATAGCATGTTATAAACATAGGTTGTTATACCACAGTTCTAATATTGGCAATTTGACAGTGGTTTTAATATGTTTACAATGTTGAAGTCTCCTTTCTCTGTGGAGGGATAAGATTAAGGGGATTGGTAGTGAGGTGGGTTGCTATGGATGCTCTTAATCTGATGCAGCTTTCAACACAGATTGTGTCACAGCCAACCTCTTGAAATTTGAGATCAGTTGATGAAGGGTTTAATCCAATCGAAGTAGTAATTTTTCCAGAATGTGTGGCAAGCAGTGCTAACAAGAGGTGTCAGAATTTTGGTACATTCTCTTCTCCAAAACATGTTATTTTATTTAAGGGTGGAGGTTGGATTGTAGTTCAAAAGGTGAGCTGGATAATCTCAAAAAGATAATGAAATGTAGACCTGTCTCTAACAAGTGCTTAACTAGAAGTGGCGTAGCTAGACTTTCTTCCGTGTTGGGGCAGGGGGCACCAAAATTTTTGCTTTTCAGAGCCAGGGGGGCAATCACTCCCTGTTCTCTTGTAGCTACGCCACAGTTTAGTAGTTACTCATATGGTGGTCAAGGATTAATGAGTGTTTTATCTTTCAGAAATAATGGCCATAAACCCCACAACCAAGGTGAAAGCATATCAAATAAAACATTCCATTGAACCAAGTCAAAATAGTTAACCTTTCTATAAATGTAAGTCAAGAGGGGCACACATTTTCTCACTCTTAAAACGATGTGGCAAACCCAATGATGTATGAGAAATATGTCATCTTGCCTCAAAGACTACCAGAGCAGAACACAGAGAATACAGATTATTTTGAAAGTTTGTGACCCCTCAGGTATAGCCAGGAATGGCAGTATCGCCAAACATACATGTAATTGAGCATTCATTTGCAATGAAATGTTCATGTCAATAAAATACTGGAAATTTGTAAATTGCAAAATGATCACAACGTTACAACATTACCTGACAAAATGCAGGAGCATAGCCATTTCATTGGTATGGGGTGAGAGGAGGGGAGAAGTTGACTCATTCATTCCTGACCACCTGAGGAAAGGTAGGCTTATAGTTTTACTTTTCCTAAAGTTCAATCTTCAAAATGCTATATAGTTTTGCTCCTTGTTTGCATTATGTATTATAAAGACCGGAAACCCTCAAGTAATGTAAGACAAGCCTTCACTGAATAAATAATATTTTGTTTTTACCAGAGAGAACTAAACTCTGTTTGTTTGCTCATGGATGAGAGTCAGTTAAAGCTTATATTTGCTGAGTTGTTGATGATTTGGAATAAAAGTGTTCAGGTTGAAGTCCATGCATCCCTCGATCATCCTCAATGAGTCCATCTGGTTTTCTGTTACTGGTTTTGTTCATTTTAAAATTGGATCATTTAATTGATTTGGATTAGATCACTGCACAAACTGTCAGAATTTTAAAATCCCTCTAGAGGTTGAATCAGTACCTGACAGTAATTTTATAGAAATGTTTGGCTTTATGACATATTTATAACTGATTGCATTTAAAAATGTGAAAGTTTATCTGGAGTTTCATAGCAATTAAAGGGTCAATCCTCTCACCCCGAACTTCAATTCTTAAAGGGCTTAAGAGAAATTCTCAATTGGCTCAGCTCTTTGGTTGAAAGCTAATTCAAACAATACAGAGCATCAAAGCTTCTAATACACAGCTTGAATTGTAATGAGAGTGTTCTGATTATACACACTGCAGCTTTTCTTTTCTCATCATGAAACAATAAACTGAGACTGTGTCTGGGTTAGAATTAATTTCAGACAGTTGTGGGAGGGGCTTGAGTAAGAAGGTTAGGAAAATTGGTACTGTTTGGGGTGAGAGAGTTAGGCCTTTAATGGGACTCAGGCAATAATTTTAATTACACTTTGTAGAAGGCTTAAAGGGTTAGTTAGTAAAGGGTTAGTTGGTTAGATGGAGTTTTATGGCCCAGTTTCCAAACTATTGGTTAAAGTCGAGCCAGCCATGGTCTTTTTTCCAGTTGTGGCACATTGGCTTGTTTTCCCTACTCCATTGCTTATGCGTAACATCACACACAACAGTACTAAGTTCCTTTTTTAGAGTATTGATATGACTCGACCTAGGAACCAAACCCAGGCCTCCGGGTGAGAGGCGGATGCTCAACCGCTAGACCAAACACACAGTCAGAAGACTTAAAGGGAAATATCAGTTTAAAATGTACCAGCATGACAAACAAAGAAAAAAAAGGTTTTATTATCATGAAACAGTCTCACCAACAAACACCAGCAATGGCTTCATCTTCTGAAAGTATTGCACGGTAAAAAATTGCTTGAGTAACAAATAGCTATATTTATATCTATGAGAAGCTTCCTTCTTGAAAACAAGGCCACCGTATTGCCTTATCTTGAAAAATCTATCATTTTTTGCCTGCTAATATTGGTTTTAAAGGTGCAAATTTTTCTCTACAACAAACACAATATTTCCTTATAATGTTTGTAGAATGCATTGGTTGAAATCTGTCTGAGGCTGCCATTAGGCATTAATATGTTGCAGTTTTAAAGTATTTACAGTACAAGAATAGTATTCTATGTAAGGAACTCATGTGTGCCCTTGTTGGGATCCAAACTGCTTCTGTACCTGAGTTTATTACAATTGAAGGTACAAATAGTCATAAGTAGCACCCAAGCAGAATTGCAGCCATTATTTACAGGTGTTATAAGTTGCCCCTACACACAGTCAAACTATCCCATTATTTTTGGCTGTTAGCTAGCCTTTTATCTGCCATCATGACTTATTGGTTCTCATTTATAAAGCAAATGTGATGCTGCCTATGTCTTTAATCGTTTTTGACAAATGTTTGCAAGGGTAGCGCTTTGTCAAACAATATGATTGATTTTTTTTCTCGCTTATGTAAATTATTCCAGACGGTACTTGTAACTTGTATGTGAATCCAATAAACTTTACCTGTGCGGCTGTCTGCAAATAGAGACTCGGAATGTTTTGACAGAGTATGTCTTTTCATAACTGAAAGTCTTTCATTTGAACACACCTGAGCTAGGGGACACAGGTAAAATAGCATGTTTATCTTCTTGCCTCATCAGTGTATTTGAAGGAAATATGTGCCTATTATGGCCATTATTAAGGTAATGGGGTCTCTAAAAGAGTAATGGAGGTTTATTTCACATGTGCAACATAAAACATGCATGATGTGAATGAAAGTCACTGTGACAGCAATGTTCTCTCATAATAGATAGGTGGGTTGTGTGGCCTGTTTCAGATACAATTTTTTTTTTTATTCTGTTAGGTATTGCACTAAATTTACATAATAGGGAATGTACATAGCACTGTAAAGCTATTTACCTGGAGTACATAGGTGGCATCAGGCACAGCAGTATAAGAATTAGGACATTATCAAACTGTTTTGGTCTAGCTGGCATGTCATATTTTAGTGTTCGTCATGACTGCTACAGTTGGATGCAGAAGGTATAAAAGGGGAGGGGGAAAGCAATGATAATATGGGGGTATTATCCCCTTATAGTCATATGGAAGTATTTCAGCTTGGGGGTTTAGAAGACTCTCTTTGAAAATGTATTATATCTGAAAGACAGATCTAAACAAAATGCCACCATCAGCTGGGGTAGAGTACACAGAAAATTTTGAAAAGTTACAACATCTCAGACACCCGGAAATAGTATTCCCCAGGCTTGTAAGCTAATTCTAAAAAGTTGTTGATCTTTCTTTTGCAATGAAGTATTTAAATCAATTAAAAAGGAAAAACTGCAAAATGCAGGGTTCGTACAGGGCCTGGAAAAACATGGAATTATTAATGATTTTCATTTTTCACACCTTAAATCCTGGAACTCCAATCTGAGAGCCTTGAAATTGGTAGGAATGGCCTGGAAAATTTGAATTATTCAGTGTTTCAAAACTGGAACAGCACTTTTCAATGTTTGGCAAAACATTTGAAACAACATAAAATTCCAACAAGGCTGTCAGTCTATCAAGCCACATGAAATAATTCACCACCAATTGTAACATTTTTCACCATGCCTATATGCATAATAGTTTGTTTCAGGGGACTTTACTTCTCAAAATACTAATGTTTTGAAGTTGCTAGATCAAAGATTTACTGACTGCAACTTTTAGTTTGCTCTCATTTGACAAAGTAAACTAAGGCAAAAAATTTAAAGTTGCTCATGAAGTGTATTTAAAAGTGACTATATAGGCCTACTCCTTTTTGTGTCATGTATAAACTAGGTTTGCAGTTCTCTGTGTGGTCAATTTCAGTAGCACATCAGGTCTTGGCATCATTTAATAACATACTTTACAGTTAGTTAGTTAGTTAGATGGAGTTTTACGGTCCAGTTTCCAACCTGTTGGTTCAAGTCAAGCTGGCCACAGCCTTTTTTCCAGGTATACTTTACAGAAGTCTTTTGTCAAGGATAGCCAGAAAATCTCAAACACACAGATTTGGAAATACATGGTAAAGGCATGGTCTTTTAGTATCCAGTAAAGAAGTGTACAAACCCTGACAATGATCAGAAATTCGCCTAATAAGGTATCGTGGGTAGTCATGTTTAGTGTGGAGGAGGCAAAGGCGAGTCATCGTCTCCATTTTTTGACTGCAGTACGGGGTTGTATAAGGGGAGGGGTGTCATTGATAATAATAACATTTCTATAGCACACACTTCTATAAAAGATATATGCAGTGGCGCTTTACAAAACAAATACATCTACAAAAATTGGAAAATTAATTGGAGTTGGGGAGCTAGTGAAAAGCCTTTCTGAACAGGTAGGTCTTGAGCTTTTTCCTAAAAATGGTGAAGGAACCACACGACTGGAGGTCTGCAGGAATTAAGAAATATGACACTTCAGAAGATGGCTTTTAATTGCGTTTTTCAGCCAAAATTTTGAGCACTGGATATGCACTGGATATACCCTTACACCTTCCTGTACATGTAATGCAGGATGTGGAAATACATTTAAACTCTCACCCAAACATTCTTATATTTGAGACTAAGACTCTTTCAAAGGCATGAAGTGGGGTGAGGAAAAAATTTGCTTTTTCCATAATCGAATTGGATATGTTGAATTTTTTTGTGTTCTTTTGATTTTTTATGAAAATTTTACCTTTAATAACTATTAAACCTTTTTATGGAAGTTGCTG
Organism: Holothuria scabra; assembly: GCA_037179385.1. Lineage (NCBI taxonomy): Eukaryota > Metazoa > Echinodermata > Holothuroidea > Aspidochirotida > Holothuriidae > Holothuria > Holothuria scabra. The sequence goes on from CM074188.1 coordinate 1,111,144, forward strand.
AAATGTTTTATATGTTCCCTGACTATTTTTAAGGTTTTGCAAAAACTTTGGAGAGGATAGTCTGCTATATATCCCCTGCCTCAGGAGCCTATGGATTCATTTGACATCCCCTCACATGCCACACCCTATAAGTTCAGCTAAGCATTCTTTTCCTTGACTTAACCCTTACCCCCTTTCTCTTTCCTTCTCTATTTACACTCCTTGCTATTCCTTTGATCATTTATATTCCATCATGTTCACCGTTTAACATCTACAGCCCCAGTCCCCCCCCCCCCCCCACAGCTTTCCCTTCATCCCCAACAGGTAAAACACTGACATGGTTCATTAACCTCTCTTCTTATCTCCCCTATCATTTGTAATTTGTTTCTAACATGGTTTTATGTACTGTTAACTCTTCTTTGCCCAAGAATGGTGGTCCTGAGTATAACTTCCAAACCAAATTTAATTTGTTGACAGCCATATTGCATGTGAGTGATGGTTTCAAGGTGACTGATTTAAAAATTTGTGGCAGAGATGATTGTTGTGGTTGAAGTAAACTGTTGAAGAAATGAGATGTTGTGGGGTATTTCTTCTTCTAATTGCTGGCTTGTCCACAAGTACAAGGTCAGTAACTGCTAATTGGTAAAAAGGAAGCAGCTGCAAGACCATTACTTGTAGTCTTGAAGGTTTCTTTATAATTCTTTTGTACTAACTCATTCATACCAGTCTTGCTTCTGACCCTGACCTTGAAGGGTTGTAACTTCGTTTAAACTAGGAGTTGCTCCAACTCAGATAATGCCTGTTTCAGATGAACCAGCACCAACCCCAACTTAGCTCGGCCACCTATAGTGAACCGCAGCACATATTCACAACATTGAATGATCCAGACCCCATCATAACACAAGCCTCTCCAAACAGATGGCAGTTTATTGACAACACTGGGCAAGTCATGAATTCTGCACTTATGAGCCCCTTGTAACATTCTTTAATTTACTCTTCACCACAAACTCAATCTTAACCCACCTCTTGAGCTGGGTGTATTAAACATTCGACTCTGACTTGTGCGTTCTGACGATTTTATCAACTGTATTTAACTCTGGCTTACCCCCAAAAGGCAGAGTTACTTGGTGTTTAGCTGGAATAAGAAGCAGTTTGTTTGAATGGTGTATTAGAGTTTCAAGGTATGCCAGGAATAGTATGCTGAAAGGAGAAGTTTAAGCAAAAAGGAAATTTTCCTATGTGAAAGATGAACCAAATCTACACAGTGTGGCGAATCTTCCATTCAAATCGGACATGTGTTTCTTGAGATATCAGTAAATGAAGTCACTAGATTTGTGCTCCAAAGTGAATGTGTGAATGGGTAGCAGGTTTCATCACTTCCTCATATTGACAAGGAATGCTTTGTTTCCCTTTGTTTTTTCAAACTGTTGTGTTGACCTTGAAGTTAATAGGGTTAGAACCTACCTCTGGGGAATGCAAAATTTGTAAAGTTCTCATGCAACTTATGCAGGCACAATTTGATGAGGTGGGATTGTCCAGGAAAAAATTGGTTGTAAAGTTTAAACAGAAACAAAAGACTATCCATTGATGTGAGGATATGCATGATGCCACATACATGTGCTTGCTTCAAGTTCCCTTATTGTTGAAAATGTGGCAACATTACCTGCCTTTATCTTGAGAACCGTATATCAAACGTCAGTGCAAATTTCACCAAAATGCTTACAAGAAGTACCCCTCTAACATATCGAAACTTGATGTGACCTTAAACTCTTCCTTTAACAATGAGGCTTGCATGTTTGGCTTGCTGACATGATTCTGGGAATCGTGGAAAACTTGGGAAGAGTTAAGAAATATTTTCAAAGTTATTTCATGCCCTGGGAAAGTCTTGAAATTCAGGAAAATTGTGTGGAGTCTTTAAAAAATCACAAGATTCTTTCGAAAGTGATTCACCTATTATCATTGGTTTCATCTACATTTATTTTTGTGAGTATAATATAAAAGTGTATTTTTCTATTGTTCTTAAATTTTGGGCAGTAGTGTACAACTTTGTTTTTTGTTTTGGGGAAAGTCAGGGAAACATCTTGGAAATTGATTCCTAGAGTGCCAAACCCTGTATTGAGTGAAACGCTTCTGTGTACTTGAGAGCTTGTTATTGCTGGAAGTAGGGGTCCCTTGATATTGTCATAGGCCTAGTGTAAAGGTAATTATTAACTTTGTCAAATTTTATAAAAATTAAAATAAAATCTTTGTATAGCAAAATGTTTCACTGCACCAGCTCAGTACAGGCATACCTCATGTATGTATATCAGCAGAAGTGCAACTCGTTGATGGTAAACAATCACAATACAAACATGAACATCCAACTTTCACAAGCATAAAAACCCATATTTGATTAATCTCAAACAGTGTAGCCAATACTCACCAAACCCATAGCCAAGAGTGGCCTTGAAATTCTCCACCCCCCCTCCCTCATCCCGTCAGTCACAGCTGTTTATTAAAACCATACATACTCACCAGAGGAATCAAGAGTAATGTGTGTTAGTGAGATGGAGTTTGAACCTATTGATTTAGTGGTTCTAGTTTAAGATTTAGCCCCGCCTTTTCCAGTTGTGGCTCACTGGCTTGTTTTCACTACTCCAAGCAGTAGGTTTCATTTTGTTTTACTACAGTGCAAAGTAGTATTACTTAAGTGGAACTGTGTTGTTAATAAATTATCCACATTCACTATAAAATTACAGTTTCTGTTACAGATCCTGGTAGAATCCTTGAAAAGAATTTTTAAATTAAGTGTACATAAAAAAAGAATAAAATCATATCAAAAACAAAAGCAGTCCATAGCTATCTATGTCTCTAATTGTAGAAATCTCACCTATCACAGTGATCATTATGCAGTTGTAAGGCACACCTTCTTTCCCCCTTCTCCCTCCCCCCCCCCCCCCCCAGCCAGTAGCAAGTCAGATGTGTGTCATGTTCATCTGAGCTGTGATGCAGGGGTGTGTCCAAGTTGTTCATATGTTGCCCCAAAGAATGACCTTATACAATAAGTGTTGCTTGGTTCTATCTTATTTTACAGGAAACGTTCATCAAAGTGTATGAACTATCTGTTATTGTGGGGGGCATAAATGCACCAAAATGTTTGAAACTCCTAAAACAAATTAATCGATCATTCAGGGGCTATAAGTTTAGCTTGTTAGTTAGATAGAGTTTTACAGCCCAGTTTCTAACCAAATGGTTCAAGTCAAGCTGGCCACGGCCTTTTTTCCAGTCATGGCACACTGGCTTGTTTTCCATTGCAAGGACTCTTTACGTCCACCCTCCAAACTGCAAGGCAGATGATGCTCTAACCATGTTACCATACAATCGGTCAGGGGCTAGAAGGTGTGTCTTGCAATTGATGTGTGTACTATATTGTGTATGTATCAGCCATTGGTCTATAAACAGAAGCAGAGATTTTAGGTGAAAGGGTGAGGGGATGGAGGGATATATATGACCTTTTAGCTGGCAATCTTTACTTTGTGTGAAGAAGAAATTAGTGAGAGTATCTATCAACAGTGATAAAGTATCCCCTATGCCTATGTCTGCAAACATACCAAGTTTCATTGCATTGCAATGTTCAAGATAGCACTTGGTATACAATAAAAAATAGATTTGTAGATGCAAAAAGGCATATTACATTAAAGGGAAAGATTGCATTTGTTTTACAAGGAAATTTCATCCTTTTAAAACCAATGTTTATCACCAAAAAGTGATAAATAATTAAAAATAAGCCAGTATGGTGGCCTTCTTTTCACAAAAAAGTTTCCCTCAGATAGAAATTCAGTTGCTTGTTGCTGAAGAATAATTTGTTCACCCAAACATTCAACGTTTCAAAAGATGCAACTTTCATAACTCCCCTTGTGCATAATAATAATCTTGAGGAGATGAAGCTATTGCTGGGGTTTATCATTGAGACCAAATGATCTGATAACGACTAGAGCTATTTTCTTTTAATGCAATGGTGGAGCATTTTAAAAACTTCCCTTTAACCTGCAGCTTTTTAGATATTCCTTTCCCTTTTGTGTGAACAACTTTAAAAAAGCAATATATAAAAAAAGGAATAAAAAATCTCGGACTCATCAGTTAAATACTATCAACCTTTGAGTGAAGTTGTGTGTGTTGTTTATCAAGGTACTGAATGACACTGAAAGAATTAATTAATGAGTTGCCACTTATCAACCAATGGCAGGTGAGTGATTAATACAAATTTTGAAATTCATTGTTTGGCAGATATTTGAAGGCTTTGAGATTTTTAGAGAAGTTTAGCTAATTTAATGGAAAATTAAATAATCCCCACCCCGTTTAGTTTGAGTGAATTCTTTAGATGTGACAGTTATATTGTCTTCTAATGTTGCCATCATAATCATGACAAATTGTGTTTATATTGTGGGAATTCTGCTAGTCAGTGATAAAACATGTGATTGAATTGCTTAAGGTTGTGCATTGTTTATTGTATTGGATAAAAAGCATTTCCAGGACTTCATGATATATCAATAAATGTTCCAAATTTATTAATCACATACTATGTGTATTCAGAAGTAGTCAGCACTCTATTCCCCTGAAAAAAAATATTTGGTACCTTTTTAATTTGAAATCTGCATATCAATTTTAGCATTGGCTAAGAATATTGTATGCTCCAACAGTAAGCCTATTAGAGATGCTCAAGCTATATCACTTTGAAACTTCTGGTAGGAAGAGTCACTGGACACACCATAGCTGCCCTTAAAGGTTGTCAAACAGAATTACTTTATTCTTTCATACCAGTGTTATAGCCAGAAGGGTAGTTCTGTGGGTTGAAACCCCCCCATTACCCAACCTTGAAATGCAAATGGAAACTATTTTGTGACTATTTGGCATAGTGTTGGCCTTCCTGTATTCATGTGAGACATATTCACTTAACTGGCATGTCTGTTTTTGTGGCTGTTGTATTTTAATAAACCGAGTAGTAACAAAAAATACCTGTGAATTTATCTTCTTTAGATATTAGCTGTTGGCAGGGAGCGGCAATGGTAGCAATATCTACATCAGATTTTAGCAGATCGATCGTATGGAAGCAACTTACACTTGTCTTTGGCTGCAATAGTCTACACTGCTAGAAAATTTATATAACATCATTTACTTGAGAGTTTTATCCTTTTTAATTTTCAGCTTGGCAGCCAGAGGCAGAAGATACTTCTGATGAAGAAAGCTCAGAAGATGAAGACTTTGTAGAAGAATTGAAACAGGTATCTATGTATGCCTTCATTTTATGTAAAAAAATTAGAGTATGTCTGAATTTCATCAAATAAGTTTTTTGTCAGTTTTGGTGCTGTTTTTAAGATAGCCACTCCTCACCTCCACATCTCATAATCTCACTCAGGTTACCAAAATCCTCAATTTTTGGTTCCTTGCATATTAAAGGAACCTATGCAGTCACCTTGGCGTATGTGTGTGTGTGAACCTATAAACGATACCTTGCTGGGTACAAGCTGCTCACGAGAACTCAAGCCTCACACATCTTTTCTCACTCATGTGGAGCTCGTAACTGGCATAGCTACCCGAAACTTCGGACACTGCAATGAGCTCTGTCACGTGATATGCAAGAGCCTGCCCTCCCTTGCGGCATTCACATGCTGCATGACTTAAACAGCCGAAGAGGAGTTCCAACCATTTCCTTAGGGGGAACAGTTCCCCTGTACCCTGTAAGGCATTAAGTACGGGTGTGTGCTGTGTGTGTGTGTGGATGTGACTGATTGGAATGGAAGGTATGTAGTGGGATAACTCAATAACCTAGTGATCAATTTTTTTCAAACTTGGTATGTTTGTAGATGTTGTTCAGTAGATGTGCCCTATTGTTTTGGGCAGAGGTCAAAGGTCACTGCCAATCCCCAGAGACCAAAAAGTGATTATCTGTTTGTAGCTGTAGTGTAATTCGGTATCTGTTGTTTTCCAAACAGTGGCATATTTTTAGGATAAGCTAGATTGGTAGGAGGTGAAAATGTTGTTACATTAACCAAAATAGTTGGAAAGGGTCGAAAGGTGAGAAGGTAATATTGTATTTATCTTTCCACTGAAACATTGTAGAGGGGTGGTGTAAAGGAGGTTTGCATTCTACATGAAGTGCATGTGATGACCCACCTTGACCTCATTTGACCTCTTGACCTTTGAGACTTTTTTGTGAAGCCTGGATTCATCTCGTTCAGACGAACCAAAAGGGCACCCTCCTACAATGTTCCAAACTCTGAGTTACTGACATTTAAGTGACAGGTTAGTTAGTGTGTAGGTCATATGCATTGGAATGCAAGGTATGCGACAACTAAACAACGAAGTAACATAGGGGATGGCACAATGGAAAGTTGTGTTCATCTAAGTGAAGTGCACATGTTGACCTCATATGACCATTGCTATGCTTTTGTGATGCTTGGTTTCATCTTTTTGAGACAAACAAAAAAGGCAATGATACTACCCTCCCATGATGTTTTTAACTTGAGTTTTTGACATTTAAGTGAAAAGTTAGTTGTGGGTGTATGTGGGTGTGGTATATGTGTTGGAATGCGAGGCATGGACAGTTGTGTTCATTTAAAATGCATGTGTTGACCTACTTTGACAGTATTTGACTATTTGACCTTGTGAATTCTTTGTAAGTTCTGGATTTGAACTGTTGAGACAGACCAAAAAGGCAATTAATTACCTTCCTATACTGCCTCAAACTCAAGTAAATGACATTTGAGTGAAAGGTGATGAGTGTTAGGTATATCTGTCACGTGGAAGTGGAAGGTATGCAGTGAGATAACTTGAAAAAAAAAAATAAGTAATCAATTTCTCTCTGCAAACTGCAAGTGTCTGTATAATTTTGAAATTTAATGTGTCATTATATTTTGGTAAAGGTCAAAAGTCATTGGGGTTGAAGGTTCAAATGCCTTTCCTTGCTACTCCCTAAATACTAAATCATCTAAAATGCAAGGAACCATAGTGCCCATGGGCTCTTGTTTCATGAGGAATTTCTTACTCTATTACATATTTCACCCGAGTCCCCACCAAAAGGGAGGTTTGGTGGGGTAATCAAATTTCACCTGACTTCCTGCTTAACTCACTCAAGCACCACTCCAAGAAACCACAAGCTTGATAATAGGCAGCTAGTGGAAGATTTAAACAAAGGCAGAATGATGTGGTCCAGATGTGCCACTGTTTGTGAGGTGTGAAAGGCAAACAGTAGGGCAACTTCTTATCTGGTTTTTATCCACCTTCATTCACTGAAGCAAAAATTTGTGGACACAGCTTTTATAGGCAGGGAAATTCAACATGTTCATTTCTTTGATTGAAACAAGATCCAAAAATTTGAGAGTAGTTCATGTAACACAGCATGTGTTAAGAGTGTTTTGGACAATGATGGGCTTCAGACAGATGTGGTAGGGGGTAGAAGTAATTAGTTTTGGAAAATAGAAACTGTGTGGGCGTGGTAACAAATATCTGTCTTTAACTTTCTGTCAAATGGTACAGTATGATCTTAGGAAAAAAAACAAGTAGTTCTATTGTTTCCTCATGAATTTGCTCTGTGGATCCCCTTTAGTTTGCAAGGCAGTGTGCAGAAACCATGTACCAGATCAGTTGTTAGGAAGTCTCTTCTAATGGAGGAAATGTACCAGTACAGAAAACTAGACTGTTGCTGTAAAGTTGCCTTTGAAATCTTCACATCAATAAAGTCATTGTACAGTACTGAGTAGTGAGACATAGCTGTTAGTGACAATTCTTCATTACTTTATAACAGCTTGAAAGAAAAAAATGGTTTGAAACCCTGGAAGTGGCCTGTTTTTTTCAGATAATAGGCTAAAATCTCCTGCATTCCAGCAGCATGGGGAATTCTATCTCCACTAATCCACACCCCATTCCTGAAATATTTTGAAATCCTTTACATGTCACTGAAAAAAAAAAAAAATCTGCTTTATGTTAAGAGTAACTAAATGGTATTAAATGATGTTGACTGTGTGATAAATTTGACAGTACCTAGAGAGACTTTTCAACCTTTTGTTTATTACTGGTGGAAGAAGACTTTATATACTATAATTACATGTAAAATAAATGTTAAACAAGCTATGAATCTATGTAATCATCTGTTGAATCAATGGTGTTTACATAAAGTACAGCGCAAATTTAAACTCTCTTGTACTTTTTCATCCTTTGCTACCTTCTCATGTATAATGTTGGTTAATTGTATCATCTGTCCTTATTTCCTCCTCCTCTAAACAAATCTGTATTCATTATATCTTTGATGCTATTCCTGGTCATAATTACTGGCTGGTTTTAAGGTACATCACTTTAAAAGGCTGAAACTTAAAAGAATTTGCTCCTGCATGACAGATAGTAGGTTAGCCTTTTGGTTGTAAATAGGAGTGGGAACTGCTTGATTTCATAGGCTTCAGATAGAATTATTGACATGTAACCAAGAAAACAACATCATTTAAAGGTAAAGAGCAGTCCCCCCAAACTTATTTTGAAGAAACAGCTAAATAGCACAATATTTGTCTTATTCCTCTTGCGAGTATCATTCACTACATTTTATGATTAAACTTTTGCATATTCAAGGTAAACCAAGCAGTTATTTCCAGTAAATTTCAAATTTGAAAAGAAAAAATGTTGTCACATGACTCCCAACAGCCAATCATGAAACTGGACAGTCTACTACACTACTTCAATTTGGGATGACTGCTCCTGCCCTTTAACTGATAGATTGTAATCCTCAAATGCAAAATCTGTTGGAATTTTTTTCAAAATCTTTCAGTGGTCTGATTATATATATAACAATTCAAAGTTGGCAGATTTTTTCAAAAGCTGTGCATATTTGGCTTGTTCAATAACCATCAAGGAACACTAAAGGCTTTACATCCTTTAAATCCAGTTCCCTTTTTTTTTCTGTTTGTTTGTTTGTTTTGACACAAAAAATTCCATTACTCTTTACAAGCAATGATTGATTCAACTTAATACGAGGTCATGGACCAGCAGTGCACTCTTCAAATGAGACACAAGGCATGTGTCCTTCCTGACCCACTATTAATTACTACACCCTAAGAAAGTTTGTAGGAGGACTGTGAGGATAAATCATACATCTTGTTTTCCCCCATAGATGACACAGCCATTACTGGAAGATATTGAGAATTTAGATTTACAAAGATCACGCTGTTTGCTATTTTTATATTTGGAATATCATATGTGTATCTTTAGTTTGCAAGCACCCATATTGAAAGTAACAGATGTACCATTTTGTATATTCAGCTTTCACTTTAAAATTAATGTTAGAATTTTAATTCTAGAATGTGTTCAAAACGTTAAATTCAAGTCTCATAAGAAAGTGAAGACTGTTACTTGTAACAGGGTTGTTTCACAAACCATTCCATATTAATGGCTCTTCTTCTGTACTCAGTAAACATGAATTGTACCTTTCGGCTGGGTTATGCTGAAACTGTTCAAATGTTTGTATAATATGTAGGCCTGCCCTCTAGCGACTTATCAATTCCTTTTAGAAGTAAAGATATCATATTCTATTCTCTCTGATTCTAAATGTTGAAGTTCAAGGGTTTTTTTAGTTGTACAAGAGGTCATTGCTTTTTATTTGTATTTAAAACCCCATTGGTTGTAAAAAACCATTGCTGTCACTATGATGATGCTACTGCTCAGCGTTGCAAGGCAAGAATCACTCTAGCAGTAGTATGCATAATTATATTTTTATTTCTTTCTTAGGGACTGCAGAGAAAATCAGATTCAGATGACTCTTTTATTCAACATAAGAAAGACCCCAGGAGCACTCGTCTGTCGAAGCATCTCTCACTCGCAGAGTTTTATGCCCCAACTCCTCTCCCAGAGATCAGACCAATCAGTCAACTGACGGAGAGACGGGCATCTCTACAGAGTTGTGAAAGTGCCATCATCCCTGCCATGGATGATGAGAACACCAGGGAAGTTGCAGACTCTGAAGGAGAGGAGGCTTTGCCTCTTTCATCTGTCATTAAGGAGGGGAAAGATGAGACATTCTCAGAGGACGGGGGAATTGATTTTGAGAGTAAAATGAAGAGTTTGAAAATACTTGAGGAAGACAACAAAAAAGTGCAATATTTAAAACTTTCCAGTTCCTCAGAGGTGAAAGAGTCAGAGAGGGCGACACTTTCCTCCAAGAGAAACAGAAAAAAAATCGTCACAGGGATTCCATTGAACTCCGAACCTGTGTTAGTGTCGTCAGCCAAAAGTTCAAGAGATCATATGTTGTTGACCAATTCCTTGGTCCGAGCAAAATCATTTCCTGTGTTTCACAGTCCTAGTATATCCTCACATACCCAGTCCAAGGTTTCTAATAAAAATATTGAGGGGGGTAATATTGACAAGGGAAGAGCTACCAGCACAAAGCTCCCAACCCATTTAAAGAAGAATGTCACACTGAAGAATGCTGACATTGTGATGGATATTAAGGTCCCCCAAACAGATGAAATGAACAGTTTACCAGCCACTAAAATGACACGAGCCCACACCTTTTATGGTAAAATGTCAAATTCGCCATCACTGCCTAGAGCATCAAAGCAAGTTGTAGTACACAGGGACTCTCGCAACCAGGCATATTTTGATCAGGTAGTTAGAAGTGAAAAAATGAAATTGTCACCATCAAAAATTCAGCACAGCAGTAAGGGGATGAAAAAACACAGAGGTGTAACTGTTCCATCACCTCCTCGTAGGAGAGCAACATTTTCATCAGCATCATCCTGGAAAAATGGAGATGAATACCATAAAGATGTCCTCTTATCAGCATCAAATCAGTCAAAAATTGGAGGTCAGGGGAGTGAAACATGACTTGCATTGCACAACTTTAACTTGCCTATATGTCACTGTTTTCATCTTAGCATAATTACGTTTTTTCTTGCTTTTATTTTAGTCATACCCAAACTAATGTTTTTAATGATATTCGCACCACTATGTAAGAGCAAAACTTTCCAGTTATTGCAGTTTGTTTTATTCATTCATCATAGTTCTCCTGTCTATTGAACTTGTGGCATTTGACTTTAAATTCTGTTTGTGCATTGACTTTGACAGCCATTTCCTCCAGTGCCATGTGGAGGGATATATGATTAAGTGCATTATTTCTATATTTTAGTTTTCAACAAACTTTGAAAATTGGTTAGTGTGTACAGTCACTTCAGTGATTCATAGCTCTGAAGCGGACATTCACCATTGGCATAAATGTTGCTGTTCAATCAATTCTTAAGGTTTTTTGTAGATGTGGTAAACAAAGTAAAAACCTTGACATTTGTCAGCATCGCATTGGAGAAAAATTTATGCATGACAAAGTGATATCACCAAAAATGTAAGTTATATGTAGTATTTAAAATTTTGATTGATTAAGCTTTCACTATTTCCTTAAAGGTATTCCTTTTCATCTTTTGAAAGTTTTGACCAGTCTCTATGCAAATTTATTAAAAAGAAGTACAGTAGTCACCTTGAGTTTAAATTATTATATTAGGAAATCACAGGATCAAGTTCTTCAAACCTATTGAAAGATTACAGACATGATCATATTTCATTTCTTCCTTGATATATTTTTCTATGTGAAGGTTAAAGTGACCATTTAATTGCTCTTTTACCAAAGGTGGATCTAATTGAAAAATTTAATTTTAAAAACAAGTGTTCAGGTTACAGCTAATGGCCAGTCTTTACCTGACATCTGCAAGTCCAAATTCATAGTTCTTTCTCCAATTTATGCCATTGCTAAACACTCCCTTAGACTCTAAAAACTGAAAGAGTGAAATTTCACTCTTTAGAAGAGTGAAAGTTGAAAACTCACTCCAAAAGAGCAAATATTTACTCCAAAAAGAGTAAGCTTGACTTCAAAGGAGCAAAGTTTCACTCGTAATGGAGGGACCACTTTTAAAAGGTAGAGTGATTGTGGATGGCACTCGTTTAAGAGTAAATTCCCACTCTTCTTGGAGTGCATTTCACTCTTTTTGGAGTGAGTTTCACTATTCTTAGAGTGAATGAACACTCTAATGGAGGGAATTCACACTCTTTACTCTATTCCCTGACATCTCCAAAAGAGCAAATATTTACTCCAAAAAGAGTAAGCTTGACTTCAAAGGAGAAAAGTTTCACTCGTAATGGAGGGACCACTTTTAAAAGGTAGAGTGATTGTGGATGGCACTCGTTTATTCCCACTCTTCTTGGAGTGCATTTCACTCTTTTTGGAGTGAGTTTCACTATTCTTAGAGTGAATGAACACTCTAATGGAGGGAATTCACACTCTTTACTCTATTCCCTGACATCTGCAAGTCCAAATTCATAGTTTGGTCTCCAGTGTATGCCAGTGCTCCCTTAGACTCTAAAAATGAAAGAGTAAAATTTCACTTCTTAGAAGACTGAAAGATGAAAACCCACTCCAGAAGAGTCAGCTTGACTCTAAAGGAGCAAAGTTTCACCATTAATTGAGTGCCCAGGGACCGCTTTTCAAAAGGAGAGTGATCGCTGTTGGCACTCCTTAAAGAGCGAAGTTCATTCTACTTGGAGTGAATTTCACTTTTTTTGATGTGAGTTTCACTATTCTTGGAGTGAATTAACACTTTGATGGAGTGAATTTACATTTTTTACTCTATTAAAGAGTGAATGAATTCACTCTTTGGTTTTTATAGTGTATGTAATTTATATTTTATTGAGTTGGTACACAGGAGTTGTGTCCATGCTAAAAAGCTAGTGTCTTTCATAATAAGCCTATATGACCTTTCCATCAGTATTCATGCTAAGGACTTTAACTTGGGTGCGAATTCCTACCCTTCTCCCATGAATGGAGGGATTTTCAAAATCGAGGTGGGACATTAATCCCTCCCATGGTTATTTGGTGGGAGGGATTTCCTAAAAAGAAGAATTTTGGATCATAGGTGTACTACAATCTTGGATGCTGCATGAAGTGTGTAGGATTTTTCCTCATCCTTTTTGGTTTTGATGAAAGAGAAACCTATGCATTCATGATGGCGTGTGTGTGTATGTATGTGCATGTGTGTGAATGTATTTGTGTGTGTGTGTGTTTGTGACACTTTGCTCGTTAACACAATATCTCAAGATAGGAATGTCTGACAGTTTTCAAATTTGGTACATAGATGCATCATATTGAGAGGAATAACCCTATTGTTTTTGGCAGAGGTCAAAGGTCATCTGGGGTCATCAGGGTTCAAGGTCTGAAAATCTCATTAACACGATATCTCAAGATCAGAAACTTGGATAGATTTCATGTTTGGGTGTGTTGATGCGTTATGGTCAGGAGATGGTCCCTATTGTTTTCGAGGAGGTCAAAGGTCATCTGGGGTTACTGGGGGTCAAAGTCTTAAAATATTGCTAACAGGATATCTCAAGGTCGGAAACTTGGATAAATTTCATATTTGATATGTAGATGCGTTATAGTCAGGAGATGGTCCCTATAGTTTTTCGTGGAGGTCCAAGGTCATCTGCGGCCACCAGGGGGGGTCAAAGTCTGAAATTCCCGTTAACACGATATCTCGAGATGAGAAACTTCGATAGATTTCATATTTGGTGGGTTGATGCGTTATGGTCAGGAGACGGTCCCTGTAGTCTTTGGCAGAGGTCAAAGGTCATCTAGGGTCACCGGCCGTCAAAGTCTGAAAATCTTGTAAACACAATATCTCAAGATAGGAAACTGGGATAGATTTCATATTTGGTTTGTTGATGGGTTATGGTCAGGAGATGGGGTGCCTATTGTTTTTGATGGAGGTCAAAGGTCACCTGGGGTTACTTGGGGTCAAAGTCTTAAAATATTGCTAACCTGATATCTCAAGTTCGGAAACTTGGATAAATTTCATATTTGATATGTAGATGCGTTATAGTCAGGAGATGGTCTGTATAGTTTTTTGCGGAGGTCCAAGGTCATCTGGAGCCACGGGGGGGGGGGTCAAAGTTTGAAAATATTGTTAACAAGATATCTCAAGATCAGAAACTTGGATCGATTTCATATTTGGTATGTAGATGCGTTATAGTCAGGACATGGCCCCTATTGTTTTTGGAAGAGGTCAAAGGTTACTTCCGGTCACCGGGGGTCAAAGTCTGAAAATCTTGTTAAAGCGATATCTCAAGATGTCTATCTATCTATGTATGGCTTTTGTGGAGGTCAAAAGGGCATCTGGAAAAACAAAATTATTTTTTGAACATGCTAGTATAACATTTGAGTGAGAAAATGGTGCATGATCGCAAATTTGAAACAGTACATTTATGTATCATCCAAACCTCAATGCATTTTTGCATTCTGGTTTCTATAGGGTGAAGAAATTGGCATGGTTCCTGCAATTGTAACCCTTAAGCATTGTCACTTAGGGGCTGCTTAGAAGTGGGATCACACTAATTTCTTCAGAATCCCACCCAATAGAAAATGCAATGTGCAAAATTCCTGCACACTTAATGGATCATAGTACAATTAGGACTTAGTACTTGGCAATTGAATTTTTTTCAAGAAATGCAAGATTGAAGGAAAATTTTTAATTATTAAAAAAGCCATTTCCCTCCCTGAATTGGAGAAGAGGTATTGACAGCTGATACCTGTCACTGATGAAGGTAGCTTCTGTCACCAAATTGTGTTTTCAGAATGTTTTGAATTCTAAACATATTTGATTACAACACTGCAAACTCTAGACAATTGATTGATAAATGGCATTGAAAATATGCATTTAGTAGACCTTAGTTGCTTGAAATATTGCCTGCTTTTATTAAACCAGCTGAAATATTAAACTGAATGTCATACAAAATAGAGTTTTAGTTTGTGAACCATTGTGGGCTTCACAGACCTTCCCATGATGCATTGTTAAATCAACCAAACTGGTGGTAACAGTCATATTGTCATTGTGGTGTGCACTTGTGATATGTTTATGAATCAGACAAAGCATTGTATTTTGTACCATTTTCCAAAGGACAGGTCAGATATTTGAAATATTTACCATGGAAATTGGAAAATTTATTCAAATTCATTATTTTATATAAGCATTAGCACTAAGTTTATGGTATAAATACAAGCAGATTCTTTTTTCATTTAATTTTCATTGATGTAGTAAATAATGAAAATAAAAATAATTTACCTTCTTTTGTAACTTACTATGCAAGTCTTTTATTCATAAGAAGTAAAACCATCACCTTGATATCCATTTGATTACTGTTTGATATCACAAAATCACATTTTTGCACAGTATTGAAGACATGTTCATATTTTATTTATTCATTGTTGATAATTTATTTACGTGGAGATGACTATTTTACTGCTGTCTGCCAAAGAAGCTTTAAAAGATTATATTTTGAGCAAAGTCATATTCATCTCTTTTGATTCCATTTTTTCTGATAATGCCTGAGTTTTGTGAGCCCCATTTTAGAGTTCAGTTTCCCTGAATATTGTCATTTCTATTAAATTTAAATGATTACAAAGTAAGGTGTTTCCTATATTTTAAAAAGAATAATCCAGAGCTAAATTTATGTTTGATTCTGGTAAAAGTTTCATTCATTTCCCATGTTCAGTTCTGGAGATATTAGCAGTTGAAGTTGGCTCATTTTCTATAAAGAGTGAATTTGAAGCAAGGGAGTGTGATGTCATTGATTCAGATCGTTGGCTTATTTTTTGTTTTTCTTTATTTTTATCCCATTATTTTGACCTTAAATTGATTAAGGATGTTACCTTGCCCCTAAAGCATACAAAGATTTTAACATCCTATGGCTCAGGATGAACTTTTGCCATCAATTTTTACAGAATTATTTTGTATAAAATTGGGGGTGAATTATAAAGAAAAACAAAACATTTGTCGAAAATGTGAATCCATGACATCGTGCCTGCTTGCTTCAAGTTCATGCTATGTAGAAAATTTGCCACATTCAATTGCTAATATCTTGAGAACCAAACATGGGAAAAGAATATAAATTTCACCAGAATATGCTCCTCTTTAACATATAAAAATAATTTTTTCTTCGAACTATTATTTTAATCAGTGTAAGTCTAACAGGGATTGTTGTCTTTGGTGCTCTACCCTCGAGAGCTTGTGAAAATGTGATGGTCCCCTAGGGTCTTTTAATCTACTGTTGAATAAAATGCATTTATTTCCCCAGCTTTTAGCAAGGTGGCTACAACTCAACAGGGATGCAAATATTCTGGGGTGATGCCGGTGGAGGGAGGGTAGTGGCAAGTTGCGCCATACCTGATTATTTATTTTCCTTATTTCACATTTATCAAAAAATTGACAGTTGAACCAAATAGTTACATGGTATAATAATAAATTGACAAAATCTCAATAAACCATATCTTTGTGCACCTCTCTAATTTTGGCAAAACAAATTTGCAAGAGACATTATCCTTTTAGTTGATGCAGGTGAAATTTTTTTCTTCTTGCCAAGTTTTTGTTAGTAATTGTAGGGATTGGAACTAATAGCAACGCTAGACTGCGTCCACTATTGTGATGTTGGTTTTGGGGGATTTTGAGTGTGATGAGGATTTACAAACAAATATACAGAAACATCGTCAATGTCAAAGCCAGTGTCACTAAGCTTGCGCAAATTTTTTTTTTTTTTTTGTCCCTTAACAGCTCCTTTTTAATGGATTTAAAAGAGTAGCCCAGCTCCAAATTTACGTTTAATATGTTAAAGAGGAGCATTACGTATAAGTTGCCATTCTGGTGAAATTTTCGTACAATTCCAGTTTGGTTCTCTAGGTGTTTGCAACTGAAGTTGACCAGTTTTTCAAATATCATCACGGACATCACCATGTCAAATCCTTATCACCGTCAGGGATGTACTGTAACCACGGGGAGAGCTCTCCGGTCGCCCTTTCTCAAGTATTTCCGTAGACACAGCTAATGCTGATACAAGCTCCCCTTACGCCACTTCCCCTCAAAATGTATGTGCTTGTTCTGGATGTGGACGATGCGCGCTGTTGAACAAAAAATTCCCTAAATGCTAATGGTAGTGCTAATCACTAATTTCTGGTGGTGGCAGGGAGACTTAAATTCGTAATTTTTGGTTCGGGAAATGTACCAAAATTTGTCCATACCTGTAAAAATTTCTTGACATACTAGTGACAAGCTCGGTGTCTCAAATTATGCACAAAACCATTACAAGCCCAGGATACAAAAGAACTTTTTGATGTAAAACCTGACTAATTAAGCGTGTAGTACTCTTCAACACTCCCGTTAAGTCACTGATATCTCAATATGCCGTCCACACTATTCGACGCGACAAACTGCGACAAGACTGTCTTGTGCGTGAAATGTGAATTACTAGTCCAGTAAACTCTGAGACTAGTTCGAGTCGGAAAATTGGTCTTGAGGTCGAGACGGTTTCATCGTGTTTTCCCTATTGAGCCTTTCTTTCAAGCTACCAATATGGTAGTTTTAACAGAAAATGTTACAACAGAAAGTAAACATTGCTTCCCAACTTTTGAATATTAGAAAAACGTTACAAAACAGAACACACTAAATCTGTTTTACGTTCAGGTGAACTCGCCCTCGAGTCCATTGCAGCCAAGTTTGAGCCCATTTAGGGACAATTCTGATCTCCCAAATTCCGGGCCGTAACAACTCTAAAAACGTTCAATGTTGGGGAAATAGCCAGGTGACGTGTGTTTTAGCCTACTGGATGGGTTATATGTAGGATAAAAAGAAACGTTTGACCAATCTCCAATACATTTGACTTCGATGTAGTCTATAACTCTTTTAACTTTTAAGGTATAAAGTTGATGTAAAAGAAAATTTCGGTTGTTGTTGTTACAACCTGCCATTTATTATTCTTATAACAATATTCGATTACATTGTAGTGCTTTCAATGCATTATAAAAAGTTCATTGGGTGGACGGTTTATTAGATTTTTACCAAAATGCATCCTTCTTGAATAACAATCATTTTGTGCCAAAAAAGCAGTCATTCGAAGACTAAAAGAAAATAGATGTAACATAGTACTCCCCTAAGAAACGTGTAATGGTTTACATGACCAAAGTACAAAGATCAGAATGACTGCATGAAATTAAGGAATCGAGATCCCAAAGTACAAAGTTAGAAGCACTGAGCTTTTGTCTCAGAGACCGCTGACACGAGGTTCTTAGATTACTATGCAAGAGGGATTTTAAACAGTAAAAACCCCCTCCTTCCCCCATTGAGGTTTTCATGTCACATGATGAGGTTAAATTTACTTCAAAGTTGCAAAATACTGCACGAATTGTTGTACAAACCTTTGAATTTTCCAAATGTTCCGATAGTATGTAACCTTACATCACGAGGACACCCTATTGACCGTTAACTAAGCACTGGTAAGACTTTTTACAGAATTGGAACAATTTCAACGCCATTTTCGTTCCAAAGAGGAATCGATCCTTTTCTTTAAACACTTTGTAGTTGTTTATGAACAGGCCTAGTTATTATTCAAGAGCATTATTCTCTATTTTATATGATTAACGTGAAGAGAAAATATTTTGTTATCTGGTTGTAGTCATTCTGTATTTTGTAGGATTAAGGTGAAGAAATAAATTGTTAGTAAGGGTCATTTAAGGTTTTTTTTTATTCAAGGACAGTGGGTACCAAAAGTGTTGGTTTACCAAATAACCTTCAGGTGTAAAGGGGAGTGTATCTTATAAATTTAAAATCACATTTCAAAATGCCACAATTTAGTCTTGAAGCAAATGTCTATAGCAATCCTCCCATCCCCACCTCACCTTCAATCAATCCTATTTGCCCGTAAGCCAAGGCTGTAACAGAGTCCACCTTATCCGAGTTCGAGCAAATTCTGTTTCCCGTGGTCCCAATCCCGGCCCAGTCAAAGTCCGGTAACCATCGAGCTCCAGTCTGAGCCCAGAGGACCCTAGTTCGAGTCCATGCCATAATTAAATAAGTAATGAATACCATAGAAGTCGATTATAATGTATGAAAAGCAAAGCGGATTTGAGTCCTGCACTGAGCGCCGTACGGACTTGGGCGTTACAGTCCTGTCATAACCCTCCTGATTAGTACAACGCACAATGCGGTAATAGCAAATTTTTCTTAAGTCCTCGCGACCCTCTGGCAAAGGGCCGTTCCAAACTTGAAACTGCTTCCCGAAGAAGCTAATACGTCCACTGAAGGACAACACTTGATCAACCTCACGGCCTTCATACCATTTACATCATTGGTCTGTATGTGTGCATCCATTCTACACTGGATGAAAAGAACAGATGCTACACATGATCTGAGCCAAGAGGCTGAAAGGCGGTAATAGAAAATATGAAGGCGGGAACTTACGTTAAATTTATCAATTATCACCCGGTATTTTGGGGTTTCGTATTTATAGATGCAAATCAAATCGAAGCAAGAGTGATCAAGTAGACCTACTACATGATGTTAATAAGAGAGAAAAATCAATGTCTATATGTTATTTGTCGTCGTGTTAGGCATTTATTTATATATTATACGGCCGACACAGTCTATTCAGGGAGGTGTTACTAATCACACCTTCCTGGTCCATTGTAAGAAGAAGCGTAGTAACAGCTGTGTGGACACTACATGTTAGATTACCTAAGAGCTATTGTAGTACATGAGTGTGTGTGGGGCTGGGGGTGCAGCGTGTGGAATAATAAATGGAGTATACTCGACGGAGAGGCTGGAATGGATGAAGAGAAGAGTTATAGTCTGGTAGAAAAAACCGAGAAAGGAGATACCTGTTGAAAAGTGCATAACCAGCGTTTTAGACTGAAATAAAATTTTACTGAATTTTTATTGAGTTCCTGTTTTAATGTTGACAACTCATGTTCATCTTTTTAATGGAATATTTAATTGATGAGTTTACAACTAAAAAAAAATTGTTACAATTCAGTAGGCCAACTTAAAACAGAAACAGCCTCAAATGCTGAAATGCGCTAATATGATTCCACATGAAGTATAGACCTAGCGTGGATGTGATATCTATATACAATATTCAGCTTCACCCCTTCACTGGGCAGCAGTAGGGTATAGTATTATTGAACCTGATATTTGTTTTTTCGTTTTATTCATACTCACCTTAACGGTAGTGAGACAGCAAAAAACCCTGACTTTACTCAAAAGTTAAGAAGTAAGCTTCCCTTAGGAAAAACCTGTTGCAATATATGTTAGTTTCTTTTATGGTTCTAAAGATAGCCTATAGCATATACAAAGTTCGAATGTTTCTGAAGCAACTTGTTGCTTACGCTAAAATAACAATGTAGAGTGTTGTACATTGTAAGAATTACTTTCTTTAACACTGTATTAATTATATCTTAATTACACTTCAGATGGTCCATGGTTTGGTAATTGATACTGATGAGTTTGAAGAACACAATTTGAACTTCCAACATACAACCCTGAGGGTATACAGTACTTGGAATAAAGATTGCAATAACTATACATTATTGGTCATACCAGGGAGTTGCGTCATAATTGTGCCACGCCTCTCTTTCTCGGCATCACATATTTGCATAGGCCTATTGAACTATGTTAAATCATGATCAAGTGCAGGTAAGAATTTGCCCTGTAAAATGGTCAATTTTAATGGATTGTGATGAGGATTGCGGCTATTTGCTTCATTTCCAATGCTCTCAACTTCAAATAGGCCTACCAAACTTTGTTATTTTCATATCGCCAGACTTGCAAGTCTGCTACGCTCAACCTGCAGTGAGCTGTTATTTCCAGAAAACAGTCACTTGGTTCATTGTTTTACGTGTAGTTTTGTATAAACCTATCTAGGATATATAGGATACATGCATACGTATAAGCTACAGGCTCCCTGATATAAGTAATTTGGAACATCGTGTGTGTAGGCCATTGTGCGCTATGGCCACGAACCATACTGCCATAAGGCCTACTTTCACATTTTCCAGTTGACCAGGCTGGTGGATGATTCCTTCTTAAACTTGCCGATTTATATTTTTTATGTCTTAGGTCATTCCCTTGATATGGAGAACTGAAAGTCTTTGCAGCATAAATCAATACTCTACTCTTTTTAGCTTAAGTTGCTTGTATTTCTTGTACCAAATATTGCAATAAAATAAACATGAGAAAGGCACCAAGACATTTCCTAATTACTGATCAAAGTGAGTTTTTTCGCTATTTTTCGAAGCAAATCACAATAGATAATGGCAAATTATGACCTCGGATGATTGCCTAAGAAGTTTCAAGTCTCAAGATGATAATTATTTGGAGTAAGGGTTCAGTGACTTGCGAGTCTTAAATTTCGGCGGCATCATCTTTATTTGAACAAACTCTGCTGACCTTGGATGGAAGAGCAATCTTACGTTGTTAAAAATTCAACTGTATTCTGCAATTGAAGATTCTGAAATATTGACTTGAAGAGAAGAAACCGAAATGTCTTCAAGTCCATCCGTTTAGGATTCTCGTCAAAGCATAACGTGACAGAATCTGGGTCTGTTGTTGGAATTCTTCTTTTCAAGATTTGATAAATGGTTGGCTGCAATTTGATGTAAATTTGAATTCAATAGGTACATCTGATTGCACGCACATCATCGGGTTGCACCAACTTTTTTTAATTGCATGTTGATAAGTGAATTCAATTTATGACAATGGACTCAAAGCTAGGTTTTTGCCCCATGATTTGAATCACAAAGAGGTCGTGGACGGCGATTGTTTAGAATATTTAAGGGATATCTAACTTTCAATGTACCATTAGCTTGTACATAAGCTATCATTCAAAGTTTTGTATACTTCGCTACACGTGTATAAATGTGTAAGACGTACCGGTATATTTAAAATGCCACCAGCATTATATTGTGTGATTGAGAATATGTGTAGCCTATGCGTATTCTAAGACACTGTTTCGTCGATCGTTTGGGATTGGACTATGAACCTAGCTCCTTGATTGGACAATAGTTAACTTTCAAACAGCAATTCCGAAGGATCGTTGGACGAAATTTTGGTAGCCGTCTTGATTGACAAAGTCATTTTACCGTGTTCAAAAACGACGCAAACCAAAGCGCCCTACCACGATTCTTCATACATGGTATAAATTGTTCTGGAAAATGGTCTAATGCTTACACCACCTAATGCATCCATGCTCTGCTCTGACTGACTTCAGCGACCAATAAAGTAACGATAAAATAGTGGTAATGACACACGGTGTGGGGGAAATAATTGCAAATGTTCACTAAGCTCTCCTACACAAATCCTACACAAATTAATAATTGAACAGATGTATTTATGGCGGGAGTGAAACTCGCTGAAAAAATCGCTTATTTTCTTAACGTTCCACATCATTTTACATGCAAAGCTGTCCTTCTACCCACCAAAGTAGTGATATTAAGAATAGTAAAAAAAAGTAAATTTTCAAAGAATCTTCTTTGCAGATACGTAGCCAGGATTCAGTTGGTAAAAGAGTAGATGTTGCTATATATTAAAGTGGGGGAGATGTAGAGCAATACAATGAAACTTAAAATCATTGAAACATTGAAGTCTCCTCACGTACGTAAGTGAGGGTTTGTAGGATGTAGAGGGAGTATTATTGGAATTAAAACATAGGAGCTGCGTTATTTGTCAAATTGCGGTGATGGTGGCAGTGGCGTCACCAGGCTTTTCATGCTGGGGGGGGGGGCACTGGGGTGGCACAACAATATTGCAGGGGGGCACTGCTAAACTCCACACATGGCGCCGTAGGCGCCACCGAGCGCGAAGCGCGAGGCTCAGCGGGTGGGGTCCAGGGGCCCGCCTTAGGGCCCCTGGTGGGGTCCAGGGGCGAAGCCCCGGTGGGGGTCGAGGGGGCGAAGCCCCTGGAAGCTTCTAGGTTTTAGCGTGTTTGTGAGGCACTAAAGTCGCTATTTAAGTGTTCTTCTATTGACTTAACACTGGTCTCAAAAATACCTAAAGGGTAACTTCCAGTAAGACTTTTGGTAAAAAAGTGATTCAACTACCAAGAGCAGATCCGGCTGACATTTTGAAAAAGGGCGAGATGAACTATTGAGAAAAGAATTGGATGGGCAGTTCAATGTGTGTCTCGGTTGGGGTCCAGGGGGCGAAGCCCCTGGAAGCTCATGGGTTTTAGGGGTTTGTTAGGTATTCAGGTCGTTATTTACAGTTATTCTGTTGCCTCTACCCTGGTCTCAAAAAAAAAACTCCAGTGCAACTTCAATTAAGAATTTAATGGTAACAAAACTAGTGAAACAACTTTCAAGAGCCGATCCAGCTGATATTTAGAAGAAGGAGAGCTGAACTCGAAAGAGAAAGAGAAAGCAGTTAGATGTGATCCTCTTAAGGAATAAATGTACGCCTATATAATCCTGCTTGAACGGTTACCTGAGCTACGCTCCACCTTCAGTTAGCGAAGTTGGAAGTGTGCAGAAATTTTTGAAAAACGCAACCCCTCAGACAGCCGGAAACGGCATTTTCCAGGTGTTTTTGCGATATTTTTAGCCGAAAAGTATGAAAATTACTGCCTTTTCTCGTCAAAAGAAGAATCCAATCTTAAATATTTTCATAGTCACACTCTGACTAAAGAAGGCATATCGTTTTTTAAAAAATCTCAAATCTCATTTGGGGGGAGGGGCACACGGGGGGCACAAGATTTTTCAGGGGGCAGGTGCCCCCTGCTCCCCCCCCCCCCTTGGTGACGCCACTGCATGGGGGAGGGATCAATGAAGATTAAATATTGGCGTATACCTGCACTTGCGAGGGGCAAAAAGCTTTTGCTGTGGTGAAAATTTAACCCACGTTCTTCAGAGGTCGAAGGTTACACGATTCAATAGGAAACCCATTTGAAGGTAGGTTACATGCGTTAGGGAACTCTTTGAAGATGTATAATACTGCGCGCTAAAGACTATCTACACTTGCCACCATCGGTTGACGCGGAGCCTACAAAAATGTTTGAAAATCCGACCCCTTAAACAGATGGAAGCGGTATTTCTAAGCTCGAAAGTAGAATCTAGACATTTGTAATTTCGAGTTTTGTACACAAAAACTTGCAGAAAATTTTGGAAGATTGCTACCTCTCCAAACCCAGAAATACATCTTTAGGCCCGAAAATAGAATCTAAGTGGCCTGTCAGTAATCGTTAATTTTGAGTTTTCATTTGCAATACAAAAATGAGAAAATATTACCAGACTGCTAGGTAAATGTACCTCTCCTATTATCGGGCTACTTATAAGTCACCCCTATTCATGCTTTGTTTGGCCGTGTAACCTGGCAATAGAAGACATTCCACAACGTAGTTGCAGGTCTTGTCCGAATAATGATTAAAATTTCTGGTAAAGCGCTGAGCAAGACCTTGGAGCGAAGCTGAGGAAGAATTGGTTTTTGTCGTCTCCTTTTTTTATTCCTTGCCATAGGCAGGCAAGGAATCTATGCGATGATGATGTCGTGTGTAAACACGATATCTCAAGGTAGGAATGTCCGACGCTTTTCATATTTGGCATGCAGCTTTGCCATATTGAGAGGAGGAAGCCTATTTTTCAGTCGAGGTCAAAGGTTCTGGAGGTCACCTGCGGTAAAATTGCGAAAACGTTAAAAATGACTTGTAGACACGATATCTCAAGATAGGAGTAACTGACAAATTTCATATTTGGTTATATAGGTTTGTGACGTTGAGAGCAAGAAGCCTATTATATTTGGTAGAGGTCAAAGGCCATTTGAGGTCACCTGCGGTAAAATTGTGGAAACGTCGAAAATAGCTTGTAAACAGGATATCTCAAGATGGGAGTGACCGACACTTTTCATACTTGATATATAGATCCGTGACGTTGAGAGCAAGAAGCCTATTATATTTGGTAGAGGTAACCGACACTTTTTTTGGGGGGGGGGGATATAGATTCGTAATGTTGAGAGGGATAACCGAATCGTTTTTTTTTTTTTTTTTTTTTTTTTTTTTGCTGGTCAATGGTCATTTGAGGTCACCTGAGGCTAAACTACAAAAACCTCTCAAATGGCTGGTTAACACCATAAGAGCCTTCTTGTTTTTGGTACAGACCAGAGATCACGTCAGGTATTCAGAGGTCGTGAGAGAATCGAAGAACCCTTTTGATTTTGGTTGAGGTCATCTGGGGTTACTTGGGTCAGTGCTTGTTTGGATCTGTAGGTTATCAACATGATACAAGTTTATTTTGATCTTTGTTAAATTAATCCTTGACATTCTGTGTCTAAATTGTTAAGACAAATCTATCAAACACTGTCAATTTGAAAGAAAAAAGATATTTCAATGGCACGGAATCACTAAGCCTTTTGGCTTTCTGGTTCGTAAACTATTACTTTTCCATCAAGCTTCTTCTGTAACTATGACGCTGTTTTATTGTTCGGCTAAATTTATGAAAGAAATAGGCACGCTTAAGAGTTTTTCTATGTAATTTAAAAATGCCTAACTCAAATGACTGCCTGAATTTTTCAAGGCCTCCACCGGAATTTCAATTAATGAGGAAAATAACTACACTCTAAAATCAAAAGAGTAAACTTAGTCACTTTCTAGTGAAGTGAAAAGTGTGAATTCACTCTATTAGAGTGTTAATTGACTCCAAGAAGAGTAAAATTCACCTTGAAAAGAGCGAGATTCCCTCCAAAAGAGTGAAGTGTCACTCTTGATAAAGTGCCTACACTGTTCATTCATTAAAAAAGTGATCATTGCAGGCACTCATGAAAGAGTGAATTTTCACTTTTCCTGAAATGAATTTCACTCTTCATGGAGTTAGTTAACACTCTTATGAAATGAATTAACAATTTTCACTATATAAGAGGGTGACTTAGTTCACTCTTTTGATTTCAGAGTGGAAGTACCTTTCGAATGGAAAAGCGACGTACCTCCGATATCCGATGACGCGGTGTCCCATCAATTTCGGTTTAATTCAAATAGTCCATCAGTCCATGTACCTGTCGAATGCCGGTCTAATGCAATGGGGACGATTAGTCCACAACCCGAAACCCGACCGTTAGTCGGCTAGACATACGCAAACATGTTTAAAAATTACTCTGTATCCGGTAGGTGATGGTGCATAAACCCATCGGGATAAATTGTGGCCGAGGTAAAAGCGCCGATGGTTCACTTTTCTCCCACACGTCTGTCGATGCCTAAACTTTCAGGGGAACTTTTTCCCTGCCCACCTCTTCGGTATATTTGCTACTGAAAGTAATTCCTAACGATACTGTAAATGAACGATAGGACGTGTTTTCATAGAACTGTTCTGTAAAGTTAGTTAGATGAGGTTTTGCGGCACAGTTTCTAACCAATTGGTTTAAGATGGACCTGCCACAGTTGTGGCTCACTGGCATGTCTTTCCTTCTCCATCGCTTATGCTAAGCACCAAGCACAATTACAGTAGGTTCCATTTTTTAAGTCTTCGGTGTGACTCGGCCAGGATTTGAACTCCAGACCCCCGACCACTTTTCAATGCAGTCGGTCCAGGCTATGTGGAAGTATACGGTACAATAATAGTAAAATATATCAATATATTAGCGAATGGTAAAAAAGTGAGAAATTAATAAAGTTATTAACATTGTTTGCATTTTTCAAAACAACATTACTCAGCTTTATTCACTAGCTTAACTTATGCAAGGTGCACGGTTAACATAGCCAATGAAAAATATTCTGAAATATGACATTCAATCCATGTTATATTCATTCTGCTTCGTCCGGGTCTGGGTTGAACCATAGCCGAGACGGGTAAGGAATATAGGTGTAACACCAAAGGATTAATGAGGGTGAAGGTATATCTGAGTGTGTAACCTCTTCTTGTAAAAAATAAAGCAACTAAACAAAAGCTTATTGTGTGACTGAATATGTTAACTTTGTCAAGAACCATGCCGCATGAAGTAAATAACTATACTCTTCACTTCGAAACTTATCGAAGTTTCAAAAGTTTTAAGAATTGTGGGCGTAACATACTTTTTAACTTTTGATTGTTTTTTTATTTTTCAGTTTGGCCCAGTGAAATGTGTCATTTCGCACTGAAAGAGTTTTTTCGCGGATGGGACGAGGTATTGGTAATGGTGGTGGTAGTCAAAGGTATTTTAAGGAAGGTTATCAAAGGTCACAAATCGTAAACACGACAATTTAAACAGATCGATGAGGCATAGAGAAAAAGGGTAGTTGTAGTGATCTCTCTCACGGGTTCTCACCATGCTCAGATCTGTTCACGTTATTTTTGTTTGTTCCGAGGAAGTAATTGTGTTTTCCCTATGTAATGACTTTCGATGCGTTTTATGTAATTACTCTGGATTAAATGTATGGTCGAAAGAACATGTATGTAAGCTATAAAAAAATGGGGGTTTTAGTATTTTCGACTGAATTGAAAAATATTGACTTTTTAGTTATTCATTCATTTATATCTCTCTTTAGAAATTAATTATGATCAGGTCAAATAATTTGAGGGCATCTTTTTGTTTAACCGCTGACACCTTACGTCTTTTTGGTTGCAAGATCTGCGTTTTAGCAGATGTCAGTACTAGTATCATTATTGTAAATATTGTATACATGTTCAAATAGCATTTAAAAGTTCGCAGTGTTTGTGTCACAGAATGTAAATACTGTATGTATTGATATAGATCGTGATTTGAATTCAATACTGTTAAAAAAATATTGAAACGAAAAGAATGAAACGTATGGAGAAAAAAGATGAGGCAGAAAACAACTCCCTGATACCAGGAAACAACCATGCTCACTTTCACGCATGGGATAGTCAGATAGTGCGTCGCTGACTCTGGAGTCGCCATCTTTGAAGCAGTTTTTCAACTATGAACGGGCTTCTGGGGGCTCCCTAACAGAGAATGCAATCGATACAATATAATGGCAATAACCAATCAAGAAACACCTTGTTAAACTGTGCGCATCTAACCAAAAATGAGGCCTACCAACAAAAATACAGGTAAGATGCTTATTCGAAGCAAGCCTTCCTCAACAACAATCTTCCAATATACTGGTATATTGTGGAATCATTTTAGTCCTTAATACCTTCGTCATCATGTACCTCTTTAAGTCTTACTGTTTTTAAGATTGCTATCATTATGGTGTGATGCATCATTTTCTACGGAGCTCCTAAAGTGCCAGTCTGCATTTCATGATGGTGAGATAATTTATCTGACCAAGTTGTCATCTTTTCCCTAAGAAGTCGACATGGTGAGATAATTTATGTTACCATGTCGACATCCTAATTTAGGAAGTCGGCATGGTGAGATAATTTATGACACCATGTCGACATCTTTTGCTTAGGAAGTCGACATGGTGAGATAATTTATGTCACCATGTTGACATCTTTTGCTCAGGAAGTCGACATGGTGGGATAATTTCTACTAAGTACGTCTATGTATAGCCAGTTGCCCCAGGCGCGGATCCAGACATTCCAAAAGGGGGGCAGCTGACTTAAGAGAAAGCATCGAAGTGAGTGAGTTACACTGCTTATTTCCCGTATGTTTTATTGTTGATCTGGCCGTAAAAGCCCCCCCCCCCCACTCCCCCTGGAGCCACGTCTGGGCTGTCCGCATGCCAGAGTGCATTTAGTGCACTATATATACATGTGCGCGCATTGCCAATGTATGGTGTCCGTGTATGCATCACAGTCATGTATACTGTACGTTGATACGAACACCTACGGATTGCTTTGCCTTGTATATGCACACTTGCAGAAAATCCCGGCGTACGATCACGAAATGCACCCTGGCCCACATGCAGCATACAGTGACACTGAGTGCATATACATAGACGTACTTAGTTGAAATTATCTCACCATGTCGACTTCCTAAGCAAAGGATGTCGACATGGTAACATAAATTACCTCACCATGTCGACTTGCTAAGCAAAGGATGTCGACATGGTATCATAAATTATCTCACCATGTCGACTTCCTAAATTAGGATGTTGACATGGTAACATAAATTATCTCACCATGTTGACTTCCTAAATTAGGATGTTGACATGGTTACATAAATTATCTCACCATGCCAACTTCCTAAGCACAGGATGTAGACATGGCCAGATGAATTATCTCAACATGTCGACTTCCTAAGCAAAGGATGTCGACATGGTAAGATAAATTATTTAAACATGTCGACTTCTTAAGGAAAAGATGACAACTTGGTCAGATAAATTATCTCACCATCATGACATGCAGACTGGCACTTTAGGAGCTCCGTAATTTTCAGAGCTACTTTATAACAGAGGCCCATATCTTTAAGTTCCGACAATGAAAATGAGTCGAGCATTAGGAAGGAAAATTTTCGTTATGTAAAATGCGTATAAAAATTTTCGACTTTCATTTCTACAAAATTGATTAGTTAGTTTTCCTGATAAAATCTGCGAAAAAGTCTAAAAGAAAATCTAACTGCGCCTTTTAATAAAAATATAGATTCTTTAAAGAAGAACCGGCCTTTTCTTTGGACAAGATCAAACATATTGTTGGGGAGACTGAGAGGTGTTGTGATTTCATATGGTACACTCGGGATTCAGTCTCTCCGAGAAAAACTAAAAATTCGCCTAGGAAGGGGAGACTTCTTCTACGGGCGAATATCCTGCCTTGTTCCCATCCAGAACTGCCCAAACTGCATAATTATTGGTAGGTATTGTAACTTGTGTTTTAGTTAGAACTTTTAGGGTTCTATGACCCTCTGGACCCAACAATTTGACCAGCTCCTTCCTGGCTCAGTGACGTAACCAGAAGGCCGGGGAAGAGTGCCCCACAGGAATTTGGGTGTTATTCTGGCCTACAAATTCACATTTCGTTTTTCGTCAAAATTAAAAATTATTGTTCACAGAGTGAACGGAAATCAAGACACTTTCTGCAGTGGATCTTGTGTAAAAAAAGCAATTATGTAGCACCACTTGAATCGTAGCTCTTCGAAAAGAAAAAAACCAAAGGGGACGCTGGACGGCACCATTTCAATCACCCTCTATCAGCATTTTGTGTCTAAGCTCCTTACAAAGACCACATCCCAACTAATACTAGTGACCAGTTGACCCCTTGGCCACATGCATCGTACCCATTTGGGCCCGGGCCCCAAAATACTTTCAAAGTTGTCATGAAACTTTGTCTGAAAATGCATTTTGTAACTTTGAACATGTCGAAGTACTATGCGAAATTAATTGTTTTTGAAAAATAAATCTCAGTTAATATTTTACGAAATATAATCTGTTAGTGTTACCAAGGATTTCATGTGGTCCGTCATGGCCTGTTTCAAAACTGTAAGAGAATAATACCCCTTTTTAAGAGTGACTTAAACAGTACGTTCTCTAGCATAAGGTTATGTTCATCGATGCGCTATTGGACCGTAACTTGCTAATAAACAGCAGCAAAACCGTAATCCTATAAACGAATTATTTCCTCATTTACATTTCTATAAAGTTCATTCCACATACACTATCGTGGATATATTTATATTCAATTTTAGGAGGTTAGCAAAATGAAATAGCAAATAGCCATAGTTACAAGCTGGCCGCAAGGCGCTAGAAATGTTTTCTTGAAAATTCTGGGACGGAGCAAGAAACATGTTGAAATGGCAATTCTGGGCATGCAGTAAAAAATGCTCTTGAAGTGCCATTTCCAGCAATCTAGATGGGTTTTTAAGAGAAAGAAAAAAAGGGAAAAAGAAAATAAAAGAAAAGAAAGATACCCGGAAGGACGCTGCGCGAGAATCAAAGATCGAGCAGTTGTCACCCAGGGTATGTTACTCAACTATACTCTTGAACTGTCGAAAGATAGGTCCGTTCTTGGTGTTTACTTATATCACGACCTCACGTACAGACTTATCCCCGGCTTACCCTACCATACCATTTCACCCAATAGTAGCTCTGCAATTTATCTGGTAGCCCTAATTTTCTTACCATTTTTGCAATTTTGCATTCTTTTCATTGCAGTGAAAATTTTATTGCATACGAAAGCTCCAAAGAACGAACGCTTCAGTTCTACTCCCAAGCCTGGAAATGCCATTTCCAGCTGTCTGGGATCACGGTTTTCAAGATTTCTGCACGCCCCACACCAACCAATGTTGAAGCTCCGTTTAGATAGTACGTTGGACAACCACCACAACCCACATGCCTCCAAAATTGTTGCCCCCCCCCCTGCGGCACGACTTTGGCTAGACCATGGCCCCCGGACTTTAAGGCTGTCCTACAATGTCCCGAAGTTGATTAAATTGTGTTTGAATTTTAGATACGAATTAATGGATCGGGTCGATCGGGCCGACTAACATTATACAGTGGCAGATCCACATTTTTTCCAGATGGAGTCCGAAGTGCTTTCACCGATCTGGGGAAATGGTATGAAAGGAAGGGATGTCTCTATTGGGGGAAAGTCTTAGTGAATTTCGTCAAAGTCGAAAGTGTGCACGCGACTCGTGGACGACGTACGCAAAACGCAAAGCCCTGAACGGGTGGGTCCAGGTGGCAAAGCCTCCCGAAGGGTTTTGAGATCTTTGAAGTCCCAGGGGACTGTTTAAAGGGGTAAATATCAGAAGTTTTGTTTAAGGAAGGGTATGAAGCGCGAGCGAATTTTAATAGTCTAATAGTTTGAAAACCATTTGTGATAGAAGTTTCATTAAACAATAATAATATTAATATAACCTTGTCGAAGACATTCCTCAGCCTTCCCATAGAGGAAAATATCTTAAAAGCTTTTGATTTTCATTTAAGATGATTTAAAAAAGAAACGCAAAAATTAACACCTTTCGTTGCAGGCGTCCTTTAATGTTCTTCTCCTCCAAAATGAAACCCATGAGCCTTTGCACTCAAGCAACCAACCTAATGGGTTCAATCAAGTGAATATTTCTGATACACTATTGATAATTAAGGCATCAATAAACATAGCGGGGGCGCGAAGCGCGCGAAAAAGAAGGATATTACATAAACACTGTTGAGGTCGCGCGTATGATTTAGAGTTCGTTTTATCAGATGAAAAGACTCAACTGAATTGTGAGGAAAACCGCCCTCGTGACGACATATAGGCCCATTTAAAATGTTGAAATTGGCCGATTTTCAAAATTTTTGGTGGTAAAGGGCAACTTGGGGATCCGGTCCCGCATTAGTTGCAAACGGCGACACCAAATATTGTATGGGTCAAAAATAATAATTCTTAGAAGAACGTTAAAGGCAGTCATTCGTCACCCTAAACTACAGTTTCAGTATGCATATATCAAAACTCTCAATTGGTGCAGCTCTTTGATTGGCATCACATTCAAACAATGCATCATAGCTAAATTACACAGCACGGGCACTGAGAGTGTCTTGATTACACATTATGGACTTGTATGGCCACTGGGACAAGCCATGAAGCAATAAACTAGGATTGTGGCTGGATAAAGATGAGTTTTAGATAAATGTGGGAGGGGCTAGAAGTAAGTAGGTTGGGAGAATTGGAACTGTTTGGGATGATGACAATATGCCTTTAAGACCAACTGGTGAAACTGCACGGAGTCTACCTCCAACCCCGACAACTCATGAAATCTTTGCTCGTCTAATTTAGGCCACTAATAATTATGCAAGTGGTAAATTATCTACATTTTAATGCACAGACGAGTAGGTTTTATAATTTACCAGCGTCACACTTTCTCCTTCATCTTCACAAATCAAACCTGTTGCCTTCATAGTTATGTTACTCTTTCAAGAGATATATGAAATTCCACATGACTATTCGTAACCTTTCCCCTTATCCTATTACGTTCAACTAGCGATACCAGCACCAATATCATTTTTCCAGCCACCCGATTTAGTTTAGCAGTAATTTACTTTCCGCACCCCTTCGCGAGGCCCCAAAATGTCGGGAGTTCATCTTATAACAGCGTGTTAAATTCCTTTAAAGCTCTTTCAACAATATCACATCGTGCCATACAATTCCATATTGTATTGACAATAAATCCTCGCGGGTCACAGGTCAGCCCTAGAATGCACAAAAGTCAGAGACGTCCTGCTCCAGACACTGCATTCTGCCCTGTTAGTGACAAGACCTCCAAAGGTTCGTTCAATCAAAGGGTCGCAACATTGATTTCACCCTTGAAGTTTTAGATGCCCGTCATGTCATTGACCAGCCATTAATGACCGTAATTAAGTTTACTCGTGTGACAAGTGTCGTTAAGTTGGTCTTTAAACTTCTGTGGAGATTTCTTGCACAAGGCCTCGCACGCTTCTGCAGCTTGCTGTGGTTCACGTACAAAACAGCGAAACAGTTTAACTGCTATTTAACTTATTGCTAAGTACGCGGAAACCTGAACATGGAAATTGTTAGGGATCTATTTTTCGGGTCCTGCTGCTAGCTGATAGGACCGGCTCTCAATCCTCATCCTGATGCCTTCTATTCGTCTTGGAAATTGTTTGCCAAACGTCATATAAATTGGACAACCATTTGACTAGCAACTGATAATTGTAAGTACGCTATATATTAACTTACACACTTCAATACATTTTCAACCGTACGCAGCTAACCTGGTTGTAACTGACAAGTCATGTTGTATAATATTAGTAGGGCAAAACGACAATACTCAACATGCGGGAACTTCCCCGAGTGTAAAACCGCCGCATTCTGCTGCCTTGGTGCAAGCTGGTATATATTCAGCAATGTAAAGTGTGTCACTGTGGCAGCTTGGACAAAAAGAAATGAGAGCCAACTTGTGAAAACATAATTTAATAATTTAACTTTATATGATACCGTTTATCGTGCTCCGAGTTATTGAACTTACAGACGGATGTAACAGGCTATTAATAGTCTCCCGCGTTTAGATCCGTTGGTCACTTTTTGCGGGATATTTGAATACTTAGGCCTAAAATTAATCTTTGGCAAATCGTTCGCAAAATACTATAGAAACATGTTTCCCGTTGAGATTTCTTGAATCTAACTTTTTAACAAAACTATATCATACTCAATGATCTGGAGCTCGTAATAACTTATTACAAATATAAATAGGCATATAGCTTAATTCACTGTCTTGTGGTAAGAAAGACCTATCAGCCTCTCTATCCCAATATCGTGGCGCACCGTTCTTTTTAGAAACATGCAGGGAGTGTTGGTCGGTGGTAAAGCGAGTGAGATTCATTTTTTGTGTGATTTAATTGTTTGATCAAGAAGTCCGAGAAAAGTTTGAAAGAATGACTTCAGCTAGTGTATGAAGTTGCACCCACAGGCTTAAATATAGCCTCTTCGACGGAAGATTCACTGGTAGGCTAAAACTTAGTATCACAAACTGACAAATGCAATGTACCAATTTACATATGTGAACTTCACTCTTTTAGAGTCAGCACTCTGCGATCTGGTTCTGTATTATGTGCACATGGCTTTGAAAATGACAATGATTTGAATAAGTGATGAGTTAACACGAAATAAAAACTGTTAGACACGTGATTGATCAATTTCTTAAAATCACCCCAAGGAGCACACAATCCTGGCAACGATGTCTTTTGTAACTCGGTTCTTTGCAAGTAACCCAATTCTTCCAGTTAAAAACCCTTTCCTGTAAATTATATAAATTACCCAATTCCAAGGAACGAGACGTTTCTGTGGCCCATGGACCTATACCCGTTAGGAAATGTTTACTGGTCGCCAAACGTTTTTCAAAATCACGTGGAGTTCATAGGCGTATAGTAATAGTATACTTCTAAAAAAGTGAGAGGACAAAGTGCAAAGTTAGTTTGCTAAAACATATCAAATATGTACATGAATAAAACACCGTAACAAGGTTTAGAAGAAAATTCCTTATAAACTAGATAAAATGTCTAAAGTCAAAATGTTGTTCTCTCTTTCGGATTAAATTATTTATACATAGGTTTTCCTACTGTAAGCTTACACGAAAAACTGCCTTCGATGAATGTATATGATTTCAAAATATTAATAAAGGGAAAAATACCCGATTTATTTTTCTTAAAATGGTGGACACAGACAGTGCCCACCTTGCCCTATACTACGTTTTTGTTTTTTACCTTTTTTAACCTTTTATTCACCTTTTTTATAGCTGATCATTGGTGGGGCTCTCTTCACTCATTGGAAACCCCTTTTCTAAAAGTGCTTGTCAATAACTAAAGATGATTATTACTGCCCCATTTCTGCGTTCCTCGTGCTTTTTTAATGTTATTTAAATAATCAAAATAGAGTAAGTAAAACATTCAAGCCTTGCACCTTCATCGGTGAAAATTGTAGCCTGGACATCTTCCCCCCCTGAACCTGTTGCCAATCAACCCTATGACTTTCAACCTGTTTACTAACATGACTTCGTGAGTTTCTATAAACTTCGAAACACCATTATCCCATAAAGCACTGCCTAGTTAATGTATCATTTCGAACGATGCACCATGTGGTAGAGAGAGTAAGGTAAGATGTTACAGGGAGTTGGTTATTTGACTTCAATTGAATTGATAACGCCCATACAGTCAGTGTACGGTAAAATATCAAGTCGGCCCGTCGCTCTCTTTGCAGTATGTATAAATCTCCGTCACTGGTCCGATGAAATATTCGCATATAAATCGCAAGACTGGTAATATTTCAGTCACACCAAACGAGAATCACCGGTTTTGAACTTAAAACTACTTAGACAGGGAGATATGTGTACTGTATGTTTCGTACAGACTGTCAGGTATACGGTAGTGATGCAGGGTCATACGTGGGTAAGGTGTCATCACAGGTGTCTTGTACTAAGTCAGCAATATTTTATAGTATGCAGATTGTCAATACTCCCGCCATTCGTTATTCGGATTGCTGATTGCGGGAAATGTCGCATCAGTACAAAGATTCATCTTCGAACATTCAAACATTAATAAGCGCTTGAATGCTTTTTGTTTTTAAATTTTGGTAGAAGATTGAAAATTGAATTTTGCCAATTTTATGTTGAAAGATGATGTGAAGTCCTGAACTTTTACTGTTTTTAGACATATGTTGAAAATTTTGTGGCTTAAAAAAACGAGATTTTCTCAGCAAATAAAATTTGTACTTCCAATTCAACCAAAATGGGACACGAGATTGTCCGTAGTGTTGTTTTGAGAAGGGTCTGCAAATCTTTTTCATTTTCTTTTTAAGTTTGCGAAAACCCTGGGCTTGAAACATCCTCAAGGTGGCTACTTTGTCGTTTTCCTATTTTCCTCTACTGCACTGTTTTGTGTTGTGAAATTCTGAATTGATGTAACAACTTGGAATACTTTATTCTGAAATTATAATTTCAGATGAGGAAGCGGTAAATTATTCTTCACTAAGTATCCATGCAGTGTCTAAGACTGTATAGTATAGCTCATTGAGGGGCAATTTTTCCAGTTTTTGGTAGATAAAGAAGTAGTCGGTACTAGCGGAATAGGTCTCGCTTTTTTTATTGAAGTTAGAAATTTTGGGTGGCTAATTTTTTACTCTGGAAAGTAAACAATTAAAGCATTCACATTGCCAATTTGTGAATAATTCATGTGTTTTATTTATTGATATGCATCTTTTAGACCATAGAGCGTAATGAATCATTATGACGATGAAAAATGAATAGCATGGTTGGAAAAAGTTTGGGAAGGTGGGACGTTGGGAGGCTCCTTCTCAGGAAATTTGGGGATCTATAGAAGGAAAGTTTAGCTACTGGAGGGAAATTTACCTTGATACTTTACATGAAAAAACAGGGAGAATTGTAAGGAATTTTACTCCCTTTATGATAAATGATTTTGATCCCTTCCTGGGGAAGTAAACATTTTTCTAGTCTTGATGAATAGTTTATTTGGTCTTCCAATTCCCCGCCGTCCTAGGTTAGGTCTCTCCTTTGTTTTGAAGCACGGTTCCTATTTGCAAAAGTGTTCCACGTATGGCTTTTACGAGGGTAAGATCTCCCGGTCCCTCATTGTCCACCTTGCTCCAATTTTTATGAGGATTTATAAAACCATCCTTTGTAAATTTCCTTTGATCTGCACTCGTCGTTAATGGAAGCGAGAAAGTGGGATTTTCCAGAAGTTTAAAAATTACAGCATAACGGTTGGTCACGTCGTAGCCTATCCTTCTCTAATGCTTTGAAATATACTAGGCTGTTTAAAAACTTGAATAGACCATGATCGCCCCAACACGCCCTTTCACTAAAATAGAGACGAGTGTATGTTTCACTTTCTTTTCGACACTGACCCAAAGGCTTTGACCGTGGCAAGGCATCTGACAACCATTTCAAGTTTTTCAAAAGTTTTATATAATTTCATAAACCCAAATCATTACAACGGAACGTAACAGATCATTTTTAGAAGACTTTAAGCCAGTTGTGTTCAAAGTTACAACGTTGAATAATGAGTAATTTTATTCTTCAAAGTGACCGTGTTGAAAAGAAAGTGAGTACATCCTTTGGTTTTTTTCAAAAGGAATTATACCCGGGTATTTTGCAACGTCTTTATAACCATCTTAAAAATATAGCATTAAATGTGTTTAAGTTTCCGAAAATTTCAATCACATGCAGCAGCCGCGCTACGGGGGGTTCCAAGAGGGGGACATTTTCCCCCACCCCAATTTTTCACTTGCACACCCACCACCACCATTTGCCGCCAATTTAGGTCATTTATGAGTTGGGTTAACCGGAAAAATAAATCATATACCTCTCCCGAGACTTAATTTTTCATCCAGAGGTAAACTAAAACCTCATAGCTTCTGGGTGTCCCCCTGAACACACCCCCAGGAACAACACTAGACTTGATTTCACAGTGCGTCCGAAAATGTTTGCCCCAGCATTATCCTTCATCTACATAGTTTGCTTGCCCCCCCCCTCCCCCTACATTTTGAAACGGACGCTTCCACTGAATTCACATGCCAGTATTGTCAAGTCGTTATATCCTTCTCATCATGATCAGTATTGACTGGTCACAAGACTGATCCAGAGGAGCTAGCTAAAGGCCCTATTTTCGAATAATTGACAACGGAAATGTGAATAATGCTATTTTTGTCAAGTACTTTTTTTTTTATCTCGAGTGTATGAAGGTTAAATTCACCCAGTAGGTCATTTTTAGGTCATATAAAATGGGAAACGCATGGTTACCTATTACCTGATTACTATTTATATACTGCAAAAGTAAAATTTACCTATACTAACTAACCTGGCAAGTGCATAACTTGTACACAACTTTTTGCGCAATATTTTATGCGTTTTCACTAGGATTTACTTCTGTCTAATTATACTGTATAGCCTTTGAAGATATGGTGTTGCAGTGTTCCGATATCGATGTGTCTGTCAAGGAAAAGAGTGATACGATCGACAATCCCTTAGAAAAAGTTAGACTATTCAGAACTCATTAGCACTATTTATTTTATTTTTTAAAATTTTGGCTTCTTCAGGTACCAAGTGTTTTTCTAGATCTGTGATTTTCGGAGATTGTTATTTTTCGGAGACACCCCCTTCTTTATTTGCCTTTAGGTCCACGGACTTTTAGCAACTCTAGAAGGCGTTTTCCATGTATGAAGCATTTACTAATGGAAGAGTTAGTAACGTAAAGTTATTTTATATTTGTCAGAAAAAAGCAATGGTAAAATGGAACTTTATTTTGTTTCCAACTTCGTGTTAAGGGCCATAAGTGAAAGATTATGGAATGCATTCCGTGTCAGTTGTAGCATGCTCAATTGAATCGAATTTGAGGGAAATATCTATGCTGTCATGGCCCATAGTATCATACCACGTGACGGGCAGCTGTTGAACTCATCTAAATCGGTTGAGTGCTGAAGGAAATAATCTTTATGTTTTTCATGTTGAATTGTACCGGTGAACGTCTCAACCAGGGTTAGTCCATTGCTGTTTGGATCCGTCCAGGTGTAGAAATTTGGAAGGCAGTTTCCTGTTGTTTGTAGCAGTACCGGAACTTTACAGGAATTCACATGTTACCTTTGTCTTTGAACAACTTCCAGAAGTCTGGACCGAATCACCTGAATGACTATTTCAAGATTTGATGCACGAATCGCCTTACATAGTCTAGTACAAGATAAACATCCACTCAAAGAGTTCATATCACATTTATCTTTGGTAAACCTTTTATCAACCCTGTGCCTGATAGAAAAAGAAAGAAAGAAAAATCCCAAGTAGACTAATATATCTTCGAAAGACTATGTGTACAAACTATGTTTTAGGAATGGTGGGTACGTTTACTATAGCCTGTGTGACCATTTTGTCATAGATACCACAGACTACAAACATGCATATATCGCAGAGGCGAAAACACTGCAAAACGTTTATCTATAATTTCCTTTTCCAATTGAGATGCACTTCCCCCTAACCTTGTTTTGCTTTTATTTTTTTTTTACTAAAACGAAGGTGAAAGGGGACGTAAATACAGATAGTGCGCACTTGTGAAACAAAATTTCAAACGTAACTGAAATATATAAAAAGACAGTTTGCTGTCGACAGTTGGCTGTCCTAAATTTCAAGGCAAGAAAACTTGAATATCCACCAAAGTGCTGACATGCGGTTAATTAAAGGTATTTCTGTTGCACAAGTGTCAATAATTCGACTAGTGTGTCAATGAGCTGACTAGTGTATCACTTGCATTTTTCCTGTCGTGAACTTACTAATGCTTTCTTATTATTTAATTTAAACTTGAGCAAAAATTGAAGAAAAAGGTCATTTACAGGGGGTGTATCTGTGACTGAAGAGTCGTTTGACAGTAGGTCCGCGACTAAGGCCCACTTAGTCCCACGGGCAGACAAGGTACCAAAGGGAGGGCGTAGAAATAGCTTCCAGTCGGAATAAACAACTTTATTGCGGGGTGTTGGGCAATGGCACCCTTGGAGTTCTGGGATGTGTGTGGGTGTGTGATGCAAAACGTAGTCAACAAAGTTTAACCCAAAGTTAAAAGAGTGTATGTAGTCCTCTTATCTTCATTAGGTCCTGTAGCATGTATAATATAACTGCCCAAATAAGTAGGTATTTTCTTAGTGCAGAATATGATTTTATTCTCTCGATTAGCTCCAGTCAACCATATGAGAATGACCAATGGCATGTTGGACTAGATTTGTTCCAGTAATATCAGATGTCTGCCTAAACCTATTGTCTGGCTATGATAGCCAGCCATAACATATCTTTTCAAGTAATGGTAGGAGCTGAACTGTTGAGATATGATTTTATAGAGCAGTCTTCTATTACTACTGTAGTTTCGTTTCTAAATGTGAAAGTGGTGAGACAAACTGTAATACAATACCAGTGGCAGAGTGCAAAACACTACAAAAAATTGATTGTGGTATCAGAAATGCATAAAATTTTGCGAGGTCATGCACGGTTATATAGACAAATTAGGTCCTCATAAAACACATTAACCCACATTACTATTTCCTGACAGCTAAGTTCCAAAACTGAAGTTTCTTTTTGGAGTATAAACATAAATATGTATAGGATAATTTAGGTGAAAACCGTATTATATCCGCAGATTAAAGGGATTTTTTCCCATATTTTTGGTCGCTAGAGGATCGCAAGTCAGTGTTCTGCAGGGGTGGCGCCAGGATTTGCCCGACAGGGTGCCAGCATTTTGGGGCCCCGACAAAGGCGATGAATTAGTCCCGGCGGGTCCGGGGGACGCGACCTGGCAGAATCTGAGGCGCGCGTAGCGCGCCGAAAATTTTTACTTTCTTTTTGATAAATATTTAAAAACCAAGCGTTTGTTTAGAAGAAAATTTAAAAAATTTCGAAGGAAATTTGGCTTTTGTAAGGGCCATTAAAAGTTGGGGTGTTTATTAAAGAAAAACGTGATATAGACGACAGCTGATTTTTTTTTGTGGGTTACGCATTTTGTCGTATTTTGGCCTGCTGTCAGACGAAACTAGAAATTGGCTAGAAAAAATTTTCGCTTTTTTGAACTACGATTTGAGAACTATGAGCTTATTTTATTGCAGAAGCTTTGGAATTTATTAAAAAAATAGTTTTTTGGTTAGGTTACAATGAAAAATTTGGGGTTTTTATTAAGTTATATGCCCTTGAAGGGCAGAATTGCCGGGATGATTAACAAAGTTAGCTTGGTTTTTCATTGTACGGAGTATCTTTCGAAAATGGCAAATTTTGATATTTTTAACAAAATTTGAGAATGTAAAGCTTATATTGGAGAAAAATTGTAATTTTATGACAGATTTTTTGGTTTTTATGGGAGAATCTGACCTTTTTATGAGAAAAATCAAATAGGGATGATGTGCAGTTATATTATTATGCAGATTAAGTCCCTCGGACAATATTGGAAAATTTCCTCGAGGAAAAATGTTGGCTTTCCATTTATTTGAAGTTTCATATTTTATATATTGACGTAAGCGTACGGGAGCGTGTCAGTTTGGGAACAAAATTGACTTTCTTGTC
This sequence comes from Holothuria scabra, assembly GCA_037179385.1. Taxonomy (NCBI): domain Eukaryota; kingdom Metazoa; phylum Echinodermata; class Holothuroidea; order Aspidochirotida; family Holothuriidae; genus Holothuria; species Holothuria scabra. The sequence goes on from CM074188.1 coordinate 1,152,330, forward strand.
CCCAAAACGTAATCCTGCTCAAAAGAATAGCTAAAAGCGCACAGAAATTTTCGAAAATTTGAGAACCCCAGACAGCCGGAAATGGGATTTCATAGGCTCGTAACCAGAAACAAAGCAGTAATTATTTTCAGCTTTCTTTCGCAATAAAATTTTACCTCATAATATTGCCCCCAAACGAAGAAAAATTTTCAAGCATGCATTGTTCTGTTAAGTAATCTGTTCGACCAAAACACTTACAAAGTGGAGCGCCACCATCAGTTGGCTCGGAGCGTACAGAAAATTTTTGAAAAATCTAACCTATCAGACAACCGGAAATGTCATTTCCCAGACTTGTAACAAAAAAGGAAGCAGTCGTTACTTTGAGCTTTTCTTTGAAATGAAAGTTTCACTTGAAAAGAAAAAAATCCCAACTTGATATTTGATCAGAAAGTGACCAACTGAAAGGTACCACTACAATAAGATGAAATGGTCTTGTCTCTTTTTTGGGGAAAACTGTACAACCGAATTGAAAATATACCAATGTTTTTGACGCTATTGAAATTCTTCGTTATACTCAATTGCAAGGTCCACTAAATTGATAAAATTTCCTATGTGACTACACGAACTCACGTCTATAAATGATTTTACTTTTAATGTCTTTGAAAATATGTCACATTACACGGTGGCTTCAAATGAATTTTCAGTCACACTCATGCTGTCATGGAGAGACATTCTCACACTACGGTACTGCTAATCATTTGTGTAATTGAAAACAGCCTGGCCGATTTTCACTACCGTTATTCGAATTCGACTGTCGGGGCAAGACAAATGGCAAACCATTGGGCATGCACCTGAACAACAACCTCTCGTTCGTTTTTGTAAGGATGTGTGAGTTTCCCTGAAGAATATGGTTTTCTAGTAAGCAAAATCAAGAAGATCATCCGGGGACCGAACTTTATCGGGTTTATATCTTTTATCGTGGGCCCCGAAGATGAAGACTCCCCGACGAAATTGGATCTTCTCAGAGGACGGAGAGCAGCTTTCCCCGACGGGTACATGGCCCCTGGTTCCAGCTGGTGCCACCCTTTGTAACGTCTGCATGCGGTACTTCCAGCTCCCTGGTCTGCTCATGGATGACCTTAGGCGCACGGAATGAAGATGGGACAAGATACATGGATTGAGGGATAGCATAGCTTGGAAGAGTGATTCAAACCGATTCCGAAATTTATTAAAATAGCGTTACAAAAGGAAAATATGTTCAAGATCACCCGTTCAGTAACGTCAGTCCTTGTAGGGTTGTTTATTATTTTTTTTTAAATTATTTTTAGGCCCCCGACGGAACAGCCGACCTTCCCCTACGGTGTGGGGGGGGGGGACAATGTTTCCCGACGTGGGGCCATGCCCCCACCCCGCTGGCGCCACCCCTGTTGTTCTGTGAACAAAACTGTAATACTTACGCATTGTGATACCATAAAAACAGTTTTGCTTTGTAAAACGTCGGAGACGAACGCAAAACATTGGATAAATTAAACAGAAAAAGTGGGGATGTGAGAGCTACAAACTTTTTACCATGTATGGCAATAGGCCTACATATAAATATGATTTAACATCGACACTCTGTAATTAATCCTGTCAAAAATGTTGTCACTTTTGTCATTTTGTCACTCATTGAGTAGACTTGATTTAGGAATTGACAAAATTCAGTTCAAAGAAAGAAAGCGGGGTTCAAAGAAAGGAAGCGGGCCCTTTTTGCGACAGATCTAGTCAATTGTTTCACAAATAGTCTGGCTTGCTAACGCTTTATTGATACATTTCTCTTTAAAAACGGGTGTTTGTATAGAGAATATGATGTGCATGGACTCTTTAACCATTATATACAGAAAAAGTATACATGTACTGCGCGTGCATCGTCAGCCTCAGTAACCCAGCAAATTACTTCGTAAATAATGATCATCACTTAAAGGAAATCTTTCAAAGAGATTCACAGCACTCCGAGGCCAGAGTAAAGACACATTTAGCGATCTTGAAAATAAATTTAATTTACCTTTAAAATTTATGCCCGTTGCCTGTATTCTTTAACATCGATAGTGGTGGCGTCGTAGTCAGCAAATAGAAAACAGAACGGACTATTTCGTTAACGTAATATTATGATTTACCGTGCTAACTGGTTCGCGTAATTAAGTAGCTTCTTTTCGCCTGGTTTAAGCCATCCAGGGACGCGCTTGTAAAGGGGTTTGGAAGAGTAGTTATTTAGATTAAAGTTTTTCTCGATTCCTGTGAGACAGAGAACAAATGAAGATATCATAGTGTTTTTTTTTTTCTTGATTCTGCTTTATAAAAGTATTATTGTTTTATGTATATTAAATAATTCCAAGCACAGTGTCAAATGAGATTAATGGTAAATTTCTTGAGATTTTTATACTTATAAACGCGTCAAACTTTGCTTCTAAATAGCATTATGAATTCATTATTAAAGCTTCCATTTATGCTTTCGTAGTTGTTAAATGGGGAAGGTAACGTCAGTTGAACAACAAATTTCGTGTTGGTATGTCGTTCAATCTCGTGTAATTGACTAGGTATCAAATTTCATTTATTTTGGACTTCCATCTTTATATCACAAAATGGTGACTTTGCCAGAAGTAATCCCGGGACGAAAGAAGTAAAAGAAGTTCAATTTATCCGAAATACTTCTCACGTTTTTCAAAGATCATCGTCAACGTTTGCTAATTTTACTTCTTTCTACTTCTCAAAATACTAACATTGTTGATAATCTATTATTTGTGCCACATAATTTACCACCAACTCTACTCCGTGGCATCGGCATTGGCCATTTCATCAAAGAAATGTTTCATTAACGATGTCCCAGATGTCCCCTACATTCTCCTGTAGCCCTGAATTGTCACACTGTGGAAAATATAAGATCTCTCATGAAGTGATACCCCAAATCATCATCCCCGTCCTTGTCCTTTGTCATCCCATGACAGTAACAACCCAATTCCTCTGAAAGGACTTCTGATCTGGTCTGGCTGCCGCTTGTACCTCTTTGGAATGTACCTCCCTCCGGACCCTCCCCGATTCGATATGAAGATAACAACTTTTCCTCAATTCATGACGTCAACAAGATAGTAGTTACATTAAGTAAGCAATTTGTACTGAAACTTGACGTTATCACAAAGAAATTGGGATCCAGCTCAACTTTAACGTCATCTTAGCCCTCATGGACGTTAATGCTGGTAAATAGGAATGTTAAATCAGAGAAATATCTGGAAACAGAACTTTTTGATAAAAATCCCATCTAAGAGTCTTTCCTTCTTCTATTGTTTTGCTTCCTCAACGTCTACCCGTTGTCAAGACATTTCAAAATACTTCCAAAGTCTGAAATGGTCTATCCTATCACGTACGTATACATTGCTTCCTTCCGGGATTTTATTGAAGAGTCACTTGTTTGGAGTTGGATTGTAAATTCATTTAGTGTCGAATGTATGAGAAACCCTTCCAAAGTATATTAACAACCAGTAAAACCTTGGCACAGATGCAACTTTTTCCCTCTTTTAAAAATCTTTTGAACTTGTACTCTTAAAATTATGTCATGCCATTGGACACTATTTTGTGAAGTAAAAACAACAAATAGATCGCAGAACACCACGTGATAAGTGAAAAAACAATAACTTTTCAAGCATTAACCATTGGCTAACTATATAATGTGAGATGTAAGTGGTTTGAACCATAGATTGCTGTATATGCATATTTTAATTTGTTTTTAAAGCAAAATTTCTCGATTCGGTAAAAAAAATCAAATTTGCCCAAACTCATTTTCCTTCCTTTAATTTGTTTTTTTTTTTACCAATGGTTAGACATTTGATACCCCGTACCCCGTCCCTCTTTAATGGTCTTATTTTGAACCATCCATAGTCGATGGTGAAATATTAGTCCTGCAATGATGTTTTGTAGGGAAACAGGAGAAATACATCCTTACCTGGTACCCCTCTGGTGGAAACTGCAAGGAACCTTAATGGAAGGTAATAACTTTCAAGTTGCTCTGAAGCTCAACACTCTGTGAACATGTCGCCATTTTCATGCTCACTACACGACGAGAAATAATAATGTTATAAAATACAGAGGAATCCTCTTTGAAGATCCACTCTAAAATGAATGTTTGTTTCGCTTGTACACATAACAATTTATTAGGTTAGGTTAGGCTGGGTAGAGTTTTACGGCACAGTTTCCAACCAAATGGTTCAAGTCGCGCCGGCCACGGCCTTTTATCCAGTTGTGGCTCACTGGCTATATTAGGACAAATATCGTTAATATGTAATCGAACAGGAGATGCATCTGCGACCATAACGTATTCTTAACAGCAGAGCTTCTGTCTTTTGATTGGTCCTTACTTAAAGGACAAGACTTATCTTCCTAGACATTTACAATTACCCCAGCCTATTTAAATAAAGCCCATTCACAGTCTAAATAAAAAAAAATTGTGCAGGGACAATATGGATTTGGGACATATCCTGTTAGGTTCTTCTTACATGACCGTAACTTGTGTAATTAGAACATTCTCTATGCATGGAGCTACTACTGTGGAGGTGATAGCGCCATGCAAGCTGTGTAAAAGGAACTACTCCGCAACTTGAATTTTACGTCGGTAAAAAAAGGACCAGTTCAGAATTTTAGTCTCCTTAATCGGACTTTCAGAATGAAGCTAGAAGTGACGAAAATTTGTCTTCTATTTCGATAGAAAAATAAGGAAATTTTTGATGGTACTTTCATACCCGTCTGGTAACGTTACTTAAAAATTTTGGAACGCTCCTTCTACAGCAACCTCTCCATGGACGGAGAAAAACTCAATCGTCTCAGCTCTCAATGTTTACACTCAAGGTCAGAAAGTAACGGTTTTTTCAAATTTTTCATCTCTTTTTCTTTTAACTCTTTCCATTTAAAACCCGATTAACAAAGGTCAGAAATTAGAAGGAATAGGTGATAACTTAATCAAAACAGAGCTACCTTAGCAAGGCGTACTTTGGAAAATAGACTCCAACGAGTGAACTAACATTGGCCAAACCATTCATGTCCCAACCCATGCAAGAAATTTGTAGTTTTGTTACCCTGAATGACTGAGAGCTATTAGCGAATAGTGAAAACCCAAATTTGTGTCAATTGAGACCTTTTCCCAATAGTTTCAGAATTTTGAGATTTCAACATCGGTTTCCCTTAAATTTGAAAACATCTCATTAATGGTTTGATGCTTACTTTTAATTTTCTTCGTTAACTAAAGCTGTCAATCCAAACTTTCAAACAATGTATTCAATTACTTCACAAATGTTGAAATGAAGTTCTCTCGGATCCAACGTTGTTCAATTTATTTGATAGGCTATAGAGAAATCGATCGCACTCTTTGCATTATTCAATTGTACAGTTAAGTTAAAGAAGAGAAGCAAGACAGTTCATAAACTCTAAAAAGTTGGTTAAAAAAACTTACCAACACTGCTCACGTATGTCAAATACCTGAAATTGGTTAAAGTTTACCCAATTATCGTTGATTAATGGGTTATCCAAGAGGTTTTTACCACTTTATTGGGTTACCAGCCTGTGTGGTAACCAAATAAACAACAAATATTGGGGAAAACTTAACCAATTTCAGATATTTGACATACGTGACCAGTGTTGATGAATGTTTTAACCAACTTTTTAAGAGTGTACACTTTTTGCCTTTAGAGGGCAGTAGTGTTACGACGCTAAGCTAACCCGAATGTAAAAGAAGCTGACATTAAATATGAGTTAGAGACTTACAACGTCGGGTGGCATACCAACTCAACAATTGGGATCAAAAATAGCTTTTTTGACAGGCCACTCTAAATGGAGAAACGGCAGATTGCTCTTAAACATCCCATCTCATTGTTTTTCAGAATACCAAGAAATTCATCTCCTCATTTAAATTCTCTCCAGTTTCAATTCACTTTGCATTTTACCAAACACATAGTCCTTCCTCCAAATATATTAGCAGTGAGGCACTTCTAGTACGTGATTGGTCTGCTTAATTTCAGGTGACACCAAAAGAGTAAATTAAGAAGCAGTGGTTAGTTGGTGAAGTGAGGTGTATAACTTATGTTACGCAGCAGAATGGCTTTGCAGAGAGCCAATTTTTCAGTTTGGCAAATTATAAGAGGATCTTAAGAAAGTTTACTTGATAATAGGTTCGTCGTTTTTCAATGACACTCTCCTTTTTTTATTCCTTGCCGGGGGCAGGCAAGGAATTGTTGCGATGGTGATGTCGTGTGTGTATGCATGTGACACTTTTGCTGGGAAGCACCATACCTAAAATAAGTGTTAGGGTAACTTATATCATATTTGCCGTGCGGGTTGGAATATTGAGTAGGTGATCCCTACTTGTTTTAGTAGAAGTCGAAGGTCATTTGGGGTTACAAAAGATCACAATGTCAAAACTTGTTAAACAGGATATCTCAAGAAGAGTAAACATGTCTATGCTCATATTTCGTGTGTGGATAAGCCGTATCGCGTGGATCGTCCCAATCGATTTTGGTGTAGATCAAAAGTCATCAGGGGTCACAAGAGGTAAAAGTCTGAAAACCCTGTTAACATGAGTAGATGATCTCTACTGATTTTGGTGAAGGTCAACCGTTATGTGAAAACTTCGGGGTCAAATCTGAAAACCTTGCGTTCACAATATGTCAGAAGGGTTACCCTTAGGGGCATAGACTTATACGTGGCATGCTGATGACCCATTTTGAGTAGATGGTCCCTATTGTTTTTGGTGGAAATCACCAGGGGTCAAAGTCTCAATACCATGTTTACACACTTTTCCAAATTAGAGTTTTGAATAGTGTTGAGTTTACATATGGTATGTAAGTGTGATAAAGTGAGCAGGACCCTGCTTTTCGGTGGTCAAAGATCATCTGGAGTCTCGGAGGGTCCAAATCTCTGAACCTGATTTATACTATATCTCAATGAAAGAAGCTTGGATACATTTCTTATGTATCATATGAATGCTTAATGAAGCACTATTCGAGTAAAAAACTTGCAATTTCAAAAGCAAGAAATCACTTTACGCCGCCTTTTGGCTTTCTGGTTTTAATGGCATATAAGTCCCTTTTGGTAATCACTTCACCTCTACAAGAGTTGCAAAGATATTCTAGAGTTTGAAGGAGGGCGGATACATCCTCTATTCATGTGTTTTGGTTTCTTGTGAAGAAAAGGAACCAATTTAGTCAAACTGGAGTATGTATATGTGTGTTTATGACGGATTGGAATGTGAGGTATGTACCATGTGGTGTTATACCTTACTAAGTAAGTGGTCAATATTTCTCAAATTTGGTGTGTACGTCAAATGCACTACCCTACCACCATGTGCCTAAACTCGAGTTTTTGGCATTTAAGTGACACGTAATGTGTAGGTCATAAGTACTGGAATGCAAGGTGTGCACTGCTATAATCAATAGACAAGTTACGTAAGGGCGGCAAAATGGTAAGTTGTGTTCGTCTTAGTAGAGTGCAATTGCTGACCTAGTTTGGCCTCATTTGACCTTTTGGCCTTTGTGCCTTTCGGTGAGACCTGGATTTAACGTGTTGAGACGAATCAAACAGGCAATTATACTCTCCTCCTGCGATGGCCCAAACTCGATTACATTGCAGTGAAAGGTCATGAGTGTATGTATGTATGTGACGCATGGAAATGGGTGGTATGCAGTGTAATCACTTGAAAAGCAACAGATCAGTTTTCTCAAAAGTGAAAGCACTTGCATGTTTTTGAACATTTAATGTGACCAAATGTTTTTGCTGAAGGTTTAAAGTCGTTTGCGTTGAAGAAGTTCATATCCTAACCTTACTACTCCCTTTATACAAAATCAACTTAAAGGCAAGGAATTATGGTGCCCTTGGGTTCTTGTTTTGAGTGTATTTTAGTAAAACTAAAATGAAATAGTTTGCAAAATGAACATAACAAGCATTTTACATCCATATATTTTGTACACCTTGTGACCTGTCTCGACCGGCAAGATTTTATGAACGTTTAGGAATTTTAAAAGATGGGAGAGGTATCAGTTCAGAAGCTAACGACCTCAAGTTTACACTGGTACCTTAAGTAAGTATCAGGAAAAACATATATTTTACTTCTTACGTTAAACATCACCAGTCGGGAACTGACGTCATAAAGTCTTTATCTTACACCATGGGTGGGCAACCTACGACCCGCGGGTTGCATGCGGCCCTCCAATGATTTTTTTTTTTTTTTTTTTTTTTGCGGCCAGCGAGATTTCTCAAGGAAAAAGAAATATGTCAGTCTATTTTACATCATAACAAACGAGCTCTTTCAATTTCACTAACGACGTCACCCATTATGCGTATCATCACTATACAGTTGTGACATGTAATCGCCTAGAAGTGGTAAACTTCATGCTTATGATAAGCTACTCATAAACTGATTTTCCACATTGGTGCATGGAGTTACCACCATGATTGGTGTGACCTTCTTTGACACAGCGTAACTGCCCAACTTCGATTTTGATTTGACGTCGACATTTAGGCCTTTACGCAGTTAGTATAGCTAGTACAGTTCGTCTGTCAGTGTAACCATGAACGGGCGGTCTATTTACCTCATTACGCATAATGACAAGTTTTACGTCTGACAATATTATCATGGGGCGAGGATATCCCCATTGTTTTGCAAAACTAGTGGTGGTGATAGAAATTATTGCCATTGAACCAGGGTTGCTGTGAAATGAATCGCATGATATGTGTTTTTGATGGGTCTCTAATATAAACTAAAACACAAATTTGGCTGTGAAATTCCGAATTTTCCAGTGAATTTACTTGAACTTATTAGTAGAGCCTAGTCGCAAACTAGAATAATAGGCGTATAGAAGGGGCAGGGGAAGACTCACCCAAAAATATCTGAGGTCGAAAATTCGGTTAAGAAACGACAAACAATCGGGCACAAAATAGGTGTTTTCACGGGAGAGATGAAATGTAAACATTGCCCGACTTTTCTACCGAGTTCCGGATTTTGTTTTTATCAAATTCTAGAAAAATATGCAAAAATCTTCGCGCTTTGCGCGCATCAGTGGTTTGGTGGTCTATTTTATGTACCTAAACTGCAAAGGAATTTGGGCAAAAATGTTCTGACTCCAAACTGGAAGAGTTCTTTACGCCAATTATTGACTTTCCTAACTAGTAGGCCTACGATAGCAGCTACTATTGAGGTGCTAACATAAGTATAAGCATTTGATCTTGAAATGACAACATCTTAATCCAAGATCAACGTTACTTAATAGCATCACTGTATTGAAATTTTAATTTGTTGTGACTAAAGATTTATATTGCTTCAAAGTCCTCAGAGTGGAAGTTTTGACATCAACAGCATGCCGTTGGTTAAGTGCTGCCCGATCAAGTGCGGCTCGATTTCATATCTCAAATCCGACCCGTTCAATCAAAAAGGTTGCCCACCCCTGTCTTACACTGTAAGCTACCACAAGTCTTTGTGGTTAAAGAAATAATACTGCCTAAGTGTCGTGTAGCAGAAAGACACAAAACTTTGGAGACGTCCATTATTTGCTAAGGTCTGACTTAAAGCAAGTCAAAACACTAGAAGGCTCTTTTGCTTTATATTCGTGCCAAATCCTTTCGCAAAGAGCTACACTATGGGCTAACGGTTGTCATTATGTGACTTTTACACCAGTGAGAGTCTTTTGAATACGATATGAACTGTTGATTGATTTATTAATATTGATGACTCAAGTATACTGACTTTGTTGGTCTTTTGTCAATTAAACCCTGACTTTACTTTAATTTTAAGTCGTGACCTCTTGTCGTGTCATTGCTGTGAATTTTGTATATATGCGTAAGACCCCCTTCAAATTTTAGCTGGTAGGGAAGTTGGAAGCAGACAAATTTTACAGACTTTGTGTCCTAATATACACGGCTTTGTTTACGACTTTTGATCCCAGACATTGCCGTGGTAGCATTATAGGATTGTACTGGTAGGCTACATCGTTGTCATACGGTTGTTAAACACTTAACCTCATGAAACGTTCAGATTCTTATTATCCCACTCTGTACATATATATGCTTTGTAGTAAATGTTGTGCAGCTAATCCCCGATATGTGAATGCTGTACCGGTGCAGTCTATATGGGTGTAGTACTTCGTGCAGGCCACGTGATTCATTCTTGAAGAGGACCAAAGTAAACAGGTTATTACTGTCTGTCGTTGACTTTTTGACAACATTATTGTCAAGGTACGGTACATTTTAAAAGTTACATGTAACATGGACAACCTGTTTTCAACATTGTCGTATACCATCTCATTTATTATCCCATTTTAGTTTCGTTTTAATTTACATATTTTTACTTCAATTTCTGTTTCTATGTAAACATTGCACATAAGCTGCTCAACAGTGGAAGCTGAGAGTCCTGACGTATAGTGTGAAATACTAATGTATGTAATGTTAGGCAAAGTGCCAGCAGTCATATCCTCCTTATACAACAATATCTACGTGGTTGTGCTGGACATTTTACGAAGTCATGTAGCAGAATTTGAATAACTAATGTTTATACTTGGAAGTAGCTTTTCATGGAATTCTATACATTTTATAAAATAGCTTGAATATTCCTTTAGACCAAACTTTGGTCGAATGTAACAGAACTCATGCAGATACTACTCGAGTGACCGTGTAATGGATCGCAATTGGTGTGCCGAGTCGCCTACTTCAACATAGTCGAGCGTAGGTCGTGATCACGTATGGTTTAACTATCCGATTCGTAGAAAGTTCAGTCTGGTCATGTTTATGTAAAATGTCGGGATGAGGAACAGGGAAATAACAAGATAGCAGTTTCGTGGCCAGTGGAATACAAAACAGGTCTTTAGAAAGGAGGCTGAATTATGATGATAAAGACTGAGGATTTTCTTTCTTTCTTTCTTTCTTTCTTTCTTTCTTTCTTTCTTTCTTTCTTTCTTTCTTTCTTTCTTTCTTTCTTTCTTTCTTTCTTTCTTTCTTTCTTTCTTTCTTTCTTTCTTTCTTTCTTTCTTTCTTTCTTTCTTTCTTTCTTTCTTTCTTTCTTTCTTTCTTTCTTTCTTTCTTTCTTTCTTTCTTTCTTTCTTTCTTTCTTTCTTTCTTTCTTTCTTTCTTTCTTTCTTTCTTTCTTTCTTTCTTTCTTTCTTTCTTTCTTTCTTTCTTTCTTTCTTTCTTTCTTTCTTTCTTTCTTTCTTTCTTTCTTTCTTTCTTTCTTTCTTTCTTTCTTTCTTTCTTTCTTTCTTTCTTTCTCTTTCTTTCTTTCTTTCTTTCTTTCTTTCTTTCTTTCTTTCTTTCTTTCTTTCTTTCTTTCTTTCTTTCTTTCTTTCTTTCTTTCTTTCTTTCTTTCTTTCTTTCTTTCTTTCTTTCTTTCTTTCTTTCTTTCTTTCTTTCTTTCTTTCTTTCTTTCTTTCTTTCTTTCTTTCTTTCTTTCTTTCTTTCTTTCTTTCTTTCTTTCTTTCTTTCTTTCTTTCTTTCTTTCTTTCTTTCTTTCTTTCTTTCTTTCTTTCTTTCTTTCTTTCTTTCTTTCTTTCTTTCTTTCTTTCTTTCTTTCTTTCTTTCTTTCTTTCTTTCTTTCTTTCTTTCTTTCTTTCTTTCTTTCTTTCTTTCTTTCTTTCTTTCTTTCTTTCTTTCTTTCTTTCTATTGGGATTGCTACTGTCTTAGTCCCCCCAAAGTATGGTCCCTATTTTTGATGGCGTTCATTCCAGTTGTGTACTGCATGTCGATAGGCAATCAACACAGTTTCCATGACCAAGTGTTCGTTTATGAGCACCATATGGAAATTATGCTAATTTCCCCCTACAAATGACGATTGTTTTATATCGTCGTCTATTGGTCTATAGAAACATATCAAACAGATATTCGAGAGTAAAACCAAAAGTTTTGACCTTTAAATGTGTTCTCATGAAAGTTGAAAGTGTAGTATTAGTTCTTCAAAATCAACAGGTCGTTCTACTGTTGCGAGTTTGTCAACTTGTATCTCATTGAAATCAGTAGGACTATTTTTTCATGGTAGTAATAACATACCTACATCTAATATAAAGTAATCAGTCCATGGTGCTTTATTGGTTTTCTCTTTAAAAAATGAAGTTTTATGGGCAATTGGTTCACAAGTTGGTAAACCGTGTAAGTACACCTGTAAGAAGAAGGTTATTTCTTTTCATTCAGCTTTTGCAATTGAAAGTTGCAGAATAAAACATACAAATAACGTACGTTCACACTATATGAATGAACGATCGCCTTGTGTGTACGTGAGACTATTGTATTTGGCTGCATTGAAGCAGTAACATAATTTCACTGTTTAATGGGGGAGGGAGTGATCTGATCTTCACAGCGCACCTGCATGCCAGTCGTGACCTTAGGTCAAGACTTGGAAGCATCGGGCTCGGTGACAGTTTGTAGCTGTAAATCGTCTCCCATACAAGTGCCAAGTGCGAAGTACATCTACACGTCAAGGTCTAGAGACAGCAGGTAGTCTATGTACAATCAAGACCTGGGTGTCTCCCCTCTCCCTATGCGGAGGATGGATTTTAATTCATTGGTAAAAATGATATTCAGTATTACTTGACTCTTGTGGAATGGATTTGTTCTGACTTTTATGAGTTTAACTGTGCCACAGTAAAAGGTGAAAAAAAAATATATATATCAATGATATGGTTGTAACCACCTATGACAAACAATCGAAATTTACTGTGAGTTCAAACAGGTTACTTCAATGAACAACATGTAATGGCTATTGATCTCTGAACACTACATCAACAGTTTTAAAAATGTCAGTGAAAAAAGTTAAGAGTATTTAAGATTAACAAACAAAAGTGATTGTGTAAATGGATACCAGGTCAAGTCGTAATGGTTAATAAAGTCCCCAAATGAGTGGAATTGAAACCCAATTGACAATGTTATCGTTGCAATACGAGAAACGATGCGACACGATAAAAATTTTGCCAACTCTTCCGAACTAAAGAAAGTTAGCATTATTTTATATCAACAATAATGCGTCCCATGGTAGACGACCTGTTAAATGATATAAGATGCTTTTTTCAACTTTTTGGTCGCATCGTTTGAGGAAATTCTATGCGACTTCTTCTTATTCTCTTCTTCTTTCTTTTTTTTTTTTTTTTTTTTTTTACGAGTTCCACTTTTTGTTCAGTCTCTTCCTTTTACATCAGTGAAAAGCGTGATACAGAAGGAACTTGCAAGTCCGTGGTCGCACGATCATTCTGTTTGGTACTAAAACAAACCTCTGGTTACTAAAATCAACAGAATTAGGACAGATTTGCAGAAATATTTAAGAAATAAAAGCAAATGTCACCCTTTGGGCGTTCAACTTTATTAAACCACGAAAAGCTCTTTGAAAAATAATGTGCGCGATGTGCACAGAAACTCTCCAGAGATACGCAACCAAAATGAGTGCCATCCCTTTAAGGCTTTCATTTGAACATTAGCGCTCGAGAATTACACCGCACTAATTACACCTGTAATATTTGCAAGGTCGTCCATAATACCCAAACTCTCTTGCCCTGTTATTGTTAAAGGTTGGACGTCGTGTCAATATGCCGCGACAATTCACAGCCCTTGGGATTGTATTCACGACCTCATTTTGCCCGTCACGACTCTTTGATCGCTCTTAGCTAATATGCAGGTTACCAATTTTGAAAGAGAAGAATACTTCTGCCTGAAGTATATATTGTCGGGAATAGGAAAAGGCCATTGAGTTGTGTCTGGACTAAGAGCAAAGTTCAAGTACAAGATTAAATAGCTCTTTAAACATAACTCAGACTCCCGTCGGAAGGAATCATGAATTGGAATATAACCGTGGCTGAGAAATAAGACAATCATAAAACTGCTGCAGTCGAAAACATTAGTTTACAATCTGACAAGGGATACGTTTGCTTGCACTGAGCTCGCCCGCCAGTAGGTACTTCTGCCTTGTAGACTATGAAGGTGCTACACTATATAAACACGATTGCCTTGCAGTATTGCAACGGTCGGTAATTCAGCTTGGTTGAACGGCGATTGCATAGGTAAGAACGAAGGAAACAATTTATGTCATAAACAGATCTTTACTAACAATGTAAGCATTTTGGAGTAAGATACAAGAGAAGACAAGTAAGGCTCGTTCCCTGATATTCGAATGGAATAGTGTAATCTAATTTTAATTTTCATTAAGAGCAGTTTGTTCCGTTATTACAACAAACGACTCCTTCGGTGTTGGCGATCATCCTGTTGGAAAATCCTTGGAAATAATCCCCATTCTGGTGTAAGTTGTATGAGCAATAGTTTCAAAAACTTTTCGAAGCCGAAATCTGATGTTGAGCCTACAGTCAGACAGTTTTCGAAAAGTGAATTCTAATTTGTTAAATCTCTGAATCTTTTTCCATTTATACATCTGTAAAAGAACAGAAGCGGGGTTGAAATATCGTATTTTTTATGATTATTCTGTTTTCACCGGTCGTATGAAAGTAATCTTCGATGTTGCAAGTATTGGTAGCTCGCCTTAAAAGATACTAACTCTCTAGCGTTCTGGCTCAGTAGGAAAAATGAAGATAAGAAAAGAAAATAGGTGAGCAAAGAGTAAAAAGTGCTCGTATTTGTATCGTCCTCGTACTGCTAACCGCATCATGACTTGTGTTTATTGATGATGTAGATAAGTTGCAGTAACTTGGTATGTTCCCCTTTGATTACGTCACACTTTTCACACTTTTTCGACCAATCCGGTACGCTTTCTCCAGCATTCACATCTTACACGTGGTATGAGCGGGGTGTTAAATAGATCCGAATTAAGTAGTTAACATACCAGTGATACAGTTACTACCGACCATAGACATGTCTTCTCGAAACATTTTAATCGTTTAATAGAACTCCTGGATGCTTATAACCACGCCAACATTTCAGAATTAACACTAAGTTTCGCCTCCTATCTAACATGGCGCTTACACGTGCTTTCTTAAAACTCACGTTAATTGGATGATTCTGGAAGTACGTTATTGTTTCGATATAAATTTGGGGTGAAGATTTATGCCCTTTAAGTGTGCCGACCAATCAGTTTTCTGTGCTAGGTCAAATCAAGTTCTTGTTACCCTTGAACAGTTTGGGAGATAACCTCTTTGGGGGAAATCAATTTTCACCCGATCGGTGGATTATTTTGCCGTGGGTGGCGTCATTTTCAAATATGTCCCACGATGCATTGCGAACCTACCGCGCAAATTCACGGAGATAACGTTCAAAAAACAGCCTTGCAATTTTTATCGATTTTAGTAAAAAGAAATTCGGGCATCTTAAATAACTGTGTTGATAGGGGAATAAAAAACTTCATCATTTTAGGTTGTTACCACGCCGATTTTGAAAAATCGACTCCACGCAGCCGCAAGTTTTGTACACCATTTTTCACTTAAAGATGTACAAGTGGGTCTTGCCAACACATATGTTTGTAAATACGTAGTGAAGGTCCATGGTAATTTCGTTTTTTATCTAAACTATTTCCTCACAATTGAATATACACACATTTATTAAACAATTCGACAACTGTGAAGAGGTAGACACTAAGTGCTCATAAATATCCATACCGTTGAGACAGGCAAATTTTCCCCTAATCGGGGTAATACTCATTTTCTCCCGAAGGCGGTTATCTCCCGAACTGTTGAAGGCAAAATAGGTCCCGTTTGCTGTTGTCCTCCTTGGAATAGACGAAAAAGGCACGTGGTTTGTTGTTCTAGTCTCCCTTACATAGGCTCGGCATTTACGGAGAGTCCTACAGGCGCCCTGAAGCTTTGCAGCCTAGAGGTGGTTGTTGTTCGTCTCTCCTAGCATAGTTTGAGAGGTTTACGGATGGGTCACTTCCTTCATACATTTTCGAGTCGTTGGATCCCTGATAAATCTTTAATGGTTTCACCAGGGAGAAATCCCAATGATCCAGTCATATTAATGCAGTTTATCAACCAATTTTGTATAGAAAACCGATTAAAAAACGTGTCTGAATGCTAGTGTGTGTTTTCATGAAAATATGTATTCTCGTTAACAAACCCACTGAAAGGTAAATGATGATTACCATACTTTATTCAATAGTAGCTACATTGTAAGGTTGGGATCGTTTAACTTCTGCTTTTGCAGTAAATATTCTGCAAAGTTAAGAATGGGGAGGGGGGCTCTAAGTAAAAAAAAAATTAAAAGCACTTGTGAAACTTTTTGTTGTCTATAAGAAACTGGTCGATGAACTGGTGGGATTCGCCTAACAAACAGTGAGAGTGAGTGGGAAAAGTTGTGTTACCCACACAATTTGCTTCTACAGGACAATACTAGACAGTGGGCAATAGGCAAATGTGGCTAAATGTAAGACTATTATATTTATTCATGAAGAAATCACGTACTCTTTTCTCATGTGCGCGATGTGTACACCGTTGAAATAAGTTGATTTATAACGATTCTTTCCTTTGAAACGCTAGCTTACTATGCATAGGAGGGGCGTACAGCAGGAAACTAAAATCTAAAACTGCCAATCCCTCATTGTTCGGTTTTAAGTTGTATTCTTGATAGCGCCGTTAAGACAATGTCTGTTTCCGTGACTTATACCTTAGTTTATCAAACATGCATATCACATAAAAAATAAATACCTTCCCGCAAGGTGGAACATTCTAAATAACGAGATTGATATAACAACCGCACCGCATGTGTGTAGTCTATTGGCTCATCACATTTGCAGTGAAAGCATATACCTTGAAAGCAGGATGAATCTGGGAATGTCTACTATCGTCTCCAAGGTTCATTTCCAGTCAACGTCAAATTATCATCTTTAACCTTCTCAAGATCTAACATATAAAGTCAGAAAAAGTTGACATTGCAACTCTTTTAACAATTCCCGCGTGACAAAGATAAAGTTGCAGGCTTTCTTTGGTTCAAAAGTTTCCTCCAAATGCTCTTTGATACTGTCTAAGAAAAGGCCTTCTATGGAGGCAATGCACTAAGTATGAGTATTTTTATGTCCCAAGGTTGAATTTTTGACGGTACTGAAAGTTCATCTCAGTTTTGTAAAATCCTTGAAACCGTACTTTTTTCATTAATTATGCTGATTGTTTCTCTCAAGGAGAGTTGACCTCTTGAATGAAGTTTTAATTCATTCAAATGTATAATGCAGGCAGTTCGATCATTAATATATTTGTATGGAGGAGGTTTAGTTTCTAAGAGGTGGAATGAAATCTTGATAAATGAAGGTTCATGGGAGGAATACAATTGTCAGTTTTTAATGGAAAATTTAAGAAATTACAAATATTTGTCAGAAACCACCACTCAATACTTACAAAATAAATTATAGGTTACTATGGGAACGACGCGTTCAACGACATTGAAGATATGTGAAGATGCTTTCACATCATATCTATGGACCTCGGTGAAAATCGTCCTGGATATCTTTTTCACACATCTTTTCATGTGTACAAAATGAAGGTGTCATTATATATCCTAAAGTGACCCTCATTCTTGTTGAGTGTTTCTACATCATTCGAATGCGAGCAAAGGATAATAACACTTTGTCGACAATGTGTTTCATGTAAACATACCGTTGGAGCACTTTAAGCCAAAATGATGTTCCGTGCAAAGTTCGTTAGATTTTTCGCCTCTTAAACGCCCTCTTTAAATACTGGTAGTAGTGCACATTGTTTTGTTCAAGGTCATAACTGATGAGGTTACCTTCTTTCCATACCATCATGCTTTCACTGATAATGTTTGCTGTCGTCAACCAGCAACTTCCGAATATTCCTTACATGTAGTATTTCCCTTTTCTGCCATTTTATTTGAATCAATTTAATACTGAAGCAATCAATTTCGGATCGACTTATATTTGACAAGAGCTCTTGGTCTGCGGTCAGTTGACCATGAGGTGAATGTAGGACGTGTCACCGATGTTCATAGCAAAATAAGAGAGACCTTTCAAGCCAGATGCATCCTTGATAAAGTGTGGCGGGAGATTTGTTTATCTAAAGATAGATATCATTGAAAACCTCATCAAAATTATAGAGCTGACTGAGGCAGTTGAAGGTTATTCTCCTTGCAATCTTCATTATTGATAAAGAAAAAAAAATTAACTATATCGGTGATCGAAATATGTTCAATCTTCAAAGGAATGCCCATAAACTTTGTCTTGGAAATACATACTATTTATTCATACACAGAGTAGTCATTAAACTGTGATTCATTCAAAAACGCAGAAAAGAATGTAGCGCTTGCCTTAATTTGTGTGTAGTTTTTTCATATAGACGAGTGTGTACATGTAGGCCTACCGTATGTTCACAGGGGACAATCTCTAATAGTTGATCGTCCACTCTTAGTACCGCATTCCCAATTATTCATTTAAATTAAAGTAAATTCTGGTACTCATTTCTTCAAGTGCAAGTTTTGCTTAGGAGCAAGAACAGAAGATAACCTTTTAGAAACTTTATGTAAAACATACGTGTTACAGCTACCTGTATACGTTAAACAAATTTCCAGGCCAAGTGTCGTTTGCATTTCCCCATACCAACGCGGATTCACATTTCCATAGCTCATTGATATGATTTATAAATTGTCATATTGTCACTTGTGCGTGATGAAAGTGACATACACAAGCATGAATTTTATAAAAGTTGTCGTCACTTGGACAAAGAGGCAATGACGATTGTCGGGATGTAGGTGTCACGGGGCCAGTCCTGTCGTATGAAAAGCTCATATAATGATAACAGGGTACATTTCGTCGATAGATCCAAAACTGTGAGATAATAACAGGTAAATTTAGTAAAAGGGTATTGTCGACGAGAAGTTATTTTGAAACATCAACTATAAAGCCCTTTCAGTCTTTGCGCGTTGAGATATACGAGGCGGAGCGATGCGATGAGAAACAAAGAGATAAAAATGTAACCAATCCTCGTGAACACAAAATGTCACTCTACAGAAGGCATTTTGTTATTTTATTTGGTATGTTTGCGAACTGGGGAGAATTTCTTTGAAAAAATGTATGTCATCTTTTTCAACATTTTTATCGTCTGTTAGCTTCATGTCGCCTGGTCCATATTGCGCAATTATCATTACTCTTGTAATCTCCAATTAATTGTTTTCACAGTTAGTTTAAAGATGTACCACAAAATACCTTCAACTACCCCG
The DNA here is from genome assembly GCA_037179385.1 of Holothuria scabra. Classification (NCBI taxonomy): domain Eukaryota; kingdom Metazoa; phylum Echinodermata; class Holothuroidea; order Aspidochirotida; family Holothuriidae; genus Holothuria; species Holothuria scabra. The sequence goes on from CM074188.1 coordinate 1,171,456, forward strand.
CAGAGCAGACTTAATTTTTTATACACAAACTTTATTACCATAATATGACTTATTCATATACCCTATCATGTTTGTTTTTGAGTGAGTAATAACAGTACTCCTGTAGTCGTAAACCGGAAGTCTAGACTGTTACCTGAAGTGTCCGATCATTATAATGTTGCCTAACCACCTATGCAGTGGGTACTACCAGGGCGCAGGTATCACAAACATACCAACTCCATTGGTAGCATGTGTATCGCATAATTTCAACGGGACCAGTTGTTGCCTTCTTGTGAATATTCAGTACCAACCAACCATTCTCGAGGCCAAATATTTCTATGAATACCCCTCCTCCCCCCCCCCCCCCCAACAAAGTCAAGTATTCACTTTTTTCAGGCGTTTTGGGTATGAGTGTACAAGGAATGAGCTGTACAGCCTGCTACGCAGGTAAACTTACAACATGTTAATGATAACCCAAAGGCAGAGTGGGAGAGTACTTGTAGAATGTTCCAATTTTGAAATCATAATCTCCTTTTGAGTATCTTGTTTTACGACAGAGCTCATGCCAACCGTGAATTCAATATTTCGAAAAGCAAACAATTGTCATGTTACCAAAAAGAGTTCCCGCATAGATTAGAGGTGAGGATCAATCAATCAAATGAAGGTACTTGCATTACTTTTTAGAAATTTGCTCAATTTGAGAGCAATTGAACTTTCCCCTTTTACCTTGATTTTGGCACTGCTTGGCACTGGATGACAGTGTTATAGAATTAATGGAATGTTTCAATGCAATTTAGATTGAATGGTCAGTCGCATGAAAACTCACTGAAACGACCGGGTTAGTAAATTAACAGTTCCCTCGTCCTTTCCCGACCATTGATGATTACAGCCCCGTTTTGCGTGGTGAAACTTTCTTCCTACTTTTTGAAACATCCTCAATCTTGTCCCAGATTAGCCTTCATCTTATGATATCAAGGAGGAAATGAAGGACACGATTAATACTCACTTGATACAGTCAGCGTTTACATTTGACTAATTGATTGACAGTACCAGATGAACCAGTTACACCCCACAACGCCTTTGATATGATGGGATGTCTTTATCGAATTTATTCTTTAGGGGCAAAGTCACGGAATGTTGGCACGGCAAAAACTTCTTTGTAAGAAACTTTTTCCAGTGTATAGAGAAACATTGGCCTTTAGTCCGATCACATCATGTGGCAATTTGTCATCCAAAGTAAAAGAAATAAAAGGGAAAATGTTAGACTGGGATTTTTATTTGACCTCACTGAATTATGATGAAAAATCGAATTATGAAAAAACTTTAAGTTGTGAGGGAAGAATGAAAGTCAATTATGAAGAAACTGGATCTTATTTGCATATAAAAACATATTTATTCTATCTCACGACAAATGTAAACCTTGCATTAATGTCAAGGATGTTTCAAAGTAGGAGATAGTAATGGTCAATATCAGAAAATTAAGCAACACATTGATGGCACAGCGGAGAATGTTGGAATGGTGTTCGCTGTCTTTTGTGAAGCGCACAATCCCTGTTGTTTGTTGTCTATTATGAAATTTTCCCGGCAATGCTGCCTACCATTAAAATTTTCAAATTGAATTCCTTGGCTCATTTTATAATGGATGAAAAAAATATTTGATAAAACGCCATGACTCCTCTAAACCGTTGGTGACATTAGCCTACGCCTATGTATTGGGATTAGGCCTATAGATGCCGTTTTGGTTTTTCAAGTTTGCAAGTGCAATGCTAGTCTTTCCGTGAACGGAATAGAGGGAAGTAAATTCAGTCTGCTTTCGCTTTCTCCAAAATAGCAGTACACGCTCTCTGCCATGTAATGACTCTAGCTTTGCAATATGTATGGTTTCCGTAAACTTTCGCTTTGTAAATGTAGAACGAAAATTTCGGTTGCTTTCAAATATGGCTGATGATGCAGTTAACTTTGCAGTGAGTTTGTTTGTTTGTTTTTAGTTTTGCTTTGTTCTTTGTTTTTATGTTTGGTTTGTTTTAATTTAATGATTTGAAAATTCTCGAAGTGACACTGCTTCTTCATGGTAGATGGATGACTTAAAGAAACTTACATTTTTTCTGCGCCCTATCTTCAAACAACTCTCCTAAGAGGGTTGGGTACAAATTCCACTTACATTAACAATTTTTTTGTAAAGTACAGATATTGGGGAAACATGCCATATACTTGTGGATTATGGGACGACTCAGAGACCCAGATTTAGTATTTCTACATACATGCCGAAGAGTGATGACATTTTTACCCAACTCTTTTTGCAACATCTGATCATACAACATTGGCTACCATGTGTGGTTTAAGGCCCACTAAGCTAACCTGCTCTTGTCCAAGGTTATACCTTTACATAAGTTGTGTCACAAGCTTACATCAAAAGACCAGCAGTGATTTTGTTTCGAAATCCTACCGTGAAGCGTACACTTAACATCAAATATTTCAGATTTCGTCCCAACTGATGGATAATAAAACTTCCAGCCCCACCATCCTACCTATCACCTGTAAAGCGAGATGTTTACCTTGCCAATCTTTCAACAGAGAACATGTCACTTCATTGAAAAGAACGATTTGTTTAGCCAAAAAACAAAATTTTGTCGAATGTGCTGACTTTACCTTCATTGTGGCCAAACTTATATGATAATACTCCCTCCTGCCTGCCATTTGAATCTTTCCGGTGTAAATCTATGATGTTAAGAGCAATGAAAATCTTTTAGGTGAACGTATTGAAACTGAAGGCTACGTCTGCAAATCAAATGAAATAGTTCGCAACAACGCTTGGTTTTTAGACAATGTTCGTCAATTATTGTTAATGATGATCATGCAAAAAGCTAAATTGCCTCTTGGATTAATAAGGTATTTGATGTCCTGTAACATGAAGCCATTAAACCAGTACGGGAAACAATCTGTGACAAACAAGAACTTCACATCTTGCGCATCGACAATCCGAATCTTTTCTGCATCCCTTACTTTATCTACCATTTGTATCTACTGCAAGTTTTGTGTAGTCACTAAGATGAACATCAGTTCTTTCCATCCGAGCCTGTAGTGGTTTCCCCGCCACTTTCGAACGACCAATCAAATGACTGTATATAAATTTAGTGCATACGATTGCTTGATGTCTGTGACCGCCCCTCTCGCCTTATCAATCAACAACCAACCTCCTGAACTTCACCTGACATATATAACCAAATATGGATATTGTTACCATAACAACGGTCGGTGAACGCTTACTAGTGTCAGAGTTCAGTATAAACAAGCCGCAACGTTACGCCCCGCGTCTTGTCTGAGAGTCAAGTGCACGGTGTATTACTCCGCTTCACTGGTTGTTCTGGACTTAAACTGGTAAGGCCAGACTGAATAAACAGCCGGTCGAATGCCGTGAACTTGGGGTTAACCAAACGGGTAACCTTGCTGTGTAGGGTCGTTAGAAGCATTTTGATTTTAGCACCTGAATATCGTATTTTGGATTGCCCGGCTATTACGTTAATTTTCTACTCTTTAAACCAGACAATTGTCCGTTCGTCAGGTAGACAGGTGTAAGATACGGTAGTTCAATTTAGACGCTCGGGACGTCGTGTATACGGTTGTGCATTGGAAACTTTTGGAAGCTAATGTTGCCATTTGCCTGTTGGGGTCGACCTCTGCGTGGCGTGTTATGAACTTGGTATTCAGTTTATTATCACGACTACAGACGTCCAGGAATGTGCAACCAGCCCTGTTTGCTTTGTGTTGGATTGCTCTAAGGTGCGCAGCGGCACACAATAGTACCTTTGCCAGTGTTTTTTGCGTCTGAGTTGGATTTAATTTCTGTTTCTATTGAAAAATTGTTTTGGTGAGGAGAGAATGAAAATACCAAGGCTTTTGTCGCGATAGTGGAAATCTAAAATGCAAATACTTTTGGAAAATAATATTCCCATCGAATGTTGATTTAATATTTTCGTTTCTCTCTTTTCTTTTCATGTGATGTCGGATCGTGTTTTGCCTCGACAATATCGTCGTCTTTCAATAAACGCGACCTTTTGCACTGAAAACTTTTGTGGGAACATTGATGTAACGAAGTAGCCAAGGATTGACCCACTGTACTTCCGCCAGCAACTATGGCGATGGTAGATAGTACGTGGAGCCGAGAGGATTTGGTTCCTGGGGATAAGTTACACGAAGTTCAGTTGCCTCAGTCTCAGGTATTGGAGACTTCACTGGAACCACCAGTCGTAACGACACCTTCAGGACCACCTCCTAATTTGGATCAAAATGGACAGACACCTACAGGTACCGGACCTCCACCGCCTGCAGCGATACCTGCGCCACCATCTCAAACGGCAACCCAACAGCATCATAACACTACGACACCTACACAACCGTTAGCCCCTTTAACAAGTCCTACAGGACAACCGCTTGACCAGCCAAATGGGCCCACTAATGGGGACCAGCAAATTCCAGCCAACCATGCCCCTGGCGCCCAGAATGGACTTAATAACAACCACCAACCTGGGAACGCATCGCAAAACAATAATAATAATGGTACACCAGTTGCGTCACAAACACAGCATATTTCTTGTGTCGTTTGTGGAGACAAGAGTAGCGGGAAACATTACGGGCAGTTCACATGTGAAGGCTGTAAAAGCTTTTTCAAAAGGAGTGTAAGAAGAAATTTATCATACTCTTGTCGAGCAAATCGAAACTGTCCAATAGACCAACATCATCGAAACCAGTGTCAGTACTGCCGTCTTAAGAAGTGCCTAAAGATGGGCATGCGACGTGAAGGTAAGTCTTTATTTTTTATGATGGTACTGAAATGCAATTGGATTAAGTTACTTTCAGGCGTTTACACGTTACTACGACAGGGAAAATCAATTCACGAAAATGTGATGATATAGGGCATTCCATTTAGACAAATAATAAAAGCATTCAACGTCTCGTTCGTCTCAATTCGTAAGGATTAAGGACCCAAGCCTTAGGTCTACCAGACAAAGTAGATCTAAAAGTCTCAGCCGGTCTCTGTTTTGCACCTCTGTCAAGAACTCAGTCATGGAAAGCTCCATGTAGTTATGTGGTGTTTACGCAGATAGTCAATAATACCGTATCAAAAATAAACGCACGTCATAAATATCTGTTCAACGGTTTATGTTGCTACGAATAAGATACGCCTAAAATCAGTTAAATCTCTGTAACACAATTTCCTTCACTGGTCTCAAATTTATGGAAAATAAATGTAACTGGTCAAAAGCGTATACCATAGTTTATATTTCCTACCATGGTAAATAAATGTTATTGACTGCTAGTTGAACTAATCGCTCATGAACCTCATTTCATTCGCAATTTCTATTGTAATGCTTACCCTAATTGGTAATTGTCACAATCAATTGACGTTTCAATAGTTTTGATTATCGCCCACCATTCATGTAACAAGTCACTTGTTTTGATTTCCTAAACAAGGTTTGAGATGGTTTTCCTTGAGGAAAAAGGCAATTTGAACAAAATGTTTTAAAAACTGAATGCACGAAAAGGCCGCAAATACCTTCTACGCCACAAGTTCCCTTTCAAAATCAGAATTTTCCGGAAAGACACTGCACAGGTGTTCTTTAAGTTTAAGTCTGCCCCTGCCACTACCTGCTGAATAAGAATTCAGATTCTCGTCTTGTTTCTGGTCATTTTTTAATTCATAGGTGGGCCATTTTGCCTACACACCTAGCATTCTTGCTCATTCGTTCTAACGTTAGGGTAAAACACACAGAAGAAATGGAATTTTGGTTCAAAATATTCAGTTTTATGTGCATTTGCACATTCGTTAATGATTGATTAAACTATGCTACAGTTGAAGTAAGTTTTGGATCACTTGTTCAGCTAAATACAATCCTTCTGCATTCGCATCTCCGCTGTCCTTGCTGTTATGCGTTTCACAATAGAGTCGAAAAACTCACACACACCTGTTTGCAGAAAGTCTCTGCAGCGACAAGTTAAACAAGTGCATGTGGTTACACCCTGTATAGTAGCGAAATAACCAAATTAAAAAGGTAATCTTTTTCTCTACATGTCTTGATATAGATGCACATGCAATAAATTTTAAATGAAAAATGAAAATATATAAAAAGACTTCTACTAACCTAAAGGTTATGAAGATTGCTTTTCTGAAAAAGACAGTTTTTTCAGGCCCTCAGGTTGTTAAATAATCTGGAACTGAGAAGTTGTTAAAACTAGATTTGATCGCTAACTATACAACTTGTGGAAGTCCCTGCCACTCAACCTAGTAACAGCAGTTAATTTAGAAAGATGGACCATAAAATGGTACTTGTAGTTGTACACAAACATATTACACTTCCTAGAGAAATGTGGTTCTTTTTTCACCTTTGTTACTGACCAATGACCAGTTAAGATTGAAGATTAGACTGAGTTATTTTACGTCATCCATACATACCAGCGGGATTAAAAATTAACTATCACTCAAAAATGTGAAGTCGAAATTTTCTAGATTATTTAATTCATAAAGTTAGCCTTTTCTAGAAGACTTGCAAGTCCCTATTCGACTGGGACCTGATTTTCTTGCAAGATGGCCGGAAATAACTTTTTCCTATTGTGTTATTTAAACAACATAAAGAAGTCCTAAAATTCAGGAAAAGTGCGGTTTTAAACTAGAAGAAAATTATTCCCGTCTCTTAAAAAACAGACGAAGGACATTCAATTAAATTAAACAAGGAAGAACATCGGGTACCGTGCATGAAAAGTTTGGCTTACATTGACATTTGTACATGCATACGTGAAAAGCATACTTCAAGTTTCAGAAAAGTATTTTAGAGCTTGGAAAAGAACCACCTTAACTTGGTTAGAGAAATCACACTACATGAACATTAAAACTTCTTCCGCGTAGGATTTTCTGCTTCCCAATATTCATTTAAGAAAATCTATTGAACGTTCGAGATTTTTACTATTCAAGTTAAGATTGAAATTCAGGCTTGAGCTATGTGTATATTAAAGTGCATTTCAATTATGTCATTGATAAATGTAAAAGCACAGGTGATTTTTGCCGTCTATTGAAGATATTCACCCTTTCGTTTTGTCTTCTTAAACACCATGAGTGCAATTAATTTGTAAAGTGTCAATATCATCACAAGTGCAATTGCTCTCGCAAAGGTTGTCATAAAGAGTAATACATCTTTGCCAGTGGTAGCAGTTTTATTTTTGAGGCATTTTACTGTAGTTTACTTTGACCAGTCGTTAAGGCATTGACACATTTCTGACATTCCAAGTCCAAAAGTTGTATATTTCATTAATAAAAGTTTGACGATGGATTTGAAACAAAATATTCTACATCAAATACCAAATAAGTTAATTTTCATAGAATATATTCTCCATTAATGACACCACATTTACGTTAACATGATCTTCTTCTTATGGTGTGCGACGCTCTCAAGAAGTCAAGTTAGTTTACTGTGCTTTGGCAAGCACCGGAGTAAGGTTGGTCACTTACGAAACCGCTTCAACTTAATCGTTATGAAAATATTTATGGAACTTTCTCCAATTTAAAACAAGAAACAGTTTCATAGATCTCGAAATTCTCCGATGGACACCTCTATCCATTCCTCACAGTTTTAAGGTTGAACAATGTGCCTTATTATATAACTAAATAAAATAATTAGTAAATAAATAAATGTATAATTAATTAAATGCACATCGGAATATGCATATGGCAAGAAACAACAAATAAGTCAGAAATACAACGTTTCGTCATACAGCTGCAAAATCGCAATACTCAGTTTTTAAAATTTCTTCCAAAGAGAAAATTTAAACTTTTCAATTTTCTTTTGTTTACCCTGGTATTCTGTTCTATGAACGACTCATGAGAATCATGTTGTTATACTTTCTTATTTAGTTGCGAATTTCGGTCAGAACTCACAGAGTCTCTCCTCGAATAATCTTGAATATGCGGTTTTTTGTTCTCAATCATATTAGAAAACACTTGAAAGGTAAATAGGATCATATTAGTTGGATGTGACTGATGATTCAAAATTAGTTCAATAACATCCAATTCCTTTTCATGTCAATGCCAGTTTTCCCTACAATTGTGCAAAGCGTATGCCTATTGCGATATTCAAGTCCCTTCTCATTTGGTAATAGCCTCTCTCGGACGTTTTGGGTAACTGGGGAGTGCGTTTTACCATCCTTGACCTGATCCGGTTTAAAAGAAAATCACATCCATTCTACCAAAGCAATTTGCAGAACAAATGTTTTGTAGAAAAAACCTATATACGCACTCTTGATTATATCCGGTTCGTTACCACCTTGCCTTCCGATTCAACCTGTACTGCTGTCAAGGTTACTCGACATTTGTAAGTTTTACTGTGCCCCCTCCACATTTGCTTAGCTGCTTGGTGTATTAATCTTTTGATGGACATCTCAAATCAATTTGAATAAATTGACAAAGTGAAAACTGACACTCCCCTGACGCGAGAAACGGAGACGGCTTACATCAAAAATTTGAAAACGATTTTCATTGAAATTACCTGAATATGGTAGACCACGTACGATACACATGTAATACCATGGAGCTCCGTCCTCCATGGTTGGAGTATCAATATCCATGCAGGACTCTTTTGGTGTTTCCAAGTATTGTTTAGGTAATGAGATAATGAGGCCTACAAGAGTACCTTCGGACTACATGTGTCGAAATTAGCATCAATGCAAAATAATAGTATTGCAGATGAATAAATGGGAGGTACGGATTAAGTTCAACAATTAGTTCTTAGGTTTATTACTTCTCCGAAAGAATTTCATATAAAGCAAAGTAACAAAAAACCAATATCTGTCGTTGGAAAGTTTGGAGTTAATGAACCGGCTTTTTACAGCCTCTTCGGATGATAGTATGACACATTTACTGATCAGAGGGCGTCTACCTGTTTGATAAATATCCACTTACTGATAAGAAGATTCATAGAATAAAAGTTTCAAAGAGTTTCTGGGATGGTGGCACTAATGTCGCTTAAATACTGATGATGTTATCTCGGTTTTACATCTGCACTCTTTCAAAGCTTTTGGGTAATTTTTTGTTTGGGAGGAGGGATTGGGGCGAACATTTTAATGAAGGTTGAGTCCATACTAGTGTGACATTTGCTTAACTGATAACTTGGGTAGGAATTTATATATAGCCAACTTGATTTCAATAGTTCCTTTTACTTAAGTAAAATCCACCCAAAATGGATATGTTTTGACCAACTGTAGGAGTTCTTTATTCATTAGTTTAGCAGGTAGAACACGAACCAAACCATGGATAAAACTTTACCCAATTGTTGTTAGATCATGTTGGCTAGAAATTTTTATACCTTTTAAATAAAATTTGCACTTGGATGTTGCAGAGTGGGGGATAAAGCTCTAGACTCAGCCTGTTAATAGTGCTGGTCTCTTTATAACCAATTACAAATTCCCTGATATCGCCGTAATGTACGAATGTAGCACTTCATGGTACTTACCACAAACTCATGAGCTCACCGTTATCATACATTTTGGTCTATTACGAGGGTTCGAGCTTTTACATACTGCCAGAACTTCCAGCTTCCGTCCTTAAAGAGGTGTGTTAAAGTGTTTTTTCGAAGTTTTGCTGATGTTAATTTGAATAAGTCAAAGATCAATTTGATCTGTTAAATCGTAAAATGTTGGTGTGTCAGCGATAAAATGAATCAATTTTTTTTCAATCTTAATTATAAAAAGCAAAGTGCTCAAAGTCAACTATTGTCTGCCATTTTTTTATGGCACCTGTATTGTCATTCTTGATGATAAATGTTTATTTCCATTTTAATCTTGGAGTATCCCATGTTTATTGCATTACTTTTTTATACTTGATAGCATTTGAGATGTTTGCAACATGCATCACCACTGGGAATGAATTTGTCATATTCAACCTGACAGACATGCATGAAATGTGTTGTTACACAAAAAGTCCATTTTATCGGCTTTTTTCATAATGTACACAAATAATTCAGTTATTCACTTACTTTCCCAAAGTCGAGTATAAAAATAAACAATTCTATGTCTTGTCATGTATGTCCTGAATGCGTAGAGTGAGGATCATATAGGGATCGCCTATCTAGGAGCAGCTGGTTGCAAAGATGAAATAGATTGTTTAAAACTGGATATTTCAGCAATTTTGGCTTTTCCATGATGATTACTTTTTCTTTTTATTGGGTACCTACAATTACTTACTGGAAGTGTTCCCTTCAAATAAAAATTAACATGCAGGGAATGCAAACCATTGTAAATCAAACATGGGCATTGGAGAGTTTTGCCAGGCTGAGATACTTTTTAATTTAATAAAGTTTCGTGCCGTGTGGCTCAAAGAATGTTGGAAACTCGCAATTTGCATAATGCATGATATAACCGATAAGTCTTCCATTTTGTCTGAAAAACCTCTTTTAAACCGTGACAATTCTTTAGGTCATTTAAAATCAAACACAAGTGCCATGACTTAACAAATGTCTCGTCAAAGAAGAGGCCAATAAAGTGGAAAAACTAAGTCACGGATGCCGTGGAATATTAAGTTATTATCGAGAATAAGCAAACTTCGAATGAAATATTCAATTGTAGAGTTATCTGTAACAGGTGAACGTATTAGTACTATGCGTCCTTCCTGTTAGATTTTATTGTTTTCACTCATGTCAGTGTATTTATCATAGAACATATCGCCACAAAAGGCCACGCCTGATGTCCGTGATCCTCTTTTAATTTTGTGTCTTTAAGACTATTATGTGTAAAATCAAATCATTTAATTGTTGTTCGACTCCCTTTTAACAAAATAAAGATTCGGGCCAACTGATTCTTGTGAAGTTGATTGAACTCTAACATGTCGAGCTTTTTTTTTTCAAATACAAATGGCAAAGAACTGTGTCTTAGAGGTTTAGCACACCGCGTCATTTTTGTCATTGCCATGTTACTGTCACAAAAAAGGACACTTACCAAAATTGTATCCCATAATCCTGGTTACCTGGTATTTTTGAAAAGGGTCTTCCCTTTCACATTTACCAAACGCCAAATCTCCATGAGTCAATGACCCATTTAAAATATAGTTACACGGAGCTGGTGTTCCCTCCTTCCTAACGGTATCTAACTAACAACTATTTTTTTAGATTTGTTGTTCCAAAGAAAGAAATTCTAAAAACCCTCGGTTGTCTCCTTATGTCTCATGCTGCTCTGTGTGGACGACAGGACTAACATTTGAAGCATTCGATTGTAAAATTGTCCCCTCCACCTTACCCCAAAATAATAACAATTAAGTATTCCGAGTATATTTTTAATGAAGACATGGATTCACTTAATTTTATCTCCATAATGTAACCAATTTATCATGTATATCTAGGTTGCATAGTTTCAAAGTAACGGAAACATCTTTCAGGAACTGTTTTTTTTTTAACCGTATGCAACAAACCTTAAGTCGATCCACAAAGAATGGCCCAAAACCACCTAAATATCTTCATTGTCATTTCCAGGGGAGGATTGATGTAATACTTTGTTTTCCTAAATTTTTCTTCGGGGTCGGGGTAGGCATGCTTCTTTTTCCTTCGTCTGAGATTCCCCCATTTTCCCCACACTGTGCTTGCTACCTTTAATGCGCACCACTTGGTGTTGCTTGATGAGTAATATACAAACAACAATTGGGAGTGCAAAGTACGTTGTTTCTGTTCGCCAGTAGAAAGTCAAATTCTTCATTGCACGCATGCGTAGACACCTGGCAACGGGATCGGTACTTATCTTGCACTAAAACATGAAGGTTACATCCTGTCCATTTGTAAAGCACTGTATACTGTAACAGAAACAATGCCAAATGGACTTTGGCTCAAGTATTTTATTGATATGTGTACTCAGTCAACAATTACGATTTTGAAATTACGACGTGAACACATAACCATATATAAACCTGCTTTTAATTTGAAAACTAATACGCACCAAATGCATCCAACGTTCCAATTAATCGCTATTATAAAACATGACTGGCCATTAACTCTCCTCGAAGGAGACAATAATACTGTAGGTCTATCACTTGGTTAAAAAGCAGTTGTGGATTAGCTGTCTAGCTACCCTAGCGACTGAGAATGCAGTGCATGAAAAAGACATGTGCGGCACCCTAACCTCATGCAGGGAGGGAGGGCGCTCGGGTTGGGATAGACATTGATAATAATGTTTGTGAGGCAATGATGAATTGGCAAACTGTAAATATTACGAGCTACTGGAAAGCCGAATCATCTAATACACACTATACAGTACGTTAAGAAAAGTTTTAAGAAAATTAAATCAGTAAACCTTGTGTTAGTGATAAGACTCTTTGTAAGTAGAAACAGCCTGGCTGAAGTGTGTAGATGAATGGCTTGGTCGATAGAATCTCCCACAAATTCTGTGCTTCTCCTTTTACTTCAGATACCCGTTCCAAATCGTTTGATCTGCAGAACCACAGAGGCTGGCAAAACGGGGACCATTTTAACAGTTAGTGAAAACATAGAATGATTTTTAATTATCTTTTCCATGTTCTGCACTGCCTCTTTGCGGTATCTTTTCTACGTTCTATTATTTCTTTGCACATCCTGGTCAAATAGTTCTGTTTTTTCACGTTTTATTTCCGTTGCTGGATTGTGACTGGGTTTCTTTGGGTATGATTTTTACATCTCTCTGTTATCAAAGGGTTTAACTGTCTGTACATCTTATTCATATGTTTTAAAATACTTATATGACTTTGGAGGAACAACAAACTAACAAAAAACAAATGCAGGCAGCTGATTGGTTGGTCGACCAATCGCATATTCGCGTAAGTCGTGTGGGTTCTAGCCAGGCCATTCAAACTGGGTGCTGCACCCAGTTTGAATTTACTTTTTTAAGTCAGCCCCCAGTTTGAAATTTCACCACCCAGTTTGAATCTCACTGCACAGTTTGAATTTCATCACATTCATACTCTAAACATATGCTACACAATATCAGACACGTAACGTTCAATTGAAAGATTGTACTGAATATGGAAATAACCAAAAATCATGCAACTGACCACAGACAATGTCATTTAGATCTTGAGTTATAGCCAAAATTATGTGAGAATGATGCAATGTCGATTAACCCCCACCCGGTTTGACATTTTTCCTGTCTAGAACCCTGGTCTTCTACGTTCTACTGCGTGCTGCCCACCGATCTATAAATGTCCTACATAACTGTCAGTTAAACATCCACGTGCACATTGTTATTCCTCCAAAATGACGTCAGTGGTGTCGTCAATACAAAAGGTTTATTGACCTAATGATTTCAGCTATTAAATTGCATTATGACCCTTAGATCTTGCATGAAATTATGTTTTACGTTGCCTCTTAAATTGAAAATTATCGCTAAAGATTGCTTGAACTTGGGCCATCAAATTTGACAGTTGTGTTATAAAGAGGCTTTGACATACACTTCATACCTACTGAAATAAACGTATTGCATGAAAAACTAGGTGCTAATCCCTTACACGATCTTGTCAAAAAAGCATGCCTTAAAGAAAAGAATGATATTGTAAATTATTGATGACAATCTATGATTATACCATTCAAGTTGTTGTGTGTGTAAAGATGATACTCTCAAAGAAAGTACAAATATCTCAAGGTAGTCATTTAAAAACATGAACATCAATTTGTATAATTGTTTAATTGGGTTTTAGAGCTTATCTGCCTTTGTAAGGAAATCATCAAGCAACCATTCGTAATATTATGTAAATAGAAATAAAAACATATTTGCACAAGTTAATTACTTTAAACAGAGACAAAAAGAAAATAAAAAGCAGTGACTTCATTGTTTTTAACCTTAGCCTTAAATCACTTGTCGCAAATTTGAAGTATTAAATATTAGTAATGGTACATACACTAAGATGCAATAATTATGGGGATTCCAAAGCCACAAGGTTGCAGAATGAGGGCAGTTATGAGTTGTATTGCTAGCCTATTTTGATAACAGTACTGTTAAACTATACTCTGCAGAATAATACTTCTAAGCAAGCTTCACTGCATAGGAATATGTTTTACGGGAAGGTCAAGTTGGTTTCAAATGTCCAATGAACTGCTCTAACAGTCTTACTAGTTTGTTATTTATTGCACAAGGAAACTTGAACTTTCGTTGATTGTCTATGTTTCCCTTCAACTGTCAGGACAATTGTGAGGTATGAAAGTGAAATATTCTTGTTGTAGGATTATCGTTATGTGCTAACACTTTCAAGCTTGATTAATGTGCGTTATGTGCATGTAAACGCTATCGTTTGCCACATCAGAGAGTCTTCTTATCATCTGTTTAAACGTCGTGTCTCTTCAAACTGAGCATTTAGACCTAAACATATTCGCACCTTCGACTTTCCTTGTTTTTTTCGTTAAGACAAAATTTTTAGGAATATTAGCGATTCGTCGGAACGGTTTACAGCCGTTCATATTGCTTCTCAGAGATCACTGAGTCTCAAGTATATTGACTACAATTACGGTCTAATAAATTAACCCATAATAACTTACAAAATACGTTCAAAGACGAACCTTTGAACCATGAACATACACAGCTCGAATTTATCCTAGACATCGCTGGGCATATATGAAAGATGTAATTGCAATTTTAAATACTCTTCTAGACTGAGATCACTATCAGAAATTAACTGGGGAGTTAGGGTCAACAGAGGTTGTGCAAAAGTCTTTGAAGCAAGTAAAAGAGCACAAATATTTATATATCGATTGAGTCGACGATACCATCGAGCCTAACATGATCGTCACAACTTGAAATGTTAATATTATAAAATTAGATTTATGTGGTTTCTGTCTTCTCTTTTAACAAATGGATTCTTTCTACATCACGCCTAAGATTTACTCAAAAGGCTGAGTGGAGTCATGAAATGTGCTGGATTGTTTGACATAGATGAATATTAGGAAGAAAGAAGAAATTTCTTACTGACATTTTTATTATTTTCAAACTTCTGTAGAGTGTTACAAACTTATTCGAAATCATTCTTAGGCAATGCAGCACAAGGTTTGCAATTTTGAAAAAAGGTTCTGGTTGCAAACTTGACCATATGTTTCATCAAAATACAAGAGATTTTTTTTCAAAGTACCAAAGTATTTTCAATCAAAAGTATGATATGGTAGGCCAGTATTAAAGAAATTTAAAATCGATGAACTTCACAGAGTTAGCTGCTGTGTGTGTGATATAACCAATTTATTGATTTTTCAATGGGTTGTGAACCTCTGACAATGATGTTTGCCCTTAATGCTTCTGTAAAGAAGTATTTTAAAGATATCTTAATCCAGAGAACTGGTGTTTGAAGAGATTCCCGTGTTACTTTACAAGAGGAACTTTAAGAATTACAAACAAAGCTTGAAAACAGTGTCATTTTGGATTTTGGGGGCGTGACCAACTTCCACGAAGCTGATTCGTTCACTGGCAGAATTTTCACTCATTCCTGGTGGAATAAAATTAAACGCCCTGGAACACTACTCCTTTTAGTATTGACTATCATATTATAGTCACTTACTAGGGAAACAATTACCTGAGACATGGTCATCGTCGTTAGTCAACCTGTGAAGTGTAAAGAACTCTCTAAATCTCAGGTTGCCTACCATAGTTTATTCAGAAGCCACGTCGTTATGGGTGTTGCTTTCATGAACAACACCTACAGTGTTCGAACGGATTCTTAATCTTTCGCTTTTGTTTAAATGTAGTTCACTTGAAATATTTAACGGTGTTATACGGTACGGTTTTCAGACACCAGAGAGGGGAAGGGGAATCGTGACAAGTTGGGGTGTCCGTATGAAAAATGTTTTAATTGAACTTACTAGCATTTTGGCTGGGCGCATCGAGTACAGCAGCAAAGACACAAACCGCATCACTTTAGTCCAAGACATTTTGAAAACTGCAATGATGTTGACGCATGGTAAAAAAGTACAAAGAAAGTAATTATATATATATATATATATATATATATATATATATATATATATATATATATATATATATATATATATATATATATATATATATATATATATATATATATATATATATATATATATATCCCTGTCATTAGGAAATGCTGCTCAACTACTGCATAACGAGTTTATTAGCAATTATTGTACTGCAGAAATGCTTCTTTCAAGTACCCTCACTTCATATTTCTATTGAGCCCTGACTTATCAACAGGTCCTGCGCGAAGCATAGGGTAAATGTTACACTATAGTTGCATCATGTAATTGACAGGGTAACGGAGTCGTTTACATATGTAAGTCAAGTATAATGCCAAGGCTGTACTTGTACCTTGACCGAAAACTATGCCAGATTTTGACTTTTCCGACAAAGCTTGAAGGCCGTCTAACAAAATCTTGTTTCATTCTCCTACGGATTTCTCATGGGACAGTCATTAACTTTTCTCGTGCTTAAAACAATCTGCAAAATTTAATTTAATGACAGAATGGGTTCGAAATGCATTTACTCACTGTCTTTGCTCATCTATATAACTCGGCAAAACATGGCACCAAGTGTTATGTATTAATTACCTTGTGGCTGTCATTCTCATAGCGGCGTGTTTAACTTTTTTTTACCAGAAGGAGATAGCAAAATAAGTTGATCCATAGGCTGTAGGACTGATTGTTCGTGAGTGGAACAACATTCAATTGATTGTGAACACTACGCGATGTCTCATATGGCACGAACCCTGCCATTTTTGATTTGGTGGAGTTTTTATCTTCCTCCGACTTAGGATAACTCCGTTGCTCAATTTAGCAAGGAGCATAAATGACACATCACAAACAGAAAATTATTTCCAAGCGCGATTGATAGTTTCTTGGGGAATTTGCTGGCATGACCTGGCATATATTCTTCCAGGGTATAGACCTTACAAAAGTATCACTTCAGACAAAGCTTGTAAGATATAAGCTGTTCCTTGTTGTGATTCAAAATGTCGTATATTTTAGATAATAATGAGATGTCTTTAACCTCGAGGTAGCATGCTGTGTACCAAATGTCGTTTTATCGCATGAAGGTCCTGTAAGTTTAGTTGACGATTCACTGCATGTACTCCTGTGTACTCTAATGCTTTTAAAAATTATCGGAACACAAATTTACTGTCAGGTCTCACAACATAACATAAAGACTAAAGTTTGGTTGAAGGTTGAAGTGAATGTTATAATACAACGCCTGAATTAAGAATGAACATGTACTTATCATCAGTTCCCCAATTATTTTAAAACTCCTTTTACTGATAGTAGGCTTTAAAGTGGGAACAAACATGTTTCTTTTTTCAACAGTTTTCTCTTTTTTTTTTCATTTTCTTGTACAATTAAGGCCTGTTCTGCTTCCTTCTTAATTTATTGCATTCCGTCAAATGGTGTGTCGTAACGCAAGGTAGTAACTAAAGCTTCTCTCAAGTTATCACAGTGGTGACGTAATTTATAAGGACGGGGGCAAACGTCTTGTCAGCTAACTTTTTGGGGTATCTTCTTCACGTCAATGGAAACATCAAATGCTTAAATGTTTTTAAGGGACAGATTAGGAAAGAGCACCTCTCTGACCCCAACTCATTTCTCAAAGTGTACATCGTCTGAGCGACCAACGATGATACTACATTAGTACTTACACAGTGACAAAGTGGGGTAACGGCGAATGCTATGACATCACAAAACGAACACGTATTTGATAGCTTCCATCATACCTTGCATTCACTCACTTTGATATACTCTACAAATTAAACGAGGATGACCATCAATATGCATCCCATTTACATATGTGCAGAAAGAGGTCCGCTCACAAATGGTTTGTTCAAAAGAAACTAGAAAATTTCACAACATCTATTTGGTTTTTCATTATAGTTGATAACAATCAATACATTATACAGAAATGGACATAGAACATTACATAACATCAAGACGTTGTGCAGAAAAGCTCTCTAAAGAACTCAGAGCGCCTGGCGAGTAGGGCGCTGCCAGGAAACAGAGATAAAAAAAAGAGAGACTCTACTAGCTGCGAAATTACCGGAGGACAGATGATTCCAAACGTTAAAATGCCCACCTTCGGCCTTTAATACCTGTCCAATTGAAACACCCTTTATCCCCCTCCCTAATTGTATCCATACTAAATTCTGGCAATGATTCTATTACAAGTGAACGTGATCCCCGTTTGTTCATCTTCGTTCATAAAGAATCAATAATGTTGTTTGGAACTTCATACATGACAGTAATACAGTCATACTGTATGTTTGGAACCTAGGCATCGAGAGATATCGGCCTTCGGTAATTAATTAAGCCGTAAAATGTATTACATTTTAATAATACGCACATAGTACAAGTCATTCTTTTTATCTTTTTGTTCATAATAATGGAATGATACCCTTTGAACTCAATACAACAGCACGTTATCTGTAAGAGGCAACCTAGACGTTTCGAATAGGTGTTATATCTAAATTTAATCAAGCAATGATGAGTAACATCACACAGCGAAATGTTAAGTTTCCCGACTGTGTTTTCTTTGAAATTGTCATAGAGAACGAACTTGGGGACCTACAAGACATGACACTGTTGGAAGTTACGGCGTATCTATGTTACGCTTCATTCAATAGGTTATGACAACTAACTGAGATGAAAACATGGCTTGGACAACTGTGCAGATGCATTGAAGGAGTTATAATTAACTAATTGTGCCAAGGTCAGCCTGCCACTATCAGTTGTTTGTAAACGTTCTTTAAATTACTTACAGTTTTGTTTGTCGTCGTAGGTGTACGATATTGGGCAAAGGTTTAATACGGAACACGTTCTTGCATGTAAAATCGGACTTTAATTCCTACTAAACAGACAAAATCTGGAACTGTCTCAATTGATTTCTTGTTTATCTGCATTCAGTTAGACCTTTTCCCTATGAATTTCATTTTAGTCCATTCTGATGTTACATATGCAACAATTAGCGTGGAAGAAGGAAGTGTTGGACTGATGATACTATGTTTAAGATGGAGGTTTCCGTGTTTCATTGCCGGTTTCCTGACTGCCAGGAAAAGGTCAAGTTGATATGCCGAACACACAAATAGGTCGCCTCGTTACAGTGATGTACATATGTCATAACTAAAGCAGTAAGGCATGGATATAGTGTCTTGAAATGAGTTATTTGGTATCTGCATGGTGTAACTTTCACAGAATGATCCAAACTTTTCCTGTGGTGTATAAAATATAAAAGATGGAATGGAGCAAGACTTTGGATACCAAATTTTGAGAACACCTTAATCCGAGTCAAGAAGACGATCCCCCATGGCATCAACACTCCCCCTCCAGTTTAACATAATTGTCAACTTCGTGATCACATTGGTATTTGGCAACATACTTGGCACATAATTGTCGATATAAGCTATAGACGATTTGAGTTATAACGTGGATCGGTAAACCATATCGTAAACGAAACTTTTTTCCAAGGTATAGATATTGAGTATTTTACTCAATTGATCATAAAGTTGATCATATGTTTACTTTTTCTGTGTTCCTTCCTGTCAACTACGGTTACTTTAATAACTTTAGGGAATATAAAATGACGTTTTGGAGGTGGTAGTTATACTATTGGTTTTAAAGGCAACTTTGTTGCACAAGACAAAGAATGAAGTTACTCAACGAACGATTCCATAACGTTGCCATAATGTGAAGGAATTTGCTCCTCCGTACCTTCTGAAGGGGTATATTTATGTGACGAGATCATGTTGAAAAACGTGGGGAACACGTCTCATTTTACAAGGACATGGTGACAATGTCATAGGTGGAAAATGTTGGGAAGCTGGGATGCAAGAAACTTAGGCATCTGAGGGAAAATTTGGGCAATTGGAGAGAAAATTCCCATTCCTTTACATGAAGAGATAGGGAGAATTGTGAGAAATGTTAACTTCTTTCTGGGAAATTATATTATTCATCGGTACATGAATATAGGTTTGTTACAGTAAAACGACTGTATATTCAACATAACTGCTCTGACGTACCTCGCACTTTGGGTTTCTATTTATGTTCTATATTCATATGGAACAGATAGCTTTTTGGTAGAAATATAGTTATCACACATCGAAACTGAAAACGGTTCAATCGTGATATCTTATACTTACCATGTGGCAGATCATCACACGTCACGAACAAGACACAATTTGTAAACATTGCTAACTTAGTCCCGCATAATACGAGGCTTTTATAAGAATCATAGATACATTACTCGGGAATAGAGCTATTGCTTTTGGTAGAGTTTGATTGTTTTCTGAGACTGTTATAGAAACAAAATATGTCAAGAAATGAAAATGGATTATTTCCATTCCTGAAATGTGAATGATCGGTAGTATCCTTGAAATTCAAATGCCATCTGAATGTTAGCCAAAAGCCAAGCTCTAAAAAGCCTGTGAATAAACACAATACCTCGAGAAATCATGGGCCTGTAAAATGTAGATGTGACATGTTGCACAATAACAGAAAGAGATTGATGTTTTGGGTTATTTACTACCCATGTAGGTCCTTAGAGGTCAAACACTCGCAAAAGCAACATAAATGAAGATGGGGAAACTGGAAGCAGATCTTATTGTTTCTGTCTTAGAGCTATGCTTTCTTATTGAAAAACTGGAAAATATGATATCTGTAGAAAAAAATGACGAAAGCAAAGGCGATCATTTGAAAAGAATAGTCCAGCATCGTATTATTTTTTGATATGTTGATTTTAGCATTCAGGTAAAAGTTTCATTTATTTCACAAGTTTGGATCTTGAGGTTTTAGCAAATGGGACTGACAAATTTTCTGCGTAGAATGAACTTGAAGCAAGCAGACGTGACGTCATGGATTTGCATTAGTTGTCATTGTGTGAGTGGGTCCTGAGCAATGGATTTTAAAAGCTGTGTATGCCTCTATGTCAAGAATAGTATCCCTAACCAATCCAAGGTCAAACCAGTGCGATGAAAAATAAGGAAAACAAATAGCCTATCGGTCATTCATTGTGAATCCATGGCATGGCACTTGCTTGTATCCAGTTCACTTTTGTAGGAAATTGGTCAACTTAAACTGTAAAAGATCTCGAGAACCTAGCACGTAAAATGATCGAAAATATCAACAGGATGCTCAAAACATGTTACCCTTTTACTCACAAACATTAAGATAGTTCTAGAATATTCGCTTCGGCTCAGAAGGTTTGGGGAGGGTAAAAAGATACCTTACGTTTCACATGTGGTTTGTAGGATAGAAAACTGTTCTTTATTGATGTAGGCCGTGATAAGTATTGTTTCAATAGTTTGACTTGTTTTATGAGATGACAGTATAAAACTGGACCAACACATTGGGACAACTCACTTTTCCCAAGCATGTACAATACCAAACTGATGAGTGTCATACACATAGCGTATCATGTTTCATGATGGTACACTCATTGGTATAATAGTGTTCAAATTTATTGAACCTTTTGTGGCTCCTTACTGTAGGAAGCCAAAGAATATATGCGGTGGTGATGTCGTGCGTGTGTCAGTGTTCATTTGCGGCACTTACCTTGTAAACACGATATGTGAAGAAGGGAAACTGCGACTGATCTCATAATTGGTGTATAGGTTGGTGATTTAAGTAGCTGATCCCTACTGGTTTTGATTAAGGTCAAAGGTCCTGTGCACGGTCACCAGAGGTTAAATGGTAAATACCCTGGAATTGCTAGTAAACGCGAAATCTCAAGATGGGTAACTCCGAGGTACCTGGTACTTAGCATGTTCGTTGACCATACCAAATAGATGACCGGTGTATGTTCAAGGTCATTTGGGCTAACCAGAGGGTTAAAACGATATAAGCACGGTATCTCAAGCTGGGTTACTGTTATGGATTTCTCACTAAGCATGTCCATTGACCATATTTAGTAAATGAAGTCTAAATGGAGCCAAAGGTCATTTGGGGTCACCAGATGCCAGAACGTGAAACCTTGAAACACGATATTGGGTAACTGTGAGGTGATTCATACATATTTTGTAGCATGTGAACTTCTCACATTAAGAAAATGGACACCATTGTTTTCAGTGAATGGAACGGAACAATGTCAAAAAATAGACAAATATTTTAGCAGCAAGGAATCCTTCAGCCTGTTTGACTTTCTGGTTATCCACAAAAAAGACTTAATAGGTAATAACTGTGTAATTCTTAAAAAGGCAGCGAATGCCTTAGATTTATTGATCCTTGTTCTTGGAAAGGGTATTACTTGTGGAGTATATTCTAAAATATTAAGCATTATCTTTGGGTTACATTTGCTGGCTTACTTGGTTCATCTTGATCTACAGTTGTCTGACCACAGTTGATGGATAAAAAACACTTCTAGTGACTCGAGAAGACATAAGCTACCTTTTTGTCGGTTTGTGGTTGCTTAAAAAGAGCAAAGCATGCATCCTTCACATCATTTTTCAAGTTTGGACAACCTTCCCATTGCATGTCATGTGCTGTTACTGACTGATCCCATGACCAGGGAGTTAACTAGAGACTGACCTCCATGGCCTGGTGAATACCTCGGAGACAATCAGACCCTGCATTTTGGAGTACGATCTCCGGTTTAGGTCAACAGCAGTTTTCTTAATCTGAACTGATCTGCATATAAATCAATTTGAGCAAAATGACAAAAATTGATGAAATAGGAGCCATTTTGGTATGTTAGTCGGAGGACTCCTGACTGCTTACTCTTAGTTCATATTCATAAACACTCGACATCGCCTTAAATCATGGTCATTTGCAGTTTGAATAAAACTTAAGTGGAGCTTCCAAATCGGTTGAACGATTTAAACAACTGTTTTAACTCCACAATCATTTTCGAGACAGGATGATTTCCCCCCCCCCCCCCAAAAAAAAACCCCATCAATTAAAATTGGCTATGATGGTAAAAGTGGTGCATCAATCTTCGTAGCTGAGGAAGTAGCCAGGGCAGAAACAAAAGTATGGAGATGCCAAGTTATATCAGAGGGATTTTTATGTTTTCTTCCCTGTGTGGCTGCAGGTTCGCTGATATTCATTTCTTCTAATCCCAACATAAAGCCTATGAAATCAGGAACAAATAATGGTTTCATATAAGATGCACACTTTTTGGATCTGAATGAATTCATTAGGTAGTCTTCAAACTACTTCATAGTCAGGCAGCATTTGGTCAAAACTTGTGGGTGATTAAATAAAACCCCAAAACGTGTAACTTACGGTGGAAATTTCTCCGTCAAAATGAACATTTTTCGAAACGTACAACAGATAGTCCCAAATTTAACATCCAAGTTGTAATCCGACTTAGTTGAGCACTGTTCCCATCTCAGTATTCTTCGAAAACTTAAAGGTCAATACCCTACGTCTCTGTTGTATCGCTCCTTCCGTTTGCAAGGAGCCTGAGATTATGATTTCCACAGATAATACAAATAATAGCATTTATATAATAAATGGCAATGTAGATATTTTGTATGGAGTTAGCATGGGTTCATGCCTCTTAAAACCACAGTGGGACTAGCTCTGTGGAGAATGTGGTAACTGTGCAACGATTAGTATAATCATAGAACATCATCACAGACAGCTTACAACCTGCAAACTCCTAGATCGTTTCCTTCAGACTAGGCAAACATGAAAAGGAATCAGTGCACTATGACTAACCTTGGCTTAAACCTTTACTTAAACATATGAAGCTTTCTATAACCAGGCGTCGCATGTTTATCCAGACTTATCTTCCCTAGGCTTTCACCTATGAAAACAACCAAAAATCTTATCATGCGTTCTTTCGTTCATTTTTCCACTCCTTCGTCCGTTTGTTAGTTCAATGGTCCCTTCATTCGTCTATTTGTTCATTTATGTAGTCCTAAGGAGCCATTGCTGGACGTGGGGGGATAGGGGGGGTTCTTGATATCAGGGTTCATAAAGGAGATCATAACATTAAGGCAATTATCGTTTAATGAAAGTCACCAGAGCAATTCTGAGGCTGATATTAGTAAACAAAAGAGACATAGACCTACTTTGAAATATCTTTAGCCTAAATCATGAACATTCTATGAGTATTTAACGATCTTTGCTTTCAGATTGACTTTTGACAACATCTACTTGTATATGTATGATATGTTGTTGCTGGCGTTCTATCTCCCTTTATTAGGTTTTATATTTTGCACAAAAGCACGTACGCCGCACAGTCGCCTGTTCTTGCCATTAGGAATTATGCAGTTTATGATAACGTAAATTATGTTCTTCATGAAACGTTTACAACGTGGGGTAGATGTCAAATTGGCTCTAAATAATTTCATTGAAGGATAAAGATAGCGTGATCTTTGGCGGATAAGGTCAGCACAAACAATCGGTCCCCGACGGCCGTTGTCGTGCCAATTGCGTCTCTTAACGGTGGTTAATATTAGGATTAGGACGTGTTGTGTGCGTATCTCGACGTGTACAATTGCATATTGCCTCCGCAGTGGCGAAACATTTCTCGGTTCAAGATGGTTTATTTAGAAGGAAACCTTTGCTCGACATTTTAGTCCCAAAGAGCAAAGTTCAAGATCATGATTGTCAGCTTGAAGTATTTATCGATAACAAAGACAGGAGGGAAAATTGATTGAAAAATCAGGTGCTGCCTGTTGTAGTTAGACGCATATTTGAGGCTTCGAGCGAACCAATTAATGTGGCAAAGATTGAGATTTGCAAAGGTTCGGGTCGAAAAGGTTCTTGATAATCGAGAGAGTGATGCCATCACCTTTAGACTATATAGGTCTTTATAACCTCTTCGTTCGTAGCATTTTGGGTTTATAATAAATTAATGTTTCCAAATATTCTCTGATGTTTCGTTCCATGTCCGTAAATCATTTGGCTATATTTTTTTGTAAAATGATCGAGTTGTTTCAGTACCGTCATGCATTGAGTATCAATGAAGCTCGATAATTTGCTAACGGTTGGCAACTTGAAATTATAAGCGGCGTGGGTGACTCCAGTCGTCTGCTCTGTAAGACCCATCGGAAAGACAGGAGCATGGTACAGAGTCGACACCAGATTTTCAAGTTAAGGAAGTTAGTGGGCTTTCACAATGTTGTTGTTCCACACGATGCATATTCGAGTTAAAGGACAAAAATTCTGAGAAGTTTGTCTAGAGGGCTCTTCTGAAAACATATTTATTATGTACAGAGGATTGCTACTTTATTTTCGCCCACTCACTCTCTAGATGTGCTGCTGGCTGCTACACCTCTTGGCTTATAGCTATTATTAATTAGCTTAATTACTTAGATTCAGTACTTCTTGTCAACTCATATATATATATATATATATATATATATATATATATATATATATATATATATATATATATATATATATATATATATATATATATATATATATATATATATATATATATATATTTTGCCGTACGATGGCCTGATAGTTCAACAAGTTCAATGGTGCATGCATACTTTTGAGTGTTTGGAGAAGAATTTGAAGGAACCATACGAATTGAAGCCCCTCTCGCTAATCATTACGAATACCCGATTTTATTTTCATTCTCTTTAACTTTCTTTTTTAATTAGAATTCTTCATTTTTGGATCGTTAGTTTATAACTTCTGATCAATATTGTTTTGTGATTTCAAAACGTTAAACATTATTTCTTAAATTGCAGTTGGCGCTTCTAAACTCTCTGTTTTCTTTTTCTTATTTGCAGCCGTCCAAAGAGGCCGCATGCCACCAACACAACCAGGTCCAGGACAGTACCTGGACGGTCGCTTCGAAGGACATTCCTTTTTGTCAGGTTACATTTCTCTTCTCCTACGAGCAGAGCCATACCC
The DNA here is from genome assembly GCA_037179385.1 of Holothuria scabra. Classification (NCBI taxonomy): domain Eukaryota; kingdom Metazoa; phylum Echinodermata; class Holothuroidea; order Aspidochirotida; family Holothuriidae; genus Holothuria; species Holothuria scabra. Next base: position 1,197,234 of record CM074188.1, read on the forward strand.
AACGTCCAGATACGCACAGTGTATGCAAACCAATAGCGTTATGGGTATTGACAATATCTGTGAACTTGCAGCTCGCCTACTCTTTAGTGCCGTTGAGTGGGCCAGAAATATTCCATTTTTCCCAGATTTGCAAGTAACGGACCAGGTAGCGCTTCTAAGGATGTGTTGGAGCGAACTGTTCGTTCTTAATGCCAGTCAGTGTTCCATGCCTCTACACGTGGCCCCACTTTTGGCGGCCTCAGGACTCCATGCTAGCCCAATGTCAGCTGAACGTGTCGTAGCTTTCATGGACCACATACGAATATTTCAGGAGCAAGTCGAGAAGTTAAAAGCCTTGCATGTTGATTCCGCCGAGTACACGTGTTTAAAAGCTATTGTGCTGTTCACTTCAGGTAAGGATTTTTAAGTTTCTACACTTACAAGTTTAAACAAAATCCTGATGTGAAGTATAGTGTGTCACGTGTCAGTTTGTGGTATGATACATAAAGGTAGTTATTGTAGAAAGTGTGTATATGATAAATGTTTGCTGCGAGGTTTGAAGATCTACCAAAGTGATGAGACGTATGTTTGTAAGATACAAAGAAGGGCGACGGAGGAATAGAATATGAGGACTTGCACACTATGTGCAGTATTTTTTAACTGAGCTACTATTTTCAAAGAATGATCAAGTGAGCTTTTATCAAATCATTAAACCTTTCGATTGAGTTCTTAAACTGTATAAAACATGAAAGATGTTATACTTTACTAGAAATACTTTAAAATAAGCATCTGCCTTAAAAAATGTCGTTACGAAAATTCCTTTGGACAGCGCTTGAAAAAAGATGGAAGTCTATTTAAGGTGACAAACAACGAAACCCGTAACGTTTCAAAATATTTTTTCCAGTTTTCAAAATAAGTGAGGAATTTAAATTTAATTGTTTTAAAGATCATAGGATATTTGAGAATTCGTTATAGTGGCAACATTACGACCACCTTTCTATGCTCTTTACTGCAACCTAACTTCTAATACAATCGACGCATTCTCCATCTGCTTCCATCATAACGACTTATTTGGAACCAAACATGCTGACAGCTCCAGAATGTCAAAATTTTGGGGCGGGAGGAACTAGAGTCAAAGGTTCACACGCAGAGGGAAATCGAAGCGAACGACGCGAACAACGCGCCTTTGTGGATGGGTTAGTTAGTTAGATAGAGTTTAACGGCCCAGTTTCCAACCTATTGGTTGAAGTCGAGCCGAAGTCGAGTTGTGGCTCACTGGCTTCTTTTCCCTACTCCATTGCTTATGCGGAACATCACTTACAACGGCAGTAGGTTCCATTGTAAGAGTCTTTGGTATTACCCGACCTGGAAAACGAACCCGGGCCTTCCAAGTGAGAGGTGCACGTTCTATCCCATCCTGTGGGTGGGGTCCAGGAGCAGAACTGCGTGGGTTCCAGTGCAAAGCCCACCGAAAATCCGAGGTTTAGGCATATTTGGGTGAAAATTAGGTATCAGGAGAGATACTACTTTTTTAGTTGACCCATCTCCTGACTGACAAAATCTGATGCCCCTTCCAACCTCCGTTGTCCGTCACCGCATACTGGACGTTTTAATCCATCCTGTCTAATGTTGACGACAGTTGCATATTCATTACCACCAATTCAATGCCATTGGAAAACATTTTGTTGATGTCCATGTGTAATATTAATAATGAAACAAATTTTCTGATATTGAGCTGGAGAAGTCTTGCACAAATTGACTGTAGGCCCACGTATGAAGTATTGGAGAAAAAATTACGTAAAGGTCCAAACTATATGTACAGCTTCAACATGAAACACCATGATCGACTCAAGTTCTTTTTAACTTCACGAAATTCATCCATGATACAGATAGGTTCTACATGTATTCATTTGCAGTAATCGCCAACTGGCCATGGCAAAGAAAGGTTGTAAACTTGAAGAGCCTTTGACCTCGAGAGTGGTACTTTCTCCTCTTAGCCGACAACAAGCCCCTTTCAACCAACTAAAGGGAAGAACCACTACCAAAAGGCCTTTGTCACATATATCACCATTTTACTGTTTTTAACATTAAAATTTGTGTACAAAAGAAAATGCCCACCATTTCCATTTGATTTCAATATAACAACAAGTCATATTCACTAATGTAAATGACACCTACATTTTATTCAACACTTGATAGCCTTGATAGCCTAGCCTTGAATGCTTTTGCCAAACGTTGTAGCTTATCCATTTAACACCTGATAGGGGTTTAACATGTACGAAAAACGTCAAACTTTCACCTGCATTTAGACCCCAAGCATGGCGCAACACAGAGGACACCTGTTTTCTCTACCATTTATCCCATGCTTTTGGTCTAACCTACTGATCCAAGTAATTTCCTTCATGTTGACATTGCTCATGTTAAAAGGCGATACCGATCTATATTATATTGGCGGAACAATCCATCGAGCGATATGTCATATCATTACAGTATATTCGTGGAGCAATTCATCGAAAGATATATCATATCACAAGAGAAAGAAAGCATCAATCAGAAGTGTGTAACTTAGCGCATTCCATTATGTTGGTAGCAGCCGACTGGTGTACACACAATTAACCACCTACCGTCAACTACAGAAACAGTTGGCGGAGGTTGATTCATGAAACCCCTTACAGCAGCCGATCTTTATTACTCTCAACACTCTTGGCAATGCGGGCTGTACCGAAAGTCAAGGATAACGTCGCTAGTAGCAACTGTCTCACATATGCTGTCTGGGTATCCTTATCCGCGAGAGTCGTAACCTATTCATCCGAAAATGATGAATGACCCGCCAAACTCGCAATAAAGCACAACCTTCGGTTTTTAGTTGCCCTCGTTAACCTCAGAGATCGCGCAGTTTATGACATTACACTGGAGATCAAGGTTGTTATTTCTGTCAACCCAGCAGTGAGAATGAGCTTGGCTCTTCATATGCGTTCAAATTAGTGTTCTTGGATCGGGAGTTGTGTGCAGTAGTCAAGGATATTGCTTTTCTCACACTGAGATAAAATCTCCAGCATAGAAACTCCAAAAAATGGGAAGATACAGGAACATTAAAACAACTGAAAAGGTTAGATGAGATTCTCTGCGGCTACATTCGATCAAAACAAATTTTATAAGCTGTTTAGTCTGCCCCGGATTCCCGGGGTACGACTTTATGACATTAACCGTGACCTTTTGGCAGGGTGAAAGCCTCAGGTTACGGGAGACATTTCATCATTGTTACCGCCTGTCACTATTCTGACGGTAGCCTGTATGGGACATTCAAACGTAGCAGGTTGTACGATATATTTCTAGTTCCGATATTAACTTTGTGAAAACCTAACTGAGGTCGTAGGATAGTGGGGGAAAAGAACCTCTCCATTAAGATTTTGCCGTGTGAATTATTTTATTACAGATTTAATGCAACTAATATACAATTGAAGTAATATAAAATTAAAAATAAAAATTACAACGGGATCGTGTCGTTTCATCTATTTCGTTATTTCAATAGAGTTTGAATAGATCAAATAGGCAACGAAATGACTGTTTTTGTAATGCCGCGCAACATTTTGTTTTCTTGCATAGGCCTAGCTACCTTGTAACAGCGGAAACATGTGTGAAAATTTTACACTATACCAACAAATACATGAAGCGAGAGAAACGATAGGTACTTCGCTCTACACCTTTCGACTTCTGGAATTTTCCTACCATATTTCATTACTTCATATTTTCATCTAAATTTGGGGAACATGTACAATCACTGTTGTCTTCAAAATTAAATGTGGTCAAATGTCACATACGAAACTAGGGGTCATTTAAGCTAAAGTAGGAAAGTAGCCTAAATCTCAGATTTTTTAAACATAGGCTATGCGTTAAGGTCAATTGCACCTAGGCTGTTGAGCTTGCATTAATCACTCAGCGCTACCTCTATATGCCAGTTGGTATAAATTTCATATATTCCAGGTCAAAGCGTCATACTATGTTTGGATAAAATGGCTGAATATTCCTCACGAATTCATTGTTTTCCTGAGACTATTGTTGGGCGAGATATGCCAGCCCTGTTAATGTTTGATGTCCTAAAATTGTGGGTCGTCACCGGAGCGCCTCAGGGCACTTCGTCTTAAGCATGGCATTGCGGAATATTTCAGCAGTTATGAACTTTGAGCACACAAGTGGATTACAGCCTTGTCGAAAATGATCTTTAACATAATCCAGAAAGCGTAGTGTAAAGGAGAAAGCTTGATATTTATTAGGAACCTGACCAAGAACAACAGGCTGAATTTTCAGAACAGTTGCAGTAAAACGAATACGTGTCTGCTTATCAAAAATACAATGTTTGTTGAAAGTACTGACAATTGAACTATGCCTTTCTCGTAAGGTATTGCTTGGCATTGGTTGCCGTCCTTAAGTTTTCCGCATTATCTTTACAGAGGTATGTCATGCATGCTAATTCCAACATTTCATGGTAAATAAAAAGGAGGGTTATTCTCATCATCCTGTTTCCTTCTTATTTTGTCAAGGAGACTACGCCACAGCTGTTTAAAAAGCAACATTTAACAAAAGCGTCCTATTTTGAGAGCTTAAACTTTTGTAGAAGTCCCATTGCTAAGTTGGATTACGATTCATCAATGTTCTTCGCATAGAAGCTGCAAGTTTTACTTGAAAATATCGCATTACATGCAAACTCGGGTGCTCTTTCAGCTGTTTAAGCTCTTCAACAATTAAGACGTCAGTGCAAGTGCCCTGTTGTGCCCCGATACGCCCCCCCCTTTTTTTTAAACTGCCCAAAGCAACTTAATGTTACACAGTTGCAACTGGTATTAACATGCAGCAGACATGATTTCATTTTGAACCTGTCTACACTATGCGACTCGATGCGACGCAACGAATTGCAACGAGATTTTTCAGACGAGTTGCAAAGTGAGGAATGTTTTGTAACTAGTTGCAAGTAGACGCGCAACTGAGTTTTATGTTTGGTCGCATGTTCGGTCGTATTAAATTGAAACGTGATACTGACAACAATGACCTACTTTGGAATGAAGCCCGCGAAGATCAGTTGAGTCGAAATGGACAGAACACGTTTTACGTGAACCGCTTCATGAACCTGCAACTTAGTGCATAATGTGGACATTATGTTGATAACCTTTGGTGACCTAAATTAATTTATTATCTGGCACTTGGTTGTTCTAGTCGTCTTTCATCTTTTTGATTCCTTGCCGAAGGCAGGCAAGGAATCTATGCGATGGTGATGTCGTGTGTATGTGTGTGTGTGAGTGTGTGTGTGTATGTGACGCTTTGGCTTGTAAACACGATATCTCTAGAAGGGTAAGTGTGACTAACCTCATATTTGGTGTGTAGGTTGTTCATATTGAGTAGATGATCCCTATTGTTTTTGGTGGAGATCAAAGGTCATTTGGGGTCACGAGAGGTCAAAAGGTCAAAACCTTGTAAACACGATATCTCAAGAACGGTACCTGCGACTATGCTCATATTTGGTGGGTGGATTGGTCATATTGAGTAGATGATCCCTATGGATTTTCGTGGAGGTCAAAGGTCATTTGGGGTCACGAGAGGTCAATAGGTAAATTCCTTAGAAATTGCTTGTAAACACGGTATCTCAAGAAGGGTAAGTGTGACTAATCTCATATTTGGTGTGTGCATTGGCCATATAGAGTAGATGATCCCTATAATTTTTGGTGGAGATCAAAGGTCATTTGGGGTCACGAGAGGTCAAAAGGTCAAAACTTCGTAAACACGATAACTCGAGAACGGTACATGTGAATATGCTCATATTTGGTGTGTGGGTTGGTCATATTAAGTAGACGATCCCTATCGATTTTCGTGGAGGTCAAAGGTCATTTGGGGTCACGAGAGGTCAATTGGTAAATTCCTTAGAAATTGCTTGTAAACACGGTATCTCAAGAAGAGAAAGTGTGACTATTCTCAAATTTGGTGTGTGCATTGGCCATATTGAGTAGATGATCCCTATCGATTTTCGTGGAGATCAAAGGTCATTTGGGGTCACGAGAGGTCAAAAGGTCAAAACTTGGTAAACACAATAACTCGAGAACGGTACCTGCGACTATGCTCATATTTGGTGGGTGGATTGGTCATATTGAGTAGATGATCCCTATGGATTTTCGTGGAGGTCAAAGGTCATTTGGGGTCACGAGAGGTCAATAGGTAAATTCCTTAGAAATTGCTTGTAAACACGGTATCTCAAGAAGGGTAAGTGTGACTAATCTCATATTTGGTGTGTGCATTGGCCATATAGAGTAGATGATCCCTATAATTTTTGGTGGAGATCAAAGGTCATTTGGGGTCACGAGAGGTCAAAAGGTCAAAACTTCGTAAACACGATAACTCGAGAACGGTACATGTGAATATGCTCATATTTGGTGTGTGGGTTGGTCATATTAAGTAGACGATCCCTATCGATTTTCGTGGAGGTCAAAGGTCATTTGGGGTCACGAGAGGTCAATTGGTAAATTCCTTAGAAATTGCTTGTAAACACGGTATCTCAAGAAGAGAAAGTGTGACTATTCTCAAATTTGGTGTGTGCATTGGCCATATTGAGTAGATGATCCCTATCGATTTTCGTGGAGATCAAAGGTCATTTGGGGTCACGAGAGGTCAAAAGGTCAAAACTTGGTAAACACAATAACTCGAGAACGGTACCTGCGACTATGCTCATATTTGGTGTGTGGGTTGGTCATATTGAGTAGATGATCCCTATCGATTTTCGTGGAGGTCAATAGGTAAATTCCTTAGAAATTGCTTGCAAACATGGTATCTCAAGAAGAGTAAGTGTGACTAATCTCATATTTGGTGTGTGCATTGGCCATATTGAGTAGATGATCCCTACTGTTTTTGGTGGAGGTCAAAGGTCATTTGGGGTCTAGAGAGGTCAATAGGTCAAATCTTCGTAAACACGGTATCTCAAGAACGGTACATGTGACTGTGCTCATATTTGGTGTGTGGATTGGTCATATTTAGTAGATGATCCCTATTGATTTTCCCAAAGGTCAAAGTTCATTTGGAGTCAGCATGTTCAAAGCCTGACAAGCTTTCCTGCACAGTCTTTCAAGAAAGGTCACTTGTAGGGTCCTGTAACTTGTCATGTAGATGGCACATAGTGAATACATGGTCCCAGAAGTTTTTGGTGGAGGTCAAATGTCATTTGGGTTCACGACGTGCAAGGGGGATCTCAATGTAGGAAGATTGGATGCCTTGCATGTGTACTCTGTGGGCACATTATGGAGCCCTGTTAATTGAAAAACATTGCAAAGCAATGTCAATGTGAAAAAGGCCTTACATTTCAGCAGCAAGGAATCACTAAGCCTTTTGGCTTTCTGGTTTTCTTTTTTTGTAGTATATCCATTTTTTTAGCTTCTATCTCATGTGCCATTTTCTGCTTGCTCGGCTGTCTCTTCCTTTCTTTGGGGACCCCAATGGAAATAAACTTTTTCAGGGCTTTTTGGTCTCCTGGTTAATCTTTTGTCTCCTTTTTTTTTATATTTCTTCCTTTTCCTGTTGTTTTGTTGTTTTATGTGTCAGTACCGAATAAAGCAATCAATCAATCAATCAATCAATCAATCTGCTCTTAAAACTAGTAAGTCGTCAGTCGCCACGACAAGACAGTCTTATTGCAATAAGTCTCGTCGCATGGTGTGGACGGCAAAGTTGGGTTTTTACCAAAAAAAAACCCTGTTTTTACCCGGACAGTGGTAGAAACTGGTAAAAACCGTTAAAAACTGGAAAAAAGGAAAAACCTCCATACAAGTGCCAAGAAACGTGCAATGTATGCTGCAGGTGTATTTATAAATTAGCATATTACCAATGGAACAGATGGTACCAATAAACTTTGAGTGGGTTTAGATATCTATTTACTTATTTTCAAAGTTCTGCTTTTAATTTGAAAACAAAATTACACAAAGGAGTGCTAAGGTTGACATCACTGTTTGAAGATTTTTCCAGTTGGTGTTCAATGCTACTTGGGGGTTGTTGTCTATATTGTTGCGTTAACGTTATTATATTATTACAGGTAATACATCAGAAACTGAACCTACAAAATTAAAATGTTCGTTTTGAAGTTCTTCACAACTTAAGTCTAGCCTTAAACAGTTGTCTTTCTTCCATGTTGTGAAGCACAATATTTGTTTCTAGTTTTTACCAGTTTTTTCCACCAAGTTGGGAAAAACCTGTTTTTAGCAGGACGTTTTTTTACCTGTAAAAACCATGGGTTAAAGCCGCCCATGGTAAAAACTGCCAGCCCTGGTGGACGGGGCATGTTACATGTATGCATGCTGCCATATGAGCTATGTTAGGTTGGATATGGGTTTTACACCTCAACCTTTTAATCTTCTAGTATAACCTAGCGGTGCCACAAAATCCCTTTTTGCAGTTGCGAGGCACCGGATTTTAATTCCTAATTCCTATTCCATTGTTCATGAGGAGAATCACGCATAACAGAATAACTTTCATTATTAAAATGTATCTCAAGTCATCATACCAAAATATATATTACACGGCATGTAATATGAATTCTTACAATCCAACTCACATCTTCATAGGACATCCTCGAGCCAAGATATAAAGAGTTGAAATTTATTCCCTTAAAACAAATTAGTCCATTGCGCAATAATTTGTGACTTTGTTGTTGTACAACTCATATTGACTGCTTTGTTTTCCTTTGAAATTAGAAATGTTTTAATGGCCTTGAAAAATTTCTGAATGTTACACAGATAGAGATATATTCATTACATTACCCCATAAGAGTACGTAGTGTTGTCACATATTGGTAGAAGATGCAGTAACTTTCAGAAAAACAAAGAAATACAAAGATTGTATTTAGAGTAGTAAAACAATGACATCTCAAAACAAATTGTGCCATCCATCATTTTAATTTGAGAGATTTAACTTCAACATGTTATATCTTGGCTCATGAATGTCGTATGAAGATAGGAGTTTGACTCTTAGAATGCATTTGTCATACTGTTTAACATATATATTTGTTGAATTTTTTTGACGCGAGGTGCATTTTAAGTCTGTGTTATATGTCATGGCGTTGGAATCTAACCTTGCACCTTCCGAGTGACAGTGGGATGCTCTACCAACTAGATCACACACTCGGTCTGCCACCATACGGGAATCTTTAAATCGCCCAGTTGTCCCTAACAAAGTCGTTTTTAAGTTCAGCGAAGTCCTCACTCTAAGTGATGGTTGTGAAAGGTTTAAAACTCTTTAAGAAGAAGTAACTTCAACATTTGAGGATTGGTTCGTCAATACATCTAGGTCCTTACGATTGTGGGATGAAGTTTTGATGTGTTGATGAACTTAACAGACCTAGTGACCTAACAGAAAGAGGATATTTTACACTGGCCTGTGTAGTCACTGTCACTTTTGACCAATGTTTCATCACAATTTGAATATTCATTAGTAACATTTGACTATGGTTTTGATCAACAATTTGACCACAGCAGCACGGGTTGGTGCACAGTTGACTTTTAAAGTACATGTGCTTCGGGTTATAACTGTGCTGAATTGATAAGGGAATAGGGCTAATGACAATCTCAAGAGAGTATTTTTCATGAAATAGCACGAAGTTGGTCATTCGAGTATTTTCTCGGTATGTCTAGTTACAGAGTTGTTACCCATCAGCTCATTCTATTACAACTATTGTAATTATTCATGACGAAAATGTTATTACGCATAAGTCTGTCTACAAGCCACTAAACATGTCCACAACACGGTTTTGCCTACTTTAAATTTTCGGCAACCATTTTCTGTATTTTCTTCGTTTACGTATTCGATTACCATGCAATTAACTTATGCCATTATATAGCCTGATTAGTAGCAACTCTAACGATGACAATGACCATCGTTTAGGGACGCAAGTCATTAGGCGCAAATTCATTAAAACTTCTAAGTATTTCATGGCACAGGAATATTTTATGTACAACGTAGACGCGAGAAATCCTTCTTTTAAAATTTACGAGTGGGTAATTTATACATACTAATTCTGACAATGTCTTATCATTTTCTTCAAATTAGCTGAAAATTTTTCACCTTTTTGACAGACAAGCAAGAGAACACTTTACATATCGATGCAGATGGGTGGCTTTCTTACAATAAAATGCTCCTCAGTGTGAATGCATCATAAGTGAATCATGTGAAAAACAGCTAATTCGATAAGAATTAAAATCAAATTTGACACGTTTCTGAAATATGGAATTGACATTTGCAGTGAGTTTGTCTCTTGTGCTCTACGAAATGTCAGAAAACTATTAGTTATTTTGTTACCAATGTTATTTCTCTATCTCACTCCCTCATATTCTCTCGTTTATGTTCATCATCAAATTACGACACCTTGAACCTTTTTATGTTTGCCCCAAATGTCCACTCATAACTCACTTAACAGCTCACACCTATGCCGTTGAAACCAGAAACAAATTTCGAGATTCTGAGACTGTCAGAAAGAAAAACGAAAAAATGATGGATAATTTGTGAGAAGGATAACATGAGAAATTGAAGATACATTACAGCTGCCATCTTTCATGATGAAATCAAGGTGATTTCATTATCGAATTATTATGTAAAATGGTGGCACAAATTGTGATTGAAGTTGCCAGGAAAATAGTAATTGAATTTCACCTCTTCCTCGGCCTTTTATTACACGACTCGTTAAATTTGTATATTTTACCTTCCCACTTGATCTTCTAACATCATATGAGGCTGAGAGGTTTCTCTTTTTAACACAGATTACATAAATTCAAGGCAAGTTAGGAGCGTGTTATCAAATTAGCGTTGTGTAAGGCCTTATAGACCGTTGAAGTATCTGATTGGCATTTCAATTAGCGTTAGCATTCATGGCTTCTGTCTGTATTTGGTCACACTATTAAAACTAATCGACGAAAGGTGAAATGCATGAGTAGACTTCTGTTCACAAACCGTGTTCCGTTTGTCGAATATAAAACAATCATCCTCGATGTTGATACACGGAGTATTTGTATTCGAGTAATACTGCTGAACAAGGCCTACGGGGGGGGGGGGGGGGGAGGGTATTTGACAACAGGCCAGTGATCAATGGGAATGAACTGCTCGTTGCTGTCTCCTGCCCCGACAGGCCCTTTAACTAGAGCATATTTTTTCATTTACACATTTTCCTCAAAACAAACAGTACCAAAAGTTGTCCTTAGATTCCCAGTGGTCACTGTTTAAGGAGCATGGGGTGAATCGGAAAAGGGTAATGTGACCAAGACAGGAATGATATCAGGGGGGCATGGGTGGCGACAGGCCCCAACATTTGCAAGAAAATGTAAAAAAAAATAATAATAAAGAAGAAAATGAAGAGAAAAGGAAAAGGAGCACTGAATTCATGCTTTGCCCAGCTATCAAAACACCCTGGCCTCGCCCATGGAAGAGGGAGCTGAAGTGTGGCTCCCAGATGTGACGTGGTCACACAGGTTAACCCTGTCAACACGTTAGTTGCTTTCGCAAAATTATGATTTTCATTCACTCCCAAGTTTCGACCAGTTGCGATATGTTTCACACAATAAGTACACAGTGGCGTATTATTAAGGAGGGGGACGCAACCGATGCTCAGAAGAATTTCCTTAACCGCAACGAAGGCAGTAATCCTTGCTAAACAATGAATGCAATCGATAAAGTAGTGACAACAGCCAATTAAGCACTTCCTTGGTAAATCGTGTGCATTAGCTGCAACACGCGCGTGCCATCTTATTGCCCGTCGTACCTGAAAAAATTTGAAACAAAAATGACCCACCCAAGACCGTTCAACCACACTAAAAACAGTTAAAATCAGAGCTAAAATGTTACAGCAACTAACAGTTGCATTCTGAAAACTACAAAACCAATTCAAAGAGAAAGTCATGCAACGTAACATAATTATTTTGGTGTACCTTTGATGCTGTTAAACAAACCAGTTCATGGTAAGCAGCATCTCGTTTAGAGTGAAAACATTTAAGCATCTAGTTTGGTTATTTTATGTAGCGTGCAGCTAATTAATAGCTTTCCTTGCTTTCCACTTAGATAGTCTTAAATAAATGTATTTGAAATGAAAAGATAGGATCAGAACGTTATATGATCTCCATTTTTTAAAACAAAAGCTAACTTGCGAATAAGAAAACAAGATTGTGTGCAGTCACGTCCTTATTTCAGACAACTTTTTCATGTGCTTCTGTAGCCATGGCGAAGTCTTAAAATGTACATATTTTATATTTTGAGAAGCAGTTAGTGGTTTAGAGTACAATCTTTTACATGTTTTTGTTTTTTCAGACGCATGTGGTTTATCCGATGCAGCTCATATCGAGTCACTCCAGGAAAAGTCTCAATGTGCACTAGAAGAGTACGTCCGTAGCCAGTATCCAAATCAACCCAACCGGTTCGGCAAGCTACTTCTACGGTTACCGTCACTACGGACGGTGTCTGCGTCGGTAATTGAGCAATTATTCTTCGTCAGACTTGTAGGCAAAACCCCGATTGAGACTCTCATACGTGATATGTTGCTTTCTGGTAGTTCGTTCAATTGGCCATATGTTGCAATGCAATAAAGCGAGTCAGGAGAACGAGGTAATAATGCAAAAATCACGCCATCGGTGTCGATTGGTTTTGCACTCTCTGACGATATCGTCACTGCCGAGAGTAACTTACGGTACAACAGTAACTGAGATTTCGCCAGTATCACAGAAGTGTCACAGAGTCTTGAAGAGGATCTTAGCACTTGATGGAAGTTTATTTTGGAAGAAATCTATCATGTCCTAACAGTACGCCAAGGGGTTTCGATTTTCTTTGATACCTTGACAGGAGAAAAGTTACCCTGACCTGACTAGTGAGCGAGTTTTTCCCACACTGACTGGAGACGCTCATTGGCCTACGTGAAACAGTGTGTAATTCCTATTGTCCTTTGTAAAGGTCTTGTAAGGAGTTAGTTTTGGCGATGGCTTATCAGGAGACGTAGACTCGAAAGTGATTTTGGAGACGAATTTAATTCGGGCTCTTGACTTGAAAAAGGAAAAACAAAACAAAATATTCTTACTTTTATATGCAATCCCTTGCCAAGTCCTATGTCTGAAATAAAATGAAAGTGTGAGCTATAAGTAAAAAATCACTTGTATTTTCTGTCTCAAATTTGGTTTTGTTTCGGTTATAGGCTTATCAGAGTGAACAATGTTGGTGTAGAATGCTCCTTTATACGTGTTTATTTCTTGACATGTTTTCAATGTATAATTGTGTGTGAAAAGGAGCAACGTTCCAGCGTTCCTTTCGAAAAATTGTTTTCGAACGTCTAAATATCCCCCAATGGATCCATACCGCAGATAAAAGCTTATCACGTTTAATTAGTTTTGTTAGAATTTTCGGTTAATATTGAAGAAGAGTATCCTTTTCCAGGAACCATCTCCCCCAATTTATCTCTAAGTGATTATTTCCATCTGAGTCTAGTAAGCCCTTAGTGGGACTGGGAAGATTGAGGAGTCGTGTTTAAGTATTTCTTAGAACTTACGATTGGTTGGAATTTTAAAACAGTTTTTAGCCAAGAATACGCCTCTTTACATGTCTAAAATTTATTATCCTTATACAACATGAAATTGAAGATTGTAATTTTACAAATCTCTAAAGCATCCTTAACCGGTATCCTCTGACCTTTGACCCAACCGTATGAAGAACAAAGGGCGAAATAACCTAATAACCCTTATGCTGATTTGGATGAAGATTCAGTGCAGCATCACTATTCTACGTTTGACTGAAATATCGATTGAACTGCAGCTGATTCTTGTTTTTCAAAGACCTCTCAGAAGTACCGTAATGCCTCTGTTTACCGGTAACACGTCTTGCCATGAAATAAAACTTTATCACAGTGAAATAAGCTTTCTACCTGAAATATAAGTCTTTTGACGTATTTTCCAGCTTTCCCACCAACGTATCGTTATTGATTCCAAACTTTTTTTTTTTCAAATGAAGAGGAAGAGGGAAGAAAATGTTTCAAAATAAAAGACAAATTATTTTAATTTCACTTGCTTAGAAAGATAATTATCTTTAATATGTTACCCAATGCGAAGTATGAATTTTACGTCACGCGCATGAATCGGTGGACAAATGAAATTTAGGTTTTTATAATTTTGTTTATTTATTTTTGTTTTATTTTTGAAGTGTTAGAGTTCAATTTGCGATAGAAATGTTGGAGGTTTGAAGTAGTTAACCTGGAAACATGAGTAAATATCAAAGCTATTCAAATGAAGAGATGGTGCTATATTGAAATAAGCATCTCCATTAAATGTAAATCGTGTATTCCAATTAAAATTTAATTTATTTCTTTTCTATCTAAATTGCATCTGTTCTCTGCTTCATTCTAGTCTATAATTTCTCTATCGTTTTGGCAAATACGTTTAATTAAACCTTCTTATTGACAATAATTAAAGGTAACAACCACCACCATTTTTCAAGGTCGATTTAGAATCACATATATATCGCTGAATTAGTTTACCGGAATATCATTTCTGTTTAAGCGCGAACTGTGTCCTCCCATGTTAAAGGAGTAACTAAGTCACTCATTTGCTATACCTTGCCACATTTATCTGTCAGTACTTTTTCTATCCATAAAAACTTTCCCTTCATCAGCATTGTTAACGATTCCCTCACTTTGATTATATTCGCATTTATAAATTCATGCAGGCTTGGACGCGTTGTTGCGTTCATTGGCATAAACAAATGTCTAGCACTAGACTTTTCATTTTCTAACCTACATTGCAGAGAATAATTTATATTCATATAGATGCACACGTAATCCTGTTAAGTGAACGTGTTTGGTGCGTTGCGTATATATGATATATATATGATATACTCTACTCTTAAAAATATAATATATGTATATAGGATATGTGTTTATATAAACATGTACATACTATAAAAAGACATATCTTTCATATCTTTGTATATGTTCAAGAACGTTCATGTTTTTATCACCAATTTTAAGAGCAGGATGAAATCAACGTAAATCATTAAAATAAACATACAAATATTTGAACCGTAACTTTAAGTTAGCTGGTTTTCTCGTTCGCATTAAATCACTCCAAAATCTCATCTACAGAGTACTACCTTGCAGAGATACAATCCCAAGTGCGCCGAATTTTAAGAATGCAAACACAAGGCACTGTATGTTTCCACTGACAGACTGATGAAAAGTGTGCTCCTTCCAGTATTAAAGAATTAATGATTACTTCCGATATGAAGTTTAGGCTATCCGAAGGTTGTTGTACGTTGATTCATTGTGGTAGGCTGCGATCAATCTGGTTTAAAGAAGTTTGCTAATAAAGCGTGACATTGCTCCTAGTGTATACAGAAACACTAAACACTAAGATTGTCGTAGACACTAAAACTAAATACAGGGAATACAAACTTGTGGAAACGCAACTTGCAGAAAATTCTCTTCGTTTTCATGTTCCTCTTTCCTTCTTTTCTCGCTCACGATAAGGACGAATTAAATCAGCGCTTGTATTGTATTTAGTGACTGTAGGCAGCCATTAGTGGGGTCCATCAGTCTTAAATCGTCTTCATTTACTGTCTACATGAATTTCAGTAACATGAGTTTCATTAACATAGAAGGAATCAAGATACACTTTAATGTACAGCCATCTATGGTACAGTTAAGCAAGGAAATTGAGAGATTTAAAGGTGGTAGACTCCAGTTAATGGCATGGCCGATTAAAATCAGACCATCAGTTGCTGTCCGGATTCGTCTACAGCCAACAAAAAGAGAACATTACTTGTATTGATAAAATTCTCCAAGAGGGTCAAATAAATGTTTTCAATTTTTACAGTTAAGTCATACATTCGAACAAACTTAGCAACACCTTGGACTTAATTCGTATTATATTTTGTTGTTCGTCTGTGGTTATATTTCTTAATCAAATTTCAGTGATGACTTTGTCGTGTGGAGAACTTCTAATGGTACAAAATTATGCCACTTTGGTTACGTAAAGGCGTGACAGAAAGTGAAAAGTGTTTTTCGCTAAG
Source organism: Holothuria scabra (assembly GCA_037179385.1). Lineage (NCBI taxonomy): Eukaryota > Metazoa > Echinodermata > Holothuroidea > Aspidochirotida > Holothuriidae > Holothuria > Holothuria scabra. The sequence continues at coordinate 1,213,266 of CM074188.1, forward strand.
TATAAATGGACGCACATTTTCCTACCAACGTTTACTGCAGTCATTCCGTACTTTTGTTCATTTAATGAATTGTTGGCATTTTTGTCTGACATGCATTGATTTTTATCTGCATTTTAAACTAATTTTTAAACTACTTTGCTTGTAACATGATTTGTATATTTTCCCGCTTAAATTTGCCCTTTCCCATTATAGGGTTTCATTCCTTTGAGAAAAATTAATTTTGTTGTCTTGGTACTTGATTCAGTAGTTTGCAGAAGTTCTTTTAAAATGTTCAAATGAGTGTGCTAAGTGTAGTAAGTCGGATTTGTATGTATATGCAGTGTTTTATGGATTATAATTAACTGGAATTAAACTCATGACCGCCTTTCACTTTTTCTAAAGAAACTATTTTAGTAACCCTTCAAAGACTGTTATAATACTCTCATAAGATATTTATGAGAATGGTAATTTTTTTTTTTTTTTGCCAGTTAAGTGATTATATTATTGTAACGGATAGTAGGACATACAATTTGACATGCTGTCCCTGCGTGGAGAAAATGACTTTGGGGATCCTTATCTTTTCAACATTTTTAAATGCCTACTGGCACCTGTTTGGTTGGATTTGCAAGTCAACCGGGGAAGCCATAGTATACAGATGCTGCATTACAAAAATTTGTTCCCATAAAAACTTGAAAAATTTGCTTGTTCTTAGGTTCAAGAAGTAATCAGAGAGACAAACATTTTTGTGGTTAATTCAGTTGACAAATATCTGAATGCATTTTAAGACAAACTCTGAAACGGTAAAATCGATTACAAATTCATGAAACTATCGTTCACATTTTTCATGGAAAATGTCCCTCAACAATGGGAAGTTGAAAAGCAAGCAGGCATTAGCAAACAAGTTTTTCAGTATCTGTGGCTTTGTGACGTCAAAATATCGCCCAGTTTGAAGCATTATCGCCCAGTTTAAGTGTCATGTTTTCATTGGAAGCGAGTTTGTTATGAGGCCATGTCTCACACATGTGGTGAATTACAAAGCGTCAAACTAAGCTTTTGGTTTTATTGCCTTTGTAAGGATTTTGTCGCACGTCCAGCCAAATCTGTTGATTAGAGCACGTCTTTTCTTTTAGTTGTGATACACATGGAAGATGTTGTGATTATATTTTGAAGATATCATTTAATACTTTTTTTTTTGTAGTAATATATATGCATAATTATTCTGGGTCTTCCTACGAGATGTCTACAAACAACTCTGCCCGTTTAGTTCTTCAAATTACCCCTAATTGTGAACTTTTAATTATTTGCTGCTTATACGTCACATGGCAGCATCCTCGTGGTTCCTTATAAATCCGCTCCTTAAATCATACCATATCCTCCTTACCCCTACCCAATAATACCCCCCCCCCCTCTTCTCTCTGGTAACTGCCTACATGGTTCCACGTTGTTCCTTACTTCACGGTCAATTATTGAATGAACCTTATAATGTCGGATCGCTAGTAACCTTACCTGGGCATTGTGACTTAATATGTTTAAGTAAATATGTTTAAAAGTGGTATTCAAGTCCTCTCAGACGTAGCGAAAGAACTTCATTTCGAACTGAAGGTAGTGGTAGAGTTAATGCTAATCGATTATTTTCTATATGCACGCCATTGTTGCCAATGTGAACAAAATCATATGTTTAGATGTCCGTAATAGTTTATTTTGTTTTTATCGGGCTGGTAACTGCGTGTTGTAATAGGTACCCATCCTTGCAGGGTAGTTAGGTAAGAAAGGAGACATATCGGTTCATCTCTGACCCTTTAGTAAGCTTGTAAATTTTATTGTAATCTAGATGGACATTTTGTTAAGTGAAGTTTTGAACAAATGTTACCCATTAATATTCTTCTGTTATCCGATATTTCGGATATTTCAGGAAGCCAATGCCAGCCCGAACCTATAATTTGAACTGGAAACAATAGAATTATCTACTATGAGTAAATATCCCAATATTTCAATGTTCAGCTGCACCAGATATTAATAACATGTCATCCGCTGGTATTTATACAACCAGGAATTGCCTGGTTTTAAATGGTACAACTTCTTTGTGTGAGCATTTCACCTTTGCGGATACTAGACGACAATCGGTTAATCGGTTCAACACTTCATTTTGACACCGAAAAAAATATTTTCTTAATCGTCTCCCATCGTGGAGAAATTCTGCAGCTGATTTTGTATACAAGATACAACATTGCCAAATCTTTTGTATCGTTTTGTTAACATCATATATACTTGTTACGGTATCTATTAACGTGTCGGTGGGAGTAGAAGAAAAAAACCTAAGTATTTTCTGTCTGTTGATGTCCTTTTGGAAAAAATCTTTTTAATTTTCCTCTTCAATGAAAACACATCAATGGTTTAAGAATTGTGATGGTCCGTCAAAAAATAGGTAGCATGCATGCGTAAATTCGCTTCTAGTGAAAAGGCAACTAAAGGGTCGCCATGTTGTTTGCGTTAACGAGCATTTCGAATGGAATGATGTTGTGCCAAATGAAAGCCAACTTTATATAGTGAAATGTAGTTCTTATAAATCTTATATTGTGAGCGGCTGAAATATACAGTGAGTCAACACTTAAAAGTTAATTATCAACAAAACCATTTTCATCAATTTTTGCAAATCTAATAGATAAAAGGCAAGTTTTCTCCAAAGACTCGGATCGTATCTCACAAAACAGGTTTGGAAGATGCATAAAAACATTGTATTCAATAGAATGAGTCCCTTTATATATATACCCCAGGAATAAACGCAAATTTTATACGGTGATTGATAAAAAGAGAGATAATTAGAACATTAATACATCTTCATATACATATGATCTGAAATCAATAAACCGCTTGTAGTTAAATATATGTAATTGGGCACAACGATTTCATCGTTGCCTAAAGTTTTGCGTTAAACAGATTTTCATTCTACTTTGCAGGGTTCTGTTCATGATACACATTGCCGATTTCAATATGTTTTCCTAAAAACTAACCCAACAACGACGACAAAAGAAACGGAAGGCGAATCTTTATCATTTAAGTGGACAGATAAAATCAACACTTATTTGGCTCAAGGTGTATGGGAAATGTGAAGTGTCATTGATAACTGCCATGAGCTTGTAGAATGACTTTAATATTTTTTTTTCGTTGTATAGCATATGTTATTTAGAAGTTTGGTGTGTCGTACGCCTTGCTATGTAAACGTTTGCTTTTTCTTATACTCTTAAAGGAACACTTATAAACCCATGTACCTAATAGCAGCTGCAGGTTATTCCAATTACTCGTAACATGCTTTTGTTTCTTCATTTGTGCTTTTTTCTGTCCACATATTCACACCGTAAAGTGACTTTTTAAGTAGTTTTTGTACGTTAACTTGTATAACAAGTAGGGTACAGTTGTGTTTTAGACTCACAGTCTGTTCCCCTGGTGGGTCGCCTACCACTGTGCGATGTTTGCAAGTGTCCAAGACACAAAACGGCATGACTCTTAATAAATAAAATAAAAGGCATTTTGAAATGCCAGACAGAATTTGCATATCGTTTCTCTCTCTTTGTATAGTGTGTTTTGCGCGTCTCTACAACTTTTTTATCTCAAAAAGAACTCGTTGAAAGAAGTTTTAAAATGCATACAACAAATTTATATTAGAAAGAGAATAAACGGTTATCTTAAAACACATGTTGAAAAGATTAAATATAGAGTCCAAAGTAGAGGATGGGGATTTTAGCCAGGAAATGGAGAGTGAGATAGGCGTTTTGCATTTCTTTTAAAAGTAGAATGACAGCTGTTGCAACATTGAGGTAAACCGCATACATTGAATAAAAATAGACATTAAAGGACCATCGCCCGGCCCCCTTCTGATCTTTTCTCTTTGATTCGTCTGGTTCAACAGAAGACAGGGGAAAAGGGTTTCATACTGCTATAAGTCTGCTGTGTTCTTGTGTGGCTCGGTTATTTAAGTATGTAACTGACGTCATTGTAAAGATAAATATTTGGGCCACACATTTACGTACTCTATCAGTTTTCTGGACCCTATATGGATCCTTCTAGCTTTAAAAGTCTTCTCGAACCATACCACACTAAGACGCCCTTCTATAACGTGTATCATCATCTGAGTCATGACCTAATAACTCAAAAAAGGGATGTTACCTGTACATGTGTATGGGTACATATGTCCTGTCCTTGTACACTCTTAAAAAGTTGGTTAAAAAATTCACCAGTACTGGTCACGTATGTCAAATACCTGAAATTGGGTAAAGTTTTCAGGTATATGACAAACATGACCAGTGTTGGTAAGTTTTTTAACCAACTTTTTCAGAGTAAACAGTTGGGTAGAAGATGTCGAGAATTCAATTAGAAAACGTTCTCCGCCATCCATGATGTGTCTTCCTAGAAATGGAATCATACTACTGGTCTTAGTAAAATGGGAACGACTGACATGTACTGAGAAACTAACCAATCCCATAACAGAAAGGAACAACGTGCTGTCATCACAGAACATACATGGACCTGGTTGAAGTATCAGCTCCATGCACAAACCTCCTTAAGTACAAGCTTCCATCTCAGTATATTTTAACCACTTGAAACATACTGTCCATAGAGATATTTTTCCTTGCCCCTATGCACATAATCGGATTTGGTAAATGCTGCATTCTCTAAGCTCATTACCATAATTTTTTCAAAGTTGTGACGATGCCACCGAATGTTTGTTACATTAATATTGAAGGGTTTCAGGGTCGATCAAGCTACCTCAGTTTACCTTAACGTTAACCCCTTACCTTGCTCTAACCCCTAGTCCCAACTTGTTCGCCCCCGCCCCTCCTCACTGAATCACATAGAGGTAAAGTGGTAAAGGTTAATGTACCGAACATTCTGTGGCACACTCGTAGTGCAGTATAGACGAAAGTCAATTTTTCGGAAGCATGCAGTTGCAGTATTGACAAGAAATGTCATCCTTTTGTTGTAAGACAATTGAGCGCCCCCAATCAGTCCCAATAGATAACAACTGTCAACAGCTTATGCTACAAAATGACCAACATAGCTGTCTGTTGAAAACGAAGTGTGCATTGATCAAAGTAGCTACAACGAAGCAGTGAATTCAGAACTAGTGAACGCATCTAAGTTTGAAACGTCTGCTAGGATACTTATGCTAACGATTCCCTACTTACACCTTTAAGTAAGCAACCACTGGAAACGTTGACCAGAATAAAGTGGAACTGACGATATAAAACATATTCATCTACATAAACATCAGTTACATACAAATGACTTGAAGTAAGTCTACAAACTTATCTTATTTTTATATCAATATTACTTTTGTGTAGCTGTATTTTAAATTCATGGTTATTGCCCCCCAAATTTCTTTTCTCCTAATCAGCAAACGAATCAGTAAAATTGAGGTCTGTTGCTATAGCAGCCTGCATTCTTTTATCTAGCTTTCCGTCAAATGCTCTTGCTTGGTTATATCAAAGGTTAAGTTTCGTTTCGTTTTGAAGACTATGCCTTTAATTTAATTGATAGACATCTTAAGTTGGGGAAATAATTCATCACACAGAAACACTGGTAACGTAACCATCAGTTAGATAAATACTTTTAACTGATGAGTACATTGAGCATATTGGTAAAATACATGAAAGTTGTATGAACTTTAGGTGAGTAATTTTCCCACTAAGTGTGAAGAAATGATCCTATCACAGATCAGTTACGCAACGGAGGGCCTACATTTGCTTTATGTTTGCTCATTGGCGTAGCTACGGGGAGGAGGGGGAAATGCCCATGAAATTGGATCTAAAAAATAAAAATATCAGGCATTTGTGATACCAGATCATTAAGTGACACCGGTCAAAACAGCGCAGTTACCTTACCTTTGCTTTATACAATTCCGAGTTCTCTTCAATACAAACACCATGTTTTTAGATATTTTGTTTAAAAGGCGCAATACATGTACGTTCACACTTTCAAGAAGATTTTGGAACTTTCTCTGCCTCGGCAAATTAGAAGTCGGAAATCTGTCATTTGGCAGCAGATTATCCACTAACACCGGTTAACTGCTGGGCTGTTATCCTAAAATTTCCCCAATATGAGCTTTTGATGTTCAAATATTTTTCTGACAGAGGCAACACACTTTTGTCGCAGAGCCTCTTTCCACGGGCCTCAGATAAAATTACGTCACAAAAACAATCTTCAGCGCAATCTCGGATTTGCTAGTAGGAAGGGCAGACTGTTTAATAATCCCCCAATATTCAAATTTTCTTACAATAAACCAAGAATTTAGCAATAACGGTCTCATATATTTAGAATAACTGTTCAAAAAATGATTAAGGTTCTGCGCGCTTCGGGTTGTATTCCTCACAGTAGGCCTAATGTTCCCGCTTAAAAACGCAAAATTTGAGTGCTTTTCCCCCACAGAAAAACGACGTCATGCGACGCCACTGCATATTGATGCAGGAAAGTGCCTTCAGATTCCAAATAGCCAGTTGCTCTACATTCATTCAAAGTATGCAGATATGTGAAACTAAAGCCGTCAAATTCATAAACCGAAGCCCCCGTCTATGTACTCCAATGTAAGCAGACCCACTCTGCGGTCCACGGATTAACACTTTGCAAAACTATATATAATGGGCTCTCCGACGCATTTGATTTGTGGTGCACCGAAAATCGTAAAAATAAGCTCTAAACACTACCAACATATGGGAAAATTTTGCCAGTTTGAGAGTATCGGGGTACTCACATATTTTGGAATGTAACCTTAATAACTTGTGTTGACTTGTTTGCTACACCCCTCCCCTTATACCTCTCCCAGGGCAGAAGTCCACCAACGGGACATTTCAATGGTGGACCCGAATCTTGTTTCGTGGAACGAGTTAGCTATGTGAGCATGGTCACTGGGAGATGACCTCACCTCAATGTGAAAGGACAATCATATGTAATTGTGTAGAAGTGTCATCTGGCAACCATTGTCATATGCTTCATTCAGGGAGCTATTTTATGAATAACAGCTCCCTGCTTCATTCGTGCACGTCAGTTTCTGCCCAATTAAAGGGAACTTCTCATATCCAAACTTTATAAATGCAGCTTCCAAGATCCTTGGTGTCATTCCCTGAAATCTAAAGGTATGTTGCTACAAAAAGTTCTGAAAAATGGTTAAAATCTCAACTCAGTGACAAAAGTTAGCCACACATTCGGCCGGCAATGCAAAACAACTTTTCGTTAGCTTCACTTCGTAGTCCTGCACAATACTTTGCCCGAAATCGTAGGATATTCAAATCGAAAAAAAAGTTGCAACAAGTTCTAGGATGTTCTCAGTTGCTAGATAACACGGGTAGATGTGCAGGTGTATGCATTGTTAAAAATGCATGTGAAATAACAGTAAAAAAAAGAAGAAGAAATACTTATGAACCCCTGCTGCATATGGGTTCATACCGTATGTATTTCTTTGTTTTTGTCACTGTAATTTTACAGGCATTTGCCCGGAAAATGGTAGTGGTTCGTTTAATCTGGTCTTTCTTTCGCAATATGCATTTTGCAAATTGTTCATTTCTTAATAAAGTGAATATTATTGCAAGCGAAGGCGCAAAATATTGACAGATAGCTTTTACATAAAGGCCTTCATTGCCAATATCAACCTGAGGGGTGAGATTTTTAAAGTTTTTATCTCTACGCTCTTCGCCAACTGATGGCGGCGCTAGGTTCCACTTTAGAACTCTTCATGGCACCCTGACTGATGCCAACTGTTCGGTTAGTTCCTAAAAATACGCAAATTTTGTAACACTCCAAACTTCACCTCAAAAAGGAAACAGAGGCCTATGTGGCACCAAATTGCATGTAAAGACACCCCCGATTTTTCAAACATTTCCAAAGGAGAGGGGGAACTCCCTTAGACCCCTTCCCATGTAGGGCCATCACTGATACCCTTTTATTTAAGTTTCTAGAATATATTTCTAGAAATATTTGTAGCAAAGTTTACTTTAGAAAATGGCATACGTAGCACCAGATACCCAGTTTTAAAAAAATTGCACCCTTCCCTGAGGTTGGCAATCACTCAACTTACTGCATGGGAAATCCTGCTTACGCTGACTAATATTCAGTAAACTGTAAACGTTTCTTGTGTTTCATCATACATGATACTATAGGACACAAGGGAATTGGAAGGAGTCAACAGGTCAAGGTGATTGTCTTAGTGATGGTTAAATCTGCACCGTAACTTGATTGCTCGGATTCATCCAAATAATTTAAACCTGGACTATCTTTCAAAGGAGCTTCCTATACACGTTATTCCAAACTCTATGACGTCATATAATTTCCCCTTCCTCTCTCTCTCTAAGAGCCCTTATCGCAAAAGGTTAGATCAGCACTGCCCCTTCCCGTTCCAAATATTACATCTTGCCCACTGTCTTTATTAAGTTAATGTTCCGCCTCCAACGCTGAATTCCAGGGTTGGATCCCCAGGTCGAGTCATATCAAAGACTCTAAAAATGGAACCTGCTGCCGTTGTGAATGATGCTCCGCATAAGCAGTGGAGTAGGGAAAACAAGCCAGTGAGCCACAACTGGAAAAAAGGCCATGGCCGGCTTGACTTGAACCAATTGGTTGGAAACTGGGCCGTAAAACTCCATCTAACTAAATGCTACAGTTAGTGGTCAGTCTAACCCGTAGCGGGTGTAAGGCCCGTACGGCGGTCGCTCGGCCGGAAGGATGCTTTCCAAGAGTCGGGTTATTTTAGTCCATGACTGTTAGGCTTCACTATGTGGGTGTAATGTATCACGACGATATCGTTTGACAAGGTTCATAAGCATTCGGCTACTCCTGAATACTGTCTGGTAGTACTGTGCAGGGGCAGAGGGATTGGGATTTTCAAATGTTTTATGAAACACGTACTAAAGGTTACTGTCTTGGTAAAGAACTTGATGCTTAAAGGCATATTCTGGAGACTAAATACGTTAACTTCAAAATAAGCAGAAAAAATTTCTCTTTCAGAAGGTGAAAACTGCATTTCAATAGCTTATAGCATTTGGAAGTTACAAATTTTTAAAGTATTGCAAATTTTTCTTGGGATTTGATACGTCATGGGAAATCTGTGATGTCATGGTGGCACATTAATTTGATATTGCACTCATTTTATGTATAATTATAATGCCGCTGCAGACAATATTTAGCAACATTGTTGGTTGTGCTCTACGTATGGTGAAGGGTAATGCTAGAGCTACAGGAAAAGATATTCAAACATTCCAACAGTATCAAATTTCAAGGACAAACAGGAGGCTCAATTATAAAGAAAAACAAAAGGAATTTGAAGGAATGTGCCCACATTACATAACTTTCTGTGGCTTTGTTGAAAAGCAGAGGTATTTTTAACAGAAGTAACTAATCTTTAAAGTGAGATATCTTGAGTTAGGAAGATGGTATTGTGATAGGGTTTGAAGGACACGGTGTGGAATATTTTTGTTTTTCTTACAAGACAAAGGCGAAAAGCCACCAGAACATGCCTTTAAGTCCCCCTCGAACTACTTACATAGTTAAGTATATACCGTGCCCTTTTATACATTATCAATGGGCAACTTTATTGATATTGCAGCATTGATAAATTGTGTATTTATACGTTACGTAAGGAAATATTGGTTTTCGATTTCATATGGCTTACATATTGACATGTGGTTTAAAATAGCCATAGATGAAACTTAAATCCAACTCATATTCATTTCCTCGGAAAAGAAGTCATTTTTTACAGAGAAGAACGACGTAGGTAGGAGGACTTAACGTGAGTAAAAGACGAATCCGTCAGATTTTAGCACGTATTAGCCACCGGACGATCGCAAGAAATGAAGATACGTCAAAAACGCATTTTCGTTTATCCCGTAACATTTTCAACCAAAGGTCGTAGACCAAGTTGGGGAAGTGCTATCATACAGTTTGGAAACTCACCTCAGGATCACCAAAATATATTTAGTGTATTTATTCTCTGAGTGGTTCATGGCAAATAAGCTGTCTCTTAATATCAGTAAGACAAATTTTATGGTATTTAACAATATTCATCATCATGTATTCAATATTTCCATAAATGGGCAAAAGCTTGATCCATCCAAAAGTGTAAAATTTCTCGGTGTCATTATTGATTGCAAGCTCACCTGGCAGGAGCACATCAATCATATTTCTTCAAAAATTGCCAGAGGAATCGGAGTAATTGGTAGATTAAGACATTTGTTGCCAAGGGGTATTCTCCGTACAATTTACCTTACTCTTGTGTATTCTCATCTAATATATTGTTCTACAGTTTGGTCATGTACAAAAACCTCCTACCTTCACAAACTGGTTCTTTTGCAAAAGAGAGTTGTTCGTTATATTTCTTTGTCCGGACCCCGTGACCACACCAGCGAGTTGTATAAATCTCTTAATCTGTTGAAACTGTTCGATATGATCAACCTCAACATTGCTTCTTTCACCTATCGTTTCATGCACAGCCTTTTACCGAAATCATTTTCAGAATTCTTCACCAAAAATTCTTCAGTCCACAACTATTTTACTCGTCAGTCTCTTCTCCTGCATACTATTGTTACCCGTACCTCATCCTCACAGTTGACCCTAAGCTACAAAGCTATAAAACTGTGGAACTCATTACCTAGTTCATTAATTAACAGGCCAAGTATAAATTCTTTTCGAAGAGGTTTCACCCAGTACTACATAGCTTTAGTTGTCTTCATCATCATTTTTTATAAAGTTAAAACTTCATGGTTGACTTTTCAAACTGTTCAAGTGCATGCATCATACATGTTTTTGTCACTATGCGCATTTTGTTTGTGGGAAGCCTAGGGCTTTCATGGGTGGGAGGGGGGCCGGGGGGAGGGGACCGGGTTGTTAAGAGGGGTTTTTGTAAGGGTTAGTTGTGGTCTTGTATTCTTATTCATTACCTTTCCCTTTAGTTTTTTTTTTAATTTTCTGTCCTTTTTTCTTTTTCTTTTTGCTTATTTGTGTTTGCTACACAACTACTTAAGGTAACTTTCTTTTGTTGTTTTGGGGAGTAGAACTCTCGACAAGCCCTTCAGGGTTTTTTAGTTTTACTTCCATCTACTTCAGTGTTATGTATGTACTGTATTCATTACGTTTGTGTATCCAAACATTTTGATGATGTAGAAAAACAAATAAACGAAACGAAACGAAACGAATTTAGCTCTAATTATTTTGTAATTAATTAATTATTTTGTACACTTTCAATAACGATCATGAAAACTGTGAAACTTACCAGAATAACTTCAGGCGAAATTGTCGGCTAAAAGGCGAAAGAATCACCTGGAGATTTCAGGTCACCCTTTCTGAACGTTGGCGAATGGTCAAAAATTTGCCCCGAAATCATCCAGAAGCTACCCAACAACTAACAAACGATCAAATTTGATCATGAAATACACCGGTACTTTCCTTCATAGTTTCGTTGATAAATTATTCCAATTTTCCTGAAGACGGTCAATCAAGCTTTGTTTATGCTTAGAATCTGTTTGTTGTACACATGTCACAAAGTCACTCATCTTGAAACACAATGCATGATGGTACCTAACATATTGCAGAACTGCGATACAAGATCCAACACAATGCAATGGATCGGGCATGCGCATACGTAAGTGATGCGAAAGTATAATGAATAGATGAGGCAGAACAGAGTTCTTTAAAGCATTTTTAGTGAAGACAAAAGGATAACAAGAAAGCTACCACTATATTTCGGAAATTTTGTTTGTTTTGTCCCTTTCAAATGATGTTTCAACATATTCCCACCTTGAAGACGGAAAATTTGCAGTTTTAAACTTCGCAAGTGACCTAACGCTCCTTCGGTTTTCTCGGAAAGCCTATGACGAAGACTCTAGCCAAAGTTCACCCCCTGACAATAGCTATCTACTAAAACGAGTTTCTTTTGTATATTTAACTTTCTATTTTTCTCCAATGTCCAGATATACTTAACTACGCAACACCTTGATTAAGAATTATTGACCTTTTTGACGGGTGTCCGTTTTCGCTCTGCTTAGGCTAGCTCGAGTAGTATACTGTCTCTCAGAATGCATTTCACCGCGAGTACTGAGGGTCTAAAGATTGCGCAATAACGGCCACAAATGTAAGGTCTGCTTCCCAACTGCATAAGCGTATGTCAAATTTGAGACCATTTAGAAAATACAACATCATATATTCTGCTCATTCAGTTCCTACGTATTTATTTCTTATTAATTGCAGTTAGAAATAAGACGACAACATATCCGGAGGCTGGACGGTCAAACCACTTTCAAGTTTCCTAAACTAACAAGAGCTTTAATGTGACCGTTTCATATTAAAATAACCATTTTCTGCAAAAATCCCAAAACAAAATTATTTTTATCAGCCTACGCTCTAAAAATATCTATGAAAGCACGGTGGGTAGGAAGATAATACACAAGCACTACATCTAAGGTTTGAAATATACAGCATCAATATTCTGCTCATTCGATTCCCACGTATTCATTAAACATTTCTTACCAAAAACACAGTTACAGATAAAAGGAAAACATATCAAACTTAAAGCGGTCAAACCGCTTCTAGTTTCTTAAACAAACAAGAGTTTTTTAAATGCCGTTTCATATTAAAATCACAATTTTCCCTAAAATGAAGTTATTTCACCCAACTTTCTCTTTTATAATATCCATTAGAGTACGGTGAGTAGGGGGGTTATAAACAAGCACTAAAGATAGCTCTAAACTGAAAATTTAATCGTTCGATTCTTATGCTTATTGCCGATACATATGTCACGGTTTATGTAGCAGCCTATTGACATCATGTTTTGTCTTTTTTTTTTTAAATTCTAGTTCAAAGACTACAATCGTCCCGATGCAGATTACGTCAGAACGAAATTGAGTTCGAAATGGTTAAACATAAGACAATCTTCATTTAATTTCGTTTGCTACATTTATGCAAATTATAAAGGAAGATACAATGGTGAAATGTAAATAGTACTCTAGGGGAAAAACATATGTTGATCACAGTAGTTACCCTTAATTAGTACAGAAAGAATAACCTTTCCACACTTTTTTCTCCACGATGCACGCTTTTATGTCTCCTTTAAAATATTATAAAATGTCCATCAAACTATTAATCACTTTCCAGCTTTCCAGATTTACATTAATATATAAGACGTAAGAGCATTAATTGTTTGTTTGTACCCGCCAAAGTTTTGTCTTTCATGCGTTCGACTTATTTAATTGTAGTTTGCTCTTTTTGTTTCAGAAAAGAAGAAGGTAAGTGTTGCGTCAAATATATTTTTGGCCTTTAGTGTAGCCTGTATCTCAAAGTCAATAATAGCATTCCGTGCGTGACTTCGTTTTTGCTTCACGCTTCCTCCTATCGAGTCCTTGAAGCAATTGGTACACGTTCGGGTATTGAATGATATATCAAAAGGAAAACATCTCTGCATAACAAACCTCCTTTCCCTTCAGTTCCAAAATACGATTAAAAGCAAACGAAGCATTAACTGCCTTTATTTTATCGTCAATGAACGGAATCTAGGACTCGGCATGGCAAGGTCGTCCCTCGTCTTGACCCAAGTGTATTACCAAACCACCCTTCATTCGGTTTATGAAGAAATATATATTCATTCAACGGAATCCGCGTACGAATTTCTTGCTCCGCTGGGAAATAAATCCGAAGGTTAAAGACACCAACGTCATCTTTTTTTCTTCCGTGGTTAAGGCTCATGTTTGTGATGCACGAACCCATATATTGATTATCACTGAGGCATACTCTATGTTTATCTCATTTTGAGCGCCAGTTTTTTTCCCTTTCAATTGATCCCTCGCTCGTAATGTGCCCTGGCAACCTTTTATGCTTGCTTAGGCTTAAAGCGCGGGCTAAAAGCGAAACGCGAGGGATGTAGTATTTTTGGAGCTCTGTCAAGGCCATAGAAAATGACCGTCTGTGAACTCAGCTATTCTCCAGAGAAAGAAGAAGGGCAATTTAATTGAATGTTGCTTCCCCTGTGCAGCCAGGCAACACGGCAGGAGTACTAATAATTCTTTGCAGTGGAGGGGAGATTGCTTCGGTAATCAAGAACCACCAAAAGGATGATCGTTCCCCCCAAAAATGAATATGACCAGGAGCACATTTCCTTGTCAACTGAATGACAGAGTTGGATGTTGAAAGAATAAATATTATCATTTTACCGTAACTTCCCGCCGGCACGCACATCCTAAAGAAGCCGTTGACTTATCATTCTTAGAGTAGCGATTGATGAGTGTTCAGTCAGGGTCATCAGCTTTAGATGTCCTCTAATGACTCCGGTTGCATATTGTGTTACACTATGATTGCTTCAAGTTGCCAAGTCTTTACAACAGAGTGAGGGTGGAGGAGTTGGAGAAACAACACTGCTGGGGACATATTACGTGCTGTCGTGTAAGGATATTAACTTGGGAGTTACTCCTGTGTCTTTCAGACCAAGTGCAGGAGACGGATTTTGTAATTTTCATACGAAACGGAAGAAGAAATCTTATAGGAAAGACTCGGGTCAAAAATTGATTTTACTCTTGCTAAGAGTATAATAGTAGGTTAATAGTCTATTGTCGTCATTATTTGACTTTGAAATCTTACTTTCTTAAAATTCTGCTGGCTTCATTTACATTTTGAATATGATGGTTTTTCTTGCAAGACGCCTACATGATGCAATATTCTTCTCTCCCCCCCCCCTTTTTTTTTGCACATCCCTGCAATCTGCCTTCGTAATATTTTAGAGGGATATCGTAATAGCCTACTTCTTCATTAATTCTTTTTTTATTTTGAACTCATGTTTACCGGTCTTTTATGAAATTTACGACTACGCCTGAAATTCAGTTGTAACTAAATTTACCAAATGACCCAAGGACTTCTTTTTTATTTACGGGGGGGGGGGGCGGACCTTACAAAAGGGATCATCTACTCTAACGGCGACAATAGAATTACCTTAAAATTGTCTTAGAATTGTGTTTTAGAATCTTTCCTTGCGTATTTCAGAGAAGTAATTTTCAGGTCCAAATTGCCAAAAGTAACACCCTTCGTGATTAAAAGTTCACTGAAAGTTAAAAAAAGGTGGGGACTATTTGAGCCATGATCCACCATCGGTTGACTCGGAGCGCGAGAAAAATTTGGCCAAAATGCTGCAAGCTTAGCAGTAAATTACACTTGACTTGCCTACATATAAACTGCAAATTAACAGAGAAACTGAGAATACCGCAACACTAAACATGAAAAAATGCTGAAAATATGCTTAAAGGATGGTTGTCCCTTCCCCTACTAGCTACACGGCAGAGGCAATTTCGGTGAAAACATTTGCTACAGAACATTTTATGGTCAGGCCAGACAAGACAATTGAGAGTGCTTAAAAGGGTATAATTCAAGCCAAACTTGAGAAAAATTCATGAAGATCTCAGATTTGGCTACAAACTAGCAGGCCAAATCCACACAAGGTTTATGGGAATTCGGAGTATATGGAAGGTCATAGTTTTGCCTTCGTTTTCTCTCTGTCTCTCTCTCTCTCTCTCTTGTCTGCTCAGTGGCGTAGCAAATCTTCCGATATTTTTTAGAGTATGAACAGCGGACCAAAATTTTAGGGCCAGTATTTTAAAATATTGAGCTTTTATGTATTTGCAGGAAATTTTTTATCTTTTCAAAGGAATTTTGGTTTCTTGTAGGGAAATTTGAAAGTTTGGATACTACTACTAACGAATCTTCTTTTCCAGCAATTAGCAAAATTCGAGATTGTTCAGCGACTGAAGATCATAGTTGTTACATAATGTTATCTCATACTCCTCGGCATTGAGACTGTGATGAAATTTAAAAGTTTCCGAAACTTATTGAAAATCAGGAACTAAAACTTAAAGAACAACTTTTTATTTTTTAATTTTAGGAAAGAAACGTTGGTGAAACTGGACTGTAGTGTCACTTGATAATCTAGGGTTTCCCTTTCTTTATTCACCACAGCAAAAATATTCCAATAAGTGTAAAAACTCTTACCTTGTTTTTTCCGTTAAAAAGTACTTGCTTTCACGCAAGGGTCATGACCATGGACTTCCTATACATGTACAAAGCATACTGCACGTTAGATTGTTGCTACCGTAGGTGTGAGAAAAAGCGAAGCAAAAGGGGTCTCTGCTATGGTTTTGTGTGTGTTAAAGTTTGGACTTGCTCAAGTAGTTCAAAAAATAGATTTTTTAAGAAACTTATTAATATTTTCAAAATAACGCACGGTAAGGTCAACCCCCCCCCCCCCACGTATGGCAGGAATATGGTATTGTTGCCCTTCCAAGTTGATTTTTTTTTTTAAAAATACACAGTCATCGCAAAATCATGCAAACTTTAGCTTCACGGCAGCCATCTTGGTGTGCCTTTTTTGCCCCAGGCGGTGGGGACCACCGTCGCATAGAACGTACGCGTTGCATGCTCTGTCCATGTATACAGGAAGACCGTGGTCATGACACACAGCCACAAAATTGCAATGTAATTAAGAATTTTGACGACAGCTTATAACCCTGCCTTGAATCCTTCGGACTCGTAGATGTCCAAGATCGACATTTGCCCCTATTTTGGATGAGCCTGTTGCTCCTGCACAAACTTTGTCTGTACTGTTAGGATGTTTGACTCCCTTTAACTCGTTCTATTTCGATATCCGCTCAAAACCTCTCATCGTTAGGAGAATTTCTCTGAACAACAAATTTTAAGAGAAACATAAATACAAAAGCTATTTTCTATTGTATGTGCGAATAATCTTACATTTTCGATACATCACGGGATCAAATTTTTAAGTTGCACGTGAAGTAGTTTGAACACTTTAAATGTGAACGTTGACTTGCAATCAACTGATTCGCATCCCCAATTGCAGCCAAACTGATAAATCGGGTCAGAGACCACTTAAACGATGTTCCACGCTGTGAGTGGTCCAAATGGGCTTACGTTGTGAAATAAAAAAAAATATACGAACACTAGGTTGATGCAGTCGGATGTTTTTGCAACAGACCATATGCCTTACAAGAAATCAGAAAGGCTTTACCAGATTTTCAACTAACTGTATAGCTACTCGATATTAAGAAAAATCTTGTGGCATCGATTTTGCCCTGCTGAGGGTCTTTTAATATTACTGATGAAATAAGTAACTTCACTAAAAATATTTCTAATTCAAACAATATTTAGCTCATACTCCCAATAGAAACATTATTCAAATGACTTCAATACAGCTACTGCAGAGAAAGTCTTATATTTCATCAAAAGTTTCTTTGGATTGAAAATAAACTTGTGGCAAAATAGTAGTACAAACTGCCAAATACAAAATCTTCCAGACCACGTTATAAGTTAATTGAATTTGACGCTTAGGATCTTTCTCAACGGAGAGAGTAGTTTTACAACATACATGTAGAAGTCAAGATTTATAGATTCTGAAACTAATTCTACCAGTTGACTTCCTTGGTTAATCATGCCAGCATAGTGGCTTACCATTTTATTTTTCAATGATCGCTGAGTTCATCGCTCTGAGCACATTAAGCTTTCACTTTAGATTCTCCGTTAAATTAATTAACTTTCTTACGACGCACTTGAAACATAAACAGAGCAGACAGGGTCGCCCATTCAATACAGTGATCTCGTCGAACTGCAACAGTACCTCATCGGTACACTGGCCTTGTTTTCAGCAGGAAGTCTGCTTATAAAATCTAATGTACAGTTCTCATATTCAACATCCTTCACGAAAACATTCCCTGCCTCTGACAATTACAAACGTGATGATCCATAGCCCAACGGTTCATGTCACCCCATGACATTTCTGCACATAAGGTCATTCCCATGCACGCGTTCTCGTGTTACAACCGTTTCCATTTGAAGTTAGGAATCGTACAGATGTGGCACGATATTAATGTAATGGATTGGAGGTGTCGGGGTTAATTCGCCCTTGGCTACGTTTTTAATTCACTCAGTGTTTTGTTTGATGGAGCGTTAGCAGTCCCTGACTAAGCATAAGACTTGTGCTTGATCATGTATATGTTTTGCCTGTTCGATGCTCATAATCTTCGTCTCAATCGAAAATGACTCGGTGCATGGTGTGAATGATTTGATGATTTCGACTGATACGAGCAGTTTTCGAAAGCTGCGGTGATAAGATTTCTCACATTTGTGGCTATTGTTTTCGTCGCGTTAAGCATTAATATTAGATATATATGTATGCAAATTGCACTGCAAATTACCTTGATCAACCCAAAGTGGAAGGAGGATCATTTTCTTTTTCCCTTTTATATTTACATTTATAAACTCATTGAACGAATTTAATGGTTCAGATATTAACCAATGTTGTTTGCAAAGAGGATGGTCACGCCATGTCAACGTGTTTCTCATAGTTCTTTACGTCACAGTTCATGCGCAGCAGATGTGGTTCCTGCAGGCGTAGGAGACGGAGTGCAAATTTTTGCGAAATCTAAAATTCGAAAAGGGGTCTGGCAAAATTCGGCCATCCATTTTAGTCTTAAAAAATCTGGCATGTTTTTTAATAAACACAGGAAACTCTTAAGCGTGCCCGAGTTATTTTAAAATTTGCCCGAAAATATCAATGTCAGGGTGATCTTTTCATGAAATATCCAAAAAAAAAAATTTAAATTGCGAGGCACAGTCGAGCAGCTAAACAAAAGACAAAAGGAATTTTATCTGGGGCTCACTTCATAGTCTTGAGCAACACCATTGACTTTCTTATTTCATTGAAAAATGAGAGCTCAAAGTAACAACGGCTAAGTTCTGTTTTCAAACCAGGGGAACACCATTTCCGGTTGTCTTGCCTTGGGGTTCGTGACCTCTCCAAACCATCTTAACGCTCTGCGTCAACCGAAGGTGCGTGGTACACTTAATTTTTCGGGCTTGTTTACAAAAAAGCACATCTTTCGATTCTGCTTACAAGCCTGGTGAACGACATTTTCGGCTGTCTTAGGGGCTCAGATTTTTCAAAATTCTCTACGTCCCGCGACAACGAATGGTGGCGCTCAACTTAGTAGTTTGCAAAGATATTACAAGCGTAGATACCAAACTTAACATTGCACGTTGACTCCTCATGTCATTTTGGAAGCCAACAGATACCGGTAAATTGATAACTTCCGGTAGTATGAATACTTGTGATATCAAAACATCTGTGGCGATGCGCATAGATCAACTAGAAATTTCCTTACTGGCTAACGATAACCATAACCCCTAACCTAATCCCTAACCCTAACAACGAATACAACCGATACAATACAATGGCAACAGCCAATCAAGAAATACCATGTTAAACAGTGCGCATCTACCAGAAATTTTGCGTTTTAAAATGCTCCAACATAGCACGGAAAGTAAATAGCTATAGTCATTGTTCATCACTCTGTCCAAACACTAAACCCCAGCAATAGCTTCATCTCTAAAAATAGTATGCACAAGTAGTATAAACTGTTCACGTTCTCCTTTATTAGTTTTTCTTATTTGTTCTCTTCCAATCATTAAGGTTGTTATTATTAGACGTGAGAAATCTTAACTTGTGCACAAGAATGAAGACGATAGAAGAAAGGAACATTATTTTTAATATGTTAGTAATCATTACCACAATTAATATTAATCAAACCAGGCAAATCCCTTCGTGATGCATATTTCTCTTCCATTGAGTTGGATAATCAGAGTATGGACAAAGGTTGGAAGCATGAGGTTAAACACCCAGTGTCAATTTCTAGGGCAGTATCCGATGCCATTTTGGGTTGAGCACAAAGATTGTTTGCAAAAGAAACTCAGACACTCCAGATATTTACTTATATTCTCGCAATTTGCTGCTATCCTTAGCGTCGCATACTTTTCTTTAATTTTCTCGACGCTCCATGATGTCAACGCTCCACTTGGTCTTCGAGCAGTAGTTACATATTTCGTTCTATCTTCTGCCCCCAAACTGACAATGAACTTAATGTAACATATTGTTAAATCCATCCAAAAATCCGGCCATTTTATTTTCCTCGCTTTTCTCGAACTTGTCGATGTGTCATCATTTGTCGAAACTCCTTGGAATGTTTTTGGTTTTTTTTTAGGATTCTGCCCCCCCCCTTCAGCCGGAAGGAGAATCCAATGTGCCCATTCACGTTGGATACCGTGACGTCGAGATCCACTCATTCCATGAGTTGCTGTTCATGAATGATGCATCTGAAGGATGAAAGGAATTGCTCTTTTTGTAATAATCTCTAGTAGAAACGGGGCATTTGTTGCGATATGTTCTTGGCAAAAACAAACAAACAAATAAATAAACAAACTAACAAAAAAATCAAAACGGTATTAAAAGATGAATCTTTACATACTCTGAGTCTAAATGTCACATCTCTCGAACTATTTAATGAAGATTTTTAATTCATTGTCCATTGTAATTCGAAGACAATACACTGTCTACTAATACATTGAACTATATAGCCGCAGTAGTCCCATAATTAAACCTAGCCCAACAGAGGGGAATATAGGATCATCGGCATTAGTGGCCTTTATCATTATGTCTTGTGTTTTTTCACGATTACAAATACCAAAATATTAAGATATAGCTTAGCCAACATTCAATTTTTATATGCAAAAGAAGAAGTAGATCCACACAATTTGGCGAAACTTTCATACAAATCTGATGTGTATATATCTCTCTAGAGATGGCCAAATGTAGTTGCTACATTGAGGTCTAAAGTGAGCTCGATTGTGCATTCATTTTTTCATTAATTTATTTACTCATTCATTCATTCATTCATTCATTCATTCATTCATTCATTCATTCATTCATTCATTCATTCATTCATTCAATCATTCGTTCGTTCGTTCGTTCGTTCATTCATTCAAACTGAAGATAGGTAAATATTTCAGAGGTTTATACTTTACACAATGTTTAGTAATATTAGCTATTAGGATAGAAGTAAATACATTGTCAAAACTGTCTTAAGTTATATCAACTCTTGAATTGAAGAGCCAAACGACTATTTTGTACAAAAAGGTTGCACTAGAAACAAAATACTGAGCCAAACCATTTCATAAAACACCATTCTTATCTTCTCCAATCTTAAAATTATAAAAATGGTTCATAAATTGTGGATAACCTCCAGATATTGAAATGAGATCACGTTTGAGTAACTTGAATTTCATAAGATTCGGCATTAATTTCTTTGACAGATGATGAATCATATCTCAATGATTTTATTTTTTGAAAACCTTAGAAAATTTTACTCACGTGATCTCATTTTTCTAGATTATTACTATTAAACTGTAAAAGCGGGATGGAAAGTGTGAATTCACTCCGTTAGAGTGTTAATTCATTCCACGACTAGTGAAATTCACTTTGAAAAGGTGAAAAATTACCTTTTAGAGATAGCTCCTTTTTAAGAGTCACACAATCAAGAAAGAAACTTTGTTTTTTTTTAAATGAATTTGACTTTTTAGGGTAAGCTTGACCCCTTTTGGGAGTGAACTTTATAACTTTCACTCTTCTAACCAGTGGCGTAGGAAGCAATATGAAAGGGGGGGGGGCACAAATTTGGACTGTGCACCTCACCCTACCTATTGACCAAAAGATACATTTTTAATGCTAAATTTTCGTGTTTTTTCTACGTCGCAAGAACGATTTTTTTAAATAAAAAAAATAAACACCACACCTCATTTTTTCAAATGAAACTGCACACTGAAAAAGGAAATTCTCGTTTTTTGCCAGCCATGCTTCTGTTCACAAACAATTCCAGTTTATTTATGCACCCTGCAACAGTGGTGTAGCTAGACTTTTTACAAGGGGGCAAGCGCCCAAATTGTGTGACTTTTTTCAAGTATTAACAACGTAATTTGGGTTCTTTTACACATTTGTAAATATGGAACTTGCATTGCAGAAAACAGTTCAGATTCAGGTTTTCCTGTAAGGATATTTGAATATTTGGGGGAATATCGAAGAATCTGCGTTTCCTATTAGCACATATCTGAGATTGCATGTCGACTGAAGATCGTTGCTGTGACATAATGATATGTAGGGAGTGGCATTGAAGATTCTCGCCGCATTTAAAAAGTTCCCACAACTTTGATCCCTGTTTTTAACGAAATATTTAAAAATTACGAACATTTAATTGAAGAAAATTTTAGGGAAACGGCACTGTAGCGTCTCGGAAACGTTTACCAGGGACTGCTTTATAAGCGACCACTTACCGTACTGCATTGGAGGTTGCAATATAGGGCGCGCTAAGCGCGGGAAATTTGCCTTTTTAAAAGTAATAATTACAAATTTAGAGCTTTTATTAGGAAGAATTCAGAATGTTATGAAGGAAAGTTGGGTTAATCGCACTGTAGTTGACTGGTGTCTCAAATGGCAAATTTCCATATATTTCACTTTTTCGAGCCAGGGGGCAATCGGCCCCTTTCCCCCTGTAACTTCGTCACTGCTCTGCAACATTGATCATTGACAACATTTTGACACTTCAATAATTAAAGGATCCCTCTACACAGACTAGTCAACGGACAGGTTTGGAAGGTATCTGATGGAAGGATGTATATGAGAGCAATTGAGTACGGAAGGCCAATGGTTCCTTGCCTGAAATATGAAGTCTTGCTCGAAAGACTATCTTCAATTGGCGCGGAGCGTACAGAAAATTTTGAAAGTTCGCGACCCCTCAGACAGGCGGAAATGGAATGTCTCGGGCTTGTAAGTAGTGGCTAAGTATTCCGATTAAACACCACTGTACTAGGGACATTATTTTCTCCTTTTTGTTCCTGTTAAACACATATATGTAGATTTGGAGCTTGTATTGCAGAAAGCTTTGTATTCTGGGTTTCCTGTAGGGAAAGTGAAAAAAGGATGGGGGATTACTGAAGAATATTTACTTTTTTCATATAATGGTGGCAAATCTGAGAATGATTGCCAGACGACTGAATCGTTGTTGCTAGATACTGATATCTAAGGCTACGAACTGACACACTCCGATGACATTTGAAAAGTTTTCCAAACTTTGTTGTCCTTTTAAGATAAAATGTTTCAAAATTAAGAGGCTTCATTGGAGAAAATTTGGATTTTTATGAAATACAGTTGATAAAAATAGCAACAAAGCTGTCGGTGTCTTTTGATGATGGTGTGTCACGTATATTTAATATCCCGTTTTGTCATTTCCAGAGCTCGGAAAAGTTTACCAGAATGATTTATGAGCGAGCACTAATGCATTTCATATTGCATTTTGCGGAGCGCGAAGCGCGCAGGAAAGCTTTCTTTTTTGAGATGTGGAAAAATGGAAAAAAAATGTTCTGACCGGGGAAGTACGTGGACGCATGCCTCCCCCCTTCATTTTTCACTGGGGTTGTCTCCCCCAGCCCCCGCTCCTCCGCCTATTATTCTAACCAGTAAAATTTCACCTTCATTTTTAGGGAGGCAATCATCCCGACTCTGATAATCAAAAGAGTTACACTAAGTCAAACAATGCCCCTATGGATTTGATTTTACTTTTGTCATTAGCACGGGAAATTTTCAATCTTTCCCGTTTTCGAACTCAACTTTTTACACAGTTTAAGTGAGTATAACTCAAAATAGGTGCTAAAAAACGCATCAACTATGTGTTTGCATCAGTGATCAAGTGAAAACACTGTGAAGAGTACCCAACTTTAACCTCTAAGCCGATGTTCATCAGATTACTGGCACAACATGATATAGCAATTCTGTTTAACTTTTAAACGTCAATTCTTAAAATGTCACTTACAAACATGACCCAGACTCTAGGTAGATATGTTGATGGTGTTTAAATGTATTTACTGCTAAGTCATTGCACCGGAATAGGCCATGTTTTGAGATAAATAATTGGCGGGAACCATAGCTATAGTGATTTGAAGATGACAGAGATATATACAATACAACATTTACATTCGAACATTCTATATCTATATGATTTAACCCTAAATTTTTATGTCTTTTTATGCCACACGGTCCATCTTCGACAATACTTTATGAATTAATGATTTTATGCGGCTCTGCGGGAGACCTGATGGACCTCTTACTTCCGAGTTATATTCAGAATATAAATTAAAACCCTAAAAGAGGAATCATATCCAAAGGATCCACACTAGGTAGATAAATACGGTTTAACAATTTTAATCCCATGCTGGACTAATCCACGCTGCATGGAGGAGGGGAGAAAAGACGAAAGTAGAAATAAGATAATCAAAATAATTTCCAAAGATGTCGTCAATTCTCTAATTTTTCGGCAAGTCAAATTATCTGCAGTCCCAACTTTATTTTTACACGGGAAATTTTTCTAGTCACTAAAAGCTGGGGCATTGTCACTCGAGTCGCGACTTGACTATACATGTCTGATAATGTCATCTATTAACTCTACTTTTTCAGACTAAGTGATCAAGACGAATTCGAATATTCCTAAAGAATGCCACTTCTGAAATTTTGAACATGAACTGTAAAAAATTTCTGTAAACTCACCGAACAAAAATAAAACACATGCATAAAGAAAACGGAAAAATGCTGTCAATTTGCTTCAAAAATTTGACAGCAATTTTCCACACCCGTATATTTCATATATGTATTTCTTTACTTGTTGGTTTTGTGTGATTATCACAGTGTGGCATATTCCGTCACGTGTTATCCTTGTTAATTTAAAGATGAACAACATAACTGGACTTTCAGGTGTGGATTTTTCGAACGGCTTAGTAAAAATGGCTGTGTAAAAATCATAGGATTCTAAAGTATGTGATTGATGACTTTATTGTGAGACATCAGTACTGTACATTTTGAGCAATTTCTGCATTAAATTCCCTCTTGAACCTGACATAGAAATCTTGTCCTCGCTTGAAAAAAATCAATCTTCGAACACGATTTGTAAGTTATTTAACCGGTTAAGCTACTCAATTGACATTTTATGTTTGACATGCGCTTCTTGAACAAATGATTTTATCTTTATATAATCGATTGCTTTTTGTCATTAAAAAAAAAGAAAGTAAAAATAAATTCCGATATCTGACGGCGTTTTGCCGGGCACAAGCTCTGAGTGTATATATTCTTTCACAATTCTTTCCACACACAGAGCAAGTCTAACCATGTACGGGCAGTACATCTTCTGCTGTGACATTTAGTGAACCAAAAAATCTCGTATTTCCAAAAGATGTATGAAAATCTTCAAATATCTGCCTTCGAGGGGTAAGAACTGCCTAAGACGTTTCGCAAAATGCGTAGGAAACACATCTCTGACATGTTGGACGTAATATGGCGTTAATAATGGAAGATAGCGCTTTTCCATCATTTCTTTTGATTGACATGACTTGAACAAAATTTATGTCTTTTTCCAGAGGCTGATGTTGCTCGGTGCTGACATCTATCGACAATATAGTGTAGTGTTGCTTTATGTTGCAATGTCAGGGAGAAGCCTATTAACGTGTTTTCTCACTTGTCTGCTTCTTCAAGATCAAAAACCACGTGCAATGGCTTCCTCGGAACTTACTGATAGCTCCAAGCTTGTTATTTTTAATGCAGTTCATGCATGCTTCATATCTCACCGTTATACTAAGAATCTTCTTGCCTCAAGCGACTAATGATTTAGAATTACCAGTAATGTCAAAGAGGAAAAAAGAATGGCAAGATGCCATCATATTGTAAGCTGATATTGCCAAGGTCATATTATCTAGGGAATCAGAAGTTGTGACTATGTTTGCAAATCACACACGAATAAAGCACTTACTCACGCGCCTGACAGTCTTACCGGTAGCTAAGGACAATGCGATGGGCAAGAAGGAGCCAATAGCCATTAGAACGAAAGTAGTATGCTTATGCATATTCATACATACATGCTGCAGTTCAATGACAGGAGTATAGGATAAACACTTTAAGGTAAAAATACAGGATATTCAAGTAAATCATTTTCGTAATGTTGACATATTTTTTGTACGATTTATTTTTTAGTGAGAACAAAGCAGTTGGTATCATTCATATTGTTTTTCATATGTCATGCAATAATTTTGTTTATGAAACATTAACGGTCATCCCATACCTCATTTTTAATTTTGCGGTCGTACCGATGGGACTGCCACGGGATAGAATGTTTAGTTTAATTGTGCAAACTAAAATGTTGTAATTTACGGTAATACAGATTTTGCCATACACAAATCGACCACTTATGTTGATCGGCAGTATTAATTTGGCGAACATCGACCTTTGTCTGGTAATGAAAATAAAAAGTAGCTCTTGAAACTTTGCACAAAGATAAATTGACTCAATCTGAGAGAAGGAGAACCTTTGATATATTTTGAAAAATTAAATTAATGGATATTATGGTCATGGGTTATCCAAAGTTTAACTACATACTTTAATGTTCGTTTTGAAGTTCTGTTGCCTCGAGGCATACGTTAGGGAGTTATTATGTGACTGCAGCACTTAGCGTTATTAACATGAAAGTTTAAAATTTGCTCAGATGTATATAAATGTACCAATAAATTAACTCGTGTCTCAACGCTTCTCCTTATAAATGTAACTTGTCAACGTTCGGTGTATTCCATTCATGACCAACTCGAATAGCTTACGACCAGTCTCTAATTTATAATCAGTGTAGTTATTCAATATCAGTATAGCTTCATTTAAAAAAGATTATCTTTATTATTGTAAAACTGGAGTGAAATACATGGATTCGATTCGATTTTTACACAACATAAAATTTTGAATTCATTGATGAATGCTTGCCCATAAAACCCACCCAGGAGTTGAAGAGTGAGATGTAAATTCAGTAAACAGCAAGTGAAAAATCTACGTGAAGTTGAATTAAAGTAGAATCAACGGCTTTTCCTCAAATACTCGTGACCACGTAATTAAGGCTAAACTAAACGAAACTAAACTCAACTCAACTTTAAAATATAGACTTGACTTGTTTAAAACCTAATAGCGTAACTTGGACCATTGCTATCTTGGTCATCGCTCCGGTCTCTTAAAAATCGATGCTTTTTCATTTTTCAGTTAACATAACATAAATAACATAACATAACAGGTTGAAGGGCAAAGGAGGGCCAAGAAGTCCAAACCCTATTCAAAAGTCAAACCACTAAACCTAGCCAATCAGCCCCCAAAATCAGATTCTACCACAGTCATGGAAGAACTTGTCAATGTTAGCCTTAAAGCAGTGTACTAATGGGGAGTTAGCTACCCAATCTGGCAGGCAGTTCCACTCGTTGACAACTTCATTGGATTTACTAAACTAGGTTTTTTCCAGCTTTTTACAATGCCCACGAACCCGCGAATTACTTTGAACCCTTAAACAACTGCAAGACAAAAGGTGATTCCTTTCAGAAAGAAACTTGAAAACATGGAGCATGTTCCCCTAATCCTTTCAGTTCCAATGTGGTAAGCCCAAGATGTTTAAGCCTAGCATGATAAGGTAAATTGCTCACCTCAGGACTCAGGTATAAGGCTAGTGGCTCTCCTCTGAGCTTGCTCTAAAACAAAATTGTCCTTTTCATAGAAGGGGCTCCAAGCCTGCACAGCATAGTCAAGATAGGGTCTTACCAAAAATTAGATTAAATAAATAAAGTTTTAAAATAAAATATTAAAGCTTTAAATTGTAACATACAAAAAATACCAAAAAATGCTTTTGGAAAATCTAACAAGCACAGGGAAATGTCAGTTTCTGTAAACTGGCTGTCATTTTGCCGGAAGTTACATTTCCCTGTGCTTGTTAGATGTTATTTTACTTGCAGCTGAGAGGTGAAGAGATTGAATCCTGGCCGGGTCATATCACAGAATTCAAAATGGAACCCGACTAGTGTCACTGTGCTTGGTGCTCAGCTTAAGAAATGGAGAAGTAAAAACAAGCCGGTGAGCCACAACTGGAAAGAGGCCGTGACAGGCCCGACTTAAACTGTTAAAGCAATTGGTCAAAACTGAATCTTAAAACCTCATCAAACTAAATTACCAACTGGCAGCCTTTTTACAACTTCGTCGTTAACCGTTACAACTGCATGATGGCGCTCCTTCAAGATAATTCCAAATACTGAAATATCTTCCATAGTAAACATGTTTTTTATTGTATATATCGACACTCTCAAGTTAGTTAGTTAGATGGAGTTTTAGTGCTCAGTTATTGACACTTTTAAGTTCAGGGTTGCCCCAGCGAGCCTGAGGGAGCGTGCCCCTGTATCCCCCGCCTGGGACGGGTGCCTTTCCCTGTCGGGGAGAAGATCCAATTTCGTCAGAGAGCTTTCATGCTTACGATAAAAGATGTAAACCTTATCCCGGAAGATCTTCTAGATTTTACTTAAGAGAAGACCAAATTCATAATCTATTTTTCCAATAAAAGTTCCATGTTTTCAAACATTCTGAAAAGAAAGCCGAAATTTTTTCCATTTTTACCGCTGTTCAAAACATGGCTATGACACCTCAACCAATTTCAGTCATGATTTAAGGCAGATTGATCTTCAATAGAGAAGACTCCAATTTTTCGATTCTCCCTTGCAAAAGCACCACTTTTTAAAATTTTTTGCCAACAAATTCCTCCATTAGTACTTACTCATACGAGACGAGAGGATGGGGCTGGAGAAAGACATCCCCAAAATTTGTTTAAATTTACGACACAAGTCTAGAAAAAAAAATCGTTCAGTCATTTGAATATTAAAAAGTACTCCTAAAGTAACTCCCAAACGTGCCCGAAATCTTAGAAAGATAGACCAGAAAAGGGGAAAAATATACTTTTGTTCAATTCTCATGATCGACAAATCAGCAAGATTACAAAACTTCGCGAAGTGTTCGGGCATTCAAGGCAAAAAGCTTTAAAGGGCCAAACCTCTCACCCCAAACTACAATTTTGGTACGGGGGTACGTACCAAAATTCTCAATTGGCTCAGCTCTTTGATTGATAGCTAATTCAAACAATGCAGAGTGAAAAAGCTAACATTACACAGCATGAACGGTGCCGAGAGTGTTTTGATTACATAAATTGAGTTTTTCTTTACTCACCTTGAAGCAATAAACTGAGATTGTATTGGATGAGCATGAATTTCACACAATTGTGGGAGGGGCTTTAAGTAAGAAGGTTAGGAGAATTGGTACTGTTTGGGGTGAGAGAACTGGGCCTTTAAATTAAAGCTTTAAAATAGTCAACACAATGCCCAAAACGGTCGATCCAAATTTTTCAGATATTTGCCAGAAAAATAAAACGTAATAAAGCCTTTACCAAAATGGTAAAGGTAGAAAAAGTCCAGTAAAAGCGACACATTCGAGCATATCCCTGTTTTAAAGGCCCAATTTTCTCACCCCAAACAGTACCACTTCTCCTAACCTTCTTAATTAAGCCCCTCCCACAATTGTCTGAAATTAACCTTCATCCAGACATAATCTCATTTTATTGCTTCAGGGTGAATATAAGAGGTTCAATGTGTATAATCAAAACACTATCAGAACAGTTTGTGCTGTGTAATATAAGTTTTGGTACTCTGCATTGTTTGAATTAGCAGTCAATCAAAAAGCTGAACCAATTGTGAGTTTCTGTTACCCTATACAAGAAGTGTAGTTTGGGGTGCGAGGATTGTCCCTTTAAGTTGGCAATTCACTTCAAGAATTAGGTCGGACTAAGGAGGGTTGTTTCGATTTCTCCGGTGCTCCAATTTCCACAGTTTCAGGAAAGGAACCTGATGGGACCTACTACCTGAGTAAATTACCGCGATTCTTCATACTATTCTTGCGAGAAGACAATTCTTGGTCAGAAAGAAGTTTGTTGCGCGACATGGACAGCAAACTGACGCTAATTACCAGCCTATTGAACTAAAAGGTCGTGTATAACACAGGAAACACTCTTACTTATTCTTTTCGCCCCTTGGGACCCCGTATTTTTCATTTTTCAGATATTTCCTCCCATTAGGCCATGTTTAAGACACTCAACGACCTTCTTGTGGAATGGGAAAGGCACGAAACGCTCCCGTCGTCGGGCCTCGACCAAAATACGTAAGAATTTAGAGACCTCTCACCTCAAACAGTTCGAACTGTCTTAACCTACTCACTCCCACAGCAGTCAAAAACTCATTCTCATCCATACAATGTTTATCGCCGTATGGTGTACCCATGCGTAATTAGGACTCTCTCAGCACATGCCATGTTGTATGAGCTAGGTCCTACTCTGCATATTTCGCATCTGGTGTTATCGAAGTGCTGATCAAATGGAGAATTTCCGTAGACGGCTGGTAAATTGTAGTTTGGTGTGACGAATGATTGCCTCACTTTAAACCAACTGTCATGTTAACATCATATCAACCAACGAAGACGTTGTCACTGGTGGCTTTTTTAGACATATGCTACCTCAACCAGGGGATCACAAAATGGCAACGAAGTCGAGGTTTCCGAATCTAGGAAAGGTCCAAAAAGTCAATTCACAAAAAGACAAGAACGATAATTTTTCCTCACAAGATGGAACGTCAATGAAGCAAGTGACTCTGTCTAGGTTTTTCAAACTTCCAAGTAAACAGATACCTTTAGGCAGTAAATACGATACGGAAGATGACAAGGCAAGTAGGCTAATGTGTTCTCATATCTGCTAACGTTAATAACTGTTAACATTAGGCCTTACGTTGGGGAAAGTCTTCTCACCCCAAACTACACTTCTTGTATAGGGTAACAGAAACTCAATTGGCTCAGCTTTTTGATTGACTGCAAATTCAAACAATGCAGAGTACCAAAACTTATATCACACAGCACAAACTGTTCTGGTAGTGTTTTGATTACGCCTATACACATTGAGCTTTCTATATTCGCCCTGAAGCAATAAAATGAGATTGTGTCTGGATGAGGGTGAATTTTAGGCAATTGTGGGAGGGGCTTAATGAAGAAGGTTAAGAGAATTGGTACATTTTGGGATGAGAAAATTGGGCCTTTAAAGTTTACAAAAATTCTACAACTTAAGATGAGATGTCCCTTCAAGCTATGTATGCAGAATCTGTAAAGTCTTATCTGGAACCTGTTGAAATATCAATCAGTTACCTTCAAAAGTTTGCTTTGAATTTGTGATATCATATCAATAGGAAAAACCATTGTTGTTTATAAAACATAGGCGTACTCTACCGTAACAGGTTATACCCCTCCCTCCCCCCCCCACCCAAAAAAAAAAGCAAACCACCAACACCAAATGAGCCCAGAAAGATTAGATTCTACCACAGTCATGGAAAAACTTATTAACATTTAAATGCTTTGTTAGTTGTAAAACTGCTAAATTTTGTTCACTAGGTGTAGATTGCAAGCAACCAAAGGAATGGTGCAAAATATTTTACTTATGATATTTTAAGAATTCCTGTAATCAACCTGGTTCTGGTTCTGGTTTGATACTACAAGCAGTTCTCCACAAATGGGATATTTGGTTGTAGGTGTGAGTAAGCTGGCAAGCTCCAGCTAACATCAGCCAAGACAAATGGAGCAAAGAGTATGATTACCACTGACCTTAATTCAAGAATAAAAGGTTAGCTACAGTGAGGATTAAATGCAGCTAATTTGGATAAAGATAATAACAAACCAACTAGAGTTGCCTTCAATGTGGACCAAAATGCCTTTGTTTTAGTAGATCATTTCACAGCTTAGGGGGATGCTTTGCTACAGTGAAAGGGAAGAACTTTCACTGGTGCACAAAATTTGGCAATACACAAAAATTTGGTGAATTCACTATATACAAACTAAGTTACTGTACAGTTGTAGAGTGCTGCATCAGGGTCTTTATTTAAATTAGGGTACCAGACTGTGACATGACATTTAAGAGTCCTAAATTCATGTTCCATCATTTATGATATCAAACCATTGGTGGAAAATTATATTTACTAAGTTCATTGTAGGCTTAGGCCTAAATGATGTTGTACAAGTTGTTTTTTGTGAATGCTCAGGTTACGTTTGACCTCAAAATAGCCACATTCATTGGAAATTTTAAGTTCCACGTGTAACATGAACACCAAAAATAGGTTTATCCCACTTAGACTACATATTGATTTGCTTAATATCATAAACGTGTTTTATTTAGTTAATCTTAGCAATTTGAAGCTGAAACCTCTTATGATTACTTAGTCAAGGGTTTCATCTCAATTCTGTGGTACAAACAATGCGTTCCACGTGTAACTGAGATTGGGGGAACACCAAAATAATATTTTATGATATTTCAAATCATAAACAAGTTGGCACAGCTTTATTGCCTGTAAGTTAAAAGCCATGTTAAAAAGTATAGTTCAGCTAAAAATGACAACATATCAAATGTAGGAAGTAGTGGTATTTTAACTTCAAATTTTCACACTGTAACATATTTCAGGAACACCAAAGTGACCTGTCAAAATGAAAAATATGGCTACATGAATGTTTTTCTTTCTGTACAATGGTCTTTTGCCCAAATCTTCATTCAGCAATGCACAGGCTTCAATTAACCACTAAAATGAGAAAGGTTTAGTGTTTACTGTAGGTCATTTCTGGAAAATAAGATACTGAAATTTCACACTGTAACTGTAACACCAAATGTTACACGTGGAACCTCTTTCGTCGAATCCCAAGAAATATAAAAGTGTCAGTTTCTCATAAAATATGAGTAACAAGAGTACAATTGATACCTCATCAACCATTTAAGTTAAAATAACAGAGCAAAATTGGTGTAAAAATAAGGGAAAATGTAGCTCCTGCTATGGTAGTCTAAATGTCACACTTTTTGCCCCCAAAATTGATGATTTTAGGCACTTTTTCATCAAAACTGGGAGGATTAACTTCAATGATTTTTATTTTTTGAAGAATATGCACTTGCATGAATAGTGAGGACAAAATGAAAGCATAGCAAAGACAATGTGGATTAAGATAGTGAGACAGTTGCCCTTAACAGCGTATTTTACCATTGGTACCCTAATTAAAATAAAGACCCATCACTAGTGACCAGAGATTACCATACGGCTTACAGAGCCGAAAGCAATTGCATTCAGTGAATCTACAACAATCCTTGTTCAATTTGGGCTTAGGCCTGTTATGGCATGTTGTACCACTAGCCTAGTTCCAACCACAGGTCATCCACATAGTGATCTAACCTTTCTTTTTCTATGCTGTACTATACTGTATTGTATAATGCTATGTAGGATGATCCATGGTTCCAACTTGGTTACTTGGAATAGGATTCAAGAATTAAGACTGGAGCTCAACAGTAGGCTACAGGCAATTAACATTGGAATGTGAAGAATTGGATAATTTGCAGGGTTAAAGTTGATTAAGCAATATTTTCTGATAAACAGTATTTGGGATAAATAAGCCAAACTTTTGTGGTACTGTAGTTGATACATAAGCATTTAAACATTTTCCAATTATTCCTGGTCAGAGCATATACCCATTGCGCATGATTCTTGCATTGATACACATGGCTGTCACCATTTTCAAGGAAAGCATTGCCTTTGAACATGTACGTATCACGAAACATACCAAATGTATTCCCATTGTAGTCTTTCTCTCTTTCCAAACATGACTCACAAATAACTTGCAACAGATCAAAATACAAAATATGTACAGTAAAATGCAGCCATTAACTCATTCAACAGGCTTATTATCTAAAAGTAAACCTGACCCTCATTCATTGTACCTACAGTAGTCCTATTCATTTAGTAATGTCAAGTGTGTCATATGACACTCATTATGCAGTTATATATTGAACCACACAACGATCTGTATTGTCTGTACTACCCTAAGCAGGATTCTGCCTATCCATTACTTTGGGATATTTTACAACACTTGCAGGGAGGTGCGGAGTACTGTAGTTTCATTCACTGGTTCACCATGTGGTTACACCAAGGTATGATATTAGGGGTGTGTAATTTTTAACTGCAGAAAACTTGT
Organism: Holothuria scabra; assembly: GCA_037179385.1. Taxonomy (NCBI): domain Eukaryota; kingdom Metazoa; phylum Echinodermata; class Holothuroidea; order Aspidochirotida; family Holothuriidae; genus Holothuria; species Holothuria scabra. The sequence continues at coordinate 1,247,068 of CM074188.1, forward strand.
TCAGTACCATTACTTTTTATTCACTGCAGGCTCTAATAAATAAGGTCCCATTCTACCATAATTTGTCTGACGAGCCCTACTGTATCACAGGTTGGTTTTAATATGTTTTGTTTGGTAAGGTCTAAACCAGTAGCTGCAATTGTTGAAGAACTAAGTACAGTTAAGCATCTCTAGATTCCACTGTCTTAAATGCAGAAGGAACTGATAAGCCCAAAGGTCTGTGATTTGATTTATAGTTCAACCTGAATTTTTCTTTTTCACTTTGTGAAATAGTGTGCCAGACAGGTACTGTACAGCACAATACCATATGCACCAACAGCACTGTAGTACAGTTTATAAACAGTTTAATCAAGGTGTCAAACAGCAATGAATTGTTCAGAACAAACATAAACTTGGGGTGTTTGTACAGTATAGCTTATAAACTTGTTGTGCTGTACTTGCTATAGTAGGCTTTTGTTATTAACACAACATTTGTGGATTTTGAATCAAAGGTAATGAAGGTGTGGTTTTGCATACATAATTGTTTGGGTGAAAAAATTTATCAGGTGCCACAGAAAAGTTAATTAGTTATTAATTACAGCACATAACCCTCAATGCGTAGAAATTTTTCCCCTGTTACATCTCTTTCATTGAAGTGTAGACGTATCCAGTCATAACTAGGTTATATTAAAAGTCTGGCAAATGCAATTTTTATTTGAATTTTATTTTTATATAAGGTGAGGATTAATCAGGAAGCTTCATCAATCACCCTATTTCAGATAAAGGGTGGATGAAACAGACGAGGTGTGTCTTTGGATGGACTTCAGTGCATTCCTAGTCTTTGGCCAATTTCCCAAAAGCTGGGTGGTGGAGGTTGCTGCCCTGCACCACTGCTTAACAGATGAACCAGGCAAAGTGGACAACTTCCTTAATTGACAACTTCTTTTATCTGACAACTTTCTGAAATTATGGACAGTTCTTTTTCCAGTTTTTTGAAAAGGTGCAATGGCTATATATATCTTTCTACAGTACACAGGTTGATTAGGTGCCAGAATTGCTTACTTTTTTCTTGTAAAGGTATGAAAGAAAATGATTTCATAAAGAAAAATATTAATTGGCTCAAAAAATTGTATCTTGTGGGGGAATGGGAATGTATTTTACAATAGTCCTCACTGATCTATCAGGCCTTCTAAGTTTTTACAATGTTCACCATTACTGTATTTGTCACTGTTCTCTGTAAAGTAGCATTATGGGATACAGTTGACAAAATGAAGATTTAGCCACTTGTAACTGCTGCATTGAGGCAAACACTGCATGCATTATTTACAGTGCAACCTACAACTTTCATTTGGTTCATCAACGATCAGTCACATACAGTGTGCAGGGATGTGCTCATAATTTTTTGAGTGCCAACAGTTACTCTGAGTAGTCCTATTAGCCCTGTTGCTGGGTAGAGATTGGGGTTGGGTTCATTGGTTTTCAGTATGTGATATCAAAAGTTATTTTTGTGCTTTTCAAGATGTGCCCACCCAACTTGCATTGATTCTATTCACTTAGGAAATAAAAGAAAATTTTCCTGCATACTGTAGCTGGGGTACAAGATGGAAAGCAAAATTGACTCAGCTTAGCACTACTTCATGCAGTCCTCTTGTGTGCAAAAACAGTCTCTAATAAACACCTGACAGAGCTAACAAATTAACCCTTTACCGTTGTTTGGTCCTTTTGGACCCATACAGAGAGCTCGGCTGTCACCCGTCTTTACTGTTCCACGCGGAGCTTGAAACTGCGAGTAGCTACCCGAAAATTTGGCCACAACAACGAGAGAGACAATAGTTTAAGGTCACGGGGTCAATAGCCTACGGAAGCTGATGCGGGACGTGCTACGTCCCCTTTTCCGCCCACTCCAGAGGCGTGCAAATATGCCCCGATTGGAGCACAATGGTGGAGGGTTAAGACAGTGAACTACCATTTACTTTGATCTGGTAGAATTTATTATTGTTTTTCATAAGTGAGGAACTACAGTACTTACACTGTAAAAAGCAATGTGCATCTGGCAATCCTTAAGGTTCTTTTGAATTTCTCTTCATGACTTGTACTGTACATACTACATTCAAATGGTTTAGCTTCAGCTGTAAGATAATTAGAGCATTGCTAAGTTGAAGTTGAGAGGAACTGAAAATTAGTTGGCATACATTTCTTAAAATAATTCTGAGACTCCTTTACTTGGCTTCCATACTACTCTTTTTTTAAAAGAGTTCTTAGGCCTATCCCAATGGCTTTTGCATTTTATGTTTTTCCCTTGAGAGGGAAGTGTATTTGTCATAATGTAGAAGTTATTTGTCAGACTGTGGAACTCATTACCTAATTCATTAATGAACAGGCCAAGTAAAAATTCTTTTTGAAGAGGTATCACCCGGTACTACATAGCTTTATACTAATTCTTTAGTAGTCTTCATCACCCTTTTTTGTATGCAAGGTTTATTATAAGATTAAAACTTCATGGTTGACTCATATTGTTCAAGTGCATGCATTACATGTTTTTGTCACTATGCGCATTTTGTTTGTGGGAAGCCTTGGGCTCTCATGGGTGGGAGGGGGCCAGGGGAGGGCGCTGGGTTGGTAAGAGGGTTTTGTAAGGGTTAGTTCTGGTCCTGTAATCTTAGCCATTACCTTCCTTTTTAGTTTATTGAATTTTCTGTCCTTTTTTTTTTCCTCTTATATTTTAAATGCTTATTTGTGTTTGCAACACAGCTACTCTAGGTAACTTGCTTTTGTTGTTTTGGGGAGTGGATATCCCGACAAGCCCCTCAGGGTTTTTTAGTTTTACTTCCATCTACTTCAGTGTTATGTATGTACAGTATTCATTACTTTTGTTTATCCATATATTTTGATGATGTAGAAAAACAAATAAGTGAAACGAAAGGAAACGAGTTCTTTGTACTAGAAAAACACTGTTCTAGTGTGTTTATATGAAGGTATGTACAGTAGAGGCCACTGTAGCCAAGAGTCTTGTGTTTCTGTGGAAGAAGTTGGATGGTACGGTACTTGGAATGTTAGAAGGCAGATTGTAATAGTACAGTAGCTGCAGTATGCAAAGTGTTGCATACACAAACAGACCAATGGTAGTAGAGTATGACTACTGTAGGTGCACATAGGAAGTTCCACGTGTGGGTATTACATCATTGGTTTCTTCAGTTTTGTATGGTAATTGATTCACAGTAGTGTGTTGTCTACATAGTCATTGACTTCAGCTCACATGGGCCTTGCAACATCTGCATAGAGGCCCATGGTATGGAGACAAAGTGTCTGGTGAGAGAAATGTTCTTAGTTTTTTCAGGGTGGAATTTTTTGGCTGGGCCCAGTCTGGATGCATTCCTGCAGATGTGAACTGACAACACTAGAAACAAATACCTGCTTTAATTGAATTTGCTGATAAATTTTATAAAAAAAATAGCTACAGTAATAGAGCCACTCCCACTTCAAGTGCTGTCAGTAGAGCTTGCTACTGTGACTTTTGACCTCTTTAGAGTTTCTTCCCAGATCATCTGTGTCAATAGGTCTAGGTGGTTCATTTGGTATGAAATTTTTACAGGATAGACCTGCAGTACAGTAGTCATCTGCCGAATAAGCAGTTGGAAATGATGGTTATTAAAGCTGAATGCCCAGGAGGATCTTTGGAGATCTGTTTAGTGGATCAGAATGATTCTTTCACATAATTCTTAGCACAGGAGTTCCTCTGCAGGCCTATGAGCACTTGCAGAATGCTGATTGGTGAAGTGGGATTAAAAAAAAAAAGATCTGCTGCAAAATGTGGGGTTTCCCAACCCATGTGAAATTTAGAAAAGTTTTTGTAAAAGTTCATGCAGATTAATCAAAGGATGCACCTCAAATTTGACAAAAAGGGGACCTGCATGTGAAGAATACTAATATTATTTTTACGAATATTATTAAATCAATATAATATGCATCAATCATCATATTTATTTAAAATGTGTGGATGAGGAGTACAGAAAGGTCCTCATACACTGTTGTCTGTTTTGTTATTACAGTGTGTACTGTACTGTACAGTATATACTGTACTGTACCTGCCTCTTCTGTCAGTACAGTAATTATTCTTTCATTAGTGCATGTTTTTGTTTCTATTTTTTTTGTGTGTTAAAGCTTTAGTATGTGACTGTAATACAGAATGACTTGTTTTTGATTCTTGTACGATGTCATTATTTCCATTTTGTGATAACAGTGAAAACAGAGTGTACACTGTACTTCACTCGTTACAGCATTACAGTACAGTATCTAAAGCCTACACGACGGAACTTGTGAGAATGTGTTAGTGACGTAACTGGCCTACATAATATTACAATGCAAATGCATTGTAACAACTTACAGTACTTGGTAATAGTGCAGCAGATCATATGAACTGTTCCTTAATATTGTATAATATCAGTGTAGCATTGATAAAGCTGTCATTCTTTTACCAAAATTATGATTTTCTTTGCTGCATTGAAACCAGTTAGGGACTTATTTATTTCTTATCTAATTTAATTGGTGTCTTTTCCATAGAACTGGTTATGTATTAATAAAAACAATAATTGTGCAACTGCTGTAGATTCATACCTAAATTTAACCCACTGGATTTAAAAAATCATGCAGAACCCTTTGTAGATTCCCTCAATATTCACCAGGGTAACCAATGGAAGCTTTCTTTTGGATTTTTGAAAAAAATCCTCGGGGGTAGTGTGGGTAACCAATTTGGGGGTTTTGTGATTTCATCACCAAGGGACCAGCATGTGATGGGTACAGATTGCTCATATGAGATCCAGTGCTCTGTTTTTCATTGAGTTGGTAGTTTCTTTTCCAAAAGAATTGGCATAAAACAACAGTTGTGCAGCTGCTATAGATATTTAAATTGCGCTAAACAAAACTGCATTTCATGTCTATTTAAATTGAGAATTCAGTCACCCCAATTTGAATAAGTCTAGTAGTCTATCCTATTTCAGGAATGGCCCTTGAGAATCATGTGACAATAATTTTTTCACTGAATTTTCAAATTTATGACAGGCAGGTGGTCATTGCTTAATATCTTATATGCAATAAAGTATTTAACTATTGCAATATAATGAAAGATTTTTTTTCTTCAAAATGAAAAAAAAAAGAAAGAAAATTTAGCTGCTGTTTCAAATTAATTTTAGAAAGACTGCTCTTGTCTTCTAAACTAATTGCTTTGCTAATTATGCAAAACTCTGTTTCTGTGTTTTGCATTGGACACATGATCTAGATATTTTAAAAGGGTCAATCATAGTTTGTTTTTAAAAGTTTCATACAACTTAAATTTTGCATTATCATCATACATTTGGTTAAAAAAAAGAAAGAAATGACCTTTCATTATGTCATTATGTCATTATGGTCTGATGTAACAATTAGTCACATTATGGAGGACACTACTGTATCTAGTCAATGCATCTGTGACAAATTTTATTTACCCAACAAATATTAGGGCCTTCAAAGGTCCAACTCAACAGTAATTAACTACAGTAGTAATCAACATTTCTTCCTTACTTGGAAGAGGTCCATGTCTGTTGATTCTTGTAAATAATTAAAAAAGGAAAAACTAAGTGTTAGAACAAAAGGTTAAAATGAATATTTGCTGTGAAACTCTGATTGCCCTTTTAGGAGCTTTCATGGGCATCAATGTGAAAAGGTAGTAGAATGGATGCATGCTGACATTCTGCAATAGTTTGGAAGTTTCTAAAAAGTTTCGGAAGCTTCCAGATGGAGTGAAAGCTGTGTTAACTTCATAATTTACTATAAAGTAACATCAGAAGAAATATTAGTTGTGAGTGTCAAGGCAAATATGAACATGACAGGAAAAATGGCTCAAACTTAGCTGAAATTTTTGAAAATTTGTGTACTTTGGAAAACTGCCAGATTGTTGATTATTGGTTGAGCAAACTCTTACTTTACAACTTGTCTCTTTTTATCTGTATTTTAAGATCAACATTGCAAAGCATTATTGTTTCATTGGAATATCAAAATCCTACAGCTTTTGAAATAGTAGTTTTAGCAAGAGGAAACAGTACTAGTATGTACAGTAAGGTTTAAATAGAGAGTACAATTTCGTAGTTTCATTTAATTGTATTTGGGTTGATATAGGTAGTACTGTAGAATGACTGTTAGTTGAAATATGCACATGCATGTACTTTTTGTACTGTACAGTACTTTTACTATACTGTGCACCAATAACAAACAAAAGAAAGGGCAGCCTTTGTTTCTAAAAATGTAAATAAACCAAACAGGAAGTTTTTAGGTTATTGTTTGTTTTCTTTAGATTTCGCACCTTTGCCAAGTTTAATGTTTCATACACACAATCTGAATAATATGTGATGTCATACAAAATTTAAAAGCAATACATACAGTATATTTAGCTGGCTGGTTGAGTTGTTTGACAAGGTTACTTAAAATGTTAGCAGATTTTGTATGTAACCATATAGTCTTTCATTTCTGTTGATGGCTTCAGTGATAAGTTATGAAACATGAATATTGGTACAGTATCTGATAGCTGCAATCTATTGAAGTCTATTGTAAAGTATAAGCCTAGCAGTTGTTAAGCAGTTATAGTGTGCAGTATAAATTCAGGTGACACAAAGCCTTCTGCAGATCTTTTTTAGAGATATAGTGAAATTTCCCCAATTTTTCCCAAGTATTCATTTACAAAACTAGACTAGCAGTTGTACAAAACTAGACAGGGGGTTGTAGAATATTCCCACATTATTTCCTGCCTGTCGTTATAGCTGAACAAAAGGGAGGACTTTAAACTAATTAGAAGTACAGTAGCATGATGAAAATTTCCTTCTAACATTTTGAAACATCCTTTGCTGCCTAATTACACCTTACTGCCTCAGGGAGAAAATGAAGCACTCTACTGTACAGTAGATACACACTTGAAAGTCAGAATTCAGATAAAAAATATTGGCAGTACTTACAAGCTATACCACAAAAAATACAGTAATGTTACATATTTACTAAGAGGCAATAGTCAAGTCTGTGTCAATTGCTTTTCATGCAGTGTGAACACAAAGCATAGACTGATTGAGGGCACAGATCATGTAAAAAAAATCAGATACCAATGACAGTTTACTGTACTACTAAAGATGCCCAGATTGGTTTTTCATTGTTTGCTTTGATAAAGTTCTATTGACCCTCATTTAGAAGAGTACATCTCATGACTTCTGTACCTTGAGCACATTACAAGGTGTATATGTGCAGATTACATCGTATTATTGAAGGAAACCTTTTCATCGAAATTGTCATAAAAGTAGTTCACAGTCTATTTACAACCCTTGCTAATTTTGTGTTATATTCTGTGTAATTTTCCAACTGGAAAATAGGTTACTATGTTTGAAAATAGGTTACAATGTTTAACAGTATTTCATTGTATTGTCAAAAAGTGAAAAAATTTAAGTAACAGATTTGAGTGAATCTGACCTAAGACTAGTATTTTCACTGGAAACAAGCACTGGTTAAACATTTCTTCCCGGTTCCAAAATTATTACCTGGTTCTTGAAGTGAAGAGCAACGCTTTCTGTTGTGCTTTATACTGTAGTACCTTAATACATCCTTGCAAAGTGGCATACAGAACTTGCAATTCCAAGGAATATTGCTTGGTTACTGCTAAAATTAGCTACACATGGTGGTTAACATTCAAAAACATAAACTCAATTTTAATAGAAAGCAAATGTGGTTTCCCAAATGCCAGTGGCTGGCATGAATGTTTCATAAGTGAAGCAAGTTTTTTGTTAAGTATGTAACAAGGTGAAATGTGTCAACTTCAGATGATCCTTAGTGATTGTATAAACAGTAATATAGTTTAAGCGCCAATGGCCTAAAAGGGTTACAATGGGTTACCATGATCAGAAAGCGCTCAATCCCAAAAGAGAGTTACCAGTACCATGAAATCTGAAATCCTACAGTATGACTTGCAATGCCGTTGGCAATAATTAAAGAGCAGTTTTCCTTGAGGTATGTGGAGCCAAAATCAGTGAGGTGGCTATCTCTCAAAAGGAATGCTAGGGGAAATCCAATTGGGTCCTGATGACATTTTCTGATTGACAAGGCTCATTTTTTCACATAATCGTATTTGTGTATATTGGACGTGGTATGTCAGCTCACAGACATCCATTAGTTGTGGGCTTGACCATTTGCAGTACATGCTGTACTGTAACAAGGTGAAGTATGGTGGTGGGTGTAAGTCACTCTTTGTGCAACCGCTTTAATTCATTGATTTACAAAATCAAACAAATGAGGGAATGAGAGATTGCTGCTTTGCTTTGATCACTACGTAATCAGGGTTAGTAGGGGCTTGATTGCTAGTTACACTCAACAATGAAAAAGAAAAAACTAATGTAATACTGAGAAAAAGGAATATAACAGAGTTACATCATTTGAAAGACTTGACATTGGATGAAAGTCTAATTTCCATGGACAATTTATTCAACAGTAGGTCATGTATGTCGGGCACACTTACCTGTTTTGAGCAAAGAATGTGATACAGCATGGTGTACAGTATGAATATATACAAGTTTCTCTCGTATTAAGTGTGCGGATATCTGAATTATAACTGACATTGTCAAGACTAACAGGAAGAATAGTGAGTAGAACAGTATGTGAGTAAGGCAGCTTTCAAGTTCATTGTATCATGGAGTTTAAACAGATGTTGCAATGAGAACAGCTCACTTGCATTGTCATTATAAGTACTAAACTGTACGGCTCAGACAAGATGTAAAGGCTCGCTCGTTTTTGAAGAACCATTAACTTCAATAGCATTTACCAGTACCATACACTACTATATGGAGAAACGATAGGTAAGATGTGGGTAGATTAACGTTAGGTTGTAATTTATAAAGTATATTTGGAGGAAGAATATGTTTGAACTTGGAATGGATACTCAATTTGTACATTGAGGAGACTGGGATTGTGATTATTCCAAATTAAGTTGGAGTCAGTGGAAATACTTGTACCTTAAAACTTAACATACAGTAGTTAACTTTTTTTAGTGAATGTGGCTTCTTCTTTAAGATATGGCAATAACAGTATCATGTTTCTATGACATCTCACACAGGGAATAATTTATCCAACATCACATTGCAATTTTCCACACAAGCTTGCCAAATGGCTACTCAACTGTAAAAATGTGTAGCACTTTTTTGTGTGCATAACTATAGTATTTTCATTGATTTTATACTGAAGAAGGAAAATAATCACAAAACTGCTATCAAAATTTTGAATGTTGAATTATTCCCTGCATGAACTGCTTAACTAAAACCTATCTATACAGTTGGGTTTTCTTTACATTGACAATTTGTTGGAGAAAAAGTAATGATAAAATCAATCAAGTTTATTTTAGATTAACCATCTCTGCCTTCTTTCGTACCATGACAGTTATGAAAGATATTGGTATGAAGCTGTTTGAAATCCTTCTGCTGGTTTTTATGTATGCCTTTTGACTTTTGTTGGCAGAGTTTTGAAGGCAAAATGCAGTTTTACAACTTTGAGATGGCTGTACCTGTTTTCTATTGGACTATGTTGTACTACAGTATACTGTAGCAATGTACAGTAATTAATACTGCCATCTTTTGATTCTGTGAATGCAGTTGTAGTTAAGGGGGAGGGAGCAATATTTCGGGGGGGGGGGGGGAAATACTGTGCAACGCTTTACTTGAATTTAGAAGTTTGGACCACGTTGCCCAAATTTTGAGCAAAGTCTTGCCTTGCAAAAGGGGCCTAGTTCATTTTCTTGGTTGTCTCATACTGTATGCCCTAATGGATCCACAATTTTTGCCCAAATGGCAATGTCCCACCTGTATCCGTTATCCGTGTCTTATACAATTGATATAAATGAAGTATCCTTGTCCTTCAGTATTTTACTCCTTTATACATTATTACACCTTTTTGAGGTCAGCAGACATACTATCAAGGTTGACTTGGATTGGATAATGTCAACCACTGTACTAGTAACCTTGTCAAATGTTCATGCAGGAAAGGGTGAATTTAATGTGAAGGAATACATATAAGTTGCTATATAAACTCAAAGCCCCCAATAACAGGGATTTGCAGGGGATTGTTTCTTCGATGAGGATACTTTACTTTAAAGGAAGGGTAGAGGATGTAAAAGATGAAGATGTTATTAACTAAATTTACAGTATTTGAGTTATATTAATGTACACTTAGGTGATCCATACATGTGCCACCTTTTTCCCTTTGAAAGAGTGTAGTTATTTGTTCGGGTAAAAGATTGGAACTTTGCCCCAAATTAGCATCAGTCTAGATGAATCTATTAATTTGGACACTGGTGCATCAGAATGTGCTTAAAACTAGAAACTTTATTCCTAAGTCCAACTCTAACAACATTATTACAAATCTCTGATTGTAACATTTGTTTTAAAATCATTTCATTTGTAACAGACTTTTCCAAAGCCCTGGAACTGAAAACTGTGCATGTACTTTTTCTTTTTGCCTAAAAATGACCTGCCATTTGAATCTGGAATGGTTTCAAATACATTATTTTTGTGAGCTCTAACATCAATCATATTCGCTTTCAAGCAATATTAATCTTGTTTGTTGTAATGTACTGTGTTATGTTATAAACAATGCAAAAATAGGCAGAAGAATCTGTCTGATGGACAAATTTCTTTTGGCAATTTGACATACACCAGGCTGAAACTAAATAAAACAGACTGCTTGCTCTTTTCTGGATTCCACATGAAAACTCTAGTATCTGCTGTTTCTATTGAAGTCAAAATAACTTGTTGCTATATGCAGGTGCAAACAGTCATTTTAACTTTTCCTTTTTTTCTGGTCAACAGAAATGTTCTTTTAAAACACAGACAAGGAAACGATCTGGATCACCTAGGTCATGTGATGATGGCAGTAAAGAAGATAACCCTAGCAAAAAGGTCAAGAGATCACCTTCCCCACAGGGAGCTAGAGAGAAGACACTTATACCTCCAAGTAAGTACGTTTCCCTTCTTATGTTCCCTGTACTTTTGTCATGAATATTTAGTCACGGTTCTTCAGCCTTTTGTTTTCCATACTACATTACTCTATTCTGCAGCTTTGTATACACACAAAACAGAATTTGAGGTTGTATGGAGGACTACAGTCTTGGACAAAACTCATTGGGACACCCCGCTCGACCTTCCAATGTTGACCACTGCTATGCTGTTTACGGCAAAATGCCACTCTTTTTGATACAATTCCCAGTGGGGGTTTTTAGAGATGTAATGTGAAATGGTCTCGTCTCCATTTACGAAAAACTCTTAATGCCAGGGTCGCAACAAAATGGCGTCACTGTAAGGACCTAGTGCTCAGTGATGTAGTGGAACTGATATTACCGCCGCACGCAACACCTCAGTCCCAAGCAAAAATTGTCGAGCTGCCAGCTGCTGCCCGACTACACAGGACTGATGTGTTGGTGAGACGAATAATTTCTTGTAGATATCTCCGAGATTTTGGTAGGTAATTCCAAGTGCAGTAAGTACTGTCTTGTCAAAGTCGAGGACAGTCAATTCGGAACTTCAGCGGAGTTGGTGTCCACGTCTTTCCCGCGTCGCTGACTTGATGCTAGTGAGGACCTCCTGACCGTTACATGCCTGCTCACCACGAGAGTCGTATGCGTGATTGGTCAGTCTGGTCCACTGCACACGTAGCTTATGCAAATAACAAGTTGCACTGGGACAACCTATGAATATGCATTATTTTGCACTCGAATGCAATTATTCGAAGTGTAAGTGCTACAGGTTTGATGTCAGCCTTCCAACTGAGATGAAGAATGCTATGAAAAAAGTGTTGAAACAGTTTTGTCCAAGATTGCCGCTACAAACAGTTGTGATCAGGTAGTGAGATGTTCAGAATTTTTTTAAAGCATTTATTCCTTGGAAAAAAAGCTCATGAATATCCATAATTCTTTTTGGTTTCGATGATAAGAGAAACCAATGCAATCATGATGGCGTGCGTGTGTATGTATGTATGTATGTGTGTGTGCGTGTGTGTGTGTATGTGTGTGTGTTTGTGACACTTTGCTTGTTAACACGATATCTCAAGATAGGAATGTGTGACAGTTTTCAAACTTGGTACATAGATGCGCCATATTGAGAGGAAGAACCCTATTGTTTTTGGTGGAGGTCAAAGGTCACCTGGGGTCACCAGGGGTCAAAGTCTGAAAACCTTGTTAACACAATATCTCAATATGGGAAGCTTGGATAGATTTCATATTTGGTATGTGGATGCGTTATAGTCAGTAGATGGTCCCTATTGTTTTTGGGGTAGTTCAAAGGTCGTCTGGGGTCCCCAGGGGTCAACATCTGAAAATCTTGTTAACACGATATCTCAAGGTAGAAAGCTTGAATAGATTTCATATTTAGTATGTGGATATGTTATGGTCAGGAGATGGTCCCTATTGTTTTTGGTGGAGGCCAAAGGTCATCTGGGGTCACCTGGGGTCAAAGTCTGAAAATCTTGTTAACATGATATCTCAAGATAGGAAGCATGGATAGATTTCATATTTGGTATGTGGATGTGTTATAGTCAGTAGATGGTCCCTATTGTTTTTGGTGTAGGTCAAAGGTCATCTGGGATCACCGGGGGTCAACATCTGAAAATCTCGTTAACACGATATCTCAAGTTAGGAAGCTTGAATAGATTTCATATTTAGTATGTGGATGTGTTATGGTCAGGAGATGGTCCCTACTGTTTTTGGTGGAGGTCGAAGGTCATCTGGGGTCACCAGGGGTCAAAGTCTGAAAATGTGATATCTCAGGTTAAGTAGCTTTGATAGATTTCATATTTGTTTTGTGGATGGGTTATGGTCAGGAAATGGTACGTAATGTTTTTGATGGAGGTCAAAGATCATCTGGGGTCACTGCTGGTCCAAGTCTGAAAATCCTGCTTATGCAATATCTCAAGATAGGAAACTTGGATAGATTTCATATTTGGGTACTGTATGTACTGTACATTTATGTATCATCGAAACCTCAATGCATTTTTGCATTCTGGTTTATATTATGTCATTGTTTCCTGTGGTTGATTTATGACTCACAAACCATGTCAAAATTGTTAACCTGCAGCTACCTGAGCCACGCCATAGCCAAGCATGGATGAAGCTGCTTTTAAACTCCTAATATCTGTCAGTTGTTTGCTTGCTATGAGCAACCTTATCAGTAAATGTTTGATGTTGTACAAAACAACATGGTTAAGGTATGCCTCAATAAACTATGGAAGCGGAACTTTTTGAAATGAAAAGCCTGGGTTCTGGAGGAAATGCCCACTTAATATTGAAACATTGCCTGGAATATTAATGATCATTTATACATCTGAACTAGATTGTACAGGAGTTCCAGATAGGCTGTTGTACAAATATTTAGGCTTACACTAAATTTTAGCCGTGCTTTTTTTCTACAGAGGTGACAAACACTCCTCCAAGATTGTCAGAGTCAACAATGTCAGCTCTTAGCCAGTTCTCTGCTGATGCTACTCCAGATGATCACAGAGTAAGGGAGACACAAGCAGAACAGGCAGATAATGTAAATCAGATAAAGTCCTCACAGCTACATGAAACTCCAACGACATCACACTCTAAAACTACTAAGGCCAGAAAAGTGTCCTTCAAGTGTCCCAAAAAAAATAATAAAGTAGGTAGTGAGAGGTGTCGCAAATCACCACCAGGCAAAGATGGCTTGAAAAATGCAAAAACAAAAACTACTGAAAAAGGAAATGAAGAAACTAAATTGACTGTTGTCAAGGAGACACCTACCCTAACTCCTCTGGAGAAACAAGTGATGGCCATTAAGGAGCAATATCCTGATGCAGTATTGTTTGTGGAATGTGGTTATAGATACCGATTCTTTGATAAAGATGCTGAGGTAGGTACTGTACACTCAAACTTTTTAAAGTCAAGAGTCATTCAGCTCAGAAGTCGAGTCAAGTTGAGTCATTCACTCCTTTTAATGTGACTTAAAGGTGAATCAGCAACTCAGGTCAATGTGCTATTTTCTAATGAGCAAAATCATAGTACAATTCGTGGAGTAATTTCCCTTTGAAAATTAGAGACTTGAGTCATGACTCCTTGCAACTCCTGGCAACTTTATTCACATGAGGATATGTGTGTTTTAAGTCTGTCATGTGCTACATCTCAGAGTTCTCAATAATTAACACAAAACTTGTGTCATGTTGGTATAAAATCTTCCCAATTTGATTAAAAATAAACTTTAATGAAAAAAGAATGAACTTAAATGAGCCAAATCTGCATCGCCCCTCATTACTTAGTATTTATGTCTGTAGTCCCTACTTACCTGCAAGCTTTTAATAGCACAGTGCCACCAGGTGACCTCTAACAGAGGTATAGAATCTTCCCAATTCAATGAAATAAATTTAAGTGAGCCAGTTTTAGGCCATGAACTGTGACATATAAGAATGCTATTTTAAAACTTCAATTTCCCCTCACTTTTAGCCATATTTTGTGTAGCATTAAACATAAAATTGTTGGTAACAAAAGACGTACTTTAAAAAATTTACATTAGTTGATTTGAATAAATTTGATCAAAAAAGTTTTTAGTGTAAACTTCGGTATGATGCCTCCCACATTAAACATTTATTTGAATTCCCTTTGATTTAGTGACAATCTGTGACAATTGCTTGGTGCCCCTTGTTTCAAAAATTCTAAAATTGCGGAATTCATAATTATCCCCTCCTTGTTTACATGTCAAACACATGTTTTTGTCCCACATGGTTGAGATACACCATGAAGTGAGAATTGAATGAAGTTTTTTACTTCAAAACATTCAGATTACCTGTATATAAATACACCTAAGTGCGATGGCTGAGACATATTTATTCCTTATTTTGTTAATATGAGACATGTCTTGGTGTCATGGTTTACAGTTGAAATACATTTGTCCCAAAATAAAGACACTTTGAGGATGTTAATAATTTGTGCCCCCTTGCTTGGAACTGACTCCTCATCAGTTTAAAAAAAATAAGCCGTAAAGTAAAGAAAAAAATCGAGTTTGTGAAAAAGGACGACCTGTTCATCATAAATGGAGGGACTAAATTGCCATGTCACACATTGGTATGGTACCAAAATCACAAAAATTACCCATGGTGACTGTTAAGAATAGTTTGTTACAGGTTGCGGTGAAGATGTTTACTTCCAGTACCAAGATATTTATCATTAATGATACTGAGTTATTTGTAAATGCTTGGCTCATTGAAAGTCAGAGGTAAGTATGTTGTTAATAAGATAAGGAATTAACGAACCAGGGGTGGAATGTGGTGGGAACTTGCAAAGGAAAAAAAGAATCAAATGTTATAGTTTCAATATAAAATAAAAAAGATAAAATACAGTATAGTAAGCAGCTTATGGCAAACCTACTGTAGACCGTCATATCTTGTTTGCAAAGAATTAATGTCCCACAGTTTCATGGTAAATTAAAAGTAACTTTCCTTTTTTTCACAGATTGCAGCCAAGGAACTGAATATTTGTGCCTACCCTGACCACAATTTCTTTGTAGCGAGCATACCAACCCATAGACTGTTTGTGCATACACATCGTCTTGTTGCTAAGGGCTACAAAGTGGGTGTGGTTAGACAGACAGAAACAGCAGCAATAAAGGCAGCAGGCTCCAATCGATGTGCTCCTTTCGAACGTAAACTCACTGCCTTGTATACCAAGTCTACAATGATTGGGGAAGATATCCTTTAGACAGTGTGATATTTATCTTAGTTTTGTCCAAAAGGGACACAAAAGCAATTTGATGCAAAATCCATATCCTTATTTCATTTGAGCCAAATTTTTTGGCAGACTGGTCTCATTTCCTGGTGTTCAAGGTATTGATTTTGATTTTGTCTAGTTGGGCAAAAAGGATTAGGATAGCTTTCTTCTTTCGCTTTTATTTCATTTCACATAAATAAAGATGATTTAATTTATTTCACAAAAAGAATGGAAATATTACAATGACTTTGAGGTCAAATATGCTGAAGGTGAAAGTTATCTTGTTAAAAGTAGCTTTCTTTTAATTGGGAAGGTTGGTGTTTTGAAAAACTTCAAAATTTTTAGTAGTTAATGGTAAAGATGAATGTTTTGTCCACTGTCATGTGAGTTAAAAACCAAGTCTTCCCAGATGGCAGAAATTTTCCCCAATAAATTGGTTTACATTTTTAATCTGACCTCTATCTCAAAAATGTTACTGTCTTTTAGTAGCATTTTTCAAACAAAAAGTTTTAGTTTCAAACATTTTTGAAGATTTGGAGTATTAAATGTATTTGCTGCTTTATAAAGTCACAGCACGGTCATCTTCCGATGCCACATTCTTGTTTGCTCAGAAACCAATAATATACTGTAGAATGATGGTTGGTTAAAAATGTAGAGTGTAACTCCTAATGATGTCAGGTTCTTTGATAAATTGTATGAGCAGATAGGGTGTTGGATTTATCTGTTGTTATTAGTGATAAGATATGTCGAATAGTAACTTCTAAAAGTCTTTCATGGTTGGCCAAGTTAGCCACTGTTCTTTAGAAACCTTCAGTCACTAGTAGGACATCTTTCTCACAAGCTGATCTAACTTTTTTAGTCTCTGTGACTGAGTTTTAGTTGTAAAGGGAGGGAGCTGAAGCCAACACAGGTAGAGTTGGTTCTTCACCAACAAATCTACAAACAAGGAGCTTTGAAACTCTTTGTCTAACAGTGGGATGGATGTGACAGCAAGATATTTTTTACTCCTTGGTTTAGAGTGTCCTTATTCGTTCTCTTTCTTGTATATGATATATTAGATCATTTCTATGGGATTCAGACTCTAGATGTAGGTGTGCAGTATATAGAGCATGAAATTAGTAACACTAACATTTTTTATGGCAATAGGTATTTACTATCAATCAATCAATTGCACTTTTATCTTGAGGGCTTTTTTTGCAAGTAATATTTGCATTATGAGTAAAACACTTTACTGAGTGAGCATTCTAGGGGCAGTCTTCTTCTTTTTCTAATGCAACTTGAAATCACTTTTAAATAGAGGGATGCATTTAAGATTAACTTGAACCAACATAAATTCAATGCTACATTTTCCCCATAGTGTTTGAGTGTGTTATAACTGTCAACTTGTGAGAGGTTATCAACTTTCAAAACAGATTCTATCAAATCTCACAGGAATCTTTCTTTTGACCCTTGAGGCTGTTATTAATGTTCAGTTGTAATGATTTGGTTGATAAAATATTAAAGAAGAATAATTGACAGTTAATATGTTAATATACAATAAAAAGCAGCATATATCCATTTTGTTTGCAAATTGTAAGAAATGGAAATGTTAATTGTTCAACATCTTTTTCTTTAACTATACTTCTCTTACATCTTCAGAGCTCAGGATCAGATGATATATACGATGATAAATCTAGTGGCACAGATAACTTTCTCCTCTGTATCTGTGAATTTGACAAGCAAAAGGGAAAGTCTAAGAAATCACCTCAGACGGCTACCACTGAGATTGGCATTGTGGTATGTACATTTATAACAAGTTGATAAGGTGATAATTAAAAGTGAAGGGATTTACTATTCCAGGCATTTCCCCCTCCTCTTAAAAATATTTTTTAACCATTCTTCTAGCTGCAGATGTTATGCCATCTCTACTTGGAGTGCTATGCTAATGATGAAACTTTGCATATTGCTCCTTTTAATGCAACTATTCTCACAGAAATTTCTCAAGGGGCTTTTAGTAAAGTGAAGTAGAAGTCCTACTTTTTGATTATTTATGAACAAATGAGCAATTTCCTTTTAGATTTTATAAACTTTTATTAGTTTTTGAATTTAGGATTAGGACACAAACTCACATCAATTGTTAATGGACAATACATATGATTGGTCTTGCCTCCATATGACATTCCTTGTAAAATATTTTTAGGATTTTCTTTTTCAATGTTTTCTGTTTCCAGTTTGAACCTAGAAATGTACCTTCGGTCAAGCCTTACTTGTGAACTTTCTATAAGACATGCTCTTAAGGTAAATTCCCATAAGGTTATGTCTTATATCTTCTTATGAATAATTGGTCCACTTAGAGGAAGGGTTTTTTAAAGTTCTGTACCCCTGAGCACCATTTTGCTGATGGTTCATTGAGAAATAAAATATAGACGTATATGTATGAGATATGGGAGTTAGATGTCTTTGTTCTGTCTGGAGTAAATGTAGCAAGGCAGGTATTACATTTGCAGTGTTTAATGAAGGATTCTTCATTAATATAAACCAGACGAGTTACTATGGTGATAAGAATAAGACATTAGGGCGAGATACAGATCAGTATCAGGTGGTTAGTTTAATTCTTTAGGCTGTGAAGTCTGAACTTTTCACAATTACTGGGTGCAGATGTGCATTGTGGAAGTAACTTGTAATACAGTCTGTCAGTATAGTTTAAATTTTCTTCGTTGGTTGGGAATAAAGTGTTTACATATTTCAGAGATATTGTAAACATTGCAGAGGTTTGCCCATAACACCTGATCATGAAAACTGAAATCCCTTGGGAATGATGAATCATTACAAAGAAGACTAGATACCCGAAGCATCAGTACTTGTAAAATTACAGCATAAGCTTCTGAACTCATGAGATGGAAGGTTTTTTTTTATTAGGGTGGAATACTGCAAAAACCTATTAACTATGGCAGTATGTGTAGGTATGTTATAAAAATTTGAATAAACTTTTGATACCTTGCCGAAGGCAAAAAGGGTTAGATGCAGTAATGCTGGTTGGTGGTTTGTGTGTATATGTGTGTGTTTGTACCTGTGGGTTTGGCACTCGATTGATAAATGCAATATCTCAAGGTAGCAATGATTGATATCTTTTATAGTTTTAAATTATAATATTCTAAGGAAGATTATTTTTGTTGGAGGTCAAATGCCATGTGCACCCAGCAGCAGTGAAAATCCCAAACCCTGGGGAAAAAAACCTCTTAATAGGTACTTTTTGCTCTTGGATGTGTATCTTGTTGATTTTTCGTAAAAGTCAAAGGTTATTTGAAGTCATCGAAGGTAATACTATAACCCTCCCCCCCCCCCATTGGTGTTTTGTGACCAACAACAATTTTGGCCGGACTTTTTTACCATTTCAAAAGTAAAACACAGGCAGAGCACAACATTTATTTTTTGACAATTGAATTGCCAGGTTATGAACATGTAGAGAGAATACAGTGACTTTAGCATAATTAGATACCATATACAATAATGAACTTCTTATGCAATCAAATCTCTTACAAGACACTCTTTGTTCAATTCGTTTTACTTTTTGAAGTTTCAAAGGTCATATTAGGTCAGTGAAGATTAAATTGTGGACACATCCATGAAGGAATGTAAATTTGAGGTTAACCAGGCTTACAGCAACCAAGAAGCCACTTTTGATGAAGAATCCCGAAGTCTTTGTACTTTCTGGCTTATTTTGTAATAAATGTTATTGATATTTGTACAAGTTATGTATGGGAAAACCTTTTTAATGTGTAATTTAATGGAATTCAGTTTACTTTTTTTGTTCAGTGTGATAGTTTTCGAAAGCAGAAAACAATCAGATATCCTCTTTTCCAGTGCTTCTCACTATGTATTGAGGGTGCTGTACATATGGCAACTCAACTGGCTCTCAGGCCAGTCAGGTTGAGTTGAGTTATGGTGTTTGAGTCGGTAAAAACAGGGCTCTGTTTATATTTTGCTTAAAATTCAGAGAACAAATTAAGAGATGTTGCAATGTATTTTGCCAATAAAGTTTTCATCTTTTATTATGCTCAACTCAAAATTAGCATCATGCAAGGAGCATTAAATAATAGAGTTTATAAAGTAATTGTTCAGTATACATGTCAGATGGTACTGCCTCAAGAATGCTCATTACCATTATATCTGAACTGGCCTTTCAAAAAATACCAAATTTGATCCAGATTGTTAAATTGGTTGCCACCCAACATGAAGTTGTAATTCACAAGCCAACGGCTTCTCCCACATTTGTGGTCGCTAATAGTGTTGTAAAACAACTACCCTTCAAGGCCTGATCATTATAAAAATAATTTGTTTGTTCACATCTCAGGTACTGTAGGTTACAATATATTAAAGATACAATACGGTAGATAGATCAAGAACAACAAGTCAAAAAATAAGCAATGATGGGCCATGCTTTAACAAGGGATAAGGGAAGATAAGGGAGGACAAGGGTTTGGTTGGGTTTTGTTGGGGTTTGTTGTGTGGGTTTTGTTGGGTGGGTTTGGTTGGGTTTTGTTGGGTTGGTTTGGTTGGGTTTTGTTGGGTTTTGTTGGGTGCGTTTGGTTGAGTTTTGTTGGATGGGTTTGATTGGCGTTTGCTGTCAGTGCAAGCAGTGCACAAGTTTGCTGCTGATTGCATCTAGCAGTAACATTACACCTGAGCATGTATTACCCTCTTGCAAATGCATTGGTCCAGCATTGTTAAATGCTTGTTGATTCATAACAACAATGCTTTGATTTAAGGTGAAAAAATAAAATTTCATTTAAATAATAATCACATTAAAATAGTACAAAGCCAAGTATGGAGTGGCCTAAGATGAGTATATTTATCTTCTACAGCGAGATAATAGTAGGATAATGCATGGTCACCTGGTGTAATGGACTAAGAGCAGTTGAGGTTGGTGAATAAGTATGAAAAAAATGCACTAATAAACACTAAATAGTCAGATCCAGGTATAATCGGTACAACCTCCCTAAATAAGAGAGATTTGTCCTGATTTTTAAATGTCATGCTTTGACTTTGAAAGTTCAACTGCTGTCACTGAACAATGTTATTCCTATCAATATTTCATTTTTGTATCACTGAAAGAAAAATCTTTAACCACAACTTAATAGTGCAGACTCATTTTCAGGATCAGTTTCCATTTTAATGGCATGCCTTCTTGCCAGTGATCTGAATGCAGAAGTCAAACCAAATGGACCATGATTAAGAATAAACATAATATTGAAACTGAAAAAGAAGAATGCCTTGACTTGCTTTCTAGTGTTCCTCTTTCTTTCTGCAACGACAGGATATGTTGGATGCAGGCCATCGACGAAGCAGAAAATTCTAGTTCCTGTTTTTGCTTTCTGTGTTTTTCTTTTGTTTGCATCTTTGACCTTTGACCTGCTGTGCAATTCATTCAGAAATGGTTTGATCAAGGAAATGATAGACTATCTCTGTTGATGAACTTAATACTGCATATTTCAAGCCATTCTGTGTAATAGTTTATACAGGTGCGACACAAAAGCAAATCATTGTAATAGACCAGTGAAGGATGAGGTTTCAGTTTCTGCTTTGTCCTTCCTTTCTTTTTTTATGTTTTATTGTTTAACCTGTTTGACCTGTGCTGCATGTCAGCTATGTCTTCATCCAACAAATGAATGCCCAGTTTCATTGTGGACCTGCAAAATTCTATTACTGCTGACAAAACTATGATAACAGATTAAAATGTCAAACAAAAGGTGAACCAGTTTAAAGGAAGGATGCTTAGTTGACATCTATCATAATGTTGGCACACTTAGTTTTCCTTGTATTTAAAATAACAGACCACGTGAGAACAATGGGATACATATTAGATTGGTGGAGCTATCGTGTTTATTCAATTTATTATTGTATAATAGATAATATTTCATGGGTTTTGTGATGGAATTCCTGAAAGTGTTTTCATTGACTGGCCACCAGAGAAAACAATTGCTGTTGTGATTGTTAGAGCTACAAATGTCAGCTTCATGGGAAAAAATGGTTTGACCTGCTGTTAGTGATTAGTCAGTAAAAATTTGTGTCAGTTATCATCCATTTATAAATCCATTGCACGTATACGGCTCCTACTTCCCTCACACAATACTATTTCACAATCCACTTACTGCAGAAAAGATTATTAGCTCCAATAAGATTCTTATCTGGTAGTGCTATAATAATTCCTTCAGAAAGAAAATTCAAAAGTTTTTTTTTTTTTTGCTGTAATAAATGCACATCATTTTTTTTTTCAAAAAGCCTTTTATATTCATGGAAACAGCGATATTATAAAATTCATCATGCTAGATTTAAAACTTTGTTGGATAAGTAAAGAACAAGTGATATTCATACTTCAGGCTTTGTTAATATCTTTATGCCAATTGTCACAAGGTCGTCCCAATTACTCCCCTGTGTAGGATCTTTCAAAACTCTCGGGAATTTTACAGCTCTCTGGGGCAATCAAAATACTAACAACCGACTCAAAAGACCACACTGACAATCGGTGTAAATTGAGAAAAAAAAAACCCAAAATATAATTAAGAAAATTGCTTCTCTTGCGTGTCCAGAAAAAAACAGTACTAAATTCATCAATAACAGCTTCAAATCAAGTTCGAATTCCCCATCTCTGTCTCCGTTACACTGACTGAAATTTCTCAAATAATGGGACCTTAACACTTAGATATCAAAATAAACACCCAAAACATACTCCGGCACACATTCACACACACACAGACTCACCTCATAAAAAAAACTCACCCACACACAATTGGCCAAGATACCTCACACCTCAAAAGTACACACGCGATACCCCCTTTAACCTTGATCTGGTTCACTGTTCTGAAATTAAACTGCCTGGTGGATTCCACCGGTACCCTCGGCAGCACAGGTTGTCGCTGGGACTCCTCTGGCCTTCCCCACGGGCTTTAGCAGTCTCGGCCTCAAATACCTCGACCCCATGTAACGACGAACGACGTGGCCCTCTGTAGCTCATGCGGTACCCGTCGTGCCCCTCAAGTGGTCACATGCGCCAGTAGGAAACCTTCAATCCCCAGTCTTGATCCCAATGCCAAGTTTACGGGGTCGATACCGTGGCCCTCAGCGGCTCACGTCCTAGTCGGGTGGCCTCAGCCCCTACACCGTGTACCCTCGTGAACAGAACTCAGGAACAGAATCGGGAATCATATCTCGGGAATATGAACCAAAACCAGAACCGAAAAAAAACCGAAACAAAACCGGAACCCTGGGAATAGAACACCATACCGTTATAAATACTGAGTTCAAACCTCCCACGTGAATAATTCCCTTAGCCCCCAATTTGAGCAAAGAATTAACACATTTTTCCACAAATTGAATAGCTTGGCTTCACAGCCTCTTAAAAGAATAATTATTCCCGCAACATGTCCCACAGACAAAATACAAGCTACATTGACGTTTCACCGATATGCTAACCGGTACGATCAAATACTCTCAAAACATTGGAGACACAGCTAGTGTACCTTCCTAGAATTATGAAGAAATACAACATTAACTTACAGGTTAGGACTCTCTCATAATCACGAACCTGGTTCCAAAGTAAGAATAAAGTAACAGCATCCTACTCAGGATTAACAAACTTAAAATTAACTAAATAAACACTTTTACGGCATCTCATGCCGGACTTCTCCTCTCTCTATGGACGTCTCGAGGTAAGTGACTAGAACCGCACCCTTAGGCAGGCTTCTTCGTACCCTCGGACTATCCCAACACTTTCCTACATTTACATAATAGAGAGCTGGCTTGCAAGGCACACCAAAAGGAATTTACACAGTCGGCAGCAGGTGCGAACGAGTTTGGAACGCCAACTGTGACACCAATTGTCTAGCACAGAAATATCTTGTCACCATTTTGTAGGAAACTGGGGTTGGTATATGGAACTCAATAAACAGATCCTTTATAGATTCTAATCCACAATTTCCTTCAAGACCAAACTAAAATCCCATTTGCTCATGGTAATTCTTCTAAGGCTGTTTTGACTTTTCATTGTTTCTTTCACTGGTATTGTTTTGTCATGATTGGCTTTTGCTAAGGATTACTGCTTGCAAAGCTTTGTTTTCTTTTCTCCCCTACCACCAAGCAGACTGTTATACTACAGTATTGTGTATTTACACCGTTAAAATAAACACAAAACTTAACCCAAGACCAAAGGATCTACTTATCTGTAAGATTTTTTTTTTTCTGATATCATTCAGGCTGTTCAACCTTCCACTGGTGACATCATATATGATTGTTTCCATGACAACAGTACCAGACAGGAGTTGGAAACAAGGATTCATCACATTAAACCAGTTGAGATGTTACTCCCAAAAGACATCTCAGAGAAAACTGAAAAACTCCTCAAAGGGATTCTATCTGACAGGTAATTGATATGAGACAAAAGTTTAGAGATCTGGTTTCTGGAACTAAATATAACTTTTCAGTTGCATTTTTCTCTCTACAGATTCATTGCCTGTCAAATTTGATATTGTCTTCCTAGAAATAATAATTCATTGCTTTGTTTGTATGAGAGGAAAGTTGTTGTGATTTCCAGGTCAAGGTCAAAATTTTATTTATATATTTTGCAACTTTTAAGAAATTGAGGTAGCCATACAGAAGCATTTGTTTTCCAACCATGTCTGCCAAGAGACTACTATTTCCTACCATTTGGAAGATTGGTCAGTTTACCTCTACCGTTGGTAGACGCTGTATAACACATTTGTGTTGGTGTTTGTAAAACCCCATCTAACTAACTAACTAACTAACTAACTCTACTGTTGGTATTTCCTATAGGTGAGTGAAATAACATTTTCAGGGCTTAATTGTCTCAGTGGCTTTAAGGTACCACTTGTGTAACTATCTGATCCTTTGTAGTGTATTTGCATAGTTTCAGGGCTGCAGTTCGTGGACTGGACTTTCAACTACCATTTTGTAGAGGTATCTTCTGATTTTGGATACTGTAAGTGCGAGGTGTCCTTTCTGAATGAGTCAACTCTGACTCCAAATTGCAATTTTTGCAGTAGTCTACAGAAATTCTCAATTGGGGCAGCTCTTTGATCGAAATCTAGTTCAAAAAATGCAGAATACTGTAGCCCATATGAAACAGGATGTACTGTACTGAGAGTTTTATGATTACACATTGGAGGTTTTGCATACTAACCCGCAACAATAAACTGAGATTCTGTCTGGATGAGGATGACTTTCAGACAGTTGTGAGAAGAACTTAAAGGGCCAATCCTCACACCCCAAACTTTAATTTTTGTAGTGGTTTACAGAAATTCTAAATTGGCTCAGCTCTTTGATTAATAACTAGTTTCAAACAATGCAATGTACCATAGCTCAAATAACACAGCGTGCACTGAACACAGAGTGTTTTGATCACACATTGGGGTCTTGTATAGACGAATCCAATTAGAGCTTGTTTTTAGAGACTGTAGGCCGTGATTAGTGGGGTCCATCAGCTTACACCATCTGTATTTATTGTTTACATGAATTTGGAACCCTCATATGTAGTGAAATTGGAGAAATCAAGATGCAAATTAATGTACAACCATCCATGATAGAGGTAAGCATGGAATTCGAAAGATTTGAAGGTGATGGACCCCAGTTATGGCCGACTGAAATCAGACCATCACTTGCTGTCCGAATTCGTGTATACTCACCCTAAAGCAATAAACTGAGTTTTTGTTGGGATGTGCCCAGACACAACCTCATGAGGAGGAATTCTAAGCAGTCATGGGAGGGCTTACTGTATGTGAGATGTTTGCAGAAAATTGCAACTGTTTTGTGTGAGAGGATCAGGTCTTTTTGTAAGTAAGGTAAGAGAATTGGAACTGTTGAGGGTGAGAGGATGAGGCTTTTTGAGATTATTTTTAAAAAGTGTGTCATCCTGGTGGTGCCACAAACTGGTAGAGAATACCTGTCGGCAATTAGAGGAAATACACATCTATGTAGGAGGTTACTATCTAAGTGTAAAGATGCTGTAACCAAGTAACTATTAATGAAGCATGACCTCTATGCATGCCCTTACAAACCACCCAGGGGTACACAGTGATTAACATATGGTGTGGTGCCAGAATCATAAAAATAATTCTTATTATGGCTGAACAAAAAATTAATTCACAAACTTTCTTGTCAAGAGACTTTAAAGTCTATAAGTCAGTCAAAGAAAATGGTTTTGTCAAGGAAGGGTATCTCTGGAGTTGAGGTCCATGAGTTATCATCATTCAGAGGCAAGCTTGGAGGTTGCAGAGTATGAAGATTCAAATTGTAAGGGTCATGGGTTCAATAGGCTAGAGGATAAGTTTGAATACACACAAAGGCAGTGTCATTTGCAATCAGGAGTTCAGGATTATTAGATTCCTTTGTAACTATCATATGGTTTGATCCTTTTAGATTTTTGACATTTTGTGATTTTTGATTTGTGAATATTAAAAGGTACCCTTTCTAAAAAATGTAATTGTTGAAATATTTGTATTCAGTGGAATGACAGACAGGAGACAAACTGACACTAGAGGTTTTTCTTTGAAGAAAATGGTTTACCCTCCCAAATATGGAGAAATTGTGAAATACTGAGCTCTGCACTTGCACTTTATTAATAATAATGTCTCACAAGTTTTATATGTAAGTTAATGTTTTTTCCTCTTTTCCCAGGAGGATTTGCACTCTAGGAAGTTATTTACAAGTTTTTTCTTATTTCTACATTCAGGGTAAACAGTCAGGATACAATACGTGTAGAAAGGTTTAGCAATGATTGTTTTGAAAAAACCAGGGCTTTTGAAGAAGTGACCTCATTCTTTTCTGATTGTCCAAGTGGGGAAGAATCATCCAGTAAGACTTCAATGTTATTCAGTTTTGAAACATTTCTTCTGATTTTTACACTAATCCCTATAACACACAGTATGGCTTCACTCATCACTTTAGAGGCTTTTCATATGACAGATCTTGTTGAAGTACATGATGTAGTGGACCACACTCAACATCGTTGCCCTTGAATATGTTCACAAACCCTATACCAGATTGCACGCTGTGTAGTAATCAGCGCAATGCCATGTGTACTTGGCATAGTTTCCTCCATGGCAGGTAGGTGTTGTAAATGCAAAGCCTTTATGGCCACAAGCTTTAAAATTTTGAAGTATGTATGGATGCAAAGAGAATTGATGCCATGATTAAGAAAGCTGGCTGGCTAATTTGAAATAATCAACTTCCTTTTCTGGACACATTCTACTACCCCTTTCTCAAACGCAAATTGAGATCTGTGACTTAAGCTGCTAAGCATCCATTACATGGAGATTTTCATGACAGAGTTATTACCAGGAGTGGTAGAATGAGACCTCCAGCAGCTGCAACAGATAGATTTGCTAATACATTTTTGACAAAGGCCATCTCTTTATATAACACCAGTCACTCAAGATTATCATTATGCAGTACTTACACTATTTTTTATCGCACTTTTATGTTTTTATGTTGTTTTATTTGTGCTTTTATGCGAGCTGAATTTGCTCATTTTTGAGCTGAATAAAGTGATATCTGTCTATCTATGACTACTGTTTCCATGAATATTTTGGTAGGTTTAGCAGGGAAGAACTGCAATAATACTGAATACTATGGCTTCATGTTACTGTAGGAATGTATTAAATTCTGAGCATGTCCAGTAGCATCAGGAGATGTACTGTTTGAAAGGGATAAATTAATGATAATGATAAATTAACAATTGTGGTGGGGGGTAATACCACATGAAAAAGCTCATTATTAGCATAATTATTCAAGTTCATGTCTAATACACAAAACACAAACATTAATTGATTGTTTTTTTGTTTCCATCCGATTTGAAAAAGTGCCTGGTCACAAATTTTTTAAAAACCAAAGTGACTGATTAAGACATCCAATTTGGCCTTGTTCAGATAGAGCCAATACATGTGGGAGAGAAGGCTTCAAGTTGCATTAATATAAAATGTACAGCTTAAGGAGAATCAAAAACATCATTGATAGTCTTCATTGAAAGTGTTTGATTTCATTAGATATTACAAGCCTACACAAAGTTTTGACCCACAGAGAAAAGTGATTTCAGTCTTGAAACTGATAGTTCGATAATGTTTATAGCTAAATAACAAAGCTGATCTTTTAATTAAAAAAAAAATAGCTGCATGTGGTCCTAGTTAGGATTGACCATGCAACTCACCATCTACAGATAAAATTTGATTTACATAGACAGAATTGATGAAAACAGGATTATATCAAGGACAGGTTACCTCTTCCCTGCAATGGACACATGAAAAACACCCAGTACAAATGCAGTAGTTCAAAATATTATTGTAATTCTGGACTGTGTGTGTATTATAATACCTAGTTCTTTGCTAGAAAACTCTGTAAATGTGATACATTAAGCTTTGAACAAAATAACTGTAGCTCAATGTTAGCAAGGAGTCCTTCAGAATACTGTAAAGATCATTTTTTATTTTGTGTAGTAATCCATGGTATTCTTCTCCACCTAAATTTCTTTTACGTAAAACTTATTACCAAAAATGTGTTTATAAGAATGGCCACAAAAATAATAATCCTTGGCATAATTATCTCATTAGCCTCAGTGTACAATCAAAGAGCAGTGTGAGAAATTCATTCATTTTACCCAAGTACAGAATTACTTTATTCAAGACTTCCTTTGTCCACAGAGAAGTCTCTTTTTAACCAATCTAAAGACTTAGATGATTTTTTGTAGACTTTTAGAGTTTTTTGAGGTTTTAGCAAGAACAAACTTTGTTTACATGTTTTATCATATCATTGTGTATAATCATATTTTACAAGTCTTTTTACAGATATTTTATATATTTATATACAAATCAAAGCAGCTAGTGAAATTGACCATCAGTGGGAGTCCTTCAGCCTTAAATTACCTTAATTTTATTGTCTATATACAATTCTAAATCCTCATATTCAGTAAAATTGAGGGAATCAAGAAGTATTTTAGTGTGCAATCATCCATGACACAGTGAAGCAAAGACTTTGAAAGATTAAAGCTGATGAACTACAGTTATGCCTGACAAAATCAGACTATCACTCGACTGTTGGAATTAATCTAATACTGGAATGAATAAATTCACTTTGTTTTATTCTTTACAGGAGACAATGGTTTACAACATGTGTTACGTCTTCCTGTGCCAGTTGTTTGTTGTTTGGCAGCACTTGTTGGATATCTTAGAGAGTTTAAATTGCATGGAATACTTAGACAAACCAGGTAGTGTGCAAATATTACAGTTTAATAAAAATCCACCCAATTTTCAGATATTCAAACTAGGAATCAAGCTACAAAATAGAGTGATTTTAGATAAAAAAGCAAATCAGATTTGGATTGCTTAGAAAATGAATGAGTAGCCTTGAAATTTTGAATTCTATTAAACTCCTTTTCTGTACAACCATATTTATTTTAAGTACTACCTTGAAGAGGGGTTAGTAATCTCATAATAAGTGCATCTGTAGTTTGAATACTAGTGGGCTTGGTGTTTAGTAACTAAGAAGATTTACTCACTTGTCAAGAAATAGTTTCAACCCTTGGTTCAGATTAGAAAAGGTCCTTCCCCCACTAATGTTAGATACTAACAGTAATTATCTACAGTGTTTAAACTTGGTCTTTCTTAAAGCTAAACATGCCAAGTAGCAAGAAGCACTTGAGCCTGCAGTATCAGCACTATGAAACAACAGTCCAGGTCTCACATTTCACAATTCAAATTGATATTGTCAGTTCCGTGCGTGGTATGACCATGAAGAATTTGAATCGACAGCACTGACAGCGGAGGCGTTTGCATCGCTATAATCTTGGAATGTCAAGATAGCACTTGGATGTTATATTAAGTGTTGGACTTTGGCTTTGATTTTTAGAATAATATTTGAAGAATATTATTTCCAACGTCAGCGTTCTTCACTTTGTGTTCCCTTCATATTACTTTCACATAAAAAAGCCAGTGAAACCCAGTATAACCGAACTTTCACATTTGGGAAAAAACATATTGTGGTGTAAAGGTTGCAGCCCACCATCACTAATTTTATATATTTTTGGTCATTAATTTTATGGAAAGTGAACAAAATTTGGCAGAATTATTCTGATTAGGGAGGATTCTTTATTTGTCTTCATTGTTGAAATGGACTGTTTAAACTTTATACAATCATTTGGACAGAGTAATTTTATGTATTTCCCTTTCTTGAAACAGGCAGTGCTGCTTTAAAGAAAAAAAGCATGAAAAAGACAAACAGTTGAACAGTTTTGTCTTTTGTATCCAACAATCTAAATATATACATGAAACATTCATCCATAGACTAAATACAATGTTTGCAGTAGTTTATAGATGCAGTAAGACAAGGTTCCTTGAATGTCACACTTTATTGTACTATTTGTCAAATTTAAACTTCTTTTAATTAAGTTATTGAAAAAATGTGTTTACATTTTCAAAATCAAAATAAACAATAATATAAAATAAACTGGCTGTGCAATCATATAAGAAGCTGTTTAACCTGTAAGTGTTCAGTTCTATATTCTGCAGTTTGTCTACATAATGTTATATTGCCTTTTGATGACATTTTGAAGAATTAATTTGAAAAACAGATAAAAATTTATTTTCTGGTAAATAATTTTACCAGAAGTTGCTGCTGGAAACAGCATAAGATTTGTAGATTTTCAGTCCTCACATATGAGTGTCAAAATAAGAATAATTTCCTAACAATTTTGAAGCATTTCTCCACATGATGGTTTTATAAATGCAAATATTTCCAAAAGATTAATCAGATACTCATACTCAGAAAGTGGAAACTGATAAATATTTAACAGGCTTTGAGTTTGAGATTCTCCATGTATGCTGGAAATGACACTCTTTAGAAAATTAAGGAGTGTGGTAGGTGAACTGTTATATTAAACTTTAATAAATCCATATGAGCTGCCATCCTTCATCTAGGTTTGCCAAAAATCACATTCCTCACAGTGATTGAGGTAGTGATGGTGTTTTACCTCACTTGCATGCCTCTGAGTCAAAATTCAAAGCCCAATTTAACCTTTTAAAAACATTTATCATCTACAGAAGTCTGAGGACATTTTCTAGCACTGAGAAGTATATGAAGCTTAATTCTTGTGTCATTTCGAATCTAGAAATTTTTAAGAATCAGGTGAGATTACTTCATTTTATATTTTGTCTTTGATTAAGGTAATGTAAAAATGTGGAAACATTTCTAACATGGACAAGTTATACATATTATTATATCAGCACATTGATGCTCAGATTGTGAATTTTTATTTCATTTATATTCAATGAATGCATTTGATGTAAAGAAAAAGTTAGTTAGATGGAGTTTTACAGCCCAGTTTCCATCCTTTTGGTTCAAGTCAAGCGGGCCATGGCCTTTTTTCCAGTCATTGCACACTGCTTTGTTTTCCCTACTCCATTGCTTATGCAGAGCATCTCACACAATAGCAAGAGGTTCCATTCTTAGAGACAATGGTATGACTCAACCTGGGAATAGAACCTGGACCTTCCCTGTGAGAGGCAGATATTCTTACTGCTAATTCAAACACGTGGTCAAAGGAGAAACTTAAGATTTCTGACAATGGTTAAGTGAACATTGTGAAATATATATTAATGTCTTTCTGCAAAGATGTGCAACTTTTACTAACATCTTCAACAACATTCAGTGTCATCGGTTATACTGTTATATCAAAGTATATTTGTCATGAGCTGTCACGTATCTCATCCCAAACAGATTTATTTCACTGAAGTCATCAAAATGTAAATAATAAATGTTTTCATGGTCGTATATATTAATGCCTAACCAAAATAATCATTAATTTTAAACCAATGCCACAGGCAGTTTTATGCTGTTATTATTAAATGTAGTAACTTCGCAGACTGAACACTCGAGTCAGTTCAGGTCAAAATCTGTCAATCCGTAAGGAATAATCAATAGTTGCAATTAAATGTAAATTGCTGCAATTCTTAAAGTTTTACTTGTAAATGTCAAACCGTGACATTAATCAGATTTGTAAAAGGTGGTGCTTGTTTTCATTAAACTCAAGTAAATTACAGATATTTCATTTTCTTTATGCCAGATGTCATATTTTAGAGGAAGATGCTTTAGTGCTTCTTGTCAAATTTTTGTTGTTTGTTTTTTTAGTTCCACTATATTTTGGAAGATTTGTGATTCACAGTCATTTTAAGCTTGAAAAACTATTTTTATTTGTTTTAAAAGTGTGGATGGATGTAAAACTGAGTGATTTTTTTACAGGCTGATGGGAAGATCAAAGGAACTCTCTTATGGGCTATTGACCATACGAGAACTAGTTTTGGTAGCAGACAACTCTCCAAGTGGATATCGCAACCCCTCCTTGATATAAGGTAAGTGTTTGTTTGGTTACTAGTCTCACAACAACCTGATGCGATTAATTGTTATATTGGATAAACTAATGGCAATGTGAATGGTGCCATGACTGTTACGTCTCCAAGTTTCCATCATGTTATAAGTTGGTCACCCTATTGACCATGTCTGCCACTCATAGCTGGTGTAGCTGGTACACCAGAATAATTACAATATATTCAAATTGGCTACAATAGAGTAGTTTTTAGGGAGATGCAGGTATATGGTGTAACCATGGCTGGAAGTGTAATTAACCCTTTACCGTTGTGCTCCAATCGGGGCATATTTGCGTGCCTCAAGAGTGGGGGGAAAAGCGGACTTAGCACACCCCGCATCAGCTTCCGTAGGCTATTGACCCCGTGACCTTAAACTATTGTCTCTCTCGTTGTTGTGGCCAAATTTTCAGGTAGCTTCTTGCAGTTTCGAGCTGCGCATGAAACAGTAAAGATGGGTGACAGCCATGCTCTCCACATCGGTCCAAAAGGACCCAAACAAAGGTTAAGGGTTAAAAAAAGCCTGTGGAGTGTGCCTACTGCAAAGCTGATGCCGCTGTCTCTGCATGTGTGTCCAGCCCCGTGGTGCAGATACTTTAGATTAGCCCTTTACCGTTGTACTCCAATCAGGGCATATTTGTGCGCCTTGGGAGTGGGCGGAACAGCGGACATAGCACGCCCCGCATCAGCTTCCGTAGGCTATTGACCCTGTGACCTTAAACTATTGTCTCTCTCGTTGTTGTGGCCAAATTTTTGGGTAGCTACCTGCAGTTTCGAGCTCCGCATAAAACAGGAAAGATGGGTGACAACCGCGCTCTCCATCTGGGTCCAAAAGAACCCAGACAATGGTTAAAGGTTTAACCAAATTTACAATGAAAAAATCTAATTTGTTTACTTTCCTTGTTGAATCTTGCCGTGTACATGTAAAATTTTTCGCACACATAGCATGTCCCTAGGTATTCTGCATGCCATCCAGTGCCTACATTTGCATAACTATAAGAAAGGTTTTAATTTCTCAAAGCATAGAAAAGGTTCATTTTCTCAGTCTCTTTTTGGTATGAGCTAGCTACTGGTGCAGTTTAAGAGATAAATTGTGGATAATAAGTTTGGAATTTCGGTAAACTTTGGGTGTTCCACAAGGATTTGTTTATATTACTTTATAAATTTTTGCTTTGTCTTGCAGTAAAATAAAGCAACGCCAAGATGCTATCCAAGAACTTATGGAGACTGACTTTCAAGCTTTGATTTCGTTGAAAGACTTTTTGAGCAAGGCCCCTGACCTAGAGAAGAGCTTGTGTAGTATTTATCATAAAAAGGTGATAATTATGAATTCATGTTTATTGCTTCTGCTTCAATTGTTAAAGGTAGTAAAGCCAAAAAGAGACAGCCTGTAGCGTGCTTCAAAATATGATGTAAGTTTTTTTTTTAGTGTATTGGGTTGACCATTTTTAAGGTTTTGAAAATATTAAGTGAACTTTGTAGTGGTTGTAAAGCTTGTGTTTCCAACATGGTCCTTGCAGCTGGTTTTGACTTGTTTAAGAATGTGTACAGAGCCAATACCCTTGTGTCATTTATGCACCTTGTGATGATGTAATATTACTTTACTCATGAAGATGACAAATGGTTTAGAGTTGTTTTTTATATGTTTGAATTTAACCACTTACTGTGTATATTGATGGTGTTTTAGAATGAATACGTACCATGAACCTGGCAAAGAAAGTTGCATGATGGGAACTTGTTTTTCTTTTGTTTGAAGTGTTCTCCAGCAGACTTTGTCAACATAACTCAAAATTTAAAAACCTTACACCATCTGTGTTCATCCCATGCTGAGTATGCACAGAAGGAAGTGCAATCTAAATTACTCCTTGAAGTATTCAACAAGATTCCAAGACTCTTACAAGATGTTGACAAGTACAGTCAAGCTCTAAATCAAGATGCAGCACGGTACAGTTTGTTTCATTTTTGGGTATTTGTGTGTTCTAATATATTCTATAGAAATACATGGGGGAAGGCATGTGCCCCCAAACATATTTTGACTGAAAATTGATTTATTAAAAACATATTTAAGCAACATTTATATGTAGGGTATGGAATGAGGTGTGAATAAAAAGAAAAGAAAGACTAGGCAGATTTGGAAATGTCATTTAAAGTGATCTGGGAGGGGTTTTCAGCCAAAATATTCCAATACCTTCCACACCAGCCTATGGTGTTGCTACATCTAGATATTTCTCAAACAATTCTCAGCCCCTTCCCCCCCTCACCAGTGCCCTAGCCTAAATCCTCGATCCACCACTGTTTTTGAAATTCATTTGGAGTTAGTCAGAGGGACTGAAAATGACCACCAACTTTGTCATTCTTTTGTAACATGTGTCCCCATATTCGTACCAAGGGTCCAAAATGTTAAATTTGGCCTTGTATGTCCAACAGATTGAAGGGGAACCTATTGATTTATGGAGGTTCCAACTGGTCACCTTAATTCCCAAAGTCCTGAGCTTTGCAGACCACTGACTCTTTTTTAGGACTTTCTAGGAAATGACTTGAAAAAACTCTTTAAGTAAAGCAACAAGTAAGACACCCTTGAAAACTTGTAATTTTTCCAAAGATGAGGGAAACACCCCCTCCCTAGGATGGTGATCTGTGAGTGTCCTTTTCAGAAAGTAGACATGGAAATCCCAGCCATAGCCTCATACCCAACTGAATTCTGAAAAAATACACACATATGGTTTTCCTATAAACACCTAAAAAAGGGTAACAAAAAATTGACTTAAATGTAGCACCAGATTCCATATGAGGGTACTTCAATGTTCTAAAATTTCTCAAAGAGGAGGGGAACCTCCTTCCCATAGACCTCTCCACCAGGGCAGTGCTAGGGACCTGCAGTTAGCCTCCAGTCCTGCCTATGAAAGAGTAGATGGTATATGCCCTATCATAGAATTTGGCAGTACCATTTGTGTCCCCATTCATTAGACTCTTGAGGTGCCCCTGCCTGTTTGTCAAATTGGAGAATGGGTGGTCATTTGTTTTTGACACTGCTGACCATCAGACTTTAATCCTGGATATTTTCATGTCTAGAGAGTGCATCATCTGAACATTTCACCTTTTGGTGTGAACACAAATGAACATTTATATTATAATGGTAGCATTTTCATTATAATGGGAGATTGCAGAATATTTCAAAGCAAAACATTTATGCAAGAAATTGTCTCATTGTTGAACGGCCAAATGGAATTGAGTTTTGTAATTAGTTCAATATAATTCAAATTTATTTCACATACGTTTAATATCCACAAGTTATAAGATGAAAAGGAAAATCTAAAGCACCTCCTTACCAATGACTTTGTTCAGGGAGAAATGGCCCTTGGGCCTGATGTTCTGGTGCAAACATGGTTTAAAATTGACAACTCTTTTGGTGTTTTCTCTCAACAGAGAGGGAGACAAAACAAGACTCTTTGTTAAACCTGAGGAGTTCCCCAAAGTTGAGAAATGTATGCAAGACATTGAAAAGCTGAATGCAATTATGATGGAGCATCGTAGGAAAATTAGACTTCAACTAAGGATGCCGTCCCTGACTTTTGCAACTGTTTCTGGGTATGAGGTAAGCCTGATATAAAACATATACATGGCTAGGCAAAAGGCAGAGTTGAAACGTTTCATGACCTGAGTCACTAATATTAAAAGGGAAAAACTTGAAGAAAGTTTTATTAATTTTTCTATAAAAATCTTACAATGATGCTGCATTGACTTTTTGAGATCAGTGGATGGACATGAAAAGTGACAATTTCTTTAGCAATTAAGCCTGAAGAAATTTGTTCATAAATTTGACATTGTATTACCTACTTTTTGATACCTCTTGGTTTTTTGATCTTTTCTCAAGAAAGATCCTTCAGAAACAGCACAATACTGGTTTTCAATTTTACAAAAACTGAATACATACACAAAGTTATGGAAGGGGACTTTGAAAGAAACTTGTTTTGTCAAGTATTCACAGAAGATGTAAATCTTTTGCAAAGCTCATATGATGCCCTTGTAGCATACAAATGTCCATAGCAAGTTCCAACACAAACTGATGCATACCTCACAAAGTATGTGTGCTTGCTGTTTGGCAATCATGGAAGAGCAGAAGACTTTATAATTTCAAACAATAACTGTTGTCAATACCAATGGCTTAGGATGAAGATAACATCAAGTAGGTGTGTCATTATGAAAACTGACTTGATGCTTGTTGCTCAGCATTAGCAGTTTTGGAGTAGGGAAACAAACCAGTCAGCCACAACTTGAAAAAAGGGCCTTTGGCCAGCCCTACTGTACTTAAACTAATTGTTAGAAACTGAGCTGTCAAACTCCATCTAACTAAATAGCTAGCAAGAATTACCCACAGATATCAATTAGTTTCAGTTCTTACATACAGTAGGTTATATTGAAGTACAGTAGTTTGACTTGTATAGGGAGTATTTCTATTTGCTTGGTGGATGTCACTTCGAGGTGATTGGCATCTCCTGACCTAGAGCTAGTTGTGCTCTCAAACTCTTTCCTCTTCAAGCTATTTGCTGCCGAACTTTTTTAGGTTCAAGCTCCTTTATAGCTGCCTTCTAGGCAAATATTGTTATGTATTTCTTTGCTTAAGATAATGTATGTTTTAAATGCATATATGTATCTAATACAATACTTAGCATCACTGCAGTATTTTTAATTCGTCAAATTGTTGGGTTTGTTTAAGCGGTTGGTTTTCTTCTTCTTTGGATATTTAACCCATGAATTTCAGATGATCAATTATTTTTGCTTTTATTCTCTTTGCAGTATCTTGTTGAAATTAAGAATGTATCTACCAGTCTGGTGCCTAACACATGGAAGAGGATCAGCTCGTAAGAAAATATTACAAATTCTATAATATTAGTAAATAAAGAGACATGTCACATGCAATTGCACTTTATGAGATAAGTTTGAGAGAAGATCCAACTTTTGGTCAACCTTTTTGATTTTCTAGCACAAGCAAAGTTAACATCTTTTTTGTTTGT
Organism: Holothuria scabra; assembly: GCA_037179385.1. NCBI lineage: Eukaryota > Metazoa > Echinodermata > Holothuroidea > Aspidochirotida > Holothuriidae > Holothuria > Holothuria scabra. The sequence goes on from CM074188.1 coordinate 1,284,222, forward strand.
TAGAAATTTTGACAAAAGTATTTCACTTAAAAAATTGCATTTTAGGACTTAACTTTATCCGTGGTAATACTAAGTGCCAAAACTTCTTTGTCATTATGGGAATCCCTATCCCTGTAGGCGATATAGGTGGATTTGATCAAAGCACTCATTGAGATTGTTTTTAAGACCCATAAAACAAATTTTGGATGACTTGACCACAGCACTTGGGTGTCCTTGTTCTGTAACGATTGTAGAAATACTTAGCATTTGGAATGTTTTTAAGTGGTTTCTCAGGATGCTTTCTGAAGTTTGCAAACTTCTTGTGTCATTTTTGAGTATCCTATATTGTGAAGTAGGTCACATCTAAAAAGGTTTTGTAATCTTTCATTTCAGAACAAAACAAATGTCACGATTCAGACCACCATTTGTAGAGGAAACTTTTAAAGAGTTGTGTCAAGCCAGAGAAAAGCTGGTGATAGCCTGTCAAGAGGCATGGCTTAAATTTGTGGAGTAAGTTAATTGTATCTGTGAATTTATTTTGTTAAGGATCAACTTTAACATCATCTGCCATGGGCTGTTATTGAAACGTCTGCTTAGCATCAAGATATCAAGACTTTCGTTTAAATGGTTTAATCCTAGATTACAGTGTAATTTATAGGAAAGGGTAATGCTTTTTTAGGCTTTGCTACAAACCAACAGTCTTTTGTACTGTTTAGTACACTTGGGTGAATTCCTTGTCTTTGGAGTTAGTTAGTCAGTTAGTTAGTTAGACTGTTTCTTTCCAGTTTTGGCTCACTGGTTTCTTTTCCCTACTGAATTGCTTATGCTGAGCACCAAGCACAATGCAGTAGGTTCCATTTTTAAAGTCTTCAGTATGATCCTTCCAGGATTCAAACTCCTGACCTCCCAGCTGCAAGTAGAGTTCTTTAAACACTTGATCATGCAGATGGTCATTCTTGTCTTTGGAGTCAGGCACTGCATCTTAATTAATCAGACCTATCAATCTCTAGTTCAGAGCCACTTTTCCTGGTTTTAAGTCATATACAGTAGGTACAATTTTCTACCAGTCATGGCATTTTTGTTTCTTCAAAAGGTAGCTTACAAGATTTTTGTGTGTACTAAACCTTTTGACCTTTTATGCTTATTAAAGTTTTCCTGAAGTATTTTAACAAATGTGGACCTTTTAGTGTAATTCTTACTGTTATCACCAGTTTTTCTTCCATCATGAGCACTAATGTAAGGCCTACTTCCAGTTGGGTAGTGTGTGGTGGCCTCACACAAAGTTTTTTAAATGTGAGGGGTACACATATCAACAACAATAACCCAGGTTGACAGGATGACAAGTTCTTTAAAGGTTCACAACGATTTATTAGTCCTCTTGATAAACAACCACAAATAGAATGCAGTTGAATTGTTTCTGGAATGAATATTACGAGAGTGTCCTAATTACAGGTATTGCTGAGTTGATGGACAAAATCAAAACTTTTTACAAATAATGCTCTGAGCTTTGAGCAACAAACATCACAGAAACTCTGCAGACAGTGCATTACACTGATTTGTCAAAGAAGTAAATTCATATGCATAAATCATAATTGCACCATGCGAATGGTCAGATGAAATGTGAGTATTTCCACACGGCTGGCATGCACATATTTCTATTTGTTCCATATCAGTAACAACTCTACTATGACGTCATAGTCTGACATTCATGACCTTGAAGTTGACCTTCAGCTCATTGTGCAAGTAGCATAAAACAATAACATTTGTAACTGCAATAACAAATCATAAATAAATATTGTAAGTCTTAACAGTGTTAAATTAAATTAAGTAATACTATAAATACATCTCTACACTAAGATTATTGACCGGGTGTTCGGTCTAACAGTAAGAGCATCTGCCTCTCACGCAGAAGGCCTGGGCTCTGTTTCCCTGTCTGGCCATATCAAAGACTCTAAAAATGGAACCTACCGCCGTTGTGCTTGATGCTGCGCATAAGGAATGGAGTCAGGAAAACAAGCAAGTGAGCCAAGACTGGAAAAAAGGCTGTGGCTGGCTCGACTTGAACCAGTAGGTTGGAAACTGGGCTCTATCTAACTAACTAACACACTAAGATTATATAACATGCTGATATCAGAGAGTTCTAATGATTACCTGAAAGGAAATCATAATGATTGTAATGTATCAGAGGCCAAAGAAGTTATTTTACAAGATTACTTTGAACTCACTTTTGCCTAATCATCCACCAACATGTCTAAGGTATTTAGTCATGTTAAAGTGGAAGTAGGTAGCCAAAATTATTTGGAATTCGGAATAACTTCACAGAAAAAGCAGGGAAGGATTGATCAGGTAGTTCTGGGATATGAATTTCCCATGGTCTTTTTTAGGACTTGACCTTGTTTAAGTCTTATAAACATATAATCATAATTCAAACAAAAATTTGTGCTAGAGATGTGTTCTCTTGGAAACAAACAACATCAGGTAGTGTCATCCCCAACGGCTTTGCACAATTGTCTGCACTTATACCATGAATTTGTATTCGTACTCCTATGTGTGCCTGTACTTGCACTCACAGATTTTTTACTCACAAATGATTCATTGTGTCTTTTGTTAAAACTTTACACACCTTGTATAAAAATCTGTTACCCTTGTTGACTTATACTGTTACTATATAAGTGTGGTATCATTGGTCAAAAATTTAAACTTTGTAGGAGAGAGACAGTTGAAATAAAGAAACGTTACCCATGGTCATGATGTAAACAAGTGACTTCATTTGAATCAACAAACGTGGAGGATGCTGGGTAATAAAAACTGCCTGTTACTCCACAACTGTATTCGTTCTCTAGAGGTCAGTGAGGTCATTTTTTTATTTGAGGGCATCTTCTAAATGTTGCATGTAACTACTTGAATTAAATCTGGTTTTTATGAGACTTAAAAAATTTTTTAATGTTTCCAATTTTACATTTTTTCAGGGCATTTGGTGAGAAATTCTTCACATATCGACGAGCTATCAAATTTTTAGCTGGACTTGATTGTCTTTTTGCATTATCTGAGGTTGCCAAGCAGGATGGATACTGTAGGTAGGTGTTGGTTATCTTGCACTATAATATTTGCTGGTATTAATGCAGAAATAAGATAAAAATAGGTGCAGAAAAGGTGTTACATTTGTCTTTTGGAGAGGGAGTCAATTGTTGGCAAAGGTCTGAACTATGTAAGAAACTATAATGGCTGGTGATCTAATTCTCCCTGAATCTTTCTTTAGCAAGAAGATGGTGATGTGGAAGAGGCAAGTAAGAAGTTTAGATGAGTTCATGTGTACCATTCTCTGGGTTAGTTTACATAGTGGACTCCTACTTTGGAGTTGTTACCTGTGAGTTGGTTATTTCTTAAATGAAGACCCTCAAATGATTGGAGTTTTCACAATTCATTTATGAAATATATATTTAATAACCTAGTGTGGTAGGATAGCAAATGTGACAAACTATGCACATATCTAGTAACAAAGTGATCCCATAGATTTGTCAGCCATTTGTAAGGTCTGTCTTTACATTTCTTCCATCTACCTGTAGCATGAATGGTTGTATTCAATTTAAAACCTGAATTTTATATGCATTTGGGGTTGTTTTCAGTCATCTGTTGGTATTGGTAATCAAAATAATAAACTAAATTAGAGGCTGATGGAACCCAACAATGTCCCACCATGACTTGATTGCCAAATTCTTCCATCTGTCAAAAAATGGACCTTACTTCTTTTTGTCAACATATTTCAAGAGCAAAAAAGATAAACGAATCTGAAGAAAAACTATTTAGCAATGATAGTATGTATTCTAACTTAAAAAAAGTGGTAGTTTTCTTATCATTGAACAGTAAGGCATGAATTATACAAAACCTTCAGGCCAATGCTGGCTTTAGTCTCATGTCCATTTAATTTTGGGGGGAAATTGTGTTTTAAATATAATTCTGAGGTGAATTTGGTTCAAAGGACACAATTTCAACATAAAAGTCAACTTATTCCCCTAAGTTTTCCCAACAGGGATAGGAAATTCCTAAGTTTGATGTTAAAGCTAATGGAATTGTTGGTACAAGTGCAAGGATGTTCCTAATGCAAGCCGGGCTTTGGAAGGAGGCATCCTGGGTGGGTTGCCATTGCTAGCCACTCCTTTATTGTGAGCAAATTAGTTAAATCAAACATTGTAGGGAAATGAATCCTGAGCCACAGAATTGTTGGAGTCAGGCAAGTTGTTTACAAATTTTCCACAAAAAAGCATTAACTGGATACAATAAAATATCAAAGTAAACTGTGCCAAATATGTAAGTGTGCAGGAATTTTCTGAAATCAAAACTTTCTACAACTTTTTGATATTAAATGAATGATGACATTAATTATTTTCATAATATGATGTTGTTTAGAATTTTTTATCATTGGAAAATGATTACTCTATATCCTCCTCATAAGTCAACTTCCTTCACATGTAAATTTTTAGTGTATTGCATTGACCCCCTGAAGTTACTCTAAATTAACACTGAAAAAAAATGCCATTAGTTGATTAGATTTTAACCTTTCTTGACATAATCTTTTGAAATTTTAATGCTTCTTCTTCTCAGATTGCTATTTATCCATCTCTTCCAAAGTTCTGTGGTATTATTTGTTCATTTAATTTCAACAGGCCTGAAATTTTGGACTCTGCCACATCTGTCATCAATATAGAAAATGGTCGACACCCAGTTGTGAGCTCCTTACTAGGTGAAGGTGAACAGTACATGCCAAACAGCACCCATCTTGAAGTAAGTATTGAGTTCATATCTTCATATCTTAGGCCAAGTAAATGAAACAAATAGTTTCTCTTCTTAAATTTTCAAAAAATTGGGGTATGAGGTTTTTTTTACTTTTGTAATGAACATCTTGCATAATGTTGGAAAGCTTTGAGTGCTACATGTTCTAAAAACACCAGTGAAGACTTAGAGAGATTATTTCTGCAGTCAGGACAAAACATGTTTGGCAAAATATGGTAATGTTATTGTTAAAAAGAAATTCATGCAGCAGGGGGAAATATGTGCAGGAGAAGGAGACTACTTATTCATTTTGCCTCACTTGCAAAGTGCAGGTGTAGTGTGGGGTTCCATAGGGTAGTTTAATTGAGTACATATACCTCCATTTATATTGTTGTATGCAACTTAACAGGTTTTTAATCTACCACAATTGAGATTAAATGTAAAGTGTTTATATTGTACATCAGTTTTTGAGTGTAGTTTGTAATTTCAAGGTTCTTGCCCCTTTTTCTTGGGGATTTTTCAAGAGGCAAATTATGTGGGCATGTTTTCTGACAAGTGGTCCAGCCATAGTCCTCAGGTAACAGCACTTTTCACAACTAAAGTTGTTTTAACCAAGCTTGCATCAGATTGTTTGTTCTGCATACTTTTGCCTTTTTCATGGGAGATTAAATAAAATATTGCAGAGGGAAAGTTTCATGAACAGATAAAATAAAAAGGCATTCCAAGCAAATAGGGCATTCCTTGCCCAACCAAATATTGACAGCCACTCCTCTTAAGAATACCTTTCCTAAGAAAGCAGGGTTAACCTTGTGATATATTCATTTACTTTGAAGCTGATAACGTTTTGTTTTACAGTGTGGTAAAGAGAGTTTTATGAGTGTGAGTGGACCCAACATGGGAGGTAAGAGCTCGTACTTGAAACAAGTAGCCCTGATTGTACTACTAGCACAGATTGGAAGTTTTGTCCCAGCAGAAGAAGCTTCTTTGACTCCAATGGATGCCATTTATGTCAGGTAAAATTGGTACTTTTGTTTCAATTACACTGTAATTGTTAATTACATTGTAAGAAATGTTTCAAAATGTCAAAGTTTTTAATGAACCTTACATTAGAAATGGCCAAGAACTGCATGGTTTAAAGCAGATTTTTGCAATGAGTACAGTCTGTAAAAATGTTTAACATGAATGCTTTTATCAGAAGTGGCTCTGATTTCTTTAGGATTGTATGTATTACTACATCATATGAAAACTGACACTTGACCTTCACTGACAGTCAGCTGAAAGAAAAAAAAGAATATAATGTGGTAGTATAATGGGAAGCCCAGAGAGATAGAGGGGGATGCACTGGAAGTGAGAACAGTGTTGAGTGTATGGCTTCAACTTAGGCAACAAGTCATACAGTAGCAAAAGGATGCAACTGCCAGACATGCTTTGTTGTTATACACATTGCAATAGTAGAATCAAACTGATTTGCTTTTGTGATGTGTGAAGCAACAAAACAAAAACTACTACAGCTACTTCAGCTTGCCTATTTTGAAGAAGTGGTGTCTTCTGTATTTTGTCACTGTATCCATTAGAAGGGTACTGGTAGAGACTGTTTGGACTTTCCTGTTAGTCACTAGATAACCCCAATCCCACTAGTGTGTATTTATTTTAATTTTCCAGAATGGGTGCATCTGACAACATCTTTAAACACAAGAGTACATTTATGGTGGAGTTGCTGGAGGCATCAACTATCCTGAACGAAGCCACACCACGGAGTCTTGTCATCCTAGATGAACTGGGTAGAGGAACCAGCACCCATGACGGTGTAGCCATTGCTTATGCTGCTGCCAAATATTTAATAACGGAGGTATCTTAATTTTACCAATTTTACCTTTGAAATCATGTAATAACAAATAATATTTTGAGTCCCACTTTATTATATGTTTATGAGTATGACAGTCACTTAAGATGTCCATTTGTAACTCTCAGCCATAAATATGACATTTTCATATTTTCTACATTAATTTCAAAAGCATACTTGCACATAATGGCCAAATTCCAAATGCTGCAGGACACATACCCAAAATTAAGGACACTTTTTCAAATCCAAAGTAAAAATATATATATTAATATATAAATATATTAATTTTATTTAGCTTAATTCAAGATTATGCCCACTTAATATGAAAAATTGATTTTAAGTTCAATAGGAATATATTGTTCTCGTGATTGAAACTATAACAAATTGGGGAAAGGTTGTTTTGTATTAAATTTATTGCAAAATTATTACAAATAGCCTCTCTTATTTCTTTGAGAGCCTTAATTTTCTGCAAGACATAAAAGAGTACTTTAGGCTAAAATTTATAAAGTAACAAAAAGGTTGAAAAATTGCTTTTTATTTGGTGTAATAGTGGAGAGTTTGTTTGTCTGTTTTAATTTAGTTAATGTTTAGGATCAGGAAACCACTTGACTCATGAAGGAATGCTTCCTGAACAAAAGATGTGAGTCCCAAGAAATGAGCATGTGTACCCTGCAAAAGTTGTACGGCAGGCCTCTTGTATACGATACAATAGACACAAACCACTCACAAACCTACTCAGACCTCAGTGACATGAAGAATTAAAGTGTTTTATGAATGTGATTGAAATCTGATTATATTTAATTGGGATTAAGAGGTTTTTCAGGGGGAGGGGGGGGCATGAAAATGTCTTGGTCAAAGGTCATCTTATTCTCTTGACCTGTGATAGCTTTTAAGTTCTCCTAAATAAAGTATCCAATAATCAGCAAATTTGTCCAGAGGTATGATTGATATCAGAGAGCTTCCGCAAGTGTTCTATTTCAGTTCAATTAGTATCTTACCACTGTTCACCTCAACCACTATATATCCAGTCATAATTTTGAGTAGCACTATCATTAATACAATCTTCCCACTCACTGCATAATGTTTGTAACATCTAATGACTGAGAGCTCACCTTGATGGGTTTTTTTTAAGATAAATTTTTAGGGAATGTTTATGATCAGAATTTTGATTCTCTCTCCAGTATTTGAACAAGCACTGTTTAGGGAACCTGTGTGAGATAATTAAGTACATACAGTTCGTTAAGTTCTGCAGACTGAGAGAATTTTGTATATTTTCAATATTCAGATATACAGCATTTTTGCTTTGTATGCCAATTAAAGTTCATTGTGAAGATATTACTTCTAGGATCTTCATATTTTACTTTTTGAGACAAAACATGGGCTTCTCTACTTAGTACTAGAGTGTGACTTTCTTAATATAACAGCTCATATCAGAGATCATTTAATATTAGTAATCTTTTTTTTTCATGTTATTGCTTGATTCATGATTTTGCACGCACATTATTTTTTATCTATGATGTCAAAACACTGTTAATGTAAACTGTTATGATTCATGAGCTGGCGATGACTGAGTGCCCTCCATCATGATGAGGCTGTGCTTGCTTCTAAAAATAGTTTAGCTTATCAGGAATTTATTCATTCTGGAATCTGTGACATCATTATTACATCTGTATACATGAGGCATAGTTCAGTATTCTATCTGCGTGTAAAGTGTCATGATAGAAGATTGTGAGTGTCATGGGAAACCTTAGAATGAGGGAAAAGAATAATATTATTTAAGGCATATGACTGGTTTCCTTATGAAGGGTACTCTAACCAAAATGTACATACTTGCCTGATATGATAAGGTAATGATTCTGCATTTCAAAATATTTTTGCTCCTTTTCTCAACTTTATGCTGGACAGCTCATTGGCTTAACTTACCATGCAATATATATGTTACAAACATCTAAGGACATACCTATGAGGAAATCAATGATAGAGTGACATGATTTTTTAATGTTCTTCGCACACATATCCATTTTTCCACAGTCTTAGTCTAAGACAGAAGTTTTGCTTCTTCAAATATCAATGGATAGTAGCTTGTAAATGTCTCTATCATTCATTGTAACTGTTACCTCACAGTACACAGTGTGAAGAACAAAATGCCACCTGTTTGATTTTAGCTCTCTCTGTCTTTTTTTGTGTTGCTTCAATTCTCCAACTGCACCATTTTGTTTATAATATAGCAATGCAATTGATATATCATGCATTAGCGTTGCCTTGTTTTCAATGAGACCACATTTTATACTGCATGTATTTTCTTTTTCCTCCTAGGTCAAATGTATAACCCTGTTTGTTACACACTATCCACCCTTGGCAGAATTGGAGCAGCTATATGAAGGCACTGTTAGAAACTATCATATGGCATTTCTTCTCCAACAGGACAGTGGTAAGTAATGAAAAAGTTACAGGTTTTTATTGACGTGTACCTAAAGTCTGAAATTTCACAAATACATATATTTTTTTTTATACATTTTTTTTTTTTTTTTATATATTTTTTATACATATATATTTTTTGTTCAAGTCTCTTAATTTACTCAGATTCACGGACCTCATTAGACTGAATATAGCCAAGTTTGTTTATCACTCTCAACGGAATCAATTGCCACCTTCTCTAAAAGATTTTTTCGTCCCTAATTCTGCAATTCATGAACACTGTACTAGACAATCCGATTACTTGCATATCTCCAGCTGTAGATCAACCTTTTTAATGAAAGGATTACACTACCGTGCAGCCACCTTGTGGAATTCTATTCCAGTTACATTGAAGCGCAAGCCGTCTATTTTTAGTTTTAAGAGGAACCTTCAAAATTATTTCATCGGAATGTATTAAAAGAGAGAGAAAAAAATCCTTTCCTTCTATTTCTTACCATTTAGGTAGTATTAGACTTGGCTCCTATGTAGGGTCTTGAGGTATGGTTTGGTGTTAGTAGGTGGTTGGGGGGGGATGTAGGTGGGGTGGGAGAGGGTGTGTGGTATGGGACTATGGGTGGTTGTTCTAGGTGTTAGATTGTTTTGCCGTCTGCACTTAATGTTACCAACATTTGTTCCCTTATTCGGCACTCTTTTGTTTGCGACTAAGTATCTTAAGTTGTTTTGTTTTTGTACTTTACACTTTTTCTTTCAAGGGAGTGTTCTGCCTTTAATGTTAAGCCCCCAAGGGTTTTGTAGATCACTTCCTTTCACTACTCTGTCTATTCTATATTGTTACTATGTAACTGTTATATTATGTAATATTGTACATTGTAGTGAAAAAACAAATAAATGAAATGAAATGAATGAAATGTACGATAGCAAGAAAAAATGAATTCAAACAGTCCAACTCCCATCTTCACAGGACATTCCTTAGCTGAGATATAAAATGCTGAGTATTCATATACTTCAAAATGGTAGATTGAACAGTAATTTGTGATGTCATGCTGATCATATTTTAGTCTTTGTGTTTCTTTATTTTTTTGAAAGCTTGCTGCACCTTTATAATGCAATCAATTTCTTACTGCTGACTTGACCATGCTAACCTTTTCTGTAAAACCTGCTATGCAAGAAAACAGGAAGCATTCAAACACTTGAAAGCAATTTTTATTTCAAAGGGAAAAAAGTCAGTAATATGATTTGTAAAAGAAGAATGTCATAACGTATTGTACAATGGACTATTTCAATTTTTATGGGAATAAATTTCAACATTTAATATCTCAGCAATGAAACAAGGTATGACAACTGAAGAGCCAAATTCTTAATTTTACAAATTCTGAAATATATGTTTTTAAATGGTTGATTTAGTTTACTGTAGGTGCACTTGAAACTATTGCAGTAAGTACATACAGATACTAAAAAATGGTACAAGTGCTTGTTAAAATGTGTGTGAGTATGGCTATTTTATTTTAAATCCTGCATAATCATTGTTTTTGAAACATGTAAACATTGAAACCAACTTGGGAAAACTTGCTTTACATCCCATTATAACAGAGTACCACATATATCAGTAAAACAGAAGTTTTACACTCTTGTCTTAGTGATACAAACTACACCAAAGCTTATGATGAAAGTAAAGACTTTTCTGGATGATGTCCAGAACCACCAAATGGGACTTGGTGAATCACAAATAAATGCTGCTCATGTTATAATGTCTCATATTTCTCTTAATTCCAAAACTGATGTATGATTAAAGGTCAGTTTTAAAACACGGTGACTTCATAATGTTACAACGGACAAATATGGAACCTCCAGTAATAAGAACTGCACAATCGTCTGATCTTTTAGGTTACAAACTTCTCATCAACCCAAACATTGCTCACTTAATTTACATAAGATTCATATTCATTTAGTTGTGTTCATTTTTTCTTCAGAAAAAGAAGATGTAACCCAACCAGTGTTGACTTTTTTATACCAACTGGTCAGAGGAGCAGCATCACGCAGCTACGGTTTAAACGTAGCACGACTTGCTGACTTATCTGAGGAGATCTTGCAGATGGCTGCAAAAAAGTCACAAGAGTTGGAACATTTGGTGTTTAATAAAAGGTATTGTAGAGTAAACATTTAACAAATATCAGCACCTTTTCATGAGTTATTTAATGTGGCATGTTTACCTTACAGTGGTTAATTGAGTTGGTACATCGAATTCATTAAATTTTTCTTAACCTGTAAAGTTTTCTTCACAAACTTATCGTAACTTTTAAAATCAGGTTGGTTGAGCACCAGGAAAGACAGTTCATCTCACTCACATGTGGCATTCAAACCCTGACAGTAAGGCAATTTTGATTTTGAAGAGAATAGTTTGGTAAAATGACACCATAAACAATGGGCACATAATTAAGTATCAATGCTTTGTTTGTAAACACTTTGTGGCAAATTCTGGAAGACCTTACACAGAAAATATGCAGGATTTACAAAATTGTGCAAGCTTCTTACTCAGACAACCAAATCTATTTTCCTTAGCATAGCTCATAATGGCTTACAGACATGTGCTATTGTTAATCAAGTTTTTTTCGTCAGCTATGTGCATGCCTGGAAAAATTGATGTACTTTTGCATGAAGCTAACTTGCAAATTCAGTGTCAGGGAAATGTGCAATATAGATGGGGGAAATTGTGATAGCATCCACTGTCCCATTCTGTTTCTAGACATATTCAAATCATTCTGAAAATCAACAGGACACAGGGATGCTTACTACTGCTCATGTGCACTGCATTTTTTGACCTACCATACTGTCCTGAAATCTTTAAGTCCCTAATGACAAATAATCAAACTTAGCCAATCCTCATTTCAGACATAAAAATAAGTGTTTCATGGGTGAATCATTAACACAATTAGGTTTTAAAAAATTGTGACCAGACACTTTTTCCCATGTTGAATTGCCCTGCCTGTAAAAACCCTGTCCACACCTTTTTGCTTCAGTGAAGGAAGGTCAACAAAAACCAGAAAAGAAACTGCTTGCCTTTCACACTTTGCAAACAGTGGCACATCTGGCTGGTATTATTCAGCCTTTGTTCACATCTTTCTCTAGCTGCCTCTTTTCAAGTTTTATGGTCCTTGGAGTTTGCTTGAATGAGTTAAGCAGGAAGTCGGGTAAAATTTGATTACCCCACCAAACCTCCCTTTTGGTGGGGACTTGGGTGAAATATCGAATAGGGAAAGAAATTCCTCATGTGAAGTTATGCAAAACACTGTAACAAACCAGGGCACAGAAAAAATTCTAAATTGTGCTTTTGGATGTGAAGCTTGGCTCTTTATGCAAATAATATGCATTACCATGTAATATTTACCCTTCAACAACCTTAGTTATTCATTAATATAAACTCAACACAGTCCTTTTTTATTCACTTCTAACTCCCCATCTTATGTGGTTAAAATGGAAGTTTTCTGTACTGGTACTCAATTTGCTTAAGATCAGTTATAATCATGTTATTTACAACATGTTATTAAGAATATTTTGAAGTTACAGTACAAGAATGACCACACTTAACAATATGTTTTGTGGATTTTGATCTAATTTTTGTTAATTGTACTTATTTCAGAAAGCCCTAAATATTAAGCTGGGGATAGTTTTGTTTGGTAAACAATTATTACAGTACCAGGATTCCAGCTATGGTGTTACAAGCCAGGCAGGCTGACCAGCACTTCTTATTTTGTGTGCTGGGCACTCAAGTTCAAATGAACTGTCCTGCCTGGTACAGACATGGTTTATGTGGAACAAATTGTTTAATATATGTGATAGTCAAATGATTTTTCACAATGCTCTTCACAAGATTTTGTGCCCCCTTTCCATACCCCACTTTCATATATTTCCTGTCAAATATATGAGAAGCTTTACCAATGATGAATACAGAAAAAGCTATTCTTTACTGAAATACATGTGTGCTTATCTACAGTGCAACAATACTCACAATTGTTCCAGTCTCTGCCTTTTACGTAAAAAATTCCATTGTGGTATTGTCTTTAAGTAGAGAAGTTTTCTATAATCATGTATTTTTGAGAGTTTTGTATTTGTATCATAAGCAATCTGTAGGAAAAATAATTGGCACAGATGTTTCAATGTCACTTCAAAAGTTTACAACCTCAATTTTCCCACTTTTACCCTCAGAAAAAGAAAAGATGACTTTGGAAAACTTTGGAAAGCAGACAAGAAAACTTTAAAGGAGGTCATTGCCATGTTTTCAGGGGTGGCAGAGAGTGACAAAAATTCATGATGTATATGTACTCAATATATATCATCATCACTTCAAGCAGTATTTAAAGGTGCTAGAGAAATGGCAGGCAGGAGATGAAATGGTACTAGCTTTAGTTTTGTAATCATGTCAGACTTCCAGTCTTTATCTAGGATGCTGTTGAACAAGAGATAAGTGTAACCAGTGATTGTTTTGGAGTAAGTTATTATGTGAAACATTGCCATCAAGCAGTACTGAAGTGTTTTGTAGAAGGGCACAATACACCTTGTGATTGATGATGTCATGTGACCATCATCTCACCTTGGGTCTACCTCATGTCTTACCCCAAGGTTATTTGTAAAAAATGAAGAGGCATTCTTTGTAGCTTTGTATGTTCCTCATTATGAACATGTGATGCTAATATTAAATTACTTGTAGGATACATGTCAGTGATTAACATGAATTTAACCTATATCATGAAGTATTTAAGGTCCTGAAATCTTCCTATGAAAGCTGTGATTGTTTGGTGAAATTACTAAACATTGAAATTCAAAAATTTGCAATCATTCAGCAATTAATCCTGATGACCACAGGCATAACAATTTCTTTCAACACTGTCAGTACCAACCACAAACTGGATTTACTATTGATGAATCTGATCAGTGCTTATGTTTAGTGACTGTAGACAGCCATTATTGGGGTCCATCAGCCTTCACTTGTCTTCATTTATTGTCTACATGAATTTTAAACTCTCATATTCAGTGAAATTGAAGAAATCAATATTCAACTAGTGTACAATCATCCTTGATACAGGTAAGCAAGTCCATTGAAAGTTGAAAAGGTGATAAGACCCCAGTTATGGCAGACTAAAATCAGAACATCACTTGCTGTTTGGATTCATCTGTATCAATTTTGCCTCTGAAAGCATGAAAAACATGTTAAACACTTTGTACCGGCACATTAAAGCCCGCATTACATGTTTAAAATGACTGTTGATAAAGGCATTGAAAGAGAATATATATGTAGACATTATACTATAAGATGAATATTTTTGGTGATGTATGTGTAGCACAAAACTGTACCATAGCAAGGATGATGGGATAGCTTTAGAAGAAGAGGGGTTTGCAATGAACACCAGCTCAAATTAATCTAAAGTAAGATGTATAAAAAGATATAAGAATCTCTATTGACTGTAGAAGAAATTTGGTGGCATTTCATCTCATAAAACATTAGAGAAACAATGAAAACCACCTTAAACACATAAAATAATCAAAGACTAAAAATGCAAAATTGTAAAACCAATACCAAAACCCACAAATAAAAAGAATGTACAAATGCCCTTACTTCCTTATAAACTGTTGTCAAGACTTAATGTAGCCTGCAGTAAAAATGATCGTCTGCATCTTTCTGTCCTACATTTAATAACAATTGCCCTACCTTTGTTCATGAATTCAACTTAATTACTCAGGGAATGATGATTAGACTACATTAAAGACTCAGTTTTCGTACCTGATACCCTTTCAAGCAGCTTTTCAATTGAACTTAAAACCTATGACTAGCACACTTTCTTAGCTTTCATAATTAGGACAACTCTATTAAGTTTTTCAGTCATAGGCAGTTGCATTCCCACCCCAGGCTGACAAACAAAAAGGAAGTACAGTAGGTCTCAATTGTTGCTCTATAAAACAAAGAATTAAGGGTGATGTCTAATTTAAAGACATTCAGTTTTTTACTAAATTTTTAGTTCTTTGCAGGATTTTTGTAATCACTACACAGTCACAGCCATAGTGTATACTCATTGGACAGTTGTCAGTGTCATCTACTGTATCTAGAACAGTGATATCAATGATAATACTGGCCATTTCTGTCTAAACTAGCCATTCTTATACAAAGATGTGAGATGATAAAGACAGCTCAGCTCATCATAGCTGTGGATGCTCAAAGAGAGAGAAAATGTTTATTATAAACAAAAGACCATACTTCAAACAGGTAAAAGAATGTGCAAGTCAAATGAATCCTAATAAACCTTCAATATTTTGAAAATTGGCCAGTAGAGCTACTGCAGATACGACACAAAGTTAAATATATTTACAAATTTCATACGACCTATACATCAAGCTGTGATTTTGACTCTTATACTGCCCAAAATTGTTATTTTTAGACATTTGCCAAAAAAAGAAATTATCATCTAAATTTGATACAGAATTTTCAAAAGATGTGAAAGTATCATAAGAAGATTGCAGTGATTAATAATACTGCCTGCTAATACCCTATCAACTCAGGGATAAATCAAGTATGCATGGCTAAATGTTAGTAATGCAAGTGCTTAAAATTTTGTGCTTAACAGGCTCCCAAACATTACTGACACTAGCTGTTTGTGGCTAGTCATACAGCCTACTCGGCCATGCCTTACCTTTATTATCCATTTTGCAAGGTGAAGAGGAAGGGAGGGTTGGCCCTTAAATATAAAATTAATGGTTTCCAAAATACAGATTAATGACATTTCTTGCCCAACATCATTTTTACACTTTTGACAGTATTTTTCAAAGAGGGGCGGGGGTGGGGGTTGGGGTGGGGTGGGTAGGGGGGTGGGGTAATCTGTAAGAGAAGTGCTTATTGTACACTGATAGCAACGGAACAATCAATTTATTCAACCCCTGTACTGTTGTACAGCCTTATATCATGTATTCAAAGGCAATAACATGGTCAGTTTGCAGGAAATATACTACTACTTTTAAAACAGGGAAGACATTTCACAAATGAATGCTTTACATGTTTATGGTTTTTGTCAAAGGCTTTTATTTTTATAACATTGCACATTTCTTAATAAAACAACTATTTTGATCTATGAAAATATCAAGTATGAACCCGAACAAAGTAAAATGCTAGCAATACTGATGTAAAAGAAACAATTGATGGTAATTAAAAATTCATAACAGCACCATAAATTAATACATGTTGGCAGACATTGGGCTATTAACATATTTAATTGCAGGGTGGCCAGGTCTAGGCACAGTTTGCACTACAGTGATTTCATATTGGATTACTGTCTGATTTTTCAATTTAACAGAAACTTCTCCAATTCTTGTTGAAGTCCTAACAGAAAAATATCTGCCAGATTTAGAAAAAAATCACATCAGATTTTGGATTGAAATTGCTGCAGTGTCATCTCCTTTATTGATGGTAACACTATTGAATGAAATTATATTTGTGTAAGTCATAGTCAAACAATGAGCCACTATCACACAATATGACACATTTTCAAGACACTGGGTCTTGTTGCCCTTTGGTATATACTCCACAAATTACACTGAAAGTGTTGGGAGGGGGGGGGGGAGGGAAAGCACTGATGACCCCATATAGGGTCAACATAAAATTGCATTTGGCATTCAACCAAACTAAGTGCCTTCAATTAAAGTTCCAACAACAAGCACGATTCTACAAAAGAATGATTGAACAATTTCAAATGTAACATGGTGTATAGGGCTTGTTCACCAAAATATTTATTGACTACCTTTTGATTAGCTATGAAAATGAGAGCCCATAAAGGGCTGAGAATGCACGTGTAGAGCCTCACCGTAAAAATGACTCTGGAAGATCTTAATTACCTTATTACATTCTCTGCCATTCACATGCTACAGATGGATAAGATTGATCTACTCGATTTAAAATGATGCATGAATTTGTGATGTGACTCTCATACAACTTTAATTAACATTCTTTTGTTGTTTTTTTTTCATTCAGCCTCTATCTTTGTTGTTCATGGTCTCTAATTCTACTATATGATTGCATAATAGTGCAAGCCCTACCTTCACATCATGCCATTCTTTAAACAGGTTATTTTTACAAGTGTAATATAATCATTTCATCAACAGAATAATCTTAAAGGATTGATTGGATATTTTAATGTCTTTGAAATCAGCTGTGGCTTCACATATACTTTAACAAGTTTGGTGAAGGTGTGGTCAGTTTTGTAGTGTGGGTACAATGCGACTTGACAAGTTTTGCTGCCTATTATGTACTGCTCTCCATTCGAATCTCACTTGGTTCCAACGTCTCTACATTCTGACAATTCTACAATGCAGTTAGTATTCATAAGGTTTAGGTTAGGCTACCTTGACATCTGTGTATTTCAATTTCTCCCTTACAATGCGATATTACCCAATACTCCCCAGAACAGACTTGCTGACATTATCATTTCAGAAAATGGAACAAATAGCTGATGATATATTGTGCATCCAAAGGGTACAAGGTGAGTGCATATAGGCACTTGCCTCAATGGGTGCCCCAGGGGGCAGTAATTTGTCATTTTCTCCCTCACTGTTCACAGTGTATAGAAAATCACTGGGGTATATGCAAGCAATTGCATTAATTTTTGTAATCATTTTAGATTTCTTTGCACTTGAAACCAAAAGTTAGAAAAGTGGAACATTCTGATTTACATGGGTTTTTAAGGCTCAGAAAATAGAACAGTTCCACTTAGGTTGGGTTGGCAAGTATGCAATATTTGTAGATCTGTTAGGATGTAGAGCTTTGGGACAAAGGTCTGCCAGAAAAAGGAAGTGTAATTGGTTTGAATGCAAATAGTGATGTGGGTGCCAGTAGGTTCACTTGCAAAGTGTGCTTAAAGTCATTAAAGAGACAATGACTTAGCCTACAGTGTTTCATTGAAAAGTTATTTCAACACATTATTATGATGACAAAATGCATGCATAAGTAATACTGTACTTAAAAATAAGTGCTGCAGAACATTTTCATAAAATTCGAAACATATTAAACATCTTGATGCGAAGCACACTGTAAATACCGTAGATTTTCTTTGTATACATGACATGTAAAGCATTTGTAAAACAACCGCATATTGTAAATAAAATTATAAAATCCCATTGAAGATTTACTTCCTTGTTCTAAGTATTTTCTCCTAGTATGTACCATTAAGAAATCAGAAAAAAGGCTGTAATCTTCCTGAATAGAAAGAAGAAATGTTGGGAACTTACTTAACCCTTCCACAGCCAATTACATAATACTATGTATCCTGGAAAGTTTCCATTCACAGCCATGTACATCTGAAGTGAAATTACTTTGTAGTTTAAACTTCTTGGCTGAAAAGGGTACTGTTACAGAAATGGACACTGGCTGTGAAAGGGTTAAAAATAATAGTATGTTACTGCTTCTTTATTTAGAAGCAACAAAATTCAAATGGAAATAAGCAATGAATAAATCATGACTTGACTTAGTAGCTCTCCTACCTAACTTTCTTCCCTCCCTACCTCAGCCTTCCCTCCTCCCCCACCACCACCTTCCCTCCTCCCCCACCACCACCTCACCCCTTCTCCACCTTTTTTGCACTTCCTTGATGCCAGAGGTGAGAGCCAAAATTGACAGCTAGTTTTATTTTACACCTTTGTGAGTTTGTTCATTAACCCAATCTCAAACAATGTCAATTGTTAAATTCTTGAAGGATATGTGTAAGAAATGTCCTCTTTCTATGGGGGGTGACTAGTATTTGTAACAGACATCCACCCCAAGCAGCATACTCCTTGTTTAGCTATATCTCTGAACATTTTCATTTCTTCTGCATATTCATAGAAATAAGTGGCAAGCCAAGACTGGTTGACTGTAAGTAAATATCCACAAAAATACAGTATCTAGTTTTATTTAAACCATAGATTATCCTTTGCAGACCAAAAAATCGGTAAGTCAATGCTGTTTGTTGTAACAGCTTCCTTGAAATACTAACTGTAAAGATGGTTATAACACAGTAATAATAATGGAACTTCTAACGTGTCAGTTTGGGTTGGAGTTTTGGCTTCAAGAGCACACACACTCAAAAGTAAAAAATGATGGCAAGTTCATGAAAAAGATGTAATACAATGAAGTTTGCAGCCCTGTTTGTTTGGGTTTAGGATGTATGGGAAGTCTTAGAGAGGAGATAAATGCACACAGTTCCATCCCCCCCCCCCCCCCAGGGTTATCTTCCCTTTAAAAATTGCACATTGTCTGCCTTACCCACTTAATTTGCAACTTCAAGAGGTATAAAAGGTAACTTCGTAACTTCCTGAAAAGAACCTTGCTAAATACTGACATTACATGTGCGTGTTTGGTCTAACAATAGAGCATCCGCCTCTCACACGGAAGGGCCGGATTCGCTTCCCAGGTTGAGTCGTACCAAAGACTCTAAAAAAGGAACCTACTGCCATTGTGCGTGATGCTCCGCATAAGCAATGGAGTAGGGAAAACAAGCCAGTGAGCCACAACTGGAAAGAAGGCCGTGGCCAGCTTGACTTGAACCAATAGGTTGGAAACTGGGCCACAAAACTCCATCTAACTAACTAACTACATTGGATTTGGTTTAGTTTGTTAGACTTTCTAACTTCAAACTTCCTGGTTTAATCTAAAATGATGCATTTTTTTCTGTTAAAGGTCACTAGGTCATTTTACCCACTCCACTGCTTATGCAGTGCATCATGCACAACAGCAGTAGGTTTTATTTTTAAAGTCTCTGGTATGTTTTGGTCTGGAAATCAAACCAGGGACTTCTAGGTGAAAGGTGGATGCTCTTCCACTTTTATCAAAGACATCACATTGGAATGGTTAAGAACAGGTAAAATCTATAGGCCTACTATAGGTGTCTGGCCTGGTGGATTTTAACAAAATCAGGTGACTTCTTCCCCATACTACAAAAGATTTTTGTAGTCCAGGAAACTTTGTAAAATAATACTGTCGCTCATCTTAAATCATGAAAAAGGTTAATGACAAATTACCCTGTAAAGAGGTCAATTTTAGGGAAACAGCGTCCATCTTCTGGATTTCAATGTTTTTTATCCAACTATGCAATTAGCATGTCACCAGACTCATAAAACCAATTTAAACTTTGTACTTTACAGATAGCTACAGTATGAGTAAACTTTAAAGAAGGGTCCCCTTCTTTTGGTCTGAGATCATCTGTTCCTTTCAGCCAGACTTGGTCACACATGACAGACCAAAGAAGAAAACAGTCAAGATGTTTGTCAGTTTGTTGCCCTAAGCTTCAAGGACAGAACTTAATTTATGAACCATTGGGGGTAAACATTTTAGTTGGGCCTGTGGCTCTCTGCCTGAGAGTCATGGGGGGCTGAAGAAACACCAAAGACATTCCTCCTAAAGAAAGCACACTTAAAATGAAGTGCCTGAGTATAACTGCCACCTCCATGGCTTAATTATAGCATTAGTCATGATGTTATGATACAAATGTTTGTATGACTGGATTAGGTGTTTTAGTGAAGGGTGGCACTCCATGGTAACCTCTTGACCCTTTTTCAATGAAAACCCTGATATTAATATGGCTTGTTCCTCAATGATACTAATGATGTATCTGATACATGGTTAAGGTTGCCTACCTGGCTGCCTTTTTTCTTGGATAGCCATGATGGTGTCATCAATCACATGAGTACAACTATCTTCTTCAATGAGATGATTAAAGGATTCATAAGCTATTTCAGATTCACATCCAGAAGTGAGCTACTTACATGACATAAAGTAATCCTTACTTAAACTACCACCCCTTTAAGAGTCTCAAACACAACATCTGGATAAAAATCTGGTTTTTACTTTCAGTTCACACCCACAGATTCAAGTCACTCCAATGCTAAAAACTTTGTACAATCAATGAAATATGCTAAAACCTGATAAATATCTAGGCAAACTGCAGGTGCAAATATAAAATTAAAATCTGACTTCCCATCCAGAGATTGGGTTTTAGATGGTTTAAGGTACCATAGGGGGGTTTTGAGTAAGGGCTTATTTTATAGATGGCAGCAAAGCTGCAAGACTTGAGTCACCTATGTAAATCTGTTAAGATGTTTGAATCCTCAAACTACATCATCAGCCTCAAAGCTGTCTCTTTCAAAAGGGTTGCAGACCTTTCAAAATGAGAGATCTTGACCCACAAATCACCTCTTCGAAGAAAACTGACAAGTTTAAAGACATTTGGGTCATCAGGAGCTTGAGCTGGAATTTTCTGGTTCTACTGGATAATGATCATAGAGTCCATGAAGCACGCCCTCAACTAGAATGTCTGGTTTGCTATTTGGAGGATTCAAGTAAGGATCACTTTCATAAATTAGAACAGGTTGATGAGTGGAAGTACTGAGGAAAAATAGGACGAAAAATAAATTTAAGATAAATAAACCAAATTGATATTCTCAAATTAGTTTCAAAACCCATTAATAGATACTGTACATTATTTCTCTGTAATAATTGATGATGTGGAGGAAGAAAAGTATGTGACCTTCCTTCCTTCCTTGTCCTTACTTGCCTCAGTGTAGCAGAAAATAATCTGCAACAAATTCAAACTCCTCCTGTTTAATATGCATACTCATTATTTCCAAAGTTTTATTATGCAATATTAAGAATAATTAGGCAGGTTTTACTAGATGAATTTCCAACTGAAAGTCTGAGCCTGTATTGATGCTAGTCCTTTTGTATTAGAACCAGTTACATGTGAGGAGCAAATCCCTGGAGTAAATGATCAAGGAATTTCAAGGTAAATTCTCATGTTATTCATTTCTCTCATCTTACCTTTTAAACCACCTCAACCACACTGATTGTATTACTGTAACGTCAGGGTTAAATTGAACAATGCTTTGATACCAAACTGGTACCCACCCTTAAAGCATGACTCACTTTTTTGAAACTCGAAATGAATCTAAATCGCCATGGATCAAAGACCTACTGGCAACAACAAATACAACCATTATACGCAAATGAGAAAAATTGTCCAAGGTTGAAATCTGCTAATAGATACTGATCAATTTTTGTTTTGTTTTTTTGCAGATTGCAGATATACAGAAGTAAAACATGCCAACAAGAAAAAAAAACACCATTAAACTGACATGAAACAAAATAGCAAATTAAATGGCTAAAGTGATTGACAGTGCTCAAGGAATAGAAAAAATGCCAATGTCATCTTGTTGCAGAAGGTGTTAGCCTTTAATGTTTAATTTCACACACCTTTCGAGATTGCAAGAAAAGTAATTAAAAAAAATTGCCGTTAGTGACTACTTAGCTTCAAAAAATATGGTTCACTTGAAACTAAATCTAATAATACCTCCATGGATTACCACTTCTTTGCTTACAATAAGAGATCTAAAGTATGAAATACGTATTTGTCAACAAAGACAATTCCAATTCTCTCAACAACCCTCATAGGTGTATGGGGGTAATTTTCTAGGAGGGGGCAAGAGCATTTTTTGCTTGAATAATGTCACCGTGTATCATGTTTGGTCCATGTTTTGCCCGAATAGACCAACTGCTTTTGCCCGAATTGGGATGGCGAGTGCCCCCCGCACCCCCTCCTCAAACGTCCATGACAATCCTTTCCACAATTATAGAAATCTCATCTTTGCCAAGAAACAATCCTAGTTTCCTACTTGAAGGTATACCCTGGAGAGCACGCAAGGCCCCTAATGTGTAATCAGAACACGGTCAGTGCAGACTGTGTCATATCAGCTACTGTGCATTCTTTTATGTAATTTTATGTCAGTCAAAAGATGTACCAACTGAGAATTTTGGTACCCCTGGAGAATTGTTTGGGGTAAAGAGTGACTGGTTTTAAGATACTTGGTATTCTGTTCCCCAAAAATAAAGAAAATTCTAGGGTATCCATCCAAAAGAAGTGAAAATAAAGAGCTAACCAAATAAAAACTTTTCTTCCAGACACCTTTAAGTTCTCATTCTGAAATTTCCTATGGAGTCTATTATCCAGGTCTTTTTCTTACCCAAGAAATGTTAGAGTAATTACAACAACTGACTGCAGTATGAACATATGGGAAAAATACTGCTGGAGTGAAAACATTCCCGGCACGACATACCTTAATTTGTAATACGGGTATTGTATTTGCTTTAACACATTTCTGACATGGCGAAATGACTTGTAGCTGACCTACACTGTAAATGACAGGGACCTTTAAGATACGAACTTAAGACCTTGGTTTACAAATTCTGCATAAGTATGTAACTAAAAATACAAGTAGCCTCAGCGAAACTTGAGGTAAACAAATTTCAAGTTCTGTACCCCCTTTTCATCACACAATACAGATTGAGGAAAAAAGTCAAAGATGTGGAAGAAGGGAAAGGCAAGTAGATCACCAAAAATTAACATACTGTACAAGTAGTGTGTACATCAGGAAGAGGGATAGCATAATTCCTGCAATCTCTTAACAATCCCACTCTCTAAAAACCAGGTGTAACAATATAACACACTAATTGCGAAAACCTTTTGAGATAAAGTTGACTTGTTGTGTTGCAACTTGAGATTCCCCCTCTAAAGCAAACTCCTTTTTTTCTTTCTTTGTTTTCTGGGAGGGGGGGAGGATTTACCTCTGTTCTGAGAACTAAAGCAAACTCCCTTTTTATTTTTGGAGGGGGGGGGGGGAGATTTCCCATCTGTTCTGAGAACTAATGCCAAAACCTTTAAGAAATAATATACAAAGACTGACTTACCTGCCTGAATCAGTGTTGAGATCATCCAATGAACTAGGGAGGTAAAACAGAAGAAAGATTCTACCTTAGAAACCCAGCACCAGCCAAAAATATGAAGAAAAGAGACTGATAAAGGAATCACAACAATTGCAAGTTGCATACTAAGCACTTTCTTGAGATGTTGGCAGGGATGATACATATTGTTTTTTGGGACTTTTTCTTCAATTTTGCAAACAAAGTATTTAAACACAAAATTTGGCGATATTTGTTCTTACAACTAGATATACAGAATGCCATTGAATGTAATATCTGCAAGTTTTGTTCCAGACTTGAATGCAAGAATTTCTTGTATTTGTAGATAAATTTCCAACACAACTTTTTCTGGCTATTGATTTGACAAGAAGCATTTAAAAATGACAAGAAGCATTTAAAAATATGCAGGTGTTCATCTATAGGTTCTGAACTGGCCAATATGAAGCACTGTACATAATGCCTGACCAAGAAAGCAAAAAAAACAGCAAAGAATAAGTTTTGGGTTGCGAGGGTAAAACAAATCAAGGAAGGGAAAGTGAATCCTGAACGCTACTGAAAGTTGGACTTAAAATCATAGGACAAAAATTCCTCATGAATGAAAACCTTTTAAAATGTACAAGGAAGACATAACCTATGGCTTTTAAACTTAAAACCTCCCTGAGACTTGAAACTCACTAGGTGTACAGTTAATATTTAACTGCTGTTATCCTTGGAAGAACTTGGACACCAGTTATGTAGTTTTCATAATGTACTTTCCAGACAAATGACAAAGAAATATTACTCTTATGACCAGCTCCCAGCAGATGGTGTCTTTGTCATTCTAGTATACCTTTTTTCTTTCAATTTTGAGGTAGCCTACTGTAATTGCAGTAGAATTTTGCATTCCACTGGCTTATACTTACTGTAGGCCACAGTAATTAACTTGGGAGTGTCCTCTTGCATTTTGGAATATGTTTGAGGGGCATCCCCCCCAACCCTGGTTATGTGCCCGATCAAATGTGGACTACCTACCATACATTCACTAACTATAGACACTACTGTGAGTGACGTGTATCATGCAAGGATGTAGTCTACTTGCACAGAAAGAGAGGCCAAATGTATACCAAACCACAAGAATGTTGAGGTGGCAATTAGAGGCACATTCACCAGAGCATACAGACCACATGAGATTTAAAACTTATGTATAACTTTTGAAACGTGAATTAATGGACAATTTACAAAATGTTCCTTGAACAGTGCATTAAAATGCATTCAACATAGCATTGTACCTACTACATACAGATTGGGTTTACTTGCATAGCACTTATAAATATATGTAATGTCTGAAATTCCAAGTGCATTTTATGATAGGTTCAGCAGCAATTTATGTCAACCAGGTGGGCACCTGTTAAAAATCATGTTGATATGTCCCATTGTGCTGCCTATCTCCACAACCTCCCTATGTGGTAATGCATTTCATGAAACAAAGTGCCTTAGCGGCATGGAACTCACAGTAACACCTCTTCGTCACATGAAATATTTTCTGCATATTCTGTTTAGATCCTCTGCCATGCAACTTGAACATACAGGGTGGCTATTACTAGAACTCTGTTCCAATGCCTAGAATTTCATACTGTAATTGTATGGTAATTGTTGAAGAGATTGGGTACAGTACATTCTGGCTTTAGCTGCCACATACTACTGTACGTACAATATCAGCAAAATGGAAAAATTTGGCAGAGTTAGACAACCAGTTGAAAGCTTGATGCTTACTATACAACTGCAGGTACATCAGTTCCAACTTAATCCTTCATGATACTTTGTAATATCCTCAATTTCTATTGGTTCATTTCAGTCAGGTGACCATGCATTATTCCTTGAAAAACTCATCTTGAGCTACTCCTATAGAGGTCATGCACCAACATCACTGCATTGCGCATCTTGCTAAATTTTTCAATCCAAGCGTTCATTGTGCTACAATTGTTAGTAGGGTGCTGTAGTGAGGGTTTATTGGTCGCACACATACTGCACACAAATCAGTTCCACCCAGTATGCCAAATTGAAACATGCTGACATCATGTTCATATTCTCTATATTTGAGGTTGAGCTGTTTTCTGTGGTTACTTACAAACGAAATTTTACTTCTTTTTCGATCTTTTAAATTAAAACACAGTTGTGGTAAGAGATTACAATTTAGTAAGCCTGGACCTATGTATTACAACAGGTTAATGTGTTAATGCTATTGCTTGATACACTAAGACTGTACCCTCAGTCATTGCATGCATTAACCCTCTGACTAAGAATTTTCCTATTAAAGAATAATCTACCATTGTTTAACCTTTAATTACTGTACAGTAGTTCAAAGGTTCACAAGATATTCCCAGGGAGCATCATCCAATATAACTCACCCATAGGTCTACATTTCTAATCACCACATGCATACAAATAATGAAATATGAGACAGTGGGAAGAAGATTGGTTTTAAAGAAATAATGAAATAATAAATAGTAAATACATCCTAAAAAGAAAAACTTACTCAAAACTTGGAGCTTTATTCAAACTATTCACTTTCAAAAAGGTCAATAACGATTTGGGTATTGTGCCAGTTGTTACAATTGCCTGTAATTATTAAAAATAAATAGTATGAGCATTACCAACAGAAAACATTCATAAGTTGTGAGCGAGTCATACTAACAGTTGATGGAGTTTTTTAACACATGATTTGACATTTAGTCAAGCATTTGGAAGGAACTTTGAGAGGATCATTTAAATTTTGTACATGCAGGCTACACAGATAAGAGTAAATTATACCTTTACAGTCTCACAAAAGTCCCACCCACATCCCAACCCATGAAAGTCAAAAGACTACAACAGAAATCAAAGATAAGATCAACAAGAAAAAATTCATCAGAAATTTGCCTCCTTTGGGACTTTTGGTTTATCTACTGCTTTCTTGAGTGTCAACATTTCTTTATAACATTATCCAGTAAAATGCCTAGTTGATCCAACTCTACTTGGCAAATCTTTATACCAAAATGAGCACTTTTCATACAATTTAACATAGATTTATTAAAAACAAGAGCCCAATGGGCACTGTGGTTCCTTGCTGGATATTACAAGAATGTACAGCTAGTCTCTGAAATAGAGCTAAGCAAAAGCTAATACTCAATGTTTGCAACATCTTCACAAGGGATATTTCATTACTTATATTACATGATTGTGGTCTTACTAACCTTCAACTTTTGTAATGCTTGGTGATCCTTCAAAATTATTTCCTCATTTCCACATGTACAGTATTTATGCTTGTAATCAAACTTGATATTATCATCAATAAACAATACACAATGTGGTCAGAGAGAGAAAAACACCCCTTGTATTTCTCTCACAATTTATTTTTACCTGCTCTCAAATGAAACTTGCTATTACTTTAAGACCAATCTACCATTTGTCCTGTTTGCTACCTCTACACAGAAAACAGTGTTTATTCAGCAGTTAAGCAGAAAGCATGTGGTTAATGGGGTGTGATAATAGAATGAGGATTAGGTTACCCCCACAGAGCACAGCAGTATTAAAGGGACATACTGTATAATCCATGCATTGCTTCCACTAACAGAGAGACCAGTTTAATGCAGAGTGACCTGTGTTCAGTGAAATCTACAGATTTCAGTTATTGTCATCTTAAAACTATGAATGATCCAAAATATGTGTACAACCCAAAGGAATCATTACTGAACAAACCCAAAGGCCAAATTTCTAAGGTGTTTGGGTGTATAAGCATGCAAAACCAGGTGAGATAAAAAATCTATTGAACCTATCTTTATCTAGCTTACAAGATTTTCTAAATAACATTTCCAGCAGTTGACCTCCAGTGACCTTGATGACCTTTGACCTTAACCAAATACAGATTGATTTGATATATGTCCTTTCTACCTTAAAATACTGTGTTAAAACTTTTTTCAGTGTATGACCCCTGGTGACCCCAGATGACCCCTTGACCTTCACCAATTTCATCCTTATACCATAACACATCCACACACCAAGTATGACATTTATCCAAGTTTCCTATCTAGAGATATCGTGTTGAGAAGGTTTTTAGTTTTTGACCTCTGGTGACCCCAAATGACCTTTGACCTCCACCAAAAACGATAGGGCACACCTTCTCCCTATGACGAATCTATGTGCCAAATCAAAGTTCCATCCAACCTTCCCTTGTTGAGTTAGAGCGTACCGAAGCAAGTGTCACACACACACACACACACACACACACACACACACACACATACACACACACACATGCCAACCTGACTACATAGGTTCCTTTGCTACCGCAAGGAACCAAAAATTGTACCTCAGATTAAACTAAATGTAATGTAACCATTCATTGCAACATGAGTAATTATTTTGATCTCCTTTTTTGCCAGCATTTATTTCAGAATTTGATGTTCTAAGTTGCTATGTTAACCCGTAAGTTGTTGGAATTCTATTGAACCAACTAACTGGAATGATGAGCTAGTGGTTGGATACTTAAAATGGGAACCACAGTTTTCCCTAAAACTGCTTTTATAGCCAAGATGAATACTTGTAAACGTAAATATTTTGTTATAATTTTGTTCATCACATTTTCTGACTGGAACACAAGCCACACCTCTTATTTTCAAGGACAACATTCAATCACCAAAATCAATTAAATGGTTAGATCTGCAACTGATTTTTTGAGATTCTTACATTGAAGTAGTTCTCCAACCCTTGTCTTCTATGCTCCAAACCTTTGGCAGAGAGCTGAAGAACCTTCTTAGGAGGAAAATCTGGGATGTCAATCTTTTTTTTCAGCTGTGGTATGAACAAGAAATATAACAGAAGATTAATTTCCCATTGATGCTCCTTCAAATGGTGCTACATAATTAACCAGTAGAGCTAAAACCAAATCCTCTGTATGATATTTTACTTATGTAGAGTATGATCCAGTTTGGTGGAAACACACTGCTCTAAATATTAGAAGACATGAGCAACAGCAATGCTGCTGTAGCTCAGCTAACCCTCACTGAAAGTAAAAGTAAATGATGTTCTTTTTAGTCTTTTGGCTAAGATCTTGTGTAAAACAGTATTGGAATTTTTCAGCCAAAGTAGGATGGAACTACTCATGAAAGATCTATGACATAATACTCAGAATACTGCAAGGTTGGTCAATAAAGTTTGGTGCACTCTTTCACAAGGGTGTAGCTGTTAAAGCACAGAACTCATATGGGAGTAAACATTTAGTTTCGCCATTGACTCTTTGCACTAGAAATGAGGGGATTTTGGAAAAAAATAAGGCACCATCATTTCAGTTTCAAAATGTGTTTCACTGTAGCTCTAGTGAGTATCTTTCAATTCAGCATCACAAGACATTTTCATTTGGAAGGGGGACCAAGGGATAGAAAAGTATTGGAATGGCGAGGCAAGCAGTAACACTACTGTACCTAAGCTGAGTGCCAACTGCCCACCATAGGCAAATAGCTTATAGAGAAAGTTTGGAATAAAAATATCTCCAGGGTCCGTACTCTTTTCTCAAGATGAAATTCAAGCACTTTTCAAGGACTTTTCAAGTTGTAACTTGGTTTTTCAAGGACATCAAATTGCTCTTTTACAGAGCACTCCCAAATTTTTTCCTAGTATGAAATACTTGAACAAACTTTGAGGTTTTCAGGGAAAAATCCTTTTTAAGGATGACGGCGCTGATTTAATAATCAAAATGAACTTCCACGTTATGCAAACACTATCATCTTAAGGAACCACTAAACAAGTATCATTCAGGCAAACCATCAACATTGTGCAAGACAATCTGTAGTTGAAGGAACATCTTGCAGATTTTCATAAAAAGTACTATAGGGCCCACATGGAACCTTGGACCAAAATGCCCAAAATGTAAACTGATCACTAACATAGCATCACTTTCACAGGCCTTCCACTCTATTCAAAATTACCTGGAGGAAAAGTTAATCACTTGCAATACTTCACAAAATGGACCCTATGTTCCACCTTGGGCCTTGGACTCCAAACACCTCAGGAGTCAGGAATAACTAGTCCTTGAACAGGACTCTATGCTACGTCCACTTCGTTTTACTCTACACTAGAGTAGGTCCCACCGTTAAGCGTAGTTACATGGTCCTGTTCAAGGACTAGGAATAATTAACCATCAACATTGTACAAGACAATCTAAAGGATTAAGCAATTCACAGAATTTTATAAAAAAAGGGTCATAAGGCCCACATGGGAACTGAGAACTAAGCTTCCAAAACACTGTATGATCCCTAATCAAGTGCAACTATATCAGGCTGGCAGCTCTGTCTAACATTAAGTTGAGGAAGGACTGACCATTTTGCAATATTTCACATTGTGGACCATAGGGCACATTTTGGGCCTGAGACAGAAACTTTCTATACAACCAAAAGAACTATTAACAGAGGATCACTAGATCAGTATGACAAATCATCAACATTGTGAAACACAATTTGTAGGAGGAAAAGGATTTTGCCAACTTTCATGGAATGGGCCATATTGGCCCTGGCCCATATGGAACCTTGGACAAAAATTTAAGAATGTCGTAAATAATCCATCAGGCAAGCATCTTTATCTCAGGCTGTTAACTGTTTTAAAAATTAAAATTAAAAAAATTATTGTGCAATATTTTACAACATGGACCCTACGGACCATATTGGCCTTTGGACTTAAAATTCCTGAACACCCTGAAGGTACTAAGTATAGAGTATCACTATGACAAACCATCAGCATTGTACAAGAGGACTGCTGGAGGAGAAGCATTTTGCAGATTATCATAAAATGGGGCCTGGGTCCAAAATTCCTAAGCACCCCACATGGGCCCCACCACCCAAGGAACACTGTGCCCAAATTTCAATCACATTCATGAAAGCACATTGGAAGAAAAAATTTTGAACAAGTGTGGACAGATAGATGGATTGAGTGATGCTGCTTAATCAGTATGAGTTTTATTTATAAGGAAAGGTATACCTGGGCCCCGGCATTACATAGCTCACCCAGGGCTTATGGTGTCACCCTCTTCAGCTTTTAACTATATTTTGTAATAGAAAAGCCCTTCCTGTCAGATTCATCATCTTCTGGGCTTATTGTGTGCAAAACAAGTGTTGCACTTGTCCAGTGACGATCCTGAAGGCATCATTGCACTCGTTTCACACAAGCGACTTAGCCTAACACACTATATGATAAGCAAAGTGGAGCCTGTACACGGAAAATTTTGCCGATTTTTGTAAAGTGCCTGATCGTTTTCTGATCATAAAACCAATGGGTTTAGATGGTTTAAAGGTGAATTTGCCAATATTTTAGATGATAAGATTTGTGTGCACATGTGTTTGGTAAATGTGGTTTTATAAAATTCAAGCACTTTTCAAGGACTATATGCAAAAGTACAAAATTCAAGCACTTTCAAGGCCTTGAAAATGAATGATTTAAATTCAAGGACTTTCAAGGTTTTCAAGGACCCGTGCGCACCCTGTATCTCTCAGACTGTCAGAAAAGACACTTTCCAGTCTCTCAGACATTATTAATTTAAGCATCTGTCTTCTTTATTTTTTTAGAAGACAGGTATTGAAAACACTTCCATTACATCACTATGACTGTTGCAAGAGACAGTTAGGGAATTAAAACAGTTAATAATTAATTAATGAGTATTACTATTTGCATTCCACAGAAACAACTGCCAGAATCTTAGTACATCAGGCTGTTCCTGCCTAGATGTGCTACCATACTGTTACTTCAAGCATAACTTGCCTTCGGCACATGATCTACAATATGTTTGATTCATGATTCACATGTCAATAAAAACTGAAACATTTGATCATAATCATATCGTTCACATCATTCATTTTCTTTTTAAACACAAACTTTGCATATATTTTCTGAATCAGGATCCAGATTTCCAATTCTTGCTTGTTTGAAACTCTATTTAACAGGAATTGTAACAATTTGAATCAATTTTCATTTCAATTTTTGTTTAACTCTCTACTTTTGGTATGTTTTCATTATTTTCAACATGGTAGATAATAAAAATTCATACTTTCAAAAGGTACTTGCAAAGTTTTCTTACAACCATTTTGCCCAATATTTCTTACCTTCATATTGCACCTTGGGGGGGCATGTTGGGGAAAATACATTTGGCTGTAGGATCCCACCCCTCCTCCCCTCTCTCATGCCGCCACTGTTTTCATTAATATGTAGGTATAGGGTTTCAACACATAGGTCTACAATTTTGTGATATCTTTAGCACTAACGAAAAATGTCAACTAACATCCCTAATGAACTTAGAATTGAATGGTGGGGAAAATATTTCTACTTTACCTCTTTGACCACTAGGTTTTATGAGAAATAATTTTTTACATAGGGCTGGAAATATTCAGAATGCCATTTGAGTCTCAAAAAATCTGGCATGCTTTTAATTATACATCCTTAGCATGCCTGATAGCCACAGTAAAATTTTCATGAAAAAATAAAAAATATTGCAAAAATTCTGGCAGTCTATAAAAAGCAATTGTTCTTCAGCCCCACATCATAATTTGGCCCTTAACCTTTGCCTAAAATGGAAGAACGGTGTTTGGCTGGCAGTTGAAAAATGTCTGGGATGTTGTCAATTGTCAGATTACAGTACATGGCCAGATCAGAGAGACCCAGATGTAAGCAGTGTCTTACCAAAACAATGGCAGTGGTACATTTTATCTGGTATCTCTGTGATAATATTACATTTTGCTCACTTTTTTATTGAAGTGAAGATTTTATTGCAAAAGAAGGTCAGTCACAGTGACAACTGCTTAGAGTCTAAATAAAAGCTTACGTAGGAAACAACATTTTCGACCATAAAGCCTGGAGTCACTGTACTCTCCAACTGACCAACCAATGATGGCACTTGCCTCAGACAGTCTTTCACGCAGAACTATACATTGCAAATAATGTATTATCAATCAATACAGAGCATGCCACCCTCCTTACCAACTTGAGAAAAATCCTGGATATGCTACTGATTTCAATTAGCAATTGTTAAAATTCACAACTGTCCCTTTCCTTGAGGATGCAAAACTGAAAAAACTTTAAAGGAACACACTTAAGTTGCAATAGGGAGTGATAACATTTTCAGTCAATGCCCTGTCCTATTAAATGTTATAGTAAAATTGAACCAAGAAGAGGAAATAGAATTTTGACTGAGGCTTGCAGCTGTTCTTTTTTGTAGAGAGATTACTGTTTAACCCTCAAAGGGTACAGTAATGACAGCAAACAGAAAGTTAAACTTTTGTTCAGCACCATTTGAACTATCTACATGAAGCACTTAATCATATTTAGTGCAAAACTGAATGATGAAAAGGGAATTTTACATTTTTAAATTAAACACCACTCCCAAAGCTAAAAACCATTCATTTTTGACAAAAATTAATGCATCATCACAATATTTCCTTCCCCAAATGTCTAGAAACAAATTTTAACAAAATCTTTGAAGAATACTGTAGTAAAATGCCAAGTAATCAAACAGAAGGTCAAACGTGACAGACATTTGCTCTGCAAATACAGTAGTAATAGCTCAGCTGTAGCGTGCAGCTGAGCTAAAAAGTCAGAATAAAATACAATACCTCTCTCAGCCAAGAATTTCTATAATACAAGTTTATAACATACCTTTTTATGAAAGGAATGGAATTCTCGATAGCGTTTCTCAACAACATGGGTTCTCCCTGCTACTTTCACATGAATTTGATAAGCCTGTCATAAGAGAAAAAGACATTGTTAAATCAATGAGTAACAACAGGACATGAAATCTCACAACTGCTAGCACCATTGCTTGAGTGAGTGTGCTACTGTAAATGATTAACTGCAAGGGTGCTATTCATGTGCTGTACAGGGATTCTCTTTGGCCAGGCCTCTAGCTCGCTTTTTGATTTACAGCATCAGTTGCTGTACCGATGAGAAATTTAATACAATCTTCTGCACATCACAGCCAAGTAGGAAGCCCTGAAGGCATACTGTCCCTTAGGGCCCCTTAATGTGTGAATTGGGCCAAGTTTCTGGAAACCAAGCCCTAGGCCTTTAAAGCATACAAGTCATGTCTCCACCTATTGTACTTTGTATCACCAGTGCAGTTTTCCTGCATGACTTGTATGTATTTCATTTTAAAGGTCTTGTTTACCGTCACTATTTTATTGCCAAACTATGAAACAACTAATTGTAATTTACTGTCTGTATTTTGTTTTGGCTCTCTCAAAAATGGTAAGACACATAGCTGGCTAGAGGACTGAGGCAATATTTGGGTCATACCTAGCTGCAGTAGACCCTTTTCTAAATAACAAGTACAAAGGATTGCAGAACAGCGATAAGGTGCACATCATTTTTGGGTCATGGTACTGTAAAATAACATTGCCAAAAAGATGGGTACCAAAAATCTATCCCACAATCCTTTGTAATTGCTTTTTGAGGTCTATAGCTAGACACCAACATATACAGTATAAACATCTCCATGTTGATCCCTTTAACATGATAGTATGAAGCAGAACAAAGTGCTTTACAAAGATGGCACTTATTCTCATGAGCCTATTGTACATTTTATAAACAGTACACTCAGTAATGGTAGACTGACCAGTCAGCTACATACTGTAAAGGTTGCAGTAAAATGGTTACTACATGCACTATATGTACGTACATACTTGATGTGAATGAGAGTAAGCAATTGATACAGTGAAAAACAAAATAAAGCTGACCATAGAGTAATGTGAAAAATAAAATACACAAAAATAAAACAGGAGAAAACCAAAGTAATTTTCTCAAGTTTGGCATTTTCCAATGTCCTACAAAAAAGGAAAAAAATCCAGTGCATTTCCTCCCAAACCAGCAGCAATATTCCACCTGACTGTTTTATTTTAAAGACCAGTTACTTTATCAATGAGTTAGCTACTTACCCGTAGTTTAGGTTTTACAGCACCGTTTCTAGGCAACTGGTTGAAGTAGGGCCTTTTTTTCCAGTTGTGGCTCAGTGGCTTTTATTCTCTACTCTATTGCAAATACTAAGCACCAAGCACAATGGCTGTTATGTGAGCACATTGTCTCACATTCCTCTTATTTTTCTTTGTAATGTCTTGCATAATGTCCTACTTGTGTTTGATACTGGATACTGCTGGGATGACTAAAGTCTCTCAATGTACTGTATTGTGGACCAAGCAACATAAAACTAAGTACTGTACACCAAAAGTAGGGTTCATATAGCATACAACTTTATGAAATATTCTATACTGTGGTAACCATATTAGACATAAAATAGTGTGCATGTTTTGTCGAATCAATATGACAAAAATCACAAGATGATATCACAGAATTCCCATCATGCACTTTATCTCTGGACAAAAATTACATAGTAACCTCTTAACTGCTATAAGCCATTGGAATTCGTGCTCTAAGAAATCTCTTTAACATCTACAGTATCAAATGCAGACCATTTTACCTGGCAAAAAAGAAAACCATGTGATGTGGAAAATTGAACTTAAAAAAGACACTTTGATGTAACCTATCCGTCAAGGACAGTTATAAAACCGATATGCCTTATATTTATTAACATATCAGTTAACCAACATGCAAACTAGCTGGCACTTTATTATTTTATTATTTGAGACAAATAGGGTCAATATCACAAGGGTAATAAGGTTACAGTACAGTTTGACTTGTATAGACCTCTGCTTCTTTTAAGATAGCAGTGGTTTACATAGGCAGCGTATGTTATACTGTACCACAAATATCACACAACCTAAGGGAAATGTTGCTAAACAAAATAAGAGAGAAATCTCTTCACAGGTGCTTATTTGAAAGAAACTACCTTGCCTAACTTGAAAGGTTAATTGGGGTTAAATATTGCATTTCTGCCAAAAACACAGAGCTTCTCACTTTGAATTTTTCGTCCACTGTGGAAGGGGTGCATCCCTTCCTGTGCTTCCAATTCAGCCCTTCCCACTGGAGAAAGCATCTGGATGGAGCCCTATTAAAATTCTTAGTCAACTGCACAGTCAAAACTTGATCAAATATTCTACCAAAATGTTCTACCACCATGTCCTTTTCACTTAGCTATAATGTAATGTACATGTAACAATCAGTGACCTGCAGTAAAGCTTGTGTTCACTTTGCTGTTGGTAAAGTACAGTACACCGGAAACAGGAAAAGTTTTGAAGCTATTGTAAGTTACAGTACTGTATGTATTGAAAGGACAGTATGACAGTGTACAGTACATGAACTTGTATTCAAAAACCAGCAAGCCTACAGGCATAAGCAGTTTACCTGCATGCAGTTGAAGCATCACCAATTGAGGCCAAGACCTCACCAGCAGAAGTTGAGACCCTACCCCAAGGCCAAAGCTAAGATCCTGCCAAAAGGTGAAGGCTCCCTTCCTCCAAGGCCAAGGCTGAGGATAACACCAGGTCATATGAGGTTGAGGCTATCATCTATACTTCTTCCTAACTGCTCTAAGACTTTGCCTAGATATCCAAATTGGCTCATACTTAATCACATTTTCGGTTACTATGTAAATGCGGTGTGCTGAGCTCCCCAACTCCATCACTGCAAAAGTGATTGACACTTAGGCAATCTTCCAAAACAGTGAGTTCCTAACAAAAATCCATTTCTTTGGGGTCTTTCCCAGACTGTATTATGGTCAGACCATTTTAGGTATCATTCTCAAATTCTTCATTTTGTTTTTTATTTGCATGGATATTCTTCCAAAGCCTTTCTCACGAGTTTTTGAGATATCTTGAAGACAAGGCTGTTCTAGCATGTTCCGTCCAATTTTGATATAAACTGTAATTACTTGATCTCCCAAAACATCTATTAATGAATAAATTTCAAACTTTGACCAAACAGATCTACTTACGGATTTGGTCCAGATGCCATGATAGATGGAAACAGCTCACTTTCTCGTACTTGGGTGACTTAATCCAAGGATTCTATTGTTTAATAGCGTGCCTCTTATTTGCATGAGAAACACTGATGCTGAAACTACTACAACTGTGCAATGAAACCCCTCTTTTACTCTATTTTGATTGACAGTATTACCAGTGGAATACCTGCCAAGAATGAATCTTTTGTTTCAAAATCATATACTCAGAAAATATGTTAAATGTTAAAACAATCAAGCTCCCTCCTACAGGTTAGAAAACATTTACTAGGAAGCTAATAAAACAAAATACAAAAATTTATGGGTATAGCTATTGCACCATGCTTTGAGCATTCATACTTTGTAGCAAACAGTTTAACAATCACACTATTTAATCAAAGGCAAGTGTGCTCATTGGTTCAATTAAGGGCTCAATGGTAGGTCTCAAAGAGTTGTTGTAGATGGTAATTTTTCTTCTTCGAAAGGAGTCTCCACTGGTGTAACACAAGGTTCTGTTCTTGGCCCCATTCTTTTCTTAATATTCACAAATGATATTGATAGCTCTATCACTTCCAGTATACAGTACAGTATTAAGTAAGTTTGCTGATGATACTAAGCTCAAATAGAAAGGTTGGGTATAAGGATGATTCCTTATTGCTTTAAAAACATTTGAATACTGTAGGTTATTTTCATGTTCTCAAACTTGGCAAATGTCTTTTAATTGTGATAAGTGCAAAGTCCTCCACTTTGGTTCCAAGAACTCCTGATATGATTATGCCATGAATGGTACAATTTTGAATAAAGTGACTTCTCAGACAGACCTAACATAACATAACATAACATAGCACAGCACAGCACAGCACAGCACAGCACAGCACAGCACAGCACAGCACAGCACAGCACAGCACAGCACAGCACAGCACAGCACAGCACATAACATAACATAACATAACATAACATAACAGGTTGAAGGGCAAAGGAGGGCCAAGGCCCCATAAGATGCCCTGAAGTCCAAGCCCTAATCAAAAGTCAAACCACCAAAGCTTGATAACAGCCCCAAATCAGATTCTACCACAGCCATGGAAAAACTTGTCAATGTTAACCTTAAAGCAAAGAACTGACGAGGAGTTAACTACCCAATCTGGTAGACAATTCCACTCGATGACAACTCTATGCGAGAAACTAAACTTCCTAACGTCAAGCCTTGCAAAAGGCTTTTCCAGCTTTTTACAATGCCCACACACCCGAGAATTACTTTGAACCCTTAAGTAACTACAAGTCAGAAGGGGATTCCTTTCACAAAGAAACTTGTAAACCTGGAGCATGTCTACCCTAATCCTTCTCAGTTCCAAAGTGGTAAGCCCAAGATGTTTAAGCCTAGCATGATAAGGTAAATTTCTCACCTCAGGTATAAGGCGGGTGGCTCTCCTCTGAACTTGCTCTAAAAGAAACTTGTCCTTTTCATAGAAGGGGCTCCAAGCCTGAGCTGCATAGTCAAGATGGGCTCTTACCAACTGCTTATACAAATTAAGTACAATATCCTTACTAAAATTGATGACATTCCTCTTGATCAACCCAAGCACTCTATTAGCCTTTGCAGCAATGGCTGCACACTGCCTTGATGACTTCAGATCCCCAGTAATTACAACACCCAAATCTTTCTCAAAGGTGACATTACTTAAAAC
Source organism: Holothuria scabra (assembly GCA_037179385.1). Taxonomy (NCBI): domain Eukaryota; kingdom Metazoa; phylum Echinodermata; class Holothuroidea; order Aspidochirotida; family Holothuriidae; genus Holothuria; species Holothuria scabra. The sequence continues at coordinate 1,322,558 of CM074188.1, forward strand.
ACTACCATTCATGTTATAATCATAGCTAAAACTTTTAGGACCAAAATGTAGGACCTTACACTTATCTGCATTGAAAGACATTTGCCAGGTATGAGACCAAGAAAATAACCTATCCAGATCTTTCTGCAGCAGTAAGGCATCATCCAAAATGCTTATTTTCCTATAAAGCTTACTATCATCTGCAAACTTACTTATACGAGATGTAAGAGAACTATCAATATCATTGATGAAAATAAAGAAGAGGAGTGGGCCAAGGACAGAACCCTGTGGTACTCCACTTGTGACTTCTTTCCAAGAGGAGAAGTTACCATTGACAGCAACTCTCTGAGATCTACCATGAAGCCACAATTTTATCCAATCAGCACAATTGCCCTGAAGCCCTAACCTATGCAGTTTAACCATTAGCCTACCTAATGGAACTTAATCAAAAGCCTTTGAAAAGTCAAGGTAAATGACATCAATGCCATACCCAGAATCAAGAGATGAAGAGACATCTTCAAGAAAGCTCAGTAAGTTAGTAACACAAGATCTGCTTGGCAGGAAACCATGCTGTGACAGATTAAGTAACTCAGAATCTAAAAGATACTTAAGTAAACTATCCTTAATTAAAGATTCTGTAACTTTGCACACAACACTGGTTAAACTAACAGGCCTGTAATTGCAAGGATTACTTCGATCCCCCTTCTTAAAAATTGGAGTAACATTTGCTACCTGCCAGTCAGTAGGAACAAAACTTGAATCCAGACACTTCTGGAAAATGATGGAAAGAGGAACCGGCTGACAAAATCTGTGAGCATTCACGTAAAATGGCTGGATGGACCCCATCTGGCCCAGGGGCCTTACTAGCTTTCAAACTCTTTAACTTTTTACAAACTTGTTCCTCCAAGAAAATGACATAACTGATTGTAGGAGTAGTTATTATGGGAAATATAAAGCCAGCTAGGCAGTGTACAGCTGCTGTTGCAAGGGCAAATGGGGTGCTTGGGTTGATCAGGAGGAATTTTAAGAGTTCTAGTAAAGAAATTGTGCTAAATTTGTATAAGCAGCTGAAAAAAGCCATTGTAAAAAGCTTGATAAACCTTTCGCTAGAGTTAACATTAGGAAATTGAGTTTCTCTCATAGGGTTGTTAATGAGTGGAATAGCCTGCCTAAGTGGGCTGGTAACTCCACTTCAATGCACACCTCTAAGATAAACATGACAAGTTCTTTCATGACTGTGGTAGAATCTAATCTTTTCTTGGCTCATTACAGTAGGCGTCGGTGGTTTGCTTTTTGTTTTTTGGAGGAGTTCTGGATTACAAGACATCTTATGGGGCCTTTATCAGCCCTATGTTGGCCCTTTAACCTGTTAAGTTATTGGTGTTAAGTAATTAGCTCTAATTTAGAATCATGGATACGTATGCATAGTAACAGGGTTAGGGTAATGGTTAGGTATATAATACACACATGTATGCGTAGGTACATAAGGGTGGGCTTTATGTGGGTATAGGCACATATGAGAATTGTACACATTTGCACATGCCTATATGTTTAAATATAAGCATACGTACATGCGCAAGGTTACTTCTGTATATGTTTAATTGCTTGGCTGTAGGTATACATAGGCCTATATATGTATATCTTTATATAACATGTAATACTGTAAGACAGTACTTATATTATTTAAAACCACTCCACCGGCAACAGCGCTAAAAGGGCAGTCTGTAAGCACCCTTGTCTAGAGGCTATAACCGTAGGGTTGAGGGTTCAAATACAGATCTAGCCATTGCTTTACCTTCTCAGTAAATTAAGACAATCTCGCACAGCATGGGTAGAGTTCACTTTAAGGAGGTCGACATTAATGTCACCAGCATACAGAAAGCATATCGAATCCATGTTTAACCATTGCTTTTCCTTCTTCCACAGCACTAACCATTCACTTCTTTCCACAGCACATTTATCATACTGCTCTTCTCAAGTAGAGAAAAAAAGAAATGCCTTTTACTTTGGAAAAAAAAAACTTTGTTTTTCTCTGAAAAATTTCAAAAGTTTCAGCACTTTCTTTTTCAGTGAAGAGTCAATTAAGATGATGTCATTTCCAGTCACTGATTCAAATTAGTACCAATTAAGTAATTAGCCTAAATAGGGAATAATTTAGCATTCAAATTTTGTGTAGCAGTTTTGAAGATTTCTGAGGTCTTTCTCACATTGTTTGTGAAAATGCAAGGGGTATGCATACAAAAAATTGCTATGTACACAATTTTTCATTTGTGTAGCAACTTGGCCTGTTTGTGTAACAAATTGCGATGCAATACTCGATAAATTATTCCCTGCTACATATATGTGTAGGCCTACACTGTACACAAAGAAGAATAAGGCCTAGGCCCAAGTTACCTAGGGTTGTGTGTTAAGTTTTGTCTTCTATTTTTAGTACTTTGAATGCTCCCTTTAACCCTTTTATCAATGTAACACTTACAAATTAGCCTTAGAGTCTTGCTGATGTCTAGGCCAAGTTACCATTTAACAATCTGATTTCCAATGATCTCCATTGAGCCATACATCTGTCTGCATGGCTCTGTGGCCTTCATAGGCCTAGGCTAGGCCCTTGGTAGTCTAGGCCTCTTCTAATGTACAAGGTCTTTATTCTGTTGGTCCAACATCCGGGTATTTGCGTGACCTGGGTCATGAAAATTCAGCTGGAGTGAAAACAACAACAGTCTGGCAGTGAGTGCAGTACACGTATGCTATTGCCAGAGCCTCAGGATACATGATTGTGGGCCTAACTGTAACATTACTTGAGACCAATGTTGAATAGAAATATCAGAATATCAATATCACTGCCACAAGTTCTCAAAAAACCATCTGATCACGAGAGCTGGATATTTCAGTGAAAATCGGTCATTTTCCATAAGTTTAAATAGACTGCACCTTGTTTACAAGGTACATTTACACAATATGCCTGTATGTCTGCAATGTGTTGCTGTACTGCGCAGCAACAACTGTTTCACTCCAACATGTCATGTGATTGACTCTTAGCACTGGACGTGACATTCTTTGGACCGAAAGAATTGTTTGAATTGCGACTGCAGATTCATACAAAAAATTGTTATTCCGTACTAATTTAGAATCAATACCCACAAATGACATCATTTTAAACAACTCTCAACTTAAAAGAGGGGGCTGAAACTTTTTTTCCCAGAGAGAAACAACATGTTTTTTTTTATTTCTTCTTTCCACTCGAGAAGAGCAGTATGATGTATTTGCTATGGAAAGAAGTGAATGGTGAATGCTGTGGAAGAAGGAAAAGCAATGGTTAAACATGGATTCGATATGCTTTCTGTATGCTGGTGACACTAATGTCGACCTCCTTAAAGTGAACTCTACCCATGCTGTGCGAGATTGTCTTAATTTACTGAGGTGCAATTTGTTTAATGTTGTTTTAAACATTCCAACTAGGATTACCGATACCTCCATGTCCCTAATTGACCATATTTTTGTGTGGTTTCCTGTTGATCATCCTCGTAGTAACATTTTTGCTGGTAACTTTTACTGCAATCTAAGAGATCACTTTCCCAATTTTTGCATAATTAAGAACTTAGAAGTTCTTAACGTAAATGCAAATGGACCCTTTGTTAGACTTTATAGCTCTAGGAATTTTGCCTTTTTTGTTCAATCTGTCAAGTCTACTAAATTCACAGACATTTACTCTCTTCAGAATGTTAATGAGGCTTACAGTCCTTTTATCTCTATGCTAAGCATCTTACATGATATTCATTTTCCTCAGGTCAGACTGTCAAGAAAAAAGACAAAAAATAAACCCTGGGTAACTACTGGTATCCGTAAGTCAATTAGCCAAAAAAACTTACTTTATCGCAAGTTCATTGACCATCCAACCCCTGAAAAAGGAGTTCACTCATTGAATTACAAGACTATTAAGCATGCTAAGTCTTCATTTTACAAAAAAGTCATAAATGTCAACCAATCTTCATCACAAAAAGTGTGGTACGTCTTTAATGAACTCATAAACCGTAAGAGCAAGGTAATTAAAACCGTTGTTTACAATAGCACAGAAATCAACGATAATGTTGGCATTGCCAATGCTCTTAATGATTATTTCACTTCTGTTGGCAGCATCATTAGGCCTTGCTACCACGTATGTTCATAGGCACCACTTAGTTAGTGCGCGTGCGCAGCTTTGAATTGCTCATGAATATTGATACCAATAGAAATTTCTCTTCCGGGTTCGTTTTTGGCTCATTAAATTTCATTTTTTGTCACTTTTTAATGGGTATAACAGATAATTTTGGGATGGATCTGATAGAAAAGAGATAAAACTACATGAAAATGTATATTTTAGCTACACTTTGAGCATAAATTGGCTTAAATTGTGATCGCTTTGAACCCCGACCCTTAAACGTTGCTGTACACTTTTCGCAATGGGCTGAATGGCTTACATGCTTGTCATTTATCGTTCGAAGTTTTCCCAGGCATGACTTCCACCTACGTCAACGTTAAAAACCCAATTCTACATGAATATTCAGGTCCCTTTTGGTCAACTTTTTTTTATTTAGGAGTAAAGGGTCATGAATATTGATGTTTTTGGTAGTAAGGATTCCAGGAATTCGCGAAGCCGCACCTTTAGATGTGCCACAAGCTGAGAAAAACAGACTGAAAACTCGAAGAAGATGCCCAAAATGGATCAAAAAACGTAGCTGTAAGGTTTTAATGTACTATTATTTCATTTTATAGTGAAAGATATCACAAAAGGTCATCAAGATTACAGGAATTAAGCCCACTTTCTCGCGAGATTGTAGAACAATCTAAACCTGTGTTGTTAATAATAGTATAAGGCACTACAGTTAGTGGAAGGCTACAGTGTACAGTATTAGAACACAGGCTACTGTTACAACGAACAAATTCAGTAGTCAGTAGTCAGACTAATTATATCAAAATAATTGTTACACCGAGTGAAATTATGTAGTCTATAACTAATTCTGAGGCCAGTTTCCTTCGTCACCTTTTTGGACACTGGTAGGGTTTTTAGTTCAACAAAACTAGGCTACACAAGGCTAATCGATATGAATTTTTAAAATACTGGATACAGTGACAGTGAAACTGACAGGGGTCACAGAGCGAATTTTTAAGTGCATGGGGCCGGAGGTATAACCAGATGAACGTGACATAATGGGAATATGGCATGGGGTATAAGCCCGGGACTAATTTTTGTACGTGCATGAGAGGGTAGATTAATACAGGGGTTGCTTCCCAACTATACTCAGTGTACCGTTGAAAGTGCACCTAAGGGCTGCTGTGTCATTTCAAGATTTTTACACTTTATGTTAATTGCAGATGCCCACTCCACGGGCCCACACACTCGACGGTCACTCCATCATATTACGTTATTATTATTTCCATTGAAAATTCAGACTATTAGATAATTATGTTTGTCCAATATGGGACCCACTCGAGAGGTACAGTACTAATAGGCCTAGAGATGGAAGAATGATTGTTTCTTTTGAGAGACCATGCAAATAACACCTTTTTCAGGGAGCGCAGCACCACTCCAGTGGGATCCAAATGTAAGCTAGAGCCTGCGTATACAGCTAGCTAGATGTTATATCTTCATACTTTGATGTTATGCTGGATGAATTTGCCCATGCATGCAGGCCCAATTCAGGCCGTCAGATTTCACAAGAACGATTGTTCCCCATCGCGTGGTGGTACCCTGATGATTAAATCACGGAACCCAAAAACTGGTTACCACCAATAAGTCACCACCCATGCATTTTGTAACAGAACCCAAAAGTGGGTTCCATGGGTTACAATGATGAAAAATGACAGAACCCACAAATGGGTTCCGGTGATTTTTGAAATCCAACGGCTTGCCAATTATACATAACGGCAGCCCTTTTTTAAAATTTAAGGATTAACTGATGCAATGGATGTGGATGTGTTTGAAGAGCTGAAGAAATAAGCTGTAATAGGAAAGCATACAGTAAAGGATGAAAAATTTGTTCTAAATATTGTGCATTAGTTTTTATATGTTATTGCTTCTCTTACTTCGCCAACCCTGGCTCATCCCTCGTAATTGGCCTTATTTGGTGAGGGGTGTTAAATGTCTGTGACACATTTCCTCCAGCTGTGATGTGTCGAATGTTGACTTAATCCACACAGAGTGCATCATTGGAAAATTATACATAGAGTTAAATCAACATAACTTCCTGATGAGAGGGTCATTGGGTGTGGATTAAAGGGCAGGAGCAGTCATCCCAAATTTAATTTGAAGAAAAAGCTAAATAGCACAATTTTCGTCTTATTTCCCTTCAAAGTATCATTCATTACATTTTATGATTTAACTATTGCATATTCAAGATAAACCAAGCAGTTATTTCTATTAAATTTCACATTTGAAGAGAAAAAACATTGTCACGTGACTCCCAACAGCCAATCATGAAACTGGACAGTCTACTACACTACTTCAATTTGGGATGACTGCTCCTGCCCTTTAAGTATTACTAGTTCAAATATTTTTTTTTTTTTTCTCAGAGTAGCATCTCTTTCCCATTTGAGATATCACGTAAACTTATTTTTGCTCTGAATTTATGTATAATCATCACATTCAGAAGTTTTAATGTACCGGTATTAATCAGAAAAGGTAGACCTTAATAATCTCAATACTCTCTGCCCCGATCGCTTTGTTTATATTTCACCTGTGGGGCGGAGAGACCCCTGTTGTTGAAGACATGCTGGAAAAGATTCAAGACTGACAAAAATTGTGTGTTTCTTTACAGGTGATTCAGCTTCCGTGGCCTACAGTACTTAAAACAACGTCACGATTACTCGAGACCTGCAGGTTACCACCTCAGTTGCTTAGCTGGATCAAGCTGCTTTCAGGCCTGCTTCATGCTTTTAAAGTTACGGACCAGAATAATCTCACACTGAGTATAATATTCAAGTACCTGAAGCAAAACTGAAGACTGTTTCACATCTTTATAGGAATACATGAAGCAACATATAGGAGGAAAACAGCAGACTTTGCAAATGTGCTGACTACAAGACAGTGCCAACCGGGGACGGGGGGTTTATATAACTCCACTGGGGACAATTTTTTCAATGCATTTTAGTATGCCATATCATTAAAATGTATTCCTCTCAACCATTGGTAATGCCTTGTGTGACTATACATGCCTTCCTGAACATCATGAAGTTGAGAATTATTTCTGGAAGTACGTATCCCTTACAAAAATTCCCAGTACATTTCTTGTAGGAATCCTGTAGGAAAAACACATTTCCTATAGGAAGTAAACCATTTCCAGTAGGAATTTTAAGATTCCTACAAGAATTTCAATTTTCCTATGTAGGAATTTGCTATTTTCTACATAGGAAAGACCATTTCCTGTAGGAATTGTCGAATTCTTACAGGAATTTCAACTTTCCTACGTAGGAATTGGAGAGTCTATTCCTAATACACTGACCACTGCATTCATTGGCACATGAAAGGAAGTCCATTGTCATTGGTCAGTAAAGCCTACCGAGTCACAACAAAGAGCTTTTCAAATCTGTCAATTGTATGTGTTTTGGGCTGTGTAAAGCTATGGACTTGACCATATGTTGTAGTATAGCAGCACAGTTTATTGCTTCAGTGCAGTAACAGGCTTCAGGGCTTCAAGGAGCAAATAATGTTAAGTGGTTCTAGCAATGTTCAGAATATTACTGTTGCTTACATGGTGGACACTCATGGATAATCTGAGAAACATATTTGCTTAGGACTATGCAGAACAGATATATCCATGCACGAGTAATTCAGGTCATGGCATATTCAGATTCTTGATATTGGACATTTCTTTTGGATAAGAAGCTGGGATAACTGCAGTTATCTGGACATATCAACGAGTGAATAACCTGGTTGTAGCTTATTTTAAACTGCATTGCTCTGTCTGAAAAGGCCATAACAAACACAGGGAACTTGTTCTTTTTTTCCTTCTATTTCAAAGTTTTGGAGATAATTTAGCCATCTTCCTTTTAATCGGAGCAAATTAAGGCATTGAGCGCAGCAATTAATGATGGAGTTCTGGATATTCATTTATCATCCTCTCATAAAGCCTATACCACATATTTCCGTGGAGGATTGTTGACCTGTTTCAGTAATTGGAAAATGCATTCAACTATGGGCATGGCACTATCGCCTATGCACAAGTCCCCAGCAATCAGCACCATGATGCTCATAGCCTCAAATGTTTATTTATGAACAGAGATGCAAAAGACACCCCACAATATAAATGGAATGACCCATGTGGGAAGTGATTTCCTACGTAGGAAAGCCATTTCCTATGTGGGAAGCATTTCTTACAGGAAATTTAATTTCCTACAGGAAGATGCCCAAAATCCTATACATTTCCTACATACCAATTTCCTGTAGGAAATCATGTGGGGAATTTTTGTAAGGGATGGCCTACTACAGTGAAGAGTATATCATTTTTGTATCTAAATTTACTAGAAAACTCAAATTTAAATTGTTCTCTACAGGTACAACACATTCAGAGCCTTAGACAAGGATGAAGTCACACAGCACCTGACACATTGAGTTTTTCTTTTTAGCATCCCTCATTAACATTTTTGAAATGTAATGCCTTGTTTGAAACTACAGTACTACTCTGGTAAATTATTGCACCAAGCCTCTGAACACGCAGTCATTGTGATGTGATGCCATTGAAAAGAATTAATAGCTGGTTCCTACAGAAAAAGATAGTATAGTTTTCATTATGATATCCATTTGAACTCATTGCAAAAGTAGGGGAAGAACAGATATGTAACAAGCAGTGACTCTAATCACTCATTTTTGAAAAGGAAATGACCCTACAGTAGGATTTGTATCATGATTTTGCTGACAGCAATATTGTATTGATTCAGGTCACTGGACTGACTTGTGCACTGAATATAAAAACAAGAAGAAAAAAAAAAGAATTTACTGCATTTGATTCATGGTATCACTTAAAGAAGGATATCAAGCATTTGGATTATATTGGGATGACCATGACTGTAATGGATTAGTAATGGGGTGGTGGAAACTATACTTGTCTATCAAAATAAAGGTTCTTAACAACATGCTATATACTGTTTTATGTACATTATGGGAAGTTAAATATTTAAGTTTCATGTAATGGTATAAAGAGGGGGGCAATTTTTGTCAAAATTAATTTTTCACTCCCATTAACTGAGTAGGTCTTTGAACTTTGTTTCTCTCCCTTAAACACCATATCAGTTCATTATTTATTTATTCTTTTTTCCTTATTTTATTCTTTGTTCTTTTCGGCCTATAAAGCTTTTTGTGAACTGTCATAACAGTGTGAAGCGCTCACCAATTTACATGGGAGGGGGGGATATCATATAGGCTGCACCATCCCAACCAGCCCCTGGCTAAAGAGTACAATATCACACAGCCAAATTTTGGGGACTGATCATTATGCCAAAGGGTTGTTACTATCAAAGAGTCATATTCCAAATACAGTATTGGGATTGTTGTTTCAAATAAAGAGTTTCTAAACTTGAAAAGATCAAATTGTAAATCAGAAACAAGAATAATAAGAGGTAATTTTTGTGAATTTAGAAGCACCTGTTGATATATGTCACTCGCACATTTCCATTTCAGAACAATTCATGAACCATGATATTCATTTGAATAACGACCAGAATAAATTTCCAGTTGGAAAGTTGACCCATGTGCTCCTATCAGAATAATAACCTTCAAATTGTGACCGTTATATCGTTGACAATTTGGAGTAAAATGTCAGACATATCCAAATCTACTCGGAATAACAAGCTTCATGTTTCGGAATCACAACCCGTCAGAATGATCCTGGAATACTGAACTTTCCAACAGCCTTTTGAATAATTAATTAAACAACTACAGTCATATTTTCAAAGAGGGTAGGTTGAAGTAGATTCACCTAAAGGAACCACAAAATTTAGATTTTCATTTTGAGCTGGGTGAGCATAGGTAACATGGACCTCACAAAAAGTTTCGCCATTTAAGAATAACCATGAGCATACAGTATATATGCCATGCATCCAGGTCGTCCATCACAGTAATTAAATGTTACGCGTAGCCATCAGCTACCAGAGCTTCAGCAAGATCTAGGGATTGAGTTGACTTCCAGAAATTTAACTGCCATGCAGGTTTAATTGCGCCAGAAATTTAACTGCCATGCAGGTAAGTCAGGCTTTATTATTTAGGGTGCACAGCTAGAACATATGGGAATTAGGGGGAGGAGGCCGGGTGCGACACATAGCTGGCAAATGGTCCTCACCGCATCCCTGGACAATATGCATGTATATTCCTTCTCAGTCCGGAGGGGAGGGGGAGCTCTAACTGATGTTTTCAGGGTTTGACGTTCCCCAGTTTTCATGGCCACTGTTGCAATTACAAGGTGTAATTGCTATATCCCCAGTGGGACGTATCCCATACATATGACCGAAGGTCCACTAAACCAAAAATTTTAATAAGAACGGGACAGAAGACTGAAAGTACCGTAAGAGAAGGTTTGCATGGACAAAAATGTGCAAGGGTTCGGTCTTATGAACCCCTTTTGATCCAGTCTGGTGAACCTTCGATCTGGCATGGTGAACCCTATTAAATTTTTTGTCTTGTGGACCTTCGGTCTCACCGTGATGGGCTGAAATCATGCATCCAGGGTTTGACAGTTCAGATGATATTCCAATCTTAAGATTCACTGCAGAAATATTGAGGGAGGGAGAACATGACCTCATTTGAAGTAGAACCAAAATTAATGGGTAATTCCCAAACACTGGAAAGATATAGCCCCCCTCCCCCATCATACCCCCATTGCAAATGCTAACTGCATGCATGTCGATCTACCTATCCCATAGCAAGAACCTGCAGCCCTCAATCCTCCACCCCAACCCCCCTCCCCCACCCACCCAACACATACGTGCACAAATCTGCCTAACCAAAAAACCCATTCCTGCATGTGTTACGAACAGTTTTTACATCTTAAATTAAGGTTTTGATGAAGATTGTGGTTAGTAAGATTGATTGATGGTCGAGAACTTTTAATTAGTGGCTATATAACGTTAATAGGACAAGTGCGTACGCTTCTTGTTGACCACCATAAACAGTGTACAGTTGCTATATGAAGAAGCGTTTCTGCGAAACTTATACCCATCGTATTCATCGAAGTGTTATATCTTTTAAAAAATAGTTGCCGTAAAGAAAATTAGTAACGATTGGAGATAAAAACCTATCCAAACGCTACGTAGTAGTGTCTACTTTGGGAAAACTTCTAATAACCGATGAAGTTGAAAAATGCGGAGCATGTGTTGATTATCAATACGGCTTCTTAAAAGTGAAAGTTTAAAATACAAAAAGCTCTGGAATGTACGCCCTGAAATGCTGCAAACTTAGTTTTAGGAACAGAAAGTGCCTTGCATGTGTTAAACTTGACGGTCTTAGGGTATTTATTGATGCACATTCATAATTAAACATTTTCAGTTTTCCTAATATGACAAAAACCGTCGATAAATTTCCGAACGGCCGTGACATTGATTTCCCTCACATTACTGTTTACACATGACATCATGTCTTAATTAGATATGATATGCATTATAGACAGCGGGCCGTACACGAAAAAGTGCTTTCGTTTTTAACTTTCGTGACGCACATCTGAGGGTCGGCATAAAAATTACCCACGAAGGTCAACTTTAACCTTTTGAACATAATATCAATTACCACAAGCGAACGAGTTGGCCTACGAAGAGAAATTTGAGGGTAAATTGTTGGCTTTTTGTGGCCAACATTCATTGTATATACTAGTTCCACGAATTTTCTGACACGTACAAAATCTCTACAATGCCGTGCATAGTGCACAGTGCAGTGGTCAGTGAAATTGATAGGGATAAACTTTTATGTAAATTAATTGACGGATGGGGAGGGGGGGGGAAGCAGGGGAGTAGGACGACTTTCTTCTCATCTTAGGAAAAGTTGAATAAATCAGGAACAGGAACGAGAAAGGATAGCGAAGGGATAGCGAATAAGGGAAATGAAATAGGACAAAACAAGAATAAGAATTTGGAATAGAAAAGAGGGAGAAAATAAACACACATGACATGAAAAAACAAGAAACAGAGAGTAGAGATGCATTCAGTAAGGATACCAATAGATGATTCACATGATATTGTTCAGTCAAGTCTGATTTGCAGTTGAGTTATAAGAGAGTAAATAACCGACGGCACGGTCAAGTGGTTAAAGCATCCGAAGTCAGGAGCGGATTAAGGGGTGGGGGCTTATGGCCCCAGCCCTCCCTTTTTCGCCACATCAACAATAAAACATATGGAAAATTAGCAGTGCAGCTCCCTCTCATCCCTTTTTTCTCTTAGGTCAACCCCCCTTTTTTGAATGTGCGGATCCGCGCCTGGACTAGCTTGCAGTTGGGAGGTCGGGAGTTCGAGTATTGGCCGAGTCATACTGAAGACTGTGAAAAAAACACCTTAATTGTGCTTTCATGGTGCTCAGTATAAAGCAACTGAGTACGAAAAACAAGCCAGATAGTCACAAGTGGAAAAGCTAGTCGATCCGTGGCGGCTTGACATAAACCAATTGGTTAGAAACTGGCCATATGGGCTGCCACGTAACACTCCGTCCATCTAAATAACTTGAGAGGATAGTCCTAAATGGACAGGCATTACGGCAAAGTAGAACTTAATTCCCATTGAGATCTTTTGTCCAAATCAACCCAAAGTTTTCAACGGTTTCCAAATGGAAAAGGGTTTTCAAAAGGGTTTGGTTTATAAAAAGGGTAATTTTATAATTCCCTTTGAGTTTTGACCAATTTCATCATCTACCAAAGGGACTGCCCTAATGCAAAGGGTATTTACAAAAGGTATCACTTGAAACCCTTGGGGTTCAAAGGGTCTAACCCAAAAGGGTTCCAAACGGAATTTTCAGCTGGGCTGCAAAAATCTTTGACTATACCTAAAGCTGTAAAGTATAATCTCTTCTAGTGAGCATGCCTGCATGATTTTGAACCAGCGTCGAAACTCCATGAAGCCTTGGACGTTCACTCCAAGTAGTTCAAACTACATGATCTATCATCAAAGAACCAATCTCAAATTTCCTGGGAGAAACTTAGCATCACGTAGTAGAACTGATCGCCAGCATTTCTGCCAGGAAAAAAGGGAGCCGATCGTGGGGTAAAGTTTACAAAATGTGAAAATACCGACCGGGGTGAGAGCTGTATGAATAGCCTACATTATCTTCTGTCAGGTGGAGAGGGGCCTAAGCTAGATTCCTAGCCTAATCACAACAACCAGTGGTTCGAGCCTGCCACTTATCCATATGCTTGGTATTTTGCATGTATTTTATAGGTGAACATTCCATTTGGAAACCTTCGAGCACAATTGTTTTGAAATGGTAGGCCTACCTTTCGAAAAGTAAAAAGAATAAACTTTTTTAAGCATATGGAAGCGGGGGCTGGGGGATATTTACCCTTTGTGTGACACCACATCATTAAGAGACACCGGCAGCTATGTTGCTATTTTTGTGACCTGTCTTTCATAAAATTCCAGTTTTCCTACAATTAAAGTTCTTGATTTTGAAATATTTTGTCTAAAAGGACAACAAATTTGGGAAACTTTTGAAACAACATCGGGGTCTGCGGGGTCGCAACTTTTCAAAATTTTGTAAACGCTCCGCGCCAATTAGTCTTTCGAGAAAGACTTCATATCCCTGGCAGGGAAGCTTTGGCCTACCGTAGTCAAATGATCTCATACACACCACATGCGGGACATCGAATCCAGAGTTGCAGTGACCTTCCGTATAATCTTTGCCGCACCCGCACCAAGTTCAAACGAGTTTCAAGGATTGATTTGTATCTGAATATTGACGGAATCTAATTCAGTCATAAGTAGATACCAAATGATCTTGAACCAAGGAAGTCGGTCCAACTTTAGTAAAGTTATGCTCAACTGAAACTAAGATTAAAAATGCGAAAATAGAATGTAAATTTTTTTCTTGTTATAAATTTAAAAAAAAAAAACATATCAGGTACCGTCATTTCAGAAAATACACAAAGGCGTACGGGAAGAGGCGGATCCTGTTTGCCGTGAACTGAATATTTTTCAAGTCCTATTTTGCCCGGCCGCATGTCAACACCGTCCGCTGCAGGCCGAACTGACTAGCTACTACAGGCTACCCCTTGCCCTAAAATACATGTAAATGTCAGTGCCCTGAAAAAGCACTTTCCCTGCTCTGGGAGGAGTGCAGTCCCCCATCCCCACCTGAAAGGTCGACGCCTAATACCATGAAAGATGCCAAGGTCTGCTTGCGATTTCCTATTGAAAAACCAGCCCCTGTCTAAAGCTATCGGCCATGTCATGACACCAAGTCTCCAAGTGGCAGGAATTTCTGATGAGATTTTCTGCCAGAAATATCAAAATTTTAATACATGGCTACTTCGTCGAGTGTCGCAACAAGCATTTCATCGGGAAAGGGCTGATCGTTTTTACAAAATGTGGTCAGTGTACCGTATTCAGTTTGGCACTAGTACTGAGCTCGGAGGCCCATATTGGGACCAGAAAATTTAGTACACGAATTCCCAGCCGCTAATGACAGTTCAACCACAACATTTTAAGTAAGTCTGTAGCGGTTTAGGATTTTTAGATAGCATGTAAGTTACTGCTAAGCCGAATTAAAGCTACAACTACTCCCTAATAACTTGAGAACCAAAACACCCCAGACGCCAGTGCCTATTAGAACCTATTACACGAAATACAGCTTGGTGTCATTCTCGCCCGTATTCGTATTGTTAACCTTCCAGATTTCGTCGTTCCTCGATACAAAAATGATACTAGATGGGTTGAAGGGTATTATTCTTTTTTCAGAGATCGGAGTGACACAGATTATACAATTTGGATCGGTATCCAGCTGGAGTTACTCATTCGCAGTTAACGTTACGCGCGAAACCGACGTAGCAGGGACATATACAGCTCCTCGTTCGCGAAAAAGTGTCCTTTTTCTTTCCACATCTTTTTACCGTTTTTAAAACACATGTACCAAAAATAGCATTAAAATTTGTTGAACGTTTCATAAATTTAACATTAAAGCCCATTTCAGATAATTAAAGTGCCTTTAGCACATGATTTGAGGCTGCAGCTGTAGTTTTAGTACTGTTCGAGGAAAAGTTTACTTGAAACGTGGAAGTTGTGTGTCTATCTCACCTTCGCCAGATTTTGAATTTTAAGGAATATTTTTACATGTTTTTTCTTGATCCATAGGCCAAACGGATCGCTTGTGGTAATTGCATGGGTTATTATTTCATCTTTTCCCATCGATTCGTATTTTTTTCAATCAGACCCTCCGAAGTGCGTCACGAAGTTACACGAAAAAGCAGGACAGATTTTGGTCTATTATTTATGAGTTGAACTGAATGTGTGTGTACGCAGTTACGCGGGAACATACGTGCTACATAGTCTAACGTTAATGTTACTTTGTTACCTAACGTTTGCCGGGCCTACCGTTTCTTGGCTAACAATAATACCAAAATTTGAGTTAATTTGGGCAAACTTAATAAATTAATATTATAAATCGTACTGTATATGGTCTCTCATCCTCAGGAACCACTTGTCGAAAACTGGGAATTGAGATACTAATCATTTTATGAGTTGGTATTTCTCGTCAAGTGCAGGATCGATGTGGATGTAGCGTTGCCGAGGTCTACGTATTGGCTAGCGCTTACGCATGCATTGTGCATGTGTCATATCCTATTCCACGAAAGTCTTATTCGTACAGGTAGCAGATAAATGTATTAAATGTTATTAAGTCAAAATATGGTTAAAGATGGAGCTTTACGTCCGATATTTCAACTAATTGGTTCAAGGAGAACCGGCCACCACCACGCAAAAATATAGACTGGCAAAATGAAGTGCCTTAAAGGCAGAAAACCTGTTGGATATTGTTTGTGACTGTGTTACTTGCTAAGAATGTCCAGGTAACCTAGCAGCTGACAAGAAGCAGGAACTCTTAGTTAAAAATTTGGTACCGGTAAATGACACTAAAATTAGTTTTGAAAAGCAGTTGGCCAAGGAGGTTAAGATAAACCCCAAATCTTTTCATGTCTATGTGAGGTCGAAGCAGAAACATAAGGGGGGGGGGGGGGTGGGGCCTCTTAAAGGTGATGTTAATACTTTGGTTAGTGACGATCAGGATATGGCTAACTTGTTAAATGACTATTTTGTATCCGTTTTTACTAAGAAATCATCTTTGTTGGGGACTTTTAGGAGTTCTGATGTCAGTTCTTCGATCAGTTATGTAATTTTTTCGGAGGAACAGGTTTCTAGAAAGTTAAAGAGTTTGAAGGCTAGTAAGGCTCCTGGGCCTGATGGGGTCCACCCAGCCATTTTACGTGAATGCTCTAAGATTTTGTCAGCCGGTTCCTCTTTCCATCATTTTCCAGAAGTGTCTGGATTCAAGTTTTGTACCTAGTGACTGGCGGGTAGCAAATGTTACTCCAATTTTGAAGAAGGGGTATCGAAGTATGCCTTGCAATTCCAGGCCTGTCCCTTTAATCAGTGTTGTGTGCAAAGTTACAGAATCTTTAATTAAGGGTAGTTTACTTAAGTATCTTTTAGATAATGAGTTTGGTTTCCTGCCAAGTAGATCTTGTGTTTCTAACTTACTGAGCTTTCTTGAAGATGTATCTTCCTGGCATTTCTTGATTCTGGGTATAGCGTTGATGTCATTTACCTTGACTTTTCAAAGATCTTTGATAAAGTTCCATTAGGTAGACTAATTTTTAAACTGCGTAGGTTAGGGGTTCAGGGCAATTGTGCTGGTTGGATAAATTCGTGGCTTCATGATAGATCAGGGGTGGCGCCAGGATTTGCCCGACAGGGGGGCCAAGCTTCCCGACAGGGGGCCAGCTTTTCAAGGCCGAAACAAAAGAGATGATTTAGTCCCGGTGGGACGTGACTTGGCAGAATTTGAGGCGCGCGTAGTGCCCCGAAATTTTTGGCATTCTTTTTAACAAATACTTAAAAATCTGAAGTTTATTTTGAAGAAAAAAATTTTGAAAGAAATTTTGCTTTTTCAAAGACCATTTAAAAGATGGGGTGTTTACTGAAGAATCTGTCCTTCAAATAGGCAAAATCAAACACCTTTACGTAGGCGACAGCTGAATTTCTTTTGGGGTTACATATTTAATCGTACTAGGCCTACGTACTAAGGCTTCAAGACGAGACTATAAGTTCGCTCGGAAAGTTTTTCCCTTTTCTAAACGAAGATTTGAAAATTAAGAGCTTGGTTCATTGGACTAAAGTTTGAAATTTAATGAAAGAAAATTTGGTTTTTCGGTAAGATTATAATGAAAAAATTGGGTATTGTATTAAGTGATATGCCTTTCAACAGCAAAATTAGGAAGAATGTCGGGGTGATTAACAGAGTTGGCTTTGGTTATTTGTTGTATGGACTATCCTTTGATATTGGAAAATTTTGCGACTTTTAACAATCTGAAGCTTATACTGGAAAAAATTTATCAGATTTTAGGGTTTTATGGAAGAATCTTACCTTCTTATGAGAAAAAATCAGGTGCGGGTGATCTGTAGTTTTGTTGGGGTTTACCGAATATCATCATGCAGTACAAGGCCCCCGGACAATATTGAAAGATTTTCCCGCGGAAAAGGTTTAGCTTCCCATATGTTTGAAGTTTTATTTTTTTATAATAATCGTACGAGAGCGTTTCAGTTTGGGAGGGGGAAGGATTGTCTGTTTTGTCCAAAAAATGTAATCCTGCTCGAAAGTCTATCTAAGTGGAGCGCACAGAATTTTTTTAAAATTGAGAATCCCGAGACAGCAGGAAATGCCATTTCCAGGGCTCGTAACTAGAAACCAAGCGGTCATTATTTTGAGCATTCTTTCGCAATAGAATTTTCACTTCATAATACTGCCCCAAAACGAAGAATGATTTGCAGGCATACATTGTTCTGTTCAGTAATCTGTTCGACCAAAATACTTTCTTAGGGGAGCACTACCATCAGTTGGCGCGGAGCATACAGAAAATTGTTAAGAAATCTTACCCCTCAGACAGTCGGAAATGGCATTTCCCAGACTTGTAAATAGAAATGATGCAGTCGTTATTTTAAGCTTTCCTTTGAAATGAAAGTTTCGTTTCAATGAAAAAACACCAACTTGCTAAGTGATCAGAAAATTACCAGATAGAAGGTATTGCTACAAGTAGATGTAATGGTCTTGCGCCTCTTTTCGGGGGAACTATGCAACTGAATTGAAAACATGCACATGCACATGAACAACCTCTCTTTTTGTATAGAAAATTCAGAATTGTGAGTTTCCTTGAGGAATTTGATCTTCTAGTAAGCAAAATAAAGACGATCGTCCGGGTGACTAAGTTTATCAGGCTCACATCTTTTATCGTAGGCCTGTAGATGAAGGTTCCCTGACGAAACTGGATTTTCTTATCAACAGGGGAGGGCAGCCTTCGCCAACGGGGCCATGGCCTTGCGCGCACGGATGGGATGAGATGAGGCTGTGTTTATCACTTCTTCATAGCAGAGCTAGTAAGAAGCAATTAACAACGATTCAGATACGCATACAAATTGCGTTACTAAAGAAAAAGTTCATAAAGAAGAAAAAAAAAACAGTTCATGATCATCCATCCTGTAACTTCAGTCTTTTACTTTTTTCATTTTTAGGCCTCCCCGAAAATATTGCAGTCCTTCCCCGACGGGAGGAGATTGGACAAGGTACATGGAATTAGGTATAACAGAGCTAAAAGAAGTGATTGAAAGTCGATTCCAATATGTATTTAAATAGCAGTACAAAACAAAAAATAACTTATGTTGAAGATCGCACATCCATTAACTTCAGACCTTGTCGGTTTTTCATTATTTCTAAAAAAAATTTTGGCCTCCCCACGAAACCGGCAACCTTCCCCGCCGGGCGGGGGGGGGGGGGAGTGTTCTCCGACGGGGGGCCATGGCCCACCCGGCCCATGGTTTGTGAAGCCCTTAAAGGGGGCCTGAACAAATCGAGTCGGCTCCGCGGGATACTTGATTGCAAGAGAGCTAAGCAACACGTTTGTTTACAGCCATGGGGACATTTTTATGTATGTTGGGTGGGTGGTTTGACTGGGTATCAATGAACAGGTATGACATCGAGAAAATTTACGTTATGGAGGTTAGTTTCGATGATAATTTTCAGGCCAAACTCATTGAAAATTTTAATGAAATCCTTACGAGCTCTGTCAGCGAGTCTTCTGGAGCGTGTTCTCAAGGAAAAAAGCGCGTCATTCCTGTTCCTGTAAAGTCCGAAATCGGAGACATAATTGTGCTTCCTAAGACTGCTTCGGATATAAAGACCGACCAGTTCACATACCTCAGCGTCATCGAAACCGCCCATTGTGACATCAAATGAGCGGTCCTTCACAGTGATGAAAGCTTCTCTCTCCTCCATGTGATTGATGCGGTCCTGGATGTCAATCTTAGAGGCCTGAGTACTGAAAACAGGCTTATACCACTTGACCGCTGTCTCAATTCGAGCGAGTGGGGTTAGGGGAACATATTCCAGCCAAATAATCTACAAGCTAAAGTCACACCTAACGGACCTAAACGAAGATCTGGCACACCTTTCCAGGTGTTCTTTCTGTGTACAGTCTGTCAACATTTTAATCGCTGTGTTCTGTTTCTCTTAATCAAAGCTGAGGAAGGTCTAAGGCAGACAGTGGTGTACTTTGTTGTTTGTTTAATTTTGTTTATGAGTTTATAACTCATGCTATCATTTCTTGTTGCCGGTTGTACAGCACCACTGTACCCGTTTGTCATCTACACCCCTTTTTTGTATTTTGACAACCAATACGCGGAACATAAATTGTTGTTTTCCCTCCTCCAACAATTTCTCGTGCCCTTCATTTGCCCCTGCCCCCCCCCCCCCCCCAACACCTTTGAAATCCTGGTGCCTCTACTGGTTAGTACGCAAAATTTGACAAAGAGTAACTGAAGCATAAAATTTCCAAAGTATATTTTCAAAGATTATAAAATGCATCCAAGTAATTCAACTTCAATGTTCCTAACCGGAGGAATAAAATGTTATAGCTTGTTTAATACATTTAAAATGGATTGAGTGATACCTTGTAATTGTTTATTCTTGTATTTCTCAAAAAAGTATCTCTGTTTTTGTACAAATTGAGAAAATTACTTGATCAGCGGGACAACCAATGTAGCATGATAAAGCTATTGATACCTATGTCAAGTCCGGGGACGAACCCTAGTGGTCTTCAAGTTTGCAGCTATACACAATATACCTTGTGCAGTTATTCTTGTACTTCTCAAATGACAATCTTGTTGTTCTACAGGATTGCCGAAATGTGATCTTATTATTAAGGGTATACTGTCTTTGTGTAAAGTCATCTCCAAAAAGTACTCTACGCAAAAAGACAGTTCATTTTTCCTTGTCCAGTAATCATTTAAATTTTAAAAGGAAACTAAAGCAGATAACGTGAGTGTGTACAATAAGGATATCACGGTTATGCACAGTCAACTTATTACCTTAACTTATTCATATTAGTGAATAAAATGAGACATTTGTATCTCATCAATGGACTAAACTATCGGCCTGCAAAAGGGATTTGACTCATTTTCCATATTCTTAAAACACACATCAATATACCTGGCATTCTAAACTTAAACAGCAACGGACGGTAAACATCTTAGGTGTCTAACTCCTTAAATGAAAACTATAGTTGATTAGCAGGACGGCTTTCGTACTTTCATAGAGCTAATGGTATCAAAGTCTTCATGTGCGTCGCTACAGACAGTTTCCTGGAAATAGGAAGTTAAGTTTTCGTTAATCCACTTGTGGGTATCATTGTTCGTTATGTTGCTTTGGGCTTAAACCCTTTGCATATTCATACACATTGGTTTCTTCATCCAAGAGTTGGATTATAAGAAATAAAGACTGATTCCTATCATTACCAATTTCCTGTTTCTGATCGTTACTCCGAAGATAATTGGACATGGTATTTGTCAGCGACAATACATATCATTTTTATTTGTGACGCCAATTAAACAAACCCTCTAAAAACAAACACGTAAAGCTTCTCCTTGTATACAGTCACTGTTAAAGCAACAGAAATGTTCCTATACGGCATGCAAAGAAAACATGCAACTCTAAATATTATCAAACAATTCAGTGGAAACATCAATTTCAAAAAGTAGCCTCATCTCCATAAAAAATTATGCAATACGACAGCACAGAAGAATGCATTATTTGAATAATACTTTTTCTAAAGTCCTCTCGACCCTCTAGCAAAGGGCCCTCCGGCGAAACCAAACTTTAAACTGCTTACCGAAGAAGTTGTTACTTCCACTGAAGGACAATACGTGACCAACCTCACGGCACTCAGGCCATTTACATTATTCGTATGTCATTTGAATAATTGAAGGTTTGAGCGAACAAATTATTCTTCAGCAGTAAACAACTGATTTGTTATTTATGGGCAACTTATTTCTTTAAAAGAACGCTACCTTGCCTTATTTTGAATAATTATTTATTATGCCAATAAACGTTTTAATTACAAATTAATTTCTTCTGTAAAAGTAACGCAATGTTTTCCTTCATGTTAACCGTTGACTCACAGACGGTTTGTCAGAACCTTTTTGTTTTTATCCATGTAAATACCCATAATACAGTACACTATAAAAGCTGTATTTCATTACACTCACTATATGGTGACGGTACTTGCAAAGTTAAGCCAATCACAATTTGTAATCTATGGTCTGATCGATTTGCCTGACAGGTAATTCTAACATTAACATCAAAATTTCCCCAATACCCTAAGCGGTTTAAAATATATCTGATAGTCTCGATTCACCTGCCTAAGACAATCGAAAAACCGGTATTACATTTTAGCTGTGTAACCACTTCTGTGATGAAAATACAAGTTTCCGAAGTTGATAAATCACGAATTAGCATTGCTGAAGTAACGAGACATTAGACGCGATCCTGAAATCATCCTGTAATTGTCTGCACAGACAACATGTGTCGTAGGATTGACAGAAGAAAGGATGTCCCAACCATAGAGCAAGGAAGTTGGAGCGCTCTATTATGGTCTCACCCAATTTTTTACCGATTCAGCTTCGTAATTGTTCTCTTCATGATGTTTATTATTTTCCCGGAAAATGTGGAATCATCGAATGTTCTGTTTTTCAATGGAATGGGTGAAGGGAGTCATTTTGCTGCTGCCGCTGTTATTGGCGAGGAGCTAGCCTCGCGAGATCATCATGTAACATTTATCGTAAGCGAAGAGTTTAAACATCTCACCGAGAATTCGAAACTTAAGTTAAATTTTGAATTCATTATCATAAACACTGGAGTGTTGATGACACCATACTATGTACAAATTACCCAAGCTCAGTTCGAAGGTGTGGATTTGTATCAGAATAAAACCTTCACTGATGAAGTAGACGAAGCTCGCGCGAAAGAATGCTCTGTTATCTTCTCCTCTCAATTTATTGAAATGTTGGGGAATCGCAAATTTGACGCGATCGTTTTCGACCCTTGGTGGCCATGCTGCATCGCTTTGGGAGACACATTGGGCACTAAAAAGGTGGTATTAAACCCAGCCTCGTTTAGCCCGGCGTTTTTAAGAGCGTTTGGGTTGCACGTTAATTCTGCCCTGATTGCAGAACAAGGTACCGGTTTTCCCGAAAACATGAACTTTTTACAGAGGATCCAGAATGTTTTAATTTCCCTCAAAATCCCAGTAGTAGATCATGCATCATTTAATGATGCCCTGGCAACACACGAAAATGAACCATTCGTCGCGATGCTAGCAAAGAATAAAATAACTTCTTACATGGAAGGCCTCAGTTCTGCAGATCTTTTTATATCAACTTCGGATCCTCTGCTTTATCCAAATTTACTAGAAACTGCTGGACATGTCTCGGTCGCTGGATTAACGACAAAGAAAGCACAACCTTTACCTGGGGTAAGTACTTATAGTCTTGCAATATGCAAGCATATTTCAAGTCGTTTTTTATCCACGTCAGCTGAAAGAGAACGCAGAGACGCCACCCTCTAGAAGCCGGTCTCTAAGGAAAACTAAAATTAGTTCTGCTCGTAAGCAACCAAGATTGTTTCATGGGACTGGTTTTGGAGTGTGACATTTTGGAGGGTTAGAGAAGGAGTATATACCTCAAATGATGCAATGTTTGCAACTCAAGCATAATGCAGTTTATAGTGATCACTTTTTGCGATGTTTAGCTATTTGTTTTTGTTTTTCAAGGTCATGAGACATTCAACCCTCGAACCCACTCCATTGGCTACGCGTCTGCTGGCCAATCTCAAAGTATTTTCCTGATATAGCGATCTTTCCAATTGCACAATTCGAACCTCATCTACAACAAAATGACGCCGCCATCTGTTTTTATGCCGTTTGAGCGCACCGCAAAATAACGCTATCCACCAAGTTAAGGTCAGCGGCAACGCAGGAGGTGACGTCATTACGTTGTAGATCCCTAGCTATGTTACAGGTCTGCCTTGCAGGTGAGGTCGCATCGTAAAAACAAGAAAAAACTTCGAGAATTTGCACAGCTTTTGCTTTGTTTTCTTTTGTTTTTTTAGAATGTGCTGTTGACATTGACGTTAATAGAGACAGGACCTCCCACAGATTGTCAATTTCTCTACTCTGTAGTGCTCTTGCAATCCCATTCCGGTAACATGAGATTGTTGTTGAGAAAATTGGTCATAAAGTTTAAAGAAAAACAATGAACTCTGTCGATTGACGTGGGGATATGACGTCATTCATACACGTTTGCTTCATATTCACTTTTTGTTGAAAATGTGACAAATTGTGAGATAATTATCTCTTCATATCTTGAGAACCACCAGAATACTTGGAGTAGGTATTCATAAACATGTTCGAGTTTGATTGACTTTAAACCCTTCTTTTCAGTGTAGTTCTACGGTGCTTTTCAAGTCTACGCAAGTTTTAGGAGTATCCCATACTAATAATTGGTCTATTTTCATATCCCCTATCTTCGTTATTAATCGAAGCCTACGGCTTCGATTATTGGATTTGCTCAGTTTGTCAAGTGAACTCGTGCCTTCTTTCTTGGCTCGGCGTATGAATATCTTCAGTGTGATGCTATTCTATTTACACACGAACAATTCTAACGTTATACAGCAATCCATCTGCCACGCAGTTATTTTGACTTTTTCATGAAGTGGGAAGTAATATTTCCCCGATTTCACCAACTTGACGGTGTTCCAATAGAATAATCAGCCTTTTTGAGGCATGTAGGAAGTCTTCTTTTCGAAGGACGATAAGTTGTTACACAGTTCTATTGACTTTATATACTTGATTTGATCACTCATAAAATAGTCCCACAGAGTTGAACGCCGCTACGCAGACTAACGATAGTTCTTACTCCCACGACCACACTATCGAAAGTCCCCGTTGTTTAACACGCTTGTCAACCGCTACAGGTCCGTTGGCACGTCTCAGCTTAATCTGCGCATGTGTAAATGCCGAATCTGCGGTAGAAAAAGCTTACAGCCCCATCTGTTGCCTGCGTAAAAGGTACGTTCCTGACACAATGGTAAAAGTTATGTTGGCGGCAGAACATTTTTCTCTGAGAATGTGAGCATGGTAGGCCGTTTGCTCATATTTGTACAGCACTTAATATTTACTCGATCGAGGCTTAGAATCAAGCGGCGCTATATTGGGCTTTTTCGTTTCATTTCAGACCATTTTCAGTGGCTTCGATCAGTACTTGCCTGCAAGTACAAACCGTCTAGTATTAATTATAGTCTTTGCTAGGGAGTGTTTGAACCACCCACTCCCTTAAAAATTTGTCCAGGCTGAGAGTAGGCTATTCGTGATTGCACGCAGGTTTATATCGGTCTGTCTCATGTAAATCATTTGAATGTTTCATTTTCTTTTTACAGGATCTTGAGACATTTATGCAGTCATCGGGAGATCATGGTGTTATTATTTTGTCTTTGGGTACCTACGTTACTCATTTGCCAGAGAAATTCGTGAAAATATTTCGAGAATTGTTTTCAAAGTTACCTCACAAAGTCATCTGGCATTGGAAAGAAGGCAAAAATCCATCGAACATGACAGAAAACGTAAGACTGATGAACTGGCTTCCACAGAACGACTTGTTAGGTATAAAATTCTTTATTGTTTTTCGGCAGTATTTTTTAAACATAGAAAATGAAAAGCATTTAAAAAACAGGATAATAGATAAGCTCTTGTCAGCTTCCCTTGATCGAAATTTAGTAAAACCTAGGCATTCAACAATCTAAATGAATTTAAGCCGTTCCTGTTGTAGAACACGCTAGCCTATCAGGACGGGTCTTTGGCTATTCCCTATTCAACATGGGACGGCACCACAATGATCATTTGACTCACAGTATAATATCACATCTTTTCGATCTTTTCCTCATCAAAATGACCTGAAATTATATCTTTTCATTGAAAAGCTTCCTTCCATTTTGTGGAATTATTCATTAGTCTGAATTTTTCATACAGATACAACTTCAAGGCCTCAGTATTTCCAAACTTTTGTCTCTTAATTATTTATTATTTCAAAAACCGAGAGTTAAATGTTTTTTTCTTAATTATTTACTAATTTCACATCATAAAACATTGCGGCAATATTATTTAATGATCATCATTAACTTTACCTGTTATTCTATATTAGAAAAATATTCATAGGTTATCTACAACGTACAAAGATTATTTTTCCAATTTCTTAATATATGAAGATTAGGCAAACAATGGAATATATGGAACCCGGAGATTAAAAAAACAATTTATTGTGATAAAAGCTCTTGAAAAATAAAGTTCGTAGATGCTGGTTATGCTTACACAAAATACAGTATTTTAACGAAAAACCTCAAATTACAGCAAAAAGTTAACCGTTACACAGAAAATTGCATTAAATGTTACAATAACTCACCTGGCAATGCACAGCTTACCAGAAACATCATATTTGGGTGTGCTTGATCTAGATGAAATAAGTAGGTCATTATTTTCGATATCTGACAATACATCGATTTGGTTTAGATTGCCTCCCTTCTGTCCCTTCAGTTTCCATAAAAAAAGCTGGAAAGATTAGTTCTTATTTTTTATGATTCTCTCCAATATGGTTACATTGCTTAGGGTCAGAGAAGTTAAGCTCCTGTTTTACATCCATCCCAAAATCTTCAAAAGGCCATCGTTTTCTGAAAACAAGCGTCCCATTGCCTTTTAAAGTACAAAACCATAACAAAGGTCTTTCAACCTGACCAGTTGAAGAAATTAAAATCTTTCCTGACTTAATTAGCCGTGAACAGCATGGATTTCTAATACACCGTTCCATTGGGGCAGTGAAACATCCAATGTATTTTATTGATAGCCGGTCTGTTCTGTTTTGTAGCTTACAAAAAGGCGTTTCATACCTCAGTGAAATTTCATACTATACAACACACTTTCCTCTATTAATTTTGGTAACATTTTTAAGACGTGCATGGATAAAAACACATAATAATGTTACGTTCTGTGTGGTCTGTGATGGTTTTCCCAGAATATTTTAGAGTTTCCAGACGGGTTCACTAAGGCTGCGCTATGGGTCATAACTAAGTTATCATGTGTAATGAAACATATTTAATCGAGACAAACATTGTTACATTGAAGGTTTCAATAATCATCTGGCGGCGCAAGAATATCAAAACTTGGGGGGCCAAACCCAACGCGAAACAGCACAAATCTCCCGTTCCTTAGGGTGGGGGTATAGCGAAACTCCGGGAGTTCTAAGGTTTTAGCATATATCAGGATGGAAATGAAGTCTCTGAAGAGGTATATTATTCATTTTTTCGGTTAACCCAACTCCTAACTGACTTAACTTGGGGCAAGTGGGGGAAAGTGCAAATTCTGTGTGACAAACGCCCCTCTTGCACCACCGTAGCGCCACCAATGTCAATAACTGAGTTTTGGAAATTTCCAATAATGCAGATGATACCGTTTTCATCACTGACGGCTTTGAAAATATCAGTTCCTCTTGTCTAAGGGTGAACTTGAGAAATCTTAACATTTCCTGCTCCATCCCATTAGTCGTGTTCAATTGAAGATCAGCAGCAAGGCCATCACAACTTACACACTTCTTTTTACTTATCTAACCTATGATCGTAACCCTTTTTCAGAAAAAAATCTTTTGAGCCTCTGGTATTCTGGTATTCCAGAGATCAAATCACTCTCAATAAAGTACCTGCTGTGTACTATGAGCTTAAGTACCCTGCATTTGTTTAATTTGCTGTCAATCAAGAAGATGTACCAGTTCATAATTTCTGTACACAACTAAGTTAATTTGGGGTGATAATTGATTGTCTTTAACCAGAGTAACCTGAACAATTTAAATCAAAGTTTTCGACGCAGGCATGCTTGTGTGGCCTCTAAAGAGAGTTACGAAAACATATCACATACAACACTGCTGTGGAAGAAAATGCATAAGGTTGGGTAAAAAGCACGAATTTGCCTCATTATTGCGTACATTTTATCCAATAAATTTATCGAAGTTTGCGTGATGCTCCGCATGAATGGAGTAGGGAAAACAAGCCAGTGAGTCGCAACTGGAAAAAGGCCGTGGTCGGTTGGACGTGACCAACAGGTTGGAAAGTAAGCCATAAAACTCAATCTAACTAAATTGTTGTGAAAAGAAACAGGAAATAAAATGAAATGAAAGATGTCTCTTGATTGGCTGTTGCCATTACATTGTATCGATTGTATCCTTTGTTAGGGATAGGGATCCAGCTAGGTTAGTCAGTAAAGAAAGTTCTTGTTAAGCAGTAGCCTCAAACTTCGCCCCCAAAATTCTCTTACGTGTTTTCATATCTGTCCAAATGTGTGGCTTGTGCAAAAGCACTCTATCAAAGCCACAATCTATTGTCAACTCGAAAGAGTCTTGTGTGAAACGTAAACGAATTCAAGTGAATATTCAAATATACGCTCAGTCTGTATCATGCATGCATCAGTAAGTACCTCATCAAGGTCACAGAATGCTCTGGACACATATGGTCTCTAGTTACTTTGTTTATCACTATTCAATGTCCAACTTTTCCTATAAATTTGGCGCTCAATTTGTTGGGTTGGAGACATTCCAGACCACACAAAAATTAGGGCCTAGCTAAATAATGTCACCATTACCACACAAAAATACAATTTTATGTCCTTGTAATGTACCGTGATGACATCAAATGCAGAGTTCCCATCGTGGGTTTTTCTCTTAGAATCTTATTTTTCAAAGGTTACACATGCTGTTGATATCAAAGTTTAGGCAGGTAAAACACAGAAGTTTAAAAATGAAACAATTAACCCTTTACCGTTGTTTGGGTCCTTTTGGACCCATGCGGAGAGCTCGGCTGTCACACATTTTTACTGTTTCACGCGGAGCTCGAAACTGCGAGTAGCTACCCGAAAATTCGGCCACAAGAGCGAGAGAGACAATAGTTTGAGGTCACGGGGTCAATGGCCTACGGAAGCCGATGCGGGGCGGGCTACGTCCGCTTTTCCGCCCAATCCCGAGGAGCGCAAATATGCCCCGATCGGAGCACAACGGTAAAGGGTTAAAGTTAAAAAATATTTCAGGGGCCAAGATAATTTTTTCCAGGAGTATTTTGAACTTTGTTCAGGCGCATATGGCAATGCTCAATAATTTGAAAAACATGAATTATCGACCGAAAAACCATGCTTATTGACCGAAAAACTTAGATTTTCAGTTGAAAATCTATGTTTTTCTCTCAAAAAACATGTTTTTCGGCCGATAATCTAAGATTATCGGCGATAATCCCAGATTTTTTGTCGAAAAACCATGTTTATCGCTCGAAAATCCAAGTTTATCGCCGATAAACATGGTTTTTCGCCGATAAACATGAATTTTCGGTCAATAATCATGGTTTATCGGCGATAAACCATGTTCATCGACGGATAATCTATGTTTTTCTTCCAAAAATCTATGTTTTACCGGCGATAAACCTGGATTTTCGGTCGAAAAACATGGTTTTTCGAACAAACATTGCGCATTTATCTTGTCATTTTACGGCACCGTGACAAGTAAGAACCGGACGAATCTACTTGTGTTATTACGGATACCACAAGCTCAATCGAAATATGCAGAGCGCAGAAGGTGCAACACTTCGCAGCAGGCTCGCGGGCTAGGGAACTTTCAGCTCCATGATCCATCCAAACCGCCAGCGTGCGACGTGTGTTGAACGTGTTGCCATGCTACACATGCATCCTGTGCTATTTCCAGCGGTTCACCGCCGTTCGCGTTCCAGCCATGTGTCAAGTGCGCATATTTGAAGCACTACATTATTACGCGATAAGCCAATTTGTGGTCGATAATCCATGTTTATCGGCTCAAAACCATGTTTATCACCGAAAAACATGGTTTATCGCCGATAAACTTGGATTATCACTGAAAAACCTGTTATTTCGATCGAAAATCCAAGTTTACCTCCGATAAACATGGTTTAACGCAGATAAACTTGGCTTATCGCTGACTTAACCATGTTTATCGACCAAAAATCAATGTTTTTCGACCGAAAATGCAAGTTTATAGGCAAAAACCATGTTCACTCGGTCGATAATCCAAGTTTATCGGTGATAAACTTGGATTTTTAGTCGAAAAGCGTGGTTTTTCTACCGAGAATCCAAATTAATCACCGATAATCCAAGATTATCGCGAAAAACTTCTTTTTTGGTCAAAAAACATAGATTTTCACCTGAATATTGAAGTTTTTTGGTTCGAAAATCCATGTTTTTCGGTCGATAAACATGGTATTCGGCGATAAACATGGTTTTTCGAATTATTGAGCAGTTAGCTTGCCATAAGCGCATCGATTCTTGGGAAAATCGCCCAACCAATGAAAATCTTGGGGGCAAACATATCGTTTTGTCCCCCTCGCCCCCACCCCCCCCCCCAAAAAAAACAGGTGCTGAAAAACAAACAACAGGCAGACTAAACAAAATGTAACATTGCAGTATACAGTTGACTTTAGGGCTTCAAGAGAATATCAATTTGAGCCTGTTTTCAAGAAATAATACTGCATTTATAATTTCCCTTCTATGTTTTGTGTCAATTTGTGTCAACGTAAGTGTGTGTGCGTGTCACGTTGGTTTGTGTGCGTATAGGTATGCGATCGCGTTCCTGTGGGGGAACTGCTTATGAACGAGTCCACAGACGATCTGGGATTCCTTCATAATTTTTGTCCACCAACCCACGAACCAGATCCACATCCATGAATTTGTCCATATTCCAAGAAATTCAGCTGGTGTCGGTGGTCACGAACCATAAAAGGGAATATTTTATTGTTTAGCTGTCCCATTTGCCGAACTTGATCCACTGTTTTTGTCCGAATTGGAAAGGCATTTTACCCCCGCCTAGAAAGCTTATGTGCATGTGGATTCTTTGGGACCTACTGGCTCGTGCTTGCCAACAGAATGTGTGTATCTTTTTTACAAACCCGTGGATTCATACTGACATCTGCTGAGTGAGCAAAGTAGCTCAAATTCTTTGGTCTAATTAATGTACTTCGCCGCTTCATAAATAAACCGTGGCGCTACGTATGTCATGAAATTCTTCTGTAATTAATCTTATTGATGTATATAAGCTTGAAATGACAGTGTAATATTGCAAAATTTATTTCACATGACCAAAGATTACCTTGTTCGAATCACTGAACTGTAATGTGAAGAGGACACCATATGTTCATCTTTGTGGCGAACTGAAATTTTTAATAAAGAATTGATGGAACTCTTTTGAGTTTATGAGGTCATTTTCTTTCCAGGAAATGATAAAACCAGGCTTTTGATTTACCAGGGCGGTAATAACGGTCTACATGAAGCAATTTACCATGCAGTACCCCTTCTTGTTATACCACTTGGAGGAGATCAATTTGATGTGGCCCAAAGGGTTGTAGACAAAGAAATCGGTTTAAAAATTGACGTTACATCGGTCACCGTCGAATCCCTTCATAACGCCATTACTACCCTTTTAGTTCATCCAAAGTATGTACTATATTTTACTGCCATATTTTTGTCATACTTTTGATTTCCCATTCATGGGCATTATTCTCTGTGCAAATGTTCATCACTGAAAGGTTATTTGAAAGAAGCGTCAAAGAGTTTCAAGTATAATATGTCTATATTTAGGGAGCTTTCGATTTTACGACGGACTTCATCCACGACGAAATGACGCCGCCATCTGTGTTCATAGTTATCGATCTATGCGGGGAATCCCTCGCAACTCACTGATCTATGTATACAAGAACCGTTTTACTTTGGTTGAAGAACAAAGGTCATGAAGCTCACCTGGGATAAACTAGGGAAACCCTTGTAAACACGTTATTGCAGTAAGTGAAATTTTGAGGGATAAGTATAGTGATTTGTAGATTCCCAACAGCAGGTAAACATCTGTTGGGGAAGGAGGAGGAGAAAGCGGTACAAGTCACTTCATGTCAACTTGGTTAAAGAATCATAAACTTCGCTTGAAGGCATTCCACATTTATCCAAGGTTGACACAAGTTTTATGGTCAAGAGAGGTCTGACCTTCTTAACTAAATATATTTAATGCATAAGTTTTTGGCACCACCACCATTTGGCGCTCCCCAGCAGCCAACTTTCCACCCTTCTGGGTCCAAAAGATTATGCTTCAGCAATGATTGAAGACATCTATCGAAATTATCTTAACCACCTTAGTTCAGTTGGTTCTAGTTTTGACAAATACCCAAACCTAAAATGAGGCCAATGCTGGTTGTTCGTTAATGATTATCATAACTGCTCATCACCATAAGTGATGACGTGATAGGGGAAAGCTTTTTGCTTTGATCAAGCAGCAGCTTTTCGACGGGATTAATCCTTGATATATGGTTACCCTTTACCTTATTAACAAAATGGTTAATATTACATCTTATCTGCGGTAACCTAGGATGATGACAATTATACTTATTCCTCCAATGATTCACCTTTATTTTGACCGAATTAATCTCCTGGTGTATTCCTATCAATCACTCACCACTATTTCTTATCCTAACAAAGTTGTAATTGTAGGGTGGTGAATTACCGTATTACCGTATGGTCAGGAAAATTAGTCTGTGGGGAATTGTGAGTAAAGAAGTTGAAACATTGTCATATTTATTGCTTATTATATTTTCAACAACGTTTAGTGATATTTTTTAATTATATTTATTGAGACAAAACTATTCCCTCTACAGGTATCAGAGAAATATACATAAACTATCAGCCATGTTTAGAGACCGTCCTACATCGCCAAGACAAAAGGCAGCCTACTGGATTGAGCATATCCTCAAATACGGGTCGGAACATTTTCACTCATCTTCGAGAGAGTTACATAATTGGCAGCGGAATCTGATCGATGTCTACCTCTTCATTTTGTTTTCTCCATGTTGTGCAATCATTGCTTGCATTTTTGTATCAAAGGTTATCTTGAATGTATTTTGGCCTCGAAAACGAAAGATCGACTGATGATGATAGTTTCGAATAACTTTGTAACATTAAATACGAAAAAGGGGCAGCAAGCCAAATGTTGGTGAAGACAATCTTCGTACTGAGATACATCTAAATTGTGATGGTCAAAGCTGACTTGAGAAGAAAAAAGTGGTCAAGTTCATGGTAATAAGCTGTTATGATAAGTCCTCGACAAGATCTGTAGTTTCTTATTGTACTCATGTAATATATGGCGAAAAGTTTGGTGTTTTATTGCATCCTGTGACGTTAAAAATTCCTCAGAAAACAGTTTTACTATCTTCATATGCATATAAATCATAACCATCACACTGCTCGCTTAGCCTGAAATATGTCTTCTTGAACGAAAGGAAGGGCAACAAACGCGGAGTGCCAGAAATAGGGAAGGTTTTTTTCTCATACGCAAGAAAAGTAGAGCTTCAGATTTTCATATTCAATATTCAGCTATAGAATCTGAAATAGAAACGGATAAAAATTTTACTTAACGTCCATCCGGACCCCCTACACAAATTACACCTGCGGTGCATCAAGGGTGGTTACAACGAGGTGGACATTGACTGTCGACCATCGGGGAAGACTTTGTCCTGAGAAGGGAAAAATCCAGCTTCGAGGGGAGGGGAGGGGGGTCGTGATCAAAATTGAAAAAAAAAAACACCAATTCATTTCAGTCCCCGCTACAATCTGCACTTTCTTGTTTACAAAAAGGGCAGATTCTGCAATAAAAACCAAAAAAGTTTTAATTTCCCTTTCGAACATTCCAGAAAAATTATCATATGTAGCATGTAAAAACATTTTAATCAATATAGCACATATATATTTAAAAATTATAATTTCGTTTCAAAAGCCCTTAATCCGTGCGATAAATATGTATACTCCACAAAATTCAGTCGTCCCGACTCCCGACGTTCTGCTTGATTTTGCAGATTCTTCAATACCGCCCCCACAAAAACCACCATTTTTCCAAAAATTCTTATTTTTCACTAGTGTGACCTTCTCCTTTCAAATATGTCTTTAAGAAGGAAAAATCGACTCACTTCGGGCCTCGCAAAATGTGAATCACCGTCCTTTTGACAACCCACTGTATTAGTTTTTTACGGGTTCGAGTGGCGGTCCCCCTTAAGAAGCAATGAGTCACCCTGTCGGGCACCACCCCTGGCTTTCGGCATTGATGCACGTGTTTTCGACAGATGTTGGTTAAATTCTGTGGGTGAAATCTTTCACTTGTGGCAGTATGAAACCCTAACTATAATGCTGGGCACGGACTTGAAAACAACGTTACACGGTATCGCTAGATCTCCTAAATTTCCCATACTTCGTATTTGTAAAAAGGTTAGGAAGCACTGAATGTCTGTAATTTATCGTAAAGATCAATGGTAAGATTGGATTACTGTATGGCAAATAATGAATACTTTGTTGCATGCGTTTTCGACACGTATTGGTTTAATTCTGCGGGATTAATATACATGCACCAATCAATAATTTTGAGCAAGGTTTTTCATAAGCTTATTAAGTGGGAACTCATGAACCACTTTGGGTGGATTTCCCACTTGCATTTGATTGAGATCAAAGGTCAAGGCGTTCAAAGCACCAAAACATGAATATATCACAAAACAAAGCAAACATGAATGACATAAAGTATGTATGGATATTCTATTCTCCCAGGCGACGACAGAGAATGGTCCAGGAGGTCCACTACCTTTATGACAAAGTAAACAATTGTAAATGGGAATTGTCAGGTTGTGCAAGAATTAAGTGAAAAAAGATCCTATACGGTAGCCTAATTGTATATTTTCCCTTGATTTCACCCTCATTCCTAAAATTTAATGGCCTCCAACTTTATACTCCATCGCTGACTTCTTTCATTCTCTCATTAGGAGCAAGTGTCAT
Source organism: Holothuria scabra (assembly GCA_037179385.1). Lineage (NCBI taxonomy): Eukaryota > Metazoa > Echinodermata > Holothuroidea > Aspidochirotida > Holothuriidae > Holothuria > Holothuria scabra. The sequence goes on from CM074188.1 coordinate 1,356,973, forward strand.
TCATTTGCCTGACAAAGTAGCATACAAACTCTGTGTTGGGCAACTTTCAGTCACTAAACATGCGTTTTTTAGCTTATAGCTGAGTTGTTTTTAACCATCTGACTATTATGTTAACTCCTGTGTCGCTCGGCCGTATATCTTTGATTTTGGATCCAAACGTAAGCATAGCAACAATAAATTGCGCAAAAATACCTTTTGAATCTGAAACCATAAATTACGTTCTATATTATAACTTATAAGTGCGTCTTCCAGCTTCATGGCTTAGAAATGAATAGGAAGATGAATGTACAAGAAAATTTATGACGGTAGTCGTGGCTGGATTGTGGTGGTAGTGGTAGGCGAGTGGTGATACACTGGTGGTGATGTAGGTGGTAGTCAGGTAGTGGTGGCCTTGTGATGGTAATTCTCTTATAACAGTCAGACAGTGGTGCCAGAGATTGTGATCCAGTATTTGATACACTCAACTGTATAGGTAAGCTATGACTGAACCCTGAAGAGGTCCGGGAAGGCAAGTATTGCTTACATTTAATTTGTTAGGTAATACGCTCAATACCAGACTGCGTGGTGTGCATCATGATATTAATTAGAAATTAACCTGCCGTCTGGTCTGGGACATGAAAACTGCAACTAGATACCGTATGTAACACGGAAGGTAATTTTAAAGCCTCGAAAAGAGACACATTTTTCTTGAAAATTCTTTATTGGGCGATTTTTTGACAGTAATTTCTATTTATCATCGCTTAATGTTTAACACTTAAATCATGTAAGCATGTTTGTGCCGTCGCATATAAATGAATTATATCTTTAATTATCCTTTTGTTGGCTTTATGGTATAACCAGGAAGTTTTAGGGCCAAATCTTTGATCTCTAACTATCCTTTTTAACACTTTATCTAGAGACAGATACAACATTTGCATGTACTGAAGGATTCATTTTAGTACTGGGAACTTAAAAGTGTCGGATTGAAATACAGAATTAGCTAAACATGTGCAACTCTATGTCGAGAAACTTATTTTTGGGTAACGACAGAAATGTTCAGTGACGTTTTAACCAAGGGTAGGGGGACGGGACCCATTGGAAAGACGATTGGCGATGGTGGGGGGGGGGGGGGGTGAGTAGGGATAAGAAACTGGTGGAGGGGGTTTGGGAGCATATGAATCTAGTAAAAAGAGAGGCAAAATATGGAACCGCTGTCGGCCTTTTGAGACCAAAAAATCAAAAGGGGGAGAGGACAACCATGAAAATGGGATTTCAGCTACAAGTTCTTTTTTCTTTCTGTACAGAAGCACAAAATGCTACTTTAGCAAATAATTCCGTCTGTCCTCGAACGTAGATAAGAGCCTAAGCAAGAGCACGAAGTTTTAAAACTGTCTACGATAAAATACGTCACTGGACGTCACTGAAGAGAACTGCAATCTTCTTGAAGGTCAATAGCACTTCTTGAAGGTCAATAGCAGTCGTTCAAACTAATTTTGAAGCATTAACTAAAATCAGAATTATCGTCTCAATCTCTTCAAAGAATCTTTCATAATATTTAATGTTTTTAATATTGCATATGCAACTTTGACCAAGCAGTTACTGTTAGTAAATTTCACATTTGAGGAGAAAAAGTGTTGTCACATGAGTCTCAATGTTCAGTCAAACATGATACATGACAGCCTACCACACTACTATAAGTTGGGGTGGTTGCTCTTCCGATTTAACACAAGGCAACTTCCAAGTGAAATTATTTATTTTCAGTTGCATGTCACAATAACGCAACCAAGATGGATCTACTCTATTCTGAATCCCTTACACTATATAATATAAAATAAATCGAATTCCAGATCTACACACGGAACACACTTGCGTGAACCATTCACAACACTGCACCCAACAAAGGTAATACGTAAGCTATAGAATAAGCAAAGTGCTCTTGACACTACAGCGATATCGGATCAGATTATGGTCCGATTTTAAGAGTTTTCTATAAACAATTCTGTGGTCGAAAAGAAACAAAAATTTGCCAACCTGTGGAAATATATGATTTGTATCGTAGGAATAAATTATGCCACAACTGGAAAAAAGGCCGTGGCCGGCCCATTTTCCAGCCTATTAGTTCAAGTCGAGCCGGCCAGCTCGACTTGAACTAATAGGTTGGAAAATGGGCCGTAAAACTCTAACTAGCCGCAAAACAGATTTTATTGGATACGCGTAGTCCTATAAAAGAGCTGTTTGTCAACGTGACGTTATACGAAATAATTGATTTACATTTCATTTTTATGCCCCCACCATATTTATTTTATGCCCCCACCATATATATCTTATATTTAAACATTTGGCATTTTGGGGGTTCTTTGCGAGCAAAGATGAACAAGATTTTTAGTAAAACTCACAAAAATTGGAGAGAAATCCGGTTGGATATCGCTGTAGTGTGACTTAAGCTTTGAACTGGCATTTAAACAGCTTAACGGAGAATATGATCACAGACTTTCCCTCGCTCATGTGTTTTAAATTTCAGTGTGCCACAAGTAAAGAATTTTTGAAATAAATACTTTAAACGTTTTAGACGAATCTTATTCAGTCAACTCATATCATAGCTAGTTCCATTGTTATGATGGATTTTAGTCACTTAAAACAAAAAAGGCTAGTCCACTGCACAATCATTTGTGACTTTCTTGTCTAGAACTCTCATTATCCGCTTTATTTCCTTTCGAAATTAAAAATGTTTCTGTGAATTTGTGGTGGGGGGGGGGGGGTGGGCGTATTATTACATCACTCTATAAGAGGTATATTGTTATCACCAGTGGCGTAGCCATTGGGCGTGGGGTCAGGACCCCCAACCTACCCCCATGACCCAACCTTGCAAGTAAAAAACACCTAAATAGCGGTTTTTTTTCTCTCTATCCTTAGATTTTTTCCTCATTTCGTGCCCCAGTCCCCCATGACACCACCACCCCTCGTGACACAATCCTTGTTACGCGCCTGGCTGGTACTGAAGTTGCAGTAATTTTGAATAAAACGACGAGAAATGCAAAGACTGTAGTTTTACTACTGGTACCACGATGAAATCACAAATTATTGCATAATGTACCATTTCAAATTGATTGAGTAAAGTTCAAAATTTAATATCTCAGCCATGTCCTATGAAGATGAAAGTTGTACTGTTTGAATCCATTTTGCATGCTATTTTTGAAATTTTAGACTTGAGGTATAGTATTATGGAACGAAATTTCACGCAAATGTCGTTAATAACGGCGTCATTGGTAGTAACGGCGTTGTACTTTGAGTTAACAACGGCGTGATTTTCATTAACAGCGTAGTAAATTTTGGCAACCACGACGAAATTTTAAGTAACCACCAGCTAAATTTCGTTAACAGCGGCGTGTTCAGAAGTAACCGCGTACGACAAGAGGTTAACAACAGCGTATTCGGTTTCAACAGCCAGCTAAAAGTTGGTAACGTCCTTTTCGCGATCAACCGCCGGTGAAGGTAGTCATGTAATTTCAATCAACAACGTGCAAACAAGAGATAATGGCGCTGTTCCAGTTAACGCAAATACAATTAACGACGATGTAAACGGTAGTAACCATGTGAACTTAAATTGCGCTTGCAGTCAATGGCGCCGTTTAGATAGAGAGCTGCTGTGTGGGGGCGTGGCAAAGAGTTCAGCAGTACTTCCACTTTGGCTTTGATTTTTATCTCATCGCTCCGTGAGGAGGATGAGATATTGTAGTCACTTTGCCTATTGGGCTATATATGGCAATGCCAGCTTAAATCGCAATGGTTGCCGTGGTAACGGTAAATTTTCCCAGGTTACTAGTCTCAAGGTCTAACCCATGGTGAGGTACCCCGGGGTGACTGAAGGTCCATGGCTGAGAGAGGGGTCAAAACCTGTCCGTGTGTGTGTGTGTGTGTTGGTGGGTGTGTGTGTGTGTGTGTGTGTGTAGGTGTGTGTGTGTGGGTGTCCAATTTTGTTTTCTTAATATCTTGTAAACGGCTGGGCCGATTTTCTTCAAACTTGGTAGGATGGTACCTCAGGTGGAACAATTGCATTTTGATACAAACCGGAAGTGAAGGTCAAAGGTAACAGGTCAAAGGTCAAATTCGGTGAAAATCACATTTTCTGCTATATTTCAAAAACGAAACGTTCCCCTGACACGAAACTTCACACATACGCTGATTGAATCTAGACCTACCAAAATATGTGGTTGCCATAGCAACAGATGTCAAAGGTCAAGTGGTAGAATGGAACAAAAATTTTTCAAGTGATAATTTGTTCGTAAAACAACGTTTTTGTCCCTCAAACTCCTCCTAGTGGGCTAGACCGATTCTTTTCAAAATTGGTAGGTGGGTACCCCAGGGTGGGAACTTGTGTCTCCCAGACTCTCGGAAGAAAAGGTCAAAGGTCAGAGGTCAAAGGTCACATTTTGCAAAAAAACACTTTTTTCCCTATTTTGTACTAAAACTTCAAAAGAAAACCTTCATTTTACATGAAACTTTACAAGTATAAGAGGGTAGACTAGTTCTACCAAAATATGTAGTTTCCATGGCAACCAATGTCAAAGGTCACGTGACAGGGGGTCACATACTTTTTATTGTATTCACTTTAACTCATAACGGACGCATTCCACAAATCTGAAAGTTTAAGTGTAATAGCCTAGGCATGATACTGTAAGTTGTACCGATATGTGAGGTTGTCATGGCAACCAAGGACATAGTTCACGTTACAGATTGTCAACGGTTAAAGTGAGCATGACACGGCCATAAAAATTTTTGTGTATTGCAAGATTAGATACAGTATTTTACAAATATCATCTCACACCCCATTAAAAAACCCGTACGATTCGGCATAAATGATATTCGAAGGAAAACTGCGTTCAAAATACAATTTCGAAAAATGCCGCAACACCTCGCCAGACTTTTATGACGCAATTGCTGGCACAAACCCTGCCCTACGGCGCGCATCTAGATGTGGAACTAATGTAACGTTCGGTAAAGTTATGTTATCTTAGCAACCTAATGAAAACGATTGCATCACAATACAGAGTCCAACATACAGAGTGGAAGGCGCAGACCATGGTGGGGATTCGGAGCAAATCATTGGCCAATATGTTCGTGTGTTTGTGCCCGCAGGTAAAAATAGTTCTGTTTTATTGCAAGAAAGACGCGGTTCGGTCGTTATAAAGAACAGCAATGAATATGTGTGGGCAGACCAAAACAAGCGCGTCCCCACTACGAGCGCGTCTTTACCGTATGAGCTGTTTGATGAAGATGCTATTGCGAATACTAAGCAGTCACCGCGCAATGCACAATTCACAATGTAGTCAGCGGCCACGCTCACTGCTATTGTAGCAGCGGTGTTTGCAATTATGTATGCACTAACACGCGTTACCATGCACATGATTCGATGATTGTGAGCTCCCTGGTACCCATTTTTGAGACGCGTTCACATACGTTTTTTCGCGTTAGTTCGAATTTCAAATGGGCTGAGCCTGGCCTGTAATTGGGAATTCAAAACGTCGTATGTCGGTATTTATGGACATAAGTTAGAAGGGAAATCATTCACTTTATGTCAAGGTGTACCCAAAGAACAGTTACCGAGGAACTTACTTTAGATTTTCGGCCGACGCATTAATCTTTTCTGCGTACTGGCCTGTGGCGAATCCTAGCCCGTGGCAAGGAATAACCCAAGATATGAAACTGTGGGTGACTAACATTAGGTTAGGCATAGGGCCTACCTATCTTACATATTAGTGCCCTGAAAACTTGGCGGTTTTGAAGCATCGCCAAAAAAAGGTACGTGACAATTTCCTTGCCACGGGCTAGGATTCGCCACAGGCCAGTGCGCAGAAAAGGTTTGTGCGTCGGCCGGAAATCTTCTAACGCCACGCGTTCAACATGGCGCACACACCCAGTTTTTTTAATTGAGACGCACATGATGCGCATATCAGCGATCCGGGGCACACGTGAAGTTTGCCGTCGCGTCAAGATGGAGAATACGCTCATACAGCTAGTGCCTGAATAATAACAATTACGCACTTGTCTGAAGCGTCGGCGAAAGCGTGTTACTTTTTATATCGTTGCTTTCATATCCGTATCAGTAAAGTGTAACAGTCAAGCTAGTTTTCTTTAGAGTGTTGCAAGGGGATACCAACATCTGAAAAATAAATTTGTTCCAAAATCTTAGATAGGCATACTGGATTAAAAGGGCAACCGTTACAAAGATTGGGTGGCCCTTCTCCATTTCTTTTATAATCCCGTGTCAGAATTTAAATATCCAAATGATGTTTTTTGTTTTTGAATAAGGGGTGCGCCTATAGTTCCAAGAACTTGATTGGTCTGTGCCATATTCTTTCCCCTCGCTATCTTACGAAAAAAAAACTTCCGTCCCTTGGAACGAAAAAAAAATCGATTCCCAAATGGACTTCAAATAGGAATTTCAAAGGATTGTGGCATGCAGCTTTAGTATGGTATTTTTCGTCAATGAAATTCTACTGTAGCATAAAAACAGCACAGATAAAACTTCTAGCACATAAATAGTTCAAGTTCTGTAACCAACTTGCGCACATGTTAGCGATGAGATATGCAACTCCGTGGATTGCCCTCTTGTTTTTTTTTTTTTTTTTTGTGACTGAATTATGATAATGTAGATTTTCATAAGAACAATGACATATTGGTGAGTGAAAACATGTATTCATTGACCGATGTGTTTACGATAAAAAGGCTTAGGGATTTTTTTTTTGTAATTGACAATACATTTCGACAACAACTAGACAGTCTGTACTTGCAGGCAAGTACATATCGAAGCCCCGGACCCTTGAATTGGGGATCAGTCTCTGCTAAAGACTCGGAAATGGCTAGTTTGGTTGGGTTTGGACAAATAAGGTTTGATATGGTTGAATGGTACCTAATTATTCCAAGATCTTGAAATTTTTCGGGCAAGAAAAACCCAAACGGTTAATTGCTGAAATGCTCCCGTAAGCTTATGCGGATCACTAATGCTGTTTTCATTTTGACTTCTAAAAGTTGTCATAGTTAGAAAACAGATTTTACTTCATAAGGTGGCGTGCACACATGGCATTAAATTGCATGTAAAGACACAAAATTTTCAGTTTTATTTCCGTTTATTCCCATAATTCAACTTTCAAGACTACTCCTGTCCGAAAATCGTGAATCTTGCACCATTTTGCATCTAAGCTCCTTTGAAAAGGCCAAAAATTTTAAAAGGGGAGGGCATCGTCTTCCCTTAGACCCCTCCTCATGCCGGCGATGACTCAACGTACTGCATGGTCTCTTCAGAGAAAACTTGCGCACGCCAATGTACTGAACGTCTCTTTTTCGTACGTGCTTGAAAACGGACACGATCAAACGGTAACAGCAAAACGTGTGCGCTTTTGTGCACGTACTTACTGAACGTAGCTCGAACTGGCGGGTTTCATGAGCTCCTTAGGACATTTCATTACCAGACAATGTCATGGCTTATATTGAGGGATGCGTACCAAATATGTGAAACGGTGCCTTTTGATTTTCCCCCAGACTATTGGCGTTCTCGAGGAAATGAATTTCTCCTGTTCGCTTTGAATGACAAGACCAGCCGACCCCATACTTATTTTGAAGCAAAAGCTAAATCTCACAATTTTCTTCTAATTTCCCTTCAACGTAGTATCTTTCGTAATATTTTAGGACTGAAATACTGCATATTTCAGTAAACCAAGCAGTTACTAAGTTTAAATTTTGTGAAAATATATTGTCACGTGACTCTCAAGAGCCAATCATGAAACGGGAAAATGTACTATACTACTTCAGGTTGCGATGGGGGAGACTGAATTTTCCCGGCCTCTATAGGCGCACATAATCATTCAGGGAATTACTTCAATTCAGTCTTTCGATACGTCCTGTTCAAGGTAATGACATTCCAGTCTAACAGGTTAGACAAATGAAAAGGTGACGTAAGTATGTAACTTGTGGTGAAATTACTCTTTCTCTCAAGTCTTCATGAGTCTAAGGCGAAGCCGAGAACCATGCGACGAAACCAAGCGAATACTTCGGAACGGATCATGTTTCCCAATCCAAAGCTATGTCCTCAAAAGTTAAAAAAACTGACTCATTTCTGGAATTTTAGACCTGGGAGCTTCGGGTACTTTGGCCACTGTTGTAGAACTCAATGCATCACATCTTGGTTTCGAAAGTAAATCCAATATTGAGTTCTCCCGCCAGACGACCGGAAGGAACACTTGACCTTTGACACATTTCTGAATAAATAATTGGGTAGAGTGCTTCCTTTGTAATTTCTAACAACTGCGTATTAGCTGTAAGCCACAATACAATTCAACCGGCAGCTTTTCTGTCCTCTGTTCTAGATTACCTAAATTGTATTGACTTAGAGAAATTGAGGTCAGTTGACGCCATGTTCAGCAATTAGTGCCAAGAACCTTCAGATAGGTGCGTAAAGATCTTATTTGCTTTTAGTATCATCTCGAAATTAGGCCTACTCCTTTGAAAAGTCAATCCTTATAGAAGACATTCTTTTATGAAGTGTATGTAATTCCTTCCTTTGTGTTATCAGCAGTAGCATGGAGTGAACTATCTGCAGACGCAATTACAGAGACGATGCGCACTGTTTAACCAATTTAATAGCTTGCTAACAATAGGGCCAATCCCTAACCTGATCTCTAACCCTTACAACAGAACAGAAAACACAAAGCACACGTAGCAATTGTGTCGCAACAACCAATAAAAAAAAAAATCATTGTTAATCAGTGGCATGACGTTAAACTACATCCAGGGTTTGGCTTCTGTTCTATTCAGCCAGTCTAGAGCAGGACCACACATGTTTGCCCTTTAGAGGGCGTAATTGTCCATTTGGGACGTTTAGCTCCGTAAGGGAGCAGAACTCCCCCGGGAGTTAATGTTTGGTTTTCGCCCCTTGGCTCTTCGCCAGAGAGTCAAGGGGACTTTTAGAAAAAAAAGCATTGTTAATCAGTGCACATCAGCTGGAAACAGGGGTAGAATAGATGTTTCTGGATTTTGTGAAGGAGGGAGACAACTGAGGAGGGGGACAACTGACCTGCATTCTGGGGATAAGCGTGACGAGAGGGAGTTTACTTTTCCCCGTGAAAAGTAAATTATGGGTGCGTAAATGAAATTTGGTGATATTGTTTAAACTTCATAGAAATAGTGTCGGGCAAGGGACAATTTAATTGTTCGATAAAATACCAGGCAAGTTTCTTCACAAGTAATATGATAACAAAATACTTCAAGATTTTTGGGAGGAGGGGGTTGGGGACTTAGCAGGTGGGAGTGAGTGCCGTTGACAGAAGGTTTAGTTTCAGTGGTACCATTTTAACATTATTTCAAAAATAATACCAGACATGAGACAATTGAACCAATTATCGATTTATAGTATTTTATAAAATAGTCCATTATTACCCACAAAGATCAACGAACTTTTCCTTATTTAGGTTACAAGTATATCAAGGAAGATAATGTCACTCAACTACGGCAAACAAAAGGTAAAATAAACAAAAAGTTACTCTCTCTGAAATAAGATAAGTTTTGAAAGAAGGCCTTCTTGGGGGGACGACTTATTCAAATTGGGAGATGTATTTTCTTGAAAAGTACAACCTTATTGGAAAAGGTACTGCAATTTTTGTGGTCGATGTGTACCGTTATCAATATCACCCACGTCAATGTAAGAACTGTATTTTTTCTACGCTGTATGCAATACAAGTAGAAGTTTTCAAAGCACTTTTGTATGATAATTCTAGGGAAATTACAGTCACAAGCTTCCATTAACTTTCTTGTCCCCCTCCCCCACCTATTGTTTTATTTCTTTTAATGCTGATGTGCGGCATTCCATGAAGGCTGTGATGGTTTAAATAAAAACTGAGAAAATGAAGTGATATTATTGGCATATTCTGTAAAGCAATGTATTCATTTGTTCATTTGTACATCCAATTGTATCCATACAGTTTACTTGTATTATGATAAAGTACTTTATATTCATTTCACCATAACTGATTTAATAAAATAAAAAGTAAAAGAGAATAAAATACGCAACTTACTGTGTGTATCATATCAATTATACACAAACCCAATTGTTAATTTGAATTAAATTATTTATATTACGTCACATGATAATGGATTTTGCATTCCTTTGCCAATTAATCTTAGCTGATATCTTGCAAATCATATGTCTGTGCCTGACTAGGGAGCTGTGAACAACATCTCACTGGTCTGAACATGGAGTTCATGGTCTGACGCGCAGCACATCTAATGATTCACTTTCGACCCGCATATTGTTGTCAGGTCCTGTTAGTATTAATAGTAACGTCTAATTGTGTTTGGTATACGCAAAAACGGAAATGGTTTGTCCCTGTGAAATACTTCCTGCAAAATGTTCAGAAAAATAAAAGTCAGGGGACTGTGGGTAATATTTCATAAGATTAAAAAACGTCATCAACTGGTGACGTCCCATTCAAGTTGAAACTGAAATCGGTCAGCAAGATGAGGGAAAAATTGTACAAAGTTGGCACGTTCTCTTTTGTCATAATATAAGCGCGGATCGCCTTTGATTTTAGTACGTAACGATTCTGCATCTGCCCTCGTACAATAATAATTTCACATGTCACTGCTGTTGTAGTCTTGAAAACATATCATAGACCAGTTTCCATATCAGTGTTGTTCAAAGTAGAGACCAGCCAAGCGTTTCTATATTTGTAGGTCATATTTTAGACTAGGAAAGTTGAGCTTCTCCCCGTGCCCCCCCCCCCCCCCCCCACACACACACACAATGACCAAAATGGTAGCTTATAATATTTTTATCTGTTATTACACAAGTTCAGTATGTGCATGTCAAAAATTTACAATTCCTTTCCAGTTTTGGGTAGCTTACATTTGAATCACAAAGTTAACTGTTGGTATATTTTCACCGATTTTTCAATCCAGAGTCTTTACATTTTTAAATGCATGATGGTTTCGATGACAATTGTATTCAAATGATGCCATAACGTCCCACTTTTTTTAACTCAGAGGACACTAAGCTATTCTGTTGGAAAAACAAGTTTGAGTTGACATGTTATCTTTGGAATTCTCTGAAACTTTGATTGTTTTAGTTCTGGTGACTTTTGACCTTTACCAAGACATTAAAGACTTCCATGAAAAGTAAGACATCTCCATATGAAATATTAAATTTTACCCATGATTCCTAGCAAGAACTTCTGATGAAAACGTTTCATGGTTCAACAGTGGCGTAGCTACTGGGGGGCAGGGGGCAACTTTCCCCCCTGGAAAATAATTTGGGGAAATTTGATGAAATTGGGGAAAATTGATGAATTTTCTTACTTTAAAAAAAAATTATCAAAATTTTTGTTAGAATAAAAAATGCTGAGACATTTCTCCTACATAATTCGTATTTTCATGCAACAAATTAACCTAGATTTGAGATTTCGTCAGTATCGGATGAACCGGCCCTACTCTCGTTCCACAAAAATGTCCTCGCCGCGTAGCAGATTGAATGTTCTCTTGTATACGCGCGGTTTTTATCATCAGTGCGTTTCAGTGCACATGAAGCTGTTGTTGAGGAATTTAACAACAGCTGATACAGTACAACTAACACTGAAAGGCCGTAAGCCCGAACTTATCCCCTTGCACACAGTCTCTGCGTTGTACACTTTGGGAATTTAGTGAAAGGGTGTGAAAACTGACAAGTCACTAACCCCCCGAGTTTATTATATTGTCATGCAAGCTAGTAGTAGCTATACCGATTTTACTCTGTGTACATAACGATGAATGGGGCTGAAACAATCCATGGCCAACGATTAACTTAAAGTTAGTCTAGAAATCAGAATGAACGGGATCCATTGGCATACTTAGATTTTGTTACTTTGCCTAACCCTTGCAGGCTTACAGGCTAGTTCTCGAAAAAAGCTTTCTGCTCACTTGGGGTGTAACAATAAACGGGTCTATGAGTACCTTGTGACCTTCTTCACTTAACAGACTGCTGTCCTAACAGGATATCCTGTGTGATCGAGCCACTATTAGGCCTCCTTTTAGTGGCTACGAAGGGGGGACCATTGGGCCATGCCCCCCTCACAGATGCCATTTTTTCTTTGTTCTTAAAAATAAGTACTATAGTTAAACTTTAGTAACACAGATTTTACTTCAAAATATAGCATATGTGGCACCAGGTTACATATAAGGACACCCAATTTTTCAAAAATTTTCAAAGGAAAAGGATTGTCTCTGCAAGTACGTCCCTCAGTGATGCCAGTATTTTAATTCCTACAAATAGGTAAATTCTGTCAAATTCCAATTTTTACTTTAAAAGTGTAGGCTCTGTTTCCCACTAGTGGCATCAATAAAAAAAAGGAATACATGTTTAGATTCTCTTTACAAGCATGAATACGCTATTTTTAACCATCTGAGGGGTCTGATCCTCCGAAATTATTTTTACGCTCCGCGCTAACCAATGGTGGCGTTTCGCTCAATCTTTTGGGCAAAATTACATTTTGGGGTCAAATTACCCCTTAACTCTCTGATCACTTTGCAGTTTGCGAACATATTTTGAAGGCATGATTTTATTTGCAAACGACAAAAGAAGGTAGTGACTGGGTAGATTCTCCGTTTAAGTCTGAAAAATGCTAGTTCCGGCTACCTGATGGGTCTGTTTTTTCGAAATTTTCTCTACGCTCCGCGCCAACCAATGGTGGCGCTCCGCTTAGATAATCTTTATGACAACGAAACGTTTTGTGGCCAAGAAATACCACAAATCCTATACCGATCAATACTCTTTTATTTTAACTCCTAAAAGTGTGCAAATTTAATGTCAAGTTTTACTTCGTTAGGTAGCATAAATGGCATAAGAATGCATGCAAAGACGTAAAAAGTTTCAGTTTTATCCTCATGAACTACCACGATTCAACTTTTTACACTGTTCCTGTCAAAGCCGAAAATCTTGCACCATTTTGCATGCACCAATCTTGCACCAAATTTTTGCGTCAAAAAATTTCCGGACACCCTCCCATCATACTGCATGCCCCCCCCCCCCTTCAGAGAAATCCTGGGTACGCCACTGCGTTAGTACATACAAATAAACCAGATACTGTTGACCAAAATAATATACTAAGAGCTGTTAATTCCAATTGATCTATGTTATACTTTAAGATTAAAATGCAGGTAATGTTACATAATGACATGGAAATGTTATACTTGTAAATTTGCATTTTTATATGAAATACATACACATTGACTGGGAAAAATTTGGGGGAAATTTCATACCTTTGCTCCCCCCCCCCACCCCCGGAAAAAATCCTAGCTACGCCAATGTGGTTCAGTAGGTGGTGATCCCCGATGACATTTGATCTCCATTGAAACAATTGGGATCATCTATGGCATAACGCATTCACATATAGTATAATCCACGAAACCTATATCAAAGTTTCCTACATTCAGATATCGTGTTAAAAGATTTTCAGACTTTGTCCCCTGGTGATACCAGGTGACATTTGACCTCCGCAAATAGGGATTATCATCCAATAAAATCCATCTACATATAAAATCCTAAACCTTCCTGACTTGAGAAAATTGTGTTTACAACATTTTCAGAGTTTGACCTCCAAAAGCATTGGGGTTCTTTCCCTCAATATGGTGGGGCATCTATGAACCAAGTTTGAAAATCGTCAGATATTTCTGTCTTCGGATATCTTGTTAATGAGCAAAGTAGCACACTGACATATCATACACCAAGCACACATGCAAACGTATACATACACGTAGACCATCATGCATGCATAGGTTTCTCTTATTACCGAAAGGAAAGATACACTCTACAATCAAAAGAGTGAACTTAGTCACTCTTTGACAGAGTGAAAAGTGTGAATTCGCTCCATTAGAGTAATAATTCACTCCAAGAAGATTGAAATTCACTCCAAAAAGAGTGAGTTTCCCTTAAAACGAGCGAAGTGTCACTCTTGATGGAGTGCCCACAGTGATCGCTCTTAAAAAAAAGAGTGATCATTGCAGGCACTCGTGGGAAAGTGAATTTTTCCTCCTCCTCTAGTGAATTTCACTCTTTTTGGAGTGAACTTCACTCCTGTTGGAGTGAATTATCACTCTAATGGAGTGAATTTACTCTTTTCACTCTATCAAAGAGTGACTAAGTTCACTCTTTTGATTTTAGAGTGTAACTGGCTTAATGTAAAAAAATTGCTTGCTATTCGTGCGAGAATAATTTGTGTTTAAAGGCCCAGTTCTCTTACTCCAAACAGTACCAATTCTCCTAACCTTCTTACTTAAGCCCCTCCCACAATTGCCTGAAATTCATCCTTATCCAGTCACAATCTCAGTTTATTGCTTCAGGGTGAGTATAGAAAAGCTCTATGTGTATAATCAGAACATTCTTAGTACAGTTCATGCTGTGTAATATAAGCTTAGGTAATCTGCATTGTTTGAATTAATGCGTCAATCAAAAAGCTTGACCAATAGAGAGTTTTTGTACCCCCCCCCCCCTACAAAAAGTGTAATTTGGAGTGAGAGGATTGGCCCTTTAAGTAACTGAGTTATAAAACCCAAAGTCGCAAAAACTGGAATTTAAACGAAATATACTGTTTGCATGTAAACACTGTGGATCATAAAATGCTATGGCAAGCAAAGAAACCTTTGTGTGTTTTAAAAATGATTAATGGTAGCACAGGTATTCATTTTAACTGAGCAACTGCATTTATGAATTCAGCGGAAGATACAGTTTTTGGATAAAACTGTATTTTCCGTAGAGTAGATAATGCCTCTTTTAAAATGATCTGAACGCTTAAAAGAAACTGCTGCAGTACTGCAATAGTTTGCAACCACATTTAATGGGCAACCAATACCGTTTCACGGTGAAACAGGTTTATTTCTAATTAAAATTTAAGTAGTATTCTTTTATGGCAAAACCATAAATTTAACAGACATTAACAGAAACGGGTACTAAATTTCGTTTATTCAAAGGCCATCGGAGAAATGTGTTCAGAAGCAGTGCACACAGCTTAAAGTAGGCCTACTAACAGACTAAGTTACATGATAATCGTTTCAATCATCAGAGCTTTCAGGGCCTTTTTTAACTTAAATCCAAAAACCGTGTCTTCTGTATTTGCATTCAGTTACTTCAAGCGACGATCAGAGTTTGACGCAGAATATTACCCTTTCTTTCCAGCTCCTCTATTTTCCTTCTGAACTGATTGTTTACTAGAGTAAAAAAACAAACATGCATGGAATAATTCTTTCAGGATAGAAGAAACGTTAATGTTGATAGCAAGGACGCTATCATTGCTCATGTGAATGCACTGGCTCATAACTGTATCGACTAATATTTGCTTTAACTGGTATTCCAAAATGTATGTTCAAGATACAGCGTGTGCAAAATTATTACGCTGCCAAAGTAGTTAACAATAACAGGTCGTTCGCATCCTTGGCTTGCTGAAGGAATTGCATTGGCACCCAGCGCATATATTAACCGATTCAAGATCTTGCTTTTCGTATATAAAGCCTTACACATATGACACCCACTTTACCTTTCTATTATGTTCTCATTTAAGAAATAAAATATGAACTCAGATCTGAGGTCACCCTCAGTCTGGTTGTTCCTAGATGTAGATCCATCATGTTTGGTGAGCGCGCGATAGCTGTCCAGTGCCCTTGGTTATGGAAAGATCTGCTCTCTTCAGTTAAGTCGCGCTCCCTGGAACATTTTCAGTCCTTATTAATAACCTACATATTTAGCTGTGCCTTTGATGGTTTTTTCTAAACTCGACTCTCGCTTTTTTCTAAAAGTCCCCACGACTCTCTGGCGAAGAGCCAAGGGGCGAAAACCAAACATTTAGCTGACCAAACAAACCACACATATTTAGCTGTGCCTTTGATGGTATATGCAGATCAACTTAGTCTTTTGTTTTTCCACTTTCTTTTGTAAGGCTCATTAGAATTATTGTTTTAAATAATGCGCCATATAAATTTCATGAACCTGAACAAGATCAATTACTAAATATTTGTGGTGTAAAAACTTCCGCACAAGATGCAAGACTAGACAGTCTCCACTACGAATAGCGATATTAGACCATCATCGTGCTTGTATCGTTTCTTAAAAACAGCCAGTCGTCCCCCTAAACTACAGTTTCAGTATACATATATCAAAACTCTCAATTGGTACAGCTCTTTGACTGGCATCACATTCAAGCAATGCATCATAGCTAAATTACACAGCATGGGCACTGAGAGTGTCTTGATTACACATTATTACTTGTATGGCCACTGGGACAAGCCATGAAGCAATAAACTAGGATTGTGTCTGGATAAAGATGAGTTTTTGATAAATGTGGGAGGGGCTACAAGTAAGTAGGTTGGGAGAATTGGAACTGTTTGGGATGATGAAAATATGCCTTTAAGTTTCAAACGTGATGCAGAATTTATGTTGTTACAAAATTGTTAAAACAAAGTCTGATTGCCGCATTAAGGGGCACTTGCAAGTCTTAAAGACTGGAAAGGACATAAACTCCTGCTTTAACTGCTCAAATCGTGAAAACCCAACGTTGGATTCTAGTACAAATTTCACCACAATGCTTAGAATGAGCACCCTTTAATCGTATCGAAACGTGAGATAACCGTGTACCCTTCTTTTCAACAATTTTTTTTTAAAGACGCTAAACCTTATAATTTTATTCCTGTGGCACTTTACGTATTATTTTAATTAAACGTTTGCATTTTATTTTTCATTTCATCTAATTGTAATTTTGTTCTTGCGAAAGTGCAGTCACCCTTCGATGGGTTCAACCGCAACGTTTTTCTTGAACCAAAACAATCCGATTTTTTTTTTTGGGGGGGGGGGCGGTACCTTTTCAACCCTTTAACACTGAAGTTTGAAAAATAATCTTAAATCTCAAACTTTATCTTTTAAAGCACATGGAGTCTGTTGATTTCATAATTTCGGTATTCTAGAAGTTGAGACTTATAAGTATCTACGAACAAGATACCGTCTGTTTGAACAGGCTGACAATTCCTGACTTTCCTATTAACTTTACAACGGTAAGAAAAACATCATAGTATATACGGATATACAATACAAGGAGTGAAGTCCGACAGAACCATTATTCATGTGTTTTGAAAATTACAAATATTCAAAAACAAGATATATCTGCTTTAAATGGCAACCACCCATTTTTGGCAAGTCAATAAAACAGGCCCACGTCCCAGTTAACATGTCGCTATATCACTACGTGGCTTTGACACCAAGCCAAAAGAAAGGTTTTTTTTTTTCAAAAATGTATACATATTTAATGCAATGGACTTGATACGTGTCATCGTAACATGCAAAGTTAAATACCCTACATGGAAACTTAAAATTTTAATCAAAACGTCTTCTCAACTTCATATTTAAAAACATTCTACTGAGGGTTGCTCATCTAATATTTACTAAAATTCGTGGTTGGTGACCCCCCGGCGGCAGAAAAACTTTCCGTATTTGGTAATATGTAGAGTCAATGTGAAAAACGATTATAAATGTTAAATCTCAATGTTTGTGTGTTGGCATGTTGGTTTCAAGTTTCTAAAGTTAACAAATTTCAATGTTTTCTGAGAATGTATATTACCACCATTTTGGAACAGTCAAACGATATTGCTGTATTCGGCACCTTTTTCTTAAAGTTCGATTAATGTTGCTAGTCCCGGCAAATTGACAATACTTCTCTGTCTGCAAACTTAGGCCTTGATTCACTTAAGCCTATCATAATGAACAGGCATTTACTTAAATTACATTCGACAACTAGGCCTAACTGTTGCAAAGGATATCAAAATCAATCAAAATGGTTACTTCCACGTACTTTCACGTAACTTCTCTTCGGATCGGAGGAAAACTAGATTTTTCCAAAAGGAGAGTCTGTCAAACTGATTGGATTTGTTGTTGTTTGTCAATTACACTTCTTGATGGCCTTGTTAGCTCCAAGACGACCGCCCTTCACGTCATCACCTCTGTATTAACATTGTTATTGACCAGTCATAGACCATTAATTTCAAACAGCGATTATAAAAGATTGTGGGATCGGGTTTTGGTACGTATTATTTTTGTCAATCGTAATGGCATTTCATTGTGGTTAAAAGAACACACACACTGGCGCAAAGCAGGAGGCCATGGGGCTATTCCCCCTCACTGACGCCATTTTATATCCTAAAAATACATAATGTAGTAACACAAATTTCACGAACTGCATGTAAGGACACCTAATTTATAAAAATTTTTCCAAGGGTAGGGATTGTCTCTCTATGGCCCCCACACTGATGCCAATTGTGTTTTTCTTTTTACCTTAAAATACACAAATTTTGTAACACTCAAAATTTAACTTCAAAAGGTAATATAGGCCTATGTTGCACCAGATCGCATGTAAAGACGCTCAATTTTTTCATTTTTTTCAAAGGGTAGGGGGATACCCCTACTGAGACGCTTGTGAGGGCAGATGCAGCGCTGCTAGCTATGCAGTGATGTATCGCCAGGGCTTTGATTATCCCTCTGCTGCCTATTGTTGCACTTCTGCTACAGGCAGATAGCACAAAACATGCATGTCTTCACTGGTGTCCCTCGGAGCTCGAAACTGCGAGTACGTACCGCAAAATTGGGCCAAAACAACGGGAGAAGCCATTGTTCACCATCACGTGGTTACGAGCCTACGGATGCTACTCTAAGACGTATTATTTCCGCTGTTCCGCCAAACCTTGAATCCCCAAATTGGAGGCTGCTTCTGTAGTGTAAAGGCAAGTGAAGAACTCAATTAAACCTGACACACGTATGCAGGTATATCGTCTGTGTTACTGCATTTATTAATACCGTAATGCTAGTAAAGAATAAAAAGCCAAGCAAGTACGAAGGAATTGTTCATTATTTCCAACAGAAGCATTATTTGTACAAACCTGCATTACATCGAAAATTAACTTGGTGAGAGAGTTTGTACATTCAGTGACTATTGTCATCACCACACGTAACGAGAGAAATATACGAAGCACCATCTGATCATAGTTTGAACATGCATTTGCCTTTGAACGGTGTTTGAAAATCAAGTCGGCAAAGACGTAGGTATACATTCAATAAATTTTTCGTGCATGGTCTTACTGTTCAGCTATTACAGGAGCGGCGATCCTTCTCAGTTGTCAAGGGGAGCAATCGGATAGGCTTACATGACAACGCCAACAGCACTAGGTCCCCTGATAACATCTAGCCGGGCGAACCTTCTGGACGCCAAGGAGTTGATGCACTTTAGAGCATATAAATAGCCTACTGTATTTCCTTCCCTAGACTACTCATTGTAAAAAAATTGTAATACGCACATCCATTTTCTTTATGTCTCGAAATATTTAAGGGGTGGACATATATTACGATACAGTCCCGTCTGTTTGAATATGCGTATACCCCTGCCAATCAGTATTTTCGTTACTTGTTAAATTCAGGAAGAACGAATTGTTGCTTTAACTTTTGTTAATTAATGTTATGTTCAAAGTTAGGCCTACTTTGTGGTTGCAAACTTAATTTAATGAAAGGCGAATAAATAGGCTGTGGGGAGAGAAATAAAAATTTGCTTATTTTCCTGGAAAATAAGCAAAGTAAAGGTGCGTTCACATATACCGGCAACGGCAACGGCAATCCGGCACAGTTGTTCACATATGAGGGCAAAAATTATTGATGCATACTAACGGCAAAAATTTTACCGGATGATACTGACGCGAATTTGAAGCTGACAATTTTTTTTTATCTGATTATCGAACATGGCAGACATTGATGGGGAGCTGATTTTTTAATGGCAATAGCGCACCAAATAGATCGGAAGAAAGGGCGGAAGAGGAAAAATGGTTACGGCAGAATAATTAAATTTAACAATAAAAGTCTGAACAGAACTTGAGCCAAATACTTTTGTGACCGTGTTATCAGAAAACGTGGGTGCTTGCCCCCCCCCCCCCTTGGAGAAAGTCAGGCTAAGCCACTGTTGCAGAGGGCATAGATATACTGGAATTCTTGTCTATTTTAGCATGGATAGCAAAAAACGAATATTTCCATCTTTTTCAGTGAGCAGTTTAAAATTGGGTACTATGGCATTTAATCCTTTTTTTGAAAATCCATCTTGGTCGTAGGAAAAACGAAAAATTTAGCATCCAAATTGTACCTTTTGGTCAATAGGGTAGGGTGAGGTACATATTCCACAGTGGCGGAGCTGCCATATGGTCAGGGGGCGGTCGCCCCCCCCCCCCCGACGGACCAAAGTCGTCTGTCGGCGCCCTGTTTAGGGTTTAAACATACTTTACTCTTGCACCATTTTTGGCTAAAGACATAAAAAAATAGAGTTGCTTTAAGGCCCAGATAACAAAATGCTCAAACAGCTATCAGTAACTGTACTATATGCACTTTATTCTGATGAAAAGGGACATCTTCTGCAATATAGGGATAGATTTTGCCGAAACGTATCTTCATGTTTTGTACGCACTTATGAATGTTGTCGCTGTGCTAAGTTAATTGCTTCCACACCAAGCGTGATTATAAGCTTAAAAAATACACAGACTGACATAAAATTCACCCTCCCCGCCAATAAAAGATGTTGCAAAGGGTGCAACAATAATTGTAGCGCAAATAAGCCTCTTGTTGTCGGGGATAATTGTCAACATAGACGATAAAAAGAATTTATAAAGATACCAAAATAGCTTCCACAACATTTTTCAAAATCATTTGAAGAGAACATTCAGGTTAAAACAAAATAGAACTGTTATCATAGTGGTAATGGTTGCAGGGTTTAACGAGCAATTTCCATTTTGCTTTTTTTTCAAGTGACCATTCTCAAGATAAATGGCTATTTCTGACACTGAACGATAGTCCCATGAAAATGTTTCTTCTGTACTTTGGTGGTCTCAAAAGCCAGAAAACTAAATTGCATCTAATAAGCCTAGGTTTAGGCTACCTTTATTCATTACGAATTCGGTATCTAGGGAGCCAAGCAGACCCTTTGTCTTAGCTATTTATTGCAATGTACTTAATTAATAGCTATTTGAGAGTGGTCACATGATGTAAATTACGTCAATTAATGTTTCTTCGTGTACTTATCTTGATTTCCGGATACCAAAAATGTACACATGACGGTGATTTATTTCCATAATTTTTTCCCTTGTAAGGTTGCTTGTTATTTGACTCTAGCAGGTTAATCTTTATCTTCACAAAGTAGTCCATTACTACATTAAAATCTTAAATCGAGACCTGACAATAACACAAAATATAATGACCGCCTTCATGCTAGAATGTGAAAGAGGTGGATAGAAACATGGGTGTCCGCGGGTAGGGGCAAGGGGTGAACTTGCCCTCCCCTGGAAAATAAGAAACCTGAAAAAAAAAAAACGAAGAAAACATAAAGAAAAAGACGAAGAAAATTTAACATCAACATTTCTTAAAAGTTCACTCAGTGTTTTCCTTGTTTATATACCGTAAATTGGCTTTATAAGAAATGCCATTTCCAGCGATCTGAGAGGCATTTTGGGCCGAAATTTTCTTGCGCTCCGCGCCAACTCATGGTGGCGCGGAGCTTTTCCCCTAAAAGAATTTTGCCCCCCCCCCCCAAATTTTCTTCTGCGGAGGCCCATGGATAGCAAATTTAAACATGTTATAATAGAAAAAAACTTGCTGAGGAGAAATGTCAAAGTAGTCTTCCACCAGGTGCGGAAAATCAAATGGAAAGTCTGAAAAGCCGTGGCTTCGACGTGCTGAGGCTAAGGGTATTTACTCCTTCGAAGCGCCCCTGTAGACCATTTTCGCCCCCTCTGACCGAAATCCCTAGCTCCGCCACTGATATTCCAAACTTGTTCCGCTCCCCGCACCCCATCCCCCCCCCCCCCCACTCTCATATTGCTTCCTACGCCACTAACTGCATTAGGTTAATTTAAATAAGAAGTCAGGGAAATAGGCGTACGTTTTAAGAAAAAATGAGCGACCCATGTTTCTTCAATAGACATTGCAATGCACAATAGGTCTGTACTCAAGGGGAAATAATATATAATTTATAGCCCTTATCAGCTATTGTTTTCAAGACTGGCATACGTTACACCATGGACAAAATAAATGTTATGATTGATGGCTTTAACAATACCACAAACAGTACCTGCTATCAACGTAAATGATATGAATAGTTACCATTGAATTAGGGATTTCCCATTTCCTGTGGTATTTTTCCCCTACGTCAAATAATTTTAGATCTTTGAGGCATCTTGTACTTGTAGTTGTACGGACCCAAATAATTTGTGTACTTTATTTGGCGGGATATCACACAAAACGTCCCTGCCCCGTACCATTGTCTCCCGCCTGTCAGACAGACAGGTGCTTGCACACATTGAAGTTGGCAGAACTTTTTGCCGTACAGCAAATGGCGTTGAATTGCTTCATGTGCGCTTACTTTTTTGCCCTACGCATTTTTACCGGACGCATTTTAACCGGATTGCCGCATTGCCGTTGTCGAACTAGTGTGAACAGTCTTTCACTTTCTATTGTGTGGGATATTTTTGCCGTTGCCGTTGCCGAACAAGTGTGAACGTACCTTTAGCATTATATATATAGGCAGGGAAGTGTTAACAGCTGTGCTGTGTGCAGTAATCGTGCATGCATCTGAATGGAAATTCACGCACATGCAGACTGAAGAAGAAGTCTCATTACTTACCGTAGCCATTTAGTCTTACTAATAATTCACGCAGTATTCTTTGAATGAATGCACTAAAAACCTAGGACATACAGTCACTTCCTGGAACTCACTGTTCAATGGCCTGTACCGTCCATTGTACACCACACATGACATTGATATAATAACATACATTAGAATGTGAATCCATAGGCGTATGGGAGATTTTCAGTTTGGCTGCAAATTTTTTTTTACCCGAAAAATGCAATTCTGTCCGAAAAAACTAAGCGGAAGGCCACATTGGTTGGCGCAGAACGAAGAGAAAATTTTGAAAAATCGGACCCATAAGTCAGTCGAAGATGACATTTTCCAGGCTGATAAAGTGCATCTAAGAAGTCGTTATGTTGAGCTTTCGTTAGCGAAAAATGTTCACTTAACAAATGCGCCACCATTAGTTGGCGGGGAGCGTGGAGAAAAATTTGAAAAATCGGAACCCTCAGGGACCGGGAATGGCATTTTCCAGGCTTAAAAGGAGGATCTTAGCAGTCGCTGTTTCTGTCACAAAATTAGCAAATAAAATATACCACTACCATTGGATGAAAAGGTCTTGTATATTTAGATGGGGAACTGTAAAACAGAATTGAAGACATACTGATCAAGGTATTCTACTCCACTGCGCGGACTGGATAAATTCATATACATTGAATTGATGAACTTGTACAAGTGACTGCCCGAACTTCCGACTATTATGATTTTACTTCTATTAGTTACAGCTTTTAAAAAGTTACGTTACAAGGTCGGTTTAAAAGAATTTCATGTAGACCTTTAGGAAGACAGACTCACACTGCATCATTCTATCATTATAGTATTGAAAAACAAATTACACGATTTTCATAACCATTGCACGAATTTGGCTCTAGGGGCACGATAGATGGCAAAATATTGGGCACTGCACTTGGACACTCTCCGTCTGACCGTAAAAGTAATTTGTCGGTTGAAAACGTTCCAACATTTTTCAACCTTGGCCCAAATATTTCACCATTTCGGGCAATTTTTTGCAAGACTGTAGTATGATGTAGGGATGAGAAAAACTTTTTTCACGAGCTGCCCGAGGATGTCGCAAATCTTTGTTATTATTTTTATTTTCCATGAAAATTTTACTTTGAACAGAGCGTTTTCTGTTTTGGGCAAAGATTTGATGAATAATCGACCATTTTGGGCATTCTGTTACACAAGATTCAGAAAAAGGCTGAAGAAAGATTTTTCTTTTAAGACACATTCGTCCCAAATGTGTCGCTATTTCTTTAGCTCTTTGATTTTTCGTAAACATTTTATCCTAGCCATGGCACTTTTCTCTTTTCTTGCAAATGCTTGAAAGAATTTGGATATTTGATCATTTCGCGCATTGTGTTGTGAAAGACTGTCACAAGTAAAACTCACGAATAATAGCTTTTTCGCCGCCAAATGTGTATCGAATGTGTTTCATGAAAGTGTGCAAGATGGTGTATCAGAACTTAAAAAATAATTTCCCTGCCTTTCTTATGCCTTTTTGAATACAAGTATTCACAGACCTCTTTAAAAAGACTGATTCCTATACATTTTAAGTTCAATCAAAAACAAAAGAATGACTGTGGCTTTGATGATGGCCCGACTGAATAGTATCAACTAAGAATTGCAGTAAGGGTGATTTGGCATTGACAACCAATAATTTTTAACAGTTTTTGAATTTTTTGAACCAATAGGTTGGAAACTGGGCCGTAAAACTCTATTTAACTAACTAACTCACTGAGGTGTACAATTATGTATCGTATCCCCTAGACGGTTAAAACCAACGTAGGTACACGAAAAAAGTACACAAGTCAGAAAAGATTTCTTAACATGGCTTTCGAAAAGTATGCAAACGTGCAAGCTAAAAAAGTTCTAAAAAATAGAGTGACTATACAGAGAAAGTGGATAATGTTTTCATTTCATATAACGACAATAAGGTAGGGGGGCAAAGGAACGCTGTACCCTAACCCTCAGATTTGATCAAATCAAACTTTAGGGCAGAATATGTACATATTTCTAGCAATATCTGTTTGAAAAGCTAGGAAAATCAAACAAAAAAATATTAGTCCTTCCAATCCTTGTCAAAAAGTGCCGATACGTTTACGACCTTTCTTTCCCTAAATCCCACAACATTCTTAAATTGTATATACTCTCGTCTACGTTAGCTAAAAATTACCAGCCAATACTTTACTTACACGGCGGTCATTCTGGTAGGGACAGAACCCCACCCATCAATATCTGAGAAATCGTTCAGTGATTTTGATTTTACACATAGTATACCTTAATTTGTTTGAAAATGAAATAATGCACCCCTAACATTGAGAACAAATCTCCGCCCTTGCGATCATTACCCAAGATGTTCTACGACCCCCTCAGTTATCCTTCTATCCGGTAAGATTTGGGTCTCTTGGTTCCTATGTATATGTAGTATATGTATACATTTCAAAAAGAGAACCTTGAAATATGCAACACCAATAAGTACAAATGTTAATGACAAATAAAAGGATCAAACCCCCATAATTTATTACATAATAGGGAAATTCAATGCCTTTTATACCAACGTGTTTCTTATTTACAAAAGCTGTTGTGCACAAACGAAAAGCCTGTTTCCTACCGCTCGAAGTCTGTAATAAGTTATTTCGAAGCAATGCGAACTGTTTGGAGCGATGCGCACTGTTTCACAAGAATTTCCTAACAGGCTGACGATAGCCCCAATTCCTAATCTAATCCGTTACCCAAACAAAGAATACAATGGATAAAATATAATAGCAACGGCCAAGAAATGCCTTGTTAAACAATGTGCATCAGCCGGTTATTTCAAGTTGAAAGGAGAAAAATGTCAATATTTTTAATTCGACATTGGAAACAATTTCATCACCCCCTGCACAATAAAAAAGTTGGGCTAAATTTTTGACTGACAAATTATGTGGGCAATTAAATGTTCGGTGAAACACGTACATCATCTGGTCCCTTAAAACGAGTGTGCATGCAGCTAGGGTCCAAACTTGGGGGTTTGACTTATAGTCTTGAAGAAATTTGATTTTGATCATTTTGCATTTGTCTAATTCCTTTGAAAACTGGAAGGATTACAGAAAAAGCTTTTGCATACATTCAGAATTCATTCCGTTTACAGCAGGTGTTTTTAATTAAGTTTGTTGGAATAAAATTTCGCCAAGTTGACTTCCTCTCCTCCTACCTTGGTGACCATATCTCGAACACTCTTGTTACATCTTCACCAACCCCACATACACTCTAGTCAACAGACAATACTGTAGAGTTAGTGTAGAAAAACCACGTGTCCTGAAATTAAACAGGAAATTCTGCGTTCCTTTTCAGATTTCAAATATGGCAAATTTACTCCACGTGGACGACAAAATACATGACGTCATGACAGATCAGCAATGTAACGCTAAAGACATCAAATCGGCGGGAGACGAGGAAAATACAGAGGTGGTGTCATGTCTATTGGAAGGTGACGTCACTGTATCACAATCTTCTTTTGGTCACATTCATCATCAACAACGGTTCCCTTGCTGTCAAACTTTGAAAAGATTTTCCTACAAACGTCGAGGCCTATTTTACATTTTAATGGCGTGCGTATTTTTTGCATGGAATGGTGTGTTCGTTCAATTAGCATTTTCAGTACACGTTCTACTATCGAGCTGTTTTCGAGGTTTCGTTCTTGTCATACTCCCTCTAATAGGTTTCATTTTCACCAGAAATAAACCCACATTTTCAAGGACGGATGTTTTGTGGATAATTTTTAACAGTTTTCTCAATACCAATACACAGGTTTGCGGATTCATGGCGTACATCTATATTCCTGTAGGAGATGTCAATGCCATTTTATTTAGTACCCCGTTGTTCAGTGGGATACTTGCGTGGATAGTTTTGAAAGAACGCTTAACACTGCTTGACGTTACCTTAACATTTGTGTCTGTGGCGGGAGTCTTCCTGATTTCGAAACCGGCTTTCATATTTGGCGAGGAAGAAGACGGATCCAGTGCCGACCGTCTTTTTGGATCACTCTTTGCAATCGGCGCGCTTGTAAGCGCATCTTGTGTGTTTGTTGTCACTAGAAAGTTAAGACCCTTTCCTGCCAATACTTTAGTTTTGACGTTAGCTTTTGGAATTATGGCATGTCCTACAAGTGCAGTTCTTAATACTTATTTCGGAGAGTGGGGTCTCCCTTCTAACTTGGTACAAGCTATGTATCTGTTAGCTGTAGGTGTTACAGGTTTTTTAGCCATTCTATGCCTTTTTCTTGCACTTGAGACCGAGAAGGCCGTACATGTCTCAGTCACTAACACACTTACAATTATATTGACTTACATTTTGCAGTTTTTCATTTTTCGTATTTACCCAGATGTCATCGCTGGTGTCGGTGCCATCTTGATTTGTGGGTCTATGTTTGGTGTATTTCTATCAAACTATATAACATCTAATGCGAACCAAAGTGACTCCTCGGTTGATGAACAGTTGGCCTATCATAGACAAAGAGAATCTGACCCGACTGGGGAACTTTCCCCATCACAGGAACATACACAGTGGTTATGAGATCACATGCCTCAGTACATGTCCATAACGTCTCAATAGTGTTATGTAGTATGGTGCACTCTCCATGACCTTTAGCAGACGACATCTTGTTGTTTACGAGCAACTCGCCCTTCCTTTTGTTCTCGATTCCCAGGGCCCTTCGTGTTTTCACGTGATACCGGTGGAAGTGACATATTACATTGCCGTAGTTCCACGTGCACAATGTAACCTATATTTTCAAGGTGTGGCCAATCCCCCCCCCCCTTGCAGCCTCCTCATTGGTCATTTATATCATTATATTCATTTACATTGGTGCGTCATAACTTTTGACCAATCAGGGGACTGCAGGTGTTCGGAACTCGCACAAGGTTCCCAAGACCGAGCCCGCTAGCTGGACACTCGTGCATAAGATATCAGACGAGGAGCACTTGAGTAACCTGTAGATGTTTGATTAATATTGGGCCGGCCGAATAAATTGAACTTGGATCTTTTTTGCAACTCAATCAAAGAATAAAATCATTTGAAATCAACTGGAACTCTCTGAATCTTTTTTTGTTTGCCTGGGGCTACACCTCGAGATCCCGTACGACAACAACTTAATATCTAACAATAGGAAGCCTTTAGACATTACGTTTTGTTCTAGAAATGAATTAAATCACTTTATCCGGCAATGTGTTTCCCTTTTCTCCTAGTTCTGGTTTATAATCTCTTCTGCTTTGGTAATTGGTATTTTTTCTATGTATTTTGTTGTTGTTGATTGTTGTATGTTAGCTGCTGTCTCGAAGGCAATCAACCATGATGTGGACAAAGAACTGTCCGGTATCTTACAGAACATATATTGTACATGTGCTGCTTCTTTGCAACGCCGAGTTTCTGGCACGCATGGCAACTTCTTTAGAACAGTGAGTTTCTGGCACGCATGACCACCTCTTTGCAACTCGGTTTCTGGCACGCACGGCAACCTCTTTGCAACTCGGTTTCTGGCACGCACATTTTATGGCAAAAGTCATAGGTTTAAGCAGTCACTGCAGTGCGAATTAATACAACACAACACTGAGAAACACATGTGGAAATAAACATGCGGTGCAATGTATGGGCAGGGAGTTGCAACTCCCTGGTATGGGTCTGTTGGAAGCACGGTATATTATTGCCGCAGCTTGCATATCATACCCTTGAAAACGGTGGCCGAGAACGGCAAGGTAGGGAGATAACGGAAATCCATTTCTTGTACCATAATTCCAACTAATTAAGAGACACATTAGAGATTCTATAGTGGATCTCTGGGACAGAGAAATCAGATACGCGAGAGCGTACTTCAAGAAAGTTTTGTTACAGCATGTAAAGTATTGCATATCCTCAAACTAAATGAACGAGTTTCAATGCTGCTAGAAAACATAGGCCTAGTCGTTTAGACAAGAATAGTGCATTTGGCCCCGTTTATTCCGAAACAACATGAAAATACCGGCATAAGTGTTTTGGTACTGGCAACTATATGCGAGAATACTAAGACTTAAAGGTTCAAAAAATTATAGCAGGTGAAAAAAAACCTGTGAAATATCGCCTGAACCACATGTTTGCTCATTTACTCCTTTTCGAGGGTCATCTTGATAACAACAACTATCTGGTGTAGGCCTACTGATAAATTTTAATGTATGTGTCATTCTAATGATCTTTTTATTTGATTCTGTGTGTTCTTGCAACTGTTTTAGATAAGTTTCTGGCGAAAGATCTTCTTAGGTAGAGTTCAGTTATGTTTCAACTACTGTGAATATTTATCTTTAAAACAGTTTGAATTCTGACAGCAAAAGATGCATCTTAGACTACACATTGTATGTCTGAAGAATATTTCTGAAGTATGAGGGGGCAAAAGGAATAAGCTTGACGTTTCGGCTATTAGATATTTTTGACTGGTTATGGGTACTTGAAGGTAGCTTGTTCTAAAAACTCCTTAGTGAACTTCATCTATAGAAGACTCTTGACTGCAGCAATTTACCTAGCATTGTGGCACCATAGGTTAGTGGCAGTTCCGAGTTGTTATTCTCTACTCAATGTGTTTATGTGATAGAGTGGTACGCAGCGACCGATTCAATTTGCAATAACTGCACATGGGTGAGTCTAATCCCAAATAAATCTCTACACCGCTTGTTTGGTCAAGCAGTACTAAGAGCATCCGCCTCTCACCCGGAACTTAAGGCCCGTGTTCGATTCCCAGGTCGAGTCATACCAAAGACTTTAAAAATGGAACCGAATGCGGTTGTGCGTGATGCTCTGCATGAGCAATGGAGTATATAGGAAAAACAAGCCAGAGTACCACAACTAGAAATCAAAACTGAATTGTGAAACGTTTCCCGAAAGAATAATTAAACACATATTACGGAGACAAAATTCATTAACTTCAAGACAAGCAGAAAAATTTTCTCATTTGGGAGGCGAAAACGACATCTCAACATAGCATATAGCGTTCGGAAGATACAAATGATAAAGTAAAGCAATTTTTTCTTTTGATTCGGTGCATTATGGGAAATCTTTGATGATCGCTGCACATTAATTTGACACTGCATTCAATTTATTAGTTATTCTGATGCATGCAATTTTATTAAGCAACACTAGTAGTGGTTGTACTCTACATGTGGTGAACTAGGGGTAATGCTTGATCTACGGTCAAAGATATTAAAACAATACTCCAAGAGTATGTTTCCACATTACATGACCTTTTGTGGCTCTGTTGAAAAGAAGAGGAAGTTTAAAAAAATAACCAATCTTTAAAAAGAGACGTCTTGAGTTAAGGAAAGAAATTGCGACAGAGTTTGAAGGACACGGTGTGGAATATTTTTGTTTCTTCTTACAAATCCCAGGTGAAAAACCACCAGAAGGTCTTTAACCCTTTACCGTTGTGCTCCGATCGGGGCATATTTGCGCGCCTCGGGAGTGGGCGGAAAAGCGGACGTAGCCCGCCCCGCATCGGCTTCCGTAGGCCATTGACCCCGTGACCTTAAACTATTGTCTCTCTCGCTGTTATGGCCGAATTTTCGGGTAGCTACTCTCAGTTTCCAGCTCCGCGTGAAACAGCAAAGATGGGTGACAGCCGAGCTCCCCGCATGGGTCCAAAAGGACCCAAACAACGGTAAAGGGTTAAATAACTGCCAAGGGAACGTCTTCCCCCAAAGTGCTAACGCATATGCCTTTCTTCTGTAAGCTTTTTCTAGGCTTCCATGCGTTTGAAACTCGATACATACCTATTACGTAACTCAATGCCCCAAAACTTAAAAACATTTCAAAGGAGGTAAAAATATTTCTTTCGTCAAAAGTTGCTGTTCCTCAAAGTTAAAAGTATGAAGTAAAAACTAGTTATCATAAAATGTATAAAACGGAACAAACAAAATAAAAAGTGTTCGGGTTTTTTCTTCCATTCCAAACAATATAATTTTTTAAGAAACAGAGCTCACGTTAAAAATAGTCTCGTCTCGCTGAATCATCAAAACCAAATTTCGATGAAACGGTATTGACTTCAGTCAGTGAACAATATGTGGTCGCATGGCACTTGTGCATCAGACAGTCAGGGAAGTCCATGAACCGTCTGACCGTAGTATATGCCAATACTAAAATGCAAGATCCTACAAATGTTTTGCAAAAGTCTAAGTCTGCACGAGTACATAGGTTTTCCTTTTGGAAAACCAAAAAGGTCGTGGTGGTTCGACTTGAACCAAGTTGGAGACTGGACCGTAAAACTCCACCAAACTCTAATTCTAAACAAAATAAGTCTCTTAAAAAGCAACAGCAGGCACGCCAACTTGAAGTAGTGTAGTGGTAGTCTGTCCTGTTACATGATTGACTGTTGAGAGTCATGTGACATTTTTTATTCAAATGTAAAATTTTGTAGAATTAACTGCTTGTTTTACAGCAATATTGAAGTTTAAAATTTAAGCCACTTTGAATAGAAATAAGAAGAAAATTGTGATATTTAGCTCTTGCTTTTTGAGGGGACTGCTCGATCTTGAACTTAAAAATAAAGTCTAAGCTCAGAATCTGAAGTGAACATCAACATTCTGTATCTTTACCTTTTCCACAACGGACAATTCCTACCAGGCGGGTATCCACGGTGGAACTGGTAAGAAGGGGGGGGGGGGTATAATTAGGAAATGAGAGCAAGAAAAAGGAAATGAGAAGAAAAGGGGATTGAGGAAAGGAGAAAAATGAGAAGAACCAAGGAGGAAACTAGAACAACGAAAAGGGGAACCAGGTAAAAGGAAGGAAAAATAAAAGGATAAAGCTGCGGGTAAAACACCAAAACGAATTAGAATCGATTACAATTCGACTTTTTTTTTTGGGGGGGGGGTGGGGGGTAAATATCTTCTCCATTTCTGACTGCAAAATACAACCTAAAAATTTGCCAACTTTTGCAATATGATTTGTAACAGAGGACTACGAAAATGAAATGTTAACTAATTAATTGTGATGTCACACCGACAGAATGCTTTTTTGGGACACTCTTAGTCTGATAATAGCTGTCTGTCGGTGTGGCATTACGAACTACTGTAAATAGTATAAATTTGATTTTCTTAGTCATGCGTTACAAATCATATAGACACAAGTTGGCCAACTTCAATAAAAAAAAAGGATCGTAATCCGATCAGAATTCGTTGTATTATGACCAATTGAGGCTTAAAGGGCAACAGCAGCCACCCCAACTTGAATTAGTGTAGACTGTCCTGTTTCAGTGGCTGGTTAGAGTCATGTGACATTGTTTCCCTTAAAATGTAAATCTAATGCTTAGTTTACCCTGAATATGTAATATTAAGTCTAAAAATATGACGAAGATACTTTGAAGAAATATAAGAAGACTAATTGTGATTTTTAAATGTTGCTTCAAGATAAGTTTTTTTTTTGGGGGGGGGGGGGGCTGCTCTTTCCCTTTAGAGGTAAGGTAACACCTCCCATGATTTCGCAGAAATGATGCGTTTAGTGAAATAGTAGCTAGTAGTGTTTCTTTTACTTTTTTCTTGTTTCCATATCTTTCTCATTTTTCTACGAGGATGGCCGGGGGAGGGACTTTGACGCCACGGACACACACTTCTTCACAGATTGAATTACTTGCCAGTACATTGACCCTGTACCAATAACGCGCATCAACTGTGAACGTCGACAATTTTTTTTTTTGAAAATTCATTCCAGACAAAGTTGACAGCTTCATCCTTTAAACTGTTAAACAAAGATGGATTCCTTTTAAAATATGCTCCGACTGCATGGTCAGATGTATGATAAGAATCATGGGTCACGTTATTTAAAAATCATACCTTTTTATTCATGTACATGATTTTCGTCTATGACAGAGTTTTTCATTTTCTCCCAGGCTGTCTTCATTTTCATTTTTTCTTTTCTTTTCTCTTTCAACCACTAGAACGCACTTCCCAACAATCCCCACATGAATCCCTGACTAAATAATCAATTGTGCCAATATGCAGAAAACTGTAAGGTCTTGGTTACCGTATATTGCCAAGTCAATACGGTTAGCAGATAGTATTGCTAGGGTTCTTCTTCACCGATTAACTTTACCTACTTTTGCAAGAACTAGATTGTCCTTGACATGATGGCTTTTGCGAAATGAGTACTCAAGCAAAAAAAAAAAAAACAAAACAAAACAAAAAAAACAAAAGGATTAGCTTGGACTTGTTTTCGAAGATGTTGCTCGTTTTCTTTACCTGGCATAATTTTCATAAAGCTTCGAGTCCCGTGGTCTTCGCACTAGCTACTTATATAAAAGCTTTTTTATCAGTAATTCTCATGATTTTCTTTTTTGTTCTATTAAAGGTAGAATGAACGCTGCCGATAACATTCTTGTCTAGAAGACTCTGTTTTCTAGTAGCATTGAGACTGATCCATTCATTTTGAGGGTATACATAATAATTTACATGCTATAACAAAACGTTTACGAAGTACCCTTTCCTATATTTTGATTTTTCTGTCCTTCAATCTTTTGGAATTGTGGTACAGAGAAATCGATTTGCGTTTTCTCCCAAACGCACCGTTGTCGACCGGGCACCGTATTTGGAGTAGTAGGGTGGGTTAAAATACATCTCCATTAAGAGGAACGGGTAAGGATGAGAAATTGCACGAAGGGAACATTTTCATTTGGAAAGAACCAAAGTTTCCAGAGTCTGTCGGCAAATCTACCTTTGATTTCACCAACACACCACACAGTACAAGCTAACAGCATGAATATTTTTAGAAATTCGGGGACAATAATCAGTGGCGTAGAGAGAAAAAAAGTATCTGAATGGACAAACGATAGAATCAGTAGCGTAGCCACGAAGGGGGGCTGCCTGGGGGACTAGGTTCCCCAGATCTTCTTCAGCCCCCCCCCCCCGATTTTTTGCGTCCTGATGAAGTAATTGAGAAAAAATAAAATGTTTGAACCGAAATAAACTTTGAAGTATTTCAATCAAAAACAGTAAATAAATGAAATGTGCAACAATTAAGAAAACATGCATGAATTTGTGTCAAACACATTGCCTACTTTCACTAAATTAGATACCGTATATAATCTGCACTGTCGTTCATTGCATTTCACTTCGAAGATGAAACGAAAGTCTCGACGAAAAGCTCGACGGTGATTGTGTTAGGTTCGGACCCTTTCTGCCTTTCGGATGACTGGTTGATTTACTGAAAACAAGGAAATCATACACTGGATACCATTCTTACAAGACCATTTCTATACTTTATCATCCACAAAATATGCCGAAAGGGTAAGGTACTGCCTGGGAATAATTCTTCCCTTCCATTCTTAACAAGTATTCCTATGTCGTGCCTCACTACTGCCCATGACAAGTGCCACTGTAGAACGAATTTTTCGACAAGTCCTCTTTTTATTAGTTGAAACTGGCATCAGGACGGACTTGTGAAATGTCCACAAGGTCCGGATTTCGTGTGTTTCCCACATGATCCGCACATCTGCTTTACGGTTTAAATATTGTGAGAGATTTACTCGTAGTATTTTAATTTTGACTACGAAATGTCCCGATGTACTGAAAAAATACTGCACCATTTTGCATCTAGACACCACTGAAAACCGGAAATCAATGTTTCTTTGGCAGTATGTCACGTGTAAAATCCCTACAAAGACTAAAAGTGAGTATTTCAAAATTTTTCATGCTCCCCAAAAAGGAAAATCCTAAAACGCAGACCCAGAATCAGTTCAAAGTTTTGCCAAACATAGCACCACTCTGCATCTAGGGAATCAAATGCAGAGAAAGTTTCTCAGAGGGGGACACAACTCCCTTTGGTTTTCCTATTAAAGCTGAAATCCATTCAAATATTGTCGCATTTGCGATGTACGTCCTCCTGAACTTTACCATTTTTCTCAAGGGAAAGGGAGATACCGGTTCCCTTTTGTCTCATCCCCCATGCCAAAGATCAGAACTGCCCAGTTTTGGGATTCCTAAAAAGTGTATGTAGGCCTATTACCATTTTTCATAGATTGATTTTTATTTTCACTATTTGAGAAGTGTCAGACATGAGATTCGTATTTCTAGGCTGGGTACATCCAGCTTAAAACACGTGGAAAGTGCCGTTTCCGGCTATCTGGAGGGTTTGTAAAGCCCAAAGTTTTCTTGTACACTCCGCGCCAACTGGTGGTGGCCCTCCGCTTAGATATTCTTGCCGCGCCTGACGGACCCTCGCAGGTACAAGTCCCCCCCCCCCACTTGTTACCTAGGCCCCCCTAGATTCCATCCTAGCTACGCCGCTGGATAAAATGATCACTGGAAATTACTGTGTAAGTGCACGGTGCCCCTTAAGATTAAAGGAGGTACATTCGGGGGGGGGAATCAAAACCAAAAACCAAGGAGAAGGGACAACCCTGAACGATTTTTGTCCTTGTTGAAACAAGTTGCCATTGACTTGATGCATTTGTGCACACTTTTTAATTTTGACTAATTTTTTTTCAACCGTTCCTCCGGCACCGAAGTTTTTTTCTTTCAGAATCTCTCTCCCCCCCCAATTCCAGCTCTAGACACTCATTAAAGGAACAGTTTGGCACCTTCTACTGACGGGTGTGATCACGACTTGCTAAATGAAATCCTTAATTTTGACAAAGTATCAGTAACAAATTGACTAAACGCTGTCGCTGTACACCCTCCCAAAAGTCCACACACACACACACACACACACACACTTGTATCACCCCAGATTTACCGAAATAAATGCAAGTTGGAGTCTATCACGATTTGAGCTCTATAACTGTGACAATTCCAAAGTCCTTGTCAATGCAAGGGGATAATAAACTGATACTGTAGATCCAGAGTGGTTAGAATCCCACTTAGTGTTTAGATGGACAGACTGAAGACTTTTCAGGATACCTTTTGTTGGTAGGTAGAACATTACTGTAGTTAAAATAGAGATTGTTTAAAGAGGTTTTAATTAAACCTTGCAACATGTATTAAACCATTGTTCAGTTTGAGCTCTTACTATTAAAAAGGGCAATCAAGAGGCAACGTTTGTACCATTATTTTCTTTTGTCAATTGTGCAGTGGACTGGCTAGCAGGTGAAATGTTTCACCAAAGAGATACAATGATTTCGGCCGCATTTTCATTTGGACTCCACGCATAGGCTCCTTCTCACTCGACATGTGACAACGAAATAAGCATACCCTGTCTGAATTTACGTTAAGTACTTCTTTGTTGAAAAAATTGGCAAGTCTCGGAGTGACAGTAAATGTTTATTCTAAGAAAATCTGAAGGCTTTGCAGCTGGTGTCCTGAAGTTCAATCCGATTAGAGTTTAGGGCCAAATTATCTTTTCGTGACCATGAAAGTACTTCCCGGCATGCCTAAACAGTTTGAATCCTTTCAACCTACTGTATTTAGTTCTAGCTTCTTTCACAGCTGCCTAAAACTTAATACTTGTGCCCGCAGTATCCTAATTGATTGTGAAGAAATGTCTTGGTCAGCAAACAATTAAGGCTCTTATCTGGGGCCTCTCGGAGATGAAAATAGTCACGTCCCAGGTTTTACGAGATGTGTTCAATTATTCAACAATTTCCTCTATTGATATCTTTTGTGGTAAAAAGGGGTTTCCTACTGCATTTCTCAAAAAAAGGTTGTTATACACAATTTTTTCTTCAAGTTTTCTCCCCTACCTGCGCACGCCTGCCTATTCCTCTGATTTGTAATTGAAACACTCTCTGTGCATGGTATGTAATATACGCTACTCCGCATAATCTGACATGGATGTTAATCAAAGAATAAAACCGATTGAAAATTTTGCTTTCCTTACATCAAAAGGTACTTTGAGGTGATGAGTGTCTATCTTTAATTGATATGAGTAACCATCTCTACTTGTCATTATTCGGAGGAATAGTTTGTAGTTTGTGTAAGCATTTTTGTTTCATTTCAAAAGGCATGTTCTAAATTGACTGTTTTTATAATGAACCGCTAGATCTTCCAAACATATTCAGCAGTAAATGTACAGAAGTCAGAAAGAAAGAAAGAAGAAGCTCAACATTTATAACAATTTTTTAAAACACCAAAGTGTAAACCAATAAATTGAAGTACAGAATGACAGGAATGTGCATTTTGAATCACATTTCCAATAATTATATCCAAATTTTCCCAATCCTTATAACGTAATTAAGAGAGGTTATCTGCTTCTTATGAGCAAGAGACACAGTAATACAAGACTCCACTCCTTGATAGACCATAATATGTACGATTTCATATACTTGTGAATGAAAACCGTTTCAAAACCGGGTGCCAAACTGCAGGGAGAGTAAAAGTGATTTTGGGGGGCTACTACCAGTGACGTATGAAGCCGGTAGGTAGATGAAGGACTGCGCTCCTCCCATTTTGGACAACCTAACAAACGCCGACAAAATGCTTTGAAGTTAAAGTCTACTAAAATCCTAAAAGGTCATCAACAGATCTCAACAAAATAGTGGTGCTTCCTCCCTCACTCTAGGAAAGTCCAATGCACTTACGACCAACACTGATTTCCAAAACTGGGGGTGAAGTTTCAAAATATGAATGTAATATTGTACAAATTTCTGCTAAACCACTATACAAACGATGTGACATCAACTGTAAGTAAAAGTAACAGATACGCCCCGGAAATGCTGGCAGGATACACTGGGTAGCTGAACCTTACTCACCAGAAAGATTTTTTGTTAGAAGTCTACCGTGGCACTGAAGGGACATGCTTTTAAAGGTCAGCTCAAAAAATTCTTTTTATCTATAACTGACCTGGAAGCGTCCGATGTTTTGAAGATAGTGAGATTGAACCTATTATAGTTGACTTAACAGTTTATTCGCGTTTTAGTGATGATATATTCTATAGATACAGCGGAGGAGTAGCACTTAACCGTGACAAAGCTGTTTCTTCTTTTGTAGTATCGTGTTTAGATGGGAACCTCATGCTGATCTCAAGGAGTATTTGGGTTTGGTTAGAGAATCTTCTCAACAACTCCGTGGCCTGATAAGACTTACGTAGCTATGTCATGAAACAAGGTTCTTGACTGTTGATTTTAAGTTAATGTTTTCGATTAATACTTCACAGTTTATGTACTTGGATCCTACTGCCTGAGGTGCCCTGTCATGTTTATGGTGATTGCATGTTAAAAGGTAAGATACTAAGTGTAGAGGTGCGTTCTCATGAAAGCCGAAAATCTGCTGTAGCAATTCGCGGGTCACACGTAAATGCCCGATTTTTATTTTATCTTAGGACTAATAGGGTAAATTTCTTTCACAATGTCCAAAAATCACTCCTATTTTATTGAAATAAAAACGGTAGCGACCAGTATTTACCCGATACTGTATGGGTATCGATATATCAGTGTCGGTCGATAATGGAAATGGAAATATCTGTGCATCGGTGGTACCCCTGTTAGTTTCAATATCGGTGCAAAACTTACAATCAGCCTTCATATATATTCGTTCTCATTATAGGATTGTGCTAGCAGGGAGCTCAACAGATTCCTGGTGCTAGTTACTTGGTAAACAAAAATCCACAGATGTTCATAAACTAAACTGTTCTATGGTTCCTGTTTCAGATTTTTTTTTTTCAATCCGGGGATTTGGTCAATATGGAAGACCCATCCCATGTGGACGGCGATATACATGACGTCACAAAAGATCATCAACATAATGATGACAACAGTACAACAGGAGATGAGAAAAATACAAAGACGGCGTCATTACAGCTGAAAAATAAAGTCCCTCAGACTGCATCACGCTCTTCCTTTGATCAGATGAAACATCAAGAGGGGATTTTTCGTTTAATATGTCAAACATTGAAAGGCCTTTTCCGCAAACACCGAGGTCTTTTATACATTTTGATGGCATGTGTGTTTTTTGCATGGACCGGCGTGTTCGTTCAATTGGCTTTTTCAGTACACGTTTTACTTTCGAGCTGTTTTCGAGGCGTCATTCTAATCGTATTACCACTAATAGGTTTCATCTTCGTTCACAATAGACCAACATTTTCCAGAACGGATATTTTATGGATACTTATTAACAGCATTCTCCATACCAATACTCAAGTTTGTGGATTCATGGCGTACATCTATATCCCTGTAGGAGATGTCAATGCCATTTTATACAGCACTCCGTTGTTCAGTGGGATACTGGCATGGATAATCCTGAAAGAACGCTTAACACTGCTTGACGTAGCCTTAACATTTGTGTCTGTGGCAGGAGTCTTCCTGATTTCGAAACCGGCTTTCATTTTTGGCGCAGAAGACGACGAATCTGGTACCGACCGTCTTTTTGGATCACTCTTTGCAATCGGCGCCCTTGTAAGCGCATCTTGCGTGTTTGTTGTCACAAGAAAGTTAAGACCTTTTCCTGCCAATGCGTTAGTGTTAACGTTAGCTTTTGGAATTGTAGCATGTCCTATAAGTGCAGTTCTGAATACTTATATTGGGAAGTGGTGTCTCCCTACCGACTTGGAACAGACGATATATTTGTTAGCCGTGGGTGTTTCTGGATTTTTAGCGATTCTTTTCTTTTCTCTTGCACTAGAGACGCAGAAGGCCGTACATATTTCAGTCACTAACACACTTACGATTATCGTCACGTATGTAACGCAGTTCTTTATTTTTCGTATCTACCCAGATATCATAGCTGGTATCGGTGCCATCTTAATATGTGGGTCTATGTTTGGTGTATTTATATCAAACTGGATGACATCTAAAGCAAACCGAAGTGAATCCAAGGTTGGTGGGCAGTACCATAGCATTATCCAAAGAGAAATCGACCAAACCAGAGAATTACCACCATCACAGATGGCTTCTTAGTTAGGTAGATAATTTCGGATACTGTTGTACATGTCCATTTAACGCTTAATCTAAAGCCTTCTTGCGGCTGCCTCAGCTTGCTAAGATAAATGAAGATAAAAAGGTAAGGGAGATGTTAGGTTGTGGCCCACTGGATTGTGTCCCTACTCCACTTTGGGCACCAAGCACAAATGCAGTAGGTTCCATTCTTAAAGGGCCAAACCTCTCGACCCAAACTACAATTTTGGTACCCGGGTACCAAAATTCTCAATTGGCTCAACTCTTTGATTGACAGCTAATTCAAACAATGCAGAGTGCCAAAGCTTGTATTACACAGCATGAACGGTACTTAGAGTGTTTTGATTATATGAATTGAGTTTTTTCTATACTCACCCTGAGGCATGATAAGCTGAGATTGTGTCTAGATGAGGATGAATTTCAGACAATTGTGGGAGGGGCTTCAGCAAGAAGGTTAGGAGAATTGGTACTGTTTGGGGTGAGAGAACTGGGTCTTTAAAGTCTTCGGTATGACCAAGCCTTCCGGTTGCAAGTCGCCTGCGCTAACCACTTAAATATGCAGTAGGCCTCGCGGCAAGATGAAAGAAGGACGAACGCCTACCCAAAGAGGTAGAACATCCGCCTTTCACGCGGAAGTTCCGGGCTCGATTCCCGGGTTGAGTCATACCAAAGACTCTAAAAATGGAACCTACTGCCGTTGTGCGTGATGTTCCGCACAAAAAATGGAGTCGGTAAAGCAAGCCAGTGAGCCACAACTTGAAAAGGGGTCGTGGTCGACTCGACTTGAACCAATAGGACCGCAACTGGGCCTTAAAAATTCCATCTAACTAATTAATCAATTACAAACTACATGAGATATCGTTATAACCTCAGAATGGGAAACCATTCTTAAAAATATAAATTGCAACCGAAAAGAAAAAGCTTTTAGGGTGGGACTAATATGAAGTGATGATGTGGCGTATATGTTTGATAGAGTTAATAAAATTCACACAGAATGTGGAAGTCACCTTGATCTCATCGATTATGAAGTCAAACGTGAGCTTTAAAAATAAGGTATCAATGTAACATGCAAGATGCGATTCTTCTTCAGTGGTGGAATAATGCTGGTGGGTCAATTTACACACGGGTCCAATTATACTAGGCTAATTTCATTCTGAGTCGACCTCCACATTTCTCAGATTCGAGCGTCAATATTGCACTAAAATTATTTTAAGGTTCCTGAAATATTCAAACCTTTTGAACGGGGTGATAGTAATTCACTCCTTGACCCCTCCCCCAGCACAGCTCTCGGAAAGAAGGACCATAGGGTCTATTCCTATACAATTCTTGCTAAGTGTTCAACCTTTTGGAACGATAGTTTAAAGGCCTGATCATCTCACCACAAACAGTTAGGCCTACTCCTAACCTACTTGCTTAAGCCCCTCCCAAAACTGTTTGAAATTCATTCCCATCCAGACATAACCTCAGTTTACTGCTTCAGGGTATATACAAGACCCCGATGTGTAATCAAAAACACTCAGTACAGTACAGGCTGTGGTATATGAGCTATTGTACTTTGCATTGTTTAAACTGGCTGTCAATCAAAGAGCTGAGCCAATTGAGAATTTCTGTTACCCCCTACAAAAATGCACTTTGGGGTGAGAGGATTGACTCTTTCATGTACTACGGAGATAGATAGCTTATTTGACAAATATAATGAGTCAGGATACTAGAGGTTGGACCACATCCTTTTAATCAATTTCAATGCCTCACCTTTAAATAAAGTACTTCAAGATGACATTGAACAGGTGATAGCGACGTCTGCACATTAAAATTATGGGCACAACTTTACTCCTTTCGTGCTTTCAATATTTGACAGCCTTCTCATGCCAGCTATCTGGCTATTGAAAGCATTTAATTACAAAGACAACGTACATATCCTTTCTGTTTGTGTGCGTATGTGCGTGTAGGTGTGTGTGTATGTGTGTGTAGAACGGTGTTCTTTAAAACAATGATGAACCACATTTAGCATAATTTTCCAAATATGTGATTTTCACGCCCAATCAAACAAGCTAGTGAGCCCCAGCTGTAAGTGCCTGGCCGGCTCGACTTAGACAAATTGATCGGAAACTGAACTGTAAAACTACATCTAAGTAACTACCTAACTAACTAAAGGCCCTAACCCTCTTACCCTAGACGGTTACAATCCTCCTAGGCTAACTTACGCCCCTCCCACAACTGTCTTAAAGTAATCTTCATCCACATATAATATCAGTTTATTGCTTCAGATTGAGTATTCAGAACCTAATGCGTCAACATATCACCCTCACTACAGTAAATGCCGAGTAATATGAGCAACTACAGTAATTCTGCATTTTTTAATTTGCTGTCAATCAAACAGCGATGCGGATTGGAAATTTTCGTAGACTTGTACAAAATTGTGGTTTGGGGTAAAAATTGACACTTGACAGCCTTTCAGTAAAAGTGGTGTCATGATGTCAATTGTTTCTTGGACAAAAGTCCTACCCCTCTCAAATGTTATCCTGAATGCCTATAGCTGGACAGGACGGTAACTGTTACCGCAAATCAATGTACTAGAAGTGGAATTGATCTTAGTTCTCTTTTCTTTCTTCCATTGTATATAACGATTTGAAATTCTTTCTTTATACAACATTCTTTTTTACTATATTAATGGAGAAAAAGTGGCATTGCAAAGGGAAGGGGGAATTTGATATTATGCTTCAACGCTAATGCAGGATCCAAGTGCAATAGGTTCATTAGC
Source organism: Holothuria scabra (assembly GCA_037179385.1). NCBI lineage: Eukaryota > Metazoa > Echinodermata > Holothuroidea > Aspidochirotida > Holothuriidae > Holothuria > Holothuria scabra. Next base: position 1,399,238 of record CM074188.1, read on the forward strand.
TAAACAGGCTTTTTAATGTATTAAATGTACTCAATTTCCTTGCAGAAGTATTCCGTTTGGACTTAACATGGTTCTTCTTTTCACAAATTGTAGTTTTCAAAATATATTTTGGTACCTTTTAAATGAATAGGTCTATGTTAGATACAAAATAAAACGATTAAATGAATGGTCTTAGTAACTGTATCCAAATAAATACTTTTGGAACGCTAAATGCAGTTGACTGGAACCGATGAGATCTCCTTGGGTCTTTCTCCTCCGTGGAGAATGCGTCTTGCTTTTATATTGATCACGCGAAAACAACTGCTCATTGTTTCATAAGAACATCGAACATTACTAAGAACCCCCTGACACACGCACACAAACCCACACACACTACACGCCAAATGTTCTGGATATCGTCTCGAGATCCCAGATTCAAAAGTGTGATTCTGCATATGCCTTTTATCCATTAGCGAAATGAGTCTCAGAAGGCAAACTATGGTGAGATTTTACTAAATCTTAGTTTAGCTAGGGGTAGTAAACGAATTCTAAGTTCAACATACCTTTTCGGGAAGGCCAACTTACCGTACTAACCCCAACCCTAGTTTGAACAAGTGCCACTCGTGAATTTCATTACTTGCAAAAAATGATGCCAATTTTTTTTATTAAAGTGATATGATATATATCTCGAAAAGGCAGAGAAATGTGTTTTCGTATGGTTATATTTTATTTGGTCATGACAAGAGGAAGTAACTTGCGATGTGCCTTTCTGTGTCCTACGTAAGAATAGATTGCTCGCTCAAGTCTTTCAGACAATGCATACTTGAAAGTAATTTGATCTTCTTCAAGGAAAGGAATTTGATTGACATGTCACTTTGTTTCTATTGTTTGACTTTTGTAGACCCTTTTTTAATAAAGATCTTATTCTTTCAAAGTTCAGTAACCTTGTAATGTCAAATACCATTGTCAAGGTATTACTTTGAATGTTTATTTGGGTATCCAACACACGCGGAAAAGATTTCACCGTTTGGATCGAAACGACTGCTCAGCCAGTTTTAAGTTGCCCAATTCCATTTTCATCCTAATTTATTCATTAAAGAGCAAGAGCAGTCACCCCAACTTGAAGTGGTGTAGTAGACTATGCTGTTTCATGATTGGCTGCTGAGAGTCATGTGACAACAATTTTTCTCTTTAAAATGCAAAGTTCGTTTCGTTTCGTTTATTTGTTTTTCTAGATCATCAAAATGTATGGATACACAAACGTAATGAATACAGTACATACATAACACTGAAGTAGATGGAAGTAAAACTAAAAAACCCTGAGGGGCTTGTCGAGAGTTCTTCTCCCCAAAACAACAAAAGCAAGTTACCTAAAGTAGTTGTGTAGCAAACACAAATAAGCAAAAAGAAAAAGAAAAAAAGACAGAAAATTGAATAAACTAAAGGGAAAGGTAAAGAATAAGAATACAAGACCAGAACTAACCCTTGTAAAACCCCTCTTAACAACCCGGCCCCCTGCCTCCCATGAAAGTCCTAGGCTTCCCACAAACAAAAGTTTACTAGAAATAACTGCTTGGTTCCCCTTGGATATGCAACATTGAAGTTTATAAAAAAAATATCATGAAAGATACTTTGCAGAGAAATAAAAGAAAATTGTGATATTTAGCTCTTGCTTCAAAATAAGTTTGGGGGACTGTTCGTCAAGTTGACCTTTAAGGAAAGAATTGCACCTGTTTATTGAAATTCCACAGGAGTCTAAATATTGTGTTGATATTTCAACCATCCCGGTTATGTTCTGAAATAGCGACAACGGTATTTTCGCTAATGAAGTAATAAAGAAACACACCACCATTTCACAACGGTACAACTGGTGGCACCGTGTTGAAATAATTTGCTCTCTTAGACGACTGGCATTGTTACGCTAGAATGGAAATAATCCTCTGATCTCTTTCAGCTGTAGCAGACGACAAGAACCATTTTTATTTTAGTCTTGCTCAAGACAGTATTATTAGTACTACATTACGGTAGTTCGATACAACGTGTGTACAAGAACAAATGGGAACATGCTCTCTACATGGCCTCAAAATTTATTTCTATAATTGAAAGAGATACTCGAGCACGTACAGTCCAGTTGACAAGCGCCATCATATTGGATCCGGAGTCAAAATAGCGTGGAAAATAACTTTGATTATACTAACGTCTTGACCAAGACTAAGTATGAATCGGTCTATGTCACTCGTTAGAGTTGCATGCACGGTGATTACCCGCCTTACTTTTTTATTGCAGGACAGATAAGGGGACAAAGATTTGAACTATTCGCACTGCAGAAAAAAAAATTGCGGTCCGCATCGCTCAATGGGCGTATTTATTGGTCCATGCAACGATGTATGCGCCGTATGCACGACCGAAAAGGTTGCCAGGCCTATGTGAAGCAGCCTGCCTACGCCCATATTGCTTTAAGATGAGATCGCAATCCCGTTTTACAGTTTTACGAGTAAGCGGGACAAGTAAATCTGTTATTTCCTAGGCTTATGTGGTTTAGGGTTTGTATTTCTTTGAATAATGTTATTTAACGTGAGATTTGAAAATTTACCCGTGAAATGATGCCCCAAACCGTGAGACTCAAGATAAAACCGTGAGAGTTGGCAAGTATGCAAAGGTACTATAGACTTGTGTACTAACGGTAGTAGCCTACGCTGTTCAACCTCGCGAAAAGCCATCAGTAAAACTTAACGAAATTACGCAATAACAGACCATACTGCTTCCACTTTTCGAGGACCTCGGAGATGGGGTTGGGAGGCTTTAGCGTGTCCAGTATCTTTTTCATCGACAACGTTCCCCTAAAATTATTAGTAGGCCTATATTGTGCATTAGACTGATGAAGAATATGTTCACCACCCACTTCAATATTCTCCCCGCCGTCGCCGGTCTCCACTTCTTGAAGCGCAACTTTATAAAAATATTGGGGCTAAACATGCCTTTAGCCCCTCCACTTTTTTCATTGGGGGGGATAAGCCCCCAAAGCCCCCCTCCCCGGTTCCTCCGCCCATGGCCACGGCATACTGTACCTTGCTACCGAGTATGAAGGCATGGGAAGTGCACATTTCCTGAAATTTAGAGGGTGTGTTACTGAGGCCAACATTTTTGGGAACGCTTTGCGACAACAAATGGTGGCTCTCCGCTTTAGATTTTGCTAACACGATGCAATGAAGAAGTCATTTAACCTCTGCTGCGCATGCCGTCAAACTCACTTTGGTGATTAAATGGTGCAGTTTTGACATGTATTACAGTGAGACACGATAGAAGACGCGTTTGAAAATTTTTGAGGGTCCTTGGGTATTTCTGGTGGTAATAAATACTGCAGTCTTGGATAAGAAATTGTACGGAAAGCTATAAGGGTTCCCCCTTAGAGCGCACTTGTGTACACTAACTCAATATCGAGACAAATTTGTGGTAATCGAAAATTACTGGACTAACTTTGACATATTTCACAACGAAAGGGAGAAAAGAGACTATGATATAATGGAAATACTTTTCCGAGGGGCAATTGATCACAGTATTTCATACAGTAATCATAGGCGTCGGAAGCGGGGGCCAGGTGGCCTGCCCCCCCCCCCCATATTTTTGTATAAGATTTGGGGGGGGGTATAACTCCCCAAAAATAAGTAATTACAAGTGGCAAGAAATTACAGTCGGCTATTCTTTGGCTCAATTATTTCTTTTCAGAGTTCAAAAGTTGCACCCACATTAATGAAAACCTGTAGGCGAGTTTATTTTCGCCCTTCAAACAGTTACAGGGTATTCTACATTTGTGCTCCACTGAATTTCGGAATAAATTCAGGTAGACGGTGACAAGCCTCTTACTTCGGAATGACTTTTTACTCATCGGGTTTCTGGATGGATAATTTTTAACAGATTTGGAGTGGCAGAAATTGGCTTCCTTGGTGTGGATTAAAGTGTGCTCCTAGCATCTGTATCTCCTGTAGGTTTTTTTTCAGTTCCTGCGGATGCACAAAATTGTTTCAAAATCATACTTGGCGTGGTGGGTAGAATATTTGGGTCTTATATGGTCGGAAGGAATTTGGACTTTGCACAGCCATTGCTGCCAGTCATTGGTCAGTGCAACCACCAAACTTATGTTGGGTCAGTGGAGTCTCAAGGGTCGTAACCTTACTACTATTACCTCACTTAGCTCTTGTGTGAAGTGGGCATACCCAGTGGCGTACGAGACGGGGCAGGGGAAGACTGCCCCAAATTTCTGCAAAATCTAAATTCGAGTAGGAGTTTGGGGAAAATTCGGGTAAGAATTTGGAAATAATTCGGACAGCCCTTTAATTTTGAAAATGGGATTGTTTTCAGAAAATTCCTTAATGTGGCCGAAGTATCAAAAAGATATACCGGAAAAAGTCAAGGAACTTCATATAGTCGCAATAAAATTTTAATGAAAAACCAAGTCAAGATTCCAAAGAGTCGATACCCCTTCGGGTATCTCAAAAAGCTATTATTCGTAACCTTTCTTTCACAGATAATCACAACACAATGCTCGAAATTGTCGAATATCCAAATTCTTTCAAGCATTTGCCGGAAAATTGAAAAGTGTCGTAGTAAGGGTAACATAGTTACCAAAAATTAAAGAGATAAAAAAATATCGCGACACATTTGGAAAGAATGCCGCTTAAAAGAAACCATCACTCTTGAGCCTGTTTTTAAATCTTATGTAACATAATACCCGAAATGGCCTGTTATTTTAATAGCTTCAAATCTTTGCCAGAAAACAGAAGGAGCTATGTATTGAATTTAGCCAAGAGTCCCTCCCAATAGGGTAAAATTCATTAGCATGTTTTCAATTCCGTTTTGTAGTTTTCCCCCGAAAATATACGGGACTATTTCATCGATTAGTGGCAATTTTATGATAAAAAGCGACTGCTTAGATCCCTCTATTAGCCTGGGAAATGTCATTTTCGACTGTCTGAGAGGTACAAATTTTTAAATTTTCTGAATGCTCCGCGCAAACTGGTGGTGGCGATACGCTTGACAGTCTTACGGGCAGAATTACATTTTTCGGGCAAAAATATTCTGCCCCCAAACCGAAATGCTCCCCCAACGCCTATGGAACTACCTTACTCACGCGTGCACTGGAACAGCTGCTTGCAACATTCAGCAGGATTCCGGATTTGCGATCATCTTAGGATACATAGTGTCATGTAATATGGTACACTCTCCATGATCTTTAGCAGACGCCATCTTGTTGTTTACGAGAAGCTCTCCCTTCCTTTGTTCCAGATTCCCAGGGCCCTTCCTGTTTCCCGAACTTGTTACCGGTGAACGTGACATATTATATCGCCTTAGTTCCACGTGCACACTGTAACCCATATTTTCAAGGTGTGGCCATTTTCACCCTTTGCAGCCTCCTCATTGGTCATTTAGATCAGCAAACTCATTTACATTGGTGCGTCATAACTTTTGACCAATCAGGGAACTGCAGGTGTTCGGATCTCGCACGACCGACCCCGCTAGCTGGTCACTCCTGCAACAGACCTCGAAGCAGAAGCATGTAGTCACCTTTTTGTATAATTGATTTAAGCAATCTTTTTTTTTATGCTGGCCGTTGATAAGTTGAACTGAATTAAGATCACTAATGTTGAAATAGAACTGAAATCTTCACTCTTGCTGCCTTTGCGTCTATCTCATCTCGTATCGCCATACTTAGCAAGTTCCCGTACCAAGCCTTCGTTATACGATTGGCCCGTTACCTCACAATAGTCCAGTGGAGTAATGAACTTAGCTAATCAGTATCTAAAAAGTTTGTTTAAATCTGAGAAAAATCACATACTTTTCTCACCAGAATTAAAGACAAATAAACCTGAAAATGCCATTCCCGGCCATCTGGGAGGTTTTAAAATCCAACATTTTCTTTGTTTGCTCCGCGCCAAAGATGGTGGCGCTACGCTTAGATAGTAAACTCCAGTCCCCTACAAAAGTATCCAGCCCCCCCCCCCAATAGACAAACCACAACAAATCCTAGCTACGCCACTGCCCTGGACAACTTACTAGGACTTTCCCCTGAACCCCACCAGGGCCCTTAAGCGGGACCCTGGACTCCACGCAGATGGGGTTTTGTGATTCGCGCAAAACGGGACACCTTATGGCGTCCCTTATTTTAAAAACTGTATTTAGAACATTTCAAACCGAGATAGTCACCCAATTCAGTGAATCAATCATTGAAAAGTGTGAACTGTTATCATCAAAAATGGAGTAAGACCAGACATGTTCTTTTGTTCATCTTCCCAGCAACGCCCATGATACGGTGCTGTATGATGTCCGACAGTCTGCTTTCCATGGATGTTACAGTATGGGCACACTTTGCAAGTCCCAATGACTTGGAAGTAGTAAAATTGGCAGTAGAAACAACGAGAGGGTCCATTAAAGTGGAAGGGTAAGAATTTCTTTAGATTTAAATTGATGAATTATGGTATTGTTTATTGTTCCTTTGTGTCCTGAACATCAACTGGAGTTTTCCTTAATACCAAAGTAAATTGGCCACACATTCACATCCCCCAGCCTTTTCATACTGTTCTTCCATGCTCTGAAGAGAGCTATAGTTACCGATTTAAAACATTTTTGCAATTTGGTCTACTTCCCCACTGAAAACAATATACAGTCGATCTTGTTTATGTAAACAAACGGATGGTTACCTAACAAACATTTGGAAGAAAGTTTAACAAGATGTACCCAAATTTCTAGTTTTCTGCCAAAGGTTTAACCCTATTTTTAATTTCATTCAGAGACGGAATTTATGAACATATTTTGATAAGCGTTGATACGTCCAAACTAAGTACTTTTGCAAAATAATCCTTAAAAAACATCGATAAAGACTTTTCTGTGGATTGTTACATTTTAATATAAAGCCCAACTAGTATTGAGTATTCAAAATGTATAAGATGTGCAATATTACCTGTCTAAATTGAAAATACTAAAAGGTATGTTGTAAATTAAGAACCATCCTTCAAATTTTTGAAGGGGAAAATATTCTCCTTGATGGTTCTCTTGACCGAATTGGACTATTTTCTATGTCACACAAAGAGAATTAGTCAGGTCAATTCTAAAAGTAAGCTTCTTCATTCAAAGCAAATATTGGCCAACTGATTTTCAACATGCAGGTATCGTAGTATACATTAAGTTCAACAAAACAATATGCAAAAAACGCTCATAATTAAAACACAACGCCCTTACCAAAAACATGTTCTTATACAGGGGCATATCCAGGTTACCAAAGGGGGCTGCAAGCTTTGGTTGATGACTGTCCAGGAAAGGGGAGGGGGAACCAGCATCAGTTTTTGTAATTCTTTCATCTGCATTACAAACAATCCAAAACCACAATACATGCAGATTATGAGCAGATTTGAATTAAATCTAACATGCAGTCACCTCTTAACTTGAGTAGTGTAGCAGACTGCACGGTTTCAAGATTGGCTATACTTAGTCATGTGATAGTTTTTTGTTCTCCTCAAATATGAAATTAACTAGGAGTAACTGTTTGGTTTTTACCATGAATATGTAATATTGAACTCCTGAAATTTTTTGAGTGATACTTTGAAGAGAAATAAGAAGAAACCTAAAGTTTAGCTGTTGCTTCAAAATACGTTTGGAGGTGACTGCTCTTCACTTCAAATGCCACTGGTCATTGTACAAATAGACAAAAAATTAGAGAATCAAAATCACACTCTCACTTGCCTATGGACTGAACTCATGTATAAGTCTTTGTTTAAGCCTCATATATAGTCACTATTTGTGTAAACAATGTTATAAATCACAGAAACACAGCTCCTTGATTTTCAGTCACTGCTAGAAATTTGCTCTTTGGAAAACTTCATAGATTATCATCCTAGTCGTGATCATCTGAAAATGACAGTTGAAATTTGCTGGCCACAAGAACAAAGAGTCATAACAATTTTAGGAACTCTCTCTTGGTGAGGAAAATTCCAGTTTTCCATCAAAATCATCCATTCCTTCGCTCAGTATATCCGAAGCATACATATCTCCTCACTAGCATAATAATCAAAGGGATGACATATTCTTAACAGCAAAACTGCCCTGACAAGATTCTGATGTGGGTGCTCAGGCCATGGTCTGGACGAAATCCAAATGGCAGTTCGAACACTCCCTATGTGCAGATCCACCATCATATTTAACAGAAAGTGTATTGCATGATCTGGAAATCTTGGCAGGCTATGGCCCACGTAAACTATTTTCCAAACAGTTCAATCAGGTCTTAGTTTTACTTTGGTTGTATACATAAGGTCCAAGTCTTGAAAAAACGGAAAATAGCAACATCTCTTCCACTTGTCACTGTCTACCAGGGTAGGTTTTGCCGTGAAAAACTTGGTCTGGAAAAGAGAAATGGGTTTGTTTAGATCAGTAGTAGTACTCAATGCTCAACATGTGGGCAGCCCAACAGAAAATGCAGTTCTAATTCTACTGTTCTAAGAGCCATCAACACCTATGAGGAAAACACTGTATTGTCATTGTGTGCACTTGAACAGGGAGAATGCAGACACCCTAATTCAGAATTAGTTATATCCATGGTACCTGTATTGATAAGGGACTGGGGAATGGTAGGCTTTACCCAATCCCCTTCCCCACATTTTCTGCTGCAGGCGTTTTTGGCCGCCTTACATTGCTATAATGTTGTTGAACACATTGGGCTGCTTTGGTGGTTAGTCCCCCCCCCCCCATGTTATTTCAAAAGAGGAATACTTAAAATAATTATGGCAACCTTCCATTACAAAATTAACACTTTTAACACAAACCTAGATGTAACCAAAAAATTCAAAAGCTCCTACCAAAGAACAAGCACTGAAAGTTTGAGTAGCTAGTCTGATTAAAAAAGTTTGAATAACCTTAAAGGGCAGGAGCAGAGTCACCCCAAATTTAAGTCGTGTAGTAGCTCTTTTGCATGATTGGCTGTTGAGAGTCATGTGACAAGTCTTCTCAAATCCTGAAATTTATTAGAGGTTACTGCTTGGTTTACCTTGCAAATGCAATATTCAAGTTTTTTGGAGATTTTAAGAGGGGGACAAAAATATGGTCTACATTGCTGTACATATAGACAACTTGTAGCTGTGATAATCACATCATATCATAATTAGGAAATATATGCTTAACCCAACAATGCCATGAGATCGATAAAGCATTTTAGTGAAATCTTCTGACACTATCAGAAACAATTGAGGCAACATTTGCTCAAATTTTACTATTTTGCTAGAATTGTACACAAAACAAGATAACAGTCTACCTTTATCTCTCAGGAGAAGTAAATATTTTCTGTTTTCAGTTGAGCTAAATCCAAAAGACCTACCGTGAGTGGGAGGGGGACCAAGGAAAATCTGAAAGGCCAAAAAAATATTTCCGCATGCGCCAATAGCACTATTACTTTCAAAAATATCAAACAATACATGTTTTTGATCACAGAGGTGCCAATATAACAAGCAATATATTATATGACAGATTAAACAGTATAATTATGCAATCCTGCGTACCTGATTCTGAACTTTGTATTGTCTTTTGAGGTAGCAACACCACTGATTGAAAATAGTTCAATATCAGTCTTTACTCATAGACAGCCAACAGACGCACTTCTCAATCCTTCACGTCATCATGTTGATTTTAAGTGCCACTGCCTGAATAAAGTCATTCACAGTACCTGCCATCGATTCTAAACAAATAAAAACAGATGCACATTTTAGCAATGTTACACATAGTTGGCATTTTAACAGCTTTAAACTTAAAATCAATTGGAATCTTTTTAAAATTGGAATCAATGTGATTGTTTTCCTCATAAAATTGTAGTATATAATGGTACTATGGCAATTCAAAATTACAGACCCAAGTATTTATCCCCAGGAAAAATCACACTAATTATACAATATGATTCTGCTTAAAATTATGTATTACAGACATTTGGTATCTTTCAATACAATTACACCCTTTATCATGATGCTTTTGGTCACTGTTTCAAATGTTATTGCCTTTTTATATCCAGTTAAATAACTACATGGCACTGGAATAATTAAATAAAAATTGCTGCGATATGAGCCTGCTTTGGAATTAATTAAAAGTTTTTGAATATTGATGTTTTTCTGTTTGAAATGAATTACATGAATGAGGTCAGGGGAGAAATGGTTTACTTCAGCTTGGCTAGGGCAATCCCATCCTCAAAGAACAAAATGAAGAGCATTATAGCTTCAAATTGACACAATTAGGCATTGGTTTTTTATAGTATGATTAGGAAACATTCAGGAGTACTTCAACTTGTGGAAACGACTAATAGATCAAATTTAGTGGAACCCCTGAGGCAAAACTACTATTTCCTCAAATACATCACCCTCAGTTTTGGACATTTACGCCACTATCAGATGTGCATGATGTACATTATTCTTGTAATTTATGAAAGTTCCTTGTGTAAGGTTAATTTTCACAGCCCAATCTAACGTGTAGCCAAGGTGGAGGGCAGCATTTTCTGATTAAGATGCTCACAAGCAACTAGCTGCTTGACAATTTGACCCATTGCTGGGGCAAGGATGATGCAGTACAAGAATATATCTACGAATGAAGGTACGTAGATAAGGCACTGTGCACTGCAACTCTAGGGTCCTTGCTACTCCGAGATCCCTTATAGTTTAGCCTGGGAATTGAAGATACCCAGTTACCGTGTGTTGCCGCGTGGAGGCACTATAAGAGTCTTAGTGGTGGAGAGGCTTTGCACTGGCAGAGAAAAACCAACACAATCTTCTCTTTTGCCGAAGCTAGCCAGTGACAGCACCAAAAGGTAGCTGCACATTACGCATCACACACACTCTGTGGCATATTGCCACCAACACACACCTGTGGAGAGATAGAGAAGTAAGGTTAGTAGTTAAGGTTGATATCTCTTCTGTAGATGTCTTCTTGAGGAAATAAAGCATGCATGTACCTGCAGGCATGCAAAAGTTACACAGCTATATCTCTGCTGGCCAAAGTAACTGGTCACATATTGCATTAGGCACAAACTGCCTACCTAGCCCTAATATTTCAGTGGCCAGACAGGGCGTACGAGGCCTATAAGTCTGCCAATTTATCTTCTCCCTATCCGCCTAGCTTAATTCCCCACCCTTCTTAATATATAGCCACATAATATATGTCCTTAGGCATATATGCAGCAGCACATTTTATGCTTCTTTTCCGCGTTGTCTTCATCCTTCCTCGGTGTGAGTATAAACCTTGATCCTGTGGAAAAACAATAAAAAGAAAAACAGCTTCGCCAGGAAGCCAACGTTGTCCTTCTGCGTTGTTCCCTGTGGAAAAAGAAAAATGAAAAAAGAAAAACAGCCTCACCATGAAGCTTTCGTTGTCCTTCTGCGTTGTTTCCTGCGAAGAAAGGAAAATAAAAAAAAAAGAAAAACAGCTTCGCCAGGAAGCCTACGTTGTCCTTCTGCGTTGTTTCCTGTGGAGAGAAAAAATGAAAAAAGAAAAACAGCTTCGCAGGAAGCCTACGTTGTTCTTCTGCGTTGTTTCCTGTGGAGAGAAAAATAAAAAAAAAGTTTTGCTGGGGAACCTATGCCAATTAATCTTCTCCCTATTTGCCTAGCTTAATCGCAGGACAGGACGTGTCAGGTCCATGCGTCCTGAGAAAACATCTAATTATTATTTTCCTAGTAGGCCTAACTGCTGAAAAGGACGTGTGGGGTCCATAAATCCAGCTCTTTAAATAATTTTGCAGGAGCGGTGATATTCCCACGTTGTCTTCATTCTTCTGCCTTCTACGTTGTCCTCCTGTATTGTTTCCTGTGGAGAGAAAAAAATGAAAAAAGAAAAACAGCTTCGCCAAGAAGCCTTCGTTTTCCTTCTGCGTTGTTTCCTGTGGAGAGAAAAAAAGTGAAAAAAGAAAAACAGCTTCACCAAGAAGCCCACGTTGTCCTTCTGCGTTGCTTCCTGTGGAGAGAAAAAATGAAAAAGAAAAAAAAGATTTTGCAAGGAAACCTATGTCTGCATTGTTTCTTGTGGAAACCTAGCCCTAACATTGCAGTGGCCGGACAGGGCGTATGAGGCCTATAAGTCCGCCAATTATTCCTCTGCCTAGCTTAATTGCAGGACAGGACGTGTCAGGTCCATGAGTCCTGATAAATCATCTTATTATTATATTCATAGCCTAACTGCTGAAAAAGACGTGTAAGGCCCATAAATCCAGCTCTTTAGATAATTTTGCAAGGGCGCTGAAATTCCCAGGTCGTCTTCATTCTTCTGTCTTCTACGTTGTCCTTCTGCGTTGTTTCCTGTGGAGAGATTAAATGAAAAAGAAAAACAGCTTCACCGAGAAGCCTACGTTGTCCTTCTGCGTTGTTTCCTGTGGAGAGAAAAGAAAAAGAAGAAAGAAAAACAGCTTCGCCACGAAGCCTTCGTTGTCCTTCTGCGTTGCTTCCTGTGGAGAGAAAAAAATGAAAAGGGAAAACAGCTAAAGCTTACGTTGTCCTTCTGCGTTGTTTCCTGTGGAAAGAAAAAATGAATAAAGAAAAACAGCTTCACCAGGAAGCCTACGTTGTCCTTCTGCGTTGTTTCCTGTGGAGAGAAAAGAAAAAGAAAAAAGAAAAACAGCTTCGCCACGAAGCCTTCGTTGTCCTTCTGCGTTGCTTCCTGTGGAGAGAAAAAAATGAAAAGGGAAAACAGCTAAAGCTTACGTTGTCCTTCTGCGTTGTTTCCTGTGGAAAGAAAAAATGAAAAAAGAAAAACAGCTTTGCCTGAAAGCTTGTATTCCCACGTCGTCTTCATTCTTCTGTTTCTGCTGTTGTATTTTTGGAAGTGAAGCAAGCATGTGCCGAACATACTGCAATAAGACATGTATTGATTATGGCCTACACCTAGCCCTAATAAGCAGTTGCTGGACAGGGCGTGTCAGGCCCACAAGTCCAGCACATTTGCCTACGCCCTAACCTTGCTATAGACCCTACTGTTTAAACACCCTACCCTAAAACTGATCTGCTATGCAACCAGATTCATATGGCCAAACAGTCACATAACTATGTTCTTGAGCATGTATGCAATGGCACTTTCATGCATCTTTTCCCCGTTGTCTTCATTCTTCTTCTGCTTCTTCTTCTTCAGGGGTTAGTTTCTGTGGAGAGAGTAATAAAAAAATATAAAAACAGCCTCGCCAATGTGCTATGCATCTGTTCCATGTCTTCATTCTTCCGTCTTCTACGTTGTCTTCTGCAGTGTCTCGTCTTGACAGGAATCTTCTTTTCACCGTTGTCTTGATTCTGCTGATGTCATCTGTATCTTCTGTTGCCTTCTTCATCATCCTTTTCTTTGTCCCTGAGTAGGTCCTGTGAAGAAACTAAGTATAAAAGTTAGACAATAAAAAGTAACCTGTAAGGAAAAATTAAAAGCCATAAAAATGCCTGGAGCCAGGAGCCAAAGTGAAATCACGCAATATTAAGGTGATTTTCAACTCTGGCAATCTTCTCAGGCAATCATGCTTATAAAAAAATTTTATCTGGAGAGAAAAGTAAAAGCAATAAAAATGCCTGAAGCCAGAGAGTGTGCTCATGCTTTCAAAGAACATGATTTTCAACTCTGGCCATCTTCTCAGGCACACTGCATATAATTTTTTTAAAAAAATAACATCTGTGAAAAGTAAAAGCAATAAAAATGCCTGAAGCCAGAGAATGTGTGCTCATGCAATCAAAGAGCATGATTGTCAACTGTGGCAATCTTCTCATGCATACTGCATATAAATTTTTAAAAAATAAAATCTGTAAGAGAAAAGTAAAAGCAATAAAAATGCCTGAAGCCAGAGAATGTGCGCTCATGCAATCAAACAGCAAGATTTTCAACTCCGGCAATCTTCTCAGGCACACAGCACATAAATTAAAAAAAAAATACATCTGTAAGAGAAAAGTAAAACCAATAAAAATGCCTGAAGCCAGAGAGTGAGTGTGTGCTCATTCAATCAAAGAACATGATTTTCAACTCTGGCAATATTCTCAGGCATACTGCATATAAATTTTTTTAAAAAAGTAACACCCGTAAAAGAAAAGTAAAAGCAATAAAAATGCCTGAAGCCAGAGAGTGTTTGATCATTCAATCAACGAACATGATTTTCAACTCTGGCAATCTTCTCAGGCAAACTGCATATAACTTTCTTAAAAAATAACATCTGTGAGAGAAAAGTAAAAGCAATAAAAATGCATGAAGCCAGAGAGTGTGCTTATGCAATCAAAGAGCATAATTTTCAACTCTGGCAATCTTCTCAGGCACACTGCATATAAAGTTTAAAAACAAAGAGCATGACTGTCAACTCTGTCAATCTCAGGAATACCGCATATAAATTTTTGAAGAATGAAATCTGTAAGAGAAAAGTAAAAGCAATAAAAATGCCTGAAGCCAGAGAATGTGTGCTCATGCAATCAAAGAGCAAGATTTTTAACTGGCAATCTTCTCAGGCACACCGCACATAAATTTAAAGAAAAAATACATCTGTAAGAGTGAAGTAAAACCAATAAAAAAGCCTGAAGCCAGAGAATGTGTGCTCATTCAACCAAAGAGCATGATTTTCAACTCTGTCAATCTTCTCAGGCACACTGCATATAATTAAAAAAAAAATAACATCTGTAAGAGAAAAGTAAAACCAATAAAAATGCCTGAAGCCAGAGAGTGTGTTTTCATTCAATCAAAGAACATGATTTTCAAATCTGGCAATCTTCTCAGGCATAGTGCATATAATTTTTTTAAAAAAAATAACATCCGTGAGAGAAAAGTATAAGCAATAAAAAATGCCTCAAGCCAGAGAGTTTGTGCTCATTCAATCAAAGAGCATGATTGTCAACTCTGGCAATCTTCTCAGGCACACTGCATATAATTTTTTAAAATATAAATCTGTAAGAGAAAGGTAAAAGTAATGAAAATGCCTGAAACCAAAGAGTGTGCTCAGATAATCGAAGAGCATGATTTTAAACTCTGGCAATCTTCTCAGGGATACTGCAGGTAAATTTTAAAAAAAAATAATATCTGTAAGAGAAAAGTAAAAGCAATAAAAAATGCCTGAAACCAGAGAGTGTGCTCACGCAATCAAAGAGCATGATTTTAAACTCTGGAAATCTTCACAGGCAATAATGAACATGAATTTTTAAAAATTGAGTAAAAGAAAATTAAAAGCAACATGCCTGAAGTCAGAGAGTGCAATGCACTCATGCAACTAAAGGGCATGGTTTTCAACCCTGGCAATCTTCACAAGCACACTGTGTATAAATTTTTAGAAAACAAACACCTGTAAGAGAAAAAGTAAAATAATGCCTGAAAGCCAGCGAGTATGCTTAAAGCAATCAAAAGGTGATTTAAAACCTCTGGCAATTTTCTCAGGCACACTGCATTTGAATTTAAAATTACCACCAGTAAGACAAAATTATAATACAAAGTATAAATGTTAGAAAAACTATTACCCATAAGAAAACGGTAAAAGCAATAAATGCCTGAAGCCAGAGAATATGCTCAAGCAATAGGTTTTCACCTCGGGCAATGATACTGTATCGAGCACCCTGCTAAAAATTCAATAGTTACATTACCCAAACAAAAATATCAATTAAAATGCATGTTGCAAGAAGTAAGTTAGTTAGCCTAGCAGTTTGTTAGTTGGTTAGTTTGTTAGTTGGTTAGTACATTATAGTTAAGTTAGTTTGAAATACACATTCAAGCATAGTTAACTTTCAAATTGTTACAAATACAGTTCAAATACTGTACAGTGTAAGTTTTTCCTTTTAGTCGCCTCTTACGACAGGCAGGAAGTACCGTGGGCATATTCTACAGCCCCTGGCCCACAGGGGGATGACTGCAGCCAAAAAGATATTTCATAAAATAAATTACCATTTCCAACACTTTCTTAACGACAGTGCAACTTTTTGGAAACAAAAAAAAGTATTTCCTCAAAGAGAGGATGAAAAGCAATAAATAAAAGATGCCTGAAGCCAGATATCATACTGATGCAAAATGAAAAAGTGAAAAGGAGAAAATTTAAAGCATTGCAAATGCCTGAAGCCTGAGGGTGACACTCATACAATAAAAGAGCCTGACTTTCACCTCTACCTCTGTTATCAGACACACACTGCATAAATTTCTAAAAACTACTACCTGTAAGAGAAAATTAATCACAATACAAATGCCTGAAGCCAGACAGAGCACATATGCAATCAAAAGAGCATGATTTTCACCTCTAGCAATCTTCTCAGCCACAGGGCATACTGTATGTTTAAAAACTATGACCTGTAAGAAATAATAGCAGTAGCAATAAACATTGCTATAAAGCCAGAAAAAAATGCTCAAGCAATAAAAAGGTGATTTCACCCTCTGAAAATGATATCAGGCACCCTGCTCAAAATCCATTTCTATATTCCTCAAGAAAAGACCAATTAAAAATGCATGCAACCAGAAGCAAGTTAGTGAGATAGTTAGAAATACAGATTCAAATGTCGTTCATGTTCAACTTTGGTTTCAAACACAATCTAAATACTCAGTGTACAGGGCACGTCTTTCCCATTAGTCGCCTCTTACCACTGGCAGAAAATACCGTGGGCATATTCTACAACCCACAGGGGATGCATGCAGCCAGAAACTACTCATACAATAAATTGTACTGATTTCCAACACTGACCTAAGGACACACATCAACTTTTTTAAAAATATTTTCCAAAATAAAAAGCAATAAAAAGTGCCTGAGAGAGAGCATACTAATTCCACCTTTGGCAATGATCTCAAGCAAACTATCTGCACATGTTGTGAAAAATTTACCCAAAAAAAAGAGAGAATCAAAAGCATTACAATGCTTGCAGCCAGAGAGTACAAACAAGAACAGTAAAAAAGGTGGTGGTTTCAACCAACGATATCAGGGCACATTGCATATTTAAATTTAAAAAGTATCATCTGAAAAAGTAAATTAAAGCTAAAAAAGTGCCTGAGGTACTGGAGCATACTCATGCAGTAAAATGAATTTCCACCTCTCATGCAGTAAAATGGTGAATTTCCACCTCTCATGAAGTGAAATGGTGAATTTCCACCTCTGGTAACGATATCAAGTACTGCATGCAGGTTAGTTTAAGAAAGTTCTAAAAAAGAGAAACTAAAATTGAAAAATGTCTCACACCACAGAGGTACTGTATTACTCATGCAATGAAGGTGATTTCCACCTTTCGCAATAATATCAGGCACATTGCACACAAAAAATGCCTCGGGTGCCTTTTTCCTGTTACCTTCTTCTGTCTTCTGCGTTGTCTTGCCAGGCAGTACAAAGAGATGTTGCACACTTCTGTACATGTTGCCTTCATCTTCCTCCTCTTCTTCCATGGGGAGCACATCTTGCATGTCCTGTAAAGATAAGACTAAAACAGACATTAAATACATGCACACAAAACAGTTACATATGTAAATATCTAGATATAGCTAATTGCCCACCGAGAAATATAAAACACAAAATGCCTCAAACCAGAGAGCTGACATACTCATGCACTTATTGGGTGACTTTCATCTTTGGCATAAGAACTACTGTGAGACACCCTGCACATAAAGATTATTAAAATAAATTTTACAAAAAAATAAAAAATATAAAAATCAATAACAATAAAAATAACAATAAAATTTCACAAAAAAATATCATGAAAAAACAATTAAATGCCTGAAGTCAGGGAGCAAACTCATGTTTTAAGAAAGGTGACTTCCACCTTTGGCATTAATACTCTCAGACACCCTGCATAGAGATTATAAAAAATAAATTTCACAAGAAAGATCATGAAAAAACAATGAAATGCCTCATGTCAGTGAGCAAACTCATGCACTTAAAGAGATGACTTCCACCTTTGGCAATAATGCTCCCAGACACCCTGCATTAAGATTATAAAAATAAATTTCACAAAAAAATAAAAAATATAAAAATAAATAAAATAAAAATAGCAATAAAATTTCACAAAAAAAGATCATGATAAAACAATTAAATGCCTGAAGTCAGAGAGCAAACTCATATTTTAAAAAGGTGACTTTCACCTTTTGGAATAATACTCTCAGGCACCCTGTACAGAGATTAAAAAAATAAATTTCACAAAAAAGATTATGAAAAACCAATTAAATACCTCGTGTCAGGGAGCAAACTCATTCACTTAACAAGGTGACTTTCACCTTTAACAAAAACACTCTCAGACACCTGGCATAGAGATTATGAAAAATAAATTTCACAAAAAAGATCATGAAAAAACAATTAAATGATTCGTATCAGTGAGCAAACTCATGCACTTAAAGGGGTGACTTCCACCTTTGGCAATAATGCTGTCAAACACCTTGCATAAAGATTATAAAAATAAATTTCACAAAAAAATAAAAAATATAAAAATTAATAAAATAAAAATAGCAATAAAGTTTCACAAAAAAGATCATGAAAAAACAATTAAATGCCTGAAGTCAGGGAGCAAACTCATGTTTTTAAAAAGGTGACTTTCACCTTTTGGAATAATACTCTCAGGCACCCTGTACAGAGATTAAAAAAATAAATTTCACAAAAAAGATTATGAAAAACCAATTAAATACCTCGTGTCAGGGAGCAAACTCATTCACTTAACAAGGTGACTTTCACCTTTGACAATAACACTCTCAGACACCTGGCATACAGATTATAAAAAATAAATTTCACAAAAAAGATCATGAAAAAACAATTAAATGATTCGTGTCAGTGAGCAAACTCATGCACTTAAAGAGGTGACTACCACCTTTGGCAATAATGCTCTCAGACACCCTGCATAAAGATTATTAAAATAAATTTCACAAAAAAAAATAAAAAATATAAAAATAAATAAAATAAAAATAGCAATTAAATTTCACAAAAAAAGATCATGAAAAAAACAATTAAGTGCCTGACGTCAGAGAGCAAACTCATGTTTTTAAAAAGGTGACTTTCACCTTTTGGACTAATACTCTCAGGCACCCTGTACAGAGATTATAAAAAATAAATTTCACAAAAAAGATTATGAAAAACCAATTAAATACCTCCTGACAGGGAGCAAACTCATTCACTTAACAAGGTGACTTACACCTTTGGCATTAATACTCTCAGACACCCTGCATGGAGATTATAAAAAGTAAATTTCACAAAAAAGATCATGAAAAAACAATTAAATGCCTCGTGTCTTTGTGAGCAAACTCATGCATTTAAAGAGGTGACTCCCACCTTTGGCAATAATGCTCTCAGACACCCTGCATAGAGATTATAAAAAGAAATTTTTCAAAAAAGATAATGAGAAAAGAATAAACAAGCTGAAGTCAGAGAGCAAACTCATGTACTCTAAAAGGTGACTTCCACAAAAAATACTCTAAAACACCCTACATAGAGATTATCAGAATAAATTACTCAGAAATGGAATGAGAAAGCCAGATGGGTACTTATGTACTGAAAAAGGTGATTTCCACATTTGGCAATAATAATACTCTCAGTCACCCAGCATAGAGATTATTAAAATAAATTTGTCAGAAGGGTATGAAAAAAAAAACAATAAAATAGCAAAAACAAAAATAAAATGGCTGAATTCAGAGACCAAACTCATATGCTTTTAAAAAGGTGACTGCCAGCTTTAGCAAAAAAAACCCCTCAAACACCATATAGAGAAATTTATACAATGAATCACTCAAAAAGATAGAAAAAAGCCTGAAGTCAGAGAGCAAAATCATGCACTTAAAAGTGACTTCCATAAATACACTCTTAAACACCCTGCAAAAAGATTATCAGAATAAATTACTCAAAAAAGAAAGAAAAAACACCAAACTACCTCAAGCCAGTGTGCATACTTATGAACTGAATGAAAAAGGTGATTTCCACCTGTGACCAATAATACTCTCAGACACCCTGCATAAAGATTATAAGAAAAAGTACTCAAAAAGTAAGAAAAACAATAGTATTCATAGCATACTCATGCAATAAAGGTGATTTCTACCTTTTGCAACAATAATATTTGACACATTGTACATTAAGAATGTCTTGTTTGTTTTTCCTGTCATCGCCTTCTTCCTTCTTCTTCTACATCTTCATCTTCTTTGTTGTCTTCTAATCTGTGGAGAGAAAAAATAAAAACAGCCTGGCCAGGCAGTAAAACGAAATGTTGCACGCTCCTGTTCATGTTGTCTTCATTCCATCTTCATCTTCTTTTTCTTCTTCATCCTCTTCTTCCATGTATAGCATATCCTGTGAAGAACCTAAGACTAAAACAACAATATTAATACATGCAAATAAAACAGTTACTTATGCAATTATCCAAAAAAATATCTGAAGCCTGAGAGCATCCTCATTCAATAAAAAGGTGACTTCCACCTTTAGCAATAATCTCAGGCACATTGCATACAGTATAGAGATGTTGTATGCTATTTTTCCCCATCAATCATCTTTTTTTTGCTATGCTCCACATCATCTTCTTTGTTGTCTTCTGTTCTGTGGAGAGAAAAAATAAAAACAGCCAAGCCAGGCAGTAATAAGATATGTTGCACACTTCTGCACATGTTGTATTCATTCCAGCTTCATCTTCTTCATCCTCTTCTTCCATGGGGAACACGTCCTGTAAAGAAACTTAGACTAAAACATAAATATTAAAACATGCAACAAAACAGTTACTCATGTATTCATCTTGACACAATTATCCAGAAAATAAAAAATTAAACACAACGAAAAGTATCTTAAGCCTGAGAGCATCCTCATTTCAATAAAAAGGTGACTTCGACATTCAGGAATGATATCAGGCACCTTGCATATAGTTTAAAGATGTTGTATGCTACTTCTTCCCCCTCAATCATCTCCTTCAGTTTACATCATCTTCATTCTTTTCTCTTCTGTAAAGAGAAAAAATAAAAACAGCCTTGTCAGGCAGTAAAAAGACA
Organism: Holothuria scabra; assembly: GCA_037179385.1. Classification (NCBI taxonomy): domain Eukaryota; kingdom Metazoa; phylum Echinodermata; class Holothuroidea; order Aspidochirotida; family Holothuriidae; genus Holothuria; species Holothuria scabra. The sequence goes on from CM074188.1 coordinate 1,420,145, forward strand.
TGTTGCAAGCTTCTAGGTGTTCATGTTGTCTTCATTCCTTCTTCATCTTCTTCTTCTTCATCTTCTTCTTTATCCTCTTCTTCCATGGGTAGCACATCCTGAAGGTCCTGCAAAGAAACAAACTAGAACATAGACATTAATACATGCACACAAAACAATTAGATACATACTGACATAACTACCCAGAAAAAGATTACAACACAGAACAACAACACAAGACAACATTAAAGAAGATATTTTTTCTTTTCTTTGTTGTCTTCTTTAATGTTTCTTCTTTTTCAGCTCTTTGTTGTATTCTGTGGATGTGAAAAAATAAAAACCATTAAAACAGCCTTGCCATGCAGGAAAAGAATTAAACATGATGTTTGCTTTGTCTTGAACATCATTTTCTTTGTCTTTTTCATCCTCTTCCATGTAGACCACATCTTTTTGAGATGTATTTTCTATAGTCTCTCTGTAAGTCCTGCAAAGAAACTAATATTAAACAGTAGACATTTAATGGATGTACCAAAACAACTCCACATATAAGTACATCTAAACATACCAAATTTCCTGTAAGAGATAAATAAGCAAATAAATGCCTGCAGACAGAGAGTACACTCATGCAACAAAGAGGTGACATCCACCCCTTGCAATGAAAACAGGCATATTGCATGTAAGTTTTTTTATGTATTGTTTTATCTGCTCAGGCATTTGCAAAATCAGCAAAACCAGTGCTAGCACCACAATTGCCAGCATTACCATAATAATGATGAACACTAAAACATTAAACATTATGATAACAACAACAATGACACATGAACACAAACCTGAAAATAAAAGAAAGAAAATACCCACTTTTCTACAAGAAAACCTATCAGTGCCTAGGAAGGTGCGGTTGGTATGACACAGTGGATGGTTCAGTGGTTTTAAGGTAGTCCTTGTTTGCACATCAACTCGAGAATCATCCTCGTAGATGACTGTGAGAGCCGTCATGGTCACATGAGGAGGGTAACTGTAAGAAATTTGCAAAACGGAATAAATCACATGTATCTTGAAAGTGTATGAGTGGTTCTACATATGTTGATATAAGAAAAACATGTTCATAGTTAACACTGATGAACAACAAGGGGTGTACATAAGCTATTCAAGTCTACATGTTAGTTTGTGAGCCTCTCAAACTAACTGACTGATGTCACCAAAACCTAATTAGCTACTCTGGTCAATGTCACTTCTCTCTTTTCTCAGTCACTGAATTGTACATATCAGCAATTGATCTGAGATGTCAAAAGAAACCAATTTCTAGCTATTAAAGGTCAACATTCTCTTTGTATGCATACCTTCGATGCCATTCAATTGGCTAAGTCGGTATTAAAATAATTTCATGAAAAAGATACATTAGAACATGACCCTCTCGAACATACCAAATTTGGTTCTGGACTATTCCTTTTTAAATACAGCTAAGTCCGCAGGAAATTGCTACATTTTCAGAAACATATTTCCATACTTTGCCCTCATCTACAGTCCTTTGCAGGATAGGAGAGAATTTGTTTATCATATTGAGATGAGTTTTTGACATTGAGGCTTTCAACGTGTCAAACAAAAGAGTTTTTTTCTTTTGGACGGCTGGAAAAAAATAATACCATATGGGTTGAAAACCTGCAAACTGTAGTTGGTATAGGCATTTAATTTACAATTATATGTAATATTTGAAAGGGTAACTTTGCTTTCCATGCCACATCTCAAGCAAGACAAAACCAGGCAAAACACAAGGATCATGAATACAGCTGCAAATAGCATTAGCGACTGTGCTAAGTCTTCAGTATTATGCAAGCGAAAGTATTTTGCGTACAAATGTTTCCATTTCTCAAGTGTATTATTATTAGTCTAGTTATATTAATAATTGGACTAGATAATTGTTACATAAAATGCAATTACATATCTAGGGTGAAGTTATTTATGAGCCTTTTCAACATACCCTGTAACTACAAATAGACAGCCCCATCCACTGTGGAATAGCACTTGTCAATGAATGAACCCTACAACCGACTAGATGGTGCGGTTCACTCTAACATGTCAAATTTGCTTCATTTCAATAGAATGACTTGACACATGGTTTTCTTGGTGTAGTGATTACACTTTTTAATTAAGGAGGGAAATAGATTTGCTGTACCTGGAACAAATTCAGCTTGACAGCTAACAATGGGCCAATAATTTTTTTCCAACCACTGCCATACTGCTTATATGTACATAATTGAAATTAAAGATCATTGCAATCCCAAATGATTACATTTTTTCCCTTTAACTTTTCTTACCCCTTTGCAGTAACAAAATGATGACTAAATAATCCATGAACAGCAAAGATGCTAAATTCAAGTAGACCTGTAAATCTGAAAAGTTATAATACCTACCTTAATTTTACCTGACTAAATACCAAGCCAAGCTCAGCTCTTCTACTAAGCTCCATCCTCTCAAATTCTACCACTTCCATCCAATCTGGCACTTCACAGGCTTTCTCTCTTAGCTTCAAAGAAAATTGAAATTCTATGAGAACTTTGGATAAAAGCACTTTATACAACACTCTTAGGGTTAGAGAGCAGATGTCCCAACTTGAAGAAGTGTACTATTAAAACTGTTGTGGTTAATGTTTGACTCTTGGCAGCTGGTGACAATATTTTTTCTACTCAAATATGAAATTTACCAAAAGTGACTGCCTGGTTTTCATTGGATATACAATGTAAATTTAATTTTTAAAATATTACATGAGTTTATTTAGAATGAAATAAAAAAGAAAGATAGGAGATTTAGCTGTTTTCAAAAATATTTTGGGCGGCTGTTCGTGGAATTTGAATATTTTTAAAAAACACTTCATTGGACCAATGTAGTTTCCTCTATTCCCTGATTGTAAACCACAGAAGAAAACACATTGTATATTTGGATACATGTGACAATTAATTGAAAACAATGACAATGGACACACCAGACTATTAATAAACAGAGTTTACAACTTATGATCACTCAATTCAGTCTCAAGTTGTGATTGATCCCCATGTAGAGGAGAGGCTGCCTTGTCTTGCAAAAATTCCCATGTGTGAAACTGGTAAATATTTTCAAATGATTACAGTTCAAATGTTAGACGATGTTTTCTTCTGGAAAATTCCAGATCCAACACAAATAAGTGTTTGCACAGTAATTGTTAGATAATGACAAGCTGACATACCGATATGGTATATAGAGGAAATATAATGTAAGATATATGTACACATTACACATTAACACAAAAATGTTAATAATGATGATGACAAGAACAGCAAAAATAAAGGACAACAGTCACAATCATCACAATTACAACCACCACCACAATCACAACCATTACAACAACTACCATAGCAACAACCACATATATACACATTGCACATAAACACAAAAATGGTAATAATGACAATGACAAGAAAACAAAAATAAAGGCCAACAACAGTCGCAATCACCACAATAACAACCACCACCACCACAATCACAACCATTACAACAACTACTATAGCAACAACCACAAGCACCACAATCATTTATCATTAGCACCAAAACAACAACAACAACACCTGCTTTCAAACCAGAAAGAGAAAAAAGAAAATACCCACTTTTCTACAAGAAAACCAGTCAGCTCCTACAAAGGTGAAGTTGGTATGACACCTTGAATGGTCTTGTGGCTCAAAGGAGGCCTTTGTGGGAACACCAACCCTGCATTCATCCTGGTTGATAGCCATGAGAACCTTGCCCACATTGGGAGTATGGTAACTGTTAAACAAAATGCAAAAGGAATGAATAATATGTATTAACATCTGGCACATGCAGTGGTACATATAGTGATATATAAACATAATTACCATTGATCAACAACAATGGTGTACATAAGGTGGCACATATAGGTTAGTTGGTAAACCTCTACTGATTCAAAGCATGGTGGAAGATTTTGACCAATTTTCACCACAAATTGTGAGCTGCTTTTAAATAATATTCTGACAGCTAGTTTGGTTTATGTGAGCCTTTCAGTCACTGAAATCAAATCAGCTATTGCTCTACTCTACTGATCTAATTTCCAGGAGTTACTGCCTAGTTTCCCTAATAAATATGCAAAAATGAAGTCCGAAAATATTATGAAGATACATTGAAGAGAAATAAGAATAAATAGCTGTTGTTTCAAAATAAGTTCGGAGAGAGATTGTTCTTGCCATTATCTTGCCAATGACAAGTTGGAGACATTAATATTAGATTAAAACCAAATGGGTCAACTTTTTGTCAAATTCATTTTGGTTGAGCATCTCTCTTCTCTCTTCATATTTGCGGTAACACTTTAATTTCTGTGCTTTTTAGCAGAGTCAAGTGTGAGGAAAGAAATCTACAAATGAATTTGAGATGGATCCACAATGTATAGGCCTAACAAACACTTTCATGTGAAAAATGAGAAAATAACCAAATCTGTACTGATTGCTCACAAAATAGTCTTTGATATCATTCTGTACAGTGCACAGTACTGCAACAGAAGCAACAGAGGACTAAAGAATCATGAAAAAAAAATGTGCTGCCACCGAAAACTCACTTTGATACCAGTACCCTGCTTTTAGATTAGTAGCCAAGCACACACAATGTCAGACATCTAGGCCACGTTAGTTAACAACCTGCTCAGTGGAAAAGCATTCCCTGTACCTATACTGATTGAGAGGCTATGAATGTAACATGCATCCCTCCATTAAAAAACATGAACACTTGAGACAGCATCAGTTACGATGGAAACCCCATCACTTCAGAGAGGAATGGGGGTGGAACATGACCTCTTTTTTGAGGAGAGGGTCAACACATTAGAAAACCTACTTTCTATTTTTATTGGAAAGCACTATTTTTTAATGGTTTTCCATAAGAAATCTTTTCCAAATAACCAAAACCTCTTTCCTCTTTAGATCTATGTGTTTTGTTCATCTCACATGCCCTTGAATTATTCCGAGGAATGGGATATTACAATGTTCAAATGCCATAATTCTTTTGTGCTGTGCCTGCAGTTGCTTTGATTAACACTGTCTCAACAGCATTGGCACCAGAGGGAATAAAAGTGAGAATGCCAACTCCCCCACCTACTAATTTCTTATTTCTCCCAAAGGAGTTAAAAGGATATAATAATACAGAATGAAGTGTGCATTTGACCAGGTTTTGTTTAACCATTTAAACCGTGATTATCCATTTAAACTAATTATCACAAAAAGTTTTCATTACCAGCAAGGATGCTAAATTCAAATAAAGTAGCAAACCTTGAAAGAAATCATTACATTTGTGATACTGAGTAGCCACTGACTGATATTAGAAAAGCCTGCTTCATCAACTGTCGAACTGATGAGACCTGTAAAACTAAAAAATACCCACCTTACTTTCTCCTGACTAAGAACCGAGCCAAGATCAGCTGTGCTGGTAAGCTCCGTCCCCTCAAATTCTACCACATTCATCCCTTCTGACACAGCACAGGTTTCCTCTATTTGCTGCAAAGAAAATTGAAATTCCATTAGTTTTGGATACACTGACTAAAACATTTTAAATGAATACTTCATTGTTTCAATGTGAATACACAATCAGAATTTCTAACTACTTTAACAAACAATGATCACACATTTCAGTCTCAAGTTGTGCTTGGCCTCCATGTAGAGGAGGAGGTCTTGTCTTGCAAAGAAATATTGAAGGTGTTTATCCAAATTCTTGTTTGTGATATTTGCAAACATATAAATTTGCAAATTATAACAGTTCAATTGTTTATGAGGAAATTAAGTCACCCAAACTTAAGGTAAGATAGGACTCCTGCAAGTCATGTGACAATATTTTTTCTCATCCAATGTGAAACTTAAATGTGCAAACCATGCGAAAGATCTGCAGTGCAACTTTTGAAAGGTATTGGTTCAGTCTTTGCCTAATCTAGATGCACAAATTTCATTTGGGCAATAGTTGTGAATTTTTTAGTCTGTAAGCCTAGCCTATGAAATTATACTAATTAACATAACATAACAGGTTGAAGGGCAAAGGAGGGCCAAGGCCCCATATGATGCCCTGAAGACCAAGCCCTAATCAAAAGTCAAACCACCAAAGCTTGACTACAGCCCCAAACAATCAGATTCTACCACAGCCATGGAAAAACCTGTCAATGTTAACCTTAAAGCAGTGAACTGAGGGGGAGTTAACTACCCAATCTGGTAGACAATTCCACTCGTTGACAACTCTATGGGAGAAACTAAACTTCCTAATGTCAAGCCTTGCAAAAGGCTTTTCAAGCTTTTTCCAATGCCCACGCACCCGAGAATTACCTTGAACCCTTAAATAACTACAAGTCAGCAGGGGATTTCTTTCACAAAGGAACTCGAAAACCTGGAGCATGTCTCCCCTAATCCTTCTCAGCTCCAAGGTGGTAAGCCCAAGATGTTTAAGCCTAGCATGATAGGGCAAATTTCTCACCTCAGGAATGAGGCGAGTGGCTCTCCTCTGAACCTGCTCTAAAACAAACTTGTCCTTTTCATAGAAGGGACTCCAAGCCTGAGCTGCATAGTCAAGATGGGGTCTTACCAACTGCTTATACAAATTAAGTACAATATCCTTACTAAAATTGATGAAATTCCTCTTGATCAATCCAAGCACTCTATTAGCCTTTACAGCAGTGGCTGCACACTGCTTTGATGACTTTAAGTCCCCAGTAATTACAACACCCAGATCTTTCTCAGAGGTGACATTACTTAAAACACAACCATTCATGTTATAATCATAGCTAAAACTTTTGGGACCAAAATGAAGGACCTTACACTTATCTGCATTAAAAGACATTTGCCAGGTCTGAGACCAAGAAAATAACCTATCCAGATCTTTCTGCAGCAGTAAGGCATCATCCAAAATGCTAATTTTCCTATAAAGCTTAGTATCATCTGCAAACTTACTTATACGAGATGTAAGAGAACTATCAATATCATTGATGAAAATTAAGAAAAGAAGTGGGCCGAGGACAGAACCCTGTGGTACTCCACTTGTGACTTCTTTCCAAGAGGAGAAGTTACCATTGACAGCAACTCTCTGAGATCTACCATGAAGCCACGAATTTATCCAATCAGCACAATTGCCCTGAACCCCTAACCTATGCAGTTTAACCATTAGCCTACCTAATGGAACTTTATCAAAAGCCTTTGAAAAGTCAAGGTAAATGACATCAACGCCATACCCAGAATCAAGAGATGAAGAGACATCTTCAAGAAAGCTCAGTAAGTTAGTAACACAAGATCTGCTTGGCAGGAAACCATGCTGTGACAGATTAAGTAACTCATTATCTAAAAGATACTTAAGTAAACTATCCTTAATCAAAGATTCCATAACTTTGCACACAACACTGGTTAAACTGACAGGCCTGTAATTGCAAGGATTACTTCGATCCCCTTCTTAAAAATTGGAGTAACATTTGCTACCCGCCAGTCAGTAGGAACAAAACTCGAATCCAGACACTTCTGAAAAATGATGGAAAGAGGAACTGACAAAATCTCGGAGCATTCACGTAAAATGGCTGGGTGGACCCCATCTGGCCCAGGGGCCTTACTAACTTTCAAACTCTTTAACTTTTTACAAACTTGTTCCTCTGAGAAAATGACATAACTGATTGAAGAAGAGACATCAGAACCATTACATGTCCCCAACAAAGATGATTCCTCGGTAAAAACAGATACAAAATAGTCATTTAACAAATTAGCCATATCCTGATGGTTACTAACCAAAGTATTATCATCACCTTTGAGAGGCCCCACACCCTCCTTAAGCTTCTGCTTAGACCTCACATAGGCATGAAAAGTTTTGGGGTTTATCTTAACCTCCTTGGCCAACTGCTTTTTAAACCTAGTTTTAGTTCCATTTACCAAATTTTTAACTAAGAATTCCTGCTTCTTGTAAGCTGCTAAGTTTTCTGGACTTTTACTGGCCCTTTAGCGACGCCAACACTTACGTTTCTTCCTAGTTGCTCTAAGAACTTCTCTAGAAATCCAAATTGGCCTATTTTTAACCACAGCTTTCTTAAGTGGGATACACAACTTTGTTGTGTCAGAAACAACATCCCGGAAAACACCCCATGCCTCAGCAGGACCCAAGTGAGACAAACGGGCCGCCCAATCTATGGTTAAAAGCTCCTTAGCACGAGTAAAGTTAGCCTTGCTGAAATCAAGAATTCTTTTGTCACTACTAGCATGATTGCTGAAACAATGTAACTCAAAACAAATAAGGTCATGGTCACTGGACCCTATCTTACCACCATTAGCTACATTTCTGACCATGTTCTCATCTGCACTTAACACCAAATCAAGACAATTATCCTCACGAGTGGGAAACAGAACATGCTGGGTAAAGAAACCATCAGTCACAACCTCAAGAAAATCCCTCCCATGTAACCCACTAGTACAGGAATGCCAATCGATATCTGGAAAGTTAAAATCCCCAAACACAACAGCCTTTTTGGAAGAAATTTTTCTAAAAATTTGGAACAAACTCTGATTATTCTCAGCGCAAGAATTTGGTGAACGGTAAACAATACCGACAAGCAAGGGGGTGCCATAATCATTGCTACAGCTAAGTTCACACCACAAACAGTTAGAGAACCCACAGGAAAACTTGGTTGTGACTTCAACACAATTTAGACTATCCTTGACAAACAATAAAACCCCTCCACCCCTACCACCCACAGTATCAATCCTATCTTGCCTGAAAATTTTGTACCCGGGAACCTGAATTTCAGAGTTGCTTACCTCACTCACACAATTGACTGCTAGGTTGTCTAAAAAGTCAGGAGCACCGACCCAAATCTATTTTGAAGCAACAGCTATAAACTTCACCAATTTTTTTTATTTTTCTTCGAAGTATCTTCCATCCTATTTGATGACTTTAATTTTGTATATTCAAGGAAAGTTAAAACACCTACAGTACTCTTGTAAATTTCAATTTGAAGAGAAAAGATGTTGTCACATGACTCTCAAGAGCCAATCATGTTAAAACAATATTGTCTATACTAAACTAACTCAAATTGGGTTGACTGCTCTACCTCTTTAAGATTTGCCTAGGCTGTCTTAAAAGCTTGGTTTCATCAGTTGGGCCCAGGTTTTACTTTGTCATATTTCTTCAGTTCTCTCATCCCAAACAGTACATGCCGCTAGAATTCAATAGGGTCGTTTAGCCAAACTTCCCCAGGAAAAGGCCATTTTCAAGGAAAGTTAAAACACCTACATTACTCTTGTAAATTTCAATTTGAAGAGAAAAGATGTTGTCACATGACTCTCAAGAGCCAATCATGTTAAAACAATATTGTCTATACTAAACTAACTCAAATTGGGTTGACTGCTCTACCTCTTTAAGATTTGCCTAGGCTGTCTTAAAAGCTTGGTTTCATCAGTTGGGCCCATGTTTTACTTTGTCATATTTCTTCAGTTCTCTCATCCCAAACAGTACATGCCGCTAGAATTCAATAGGGTCGTTTAGCCAAACTTCCCCAGGAAAAGGCCATTTTCTCGGGTGAAATATATAGACGTCTTATGTCACCTGATGGCTAAATCCATATTGAATTCTAGCCTCATGTACTCAATTCTCCTAACCTTAGCCCCTCCCACAATTGTCTAAAATTCATCCTCATCCAGATACAATGTCAGTTTATTGCTTCTAGTGAGTATAGAAAAACTCAATTTATGCAATCAAAAAACTCTCAGTACTGTTCATGCTGTGTAATATAATTGCTTTGGTACTCTGGATTGTGTGAATTAGCTGCCAATCAAAGAGTTGAGCCAATTGAGAATTTCAGTACCAAAATTGCAGTTTGGGGTGAGATGCTTGCATGGCTCTTTAAAACTATACATAACCTACCAGTGTTTTTGCCAGAGGGGAAAGGGGGATTTGCCCCCCCCCCGAAGAAAGTGGGTAACACCCCCCCCCATTTTATTTTCATAAAAATAAGAAAATTGTCAATATCTTGGTTTCTTACCCAAAAAAGAACACTTTTCATGAAAGTTTGAACTTAAATGAATAAATGGCCTCGTTAACCCTTCAAATTGCATCAGTCACAGGGGTTTTGAACCAAATTTCTGTACCCCTGAAAATCATAACTTTAGCGGTCGAAGGTTAGGACAGCATCCAACATTAGCCTATTTGAACTTGAGGTTTACCAGCAACAAATTCACCTTTTGTGTATTTTGGATAAATTCCATGCCTACAGAACATTACGTGTTCAAGTGTTAAACAAACGTTAAACTAACTATAGACCAGAGCTTACCAGCAACTACTAGCAAGGGCTAGAGTAGCCCTCGAACAGGCTGTGTGTTCGTTGCATGGCCTAGGCTTATTCCTCTCGTGTTGGTTGTCAGAGGAATGAGACTAGGCCATGTAACGAACACCAGTCCTGTTCGAGGGCTATATAGGCCTAGGCCTATGTATGTTTCAGTAAAGGCTTAACGTTATGCCTAACGTTGTGTCTTGTATTCCAACTATATTGGAAAAATCATATTTACCGTCTTTGCTCTAACATCTCTAAAGTAGTATCTTCCCTAAAATTTGCTATTTTTTGCCTTCCTATACTCTGAAAACATTATATGATTCCCTTATACACTCTAAATTGTCTCATTGCAATATTACCTGGGGAAATGCTTTTTCCTCATATTTCAACAGTCTACACGTTCTCCAAAAGAAAGCTGTTCGTATTATTACAAACTCTAGTTAGGCCTATTGTGCCCACAGTGCCATCTTTTTTTCAAATCTAAAAACTCTAACGATTTTCGATACCTTCAAATTCCAAGCCGGCCGTGTTTTTATGTATAAATATGTTAACAGACTGTTAACCAGCAGTTTTGATGAAAGTTTAACAGTGATGTTCATACCCATAACACACGTTTCTCTCAACATCTGTGTACAAATTTTTCCTACACAGAAATATCACGCCGCGCCTTTTCATAAATACCGGGGTCAGTATGTGGAACTCACAACACAGAACCTTAAAAGATGCTAAATCTGTATTTTCTTTCAAGACTAAATTAAAATCCCACTTGCTCAGCAATTATCCTTCTTAGGTGGTTTGGCTTTCTTTGTTTCTCTGTTGTCCTATTTTGTCATGATTTTTTTTCTTCTTCTTCTTCTTTTTGTAAAGGGGACTGCTCGCAAAAGCCTTGTTTAAACGTTGTACCATTTTGTATTTAAACTGTGGAAATAAACTCATATGCGAAAGACCAACGCCACCGGTAAATGATCAGATCGATAGCAAACTTTCCTTTATTAAACTGGAGGATATCACTACATCTAAAATTTTTGTGAATTCAAACCTTCAACAATAAAATGCTAGGCGAGGAAATAAAGTATCAAACGTTTGACCTTCGTTAGCCGGATTGTAGGTTGCATGCATATAAAAGGCAGAATGCTTTTGTTATACTGCGTCCACAATATAAACCGTAATACTTGTGTGTTAGAACAGTGCACCCAATGCACTGGGAGGGCGGAATACGACAATAGACCCAAACATATTATAAACAATATAACATCTTTGAATAGATCTCTAATTCTACCAGAGCCAAACAGTTTGCTGGATAAAGTTTTACAGCCCAGTTTCCAACCCAATCAGTTCAGGTCGAGCCGGTCACGGCCTCTTTTCCGGTTGTGGCTGTATACGGCTCTGGTTTCTACCACCTCTGCTGAGTGGTTATTTAGAATCCTGTATTCTGGTTGGTTATACGCTAACAGGTTATTCAAGAATACACCGGCTGTCACGGTTATAATGGAAATGTGAAATGATGCTATATTTGTGACACAAACGAGAGAGTGGTAATATTTTGGCATTAATATTTTTGCTTTTCAAACTTGGATCACGAGGTTTTAACTGCCATGCCCCTTCTTATAGCAGAGCGCCAAATTAGGGAAAAAAAACAGATTACACACTAAATCACCCCAACGAGGCATATGAAAAAATTGCTAAGGGCGGTATTGTGTGGTTGTGTCATCAACCGAAAAGCACACTTCAGCTTCATGATGGCAAAACCAGATGAAGATACACTCCACCTAAAGAAAGTTAAATGATATTCTTCAAAAGCAACATAAAACCAAAAATGTTAGTCGCCACTTCATGTCCCTTGAATGTTTACATCTCAAAAACTACTTATTTTCACACTCCACTCTTGCTTACAAATTGTGCAAATATTTATACAGATCATCTGTGAGAGTAAGAGGGAAAATATGATGGAATTGAAAGTATCCTTCTCTCCTTCGATTGAGACATGAAAACCCCCGTTTGCTCGTTTTGTTAGCTCTACCAAAACTTTTCCGTAACAGGAATTTGCTCAAATATTGAATAAATTAAATTGCCTCTTGGAACCTCACATATTCAAACATCTTTTCCAAAGGGACTTAGATTGTTTACTCAGTCTGAAATATTCCCAAATTTGAATAATTTTCCTTTACGGTTACCTGTAATATACAAACTTTATCTCAATGACCATCAAGTAAACTAAAAGTTTTCCAAATTGGGTTTTATTTCCTCCGTCTGTAGAATATTTCAAACCTTTGTTTCCTCAAACACTTCCCAGGACGCCGGACCGGAAGCCGGACCCCAGTCTGGGTCTAGAATTGCTTCCTATATCTGTTTACGACAAAGTCCCCCAGGTCTCTGGGAACATATACCAGTATAAAGAGATATGCATTAATCCCTTGGCATTTAGAGATAGAATCAGAAGATAGAAGACAGTACATTTAGTGTGGGTCGGTAACAATGAAGATTCCCAGTGGAACATACTCAATTTTGAAACCAAACGAAACTGCGGAATTTTTAATAATTCTAGCAGACAGGTCTTTTATAAAGCTGTAATGTCCCTGTTACTTCCCTCTGGCCCACAATCGAATTCTAAAAATATTATTTTGTAATGGAACAAAGCGGTTGACGTCAAATGATACTAAATTTTGCGCTAGGTTGCAAGTGAGGGTACTTCACAAAATTCTCAAACGGGAGGGGAACCCCTGCTCTCCCCTTTAGTCAGCAGACAGCGCACCGAAAGAGGCAAGATAGATTTTATTGTGAAATATGCACTTTTGTAGGGGGGGGGGGGGGGGGTCAGGTAAACTAAGTTGCGTCAATGAAATGGGACCGTAAAATTTTGATTGGCGTTCTGCCCCTCGGCTTCCATGGTTACGAGTTTACTTTGAAGCTTATCAACTGTGACATTAAAGTAGAGAACCTACCTCCGCTTGAGCTGAATCATCTCCCCGCTGTTCACGACCAGGACCAAGCTGGTGAGATAAATAAATCTGTGCAACGATGAAAGCTAAAAACATTGCTGAAAGTAAGGAAAGAACGTAGTCGACCAAAAACACGATTGAAAATCTCATCAAGATGGACTCGGAAAACGCAATCTCTCTTTAATTGTTTCAGAACCTCACGATATGCAGAAACGGCACTATACGTTTTATCTGATGCAAGTCTTATCGAGAAGTGAGCGAAAAATTTAGGTTTCAGGTGCAAAAAGACGCTAGACTATGGCTTCATGGTCAAGTACAATAGCAGTAACTTCTAATTTCCCGCCATTCGGATCCAGTAATAGTGATGTCTGTGATTATTCACAACCTCTCATCCAACAATGTCATCACAATAGCAGGGAACTTTGTATCTTATGACGTTGCCACACATTTGCTTTCATGGATTTCCATATTATTAGCATAAAAAGGGAAAATATTTTAAGAAGTATTGCAAAAGCAATAACACAGAAACGAACAATGGGTGAGCCAGTGGGCTCGCCTCCCAATAAAAGAGAGAAAAAACACAGTAAACAAAAAGGCCTACTCGCAGGTCGACTACCCTTATTGTAATACCAAAAGAAAGAGACGGGTTGAACAAAAGCGAAGTACGCCTTGCAGGCAATGTAAAGATTTGGTACTACTTGTTGTGCCTTTTCTACTGCTTGTTTCTTTCGTTTCCTTGAGAATTGTTCTTGTGTTTAAGCCAGCAACCATTTTCTTGTTAGTTCACATTTTTTACGTCCATGTTATTTATCATTTCCGTCTAAAAGAATAACATGAAATGAGATAAAATGAAAATGTGATGGACAAGACCTTAGCCAAGGTTTTTTCTAGCCCTTAGAAACCAAAAAATGACCATTGTCATAATTCACTTTGCAGCATCCCCCATCCCCATCGGTTTTGCCTTATTGGGGGCCGCTCTACCCAATGGGGCAATACCTTGCTGAATCGGGGAGACTTCAGTGCCTCAGTGGGCAGAGAAAATGCTCTGGTTTGGGAACTGGAATCGTGAGAAAGGTCACAGGTCCCTGAGAGAAAGAGTCCCGTACGGCCATGTTTCAATGATTAAGCTATCAGATGCTGAACAAACCAGAGACTGGGGATATTTTCAGCCTTGACGGTGCCCTTAATTCTTTCCCTTCCTTCTTGAAAACACCTTAACTAAGGGAATTACATTGATTTGGGATTGGCGCACCGTTAATTCCTTCTACACGAGTGGTATCTGCTGCATCTCATTGTAAAACTGGTAAGATGGTATTCAAGATTTATCGAAGGTGCCGCGAAACTACAAATCACCTCTTGATAATTAGTCTACCTTGATAACCGGATTTACATGCAAGATTGTGAATTACTTTTTCCAAAGTCCTCCCGAACCTCTGGCAAAGGGCCGTTGGAAACCAAACTTGATACTGCTTCCCGAAGAGCGATTGTGAATTTATCTTGTCGGAGGAGGGGGCCAAGTGAATTGGTTACTTTGATCGACTCATTATCATTTCTTGTTCTAGTTTATCTATTCCCACATTAAGGTACTAATAAAAGGAACATGTTCAATGCAAAAATAGTGGGTTGCTTAGTAAAGAATATAAAGAAGAGTGAGACAGGGAGAAGGGGTCATCAGTCCTCTGCGTGCATCGTTAGCAATGTTAGTGTTAAAAAATCAGGGATGTCAGTGGCGTAACCAGACTTTTCATTCGGAGGGTCTGAGAGGAGACTGTTCAATTAGTGGAGCCGGAAAAAATGACACTATCTAAGCGGAGCGCCACCACGATTGTAGTCTTGGTGAACACGTTAGCATAATAGTTTTTTTCCACGCTATTTTGACTCTGGATCCAATATGAAGGCGCTTGTCAACTGAACTGTACGTAAATAAATTTTGAGGCCAGGTACAGGGCGTGTTCCCATTTGTTGTTGTACACACGTTGTATCGAACTACCTTAATGTAGCCGCTAATAATACCGTCTTGAGCAAGACTTTTGTCATTACTGTCTAATCTCTATTGGTTCAGATGTTTTTTTTTTTTTTTGTTTTTTTTTTACGGGAATTAGGTAATGCGAATTAAGTGACAGCTAAGCACTAGTAAAAAAGGGGAGCACATCGAGCTATCTCACGCTGTGTTCAAAGAAAGAATAGTCCGGCCGCACAACAAGATTTAGTCCAGGAAAACTTGGCCCGGACGCTGCATTCCCTGGGAAGACGCTTCCGGACGGAATCGGACACTATTTCTTTGCATCGGTCACACTAACAAAATTATCATTTTTCTTGTATGATGATCATCGTGCTTTGAATTACCACAAAACAGTGTTTCACAAATATCATTGATATCAGATCAGTGACTCGCTTAGTCATCTTGTTTGCACACTGAGTCGCGTGTACTTGACTTTTGACTGGCACGCATGCATAATTATGTTATGATTGCGGCTGTAAGACACGTAATGCAGTACCCAGTGGTCAGAAAATTGCATAGTACAATGGCGTGGCCAGTGAAAGCTGATATTTCTGCCTTGATTGTCGGAGGAATTACTTTTTGGTTACTGGTTAAATTTATGAAAAGATCAAGGAAGTCTCCTCCTGGACCATGGGGCATTCCTGTGTTTGGATGCCTGCCTAGCTTTTTATTCACTCGTAAAAGATCGCGGGATGTGTACAAAGATTGGTACTACAAATACGGTAAAATATACAGCCTGAAGATGGGTTCAGCATACGTCGTTGTATTAAACAGTATTGAATCTATTCATGATGCCCTTACAAGACCAGAATTCCAGGACCGGCCAAAGATGGATTTCATGCTTATGAAGAATGGAGAAGGTAAATGTTTTGTGGAAAAGTTGGCTTGGTATAGCTAGATTTATTTGTAAATCCCAGTATAACCGGTTTAAATGGCGCTTCACCATTCAGGCATACGGGGGTAATTTTCTATGAGTGGGTAAGAGCATTTTTTGCCCGAATAATGTCACAGTTTATCAGTGTTTTGCCCCAATAGACCAACTGCTTTTGCCCGAATTGGGAGGGCGATTGCCCCCGCATCCCGCCTCGTACACCTATGCTTCCACTATAATGAAGCCTTCGTCCCGCAATAATATCTCGACTCGGGTATAAAAAACTCTACTTTCCAGTGGCGGCGCCAGAATGTCAAAATGGCGGGGGGGGGGGGGGAGAACTTAGAGCAAACGATAATGTTGTTGGGGGCAAGCGAGAAAATGATCTAAACGCGCCTGTTCTTAAGGGTGGGGGCCAGGGAGCGAAGTCTCCGGAAGTTATGAGGTTATGTATATCTCTGGATGAAAAATTAACTCTCTGGAGGGGTAGGGGAAAGCCGTGTAATTTGGACTCCCAAATTACAAAGCCGTACAAAATTAGAGATAAGCGCAACCAACTTCTCTAAGGGGCACTATTGGGAGATTAATGGAATACTCTTTTTGTTGGAGAGTAGAAACTCTCCTTACATTTTCCCAGGGAAAGTTATCGCTAAAAATAGAAAATTTTGAAAGTGGTCCAATTTATACCACCCATGTGTAATTTGAACGAACAAGTTGTGTAAAATGAACCACCTGCCGTGTAAAATGACCGGGCAAAATATTGCTACAAAATTCCTCAAATCCTCATGTGAATTAATAACAGCAACACTTCTCACACCCTTCCTGTCTTTTAGTGTTATATTTTTGGCCTAATTGATGTTATTTCCCCTTAAAATGACTTGCCTTTTGCTTGCCTTCCCCATCCCAAAGTCAGGCGCCGCAACGTACCAAGTAGGCACAGACCAAGTTTAGTAATTGGCTCATGGCATGGGAATTACGCATATGCCCAGCTTATTACTAATACAAACTGCGAAGAGGAATGAAAAGGTGAGCAAATTCTTCTATGTAGGGTACTCCTACTGTCTATTCATTTCCATGTGAGTAATTAATTGAAGCACCCGTGCCCACGTGCTTGTAATTTGGACCGGTCCATTTTACACATCATACCGTTTAATGTGGACGAGCTGTCCATATTACACACCATGGGTGGTTCAAATTACACGATGTTACTAATTTTACCCAAACTCCTCAAGCCTAGCCAAGAGTAGTTTTTACCGAAATGTAACAGCCCAGCACTCAATAGGAATTATTATATTTTGTCATAATCATTATGCCTTGGGGTGGACAAATCATTTCCGAGTAAAAACCCAACAAAGGGTCAACTCGAAAATAAGATCAGTTCACCACTTTTTAATAAAAAACCATACAGAATTGTGGAAATCACCTTAATCTCATCGATTGCGAAGTCAACGTGAGTGTTCTGAGTAAGGTATAAATGTCACATAAAAGTAAGATACCCTCTCTTTCTGTGTTGGAATAATGCCGGTGGTTCAATTTACACACCATGACTATTTTTTCGGTAAACCCAACTCCTAACTAAATTTGAAGGGTAGTAGGGGAAAGGACAAAACTGGGGCAAATGTCTCTCTTGTCCCCGCCACTACCGTACTTTCCGTAGGGTCTACTTACTTCAAACCATACAGCCGTCTAAGCTCCGTATATCCTTATCCAAACACAACCCTAGTGTATTGCTTCTGGGCATATTGGGGAGCATGTTAATTTGTAATTAAATGTGTAAATGTGAAATTGACATAGCCTATTACTGCGCTACTCTGCAGTCTTTTTTCTTTTGTCAATAAAAGGTTGCATCAACTAGAGAAATTTTTAAAGACTTCGAAGGTAAAATTGTAGTTTGGGGTGCCAAATGACTGCCTTTAAGAGACATTTCATATATAAGATGGGTGGGGTGTGACGTTAAAAAAAAAAAGAACAGAAAAAAAAGAAAATCAAAATAAATTTATACAAAATTATATTTATATCATTTCCGATGAACTGGAATGTGTGTTTTCGGCTCAAAATTTTCGGTATACTCCAGGCCAACTGGTGATGGCGATCCTGGGTCTATTACTGTCTACGAGTTCATTTCGAGTTGGTTATGCCTTTACGGTGTAAGTTACCAACAACTTCGTCCTTCTTTCTTGACTTGTTCTTAGGTCTTGATGAGAGTTAAGTTTGGGCTCCCAAAACTATTTGTACCCAGGGATCAAAATGGTAAATCCGGCGTTTGTGAGAAAAAATGAAAAGGAAGCTTTGAGTTTCAATTCATGACCTACCGTCTGGAAGACCAGACCACTCGACACCGCCCCTTAGGCAATTTCTACCGTTAGACCCCATCCCCAGGCCTCGGCGATCAGGCCCTGTAATTACTGTAATATTAGACCTTAGTTCCATTTGGTTATTCACCGATGAATCTGTAGGCGAGGGTAATTACAGTAGCCTACACTAGCTGCACCAAACGCCCTTAGTTGGCCGGAATTTTTTGGGACCTTACTAAAGGGCCCAATTCTCTCACCCCAAACAGTACCAATTCTCCTAACTTTCTTACGTAAGACCCTCCCACAATAATTGTCTGAAATTCATCCTCATCCAGACAAAATCTCAGTTTATTGCTTCAGGGTGAGTATAGAAAAGCTCAATTTGTATAACCAAAACACTCTCAGTACAGTACACGCTATGTAATATAAAAGCTTAATACTCTTGAGTTGTTTGAATTACGGTAGCTATCAATCAAAGAGTTGAGCCAATTGAGAATTTCTGTTAACCCATACAAGAATTTTAGTTTGGGGTGAGAGGACTGGCCCTTTAATTAAAGATTAAACAACGATATACTTTAACAGAAGCTTTGTCTCCTCATGGACATATCCTTTGACTAGTACTCCTTCAACCCTGTTGGGTTCGTCTAGAAGGCTTGACCGTGTCAGGTAAATATTTCTAATTTCCAAGTGTCTGAACCCTTCGTTTGCAATACAATCGACACAATAGAAATTGACCACCCATTAACAGTTTGAGGACAAAAGTTTAGTGGATTAAAGCTTTGAGGGTTTAGGCAAAATTCAATCTTCATACGTGAAAGACAAATCTACCTATATTGGTGAAACTTGCATTCAAATCGGATCTGTTTATCTTGAGATATCAGTAAATGAAGTCACTACATTTGTGTTGCAAAGTGAGCTTTAAAGGGCAGGAGCAGTCATCCCAAATTGAAGAAGTGTAGTAGACTGTCCAGTTTCATGATTGACTGTTGGGAGTCATGTGACAATGTTTTTTCTCTTCAAATGTGAATTTACCAGAAATAGCTGCTTAGTTTACCTTGAATATGCAATAGTAAAGTCATAAAATGTTATGAAAGATACTTTGAAGAGAAATAAGATGAAAATTGTGCGTATTTTAGCTTTTTCTTCAAAATAAGTTTGGGGGACTGCTCTTTACCTTTAAGGCACCAGAGGTTGTCGGTATCAATCCGTCACGTTGACAAGGAATGCTTTTGTTTTCCTGTTTTTCAGATTGTTGTATCAACCTTGAAGTTAATACGGATAGGACTTCCCCGTGAAGAACTTGTAAAGTTCTCACGTCACTTATGCAGCCATATTCTGATTATATGGGATTGTTGGACGGGGGGGGGGGGGGCAGAGGGTGTACCAAGAAAAACAAAAGACAGCCCATTAATGTGAGCAGATGATGTAATACATGGTTGCTTCAAGTTCACTTTTTGTTGAAAATGTGAAAATTTACCTGCTCATCGGACTTTAACATGCATATTTGATGCAAATGCTTAGAATAAGTACCCCTCTCAGCAAAATTTTATGTGACCTTTGAACCCTTCTTTTAAGCTAGGGAAAGGCTGAAAGTTATATAATCGGCGTGCATGATTAAAGGACCAAACCTCTCACCCCAAACTACAGTTTTGGTACGGTGGTGCCGAAATTCTCAATTGGCTCAGCTCTTTGATTGACAGCTAATTCAAACAATGCAGGGTACCAAAGCTTATATTACAGAGCATGAACAGTACTGAGAGTGCTTTGATTAAATAAATTGAGTTATTCTACGCTCATCTTGAAGCAATACACTGAGATTGTGTCTGGATGAGGATAAATTTCAGACAATTGTGGGAGGGGCTTAAGTATAAGAAGGTTATGAGAATTGGTACTGTTTTGGGTGAGATAACTGGGTCTTTAAGCTGTTTCATGCAGTAGGACTAGTTAATCATGCTTAACTTGATGGCTATAGGCTTACACAAATTTGAAGCTAAGTTGCTACTCTTAGACCCTAACATGAATTTATGAATAAACGACAGTTAAGCTTTTATCACCATGAAAAATTTGTGTCAAATTGAAAATACTGCCAATAATTACTACCTGAATTCTAGCTGTTATTCGTGGTCTACGTGAGTGTCCACTTTCCTCGGACATTCTCGAAATTCCCCTATGTATATTACCAAAATAACATAGTGATTATTGTTCCTTTTTTCGAAACTTCTCACGTCTCTGTATTACGAAAGGAGTGTAGGATCTAACCAGAATAATGGAAGTTTGGCTCGCTTCGGGTGCACGTATACTTCTACTGTCGGGCCGATTGAGCTCAGTGTGGTAGGCTTGAAAATGTGGTACCTTCAAATTTCTCACCACATAAAGGCAGATTGACTGTTACCATAACATATGTAGATGTCAAACAATGTATCCCCCATTTCAGAATTCCTGGCTGCCAATCTGATGCATGCGGTGGAAGGAACTAGTTGGGGCTAGGGCAACACGGATGCGAAGCAGTGGCAGCGGAAGCATAAAAATTTAGGGGGGGGGGGACAATCAGTGAACAAGATGGAATGGTTGGACTCGTGAAACGAACCCTATGTGCGCGTAGCGCACATCACGAGCGCGAAGCGCGAAGTCCCACTGGCGTGGGTCCATGGCCCGCCTTAGGGCACTGGAAGCTCTGAGATTCTACAAGCTCTCTCGTGCAATCTAAGCCGTTTTTGGAACATTTTACGGTGAATTCAATGAACAAAAATGTGCGAAATATTTGCATTCACAGATAGCCTATAGGCTATTTCTTGGACATCAACAGTTGCGTTGTTATGTTTGTAATTTTGGTTTCGTTTAATCATTTTTCAAATCCAAAGGAAAAGAGGCGCAGTTACCTAATTACTCTAAAATCAATTGCCCCCTGTAGTCGCCCTTGGTTTGGTACTGCACCTGTAAGTTTGTTTTGATTTTGTATTTTAATCGAAGGTCTATTTCTTGAAATTCTTGTACTTTCACCGGGATTCATTTCAACATTCAATCTTGTGTAAATTCATTAATATTTACCTTGGAATCAGTCTGAATCTGCCTATGCAGACCTATCTGATCAGGATGAATCCGAACTTCTGAACAATATGTAGGCTACCTTGGTATAATACCGAGGTACACTGTTAAAAAATTTCTCTGTAAATTTACATAATTTTTATGGCAAATTTTTTTCCAACCAAATAATGTTTTTTTTACAGCCAGACTGTAATCATGAAAAAACATTAAGGGTTTGTTTTTTCTTTACAGTTTTTGCATGTAAATTAGTTTACAAAAGTCTACTGTAAAATCGAATTACAGAATTGTACTGTTTTGTTTACCTTAATTTTATGTGAATTTACAGCCTACTGTTTTCATTTCCGACGTTTTAATATTTATTATAATATCGCTTTTTTACCTTTTCATATGTTATTACGTAACATACACTTCATCATTACGTAGATCAGCTATTTGCTTATCAACGTAATGTGTCGTTACGAAGTTGTTTTCAATCAAAACACATTGAGGATGCTTTGTTGTCATATTGTTGTCAAGTAGACTGCTATCTCTAGGAACTTTGTAATTGGAAAGTCACATTTTTTGTACAATATAATAATTGTTTTTAAAATAAATATGACAAAGAATGCAAATACATTGATTGCAAACATTTCCAGACAAGGTAAACAATAAGTTTATCACTTCCTGATTAAAAAACGCCAAAGAAGATATTATTCAAAGCAACGCCAATCCTTTTGTTAGGAAAATGCCTACAAAATAAGCTCCACCCATTTATGCAAAATGAGATTTACGTCATAAAGTGGTAAATTTACAGACTCTTTCAAGTAAATTTGTGAAACGTTTTTAATTTGCTCCGATCAAGTGCATGAGCGCCTGTGGCGATGAGTTGACATCAGTATACCAATTGTCAGTGCTCTGAAATTAGGGCCTTACAATTTCTTTTTACTTAAAAATGTGTGACAAAACACCAGTTGTATGAAATTTATAACTAAGAACGTAATAACTAGGTATGCTTTTATAATAAATGTAAGTTAATTTTCAAATAGGGCCATAAATTTGCCAAAAATGTTTTTTTTTTTAAACTGAAACTTCGCAGAACGATGCATGTTATATATTGAAAATCTTCTGGCTGTTTCTTATTTGTTTGTTTGGGCTTATTTTTGTTTCTTTTTCAGCTTAAAAACAAAATGAATGTTTGTTAAATGACAGTATTTTTATGTGAAATCAGAAAAATACAAAATACTGTTAAAATTTCTGTAAATTTACAGAAAAAGTTTTACAAAGCAGTAAAATTTGGTTAAAAAAGCAGTCAGAAATGGTTTTTCAAATAAACAGAAAATACATGTTAAACAACCTCTTTTTATTGTAGCAATACAAAGTGTCTGTAAAGATACAGAAAATCTCTATTAAAAGTAAAATACAAAAAGTTTAAGTTAAAAAAAGTCTGTAAATTTACAGAAATTTTTAACAGTGTAGCTTACTCTTCCAAAGTTCCAACCGGACGGTA
Organism: Holothuria scabra; assembly: GCA_037179385.1. Lineage (NCBI taxonomy): Eukaryota > Metazoa > Echinodermata > Holothuroidea > Aspidochirotida > Holothuriidae > Holothuria > Holothuria scabra. The sequence continues at coordinate 1,443,070 of CM074188.1, forward strand.
GTGTACGTACGCACGCGTCATGCGAACGGAGCTACGGTACCATTCGGCGATTTTCCCATAGATGATACGTTTCGCTCGTTTTTGGCGGATTCCGGTTTCCAATCTCTCCGTTAAAATAACTAGGTTTGTGGTTGAGGTTCTTGGCAATCACATTTCAAAGTTAGGTCGCAGGTTTCTGTAGGTTTCGACTGTTTGTGACCTTTTATTGCAATAGCATAGTCTAGAATCTAGATCATTTTTTGTTTTGAGGTTGCCAGATTCTTGTAATGACATGTAGCCAAATACTCGGTCACAGGCATAGAGCATGGTCGCAGGGGACCGTGACAAGAATCAGCCAAATAATGCCAGAACATAGGCTAAGTCAATTTCGGTTGCTCTGTTCGGCGGTGGGTTAACTATAGTCTCAACTTTGAATTGGTTCAAAGCCCCCAAGTTTCTTTTACTTCTTCTCTGATTTTTTTTTTTTGGGGGGGGGGTGTCCCCTCGCTTAGAATTTTAGGGGGCGTCCCCTCGCTAAGAAATTTGGGAAGGACGTGTTGCCCCCCCCCCCCGCTTCCGCCGCCACTGATGCGAAGTCGGTAAATGAATATGTGTTGTCGGTTCATCTACCTTATTTTATCGCTTCCCTCACCTTGGACAGTCCGGCATGAACTTCAAAGGGCACGAATCATTTCAACTGAAAAAGAGGTCGTAGTCGGCCCGATTTAAGCCAATTTATTAGAACAGTAGAAACTGAGACATTAATCCTCATCTAAGTAAAACTACCAAACGAACTGCAAATTATTTTTGTGATATCTCTAGCACACGTTTTTCTCCATTACGCTTCGGGCCGGTATTGTACATATATCTGCATCTGCTTTTCGATTTTCTCGTTTTGGTCCCCAAATGCCTGGGATGGAAATCGGTTCCATGACGGCTAGAGCACTCAATTATCGGTTGGAATTCAAAGAAACTGCTCAAAACCGACTTAATTTCGGACGATGTCGGTTTGGTCCCTATTTTGGGCGGTCTGCGCTCACCTTTACTTCATCGTATACAATTGACTGGAAGTCCTTAATGTACTTTTTTCAAGAATTAAATGAGACGATTTAACGAATTTTGAGCTTTATATTAGTTACAAACAGTTTTTTCTTGCCTATAAATTTCGTTTTTCAAAACAGGATATCATTTTGGTTTCAAACGTCTGTGTAGTCATCCTTACAATTTTCTTGTTCTTCACCTTATGTGCGACATTTATTCTTAACAAATTGCCTCATGTGTTTTAGATATTGCTGCATCCTTTTTGAAATTCAAATTTGCAGTCGTGCAGAGTAAGATGTTACTGACATATTGATGAAAGGTGTGCATTATTTTCCAGTGACGGATTTAATGAATACTTCGCTAATTGTTATACATTATTCAACTAGGCATAAGGTTCATGGCCGCACAGGCCGTCTGGGGGGGGGGGGGGCGAAGTTTCCCTTCCCATTGGACTAAATCTTGCTGAATCGGGCAGACTTCTGTGCCTCAGTAAAAAATGATTGTATTCTATGTGGGATATGGAATCTTGCAAAGAGTCATCCCGTCCCGAAAGGAAGAGTCCCGTATATGGGCATTCTACGCTTCATGATTCTTACATTGGTACTTCACGCAAATACAAATCATTATTGTTGATTTTGGGAACTGGGTATTTTAACGTTGTTTAATCCCCAAATATATCTATTTCACCCTCGTTAATGTAGCAATTCAGTTTTCATTGAAGAAGAAACCAAAGCTTTTAACTTTGAAGGGCAGAAGCATGCACCCAACTTGAAGCAGTGTAGTATACTGTCCTGTTCCATGATTGGCTGTTTAGAGTCAAGTGACAACATCATTTCCTTCCAAATGTGAAATTTACTGCTTGATTTACACTGAAAATGCAATATTGAAGTCTACAAATATGATGAAAGAAAGAAAGGAAGGGAAAGAAAGGAACATCTGGTCACTGATTTCCCATTCATTTTAACTCGCAGGGTTAGTCATTCATACCTACTATACATTAACGGTACTATGTGTGTAAACGTTTCAAATGTACTATGTTTCCTACTGTATCAGGTATTGCATTGTCCAACGGAAAAGTATGGCAAGAGCAAAGAAAATTCGTTCATCAAATCTTCCGTGACTTTGGAATCGGTAAAGCTAACTTTGAGGACGCCATCGTAGAAGAGGCCAACTTCTTAACAGATGCCTTGTTACAATATGACGGGAAAGTTGTCAACATTGAGCGCCTTTTGAACAACGCAGTCTCAAACATCATTTCCTCTGTGTCTTTCGGACAAAGGTTTGAATACGACGATAAACGTTTTCAAAATGTCCTTACAAAGTTTAATGAAAATATGGAGCAATCGACAATTAGATTTGGTCTATCCATCTTCCTACCTTTCACTCAATATATCCCATTCTCTGGAAGCACGACGATAAGAGATAATGTGAAAACCTACATCGATTTTCATAATGAAATAACAATTGAACATAAAGCTCAGTTTGACGAGGCGAATTTGAGAGATATTATCGATGCTTACTTGCTCGAAATAAAGAAAGGTAATAATAAAGGTAGTTTTAACGAGGATAATATGTTCTGGGTCGTAGCTGATCTCTTTTCAGCTGGTACTGATACCACAACTACGACGCTTCTGTGGGTGTTCTTGTTTCTTCTGAATAATCCCAAAGTGGAGAAAAAAGTGCGAGCTCAATTGAACGACGTCGTTGGTAGAAACCGGATGCCAAGATATTCTGATCGTTCCAAACTACCACTCGTTGAAGCGATCATATCTGAAAGTCTCCGACTTGGAACAATATCTACACTTTCCCTCCCTCATGTAGTGGCAAAGGATTCTGAACTAAATGGTTACTATATTCCGAAAGGCACCATTATATTACCAAACTTCCATGTCGTATTTACTGATGAACAGAAATGGGATGAACCAGAAAAGTTCAACCCTCAGAGATTTCTAGACAAGGATGGAAATTACGTCAGACGAGAAGATTTCATACCTTTTAGTACTGGTGAGTGTTCTTCCTGAAAATCAGTATCCCTCAAAGGCAAACATTAAAGGCAGTCATTCGTCACCCTAAACTACAGTTTCACTATGCATATATCAAAACTCTCAATTGGTACAGCTCTTTGATTGGCATCACATTCAAACATGATGCATCATAGCTAAATTAAACAGCATGGGCACTGAGAGTGTCTTGATTACACATTATGGACTTGTATGGCCACTTGGACAAGCCATGAAGCAATAAACAAGGATTGTTTATTGCTTCATGTCTGGATAATAATAATAATATTGTCTGGATAAAGATGAGTTTTAGATGTTTTTAAATGTGGGAGGGGCTAGAAGTAAGTAGGTTGGGAGAACTGGAACTGTTTGGGATGATGAAAATATGCCTTTAAGGCTCGAAAACCAATTCTACTGGATTCGAAGAAAATTTTGTAATTCAGGGGATTTGAAAAATTTCGAATTTAACCGACAGCTGAATTAATTTTTAGAAGCATTCATGAGTCGGAATGCTCACAATGTCATCCATCACACTGGCATAGTGAATGTATTTGCTGTAAATTTCCGCCAAGTAACAGAGGTGTGATATTAAAGGGTGGGGCTGGGGGCCGAGGGCCCCAAATTTTCTTCATCCCCTCAGATTCCTTGCGTCCTGATAAAGTAATTGAGAAGAAGTAAATTGTTTGCACGGAAAAAATTTTGAAGCATTTCCTTCAAAAACAGTAAATAAATAGAATGTGTAACAATTAAGTAAACATGCATGAATGTGTGTAAAACACATTTTATGCGCATGTATGAAATCAAGTAATAATTCCAAAATGCCTACTTTCACTAAATGGGATACCGTATGTAATTTGCATGTGTTTCCCACATGATCCCTACTTCTTTTTCGCGGTTTGAATATTTTGAGAAATTTGCTCGCAGTGACTCCGTAACATACCGATGACTGAACAAGTACTGCATCTTTTTTTCATCTAGACACCATTGAAAACTGAAAAATTGTTTCTTTGGTAGTATGTGTGCCACTTGTAAAATCTCTAAAAAAACACTAAAATTGAGTATTTTGATACTTTTATGCTCCCTAAAAAGGAAAATCTTAAAACGTAGGCCTATAACCAGTAGTTCAAAGTTTTGTCAAACATAGCACCATTTTGCATCTAGGAAATCTAATGCTAAAAACGTTTCTCAGAGGGGGACACAACTACTTTTGGTTTTCCTATTAAAGCTGAAATCCGTTCAAATACTGCCGCATTTGCGATCTAAGTCTTCTTCAGAAGTTTACAATTTTTCCCAAGGGAAAGGGAGATACCGGTCCCCTTTAGTCTCATCCCCCAGGCCGCATATCAGAAATGCCCTGTTTTGGGGTCCCTAAAAAGTGTATGTATTACCAATTTTCATAAATTGATTTTTTTATTCTCATGATTTGAGAAGTGGCAGACATGTGGTTCGTATTTCAAGGCTGGGTGCATTCAGCTTAAAACCAGTGAGAAGTGCCGTTTCCAGCTATCTGGAGGGTTTCTAAAGCCCAAATTTTCTTCTTCGCTCCCTGCCAACAGATGGTGGCGCTCCGCTTAGATAATCTTGCTGCGCCTGACCCTCGGAGGTATTGCCGTACCAGGCCCCCACTTGTAACGGTACCTAAGCCCCTCCTAAAATCAGGGAGGTGTAGTTACAACTCACTGCTAAAATTCCATCCTGGCTACGCCACTGACGTCATCAAACGTCACAACTTGAGTCAGCCAAAACGACCAGCGAGGGGGTCTAGTTGACCGTGTGACGTATTTTATGTCAGATTTCATCCAGTCAAGAAACTAGTTGAGCCAGTTGAGCCGGCTCGAGCCGCTAAATCGAACACACCTAATGGAACACGTGGACGTAAGAATTCTCCCTACACGTGTAGCAGACTATGCGCGTATTGAACTGGTTGACAAATCAGCTGTCTGTATTCTAAAATGCAATTTTATGTGAGTCAACCAAATTTAGCGTCTAAAACGATTGATTGAAAAGCGCCAAGTACTAATGCGTTTGGCAAGTGAAAAATATGTTTCTTGTGGAGGAAATAGCCTGGTTGTGTGTGGAGCTTGCCGGTTGTTTGGAAATAATGGGTTTGAAACGTCACAAGACACTTTAACCTAGTAAAACGCCCGATTCAATATTTCGGATGGCAATTAACATGACAACCGTATTTGTGACATTTGATTGATGTCACGTGATCATGCTTTATTGCATGAAAAATCAAAATGGAGGTAGAGGATCTGACCCAATCTGAATAGCAGCGATTTCAAACAGCAACACGGTTCACATTTCTTCTTATTTTTGGTGCAAATATCTTACATGTTGGCTAAGAACGTAATCACCATATATATATGGTGAACTATCATTGCAAGCGATGTTTCCGTAACGTATTTCCAGTCGTTCATATCAGTTCTTTTAATTTGATTTCTCCCTTGCCGTCTGCAGGTCGTCGTCTTTGTGTCGGGGAGCAGCTCGCACGCATGGAGCTCTTTATCTTCTTTACTCACATCTTGCAGAAAATATCCTTCTCGGTTCCAGACGGGGAAAGAACGCCTCCACCCGAGGGATTCGATGGGTTCATTCACAAACCAAAGACATACGAAGTTTTTCTTACGAGATACACTGAATAATATCCACTATTTACAGGTGTTTACCTCGCTCAATATCTTTCATTGTGTGGGAAATTTCCGCCAAGTATTCACAAGAAAAGAAACTTATGTTAGGGTTGTCAGAGTACACATCATTGAAAAGGAGCAAACAATGAGTGTATCATAGTTTATCATATTTTAGTGCGGTGCAAGGAAGGGGTTGGGGATGAGCGCAACCCTCTTTGAAAAATTCCCGCTTCCGAAAGTTGGAAATTTACCAATGACTTCATTCAATTTAGCACATTTGGTCCTCTCGAAAACCTTTCCGCTCCCTCCAGAACCTTTTTCTGACAACGAATCTTCAGTGCAATGAGGTGGCCGCTGTCTTAGAGATGCGGTTGTAGGGCCAATATATTAAACATTTGTTGTTCATGTGTCAATCTCACTTCTAATCAGGAAATTGTTATTCGGAAGGGAAAGAGTTGATTTAACAGAGTTTTGCTCAATAGCGGACTTCAGAATCTCCAGTAGATTTTAAATGATGGGCTACTAATTTTTGTTTGGGAACGATTTTTTTTGCTTTCTACATTTTTAAACTTTGGACTTAGTTTGACATCGAACAGTATTTATCAGTTCTAGAAATCCTATGACAATTGGCGTAGACAAAACAGTTGTATGAAGTGCAAATTCACAACGCTATCAATTTACAGGCAGGTGATCCGAAACTCGCCGAAAAGGCTGTACCATGGAGTTCTGCCACCTCATTAAACAATGAGCTGCAGATGTATCGAAGTTATTTTTTCACAATTGGCAAAGTTTCCTTGAGGTATAACTTGAAAGTCAAGTTCACATTACCCTATTATTCCTCATCCACGTTTTGAGTGTCAAAAGATGCATTTTATGTTTTTCTTGTTATTCTGAACACTATGTCGTAATGTCGATGAACCCAATATGTACATCAACAACACAACGTGGAAAACTCTAAAAAGACGATACTTTTTTCTGTTTAGATTTAACCTAAGTTTCCTATCACTTTTTCGTCATGTTATTATTTTCTCTTGGAATTCCCAATCTTTTTACAGTCAGCCCCAATAAATCGACTTTGACACTTGCACACCCCCTTTGGTCCATACGCTTATCACGAAGATATACAAGCCTAGTACATGTTTCTCCACCTTACCAAGGTGGTTTAACATGCACTCCTACTTGTAAAGCCGTGGTCATACTTTTTCTAAAGTCCTCCAAACTCTCTGGCAAAGGGCCGTTCGGCGAAACTAAAACTTTCACTGCTTCCCGAAAAAGCTATTATGTCCACTGAAGGACAATACGTGACCAACCTCAAGGCCCTCATACCATTTCCATTATTGGTCTGTCGTATATGGTTCCATTCTATAGACTGGTTGAAAAGAACGGATGCTACATACACATTTCCTTAGCCAAGCTGAGGTCACACTACAACGAAGTCGGATCTGATCCCGATCCAATTTTTCGATTTTATGTTTAAAACGTTCACCATCTGTCGTCGAAAAGAGCCCGGAAATTTGTCAGACTAGTGTAAAAATATGAGTTGAACCACAGGACTTTGAAAATTAAATTCATGTTAATTTTTTCGTGACGTCACATTGACAGATTTTATCGGACAACGTTGTCCGAAAAAAAATGAAATGTAGTAGGGAAACCCGTTAAGCCGCTGAGCCACAACTGGAATAGGGTTCGTCGTCGGCCCTGTTAAATCAATTGGTTAGAAAGTGGGCCTTAAAACTCATTGAAATCCACACCTGCGGACACACTCATCCTCAGACCGACAAAAGACGGACGGACTGACAACAGATAATCAGACTTACGGCCTATACAAGACTGAAACAGGGCGTCGATCTGGATTGGGGGACAAAATTTTCCAACAGCTGAAACCTTGGATCGTTTCCCGGACCGTGGATGCACGCGTATACACATACAAACAAACACGAATACACAGTCACATTAACACGATATGCACAAAACACATAGACAGATGTCACTGGAAATGCAGTAATATTTTACTTTAATCGGCCCAATTTGGCGTTTTTATACCGCACTGATACATTGCGTTTATCCTTATTCTGCCTGTTGTTTGTTTTTAATCTTCCTGAATTATTGCAGGGCAAAACTAAAATTTCGCCCCTTCAATATTTTGTTTTTATTGGTTAGGGGCAATTTCCCTCCCCCTACCCCCTGACACAGGATCGGTTGAGTTTAATAAAAAAAAAAGTATGGATGATGGGCAGAATTTACTGCCTTTGTCAACAAAATTCCATGTAACAAATGTGTAACTATGACAAGATATTCAATTTTCCGTTTCGTTTTGAAAAAGGACTGCATCTGGTTACATCTTGACAGCTCTGTTCGATGTTAAGGTCCGTTACTGTTGAAAATGTCTGTATAGTGGTAAAGCTGGCTTCCAATTCGTTTCCAGAGAATCACTAATCTGTAAATAATGCAAGAAGAATATAAAATAAAAAATAGTGATTGAAGGAGGGAATGCAGTCACCCCAAACTGGATAAGTGTTATAGTTTGTCTGTTTTATGATTGGCTCTTGAGAGTCATGTGACAATATTTTGGTCAGAACATTATGATATTTAGGGATTAACTCATTGCTTACCCTGAATAGGCAATGTTTCAGTTCTGAAATATTATGAAAATGTACCACGTACTTGGATGCGAAATTGGAAGAAATCTGTGGGTCTCAACTTGCGTTTGGGACGCCTTCTCTTGCCCTTTAAAATTACTCTTTCATATTTCAATATTTGAGAAATACCTGAATGTCAACGAAAGTATTGTCACCTTAACTGATATGAAGCTTAAACTTTAAGAATAAAGGATAATCACATTAAAGATTACTCTGTTCGTGTATTGTGTTTAACGGCGTTTACAGTTTTACCTCTAGTTGCAAAAATGACATTTGACGTACAAGTGATCATCTACCGAAAATTCAAATGCCAAGAATGTTGTAAATTTGGAAATCGAATTTAGGCAAATGCAGCTTCGTAAGTGAGTCATTCAGCATGTCTGCGGTGTCCTTCATTTTAGTGACTGTGTTGTAAAGTTATAACGTTCTGTTTTGTGTGCGTCTCAACACACCGTTAGAGTTATTGCCTTCCTGAACCATCAGTTAATAGTCTGATTTTTTGGTTGAAATTTCATACCCTTTTTGATGTCAGGAGAAATTCGATAAACGAAAAATATCCTAGTGGGACATCTTGCATGGGAGAAAATATCGAGTCCAAGTACCAAATAATCTCTATAATCCATCCTCTCTTATGTCAACAAGTCCTCTTCATCTGCAATCCGTTTTGTTTTTTGTTTTCAAAGCAAAGCAGTAATGTAATACAACTGAGGGAAACTGAAAACATGACATATCTGGAGACTTCTTAGTTAAATGCCCATCTATGCATTTGGAGAATGTTTAGCGCATTATTCTAATGCCCACATTTTCCGTCGCCACATGCAAGTATGAATCCTGTACAGCCAACGTCATGTCACATGGAATCAAAGAGGCAGATTCTTACTTAAGAATCATCCATGCATACTCATTTCGTGACTGGGGTGCCTCAACCAAGCAAGGGAATGTTTAGGGTCAGTGTGGGTTTGTGTCTTTGTGCGTACTCAACTGAAGATATATCGCTACACAGTCATCTGGTCATGTCCAAGCATAGCAGAACATGGACTAACGGCATTTAGAAGAATCCTACTCCATATGGCTAACGGATAGGTTCTATTATCGGCGATTATTTCCTCTGGAGGTATAGATTACCCGGGATTACTTCGAGAGAATAGAAAAAATTAAAATGACAGGAGAAAGGAAGCGAGACTACAAAAATTATAAGCGAATTTTTAATAACCTATTAAGGCTGAATTTTGAAATATTAAGTGGAGAAAAATTGCGTAAAGATGCTAAGAAATGTTTTCTAGGCCTCCTTAGCGCGTAACCTCAGAGGAAACTGACTAATCGATTTAAAAATTCGAATAGTATTTTAAAAATTGTTTATTCATACGCAACACACTATTGTGACCTCAACATCTTTTCAACATTAAATGCACCATGGTCTTTGCAAATAAATTCGTGTATCACAGTCACAATTCTGGAAAAAATTGACCAGCGTTTATACATAAGTCTTACATCAAACTTGTCATAGTTTTGTAAAAACTCATTATCATTAAACGACTAATTTCCTAAAGCCCTGGCAAAGGAGATGTTGTCCCTTCTCTGAATATTTTTCAAATGAAATTTCTAATGTGTGTAAATTTACCGACTATTTTGAATATAGTTTGAAAGCAAGTTGTGAGGCATGGAGAGCGCCTTTCCAGTGCCGTGCCAAGGAACGATCGCCTAACTAAAGGATGTTCGGACAAAGCCGTCTCGTTTATGAAACTTTTCTTAGCTTTTCTGTTACACATAGGCCTATCTGTAAAATGTCTGACTCTGAAGTCGCTAAAATGATCAACTCTGAACTAATGTTCCAAATAAGCTCGGAAACAGAGATAACCTTTTCTGCATTGTCGATCAATGTCGAATGTCAGTGTTAGACATACGAATTGAAGAAAGTCAAATTGTAATTGTTCGGGGGTTTATCAAGTGTCACCTTATGATGCTTAAAGGCATTATTTCAACGCTTAGACCATTTTTGTTATTTTTCCAGAGCTTTCAGGGCTCTGTCCATGCATGGATCCCGTCCGGGTTCCTATAAGGCGGACCTCTGAACCACACGCCATCATGAGAAGCGCCAAGCTCACCAATGAGGCCTTCGGAACCGTTTAGTTACATCAAATCCCACCCATTATATGCAAGACTTATCTTCCAACTTCTTCTGTGCCATCTGCACGGTAGTACGTATATCGCCCCTCAAGTATACCACATCACCCCCGGCTGGTCCAACTTCATCCTCAACCATTTGCACTGTTTTGAAGCCAGATTGGTAATGCGACTTAAACATCTTCGCAACTGCTGCAATAACAATCATTCATGCAAGTCGAAAGATTTACATAGTTTCCTACTCAACAAGGATAAACCCAGGGGTGGCATGGGGCATAAACCCCCTTATGTTTCATAGAAATTGCACTTTTTAAAATGATACTTTACTCAAGCCCTCCCTTAGGTGGTGTTCCCAGCTATTACCGCGGGCTACCCTTGTTTAATTAACTTTTTAATTTTTATGCGTTCGTAACGGATCTCCTGTCTTGTAATAAGACAGATTGCATCTCTGTGCTGTACGGTGAGATTTAAGACTGCAGATACTTTGGAGTCCTACCGCATAAAAATTCCAAAATTGAAACAAGATACCTCAAACGTAGTATCAGAAAATGCCACCGCCTACCTTTTTTAATTGCCCATGGAAATAATTGTGTGCCCAGGTTTTATAGAGTTTGAAAGTGGTCCTTCTTGTCAATGGCGGAGATTTCTTTTGAAACCCGGGGGATAGGACGGTGCCGAAGGCGCCACGAGAGCCCGGAGCGCTCCACTCAAGGACGTGGGTCCAGGGGCCTGCCTTAAAGCCACCGAGCGGTTCAAGCTCATCCTTCAGTGTTTCACGAACGACATGTCAACCTGTCCAGTAAATTGTGGGTCAATTCAATAAAAACAATTCTTTTGTTCCTTTTGAATATGAAGAGGAAACACATTGAAACTTCGAAGTATTGTGCAAAGTAAAATTATGAAAAATGTAATGTTTAGTAATTGTCTTACTACAAGTAGCCTACCATGTCTGGTGCACTTGGCCTGCTCTTATCTCATGCAATGTAGTAAGGAGAACAAGCCAATGAGCCACAACTGTTAAAGGCTTGGCCGGAACAACTTAAACCGATTGGTCAGAAATTGAGCCGTAAAAACTCTTTCGAACAACTAACTAGTTTATCTTAGATAGGGTACTAACTCAGACATCGGTTAAAACGTAAACATTATTCTTGCAAAGCGCCGTGCAACTTTTCAGCTGCAAGTGCATCATAGCCCTAAGCGCGTACAGTGCAAAACTTGGGGGAATTGCAATTTTCCATATTTCAGTTGTTTAACAAGGATTCAGAGCCCTTTTCACATTGTGGTTCATTCTGATTCTAAAATCAACTTTATATTCCAAAATATTTCGGGACTTCGCGCCCTGAATCTCCACTGGGCCCGCACCAACTCATGTACAAGTGCATCGCAGATATACATACATGTGCAAAGCTTGGGAAATTGAAATTTCCCATGCCCATGCTTTGTTTAATGAAGATTCAGGGCCCTTTTAACATACTATAGACAATTCGAGCAGCGCTAACGTGTATAATGACTGTAGTCAGCCACCAGTGTGTCCAGTAGCCTTAAATCGTCTTCATTTATTGTCTAAATGTCATTCCAAACGCCCACATATGGTGAAATTGAGGGAATCAAAAGACATTTCAGTGTAGATTCATCTAAAGTGCAAGTAACAAGGAAATCGAAATATTTATAGATAACAGACCCCAGTTATGGCCGACTAAAATGAAACCATCACTTGCTCTCCGGATTCGTCTATATGGTTCAATCTGGGAGCCAAATAACAACTCCCTGGTTCTATCTGATGCTCAAATTAGCTTTATATCACCGGAGCTTCCGGGGCCTCGTCCTCTGGACACCAACCGGGGCGTTGCCCCTTGACACCACCAGGGGCCCTGAGGCGGGCTCCGGGACCCTACGTCATTAGCTCAGCGGTGCCGCCACATCCCTACAAGTTCCAAAAGAAATCCCCGCCACTGAATCTCTTGTGCCTTGGTGTACTAATACGTCAGTAAAATTTATTGCAATTGACACCATGGCCGTACGCCCCCACTCCACATCCCCAACCAGCTTGCACAACCTCTTCCCGATTGATTCACCGATCTGCCAGATCCAGCAAGGTTTCAGCCCATCGCCCCCCTCCCCCGTCCCGTCTTGCACCATGGCCCCCCGTCGGGGAGCACTGCTCCCCCCCCCCCCCCGGTCGGGGAAGGTCGGTGGTTTCGTCGAGTTCTAAAAAATGCAAAAAATAATAACAAAAATAACAAAGAAGTAATAAAAAATCCCACAAGAACTGAAGTTACTGGATGGGCGATCTAGGACATATTTTTTGTTTCAAAATGCTATTTTAATACATATCTTAATCGATTTTAAATCACTACGTAACTCTGTCAAACTACATTCTATGTACCTTGTCCTGTCTCTTTCCCCGTCGGGGGAGGACGGCAATTTTTCGGGGAGGCCTAAACAAGAAAAGCGTGAAGGACTGAAGTTACTGGATGAATGACCATGATTTTTTTCTTTTTAAACTATTTTTTCCTTTGTAACGCTATTTTAATGCATATCTGAGTCGGTTTTAATCCCTTCTTACTAGCTCTTCTATCCCTCGTCCCATCTTCAATCCGTGCGCGCAAGGTCATGCCTCCGTCGGGGACGGGCAACCCACCCCTGTTTTCGAGAAAATCCAATTTCGTCGGGGAACCTTTATCTGCAGACCTACGATGAAAGATGTGGGTCTGTAGTCACGACCTTCTTGATCTTGCTTAGGTCTACCAGAAGACCATTTTCTTCAAGAAAACTCACAATTCCAATTCTCCTTACAAAAATGGGGTTGTTCATGTGCGTGCAGTACCCAATAGCCTGCCATCTGGCCAGCACCGACAGTCGAATTCTCACAAAGGTAATGAATATCGGCCAAGTCGTTTTCAGCTACACATAATGATAAACATTGGTCTGACTGAGAATTTATTTGAAGGCCCCATGCAACGTGCCATATTTTCAAATACACTGAGAGCAGAACCATTTATAGCCTTGGTTCGGACAGTCTCGTTAAAAACTTCATCTATTTCGTGGACCTTGCAATTGAATTCAACGGAGATTCTTAATACAGTGAAAAACATTTTACTATGTTTTTAATTCCGTTGTATAGTCCCCCCCCCCCCCCCCCCCGAAAAGAGACAAGACCATCTCATTGTAGCGGTACCTTTTACCTGATACTTTTCTTATCATTAGCAAGTTGATTTTTTCTCTATTAACTGCTTGTTTTTTAGTTACAAGTTTGGGGAATGCCATTACGGGTATCTTAGGGGTTAGATTTCTTAACAATTTTCGGTACGCTCCGCGCTAACTGATGGTGGCCCTCCGCATAGACAGTGTTTTAGTCGAAGAGATAACTGATCAGAAGAATGCGTGCTTTTAAATTATTCTTCGTTTTGGGCAGTATTATGAAGTGAAAATAATTTTATTGCGAAAGAAATCTGAAAGTAAGGACTTCTTTAGTTAAGAGCCCAGGAAATGTCATTTTCTGATGACCGCGGGAGTTCTCCATTTTTCAAAAAATCCTGTTCGCTCGACCTAGTTAATCTTTCGGGCAAGATTACATTTTTCGGACAAAAGAACAATTCTGCCCCCTCCCAAAGTCAGCTGAAACGCTCCTGTACGGCTATGACAATAAATAAAATATAAAACTTAAAATATATGCCAAGCCAATTTTTTTCCTCGGGAGAATGCTCCAATATGGTCTACTTTATTTCCTCATGCGAACGTCAGATTCCCCCATAAAACCCCCAAACTGTCATAAAGTTACAATTTTCCTCCAATATTTTTAGATTTAGATTTTAATGGCAAAATTTTACAATTTCGATGGATACTCCGTACAATAAATAACCAAAACCAACTCTGTTAATCACCCGGCATATGATACTACCTAATTTTGGTCCTGAAAGGCATATCACTTAATAAAAGAAACCAATTTTTTCATTATAACCTTACCAAAAGACCAAATTTTCTTTCATTAAAATCCAAAATTTCTCAATCATGATAAGCTCTTAATTTTGAACGATTCGTTCAAAAAAGGAAAAGACTTTCCTGGCAAACTTCTAGTCTCGTCTCAAAACCTTAGTCAGTTAATAAGTAGGTCTTGTACTATTCAATGCGTAACCCCAAAAGAATTTCAGCTGTCGCCCATACAACGTTTTTGATTTTTCCCTTATGAGGGACAGATTCTTCAATAAACACCCCAAAATTTTTATAGTATCCATAAAAGCCAAATTTCTTTCATAAGTTTTAACTTTTACTATAAATTAACTCCAGATTGTTAAGTATTTGTTAAAAAGAAAGCTCAAAATTTCGGCGCGCCCAGCGCGCCTCAAATTCTGCAAAGTCACGTTCAACCGGGACATAACATCGCCTATGTAGGGGCTTTGAAATTCTGCCCCCCCCCCCTGTCGGGCAAATCCTGGCGACACCCCTGGGTAAAAGTCGGGCCTTTTTCACTGCATTTTTGCTAGTTGTGGCTAATTGCACATTGTGTTCTCAACTCCATCTCTTGTGTTGAACACCAAGCACAATGATAGCTTCCATGTTTTGAGCCTTCGCAGTATGACCGGCCGGGCGTCTAAAGGATTCCTCGAGTCAAGCATGGTAAAAAGGTGACTTTCTGCCTCCAAAATATCATCAACAAATTACGGTAGAATTTTAGAGGGCACAATGAATAGCTGTTTGTCGGGAGTGTACAAACCTGTGACGTGGATGTTGTATCAGTACTTATCCGACATTATTAGGAAAACGAATGCTATTTAGAGCAAGGTTTTGCCATACGTCCTTCATGCATTTGAGAGAATTTTTAAAAAGGGCAACTGTCCGCATTGTAAGAGACACTCTGTAAAGGTGCAACTTTCAATGGCCATGGTGAAAACAAATATATGTAAATGTTTAAGTATGCTATATTAACTAGACTTTAGTGGGAAATAACCCACTGTTTCCAACAGAAAGTATTCCTTTTTGCTCCTTTCATAGAACTAACTTTTTCCTCTTTGACACTTCTTCGACATTATGCCATCAATTCCAGTGACGGAAAAGGCAGACAACAGGCTCAGGTCGGTGATGGGCAGATCTTTTACGGGTGGTGTTCTGGCAAACTTAAGCCTTCAATGAAGCTTTGCCATGGCGTGTAAGCTACGTCCAGCTCTTGGCGAAAAAGTCTTTAATGGTTGACACTGAATTTTATCTTACAATGTAAATTTTCGCAGTTATTAAACTTGAGTATGGCTGCTCCCGTTTTGTCATCGTAGTACTACAGCATTTTATGGAAGGCTATAGGATTGTTTCTTTAACTGATAAGAAGGTCAAGTTCCGTTTACCAGGGTCGATTGGTTGTTTATGATTTGTCCAAAGTGAATCTGGTGAGCACGAACGGTTCTTTGAACAGAGGTTCCTCGACCCGGCTGGAGAGGATTGAGAGCGGATCACAGGCGCGCGTACAACGGGCCCAAACGAGGCCAATAAAGTTGAACACGATGTTATTGTCCATGAGAAGCAATTTTACAGCAAGAAACGTTTGAACGGTAGAACATACACCTCAATGCAACGGTTTGTCAGCTCGATAGGCCTGGCAACTCTAAAGCTAGGTCCGAGGCGCCGGGCAGACCTGAAATTATGGTGTCTTCCAGATATTTCCGGGATTTAATGTTTAAGTTTAGGGGTAAGGATTAGACCATGGGAACATAGAACCCTGTGAAAACAGAAGGATGGGAAACATCGACACATATAGCCCGGTAAATTAGACCTAATTGTATGGTTTGGGGCGCAGTTGGTATCTTGGGCATTAATTGTTCTTAATGAGCAAGTACACTTTAGTGAACATGTGTCACCTCCCAAAAGACACACACAGGTTTTCATTCTGTGCTACAAACGGCCGTTCCTTCTTTTACAAATATGTAATATGTGGGTCCTTTCAAAGTATGGCCCGGAGCCCCAGACTCTGGGTCCCTGGGTATAAGTTTCGAGTTTGAAAGTTAAGGAACTCGGTCATTTACATATCAGATCTTTATAATGCTATTACCAAGAAGTGCGTTAGATGACCGATGCATGGTCAAACCTTTTGAGACGGTTAGCGAACGGAAGTCTCATAACAGAAAAATGCGACGTGTGACACAACCTAAGAAGACGGCTCTTATCCTTATCGCTTAATTTTATTTCGAAATCGAACCTATATTCCGAAATGTCCGAACTGAGGTTTGCAAAGAGGTTAGGTTTGAACTAGTCATCATTCTAACACTAACCTTCATGCACACATTTGGTTAGTTAGAGTTTTACGGCCCAGTTTCCAACCTTTTGGTTCAAGTCGAGCCGGCCACTGTCTTTTTTCCAGTTGTGGCTCACTGGCTTGTTTCCCTACTCCTTTGCTTACACGGAGCACCACGCACAATGGCAGTAGGCACACATTGGCAGAGTTGTTGACTTGCGACTCGAGTCGACTCGAGTCGCCTTTCTGTTGACTTGTGACTCGACTTTGACTTGAAGGTTTGTTGACTTGTGACTTGACTTGTCAGATTTCGAAAATGATTGACTCGTGACTTGACTTGACTTGCCGAGTAATGACTCGTGACTTGACTTGACTTGACTTGAGCATATTTGACTTGCCGACATTGGCGATTTTTTCCTCCCGATCGTGCCCGAAAATGCAAAACTTGAAGTGTCGCCGCGCGAAATACGAGAGACGCAACATCGCCTGTACCATATCACGCACGCGAGTCGCGCGTGCCAGTCGGTCCCTATATGTCAGCATGTGGAATTAGTGAACAGAGGGACTCCATTAACGAATCTCATAATGATTTACATGTGATGTGACTGCGCTATTTAGAACCCAACTTCTGCACTGTGATACTCGACTATGTTACTCCGTTTACATTTTCGGAAACAGTACTGCCAGTACATACGTAGGCCTACCTGACATGGTCCAATTTTCCCAGTTGAAGGAAATGATTCTATCATTTATTTTAATCATCAGTCCAATCCAATAACTCGGAACTAAAATTATATCGAGCTGTGGTCATGGAGATTTTCAATTTTTTCATCGATTCAAATGGCTGTCAATTGTCAAAGCTTGTCATATTCACGGTGAAACTCAAACTCGTCGTAGTATTCCGTAACAATCGGCACATCAGATGAACGGTAACCTCGCCATCACATTCCAACATGTCTCACGTCCCAAAAGTTGCATTGTTTTGCTTCAAAAACTACAATAGTACAGTATCGAAACGAACAGCAGAATGCACTCTTATGCGGAACCACAGTAGTCGATGGCCCCGCAATGACGTCGAATTTCGTCAAGCATCTGAAAACGACCCATTCTGAGAAGTAAGTAGCCAAGGTCAAGGCCTAGCCTAGGCTACGCGTTATCAATCAGGCTAGCCTGCCAATCGATGCAGTTTGCTTTTGCAAATCAGACTTTATTTCGTGTATTCCTTTCCTTCCCGATTGCGAAGATACTCGATTACTCAGTGATATTAATCTACTTCGATGACATATAATACAGGAACTATGATCGAAACGAGAAAAATCGAGAGAATTTATCGCGAAATTTGACAAATAAGTGTAGATCAACTGATTAATTTAATTAGTGTAAGTTTGTCAAGTGTTTTGGGCAAATTTTCTGACAGCCTTAGAAATTTAAAGATATTCCTACACATCATTGTGCATTCTTTGGCTTGTTTTTGTTGTATATGGTTCATCCATATGGTTGTAAATAGAACTATATGTCCAGTAACTTTGTTCATCGTTTGAATTACGTATTGTATTGGGGTCCATCGCACACCCTGTCAATGCAGCCACACCTCATTCGAAACACTTGGAAAAATGACATTTGAGTTCCGTCCTTCATAATGCATTTATTTCAATATTGAACTGATCCAGTATTTTGAGAGGCCGTGGATTAATGTTAATTCGCTAGTGAAGTGTTACAACCCTTCTCAATTGCACGGAGCTGGCTCAGCAGAGTGAGAGATATTTTTCGGGATGCCTATTTTGGTTGGTGTAGGGGCAGTCCCACAGTCTCTCACCCAACCTTTACAGACCCCGAACCCAGTATCAAAGAGGAGCAATCTATCCAATGCAAAGGTCAATTTTGGTATTAACAAAGACTCAAAGAGTCGCCGAAGGACAACTGACCATTCAATCAGGGGATACCGTTCATATAATCAAGCATTCGGATGTTATTTGGAATCCTGACATGGGGTTCTTTAGCTCAGCATGCTGGGTCATGCTGTTGTATCGTGTTCAGTGGGCTCTTGTTGCAGCATTGCAGCTGTAGCTGGAAGGATCTGTCACGCTGTTGTGGGGAAGACACCAATCATCATCTCTGGAACATTGATTGGGATCCTGTGTCAGGAATAGATTTAAAAACAACATGAACAACATGTTGTATTCAAGTTGAGCTACAATGACTTGTGACTTGACTTGATCCGGAAAATGGATGACATGTGACTTGACTTGACTTGCAACGATTTGACTTGTGACTTGACTTGACTTGCCGAAAAATCTAGTGACTTGTGACTTGACTTGACTCGACCCAGGGATTGGATGACTTGTGACTTGACTTGACTTGGAGAAAAGGGACTTGAATACAACTCTGCACATTTGGAAAGTAGAGACGTCGGAAGATAGGGTTTAACCGTGTAACCAAGCGAAAAGGGCATTCCTCAACAAGTACGGTAACTTGACGCATGTCCTCCCCTCTCCCTGTAAAAATAAATCAACACCACTGCTTTCAAGGAAATCAAAGACATCGGTCAATCCACAAAGTCAACTTAATTGAAAAGTTGCCCTCCTAGGACACAAGGGAGGCGCTCCGGGGTTGAAACTCTCCATGACCCAAGGGTGAAATATTTATTAATTTTCTGACACAAATTACGCACCATTTTGCTTTTCAAGATCTAAACAAAAAAAAAATCTCCAAAGGGGAGGAGGAAATACTCTCCTTTTAGACCCCTCCCCAAGGCAACACTCTAAAATCTTTCCAATAAAAAAAAAATTCTGGCCACGCGGCACCTGTTGCGAGAGATTATAAAGCATGACCACTAGTATAGTTACGGAAGGAATGCTGGTCTGCACAGACGGCTTTGGTAGTATGTTCGGGTCACACGCTGGGCTATGGACACTTGACAGGACAAATTCAGAAATGCGAAAGCTACCTAGGCCAGTAAAAACGGTCATTTAATACTTGAACAAGTCAATGACATAACAGGGCAATGGAATATTATACTGTTAACTCCTGATGTATTTTCTTCTCTGTTATATATGATAATGCCACTTGCAATAAATGTAGCAAAACAGTTTGAGAGGATACGAAGATCAGTAGAAATAAAAATCATGTCTAAATTATTGATCAGCTAAAGGAATGTAGTAAATAAAACAAAGATTTAGAGAGAAAAACACAAGGACAAGACAATGACTGAGTAACTATTTAGTAAGAAAGTGTGTAGAAAGGAACAGATGATAGAAAAGATATTTAAAGAAGGTAGACTGATATAATCTAGGAAAATAAAGAATTTATTTGTCATCTGACTTATGGATAATACCAAAGAAGTACACTTGTTCCAACATGAATATATGATCATAATTATATTTTTACAGAATATGAATGTAAAATTCAACATGAATATGCATGATTGCTTACTGAAATACTGACCGACCAGAGGTATGTTTAGCTTGTAGAATGCTTGCATGCAGCACGGTTAGAAAGACCTACTCCTATAAAACAGACAGCTAATACATTATGCAACCATTTAGGTGAAACATAACTCAATGAACTTACTATAAGTAATAAATCTTCAAATTAAATTTTTGGAACAAAAGATTCTCATTTTCCTCTGCCAAGAAAGTAACTTTACCTCAAAAGGATGACATTAACTAACACTAAAAACACTGTTCATTTTATCTCTGTCTGCCTCAAGATCCAGAGTTCCAAGCTTATTTCTAGATTATTCAAATTTGTTGGAATACAAAAAGCAATTTGCATTTTAACATTAAATCCATTAAATCATGCACTCATTTCTAGATAAAGAAATTTTTACCTCCTAAGACTGTCAGAAATGAAACAAGCTATGAAGAACAGGCCTCATGTAACAGGAAAACAGGTTCATAAGAACCTACAGAAAAGGGAACTGTCACTTGATGTAAACCAATGGGCTTATGACATGATCAAATATCAATTTACATGAATTCATCCACACC
Source organism: Holothuria scabra (assembly GCA_037179385.1). Classification (NCBI taxonomy): domain Eukaryota; kingdom Metazoa; phylum Echinodermata; class Holothuroidea; order Aspidochirotida; family Holothuriidae; genus Holothuria; species Holothuria scabra. Next base: position 1,463,692 of record CM074188.1, read on the forward strand.
CATTGCAAACAAAACTGTTGTGAAGTTTGCCAAGTTGGTAATTATGAAGTACCAGTGTTACTTTTTTCCAATAGGTAGTGATTAAAGTCACCAAAGAACATCATGCAGTGAAAATGAGGAAACAACTAAACATATGCATCACAATTATCTCTAAGAAATTAAGCTGTTTCTTTGTTAAGTATCAATAAATATAATCAAACAGAACTGGCAACATTCTTGAAGCTTACATAAACATTAATTTATGACAGAGCTGGCAGTCTATATATATTTGACACATAATTTTCAAATGTAGATAAATTTTTAGGTGACTGATTTTAACTTTCAAAGAAAAAAACCCCAAATTATCAAAAAAATGAGCTGCAGACTTTTTTAAAAAAAAGGAAAGAGTTTTGTGCGACAAATAGTTGGTCATGATAAGGTTTCACTAAGCTTTGCTACTGTTAAATATGTCAATATGAAGGTGTGGTTCACCATTTACTCGTTTCCAGAGAACAACAAATCTGTAAGAGATGAAGTGATAAAAGATTGTTACAGAATGAAAGTGTTTAAACGTTGTATGACATAAAAATGACAGAGCTGGGGGTTGATGTGAAAATTGAGCACTAGTGAACAAGAGATTTGCCAAAATTCCAATCAAAATTCCTCATAAATTGACCATTTTACAGGGTTATTTCGGATTTGCACTTAAAGGCAGTCATTCTTCACCCCAAACTACAGTTTCAGTATACATATATCAAAACTCTCAATTGGTATAGCTCTTTGATTGGCATCACATTCAAACAATGCATCATAGCTAAATTACACAGCATGGGCACCGAGAGTGTCTTGATAACACATTATGGACTTGTATGGCCACTGGGACAAGCCATGAAGCAATAAACTAGGATTGTGTCTGGATAAAGATGAGTTTTAGATAAATGTGGGAGGGGCTAGATGTAAGTAGGTTGGGAGAATTGGAACTGTTTGGGATGATGAAAATATGCCTTTAATCATGCATAAGCCTGAGCTGATTACCTGAATCTTGTGATGGCTAGGCTAGGGAAGGACATGCCATATATTAAAGGCTGATGTTATTACTTGGTAAATTGCAATCTTCAATTCAAAGACAATCCATGCTGCTAGAATTGAACAGGAAGTTTTAGCCAAAGTTACCCGAGAAAAAGGCATCTTCTCAGGTGAAGCTTGTCTCTGTAACTGCCCAGTTAACCCCTTTTTAACCCACTTTGTTGCTCTATTGAGCACATAGTCTTTGAAGGAGGCAAATGCCTTTTATAACTTTATTGATCTCAAGATACCTGAACAGGAAGTTCTCTGATAGATTCTGGATTATTAGTTGCCAGCTTGAGATGGCTAAATGTTGCTATTCGCTCCTAGCATCATGTGTAATATTTGTATGTCCTAAGGGTATTATTTTGAAATGGTGTGCTTGAAAATCATCAGTATCAATTACCAAACCAAAAGCTAGTGTGAGATAGCTTGACCCAGAATACCATCTGTATGTGCCCCACTCAACCCTCACTCCCTCCTCCCACACAAAGTGCACAAGCCTGCGACCCAATAAAGTGGGTACTTACTTTCCAGTATCTGCCTCTTTCCCATCTTGCAAGTAGAATGTATACAATCCCCTGGAGTATATGACATCCCCGCCTGCTGAGCCTACCTCCTCTTCAACAAGCTTTACTGTCTTACAACCTGAATCGTAAACTGACTGAAACAACTTTGCAGTTGCTGTCAAAGGAAAAGCAAAGAAATAAGTAGTATTACTATACAATCCTCAGTCTTAACTTTGTCCCAGTTACCTTGATGTCAATATTATAGCACTGTTACAAATACTGCAACTGAATATGGCCTTAAACAAAAGGAGCACAATTGCTGCTATTAATGGCTCCATAGTCACACAGTACAGTATGTGCAGGGGTGATAAATAAATTGTACCCCAAGGTACAGTACTTCTCATACCCAACTGGCTCTTTGAGCACAGTACCTGCTTTGCCTTTTCTTATTGTACCTGCCTAGAATAGACTGAATGACCAAGTGTTTTTGCAAAAAAGGGGTGAAGACATGTTTTCCTTTAAAAGGCAATTGTGCTAACAAAAAAAAAAGAAGAAAAAAACAAACAAACAAAAAAAGCTTTCCCCATGTATGGTGTTTGTTCAGGTGCCCCCAAGTGAGTGAGGCACTTGGGACTATGAAGCCATGGAATTTATGAAGCCATGAAATCTTAAGCTGGTTACTCATGAAGCAGTAATGGGTAGACCAGAACCCAAAGAAGGTAAATGCAATGCATGTGAAAAGAACAGAAATTAGTAATGCAGAGGTACACACTGGAAGGTTATCAACATGTATGAACCTTTTAATTGGAGGGTAAGCTGTTTCACTTACTTGTACTTGCAGGTACAGTAACTTTCACAGGAAACTTTAAATGGGTTTGCTCATGAATAGAGATACCATAGAACACTTTTGTTGCTTACAGCCTTTTAAGTTTTTTCACAGACAGTTGCAACATTTGCCATGCCAAGAGCAGTCATGATGGAAGTTAACATGCTAACTATATCCTCAATGTATGCTATGAATGAGGCCCACTTTGCTCATATCATGGGGAAAGCTTTGAAGTAATATGCAGGGTTACTACAGCATCCAAAGAGTGCCAAGTGAGAGAAACAATCATAGCATAAAACTATTATTAAGTGAAGCTTGTTTTATGATATTTAACCATATAAATCAGCCTTGCAGGTATTTTGGAGGAAATTTGCAATGGTGCAAATTTCACACTTCTCTTTCAAACCTTTCCACAGCTTCATAATTCAGACTGGACATCATGACAAACGTGTAAGTTTTTATGAAATGTAAACTTGCTTCAATCAGGACTGTATGGTCTCAATGCTGATAATAGAGGTGACGCTACATTGCCAGGAAGAAAGGGGACTTGTCTCCTATCAGAAGTATTCAATCTTGCCTTAGGCATAAGCTACCTCTATGCAGTCTGGTTGCTGTTTGTTTACACATTTCATCACGCTTCAGTGCCAGCACAACCAGCCTACATGTGTCCAAAGAGATAAGCCTATCATCCTGGTCTGCTGAGGCAGCTCTGGCTGCAAACTTTGCTTGCACTGAATAAACAGTCTCTGCCTTTTTGAATGAGGTTTTCAGTGGGACTCTTTGTTTACATAGTGCTGGACATGGCAGCTACTATTGAAAGAAAGCTGATAATAGGAAGTCGGGCTGACCTTGCTGTAACATCACTTTTTCAACAAAAAAGGGGGGTGTCGGGTATACATTGTATAGAGACAACCTTATGCCTAAAGTGTGTGGGAGGGTTAATGAGTACAATGAAACATGTATTTCTTATATCACAACCAGTCAACACATTTAAATTTATTGGATTTGGTGTGAGGAGGGCAAAAACCTTTCAAAATTGTCAAACTGTCCTCTCTACCAAAAAATTTTTCTTCAAGTGAACCCTGAAGTTTCCAACTTGTTCTTTATGCCTAACATTTTACATTTACAATCCTTTCAGTCATTCAATTAAAGCACCAAACTGTTAGGGCTTCAACTTGGTGGCTATCTAATCAGACACATAGCCTGACAACACCCCTGGCTGAGCTTTCACATATTATTGCCATCGTTTTCCTGCAAAACTTTGGTATGCATGTGTTTTACAATCTTCAAAACCGATCTAGTTTACAGATACTCTATGCACAGAATTATTTTAGCCACAATTGAGGGGTGTACATCAAAGGGTTTTCAAGCAACATTTCAACACCTTGAGCAACCTTATTGGTCTTAAGATACTGACAAGAAACATCACTGATAGGTTCTGGACTTATAGTGGTCAACTACAAAGAATGGCTAAAATTTGGCATACTTTTCTAGCATCACGTAATACTTATATAAAGATAGGCAGTGGTGTCTTAATTGCAAAAGAGTCTACAATGAGACAAAACAGCTTTTTAAGATAACATGGGTTCCCCTCAGTTTTTTGGACTGATAGAGTATATGGGTGACCTATTTCATTAATGGGAGGATCTTGACAGAGACCAATTAAGTTTTCCCAACTGAATCATGAACCCTTGCATTTACCTGGAATAGGTGCCAAATTTACATTCTGCATAACTGTAGAATTCAGCTGAAGTTTCAAAAAGGCACTACACTTATTAATTAATTAATGATTCTCTACCCTTACCAATAATTTATGTTTCTTTACCAAATCCATAGAATATGGTGTCTTATAGACCCTTAGACCTAAAAACCATTACAAAAGATTGTGGTAAACAGTCACTATTTTAAGTGTTTCTCACCTTCACGTCCATTCAATGTTGGTGATCCTGTTGGCATTACTTTGCAATCTTCTGTGTAGCAGTTGCTCAAACCAGTGAAGTTACCAGCATTAAAACAATCCATAAATTTACGATCTGCAGCTTCGATGTCCTCTTTTAGACCTGTGTTTAAGACAATGCATACAAGTGCATTTATTGCAGTGGCTGATTGATGTCATTATCTGATATGTGTCCCAATATACTCCTGCTTTGGGTACAGCAATCACAGGAACTAAAAATGTACTGTCCCTTCCCTCACAGCACAGAGTTTACACCTTGAACTTAAATTAAACTTCACAGAAAATGAAATATTATGACACATTTAGTCCAAACACACTATTTTGTAATAAGTTGCTAAAACTGCAAAATGTAACATACTGTACTCTTAAATCTAAGCCCATTAAAGCTTAACAAAGTTACTCAAAAGAGAAGGGGAAACTTACTTATTAGACCCTCCCCCAAAATAATATTCTCTACACCAAATGTCACCCAGCTTGCAGCACTAATAAGACAAGTAAAAGATGCAACGGTGATTCACAAACTGCCACAAGAACCTGTAGGCTATTAAGTGACTTTTAGGAATAGAAGGAACAAATATGTTACTATCTGGTGATTTTTTCAGTTCAGTTAAACCAAAAGGGAGGTGGACACCGGCTCACCTTACACCACTCCCTCAGGATGGTGATCACAAATTACCCAGCTCTCAAAATGGTCTGGTGACAACCCTGATGACAATATACATTTTGAAACATATTTTTAACATTGTACGTGTACGTGTACAGTGACAATGCTTCTTGGGAAAACAACATACTGTAGATACCCCAGTAGATTAAAGGTGGTGTGGGGTTAACAAGTACCTGCATGTATCTGAGTTCGTTACATGATCTGTGCCCTAAAGTGAGCTGGCTATGCTTTCATTGTGCTCCTGATGCATTAAATGCAATACATACATACATACTGGCCTACTTGCCAACCCCAAATGTTATGTAATTTTTTGTGTATTTTAATATGTTACTGTCAACCAATAAATCACATGTGTAACATGACTGTATCACATGTGTATGCAGTGAGCTTCATTTCCTCCCTGAAGCAATAAGAGGCAATCAGGCAGAGAAGGAGGATGTAACAAAAAGTAAGAAGGAATGTTACATCATGATCAACAGTTCTAGCATTTTCTCACTTTACATTACCAAACCTAATTTGCCTTACCTGCTCTAAAATTATAGCTACAGTACTCTTCACATGTACATACAGCATGTATTTGTAACTCGTAACAGGTTTTTTCACCTCGTCTAGTAGGAAACTCAGATGGGAAATTGCATACAGTAAGCCTCATGTACAAAACTTTTGGAACACCCTCTTTCTCATTGGCCATGTACTTTGAGTACAAAGACCTGGTGTCACAGATGAGAAAATCAGGGTAAAGGGTTGGAGACATATAGATGATGATGTCATACAATAATACTTTCAATGGGCATCTAGTGAACAGTACAAGCCTACAAGTAAACAGTGCAAGCTTACAAGTGAGTCTGTAGAAAATCCAAGCAGTCCGGTGGATATTTTGTTATTTTCTGTATATACTAATTACCAGTAATATGAAAATAGAGACATAAATCAATCATATGGATGCATGATTTGTGAGGGTAGCTAGGAACCTGAAGAATGGGTGAATTTCAACACTCTGCACAAGTCCAATGTAATGGTGTACGATTTGCAAGGAAAATTAAGTTTGTCACATTTGGTCCCCTTTCTGGCGTACTGACAAACCACATCTTGACAAAGTGGGGAATGTGAAAATATGGTAACTGTGGCATAGCACTGACGAATGCATTTTTTGGCAAAATCTGTTCACTTTAGCATTGAAAATTGCAACCACTACAATTGCAAACTAAAAATGATGGCGAAAATTAATAAATAAGACAGCACTCATAACTATTTGAAATAAAAAATCCACAGGTTTGTGAAATTCTTGATTTTGCGATTTGTCTGTATACATGCCAGAAAGGGGACTATTTAGTGGGAAATGGGCACAGATTTCCTATACATGGACAGAGCATACTGCATGGTACATTTTCTCTACTGTACATGTAAGAAAAAGTGCACCAAAATGGGTGTCTGCTATGGTTTTGTGTGAAAGCTTGTACTTGCTCAAGTATATCACCATATTTTGCAAGAAAGTTGAAATATATTTTTAAAATATGGCAAGGTAAGGTCAAAATCATTTCACATATTGCAGGAATATGATACTGTTTCCCATTCAAGTTTAAACTTTTGCTTAAAATATTTCAGAGTCGTCGTCAAATCAGACGGTTCACGGCAGCCATCTTGGTGCGCCTGGGTTTTTTGTCCCAGTCGGTGGCGACCATCTACGGAAAGGATGTATGTACATGTTACATGCTCTGTCCATTTATTTAAGTCTGTGGAAAAGGGACACACAGTTTCCTTACAGAAATGGAGTGAAAGCTCAATGCTCTTATTTGAAAGTTTTCAAAAGTCAATATAGTCTTTCCATACGAATAATTGGTAACTTCACAGGTGATTGACGCAAACAATACTGAAGTTTTTTATAATTTCATATGAAAGACCATACATCTTGTTTTATACTTTATGTAAAGTGTTCATAAATGCAGGGCACTGAACTGAACTTGAGAGGTGTTTTCTCAAGCGAAGGGCTTGAAGGGAGTTTGAAGTATCCAGTTTGAGGTCGAACATCTGTTAAGCAATATAGACAAACATGTGCATTGCAGCTTTGTAACTTCATATCCTTTCAGTATACTGGATTGCTGTCTTCACACAATTCAAGAAGTGGTCTAGTCCTAAATGACAAAAGATTAGTATTTTATCCCCCAAGACACCCCTGGGACCCCCATATTGTTTCATTTTTTTCTTTGTTTATGATCGCTATTACTCCGATAGAGCCCAGTAATCCTTCAATCATACACATATCACAGATTCTTCTAAGCTCAAACATGAGAGGAAACTCCCCTTAGCTCATTTGAAAAAATTGAAGTACCCAGGCAGAAAAAAGATAAATCATGAGAGCCATCACTGCTTTTGTGTCCAGTGTCATAGAAGAATACAATCAGAATGTCTCTGTTGTGCTGGTCACTGGACATTTCCTGAGTAGCTTCATGGATCAATGCACACACACAATACTGCATTGAAATTGACTTAATCCATCTTTCCTGCCATGCGCCAGCTATGGCAGGTACCAAATTTGAAAAGTTGCTAAGAGGTTTTTCCAAGCATGAAAAACCAATAAATGCCATAAAATAATGCTACTGTTTGTCACTCAAGTTCCCTATCTTAACCTTTGACCCCAAGAATACTACTCACTGTTTGCTAACATATGCCTGGATCCAAAGTCTAAACTTCTTTAGGATACTCCATGATAACAGCAATTGCAATAGAGTTTACTAAATGGCAAACTTGGTTGTCAAATTGAGTTTGTTTTGATCTGATTGCAAATTCTACATGTAGTAATTTCCTTGAGCTGAAGCAAGAAGTGTGTGGAATGGATTAGTTTGTTATGCTGGGCTTAAGCTAGGCCAGTCACAGCTTTTTTCCCAGTAATGACTCGCTGACTTATTTTGTACTCCTTGCAAAAGGACAGAAGGCTCCATTTTTAAAGTCTTTGTTTTGATCTGGCCTGCAGTTGAACTCCAGACTGTGTCTGCAAGTCAGATGTTATGACCACTTGACCAAGCACTTGGTGTGTGAAATGGGTCTGATGAGGGCAGGGAATGTGTGTGGATGATGATTCAACATGATACACAGTAATAAGTGTACAATCACTGTATGTTTGGTTGTGTTCTGTTATCCTCCCTTGTCGGAACTCGGCAATGCCCCAATGCATGAGGAGTACTAACGCCAATTAGCTGGCAATGCCACATTCATGAGACAAACTTACAACTTACAGTTTAATGTCTATGATTAAGGGATAGCAGATCAACTATAACCCAGAAAACTAGACCACAATTTCAATGACGGAGCTGGGACTTTACTTCCCCCATGCCCTCACAACTGGAAGACAAAGATTTAATAACCACTGTACCACTTGCTCTGGTGTATGAACTGTACAGCCTAATTACACAGTAAGTGTCAGCTGCAGTAAACTAAGGGTCTCAGATCAAGAAAAAGCAAATTCAGAAATGAATGGTAGCAATCTACTATCATCTGGTTCACTTACTTAGCCAAGTGTAAAATGTGATAGTTTCACATTTTTGTTGAATGTATTTTCGTGAGTCATAATTCAATAAAGTGGGTGATGAGTTGCATTTCTGGTGAAGTTTTTATTGTCTGCACCAAGCAAGGCTATAAAGGTGGGTTTGCTAGGGAGGAGTTTCTTCGTGTTGAGCCTAAGCCAATTAATGTTAAAAAATAACTTACTGGACATGATGAGTGGTTGAAATTTCTCAGTTGCCTACGTAAATTGTTATGCTGGCAGCTGCCGACGGCTCGACTTGACTGACACGGCTGTTAATGTTGCAGATTGGTCGCGCAGTACAGTGGTCAATTGTATTCAATTGTATTTAATTCTGTAATGATGTCGCCCCGAGTAGTTAGTACTGTTGCAACTCCACTGATATGAGTGTTGTCGAGTCGGTGCCGTACACGGAAGGAATGTGTATGTACATTTCTGTTGATGGCAAGCTACCCTGGATTCACGGACTAAAGGAAGTCCGTTGCCTGGATTATACCACCGATCTCTATGAATAAACCTGGATAACGCTTCGTCTATGGAAGCACGTACAAACAGTTGAAGTCACCGCAAACACGCGACGGCAGCCATACCACTCCCATTCTTACGCGACCGCCTAAAAGCTGAGCGTACATTAGTGTGCAGAAGTTGTCACCGTTTGTTATTTACTTCTAAGCAATCGTGGTGGTGAGTAAAGTGGACGAAGCGGGGCGAATCTAGGATTTTTCGTTAAGGGGCGCTGACGGTCGATCATCTGCCCGAAAGCATATCTAAGCGGAGCGCCACCATTGGCGCGGAGCGTACAGAAAATTTTGAAAAATTGCCACCCCTCAGATAGCTGGAAATGGCATTTCCCAGGCCTGTAAGTAGAACCTAAGTAGTCGTTGCTTTGAGCTTTTGCTTGCCAAAAAAGTGTTTCCTTCAATTTAAAGTGAGAAAATTGCAAAAACTTGCTTCATAAACTAAACCAAAATTTACTTAATTAATTTAAGCTAAGATCACTCTTTAAACACTTCTGATGAAATATCTTTCCCAAAATATGTCGTGATGTCATAGGTCCGGAAAAAGTGGTCTCACGAGAAGGGGATCCTCACACAAGGTACAGAGGGGAGAATCTTTCCTCTCTTATTTTGAATAAAAATTCTATGAACGTAAAAAAAAAATACAATAATTGAGTCTTGGGGTCTCCAACAGCTTCAAAGACGATGGTGAAAATATCTGACGAAGAATACGACGCACTGCTGTAAGACTCATATTTGAGATCGCAGTAGCTTTTAAAGTCTTTTGCTTGACAGGGGCGGATATAAGGAAATTTGTTTGGTGGAGCAAACTCATCTTGAGACCAAGACGTCTCAAATAGTATCAGGGGATTGTCGTGCAGAAACATTTTTGGGGGGAGAGGTATGAGAAGTGGTGACTGACTGCCCGAAAGACTATCTAAGCGGAGCGCCACCATCAGTTGGCGCGGAGCGTACAGAAAATTTTGAAAAATCGGTACTTCTCAGATAGCCGGAAATTGCATTTTCCAAGCTTGTAAGTAGAATTTAAGCAGTCGTTATTTTGAGCTTTCCTTTGCAATAAAATCTTCATTTTAATAAAAAGAAAATCAAATTGCAAAATGTTCAGAAAATTACCAGATAAAATGTACTGGCTCCTTTACGGGACGATGTGACAAATTTATCATTTTCTTTGTGGCAAAGTAAAATCTCCATTACAAAGAATAGACCAGAACCAAATTTTTGTTTATTTTTGTTAACGACGAACATATTCTAAGCGCCCTGTCGAGGTTTTCATTAATTTCTCATGTTCGGTTCTCGAGATATAAGCAACTAAAGTTGACACATTTTCTACAAAAGGTAAACTTGAACCAAGCAGGTGCTATGTCATGTATTCATATTGATGGACAATGTTTTGTTTTGTTTTTTATTTATTTATGATCCTGCTGTTTGATCTTGAATTGATTAGGGATGCTATCTTGCCCTTAAGGCAAATTAAGTTTTTAAACTTCCATTGCTCGGGATGCACTTATGATTACAACATATCACAGTTAAATTGTAAAAATATGGTGTTAAATTTTAGAGAAAACAACTAAACATTCCCATCAATGTGAATACATGACATCACGTCTACTTTTTGCAAGTTCACTTTTTGTAGAAAATATGTCAACTTCAATTCTAATATCTCGAGAACCACACATGGGAAACGAGTAAAAATTTCCCTAGTAAGCTATGTCTAGAATATGTTCCTCTTCAAAATATCAAACATAAATTTGTTCTGGACTTTTTTGTTTCAAGGAGCTGCACACCGTTGGAAATAAATTGAAATCATAACTTTTCGAATCATATTAACTCATATGACCAGTGGTCGAATGAGCCTGTAAACCTGAACCGGCCACACAGAAAAATTGGTAGCGCTACCAGCACCAATAACAGTACTGATTCAGTACTGCTATTGGTGCTGGTAGCGCTATCAACGCTTCTGGGCGGCCGGTACTGGACTAAAATTTTGATACAATTACGAACTATATCCTTGACAATTACGCATTAGTTTATACTTTACAAAAAATATATGACATTTGTATGAGAGAGAAGGCTGGGATACTTTGCCCAGATTAAGAAAAAGGCTACTTTTTATTCATGTCATATCGAATAACGTTATTTTTGGAAAATTGAAGACCATGCTTTGGATATATTTGGGGGCAAGTGCCCCCCTGTGCCCCTATGGCGAGCCGCTAATGGGCATAGACAAGTTTAATGTCAATTTAAATACGAATTATTCAAAATATATTGATTAGCATACACATGCTGAGGAAGTAAAATAAGATCAGGTGCAATGTGTAACAGACCACAAAAATACTTGTTTTCAATGATAACATGTTGATTGGAAAGGTTACATTAAAACACAAATATTCCGCCATATTTCTTGAGCTTACCATCAAACAAAACTTTCCAAAAAGCAAACTCATCCTCAAAATAATTTTTCCCTTATTTACACTTTAAGCTATTAGCAAAAGAACATAATTCGACCATTCCTAAACCAACTTCACATTTTGCACATATTAGAACATAACGTCTCCCCCTAATTGTCTGGTTTGTGTGACCAAATAAATTTTTATAAAATACTCTCTTTTTCATGAAAAAAAGGAAGAAACGGGATCACAGATTGTATAAAATAAGTGAACATAGACATTAAGCTCATGTGAAGTTTGGCCATGCGCTTTTTATACATCCTATTCACCGTGACCAGTAACGTAATTTTCATCTCTCAAAGTCTTATTTTGTGTTGAATGGTTTTTAGAATGAACGTGTATGTGGATAATATGGCATAGCCTTTACCGCAAAAAAAGAAATCAATCCCAAGTTTTGATTGACGCTATAATCAGTACACTAAAGTAATTGTAAAAAAGTTAGGCTGGATCCAATCCAATCCAAGTGATGTTCACAACTGTTAGGTACAAAGGTCGATTGAATTTTCATTCTCAAATATCTCGAAAATGCATGGAGGCGTAATTTATTTCGTATGCAGTGGCGTAGCTGGGATATTTTCCAGGGGGCAAAGCTCGAAAATTTCCCCCAAACTTTTCAGTTTCAGTTTCAGTATATTTTTAGTTTCAGTTTATTTTCAAGGTCAAGATGCATGCATTACATACAAAATACGTGAATTTATGATAAAAACAAAATTATCATGACGTCATGTAATGTTACCCAGGTTAATACATGGCCAACACGATCCTGAAGCTGCCTACTAGGCTACAAGCCTATACATCGTACATATGATTAGGACAATGTCATCATGGGCTCGTTGTCACCCCCATCCCCAGTGATTAATTAGATTAATTTTCCGAACAGATTAAATAGATTTATTTTCCGAACCAGTCCTTTAAAAATAAGGTTAACATCATACGTTTTTCCAGGTTGCAGGGTTATTATGTCTACACAACGATAAGCTATTGTTTTTAGCCCCATCCATGGATAAACACAGAGTAAGATCAGACTACAACCAGCCCGGTACTAGCTTGTAGGATGAGAGGCCACTAAATGCTTAAACTTAACCCAGGGCACTGTCAACCAATATGTTTGAGACTGGGCTGTTGTCAACTTTAGTGACCGGTGAGAAAGATACGCGGAGCGCGACCATCGGCTCGCGCGGAGCGTCCCGCCAGGGGAAATTTCGCTAAAAACACCCCAAGATTACAGGAAATGACACTCCCTGTGCCTCAGTACTGCATGCTAAGAATGCCATATTTTCCTTGTCCTGAAAACTTTCAAAGGAGACAATTTGTTCACAATATATATAAAAAGGAAAAATTGGGAACTCTAAGGCCTACCGGTATGTATTGCTGACGGTTTTAAATCGAATATAAATATAATGGTTGTGGAACGAAAACAAACGGAGATTGTGATAATTAAACGAGGGAATATTTCGTTCACGAGGCTATGATTATGTTACTATTTATTAGCAACGTATTATCCAATAGTGCATCAAGTTGATGAACATAACATAAGCTCAACAATACGTAGGGAACTATCTCAATGATGGTATCCTATGCTCCGGTCTTATAGCCTGTCAGTGTTGCGCAGTATTCGCTGAACTGATCAAAATACCCTGCATTTGTAAAGGGGAAACATTCACGCTGCTGCAGAGAGGGCATTTCTGCGGAACGCGAGTGAAGCGCGTTTCATGCTGCAGAGACACATATGAGATCTGGGGAAATAGTTTGCATGGAAATTCGAGATATGCATGAGAAATGTTTCACGATTACTTTTAGTGAGAAAACTTTAAGACATAGGAAATTAAGGTATTATTTCGTCAACTCGAAATTTCCCCAAATTCCACAAATTTCCCCAAAATATTTTCCAGGGGGCAACTTGCCCCCTCCCACCCCCCATTGGCTACGCCACTGTTCTAATGTTCATTTTTCCGAAACGTGCTCTCGCATCTCCTGAAATCCGCGTTTGACGATTTCGAGAAATAGGCCCTCGTTAAACTACGTTATACCCAGTTCTCCTCCATCCTATGTGTACAGCTAATTCGAGTAGTTTATATCACTTTTTACAAGATCTTTACTTTGTTTTGAGTTTATACAGGGAATTTTCAGAAATTTTGTCACTATTTCACAATTCCCGAAATTGACCAATCTTCCCGAATTCCTCGTTATTACCTTGAAAGGAATGGGATTGCAACTGATAGCATCATTTACATTTACATACAGTTTGAACTTACATTATCGATGGTGCGTAGCCTATGGGCATTTTCACGGTTCTTTTGTTTTTCCATCACGAATGTATGATAACATTAACGAGGATTTCCGTTGATTAAAAAACTCCACATCTGATGAAACCAAATAGCAGATGGATTGTAGGAAAACGTTTAGTGTTCTACATAAAGCGTGGTCCGAAATAGGGTTGAGACCTTCGATATCACTCTATTGACCTTTATTGGAAAACTTGAAACTGTGTGCTCTAAACTGCTATTAGTTTGTAACAACAATTATAATTACATAGTTTGAAATAACCAAATAATGCAAAATTATGAAGAAAAAAGTAGGCTAAATGATCTATTTAGTGAAAGTAAAAAATAAGCTTTAGAAAATTTTAGGGCGGCGCGCGCCGGGTGCGCCCCGCCAAAATCCGCCGCTGCGAAGGAGCATCGGGTAGGGGAGGGGACTGTAGAAAATGTTGGGGTTTTTAAAAATTAGCACAATAAGCCTTTCAGAGAGCTTTACAAGGGCAGAATGAGAACCCAAAGGTTTAAGTAGCCTATGGCCTACATGTGCATGATGAAATTGTCAAGTTGAAAGCAGCTCCTGCTGAAAGCTTCAAGAACTTTACAATTAAGAGTTGAAAGTATATGCTCAGCTTATAATGTTTATTGCCACAGCAGCAAATTATGGTCTCACACTCCCCACTTTCCCCATTTGAAAGTCACTCTTTGCAGGAAGTTGTTATTTAGTGCAACGCCCTGTCTATACATCAGTTACCTGAACAAAATAAATAAACAACAAACAAATTAAATTGAAAAACAACGGTGACCATATATACGGGAGGTTTAATTTTCTATGAGGCGGCAAGCATTTTTGTCCGAATTATGTCACCGTTTATCATGTTTTGCCCAAATAGACCAACTGCTGTTGCCCGAAATGGGAAGGCGAGTGCCCCCCCCCCCTTGCACCCCGCCTCGTATGCCAGACAGTGACAATGTAATGAGTAACTTAAAATAAATGTGGAATAACCAAAACAACAAGTAAATGATGTTCAGTGTAGGTCTAATTGACCGAAATTACAACGAAGAGCATTATAAACTGATAAAGGTGCACTGCAGCCTCTTGAAAACAGCAAGAGTTGTCTAAATATGCTTTTTCAAATGACCAAAACAATCCCGAACCCACGGGGACCTTAGATGGCCCCAATGATGGTGCCAACTATCAACAAGTTTTTCATGTGATTGAAAATCATGCACCTGTCTACTAAAGAGCGTTTTTATTTGTATATTTTTGTTATACCTAGCCACTTACAAGTGAAATGTTCTTTGGCAACCTTTTAAACTGTCGATTGGTGCAATATGGTAGCCGCACATGATGGCATTTTTGTTGCTAAATTGCCCAATTTCTTATGAAGTTTTGCTAACTGCGTAGTTTTATTGAACTTTAGTGGTTGCAAGTGCGATTACGTAATCTGTGTTTTGGGAGTGCTAAGATTGCGGCACGGTGACTTCAAAAATACTGCCACAAGGGCTATCCAGGTTATTTAAAGAGGTCAGTGGGTTATACTCTGGCCCCTGAAAAATCATGGAATGCCAAAAGGACCAAATTTCTCTGCACAACACAATATACCGTAACAAGAAGTGAAAATATTTTTATAAGTTACATTTGTATTAGTTTGTATAAGTTACATATCAAATGAAAATTCTTCAGGGATGTTTATAGGGTAAGAGAAATTTTGCAAGACTTCGCTGATCTTCCAAATTCCATTCTCCCGAGTCTTACTTTGCAACACAAACACCTGTCTCCGAGAGACACACTGTCCGAACAACTGCATAAGTGCAAGAGCAGTCACCACAGATTTACTTTGAAACAACAGCTAGTTCTCACTAATAGCCTATGTCTTTTTTCCCTTCCATGAACCTCTTCATATTTCATCACTTGCAGGGAAAATGCAGTCACCCTCAAGATGGATTAGTTATAGACAAATACTATCTTATATTTCATGAAGGCTCTTGAAAATCATATGACAATATTCGGTATTGGCCTTTAAATACCAGATGAGCTGCGTACATACGTCTGGTTTTGGAAAAAGACTTAATCAATTAAGGGAAATTTTGTACCGGTGTACATCGAATTGACACTACTTGTGCACGGTAAGCTAAGTACGGTAGGCTACTATCATGATATCAAGCAAACTGATATTTGCACTGAGTTTTTGGTGATTTGCATTGAATAATAAAAATTGACCACCATAACACTTTTAAATAAGGGGTAGAAGCCACGTATTAGTTCGCTTAAAAGTTCTTTGCTTGTTACTCGGAAAAACTTGTTCAGGAGACACAACTGTCTGTCGACGAATCAGCGCTTATTTTCATTTTAGTGACTGTTGGCAGCCATAACTGGGGTTCATCAGCCTTAAATCGTCTTCATTTATTGTGTTCATGAATTTCAAACCCTCATATTCAGTGAAATTAAGGGAATAAAGATACAATTTAGTGTACAACCATTCATGATACAGGTAAGAAAGGAAATTGAAAGATTAAAAGGTGATAGACCCCAGCTAGCTATGGACGACTGAAATCAGACCATCACTTGCTGTCCGGATTCGTCTATACATCCATCCTGGGAATGTTTGTTATGGACGGTAATCCTGCTCTTCTTCCAAAAGTCTTTATCTCAGCGCCTAGATCTACAGTGTACGGCGATGCATTGTCGAAATTCCAATTAGAATATCCACCCAAACCATTTCCGTTGCCGACCATCATGCAAATATATGAAATGATACATTTTGTTACTAGTCACAATTAATGTAATTTCACTATTTTCTTTTGAGAATTTTGTCACAAACATACACTGGATATGTTTAAAAGTTATTCGGAAATAAGCCAAACCTGATGAAAATAAGTTAGGCTGCTTATAGCAGACGATACGAAAAATATGGATAAAAAGTACCGAATCTAAAGGTAAAGAGAAGTCCCCCAACTTGAAGTAGTATAGTAGACTATCCTGTTTCATGATTGGCTCTTGAGAGTCATGTGACAATATTTTTTGTCCTCAGATGTGAAATTAACTAAGAGTTACTGGCGCTTAGTTTACCTTGAATTTGCAATATTGAAGTCCTAAAATATTATAAAAGAGACTTTGAAGAGAAATAAGTAGGATATTGTGATATTTAACTGTTGCTTCAAAGTAAGTTTTGGGCGACTGCTCTTGCCCTTTAACTGTCATTGCCAGTCGTTAATTTAAAAGTTTTGATTAGAGCTGAAAACTGTCCTTGAAAATCAAAGTGGATCACAGTAAATTTTAAGAAAGGCATTTTTTCGGATACTTGGTTGTGAAAGGGCCACATCCCTTCAGTAAGGTAGGTCAGTCCCTATCAACAACAGGAGGAAAGGGACCTGTCAGTCTGGCTAACTTTGATACTTGAATGTGACTACTATGCTTTCAAGATATTACTTTCGTGTCTCCTCCAACAGCTCCATGACCATGAGTGATATTGCATTGTGGAATTGAACTGAAATACATTACTTTGTGTTGGTTCCGTTGTTTATTTAGCTTGAGTGGTTTTTAAATTATTCGTGTGCATTCGTAAAATATATCTAGGTCGTTACGTGGCCAATAAAGCTCACAAGAAAAATTTGTTCAGTTTTCATTTAGGCTCGCAACTTATTTTGTTTCAAGTCCAGGTACTGAAGTTTTATACTTTATTAAACAGTGCCACAGTAATGTGTGACGTCTCATGCATGGCTATCATAATTCATGAATAAACTTCACCGATTAGAGATTCAGCCGGGTTCTAGCGTGTGGTTTGTGTGTTCGCTTCTCGGTCAATTGGCTAAGATTATGGATCATGACCTTTTCAATTTTCATCAAATCTGGCTTCTTCCCAATGGTCAGTGCCAGTTTTATGAGAAATTCGTTGATTTCTCCTGCACAGTCGCATGAAATTCACAGGAGCTATTCACCACCACGTTGTATGGCATATGACCTGGTCTGCTATTACTTCAGCAGTCTTCGCCGACAGCAGGATTCATGGGCGCAAATCCCGGGGGGGGGGGGGGGGGCCTTCGCCCCCTCAAGTGAAAAAGTGGGGGGCCAAATCGTAATTTGGCCCCCCAAAAATTTGAGTAGACCTAAAAATATGGTCACCTTTTTTTTCGTTTTTTTTTCGTTCGAAAAACAGTTTTTCTGAAGCTTCAGAAACGCTAGAACACAAGAGCTCCCGGGGGCTTCGCCCCCTGGACCCCCACAGGGGCTTGGCCCCTGGATCCCACCAGGAGCCCTTTGGGGCTTCGCGCTCGCGGTGCCCGCCAAGCGTGCACAGTTTAATACTCATGGGCACATCATAAGGATTTTCGCCCCCCCCCCCCACTCTCAAACAGAGATTTGCGCCCCTGGCAGGATTCAACTTACAGTAATCGGATTTAGGGCAATGTTCATATTGTTCATTTTTTAAATAATACCATACGATTAAATGAGGCGGTGATATAGTTGATAACTGTAATGTGACTTTACAGAGTGAAAGTTATGTTGCATGACGTCATCGAGATTGAAAATCTTGGAATTTTCTCTCATCCATTTTCTCTCGTCCATTTTCCACCTTTTACTGAAGAGGTTAAACGTGCTAAAAGCCCGTTTGCATGATCCTTCGTTCGCCTATGCATGTACATCGCCATTGCTTCATATAAGCACTCTGTACCCTGGAGTTACCTCATCGGAAGTCGTAACTCATGCCGACTAAGCAGTTCACATCACTTGATATGACTGGGAGAATTATCAGATACAAACTACCATGAAATGTACACAGTTATTGGCCAATTTATTTATTTTGTATAACTTTATATAAACCAGTGATACTGGTTTTAGAAAATAGTAACAAATATTAAGGTGAATCTCCTGCTTTTACGTCCCAATATAGATCAATGAATTTTTCGTAACAAAGTAGAAGTAATTTAGTATCCTTTTTCATTTGTGACGTAGGCCCACTTGTGAGCCCCCATCTGTGTTACACATATGTCGACACTGAGTATATCCAAGCAATTGCACAAGGCTAATAGGAGAAAAATCTTTTTTGCTACTCACTCCTTGATGTACCATCCAAACAATGACTTCAAGGAGCAAGATGTCGACACAGTCTAGAGGAAGTCGATGCCGTTGTGCGTGATGCTCCGCGTAAGCAATAGAGTAGGGAAAACAAACCAGTGAGCCACAACTTCAGTGAAAAAAGGGCGCTGGCCGGTTTGACTCGAACCAATAGGTTGGAAACTGGGCCGTAAAACTGCATCTAACTAACTAACTAACCCAGACAATTACTTCCAGTCAAATTTCTCTACCTTAAAAATTTCTTTTTTGAAAAATTAACCACTTGAAACCTACCCGGGGTTTATTCTCATAGGCCTTAATTGCGTCATCTTCCAGAAACTGTTGGCATTGCGGCATTGCAATTTTGTTTTCTGTAACCTTTAACCTGTACAATGATCCGCAATTGCAAATGCGAAAAACCCGTTTTTTTTTTGTTTTTTTTTTTTTATCCGTAATCCAACACATTTTATGTACTATTTAGTGTAAGGAAGCAAGATCAGGTGGTGTACCAGCTGATATAAATATTATTTTTTAACAGTTTAATTGGTCAGAGCGTGTGCACAAGTTGCCAGAAAATTAAAATCTGAATTTTCGGACACATGTTGCGATACAAGTTGAGGATGATTTTTGCTCTGTACACACTGGCAACATACAAAGTCTTTTGGCAACTTGCGTCGACACGTGTCCTGAATTGTGTCCAGCGTGCACATGGCTTAACATCGCTGAGGAAGTCATTTTATAACAGTAAACACATGCATATTACGTGCATCTTCCTGGTAAGAGGTGATTTTCTCTTGCCCATCTACTACAAAAAGTAATTGAAAAATTTAATCTGTCTCTTCCAGTCAAGATGCCTTAGTCTAAGACTTGCTACTGTTGAAAATGTCAATATAGAAATGAAGTACACCATCCACTCGTTTCCAGAGAACTACAAACCTGAAAGATATAAAATAATATTTCAATATTATTATTGGGGAACCAGAAAAGTATTTATAAAACTGTACAAAAAGTGAAAACAGACGAAACTACCGTCGCCTGCATAGCTGGAAAACACATATGTTCCCTGTATTCATCAGTGAAAATCGTTTTGTAGCTATTTTTGAGAGGACAAGGCTGTATAAGTCACTTTGCAACGTGTTTCCAGGAGTAAACTGTAGAGGGAGTTGTCTAACAACTCCTTTGGCGTTACTAGTACTGCATAACATATTTCAGTTTTTTAGTAGTCCTGGTTAGGGTGAAAGGTAAGTGAACTATCAGTGAGACTAAGTGGAATTTTAGCAGAGAAATTACCTAAGATTGAATCGGAAACCTACAGACCTTGAGTGGAATCAAAGTTACAATGCAGTCATCCCAACTTGAATTATATAGGCTGTTTCATGAATGGCTTATGAGAATGAACAATAAATCCCCTCGTCAAATGTTCCAATTTTCGTTCAGTAACTGCTTGCTTTACCTTGAATAATGTGATGACTAGGTCCTAAAACATCATTAAAGATACTCGAATGAGAAATAACAGGAAAATTGTGAGATTTAGTCAGTTAGATGAGGGTCATGACGTTTTATGGCCCAGTTTTTAACTGGTTTAAGTCCTGCCAATGTCTTTTTTCCAGTTGTGACTTTCTTGCTTGTTTTCCTTCTTCATTACTAAAAGTAAGCACTAACCATAATTGTAGTAGGTTCCATTTTTAAAGGTACCGGTAGTTAATTCTCACCCCAAACTGCAATTTTTGAAGTAGCCTACAGAAATTTTAAATTGACACAGCTCTTTGACTGGCAGCGAATTAAAATAAAATGCAGAGTACTGTAGCTCATATCACAGATCTTGCGTTGAGAATATTCTTCTCACAAATTGGGCCTTGTTTACTCATCCAGAGCAATAAAATGATATTTTGTTTGTATGAGGGTGAGTTTGAGACAGTGGTGGTAGGGGCTTTAACAAGTAGGCTAATAGATGAACTGTCTTGGGTGAGAGTAATGGCCTTTTAGTCTTCGGTATGCCCCGTCCAGGAGGACTTGCCGAACCTCCGGCTGCAAGTCAAGTTGGATGCTGTATAACTACTTGACCATGTAGTCAGTAAATATTAATATGCTATTTGAAAAGCTTTTGTAAGGAATTTCTCAACTTAATAATCTGATACGTTTTTCAAGTTAAACAAGTAACCAACCATAAAAGAGTGAACATAGTCATTTTTCTAAAAGACTGAAAAGTGTGACTTAAATAACTCCAGTAGAGTGTTAATTTACTCCAAGCATAGTGAAATTCACTCTAAGAAGAGTGAATATGTACAATTTAAGAGTGTCTGAATGGATCACTGTTTTAAGATCCATGCACGTTCTCTATCTTAAATGAAACTTTGCTTTTTCAGAGTGAATTTCACTCTTCTTGTAGGAAATTTTCTTTCCTTTCATTTTTAGAGTGTAGATATATAAATTTTAGTATTACTTACTTCCCCGAATCTGCTTCTGTCCCATCTTCCAGATAAAACGTGTACAATCCCCTAGAGTATATGACATCCCCGCCAGCTGAGCCTACCTCCTCTTCAACAAGTTTCACTTTTTCACAACCTGAATCATGAACAGACTGGAACAACTTTGCAGCGGCTAAAATTTAAAATAAGACGAAACATTGAGTTAAAAGGAGTACAGGACTAAACTTTTGCAGATCAAAACATTCGTGAATATTTGTGGCGGTAAATATAACAGAGCCTATTGAGATATCACGTAAACATATCATTATTCCTAGTATAGCTGAGCAAATTTGATAAAAGCATGGTTTCATTGAATGCTAAATTCAGTGCAGTAGTCGTGAACACATGAATATCTAAGAACTCCTGTGTACTATTCCTTGGTTTTTATCTGTGTAACTATACTCGCTCCAACCACAAATCTAAATTGAGACAGAAGCAGTAGGAAAATCGAAGCGCAAGAAATGTTGAGGAACCAGCTAATCAACAGATGAGGTTTGGTGGAACAATAAATTATGATGAAATGTTACTTTCAGGTCAGTAGCAACGGTAATTGACGAAGGAGGGGATGGGAGCGGTGGGAGGGGCGAATGACAGAGGGAGAAACGCACCACGAAAATATCAAAAGGCAATGGTAATATTCATCCTAGTGGAGGAATTTTGCTCATCCCCAACCCCCTTTGGCTGCAGGCCACAATTGGTTGCTTGATTGTAGGATGGAAGCATGTTTTCATTGTTGCCAATGATAACGTAATAATAGACCATGTGAGATTTGGAACATTGTGAATGTGATATGTTACTCAGACTCCAGATAAGCATACGGAGTATATTTTTAAGTTCCACAAACAGGAAACAGAGTAACAGATTTACCTCTAAAAGGTTATACCCGAGTGACACAAATCCAACATAACACTGAGATGAAAATGTGGCTGACGGTGGCGTTAAAAGTCAGTTTCATTTTGACAACGAAAAAACATATATGCCTAGCATTTGGGGTGATGTAAACAACAGAACCAAAGGAAAGTTCTATTGCAAACAGACATAAATAAATTGTACAACTGTCATAACCTTTTAAAAGGGGTCAGGTCAAGTTGTTGTTCAACGCTCATCCAGGGAGTACGTTCTCAGCGGCGATGCGCACTGTTTAACAAGAAATCTACTAACTGGCTAACGATAACCTTAATCCCAAACATAATCCCTAACCCGAACAAAGAATACAATCGGTACAATACAATGACAAGAGCCAATCAAGAAACACCTTGTTAAACAGTGCGCATCTCATTGGAATAGGCCTATATTTAATGCCTATGACAGAATCTCTCGTCTTAAAACGGTAATGTATGTGAAGTATGGTGTTGAAGTGAGGATGAGGCAAAATGATCCGTTGATGTTTGTTTTGTAAACTTGAAGATAAACATTTATGTTGACATTTCGCTCTTTATACAGAAAAGATGAGGAACTATGCATAGTTTTTGGAAGGAAACGTCGCCATGATTATTCGTTTCAAATATTCTGCAGCCAAGAATGCCATAAAATGTGTTGTCACTCCAAAAATTTATCGGAATACAAAGATTGCCATTTTAATATAGTAACATATTTATTTGCAATTTCCTCTTACGCGTTTGCTATAAACTTTTGTTGACAAATGTTGCAACCAGTCCTTCATCTCAAACTAAGTGGAATTCCCTTTTCAATTAGAGTGAGGCTGACTGGCAATCCATCTATTCTTCCCCTTTTAGATCACCTGCAGAGAGCATGCTGCAGTTTTTTCCAGTTCCGTTTTTTTTTTAAAAACGAATTCTAGGCACTAGTAACTTATTATTTTAAAATTAGAATAATAGACAACGCACTTTGTACCTTTTGTGGCACAGAGAATGAAACAATTGAACATTTATTTGGGTACTGCAATATTATTTCAAGTTGTTTACTCGATGTGGATTCATGCTGCTCGGTGAGCAATTTGTTTTCTCTTTGTTTACAAACTGCTCCAGACCCACCATTATAATTTTTTAACCCTTTACCGTTGTGCTCCGATCGGGGCATATTTGCGCGCCTCGGGAGTGGGCGGAAAAGCGGACGTAGCCAGCCCCGCATCGGCTTCCGTAGGCCATTGGCCCCGTGACCTTAAACTATTGTCTCTCTCGCTCTTGTGCACGAATTTTCGGGTAGCCACTCGCAGTTTCGAGCTCCGCGTGAAACAGTAAAGATGGGTGACAGCCGAGCACTCCGCATGAGTCCAAAAGGACCCGAACAACGGTAAAGGGTTAAACTATCACTTGAAGCACTTTATTTTTCAGGCAAAGTTAAGCAGCGAGGCTTCAAATTCGACGGAATTTCTTCACAATTTCAAATTTGAATTACAAGAGGAAAAGCTAATACAGGGAAGATAAAAAAAAAAAGATGTTTTTATTCCTTTTAAAATTACAGTCTGCTTTTAGTTCATGTGCATTTTTAAGAGAATGGATGTTTTTAAATCCAAGTTTCAGCTCCAACTATTGGACGCATATTCAATTGTACCTTGATTTATTCATAAAAGAGTAATCATTTTATGTTGGCTTGTTTTCTATGAAAAAAATTCATGTTTACCAGAGTTCTGATACTATTTCTATATGTATTTCTTGTAACAATGGACAATGGATAGTTGTTACGGTTTCAGCTTTGCCCAAGTTGATAGAATAAAGATGGAATTTTTAAAAGAAAAAATATTTATTTGTAGTTTCTTACTCACCAGCTCGTCCCTCCAACATTGAAGAACCCGTGGGCATTACTTTGCAATCTTCGGTGTAGAGTTCACTCATTCCATTAAAGTTTCTAGCAACAAACAGATCCATAAACTTCCTATCTGCATCTTCTATCTCCTCTTTAAGGCCTGTAAAATGAACCAAAGTATCTTTGCAAAAAGGAGTATTGGATGTGTATACTTATTTTACTTTTATCTTTTGGAGATGAGTGGATAAGTCAGGTGACATATTTAATCGATGTAACGTATCGGTGTTTGGGAGCTGATCCCTTGTCGGGTCACACGGTAAGGTCAGCACTCAGTTTAAGTGACCATTTGATCCTGCCTCCACCAATTAACCAGATTTGATATTAATTATTGAGTTGGTTAGCCATATCACAAGAAATTGCAATTTATGAGTCATGCTTGTGGCTTTCCGAGAGATAGTTTACAGATTTTCAAACAGTTTTTGTCAAAATAGTTGCTAGCAATTTTGTGCTAATAATTTTAAGTGATACGTTGTCGATTGTGGGGTTTTAGCGCAAAGAGCCAAAAATTCGGAGGAAAATCATTGTAAAATATGCAGGTTCAGCTTAAGGTGGTACTAGGAATTTCTTGATGGGGGACTAAGTGACGAAGGGAACCAGCGAACAGAAGCTGTGAAAAAGGAGGCCCAATGGACTTATGTTTGACGTTAAAACTGGCCTGCTTTGTACAAGCTTTTTGCTTTTTCAGACTTCCTCCACCGTTTTCTGTTATTTTATATTTGCTCCTATTGTTTGTGATTTTTGTAGAAAATAAATGAAATGAAATGAAAGCTCGGTAAAAACTTTGGGTTCAAGATACAAGGAGACGGTTTGGTTTAAGTCAGAAAAGTTGGAAAGTTTTTCGGTTTTTCATGGCACTATTTGTCAGCTCCTTACATACAAAAGTTAAACGTCGTTGGGTGAGTATTTTATACTCTATTGTATAGTCTCCGGTGGACCTGAAAATTTCTCTGCTCTAGAGCACTGCGAGAGATACAACATTAAAACACTTCAACATATCTTCCGTTCGTAAAAATGTTGGCTACGAGGAAGAAACTACACTAAGAATCTTGAAAAAGGAATAGTAAAGAGGGGATAACGCTTCGCAACAATGAATATTACTGTTTACCGAGAATAACGCCTATAAGAAAGAATTTTAAGTAAGAGTGGCTGAATCGTTAAACAAAACCTCCATGTTGAACAGGGAGTTGATACAGCAAAGTACGTCAAACTGAAGATGAAATCTCGCAGGGCACAAAATGGAAATTTGCAGATAGAAAAAAAAATTGCTGCAAAACTGCATTCATTACTAAACCTCTGTTGTATCATTTTTACTCCATTGATTAGAAGTCACCTAAATATGAAATAATCTTCATTTTCGATGGATTTTCTTCTTTGGAAGAGCAGTGCAGGTTCGCAACTGAGGACCCTCTCCACCTGTCTTGCTTCAATTGAGTTCGTTGGAGTTTTCACCTGTATGCAGATCTGTTCCAGGGACACAATACTTCCTAATGTCAACTATATGCCCCTTTCTTCATTAGGATAATTGCGCCATTAAGCATTTGTTTTAATGTTAGTTGCTAGGGACCGTTGCATCCCACCTTAAAATTAAATTAATTAATAGACGAATCCGAGCAGTTAGTAAAGGCGGCCATTAATGGGGTCCTTCAGCCTGAAATTTTCTTAACTTCATTATCTATACACAATTCTAAACCATTATATTCAGTGAAATTGAGGGAAACAAGTTGTATTGTAATGTTCAATCATCTCTGATACTGTGAAACAAAGACTTTGAAAGATTAAAGCCGATGGACCCAAGTTATGCCTGATAAAATCAGACAATCACTTGAACATTCGGATACTCACTGCACGGGCTCTTGAAGACTGGGCACAAACTGACAAAGTACAACTTCTGTGCTCGTATCTTTAGTGTCTGAAGATAGCAACAGCACGTAGGGCTACCTGCATGTCTAGACGATTCTAACCAAACATCAAGGCAATACATGGAGAATTATGTACAAACATTGTCTGTAGACACCATTATACATTATGTCCATGAACATCGTCATGCATATGTTTTCAACACTAGACTTATTGGGAAAATAAGATATTCAGCTTAAACATTATTTGACTACAACATGAACATTGTGATACGTTGTCATAACAAGGAGTTAATTTATTAGAGAAAGATGATCTGAAAGAAAGAGTGACGTACCCATACAAAACCTAACTCCCAATAGACTTGTCACAAATCTAAATTAAACAGAAATTTCACATGGAAAGTGTGCCAGATGAATCATTTCATACTTGTACCCCGGATAGCAGATTGGCAGCAATTAATGATGACGTGCCTTTTGTTCTGAAAATAGAGCAGCCTAGGCTAGCATTTTCCCGAAACTGATACCTTAATCTTAAAATCGACATTTCATTTTTGGGGGGAATGTGGAGAGTAGGGAGGGAACAAGCCTCGCTAAACAGCTTAATATATTTTTGTAAACATGCCAGTATATAATAACTATGTAACATTGTTCAAAAATTTGCACAAAAACACAATACATTTTGGCAAGGTTGTACAACCTAGATTTTATACAAGTAAACCGCTGTCAGGCTTCACTCTAACTTTACATTTCTTCTGACCCAATCTTAGTTCTAGCCAATTTTGTAATAATTAAGGATATTTATTACCGCTTTCGGAAGATTGAATGCATATATCATACTTATGGATTTCAATTCGAATTTATGAAGTATGTAGGATGCGTTGTCATTCCTCAGTGTAATACAGGTATGTGATAAACATTTAATGTATTATAATTTTTGATTTTCAACTTCAAGTGATCATATTTCACTACTGATGTGTTTGAAAGAAGACCTAATTACCTGATTACAACAGATACATTATCCTGCATTTGTATAAATATACAGTAAAGTATCCTTCTTCGCAGGTGTCGAAGAAAACGCAGACCTCTTTTTACTTATTGCATTTTCTTACATGTGGCCAGTAATATACTTGTAATGGATAAACCACGGTGGTGATCAACAAATATTAGTTCAGGTGTGTGATGAATAGTATATGTTTGCCATTAGGTGATTAAAAATTTCTTCTGAAATTTAAAAAAAAATCTTTTCCAGATTTTTCCTGACAAGAATTTCGTAATGTTCACTGTATTTGCCATGTTTCTTTAAATTTCGATTTTTTTCACAAACCATAAAATCGTCCAATAACAGAAAGCAAATTTACTTTGATGAATTTACTTTGGAAATGCGGCCAGATGCAATTGACGTTTCGACGCTTTTCTGTATAGTACGGATTGCTAAGTATAACTTGTCGATGAAGATTCTTGGTTGGTTGTGGGGTAAATGTTTACCACAGAAGCGATTCCAAATAACTAATATTTTGATTTCATAATCTCTAATTATAAATTTGAAAGCAACAAGCCTGTATTTCCGACAATTTCCATTTCTGACCATCTTAGAGCCACATTTCTTAGTTCAACCAGGGAGCTATTGTTTGGTTCAACATTATTAGTAAAAATTGGGCCAAAACACACTGGTTAAGAAGAAATTTCATTATCGGCTATGACGAAAGCGCTAATCCTTAACCCTAATCCCTAACTCTAACAAAGAACACAATAGATACAAGAAAATGACAATAGCCAAACTCCTTGCTAAACAGTGGACATTTGGCGTCCGCGTCAACAGACGGCGGTACTTAGAAAAATGGCCTACCAGTAAATAGTGACGAAATGGTAACTCATAATTTAAAAGTAAATCTTGGATAAAAATCCTAGCCATCCCTGATATGGCAATAAGGATTCCTGACAATGAATTGAATACTTACTCGACATAGTGAAATCTTCGCCGATGTACGTATTGTGCTCAGTAAATTCACCTTTTGAAAGTTTCTTTCGTTAAGCACTGAGGCGAGACGTAAGTAGCAATGGCATAGAATGGTTGTATCAGACTTCCGTTTTGGTTGAACTTCATAGTTGTGAAATTGTTTACACTTCATGGTTGACTGCCTACAACAAGAAATACAAGAAATTCAAATAAAAGACTAGGAATGTAAGATTCTGAATAGCCCAGGTTTATCCCCTGGTTTACGAAGTAAGGTATGAAGAAGTCGGTTATACGGCATTCATAACCTCTTGTAAATATTATGCGACTGACATAAAACGAGTACCCTGGGAATTGTATGGTAACTATAGAATCAGGGAGCTGTTAGGACGTTGATTTTTCCAGGGACAATCAACGCTGCTAACAGCTCCCTGGTTGTCCCAATTATCAAACGTCATCAACCTAGGCTCCATATTGACAGTTTATTTCTTTTTCTCACAAACCATTTATGAGCATTTTTAAAAACGTTTTGCTAACTATATATGATACTATTCGTCAGAGATAAGATCAATAGCATTTGTTTGAAACAGACGCGAAGCCGAAGGGGGGGGGGGTTCCGGGGACTCATGTCCCCTCCCCCACGACGCCTCCTTGGAGAACAAAATAGTAAAAAATCAAGACATTAAAAGTGACTAAGAGTCTTATTATTTTCAAGGAACATGTTTTGCACCATCTCATCTGTAAACCTTAGAAACCAAATTGATCTCCAAGGAACTCCTTCCCCTTACACCCTTCCCCCATTTTATACTCAAAAATCCCCTGGCATGAGACAATGCTGGCCACACTTCTGCAGGCACATGCCAAGAAAGTAAAGCACGGATACTGAAGAAGCTAATGCACATATTAGCGGGTACAAAATTTTCTTTTTGGGACTTAGGGGAGGGCTGCATATATTTGCTGAGTTGCTTTGGTTTCTGACACGACGCGGAGCGTCACCATAATTTGGCACGGAGCGGGTACAAAAGTGTTAGAAATTGTGACGGTGTCGGACAACCGGAAATCGCATTTTTCAGTCCTGGAAGAAGAATATCAGAGGTGTTAATGCTGAGCTTTACGTGCAATAAAATGCTTCCTTCACATAAAAAATGAGATTAATGTGGAAAATAAAAAGAAAACGAAATGTGTCACTACCATTTTCCGGTAAAAGGTTTGGATACTCTTAACGCCTGAACATTCTACCGTACTCCCCAGAACTTCTTGCAACGTTTGCATGAAATGTATATTCTACCATTCCGTCAACAATCTTTGACGGAATTTCGTTTTGCAGTAGCATATGCCCTCCTTTAGAGGTTTTACCAAAATTTTAGTCTTTGAACCAAAAGAAATAACAAGCAAATAGACGCCAAACTTAAAATGCCGCGGGGAATCCCCGTGGTGGCCGAAACCACTGACCTCAGTAAAGGAATATACAGTCGCCGAAACGGAGAGGCGGAGGTGTAGTTCATTGTTCAGTCGTTTTAGAGGCCATTATGAACGTAAAAGTCTTCCGGTTGAATAAATAAAATGACTAATGAATAAAATATCCCAAATATTACAAGTATGATTTCCCATACATTTCTCTTCAAGGGAAAGTTTTTCTTCTTCGGAGCTTCCCAATTCAGAACATTTGAACAGAAACGCAAAACCTCTAGTGAAGTTCATCATTGACGGATTGAGTGGGATTGAAGAATACTTCTACCCTTATAGACTAATCCGGACAGCAAGTGATGGTCTGATTTCATTCGGCCGTAACTGGGGTTTATCACCTTTTAATCTTTCAATTTCCTTGCTTACCTGTTTTATGGATGGATGTACATTAAATTTTATCTTGATTCCTTCAGTTTCACTGAATATAAGGGTTTGAAATTCATGTAGACAGTAAATGAAGTCGATTTAAGGCCGATGGACCCCACTGCCTACAGTCACTAAACGCTAAAGACAAGCGCTAACCGGATTTGTCTATTCCTATTAAATTTTCACAAGAGCAGATTTACGCACCGACGTCACTGAGTTGCACGTCTCTGTTTTGCCATCCAAGCGCCCATTTTACAACAATTGTCACTAAGGTGGTGTTGTCCAAGCGATTCGGTAACACAACGCGCTAACGTCATATGCGTTAGGCACGTGACGTCGGCGCTTTTCAACAGTAATCCCAAAGATATTATAAACGTAGATACCAAACTCCTATCCCTACACTGTTAGACGCGCTGACTCCTCACGGAGGCCGAATCGGAGGGGCGGAAGTGCTGATCACTGATCAGTCGTTTTGAAAGCTAACAGTGCATTGATATCTTCCGGTAGAACAAATATGTGTGATTTTAAAACATTGCAACTCCTGCAAACACAGTTCTTCAATAAATTACACTCACATGGAACAGTTTAAGGCTTCTTCGTCGACTTTCTACCTAAGAACATTTGAACATAAACGCACAACGTCTGGTTTGAAGTTCATTGGCTTACTGGCTGGTCAGTTTCTATGGTATCTTCAAAAGTGCACATCTATTCACGCGTTTACATTCTTACCCGCTTACAACACAAAAGAAACGACTGCGTTCTTTTTCCAAAGCACGCGGAAGTACGCGTCAATTATTCCGGACTTCACACAAAGAAATGCATTGTACGCGTACAGAACTCGCTTTAAAAAAAGCACGCAGGCTGACATCTCGTCACAATGGAATTTTCTGTTACGCATGTTTCATTGCACACGCAGATAACCGAACAGAACTGTGCGCATGTCAAATGAACACTTCCGCCCCTCCGATTGAGCCTCCATGAGGAGTCAGCGCGTCTAACAGTGTAGGGATAGGAGTTTGGTATCTACGTTTATAATATCTTTGAGTAATCCTAAGCATAGGATTTCTGTGATGAAAATCCATAAACTGAGCTATTGGTAAGTCCATGAATTTCAATCCATACAGTCGTGTATGTGTTCGATTTAGCCGGCTCAACTGGTTCAGCCAGCGATCGATATTTCGGAAAGGTGATCTTAACGTCATCAACACGTCACAACTTTTTTACAAGCGTGTGGTGACATTGGGTATGTTGTCTCAAATAAACGCGGTTCAAACAGATTACTATAACGAGCCGCCGGGACAAGTTTGTTCTTTTACTTTGGCACAACCTAATAACTGTTTTGTGGCAATTGAATACGCTAAATCCATGAAAGATTATAGTTATAAGATGTAGGTAAACTGCGATGACATTTCGATCAAAATTTTATTTGTGTTTGTACTTTTGTAGAAATGTGGGTTGAAATGATCGGCTACTGTTTAAACAAAAGACCGCTGAAAATGATCAACATTTACGAATCCGCAAAATGTTAGGAACACTAACCCTGACCCTAATCCCTAAACCCAATCTAACCCTAACCCGCCGAACTCTATGCAAAGATATTACAAGCATAGATACCAAACTTAAAATGGTGCGGTGACTCCTCACGGAGGCTGAAACAGAGGGGCGGAAGTGCTAATCACTTCGCTTTGAAAGCGAACAATTAATTGATATCTTCCGATAGTGTAAAAACGTGATTTTTTAACATTGCAATTCTTGCAAACACCGTTCTTCAATAAATTTCATTTACATGAAACAGTTTAAGGCTTCTTCGAGGCCTCCTACTTAACAACATTTGAACATTAACGCACAACGACATGTTTGAAGTTCATTGACTTACTGATTGGTCAATTTCTATGGTATCTTCACAAGCGTACATCAATGCACGCGTTTACATTCTTACGCGCTTACAACACAAAATCAACTACTGCGTTCTTTTTCAAAGCACGCGGAAGTACGCGTCAATTACTCTGGACTGCACGCGGAGAAATGCATTGTGTGCGCACAGAACTCGCTTTGAGAATGCACTCACGCTGACATCTCATCACAATGAAATTTTCTGTTACGCAGGCGTAGTTGTGCACGCAGATGACCGAAGAGAACCGAGCACATATCAAATCAACACTTCCGCTCCTCCGATTGAGTCTCCGTGGGGGTTCAGCAAGTCTAACAGTGTACGGATAGGAGTTTAATATCTACGTTTATAATATCTTTGACTCTAATCCATAAACCAAACCAAGACACTGACCCCGTTCGTGTAGTTACCTAATTCTGCGTCACCGTCGTAGTGTGAAACCTGTGTGTCATCAGAGTGCGTGTAGTACATTGTACATTCGAAGCTTCGCAATATTCTGCTTGACTGGCGTTCATTTGCAGCAACATTTCATCGCACGCTCCACGCTTAAAAAACAGCGCTCCATACAATTGCGTTAAAAATACACAGTCGGTTACGTACGCAGCAAGAGGGGCCGAAACTCGGAGGGACGGAAGTGCTCATCTCTGCTCAGTCGTTTTAGGAGCTAACAGGTAAACTGTTATCTTCCCGTAGAACAAATACGTGTGATTTCAGAACAGTGCAAATCGCAAAGATATTATAAACATAGATACCAAACTTAAAATGGCGCGGTGACTCCTCATGGAGGCCGACTCGGAGGGGCGGAAGTGCTGATCACTGTTCGGTCGTTTTGGAAGCCAACGGGTAAATTGATATCTTCGAGTGGAATAAATACTTGTGATTTAAAAACATTTCAAATCTTACGAACGCGAGTCTGTAATACATTTCATTTACATGGAACAGTTTCTTGCTTTTCGAAACTTTCCACTTAAGAACACTTGAATACGAACGCACAACGACTGGCGTAAAGTTCATGGACTTGCTGATTGGTCAGTTTCTATGGTATCTTTACAAGCGCACATCTATGCACGCGTTTACGCTCTAACGCGCTAAAAACGACAAATCGAGTAATGCGTTCGTTTTCCACGCACACAGAAATGCGCGTCAATAGCCCCTGACTTTACACATAGCACTGTATCGTGGGCGTTTAGCACTCACCGGCATGTTAAAAACGTATGAATTTGACATCTCGTCACAACGAATTTCTGTCACGCATTCCATAGCTATGTACGCAGATCATTGAACAGAACTGTGCGCATGTCAAATGAACACTTCCGCCCCTCCGATTGAGCCTCCGTGAGGAGTCAGCGCGTCTAACAGTGTAGGGATAGGAGTTTGGTATCTACGTTTATAATATCTTTGGCAAATCGTACAAACACCGCTCTCTGTTCAATACATTTCACTTATAATGGATGCTTTTGTTTTTGTGAAGCTTGTCAGTTAAGAACACTAACATGAACGCACAGCGACTGTATGTTTGGAAGTTCATGGGCTTACCAATCGATCATTTTAAGCATTTTACCCTGAGAAATTCTAAGCTTAGGATTTCTATGATTTTTACAAGCTCGCGTCTTTGCACGTGTTTATATTATTACGCGCTTACAACGAAAAATCAACTATAGTGCGTCCGTTTTCCAAGCACGCAGAAGTACACGTCAATTACCAAAGAAGTGTAATGTGCACGTAAAATGCAAGGACGCTGACATATTGTAATAACAGGATTTACTGTTACGCATGCGTAATTTTGCGTGCAGATAACCAAACAGAATCGTGCGCTTGTTATATAAACACTCCCACCCTTCCGTTTAAGCCTTCCGTTTGAGTAGCCAGCGCGTCTAACAGCGTAGGACAGGAGTTGTAATCTATGTGGCTGAACATGCATAATGCATGTCCACCAAGAAGGCGTTCTCTTTCCTTTGTGACATCATTGGTTATGCGTGATAAGGTATATAGATAGTCCTCAGTGACGCACCGTAACAGAGGGCAAGCCTGTATGTGCGTTGCCCTAAAACATGGCTGTAATACGCCATGTGAAATGCTACTATGACGTCATGTGAGAACTATCTATTGCAACATAATGGCAACACTTTTACACGCCTACACGAACGTTTTTTAGAGGAAGCATATTATGAGGCTTGCTGATAATTCATTTTGATATGTAAGTTGTCAGGACGCTGCAGAAGAACTGTGGTTTGTTAGTAAGACTTAGACACTAGAATAGAATTTATACCGGAGATGGCATTTTCGTAAGTAAATGTGTTTTCTGTTTTCACTTGAGGGATAGTTTCATAATTATAGTTGAAGTTTTGAAATATTTTCATATCCGATTTATTTGTTTTTAAGAGTTACGAAAAATTTAAATATGAAAGAATTTTTCGTTCTTCAAGTTTATGATTATCTTCCCTTGAATGACGTTGACTGTAAAAATTGCGGTCATGGGCGTCCGGAAGGGGGGGGGGGCAAGGAAGGCACTTGCCCCCCCCCCCCCCCGGAAAATCAAACTTGTGAAAAATTAATTAAAAATTTAAGTAAGAAAAAATTAAAAATAAATCATCAAAATATCTTCACTCACAGCGTCATTTTCTACTCGTGAAATATGCGGACATTTGACCAGGAATAGCAAAAGAGAAGATGGTATGCTGAATACTGAAATCGTAATTTGGGTACCATCATTCGTGACATCTATTGGAAATTTATAATTGTAAAAACTATGCCAAAGTTGTACTAGTCAGGTTTGTAGTGTGCATATGGCATCCGACTATTGATGAATGCGTTGGTCTTGGTTTGGTCCCATGCTGATCACAAGTGGCGACGCGCGGATGTAACTGGTATATACAAGGTGAATATGGGAGGGGGGGGGGGGTATGATTCATAATTGGGTAACGGATATAGGCCTATATAGGCTTTTTGACAGCGTAATTTTTATCGTGCATAGGCGTGCGAGGCCGTGACAGAGAGGCAGATTTCCCTTCAACAATTTTTTACATTGAATGGTGGCTCTCCGCTTAGATAGTGTACACAATTCAATCATCCATGAATGACCTTGCCCCCCCCCCCCTGTAAAAATTTCTGCGGACGCCCATGATTGCAGTATATAGATTTACAGAACAACAAAATAATAGGATAAAAAAGAAGGATTACAGAAACGTTCTGGAAATTTATTACAAGAATATTTCTGGAATCTTTGTTTCCCTTTATTTTTTGTTCTGTAAATTTGCAGAGATTTTGAGCGATTTTTACAGTGTTTAAACTCACCCTTCGGGAATTACCCCCACAGAAGAAACTCAAACCCGAGATTTATCATCATCTCTTGATTTCTGTTTGTCCAAAGACTGTGACCAGCAAGGAGGACTGGGACTGGGGACCTTTACCCAGAGATTAACAAATGTAAAATACATCACGTGCTTAATGATAGTGGTGTTCTACGGGTAGGCAGTGTCTATACTGTACTGCTCGTAAGAATTTTGTCCAGGTTACTACAGGACTAGCAGGCCAGTGATTTGAGGTATGGGTAAAACTATGGGTGTGAATTAGTCGTGTAAGTGTTCCCATTGTACTCGCTTAACCCTCCGTACTTTAACAGTCTCTGCATGGAAAGCCGTTTCACTGAGAAATTGTTTTTGAAACATGAATACCTCATTATTTTTCCTTTCCTGTGAATTGCCAATCTTTTGTTTCTTAACAATTATTTGCTTCTTAACAATTACACTATTGTTACAATTTATAGCACCCGCGTGTTAGTTGTTTCTAACACATTCCTGCTCCCCCTATTTGTTAAATCCGCTCCAAGTCTCTAAAGTCTTTTCAAAGTTAACTTAAGGAAGAACTTTTCAACAATTATCAGCAAGTTGACTCTACAGTACTAGGCTTACGTTTTTAGAGCACATCGTAATACTTTCTACTCTTAAGACCCGTTTTTTTTCTTTCCCTTTCTTCTCCTTTTCTTCTTTTTTGTTTCTTTGTTTTCCTTATTATTTTGAAGTTGTACACTCTTGGTCCTATTTCTATTCACCGAAGCTACCACACGTACCGTTAATCTAGTGTGCTTCCCATGTATATATATCTTGAAGTCGGCATCACTGAATATTAATCACTCTGCTGAAAACATATGGGAAAAAATTGAAATCAAAATGATTATGCTAATTAAGAAAAAGAAAACACTCTCCGGTGTATGAAGTTTAACACTATAAACACAATGGAACATCACATGAATCGGACGGATTTAGCTGAAAAGTTGCTTTTGTACTTCTTAAGTATGATTACCTTCATATGGTTAGTATGTATGATCATTACTTATACAGGCTTTGCAATAACGTCACGTAACCGCCATGCTGGAGGACATTTATGCCAAATACACGTGGTTTTGTGCCGAACGCAGTACACAGTGTGCACTGTGATATGCACGGTGTGTACAAATTCAACGAGCAAGCGCGTTCCGTATGGTTTACTACGTAGTTACATGTACTCCAACATGGCCGCCGGAGATTATTATGACGTCATGTGAAAAGCCTCTATACATAGTCCACTATTCCACCATTCAAGCATTGTCATCTGTTTCCACAGAAGTAATAAGTCATCTGTTTTTATCTTTTTCTAACATTCATATTATACAGCTTTCATCGACAACCTGTTACTTCACATCCTTTCCAAGTATTTGGTCACGACATTAATGAAAGTGGTTACTTTTCAACGTTGGATGATGGCTACGATCACACGGTCTGCCTGAATAGTGTATGTGAAAACGTTTCGTAATATTATAGTCGAAAGTTTTGTGATTTGGCTCCTTCCAAGAAATTCCATGCACTTGGAACCCCCACTTGACATATTCCTGGGTACGCGTCTGGTGTGTTATGTTACAGATGAAGAATAAATTGCTAAAACAGAATTACCTGTTAAAAACTTGTTGCTACATTAATTACATTGGACATTCATCTGTAGGGAATATATTCATCTTATAACTTTCAACAATTTTTAGCAAAAAGTCAGAACTTGTCGGTCTCTCTGGTCTGAAACTATGTAATTTCCCTCTGTTTTCTCTTTTCCCTTCATCCGTTCCCCCTTTCCTTTTTTTCCCCTTAATTTCCCCCTGTCAATCCGTTTGTTTGAGCTCATGATCCTCCCTGTCGAAACAAGCAGTGACAAGCTTGCCTCGTTGCCCTTGGACTCGGGTAGATTCGCTAGTGACGAAAGCGAAGTATTTTGTACAACGTTTATATCGCAATCAGAAGATGATCACTATAAGTGATATGGATTATTACAGTATTTGAAAGTCTCGTATCCACCAAATACGGCCCATACAAGCTGACAAGCAAATCCGAATAATGATATAATCAACGGCTGCTTCCTTTCACATGTCTGTGTAACGTCCTCGGTATGTCGTGTAGGCTAGATGTCAATTTAGTAATAGGACTAAACTCTGATTTAGGGCACAACATTTTTCTTTTTAATATGTAATCACAATACTCATTTATCAAACATAGTCACGAAGCACCTCATACTTTCCATCACAAAAATATTCCAAGTTGCTGTTGCCAATAAAATTTGAATTTAATCCGTCGAATATTTGAAACAACAAAGAAGGTTTGTAATAAAATGTACTAAAAACAGTGGCTTTTGCAGGATTTCGAAGGTGAGGGGAGGGGGCACAACATGTGATTCCCCGACTGGCTCGAATTTTGATGACCTTTTTTGGCTTTTCTGCACTTCAGTTGTTGACGACGTGACGTCGGCATACTTGTGCTATCCGAATTTTCGAGGACTTTTTTGTTTTGCTTTGTGTGTGGTTAAGGTTTGAATACTCAGTGTGCCTCCGTCCACCCCCCCCCCTTAAAAATGCTACTAACTTAAAAATAACCACTAAGTACGTCTCAAACTTATAGCAGGAAGGGGAAACTGTCTAAAGAAGTATCTTTTAACAAATGCCTTTTTTGCAGACCAATTTGTATTAAATAATAATTACATTAAAATTGACAAACGTGTAGTTTATTATGACGTATTAAAGCAACGCAGTGCTTACAAGGTCGGGGATTTTTTTAATGCCGAAGGTAAAGTCATTCCTTATAAGAACTTTGTAGGTAAGTATAATATTAGCAACTTCCCTTTTACATTATATTATGGTATTATTTATCCCCTCTACATGGAAGACGAATGTGTTTGCAAGTGGCGGCCTTAACTTAAATGAATGCCAACTCTTAAAATTCCAGTTAACAAAGAGGTCTTCAAAATTTGTGTAAAAGTCTATACTTTCACGTAACGTGCTTAAACCTAAAGCTTTAGTAAAATGGGAAAATAACTTTGCAAATATTTGTTACACCTTTAATTGGAAATTCATTTTTACCACACCATTTGTTGTTGCTCGGGATGCAAAGATTCAATATTTTCAGTTTTGATACCTTCATAGAATTATTGGTACTAATGATTTTTTATTTCGTATTAAGATCGAAGACTCACCTGTTTGTTCTTTTTGTAATGTAGAGAATGAAACTTTAGAATATCTGTTTTGGTTTTGTCCTAAAGTGAAAAGGTTTTGGGAGGAAATTTGTTCAGTTTGTTTAAGAGAAAAAATTCATTTAAATGAGACAAGTGTTCATTTTGGATATACAGAAAAGAAGAAGAATATCATTAATTTTTTCATTTTTTATGCAAAGTATTTTATTTATTCTTGTAAACAAAACAGTACAATACCAGATGCAACAACGTTTTACTATAAGTTTAAGTTTAATACTGAAGTGGAAATTTTTATTTTAAAAAAGCATAACGACGAAACAAAGGAGGATGAATATAGATTTGTTTTCAGTTTCCTGTAAAAACTTAAAAGTTAATTTCATTCACATTCATTTTCAATTTTTTCAAGATGCTGTATGCATATTGGCTACACACCATTCAAGGTTTTTTGGTTATTGATTTTGTAAAATAGACTGTAACGTTGTAATATTGCATTATACTGCAAACTTTGTTAAAAACAATTATTGAACTTGCAAATAAAAGAGGTGCTATAAAAAAAAGTCTTTTAACAAATGCACTGCAATAAAAGTGATGTCGAATATGAGACTTAGAAGTCGTCTTCCGAATGAGGACCAAGAAATTTTGGGCCTGATGCGCGCTGTTTAACAAGGAATTTCTGATTGGTTGTTGCTTTTGTATTATATCGATTGTTTTCTATTTCGAAAATCCTCCCGACTCTCTGACAAAGATGCGTTCGGCGAAACCAAGTTTTAAACTGTTTCCTGCAGAAGCTTTACGTCCACTGAAGGACAATACGTGACCAACCTCACGGCCTTCGGACCATTTTCATCACTGGTCTGTCATGTATAGCTCCATTCAAGACTGGATGAAAAGAACAGATACAGGCGCGGATCCAAGGGGGGGGGGGACTTTTACGGCTCATCCCCCTCCCCCTTTCGTCACATCAACAATATCAAATACACTAAAATAAGCATAATGTTTATCTTCGAGAATATTCTAGGGGGCTATTTCAGGTACATCCTTTAAATACACGAACCTCGTATGATATGAAGTCCGGGTTGACAGGCTATCTATTTAGTTTCTTGCCCTCTTGCCCTCCCCTTAAACCCCTTCCCGACGCCGGCGATCACTGTACACACCGCATGACCCCCTTCAGAGAAATCTAAGCCACTGGTGCGTCCCCATTGCCCGCTTTCTCTAAGTTCAACCCCCCCCCCCCCCCTTTGAAATGTCTGGATCCGCGCCTGAGATACTACATGTTCTAAGTGAAAAGGCCGAGAAGCGATTGTTTTCGCCATTGCAATTTCGATTTGCCCCGCGGAGCGGACTCGGTTTGTTCAACCCATTTAAGGTTTCACAAATCACTTGAATAAGGAATATGCCCCACAGTCTGCTACGTAGGCAAATTGCGATTGCAAAGCGATTTTTAGAGTTAGGGATTAGGTTAGGAATTACCGCTATTGTTAGCCAGTTAGGAATTTGTTTGTTAGATCACGGATCAAATAGCAGCTCCCCGCCTAGATAGTGCCCATCGGTCCAAATTTTGGTTACATTGTGTGTAAATAGGTAAATGAGAAAGACGATTCGACAAGTCGGAATTACTTTGCCGGGTTTTTTTTTAGAAGTAGTGATAAAACTTCGATAACATATACGTAATATGTCCTTATTGCATACTCTACTGTTTGACTTGAATATGTTTACGAGCCGGGAAGTACTGCCATGTGGGTGTATGCAACTCATGGAAATGCTGGAGACGCAATTTAATTGGCTATTTAAATTACTGCAAAAACCCTGATACTCTCTCGGTCTGCCCAAGTTTTCTGCTGGTCTGTAGCCAGACAAGGGTAGGACAATATTTCAGGGTGTAACAATTTATTCAGTGGGCCAAATGTGTAAAAAAGAGATCGAGTCAAGGACAAACTGGAAACTCCCTAGACTGCTAGAAGTGAGAATTCGACGGGTTTATCTCCCGCCCTCTTCTATCGAGCTAAGACGGATTATCCTTATACGAGCAAAATTATCTCGCAGACGTATATGTATGGCCTGACTTGCGTGATACACTTATTTGGATGTAATTTAATTCATCAGCTAAAAAAGAATTACACGTAGCGACAGGAACGATTTCTCTCAGTGGTTGAGGCTTTTATCTCTCTGAACTTTTATCTCTCTGAACTTCTTAGGGACAAAAACGTTTATCTCCCTCACTCCTGACCATGGGCTAGCCTTGTAAGGAGATGAAGTTTGCCGATAAAGCCTTAGTAGAGGATTCGATTCAACGGAACCTTCCTCTGATATTAATTTTTTACCAAGAAATGCTGGGAAATATTTTTCCCGTCTAGTGCCTACTAGATTATGACATATAAAACACACGTTTGGTAAGCCTGCAAGTTATGTTTTGTTACAGAATGATTTGAACCACAGTGAATGTCATCGGGATGCGGCCACACAAACCGACATAGCCGAAGTCTCCAGCAAGGAGGTAACAGTGATGATACTACAAAACCCATTGGCTCAGATGTTTGAAGTAAGTCAAGTTATATTCACTTACAAATCATGATGTATGGACCTTGTCGTTTTAAAGGCTACTCTAATAACATAAAAAATACCTCCTCACATGCTTAAGTGCTTTTATGTGCTATGCAGGTACCTTGGAATTTGCAGTGAGGGCGGGATGGGCTTCTCTCCTCGCTGAGAAGTAAGCAAGAACAACCCCAAAATGTTGACCAACCAGGATCTCTTTTTCAAAAGGTTGAGCAGCCGCAAACTTGCTTTGGAAAAACAGATATCTTTCAAATTTTAACCTATTCTTCTCTCAGGTATCTTTCATGATATTCATAACTTGATTATTGCGAATTAAATGTAAACCAAGCAGTTATCCCTGGTAAGTTTTACCTTTAAACGGAAGATACAAATAAATAGTAAAATAGAAGTTTGCCACGTGATTATCAAGAGCCATTTGTGAAACTATAATTTACAAGACTGTTTCAAGTTGAGGTGAAACTTGTTGTAAAGCTTCTTGCCGTGGTCCCCGGCCGTATCCGCCCGAGATGTACATTAGCTGCCTTACTGTGCATCATCGAGGGCTGCACTCCGAGGCTCTAAAACATTTATTCCTTATTGGCCAATATAAGTGGAGTGAATTTATTCCGAAAAGGCTTGCACGAGCAGTCACACCTACCCCACTCATAATTCCTCCTCCTTTCCCAAATCATTGGATTTTCAGAACAGTTCAGACTAACCATGGGCGTCCGCAGGTATGGGCAAGGGGGGGCACTTGCCCCCCCCCCCTGGAAAATCAAAAATTTGAAAAAAACGTATAAAAATCAAAGCAAAAACCCAAACAAAACGTGTTTTACATGTTTCAAAGCGAAAAATAGGCTTTAGAAATGCCATTTCCGGCGATCTGGGAGGCATTTTGAGCTGAAATTTTCGCATGCTTTGTGTCAATTCATGGTGACTTGGAGGTTTTGCCCCTCCCTAGAAATTTTTCCCCCCTCCCCTGACTTTTTTTCTGCGGACGCCCATGAGACTAACAACGAATATTGAGACTTGTTTTTGTTGCCAGCATATGTGGCAGCCTTTCAGTGCCTTTCCGAGATAGTTAAATCACGGAGTCAGCATCTAAACAAGATATTAGCTTAATGGTTAGATTGATTCATTCTGCAACTGGACCGCCATTGGGCCCCCCGAAACGCCTCTAACGTTTATTTCTCTTTGTTCAACTTCTCCACACCCCACCCATAGACTCCTAAAAGTTTGGCGATACTGTCAATTGCGTTCCATTGTGGTCTCCGTTCCAATATCAAGTAAGATATGAGGGTAGAGACGATTCATGTAATTTGTTCAGACACTGGTAACACTTTAGTCTATATACATTCTTTAACATGTTTATGGGGTAAATGTGCTAGCCGGTCGAACTTAAAGCTCCCTGGGAACCCTTGAATCATCATAAAGTGTAAATGAACCGCACTGTCCGCTCAAACACAGCAGGGGTGGCGCCAGCGGGGGGGTGCCCCCCGTCGGGGACCACTGCCCCCCCATCGGGAAGGTCGTCGGGGGGGGGGGGCTAAAAATATTAAAAAATAATAAAAAAAGAAAAAGAAAAATACCCTACAAGGATTGAAAGCACTCGATGGGTGAACATATTTTTTGTTTTGAAGTGCTATTTCAATACATATCGGAATCGATTTTCAATCACTTCTTCTTATCTCCTCCCCCGTCGTGGAAGGACGGCAATTCCTTCGAGGAGGCCTAAAAATGAACGTTAAGGGCTGAAGTTACTGAGAGGATTATCATGAACTTTTTTTCTTTTTAAACTATTTTATTCTTTTGTAACGGTATTTTAATTTCTATCTGAACCTGTTTCAATCACTTCTTACTAGCTCCGTTATCCCTCATCCCATCTTCAATCCTCAAGGTCATTCCCCCGTCGGGGATGACTGCCCTTCCCCCTTTTGTTGAGAAAACCTAGTTTTGTCGGGGAGCCTTCATCTGCACGCCTACGTTAAACTGATAAAAGAGGCGGGTGTTGTAAACTTCAGTCATCCGGACGGCCTTTTTGATTTTGCTCAACATAGAAGACCATATTCTTCAAGGAAACTCACAATTCCGAATTTTCCTGACAAAAACAGACGAGAGGCTGTTCAGATGCATGCAGTGCCCAATGTTCTGCCACCTGGCCTGCCCCTTCAGCCGAATTCTAGAAACGGTAATGAAAATCGGACAGGCCGTTTTAGCTACACATAGGCCGATGATAAACAGTAGCGTGAAAATGTCTCCCAATAAGTCTGACTGAAAATTCATTTGAAGCCACCTTGTAACGGGACATATTTTGAAAAATTCAAATACATAAGAAGAAAAATCATTTATAGTCTGGAGTTCGGGAAGTCACGCAGAAAATCTCATCTTTTTAGCGGGCCTTGCAGTGGACTACAACGACGATTCCGTTACAGAGTTTCCCCCCAAAAGAGACGAGAACATTACATCTAATTAATTGCAGCAGTACCCTTTTATCTGGTAATTTTCTGATCACTTGGCAAGTTGGGTTTTTTCTGTTGAAGTTAAACTTTCATTTTAAAGGATAGCTCAAAATAACGACTGCTCCATTACCATTTACAAGTCTGGGAAATGCCTGTTCCGGCTGTCTGAGGGGTTAGATTTTTTAACAATTTTCTGTACGCTCTGCGCCAACTGATGGTGGCCCTCCGGTTAGATTGACTGTTTTGGTCGAACAGATTACTCAACAGAACATTGCAAGCTTGCAAATTGTTCTTCGTTTTGGGACAATATTATGAAGTTAAAATTTTTTTGCGAAAGAAAGCTCTAAATAATGACGGATTTGTTCTTAGGTACGAGCCCGGAAAATGCTATTTCCTGCTGTCTGGAGGTTCTCAATTTTTAAAAAAATTTCTGTGCTCTGCACTTTGATAGTCGTTCGCGCAAAATTACATTTTTCGGACAAAAGAGACAATTCTGCCCCTTCGAAACTGAAACGCTCCCGTACGTCTACGTCAATATATAAAATATAAAACTTTAAATGTATGGGAAGCCAAACTGTTTCCGCGGGAGAATTTTCCCAATATGGTCCGAGGGACATAATCTGCATGATGATATTCAGTAACCCTAACCAAACTACAGATCACGCCCTACTTGATTTTCCTGTAAGAAGATTAGATTCTTTCATAAATCGCGTAAATCTGTTAAAAAATTACAAATTTTCTCCAGTATAATCTTCAGGTTTTTAAAAGTGACAAAATCTTCCAATTTCGATGGATACTCCGTACAATAAACAACCAAAGCCAACTCTGTTAATCGCTCCCAACATTCTAGCTAAATTTGCCCGTGAAAGTCATTGTTAATAGCTAATACTATAAACTTAATATTTCATAATAACTGTACCCCAAAGCAAATTTTCTTCAATTAAATTCCAAAATTTCTCCAATAAAATAAGCTCTTAATTTTCAAATCTTCGTTCTAAAAAGGAAAAAGCTTTTCGGACAACTTAGTCTCGTGTTGAAGCCTTAGTACGTAGGCCTACAGTAGTACGATAAAATGCGTTACGCCAAAATATTTACAGCTGTCGCCTATAAAACGTTTTTGATTTTTCCCATATGGATGACAGATCCTTCAATAAACACCCCAACATTTTAATGGTCCTCACAAAGGCAAAATTTCTTTAAAAAATTTTAAATTTTGTCTTTAAAATTAACTCCAGATTTTTAAGTATCTGTTTAAAAGAAGGCCAAAAATTTCGCCCGCTGCGCGCGCCTCAAAATGTCAAGTCACGTCCCACCTGGACTAACTCAAAGCCTTTGTCGGGACCTTGAAATGCTGCCCCCCCCCCTGTCGGGGAACTTGGCCCCCTGTCGGGGAAATCCTGG
The DNA here is from genome assembly GCA_037179385.1 of Holothuria scabra. Lineage (NCBI taxonomy): Eukaryota > Metazoa > Echinodermata > Holothuroidea > Aspidochirotida > Holothuriidae > Holothuria > Holothuria scabra. Next base: position 1,508,146 of record CM074188.1, read on the forward strand.
CGCCACCCCTGAAACACAGATGAACCTCACTTCCATAGATCGATCAGCAGCACCAATATATACTCGAATCATTCCTTCCCCCATAACCTCCTTCTGTCGCCACATCACCTGAAGTCCACCTGACCTTTCTTATATAGTTCATTATATGGATATTGTTTTCCCCAACAGGAGGATGGTAGCTTCCTGCAATTTGGAGCACACATCAACAATAAGGTGTACATTATGTTTCGAGGACAGCCTGAAGCGCATTACAAATATCTCATTATTCAAGGTAAGTGCTGACAAGACTCCTAGATCAAGGAGGCGATCTATTTTAAATGTTGGAGGGAGACAATTTCACGAACGACAGGCAGGCATCTAGGAACTCTGATGTTCATGAGAGGGGCAGAGAGCTTTGAGTGGTGGGGCATGCAGAAATTACATCAGTTGAGGCGTATAGCCTGCAGGGAAATACCTCCCAGCTTGTTGAAACTGGCACTTACGGTCTCTTTCGTACAACTAAAACTCATAGGCCTACCTTCAAAGGGTGTACCGTGTTTGTGAAGCTTTTACCTTTTCCTTGTTTGGCACGGTAACTTTGTTCACCTTCAAATTCCATTAAAGAGAAAGCTGGGGAAAACATTTGACTGGGGTCTCCCGCCCCTACCCCCCTCGTGAAAAGCCTCTGGTTTGTGGCCAGTATAGTGGCACCATGTAATATCCACTGTTTCCGACAGAATCACATGATATCTCAAGCATGCTATAAACAGTCTATTTTGGTGCGACTCACGGTGTGTCCCATGTGCGCGAAGCGCGCGACATTGCTTCTCTTCTTGTGATAATTTCCACCTCCTTTTGCTGTACGGCATGGAGCATTGATCAAGATATTGAACGGCAGTGTCAGTCTTCAAGGTTATAATACTGTTTTGCTTTAAACTGTGAATTTCATGATAAAGAGAAAAGGTGAATTTTGAAGTAAATTTGTGGTACGAGTTCAAAAATTCTGTAGGCTACTACATGAAACCCCAAGTAGTGATGCATGGAAACTGACTTCCAGCTTTTCACTGGCTTCGACTGGAAACATTTACTGTTGGAAATTAATGTTAATATAAGTATAAAATTTATTCAACTTTAACTAAGAGTTCTACACGCGAAAGAGCAAAACTTTTGCAAGGAAGTCATTTTTGTATTGTTTAATCCATCTGGCAAACTCACAAGGGATCATGAAAGGATATATAGGCCTAGCCGAAAAATCGACAGCTCTATCCCGGCACGGATCCAGCATCCAGCTTAGCCAGGAGTGACCCTTTTCCGAAAAAATATCTGGAACGAAACAGTGTGATTTCTAGACGAGTCAAAAATGTCGCTTTTGCTAAAACAAACTCTGAAAAAATTTGCTCATGCATCAAGGAAATGGAAAAAAGTTATAGTGCGACAGAACTGAAGCCCTAAGTCTATGCAGACCGATTCTTTAGTTACTGATGTGTCAAAATGTTATCAACGATCAATGTTGCTGAGCAATGACGTAGCTACAAAAAGAAGAGGCGATTGCCCCATGCTCGAAAAAGTGAAATATTCGGAAATTTGCAGTTTGAGACACCAGTCAAATACAGTGCGGTTTTCTCAACTTTTCTTCCATAAAATTCCGAATTCTTCCCAATAAAAGCTTCATATTTGTAATTATTAGTTTTGAAAGGCAACTTTTTCCGCCCGCTCCGCGTGTCCTAACCTGCAACCCTTTATGCAGTAAGTGGTTACTCATAAAGCAGTCAGTGGTAAACCTTTCCGAGCCGCTACAGTGCCGTTTTCCTAAAATTGCCTTCAAAATAAAGGCTTTTAATTTTTAAATATTTTGTCTAAAAAGGATAACAAAGTTTCGGGAGGTTTTTTTATTGTCGCCGATAAGCCTCATTCCGCACTCCTTAGATAACATTATGTAACAACAATGATCTGCAGTCGACATGCTATATCAGATGTATGCTAACAGGAAACGCAGACTCATCAATGGTCTCCAAATATGCAAATATCCTTACAGGAAACCCCAGATGTAAACTATTTCTGGCAATACAAGCTCCATATTTACAAATGCGTAAAAGGACCCAAATTTTCGCGTGTGCAGTAAAGTAGTGTTCAAACTTAAGAAAAAATCAGATTTTTTTTTAAATTTAAAAAAATGTGCTTGCTGTAGAAAAGGCGAAAAATTTAGCATAAAAAGGTACCTTTTGGTCAATGGGGTAGGGAGAGGTTCAAGGTCCAAAATTGTTTCGCCCCCTCACCTTTATATTGCTTCCTACGCCACTGAGATATTCAGACAGAGAATCACTGCACGTCTCTCTGACCCGTTTCTTCTAAGTTCAGCCCCCCCCCCCTTTTTTTTTTTGAAATGTCTGGACCCGCGCATGATAGATATGCAATACTTCCTACACACTATTAGGCTTATGGTGTGTTTGATTTAAGAATCTGCCAAACAGCATAAAAGGGGGGGGGGCGATCCTAACTGTTTAACAAGTACTGTTATTTCCGAACTGGATAGAGGCTGTGCTAATCCCTAACCTCTAAACCCTAACAAATGATACAATCGATACAATACAAATGCAACAGCCAATCAGAAAATTCCTTGTTAAACAGTTCGCAAACAGAGAACTTCTATCGATTTTATACCGTGTTTCGGAACGAACTATTAGTGAGCTGTCTGTGAAAACTACACTTTTATCCAAACAACAAAACATGTTAACTTGGGTAAGTTGGTATCGGATATTATTTGATACCCACGTCAAACAGTTTAAACCAAATGAAACTGGATAGAAAAGGGCGAATGGCGCGGAATTTTTTTTAATGTAATTTTAGAAAGAAATGATGCCCCAGAGATTTAAAGATTACATGACATATCAATCGCAGAATATTGACCAGCTTACCAATTTTTCTTCATGCCTCAAATATGGTGGGGAGTGGGGGCATTTAATTTGATGTCCCTTTCAGACAACAATGGGGGGCATGTCCCCCGTCTCCTGGGTGATCGTCGTCCATAAACACGATGACGCATTTCATTCACGAACATTGTTATTCAAATGTTCGATTGTTTGAAAGACTGAAACACACCACAGCTAAAACTCTGAAACGCTCTCCTGATATTGTGCGTCCACTTTCTTTAATGTACCCTTGTCAACATCCTTTGCTGCACATGGTTTACAACCTCTCCCTCTAGTCTCTTTATAAATCCTTTTTCTGTACTGTATGTTTAACATGTGCACAGTTCTCAAAAAATTCTTCTAAGTTAGATACTTTTCTGCGTTTTCGATTAGGCCCTGTAGCTAATTCGAAAACGCGAAAACAACAGGGAAACTCATTTTTACAGTTATCGCGATTTAAACATTCCCACGGTTTCCGTGGAAACCTCGTGCCAAGTCTAAAGGTAAGAGCATCCGGGTCACACGCGGAAAGCTCGGGTTCAATTCCAGGTCGAGTCATACCAAAGACTCTAAAATTGAACCAACTGCCGTTGTGCGTGATGCTCCGCATAAACAATGAAGTAGGGAAAACAAGCCAGTGAGCCAGAACTGAAAAAAAGCTGTGGCCGGCTCGACTTGAACCAATAGGTTGAACAAATGGGTCGTTAAACTCCATCTAACTACCTAACTATCCACGGTTTCCGTGTTTTCGACCTAGCTCTATACGTATTTCCCATTCACGGGATACAAATGATGCACCAGATTGCGTCTACGGGTACTTATATAATCACAAATTTCTCAAAATAGACTACATTCAAATCCCTCTGGAGGGCGATTAGGCACTGCAGATGGCCCCCTCCAAATGCCTACGTCAGTTTCCCTCTGTGAATAGAAGGACATGGGGCGAAGGACGGGGAAAGGGGCACCGGGAAATTTTGATATGGTCGAAGGGACTAAAAAGATCAGAGAACCACCGGCCTGCAACCGCCGAGTTCCTCGCCCAAGACCCCTCCCCCGGTCCACATGCAAGGAATCGTGCCTAAATGCCAAAATCCATCAATCATTTAATATTGCCTTTCATATTTTCTTTGCACCAGGGACACTGGAGGATCGTATATCTATAGCTATTGCAATGCTTAACAAGTACTCCGTGTATGCTCTGCCAGACGAGGATGTAAACCCGGACCTATTACGAAGAGCAAGTCGAGAAATTTGGGATGTAGTGAAACCATTCACTGTGAATCATAACCCTTTTTGTGACACGAGAAGACAACCCCGTTTACCGATGCGAGGTTTCATTAGCTTTTGACCAACTATAACTTGTAGATGCCTATCATACCCTTGTAAGGAAGAAATTAAAAAGGAAATAATAATTATGCATCCAAAATAAATGATATGGTTCTTGTCAATTTTATGAAAGAAACGTCCTGCTTGCATTATATTTACGATATCGCGGTTGACAGCAACACCTTCAAATTATAGCCTATGATTATAGCCTATGATTTATAAGCTGCAAGGCTATAGGTCTGCGTTGCTGTGGCATCTATATGAGGGGGTACTCTCAGAACCATAGTTGGTGGGTCTGGCAAATTTAACAGCCTTAACAGATAACCTCTGGGAAACTTTGAGTAGATATATCATTTTACACAAGCAAACAACTTTCAGTTTCCTTTTATCATAAATTTATCTGTTGTTAGTTTCATTTGCAGCCTGCCATGAACGCCTATTTGAGGATTCGCGTACATAAAATTATGTCATTAGGCTACTCCTAACATCGGACTTCACTGAAATGCCCGAGTTTGATGGAAGACGTAAATGTTGACGAGTCCATGCCTTAAATATTTACTGGTAACGACGAATGTTCAATTACAAGCCGAGGTCGTGTCCTTTACCGAATGCTTCCCCCCCCCCCTTCCTCTCTCTCTCTCGATCGATCGAGAGAGAGTGTGTGTGTCAAACAAGAAAACTCAGCAAAAATATCGAAACAAAATAAGCCCAATTCCCAACTTGTTCTGTGATAAAGAGTTTTGTGCGAAACCAGTCCAAACTCCAAAGTTCTGAATAGGCCTACCCACGGTTTTCTCCTGCGCAAACAGTATAAATATACTTTGTCTGCATGGAAAGGCATAATGATGTTCAAGACGTGAAAATGGAAAAAAAGTATAAAAAATTACAACAATTACAATTACAATTTAATCAATGCCTGTCATAGAATCAATGGGTTGGTACAAAGGGGTTGGGGGACTTAGAGGAAAGTAAGACAGCAATAAGAATCTTGTCAAATAAATACTAAGTAGATTTTTCCATACCATTTTGTGTGGTTTGTAGTCACATGGTCCAGATGCATATTATTTGTAGCCTTTGAGTCATGTAATGTAATTCACTAAAATGAATCAAGAAGCAAGTCTTCTCATTGTTTTTATTTCATAGTCCCTTTATTTCCATGCAGTCAAATTCCAAACACCAAATGTATTTAATAGATTGCACACTTTGATTTTCATACATCACATGAATTTGCATCATTAAAGGTCAAGAGCAGTCCTCCCAAAATCTTTCTGATGCAGCAACTAAATATCACATTTTCTTCTTATTTCTCTTCAAAATATCTTTCATCATATTCTATAACTTCAATTATATTGTATATTCAAGTCAAACCAAGCAGTCCTGTTTCCTAAATTTCACATCTGAAGAGAAAATTTGTTCTCACATGATTCTCAACAGCCAATCATGAAACTGGACAGCCTACTACACTACTTCAAGTTGGGGTGACTGTTCTTGCCCTTTAGAGTAATATTCAACATTACTACATGTGACATGCATGGTTTCTTTTGTCTCTAAAATTTTAGAGAATCAATTTTACACAATATTTCAAAAACGTAAGTGTGTATAATCAGTTTTCATGGCATTTCTTCAAACAGAACCATGTGAATGTTCCCAGAGTTCATTGGTCCCAGGGTTAAATGTTCCCAGGCTGGGTACACTTTGGACAGCATGGCATGGGAACCTGGGTAGACCCCAATGGAATACTTCATTACTGCATTTCATCAATGGATATCAGATGTGAAAAAAAAAAAATAGTCCAGAACCACATTATTTTTGACATGTTATTGGAGAAACACATTCTTAGTACTATGGTGAATTTCTACTCATTTCCCACATTTGGTTCTAAAGACATTAGCAATTGAATGTGACCATTTTTTTTACATAGAATGAACTTCAAGCAAGCAAGCATGGCTTCATGCTTTTAGCCAATGTGTTGTTTTTCTCTATAATTCCCAATTCTTTCACTGTGTCCAACTCAATTCTCCAGCATATTTTGCTGCCATAAGTTCATCCTAGAAATGGAATTTTCAAAGGTTTACCGGTATATGGCTTTAGGGCTAGTGCATCTCTAATAAATTCAAGGTCAAAATAATAGGATGAAAAACAAAGTAAAACAAAACATTGGCCAAGAATGTGAATCCATGATATCACACCAGCTTGCTTCAAGCAAATTTTGTTCTGGACTAACGAGTCCATATGTGATTGTTTCATAAATATCAATATGGAACAAATCAATCACCTGTCTGGCCTTAGTTTTAAAGTAGAATATTCCTGATAAATAGATTAGTGGGAGAGAAATAACAATTTAGTTTGCTTTTTGGAACTGCGTTTCAAAACATATCACATACTTTTTCATTTTTAAAAAGGGAGACAAGAGTTACACTCTTTTAGCAAGAAAGATACAAAAGAAGTCCGCCAGCAATTAAGAATTCTGAAAAGTTATAATCAGCACAGTTTTTCCCCACTATGATACACGTGTTGATCCACTTCGGAATACAAAATTTTTTATGCATTCACTTCCTGGATACCCTCAAACTGTCATCTTAATCAAAGTTGCCAGATCAAATATACAGTTTATAGCCAATCTCCCCTCCCATATATGGTCAATTCTTTACCTGACATACAGTAACTACACAATTACAGCAACAGACTGATCCCTATCAAATGATCATGTTTCATACCAAAGTACTTCAATAACCATTATTAGTCTTTATGTGTGGCTAAATAAGCAGTATTTGGCAATGAAAATGACCAATGACAGTCTGCAAAATGAGATACCACTCACCATCACACTGCATTCAAGGTAAACAAATTCTTTGTGTTGATATCAATGAAGCACTCCACACTGTGCATGGGATTAATTTTAATCTCTTTACAGTAAACTAAATCAGTAAGGATTATGTCTCATCATGAGTTACAGCAATTTCATCTATTCATTCTGCAGCTTGGCAGAGAATGAGTGTCAGAATCAAATCATCTGGGCCACAAAATTGAATGTCTCAACATCAGTATCTAGACATACTACTCTAGTTTAAAACACAACTTTTCTAGCTTTGACAGTTTCTCCCAAATTCCTTCTCATCCCTTCCTCCTAATACAACAGGAAAGAAAAAAAAATCATTGAAATATTTGAATCAGTGCACTGATCATTTTAGAAAATAGTGTATCCATTATTTTGGTAAGCTGCAAGGCCTGACTGCTGATATGGGTGAGGGGTCTAAGGTAAAGTCTTGAACCAAGTCAGCAATTTTCAAAAAGGAAATGACTTGAGAAATTGTATCATGATTTTCCTCATAGAAATAGCATAGTAACTAGAGTCACCAACTCAAGATGCATTAAAAATACCAAATGACTTGACTTGAGAGCAAAATTGTGTGACTTGTTACCACTCTGGTCAAAATTTTATGGCGTTTCCTCACACTTGAGCATTTTTTGGTTATAAAATACCCTCAGGAGCAATCTTGTGCAAAATTTAGCATCATTTGAAGTGAGTTTTTGTTCAATTACAAAAAAAAATACTTTCCCAGGTTTACAGGGGTGTGTGAGGGCTGGCAAGGACCTTCTCTGGCTATGTTAAAGATTAAACATTGCAAACTTCTATAATTATCATGACCATTATTTTCTAAGAGGAAATTAGAAAATGTGTGTAGATTTGTTCCTTCTCCTCTTCATATACATGATGCTTTAGCCATACATTGGCAGTTGTATCTCCAAGTGGGGACAAGTCTCTTTACACTTCCTGCTGGATTCCAGAAATGTTGCAGGCACCTGGCACCATCTAACATCTCCTCAGACCAAGTAAACATCACCTCTTATTTGTCTTACATTATTGCACAGTCAGTCATCAAAAGTCAATGCACCTCCCTTTTCTTTCCCAGTCACCATATCTGGTTGGCTCTGGACCTCGTGGTCCTCCTTTTTCTCCTGTTTCAGGGTTTATATCATTTGGAAACGGTGCAAGAGGCTCTTTCTCAGCATCTCTGTGTTTCTGTGGGTCATCATGTTTTCCAACGGGTGTATAAGGTTTCTTCAATGGGTTCTTCGTTTGACTGGTGTTTTCACTTTGGCTAGATAGTCTAGCATGATGAAGAATCACTGGACTTCTCTTCACCAATTCCTCTGAAATTATCAAGATGGAAAAAAGTACATAACTATAAAATTTAATTTTTATGCATTCTATTTAGGGCTTTGCAATAACTCTGCAGAAACCCCTTAGTCCCATAAATTACTACAGTGGGATCTTGGAAGATTTTTCTGAAAAGAGTTTACAACATTGCCATATGCTTTAAACAGACGATGTGAACTTCCAGGTTCTGGTTCTGGTGAGCTACTGCATAATCTCCACAAAATGGGATGTACAGTAACATGCAGGCACAGAAGGCTGAGCAGCAAACTACTTAACTAAAATGAGCTCTACTAAAAATTTCTTCAAGACTTATGGAACCCAATCCTGACCTTAAAGCATTCACAGTGGGGGCATCCCTAACACTGGGTGGGAGGCAGTTCCATTCAGCACAAGTCCTAGGGAACAGTGAATATTTATAACAATCTTTGTGGGATGATAGTTTCACAAAAGAACTAGAGGTATGTGCTCTTGCAGACACACCTCTAGAGGGAACTGACTGGTATAGATCAGTATCAATTGCAACTAATTTGTTAATGGACTTATAAATAAGGGTCAACTTTTTTAGTTACTTACAGTTACTAAAAAAGTATGTGGCATGTTTAATTCACCCAATTGAAAATGGTATAGATTGAGCAATGGTTTATAATGTCATTCTTGTGCTAAAGTTTTTGAATAACTTTGCTTTTCAAAAACTACTACACCAAAATATGATTGAATTTGTACTTCTATGGGGTTACCTGACTATTAAATATCTTAAGTTCAAAGGAAAACAAAAGAATATTAAAAGTGGATTGTTCAAGACACATTTTAAAATTTATTGCACAATAGACTATTTTGATTTAATGAGTACATTTTAACATGCAGTGTAACATCTAAGAATTATGGGACAAGACTTACAAGATGTGCCATTGGTAAGTCAACTGAGTATGATTCCTGTTCCAAAGTCAAAATATTCTTAAAATTTTTAACTTCAAGACTAAAAATACTGCATGCTTTGAAATTGATTTTTTAAGCGTGCACCATTTAAGAAGATGCATAACCTGATCTCAACTTGCACTGGTCAATTTTAGCCTTCAGCTTTAAGTGCACATTAACACAAAATTCTATGGATGATGCACAAATTCATAACGTCCTTATCAACCAAAATGGAAATTGAATTGAGATATCTATAATTTCATTACACCATGTTCATACTTTTCCAAGTGCACTTGAAACATTTGCCCTGATCACATTGTAACAGTAATTACAAATGTTCAAATTGAATATGTTACATTGAATTTCAGAAACAACACTTAACCCTTTACCGTTGTGCTTCAATCGGGGCATATTTGCGCACCTCAGGATTGGGCGGAAAAGCGGACGTAGCACGCCCCGCATCAGCTTCCGTAGGCTTTTGACCCCGTGACCTTAAATTATTGTCTCTCTCGTTGTTGTGACAAATTTTAGGGTAGCTACTCGCAGTTTCGAGCTCCGTGTGAAACAGTAAAGATGGGTGACAGCCGCGCTCTCTGTATGGGTCCAAAAGGACCCAAACAACGGTAAAGGGTTAACATAAGTCTGTGGATTGTGTTTACTGCAAAGCTGATGCCGCTCTCTCTGCGTGTGTGCACAGCCCCGTGCTGCAGATACTTTAGATTAACCCTTTACCAACAGTCAAGCAATAGTGACCAGGATTTACATCAGAGGAAGGGAGAATTTGTCCCAATTTCCAGATTGTGAAATCTCACTTTCCATTTCCATAAAAATTAGAAATTTTTCAAGAGCTTGGTTTCATACTTAAAAAGAGGACACTTTTGCAAATGTTTGCACTTACAAAAATTAATGGCCTTTAAAAGAATTTAAACTGCACCCTACAGGGACTTTGAAGCAATTACCGTAAGCTTTTGTCCCCTGAACCCACTCATAACTTTAGCCTACTGTAGGACAGCATCAATTTGTACACAGGGTTTAGCAGTAATAAATCCCCCTTTTTGTGTTTCTGGCAGGATCCTTGGTGACATGGAAATTGCTATAGTAATATGTGGTTAATACTACACATGGTTGGAAGCAATCTAAATTCCAAAACCCCATAACTAGAGCAGCAATGGCTGCAGTTGCTCAACCTGTCTAAATGTAATAACCACAGTAACTTGTGGACATACTGTAGTCAGAAACTACTTAAAGAGTATTGTAGATTCAACATTAGAAAATCATTAAGCTGAAACCTGGTGCACTGTGAACAGTGTGACCCCTAATATTTGATAATGATAATTTATGAGCTTGTTGAAGCCAAAGAGCATTATTATCTGCCCACAAATAGTGTTTTCTGTATGGTGTCCGCCCCGTTACATCCATTAAATACTGATTGCAGGTGACCATTTTGTCACTCTTAATAGCATGAAATAATGATTTTACAGGACACAGTACTGTAAGGATCAAGTACAGTGGGTAGCAATGATAAACTATTGGAATTTCCAAAATCTTCATAATCTCATGACACAGGTAGCAATCAATGTTTGGTGTCCACTTGTTAGACAGTGTTACATCCATTAAACACCACTGAGTGAACCATTGAAAACTTCTAGTAAAACTTGCTTATCCTGATTCTGTTGGTACTTTATGTTTCATCCAGAAGATATGTTGCCAACTCTTTGCAACTTATATCGAATTAAAATTTCTTACTATAAGAGACGTAGGTAACAGTGTCCAATCTTTGGTATCTTTTGTTACATATATTATTAAAATACAGTTTGGTTCTGAGAAAAAGCAGGATACTGATTTATGCTAAATTAGAAGTCCTTTGCTAACAAAATTAAAACAAAAAAATGTAAAAAACCTCCAAATTCTCTTCTTGTGCTTAAGGAACAGCATTTTATTAATGTATGTAACAGTTTCTAAAGAAACTATCCATATTATTCCTTAGAAAAGTGATCTAAAATAAACATATTTAGTTTCCTCATCAGCAGACACATTCTGAAAAGTTAAAATTCACATTCTTCACCCAATTATGGCCAAGAAAGAACCATCCATACACAAGTTTGGAAACCAAGTTACCTACATAAACTGTCGCTTAAACTGTCACTGCCCCACATGTCAACTTCCTGATACTTTTTTATCCTGCAACTACCTCAGTTCAAATTTTTACTTCATTTAAGATGTAAAATAATATTCAAAATTGTCATTTGGGGATTTTCAATTTTTCCCCTGCATGTCACACTATTATAACCCAGTATCATATCTTAGCATATTTTGTAATTTCCTGTTTGGTGCTTGAGTACTTGCAGTACATCCTTTAAATACGATACCTGGGCCTATTTTAATCCTGTCATTTGACCATGAAGGAGGTATACCAGGTATCCAAAGGAGGGGCCCCTTTTTTGAAAATTTCAAGTTTAGACCCCGGGTATAATCTTTGTTTTATATCCATGTTGTAATGCCCACTCTTGCTTATAGCCAAGTGACCAAATATTCCAGACTGTAAACTATTTTTTTTTTTTTTGTGCACGAGGAACGCCAACTAGCAATGGAAAAAATAAGCGGAAAAACTGGTATACCAACTTATAAGAGCCCTGAAGAGGACTACCAATGCATATCACCAGAAATGAACGCACTTACGTATGCTGCGCCGCACGTACAGACTGTATGCTGCACGTACAGGTATGTGTGTGTGTACTATACATAAGTATGTTAAATACACTATACAGTATAGAGTATGTCTATACATGTACATGGAAAATGCTGAGAACGCAATGTTCAGCTTTGGTATGACGTACTGTACACGTACGCTTTGTCTTTTGCATTTAGAAACAGCACAATTACGCAGGGAACAACTTAAAATCCGTAGAAAATGAGTGTGGATCTCACTAAAAACTGCAAAAGTGGGCGAACAGAAAAACAAGGCAGTTCTTCCGCATGCTTGGAAAACAAACCCACTAGTTGGTTTTTCATTGCCAGTGTGTCAAAATGTGAATTCGTGCAAGTTTTGAAATCAGTTACATGTTGAGCCTCAAAAGGTGAAAGGATTGTAGTAGCAAGCCTGTAGGCCTTAGTAGGTCTGTAGTCAATGGTGGTTGGCCTTGTGTCATCAAAGTTATGGTACCATCACTGATTTTGGTCCTTGTCACAGATTTTAACCTTCATCACATACGCCATGTTACCGAGTCATCACAGATTTTAAAGGCATATTTTCATCATCCCAAACAGTTCCAATTCTCCCAACCTACTTAATTCTAGCCCCTCTCACATTTATCCAAAACTCATCTTAATCCAGACACAATCCTAGTTTATTGCTTCATGGCTTGTCCCAGTGGCCATACAACTCCATAATGTGAAATCAAGAGACTCTCGGTGCCTATGCTGTGTGATTTAGCTATGATGCATTGTTTGAATGTGATGCCAATTAAAGAGCTCTACCAATTGAGAGTTTTGATGTATGTATACTGAAACTGTAGTTTAGGGTGACGAATGACTGCCTTTTTAAGACAATCCTGTAACTGTACTGCCACCAGACACCACTTTTAACAAATTTGAGCCGTATACCTCTTTCCTATGAAAAGTTATCAGCATTCAAATTCCTGAAAAATCTCTGAAGCAACATTTGGTAAATTTTCAGAACTTGCAAAGTAGATGCTTTTATTCCACATTTTCAGACCTTTTTTGAGGTTTCAAGTCATCAAAAATAGTGACAATAGGCCTAGGCCTAGTGGAAAAGGATTTGGAAAGGTTGTTATTTATGAAAGCAAATAACTGTTAAAAATTTTAGGGCTTACCTTTGCTATAAGAAAAAAATGTTATTTCGTTGGGTCGAAGACCTGCAACCGTGGAAACACAGGAATGGGGGATCGGGTGTACGGACCACAGGCGCTCGGTACTAGTATAGGCTGGCCAACACTATACATATATAAAACACGGAAGGGTAGGAATCTCTTCTGGCTTCGACCAAATTTCCAAGCTTTAGCGGTCCAGTTTATCACAATTACCGACTGTTTACCTGGAAAAAGCTTACAACGGCGTCTCTCTAGTTCGAAGGTAAGTACTGATTGATGTTGTAGGCTTTCACTTGCTGGATTTAAAGATTTTTCAGCAATTTTCTTCCTCAGGGGCACTTTCGTTCTAGTTCTTCTGAGAAACGCAGAGAGACTTGGTTGGGAATTTTGCAAGGCTGTTATCTGTAATTCCACTATGTTTGAAAAGGGTCCTTGAAATCTTCACATTAGCCTATACGAACTTTTTCCAGTTTTTTCTGGGATTGATATTGTTTGGAAAAGACAATGTGAATGAAAAAGTGATTTTTATGAATTTATTTACAAGGAAAAAAGTTCCATGAAGCAAACGGAGAGCTGTGATTATTATATCAGGAATCTGCTACCTGTCGATGTGGAAGCATTGTTATTGTGTCTGCATTTCTCAGAAGAACTAGAATGAAAGTGCCCCTGAGGAAGAAAATTGCTGAAAAATCTTTAAATCCAGCAAGTGAAAGTCTATAACATCAATCAGTACTTACCTTCGAACTAGAGAGACGCCGTTGTAAACTTTTTTCAGGTAAACAGATGGTAATTGTGATAAACTGGACCGCTAAAGCTTGGAAATTTGGTCGAAGCCAGAAGAGATTCCTACCTTTCCGTGTTTTATATATGTATAGTGTTGGCCAGCCTATACTAGTACCGAGCGCCTGTGTACGGACTAGGCCTAGCCAGTAGTTATACTAGGGAGCAATTATGCGATCTCCCATATTTAGCCTTACGTTAGTTCTTTAAACCTATCGTTAGCTTAGTTCGAGAAAACGAACAAAAAAGAAGAAGGGTGTTTCTTAAAATTTCAGGACATTGTCATTTGGTGCAGAGCAACATTTCTACGATTAACCTACCACTCCATTTGCTTCTCCAAAGGATTTTGCACACATTTGAATCTGAGCGAACTTTTGCGGTTTGTCGAAGTACGGAGGCTGCCATTTTATTATGCAATCAGTCTGTGTTGTAACTGAGACGCGGCGATTAAGTAAAGGGGTTTATATCTAACTATTATATCGAAAAATCTTTTAACTTGCTTTGATACAACGGTTGGGTCTTAGAATACATCAAATTAACTGCAAAGAAAAACATATTGCTAGTTAATATAAGCCTAGAATTTCTGGAGACATAAAAGTTTCATAATAGTACATTCTGATTCAACCATTTCCAATGGGGATTTTCTATTTTCACAAAGTCGTCAGTTATGAAACCGTTGCACTTTTTAAAGGGTCAAATCTCTCACCCCAAACTACAAATTTGGTACGGGGGTACCGAAATTCTCAATGGGCTCAGCTCTTTGATTGCCAGCTAATTCAAACAATGCAGAGTACCAAAGCTTCTGTTACAGAGCATGAACGGTAGTGAGAGTGTTTTGATTATATAAATTGAGTTTTTCTGTACTCACCTTGGAGCAATAAACTGAGTTTGTATCTGGATGAGGATGAATTTCAGACAATTTCTTTTCTTTCTTTTTTTTGGGGGGGGGGGGGCGTGGGCTTAAGTAAGAAGGTTAGGAGAATTGGCACTGTTTGGGGTGAGAGAATTGGGCCTTAAAACTTTGTGCCCTTGAATACATTCATGTGAATTACTATATTCATAACAGTAAACATAGGCGGGATTACGGGGGGGGGGGGGCACTTACCCCCCCCCCCCACTCTTTCCAGAACTTAGTTTTTTACCGTCTTAGTCTGGTTGCTTTTGCTACAAAAATACAAACTGCAACTGAAAGAGCTACGCGACGGAGTGATACCACTGATCCCTATAAATAACCTGGATAGCGCTTGTGGAGGTATTTTTGAAGTCACCGTGCCGCCATCTTACCACTCCCAAAACACGGAATACGTAATCGCACTTGCAACCACTATAAAGTACAATAAAGCTACGCAGTTAGCAAAAGTTCACTTAATGGGCACTTCAGCAACAAAAATACCGTCGTGACTCGTGTGCGGCTACCAATCGCACCAATCGACAGTTTAAAGGTTGCCAAAGAACATTTCACTTGTAAGTGGCTAGGTAGAAACAAAAATATGCAAATAACAAGGCTTTTTAGTAAACAGGTGGAAGGGTGACCTCATAATTTTCAATCACATGAAAAACTTGTTGATGGTTAGCATCATCATTGGGGCAAGTTAAGGTCCCCGTGGGTTTGGGATGGTTTGGGTTATTTGAAAAAGCATATTTAGACAATTCTTGCTGTTTTCAAGAGGCTGCAATACACCTTTATTGCTCTTCGTTGCAATTTTGGTCAATTAGACCTACACTGAACATCATTTACTTGTTGTTTTGGTTACCAAATTTAAGTCAGTTACTCATGACCTTGTCACTGTCTGGCATACCAGGCGGGGTGCAGGGGGTTGGGGAGGCACTTGCCCTCCCAATTCGGGCAATAGCAGTTGGTCTATTCGGAAAAAATATGGGCAAAACAAGATAAACCGTGACATAATCAGTCGAGCAAAAATGCTCCCCCCCCCTGCCCCCCATATAGAAAATTAGGCCTCCCGTATATATGGTCACCGTTGTTTTTCACTTTGTTTGAATATTGTAGCACAATCATATTTAGTTTGTTTGTTGTTTATTCATTTTGTTGAGGTAACTAACTGATGCAGGTATTTGTACTAAAAAACAACCCCCTACAAAGAGTGCATTGCTGGCCAATTTCAAATAGGGAAAGGGGGAGTGTGAGTTGGTTGGGCGCAAAATCTTCATCACTATAGTGTAACCACTGATTTTCAGACCACAGTGCTGCTGTGGCAATTAAACGTTATTAGCTGAGCATATACTTTCCACATTCAACTCTTAATTGTAAAGTTCTTGAAGCTTTCAGCACTTTCACCCACTTGGAACTGCTTATATTGAGTCAAGAAAATTTAAATGCAGATTGCTACGCTACAACTGCCATAGTTTAGGGGGAGGGGTTCGAAGGGGGAGGGGCAGAGCTAAGGGTATGAATACATAGCTGAGAGACTGGTAGGGGTTCTAGTATGGGTTAAAAGAGACTGAGTGTTTTAAGGGTGTTAAATGATTTTTTGAGAGACTACCTGTGACCTGTAAGTACTGACTGTATGACATTATTTTTACATTGTATCAAGTGCATGACTTATTTTTTAATCTATATTTTGAAACTAAAGCAATGAAATTTGTCACATAAAATTAATTATTTTTTAATTTTGTGATTTAGGTAAGAGGTGATTAAATTAAGAGAGCATCAAGTTTAAAATGAGACTGTGTTTTTGTTTTCTTTTGTCATTAAACAGCTGGGTTCTAAGCTGTTTTCAGTATCCACCCGGTGGAGCTGCTTTCAACTTGACAATTTCATCATGCACATGTAGGCTATAGGCCACTTAATTACACCTTTTGGGTCCTCAGTCTGCCCATGTATGGCTCTCTGAAAGGCTTATTGTGCTAATTTTTAAAACCCCAACATTCTCTACAGTCCCCTTCCCCACCCGATGCTCCTTCGTCCACTTTCCTCACCACCACGATTGCTAAGAAGTCAATAACAAACGGTGACTGACAACTTCTGCACATTAATGTACGCTCAGCTGTCAGTCGGTCGCGTAAGAATGGGAGTGGTATGGCTGCCGTCGCGTTTTCGCGGTGACGTCAACTGTTTGTACGTGCTTCTATAGACGACGCACTATCCAGGTTTATTTATAGAAATGGTGAGCAGTGGCGTAGCTACTGGGGGGGGGGGCAGGGGGGCAAGTTGCCCCCTCTGGAAAAATTTTTGGGGAAATTTGATGAAAATGGGGAAATTTGATGAATCTTCTTATTACAAAAAATTCACAAAAATTTCTCAAAATTTTTGTTAGAATAAGAAATTGTGAGACATTTCTCATACATTATTCGTATTTCCATGCAACAAATTAACTCAGATTTCGTCAGTGTCGCATGAACCAGCCCAATTCGCGTTCCACAGAAATGTCCTTGTCGCGTAGCAGATTGAATGTTCTCTTGTGTTTGTTTACGCACAGGGGTTATGATCAGTGCATTTCAGTGCACAGGAAGCTGTTATTCAGGTGATACTTTGGGAATTCATCAGTAAAAGGATGTGAAAACTGACAAGTCACTACCGTAGACCCCTGAGGTTGTTATGTTCTTCTACAAGCTAGCAGTAGCTGTACGATTTTACTCTGTGTACATAACGATGGATGGGGCTGAAACAATCCATGGCCAACGATAAACTTAAAGTTAATCTAGAAATTAGAATTAACGGGATCCGTTGGCACACTTAGATTTTGTAACTTAGCCTAATCCTTGGAGGCTTGCAAGCTAGTTCGGGAAAATAGCTTTCTGCTCACTTTGAGTGTAACAATAAATAGACAATGAGTACCCTGTAGCCTTCTACACTTAACAGACTGCTTTTCTCACAGGATATCCTGTGTGATCGAGCCACTATAGGCCTCCTTAGTGGCGTGCGAAGGGGAGACCATTGGGCCATGCCCCCCTCACAGATGCCATTTTTTCTTTGTTCTTAAAAATACGTAGTCTAACTTTATTAACACAGATTTTACTTCAAAAGATAGCATATGTGGCACCAGATTGCTTAAAAGGACACCCAATTTTTCAAAAATTTTCAAAGGGGAAGGATTGTCCCTGCAAGGTCTTTCAGTGATGCCATTTTTTTTTAATTCCTACAAATAGACCTAGGCAAATTCTGTCAAATTCCCTTTTTTTACTTAAAAAGGTAGACTCTGTTTCCCACTGGTGGCATCGATAAAAAAGACTACATGTTTAGATTCTCTTTACAAGCTTTAATACGCTATTTTGACTATCTGAGGGGTCTGATTTTTCGAAATTTTCTCTACGCTCCGCGCCAACTAATGGTGGCGCTTCGCTCGGTCTTTGGCAAAATTACATACTTGAGGTAAAATTAGCTCTTAACTCTCTGATCACTTTGCAGTTTGTGAACATATTTTGAAGAGAGCATTTTATTACAAACGACAAAAGAAGAAAGCGACTGGCTAGATTCTTCGTATTAGCCTGGAAAATGCTATTTCCGGCCATCTAAGGGGTCTGATTTTTCCAAATTTTCTCTACGCTCCGCGCCAACCAATGGTGGCGCTCCGCTTAGATAATCTTTATGACAAAATAACATTTTGTGGCCAAGAAAAACCACAAATACCGATCAATGCTCATTTATTTTGACTCCTAAAAGTGTGCAAATTTAATGACAAGTTTTTCTTCGTAAGGTAGCATAAATGGCATAAAAAAATGCATGTCAAGACACAAAAGTTTCAGTTTTACCCCCATGAACCACCACGATTCAACTTTTAACACTGTTTCTGTCAAAGTTAAAAATCTTGCACCATTTTGCATGTGGGCTCCGTGAAAACGTCAAAAAATTTCCGGACGCCACTGCGTTAGTACATACAAATAAACCAGATATTGTTTACCAAAATAATATACTTTGTTATTTCCGATTGCTCTATGTTGTACTTTAAGATTAAAATGCAGGCAATATTACAAAATGACATGGTAATGTTGTTATACTTGAAAGTTTGCATATTTTATATGAAACACATACGCATTGACCGGGAAAAGTTTTGGGGAAATTTCATACCTTTGCCCCCTGGAAAAAATCCTAGCTACGCCACTGTCGGTGAGTGATACTTCAGTTAAGTTGTATAATATTTATACAGGTCATATTACTCATATACTGCACTGAAAACTAAGTAAAAACAATATTCTGCCAATAAATGTCTCAGTGCTGTCTTTTCCCGACACGCTTCGCGTGCACCCATTTTAAATATTTCAGGATTCGGGGTTACTTCTTGTAGAACACCTCTTCCATTGTCGCTGAGACTTATCACTAGTGTCCCAACGGGCTGTACACAGCTGAAGCTCTACCGTAACTAGTGAACGGGGGATGCAGGGAGGCGGTCGTCTTCTGGTCCCCTTCTCTGATCAAGTGCCCCAAGCTTTCTGAAAGGACGATGATCTTATTTGACCCTAATCTGGAGCTCCACTCTTTTTCGGCTGAAGTGAAAAGGGGCCCACCCTTTCTTTAATTTCCATTAATTTCTCTATTGAGATGTCTCAAAAGTCCATTTTCGGGGTGTTCTGGGCGTTCCATCACAGGTAAGGACTCTATAAAAAGTCTCATGAAAAGGACTCTATAGGAAACCAACGGTACGTTATTGCTTAGTGCAAATATCCTCAGTGGTCACCCTTATTCAGCTGTAATGAAAAGGGACCACTCTTCGTCTAATTTTATTTCAATTCCACTATTGAGATGAAGCAAAAATTCATTTTTTTCGGCACGCCCCGACGCCCCGTCGGCCGACTTTAACCATACGGAGTAAGGATATAATTGCAGAAAGTCAAATTGTGATATTTGTGATCTGTTGACTGCCCATCTTATGTAATTTAAAGTTGAAGATAAAATGCATCATTTAAATGCCTACAATTTCGTAAATACCCAGGAGCTTCCGGGGGCTTCGCACCCTGGACCCCACCGGGGCTTTACCCCTGGACAGTACATTGTCGCTACCGTAGCGCGAGAAAAGGCGTAGCAATTAGATGACCGTCTGCTAGGGTTTTGTGTGAAAGTTTTTTGCAAAAAAGTTGAAATATTTTTAAAATATGAAAAGGCAAGGTCAAAATAACTTCATGCTTTGCAGGAATATGATATTGTTTCCCATTCAAGTTTAACTTTTGCTTAAAATAGTACAGAGTAGTCGTCAAATCAGACGGTTTATAGCTTCAATGCGGCCATCTTGGTGCGCCTTTTTTGTCCCAGCCGGTGGTGACCATCTAAGGATAGGACGTTGAACGTTAAATGCTCTTTTCATGTATATAAGTCCGTGTTCCATGTTCATACCCTGCACCCTGTCGAGGTAGGTTTATGTACAAGACAGGGTTATCCACAACCTTTCCGGAATAGAATAACAGTAACAACATACAGTATGATGTTACTACTGCGAGGGTGTATACATACGCACATGGCAAGCTAAATGCTCAATAGATAAAAAAAAACATGGACCAAAATATCATGTTTATCGGCCGAAGACCCATGTTTATCGACCGCAAAACTTAGATTTTCAGTTGAAAATCCATGTCTTTTTATTGGAAAACCATGTTTATCAACGACAAACCATGTTTATCCATTGATAATCCGTGTTTATTGGCCAAAAACCATGTTTGTCGGGGATAAACCATGTATATCGTTCGACAATCCATGTGCATTGGCGAAAAACCATGTTCATCGGTTGATTATCCAAGTTTATCGGCGAAAATCATGTTTATCGGCGAAAACCATGTTTATTGACGATAAACTTGGATTTTCGGTCGAAAAACTTGACCATTCGAACAGACATTGCGCATTTGCTACACATGCATCCTGTACTGGTTTCAGTGGTTCACCACCAAAAACATGGTTTATCGACCGATAAACATGGTTCATCACCGATAAACTTAGATTATCAACGGATAAATATGGTGTATCGCGACAAACTTGGATTATCGTTGATAAACCATGTTTTTCAACTGAAAATCAAAGTTTATCGCTGATAAACATTTAACACAGTTTGTTTTCAGGATATCTACATCGTTCGTGACAAAGTGGTCTGGACAAGAATGGGGTATATGGGAATTAGCATGGAAAATCGAAAAATTGGTTTTCCCAAGATGTAAAGTAAGTCTATTAGCATCAAACCAAGTCCTAAGTTGAGTGAGTACGGGATGAGCTTTATCAACAAGGGTAATACAATTACTGTCATCGGCAAAGAGTCTTAGAGACTTGTGAGGCACAACATTTTTAATGTCATTTACATAGATTAAAATAGTAGTGGTCCTAGCACAGAGCCCTGAGGCACGCCTACTTTAACGAAGGTACAGGTAGAATAAATACCATTGACATACAAGAATTGTTTTCTATTACTCAGATAACTATGTATAATATCAAAGGCTTCACCTCGAATGCCATAATTTTTTAATTTATCAAGGAGTATTGTGTGGTTGACTGTATCAAAAGCCTTCTTAAGGTTAAGATAGTTCTTAGGGCCTAAATTATCTATCTTATTCATTAAGAACGTTTGTAATGTGTCTAATGTGGTTAAATTTATTATTTTTGCTGATGATACTAATATACTCTGCTCTGGTAAAGACATGCAGCAATTAAGTTATCGTTTATGTGAAGTCTTAGATAAATTGAGGAAATGGTTTATGGTAAACAAACTATCTTTAAATATTAACAAAACCAATTCTATGGTCTTTACAAAACGTAAGTGTGATAAGGATATTTCTATTAAAATTAACAATTGCATTACAGAAAGGGTTTTCACCACCAAATTCCTCGGGGTGTTTATTGACTGCGAATTAAATTGGAAGGAGCAGATTAAAAAGGTTAACTCTAAAGTGGCCAAAAGTCTTACCATTATGTATGATTTAAGAGATTTATTGACCTACAGCTCTCAAAGAAAGATCGTTTACAATTCTTAAGTTTTGCCTTAGGTAAATTACTTTCTAGAAGTGTGGGGAAATACATACAAAAGTAATATTCACTCTGTTTATGTAAAGCAAAAGCTCTCAGATTGGTTTATAAAGCTAAATTTAATGAACACACAAATGCATTTTTTATTGACATGAAAATTTTAAAGCTCGAAGATCTTGTGATATTTAAGACAGCCTTCTTACTGTTTAAAGCTAAAAATAGTACATTACCTCCAAATATTCAAAGGTTATTTATTAAAAAGAAAGTAAATTACTAACTCGTCAAAAAGATGATTTTATCAACTTTCTGTCGGTACAGCTATGAGCCTATCAGTGTGTGGTGTAAAAGTGTGGATTAATCTAAATATTGACATTAGGAACTCAAAAAGTGAACGTGTTTTCAAACTTAGGTTAAAATCAGAATTCATAGATAAGTATAAAGAACAGGTTTGATTGTGCAAAAAGTAGCATAGCGATTTTCATTTGAAAAACCGTGATAGAAATATGCTGCTCCGAAATTTAATTTATTTTATATAACTTTAGGGGATGGATTCATATAAATTTTTCTAATCTTCTTCTCTCTACTTTTCCATCTTTTATTCTGATTTGTACAATCGTTAATTGGACGTTTTTTCTTATTTTTTTTTGTTGTCACTCTTTATGTTGTTTTTTAAAAGTTGCTTTGTACTGTATGGAAATAAACTGAGTAAACAAAAGCACAAACAGAAAAACATGGTTTTTCGACTGAAAATCTGAGATTATCGAAGATAATCTTGGATAATCGGCCGAAAAAAAAGTTTTTCAGAAAAAACAGGGATTTTTAACTGAAAACCTAAGGTTTTTGGTCGATAAACATGATTTTTCGGCGATAAACATGGTTTTTGATCGACAATCCATGTTTTTCGGATTATTGAGCATTTAGCTTGCCATATACTTACGTGGTACGTACGAGCCAACGCATGCCGTAGTAGCCGTACATAAACACGGGCGTTATAGGAAGTCGGCCGTGTACGTACGTACTTACGTACACAGAGCATAGTCTAGTCTAGTACAGAAATGGCGGTTGAATTGTGGCAGTTTGAACAGTGACAGCACTAAGATAAAGCCTAATTCGGTATGAGTCTCATTCATAATATTTCTGAAGTTGTGAAAAATCCTACGCTTTCATGTTTATTTTTCTTATTTGCATTCTGATTAATTCTTTTTGTCGTGTTTTCTTTCCGTCAAATCATTACTTTTTCTTTCGAAGGTCCTGACCTGGACATTGTCGAATACTGTATTACTGTACTACTAACATGGCCTACTAGGCTAGGGCCTAACGTTAGCCTAGGTATAACCGATCGTTAGGCCCAGTCTGCGTTAGGCTTGCCTAGGCCTAACTTTACGTTAGGCCTAGATAATCTTAAGATTTGTGTACAACGTTGTTAAGCCCATAGTACTCACAGAACTGAATTCTAGAAATTTGGCTCGGAGTTACTATAGAATACCCCGCCTCAAAAGAAATATCAGGGAATAATTTAGTACAGAAATTTTGCATAGCATTTTTGCGATACAAGTTCCATTTTGTGTAGCAATTTTCAAAATTTGCATAGCAATTTTCACTGTCATACTTTTCTTCTGCTATGCAGTACTCTGGTTTATGCCCAGATGCTATTCACCGCTATGATACAGTGTTAAGTTATATGCTGAAACTAAACCTAATTAGGCCTATTGACTTAATGTGACAGCACTGTTCCACGAAAAGTCCTATATATTGGTTGGTTCAAAGTTCGAACAGGTTCTAAATTCGAACACCTAATTAAAATCATCCATTTATCAGTCATAAGACAGTAGTTTCTTTAATTACTCACAATATTAGTAAGAAATAATTATGGCTCTGTATGGTATGGTAAAACTGACAATAATTTTGCATCGATCAGTGAATAAATATTCCATTTAAATGAGGTGTTCGAATTAAGAACCTGTTCGAACTTAGAACCAACCACTATATATCTGCAATATTTCTTTATGGATCTGCAGAAACAAGGCACAAAATACTGACTTCAATTCCATATCGGAGTGAATCAGCTCCTTGCTTTGCTGTAGGCCTATAGTGTAAGGTCCTCCAGAAAGTGAGTCAAAAACATTCACTCAACAAGCTTGATGCACTGCATGCTAACAAACTGGAACAGGGCCAGAAGACAGTCAGTAACCTTATTGTTTATACTTCCACCATGATAATAAGCAGTTTGCAAGCTTCTTAAATCCTGGGACTTTACCTAAATTTCGAGCTTGCAATCCGTTTCTAAGTGTGTTCTCAAACTTCTCATATGTATTACATACAAGGCCTACTATGGGTATTGCTACAGCCTCATTCAGGGTAGTCAGAATGATGACAATTTGAAAGATGTCCAATATATCAAATTTTCACAAATTTCACAAAATAATTATGAGGCACGTGTAAAATACTCTTACTAAGCCCGTCATACTATTTTCGAAAGATCAACCCCTGTAATTTTGCCCTACGATGCTTTTTCTTCCAAGTTGTTTGTGCAAGACCTTGCACAATCCTAACGTGTTTGGATATGGAGATGTGTAGAGCCTAGGCTATCTCGTGTTTTATGTGGAAGAAGTTTGATCCCTATGGGAAGTCGCAGAGCTATCGTAACAGAGTGCCATATACTTCATACACAGCTGCATACGTTGAAGTCGCACAATCGACAATGTAACTAGCGGCCAATAGGTGCACGTAAAAGTTGCGTGAATAGCCAGAATTACCTTGCTGTTTTGACTGGCATACTCAAGTGTCTGGGTACTTTTCTTGCTGCTTTTTTGCAGTGTTTCGTTACTTAATGTGTGTGTACTAAATATATATATTGAACAGTTGTAGGCCTTCGTGCTCGTGCAGTATTCCCGATTTCATTTCCATTCACCGAGTACCGGAGCTTTTGCTCGGAAATTGTGTCGCAAATTGTGCTACACATATTTTGATTTGTATTGCAAATCTGTCACTTTGCATCGCATTTTGCGATGCGATACCGGATAAATTATTCCCTGAATATGTACCTTGAAAACGGTTTTTTTTTTCTAGGCTACATGCACTGGTGCATGTAGGCCCCTAGGCGTAGGCCTAGGTCAAAAAATCTACATGCACAGCAAAATTTCTACATGCACCAAATAATCTGAAAATTTAAAGAAAAGCCTACGAGCCTGAAACACCTTTGCTATTGGCCTAGGAAGGGTCTAAAAGCACAATTTGTTTTCTTTTTCTATTTTGAGTAAAAACAAATGTGCAGATTTTTATTGAACCCTTTTCTTATGTGGCATGTTTCACCAGCCTCTCCTATCAGAAAGACTGACACTTGCACGCTGCGAACAATGTCAATGGGCCTTACGAGTGATTATGTCAGCTTCAAGGGCAAAATTTCCACATTACCTCACTGTGTGAAAGGATCACTGGAGCTAGGAATAGGTCCAGCTCAAAAATTTCAGGGGAGTATTCCCCCCTTTGTTTAAAATTTTGAATCTCCGGGGGGGGGGGACGAGGCAGGGAGATTCGAGCAAAGTCAATTCTTGAAAAAAAAGACATGCATTCCTGGGCATAAACCAAAAGTGTTGTAACCCATGCATACCCCCAACCCCCCACCCATCTCTTCCTACTGCATGTACAATTCCAAGTTAACCAGTTTGACTTTTCACCATTTACTAGTAATCATCACAAGTTCACAACCAGACCTTGTCTATCAGCACTGATTCTGAAGGAAAGCTCATGTTTTCTGCATAGACTGTATTTTTAGCAGAGCTAAGCTTGAAGATACATTGGGAAGACACAAGGGAGCAAGTAACCTAGACTTGAGGTCCCAAGCCTAGAGTTTGCATCAACTATCCCCAAATAATCCATTTGAAAATCATGGATGCGGAGTTGCAGTGAGTTGACTCATACAGTCTATCAGGGTCGTTTATAGAGATATAAACGGCAGTCTATTAGGGTTCCTATATAGAGATATAGGAACCCTACAGTCTATTATCCTGAGAATGACACTTGCACAGGCTAACATAATGTACTTCCAATCATCGGAAATATTTTAAATCAATTCGGAGTTATTCATAGCCTGTAACATTATTATTTCCATATCATCTTGGCATCCATCTGGTGTTGAATGCTGAGTCGAAGCCGCAGTGAGAGGGAGTTATTTATAGCCTGTTACACGATTCTTTCCACATCGACTAAGCATCCATCTGGAGCTGGATGCTGAGTCGGAAGTCGCAGTGAGGGGGAGTTATTTATAGTCTGTTACATAATGCTTAGCAAATTCACTTAGCATCCATCTGGAGCTTGATGCTGAGTCGAAGTTGTAGTGAGGGGGGTTATTTATAGCCTGTTACATGATTCTTTCCACATCGACTTAGCATCCATCTGGAGCTGGATGCTGAGTCGAAGTTGCAGTGAGGGGGAGCTATTTATAGCCTGTTACACGATTCTTTCCACATCGACTTAGCATCCATCTGGAGCTGGATGCTGAGTTAAAGTCTCAGTGAGAGGGAGTTATTTATAGCCTGCACTTGGCATCCATCTAGAGCTGGATGCTGAGTCGTAGTCCCAGTGAGGGAGGAGTATTTATTGTCTGTAACATTATTCTCTCCACATCGACTTAGCATCCATCTAGAGCTGGATGCTGAGTTGTAGTCCCAGTGAGGGAGGAGTATTTATTGTCTGTAACATTATTCTCTCCACATCGACTTACCATCCATCTGGAGCTGGATGCTGAGTTGTAGTTGTCATTCGGGAGTTATGTATAGGTATGACGCCATGTAGTTGATGACTGCGACTCAGCATCGGGATGCTTAGTGGTATTAGTTGATGTGGCGGGGTATTCTATAGTTGTACCTTTGGCTCTAGGCCTAATTGGGTTTCTGTACCCAGTTATATTACATGGGCACATGAGGTTGGGTTATGTATGGTACAACTATAGAATAGCCTACCCCGTCACGACAACTAATAATACTAAGCATCCGGAAATGCTGAGTCGCAGTCATCAACTACATGAAGTCACACCTATACGTAACTTGCAAATGACGACTTCAACTCAGCATCCAGCCCCAGATGGATGGTGGTGCTCACCCCAGAGATCTTTGTGTTGGAGTGCACAAAATGCACATCCGCATGTAGCATTCACACTGCAAATAATTGCGTCCCTAGTTCATAACATACATATTTATAGGGTTCTCTGAGTGCACTTTACATATGCTACAAGTTCAGGAGACCGGACTGATCAGTGACCAATCACCAATCACACACACAACTTTCGGAGTGATCAACCATGCTGTGGTCAGGAGGACTTCATTAGTACCAAGTCAGTGACTTACAAACTGAACTTAAGCATGATGTTTTAAAATAATGGAGGACGATCGTGCATTGAACCAGTAGAAACTGCAGTCAGAATGCGTTGGACAGTTTAAAATTGACTCTGTTATTTAAAATGACATGCGTAAGCTCAGTAGCTCAGTTTGTTAATTGACACAAAAGTTTAATGTATCTTAAGTCATTAAAAGCTTCTTGATATTGCCAAAGGCTGTTAGATATGGTTGTATTTCTTCAGAGTACGGGTATAGTATGTGTAGGCATTATACAGTATATGATGAAGTACTGTACATCTATACACAATTTTTGAACTTGACCCACATTGACCTTTTTGACCCCAAAGATGCGCCATTTTGTGTGATGATGCAACTTTGGTGATAAATAAAAAACAAAAGTACCTACAAATGTTAAATTTTGAGTTTTGTGAGAACTTTGTAACCCAAATAAACAACCAAAAAATACAGTGACTCTCCATGTCTCTGTCAGTGACACTTGTGCCCCCCAAAATGCATGGTGTGCCGCAATTCAGTAAAACATGGCATTTTTAAGGCAACATTGCTTCAAATTGAAACAAAAGAAATCCCTGAAAGTTTCATGCTGTTTTCTTTGTGCACCAGACAACTATATTACGAACAGGCTTGGGGTAATCGTAATCGAATGCAATTGATTACACATTTTGAAGTAGTTGTAATCGCAATCGATTACTTTTGTGAAAATCGCAAAGTAATTGCAATCATAATCGATTACAGTAGCAAAGTAATCGCAATGGTGGTTTCATTTCTGATTACATTGAAGTTGAGTTGAACAAAGAAGTAAAATTACTAAACAATTTTTCAGTGCTTGGTTCTTCTGTTGGAATAACAAAATTTAATTGTCCCTCTTTCTTGGATGTTCCAGCTTAAAATGAGTGAGAAGTGCGTTGATTCAATAATCTCTACCATACTACCATAGTACATTGTTTATGTGGAAAGAAAATGTAATCACGATTGCAATCCTGATTACATTGCAATGTAATCGCAATCGTAATCAATTACTTTCAATTTTAGCTGTAGTCGTAATCGTAATCACGATCATAAAATATGAAGTAATCGCAATCGTAATTGATTACATTTAAAAGCTTCATATTACAGAAACCTGTGCTATTAGATAGTTTTAAATGTTTATATCATTACAGGCTGTTGGGTTATGTATTTGCTGAGAAATTGGCCCTCAAAATTGACAAAAATGCCAAAATGTCATTTTGCAACTGATTTGCCAAATTTTAACAAATTTTAACTCGGTCAAAATATGAGAAATTTCGGTAAAATTGTCAGGATATGCTTCTCTCATCACTGTCTACACTTACAAATATTGTGGTCAAGGAACAACTTTCTAAAATATTAAGTGATTTTATACGAAATGACCCACAACCAACTCCGCCAAATTTTCCACATTCTTCGTCTTGACTGCAACTTGACAGTACTTACTAGTGTTCGACCAGTTATTCCATTATCGGTAAATAATCCGCATGGGCAAAATTCTGCCATGCAACCGATGATTACCACTGATTATTTGCAAACTAGATAAAAGAGGTTTAATATACTTGAAACTTGCTCTTAGTTTAGTTAAAATTCCAGTAAATACTCTATCCTTTAACTTCCTGCCAAAATGGATGCATTGATAATCACAAACATAAATTTTACCCCTGTCATGTGACTGATCATTTGGTATTTTCTGCTATAACCCTGTAGTATTGGAATTAGATTTAGAATTGCATTCAAGGTGTATTTCTTGCAATCTGAGTCTCACAGAAAGTGCCATGTAAGTTGCTGTACAAACTGTTCTGCACAAACACTGCAGCTACAGTGTAGATAAGTCTGTACTCTGTGCTTTTGGTTTCGATGAAAGAGAAACCTATGCATTCATGATGGCGTGTGTGTGTATGTGCGTGTGTGTGTGTGTGGATGTATGTGTGTGTGTGTGTTTGTGACACTTTGCTCATTAACACGATATCTCAAGATAGGAATGTCTGACACTTTTCAAACTTGGTACATAGATGCACCATATTAAGAGGAAGAACCCTATTGTTTATGGCAGAGGTCAAAGGTCATCTGGGGTCACCGGGGGTCACCAGGGGTCAAAGTCTGAAAATCTCGTTAACACGATATCTCAAGATAGGAAGCTTGGTTGGATTTCATATTTGGTATGTTGATGCGTTTTAGTCAGGAGATGGTCCCTATCATTTTTTGCGGAGGTCATCTGGGGTCACTGGGGGTCAGAGTCTGAAAATTTTGTTAACACAATATCTCAAGATAGGAAGCTTGGTTGGATTTCATATTTGGTATGTTGATGCGTTTTAGTCAGGAGATGGTCCCTATCGTTTTTTGCGGAGGTCATCTGGGGTCACTGGGGGTCAGAGTCTGAAAATCTTGTTAACAAGAAATCTCAAGATAGGAAGCTTAGGTAGATTTCATATTTGGTATGTTGGATGCGTTATAGTCATGAGATGGTCCGTATAGTTTTTCGCAGAGGTCAAAGATCATCTGGGGTCACCAGAGGTCAAAGTCTGAAAATCATGTTAACACGATATCTCAAGATAGGAAGCTTGTGTAGATTTCATATTTTGTATGTTGATGCATTATAGTCCGATTGTTTTTCGCAGAGGTCAAAGATCATCTGGGTCACTGGGGGTCAAAATCTGAAAATCTCGTTAACACGACATCTCAAGATAGGAAGCTTGTGTAGATTTCGTATTTGGTATGTTGAGGCGTTTTACTCAGGAGATGATCTGCATAGTTTTTCGCAGAGGTCAAAGGTCATCTGGGATCACCAGGGGGCAAAGTCTGAAATTCTTGTTAACAGGAATACACCTTAAATGCAGTTCTACTGTAAATATAATTCCAGGTTATACTACAGTGTTATAGGGCAAAATAACTAATGATTGCAGTGGTATACAGTACACGTAAATTATACTGTATGCTTGTGCTTATCAATGCATCCTGTTTCAGTGGTAAGTTAAAAGATTGAGTATTTTAGGGAATTTTAACAAAATTAAGGGCAAGTATGAAACATATTTAAGCCCCTTTTTACACTTTGCAAATAATCAGTGGTCCAGAGCGGTTGAATGGCAGAATTTTACTGTGACTGATTAGTTAATAAGTCCCATTGCTTGTAAATTTTTGGTAAAGAACATTTGTGCAAAAGTGTCTTGCACACACAAGTATAGGGGAGGTCTTGTTATCTCAACATTATCTCAATGTGTCAGAGGAACGCTTGTTTGGTCTAATGGTAGATCATCTGTCTCTCCCCAAGAAGGCACTGTTGGATATCCAGGTTGAGTCATACCAAAGGCTAAAACTGGAACCTACTGATGTTTCGAGCGATGCTCCGCATAAGCAGTGGAGTAGGGAAAAGCAAGCCAGAGAGCCACAACTGAAAAACAGCCTGTTTTCAGCTCACCTTCAGCCAATAGATTGGAAACCCGTCTGTAAAACTTCATCTAACTAACTAACTCAGTGTGTCAGAAATTGTTGAAGCAACATTTATGTCAGAGCTTGCCATGCTATGATCCTTTGTCAGCTTACAACAAATTTCTCTCTCGTATAATGTCATGTCTTATCATATAAAAAGTGAATTTATTTGACCATTGATGGAAACTAATTCAACTGCACAATATTAAAGCATTTAATAATAAGAAGTGATTGCTTCAAGGATGAAATTAAATGGTGCAAGAATACAGTACTTTTTTTATTCCTTGTTTTTAGAAATTTTGTTTATTAAACATTAATTCAGCTCTTAGGGTAATGATGTATTATGTTTACATAGAACATATTGCACAAAGAACTCATTGAAAACTTGTTAAGAAATGGCACCATTGTCTGTCTGCACTGTAGAGCCTACACTAACTGATCTGACTGATTGTGGTATTTTCTTTTTACACACAGGTACATTTTTATGAATAGACCAGATGATACAGGAAAAAAAGCACCATGAACAGATCAAGACCAGAACTGTCAACTAAACCATTAGACATGCGAGAGATTTCCTTTACTTCCCTTCTCTTGCTTGGGTTTGATACTAGAGAGATGGAGGATAAATACAACATTCCTTTCACAAAGTAAGTCTACGAATAAGTCCCACAACCAAAGTTTTGTTTGGATGGAAGATTCCACTTCAGTTTATGCAGGCTTTGAGTTTAAGATTTTTCCATTGTGCTACAAATTGCACTCCTCATGAGAGTATGGCTGTTTCATTGAAACTTTGTATTTTATATGGAGTTCCCATTCTCTACTCTATGTTTGCAAATAACCATGCTGCCCACAGTTACTTGAGGTAAATGGCATAGTGCAATCACACTTACCTCAAATTCAAGGCCTTAGGTCTATAATTTATGATGCTCTTGTCTAAAAGATTGTCAAGTACAACGTAAACCAAAAGACTTGGTTTGGTATTCAATTTTGACATTTTGAACATAACATGTGGACTTAAGGAGGACATAATGTTACAAAAGAACATTAAACCCTAGTATATTGACTTGGCAGTATTGTTTCCCTCCCAGGGTCTTAATTTTCTCACGTAATCTATAATGTCAGGTACCTGGTTGGTTTTCCATAAGTACCATAGCTTTGTTAGGTTCTCCATAGTGACAAGGAGAGAATGTGCCGCCTCCTCCACACTCCTCTGCAACCTAACTTAAAAACATGTTGGCATGCTGCCATTTCTCACTCTGCTGTGATGGTAACACAGGTTGAAAGCTGGCATGTGGGATCAAAGTTACCTACTGTACAATGTAGGGTACTGTAAATCAAAATTGATGTTTAGTGAAACACAATTTTCCAAGGTATTTTGTGAAAAAATTCTTGCAATGGTTCAAGTCAGTTGCCATTATAATGTATACATGCCCATATTGTCTCATAAAAAAAAAAATGATTACAAAAGGCAGGTCAAAATATCTCTCTTCAATGGAACTAAGAACTAATAATTGTTCATTTACTGTACTTTGGTGTTAATGGAACTCTGTTTAAATAAGTGAGTTACCTGACCTGCTGCTAGTCACAATTTACAGTAGCGCTTTGTATACATACACTGAAACTGACAATGATACAGTATTTCTTTTCAATTAGCCTGAAATGTTGGTTTCATTTTACCATCCAGTTAATTTTTAATTCACATCTTTTTGCCTAATTTCACAGAGACATGTTCAGCTTACCCAACAAGAAAGGATTTGAAGTCGTTATGCACTTCCTCTTTGAGAGGTTAAATACAGCCATGGCCCAAGAAAGGTTTAGGTGAATATAATTAATACCAAACTTTGCAACTTGTGTGCTTGCATGTGTCTGGAGTACGTATGTGGTTTAGCTGTTAAGTAAATGATGCACTAAAAAAATTTAATACATGCATTTCATCAACTGCAGATCAGCTTTCACAGGTAATACATTATAGTAGCACTTAAAAAAAGGGGGGGGGGGGTGGGAGGAGGGTGAGAAGACATACATGTAACATTGTGAGAAACTTCTAAAGTTGCTTGAGTTTAAGAGGACAGAGTGTATCTGGGTCTTGATTTTGACTCTGACTCATGTTTTAGGAAGATGCAGGTTAAGATAAATAGGGCTGTGCATTTTCGGTTAATTCACTATCCGTTTAACCGATTTTATTAACCGGCGGTTAACCGTTTAACCGAAAATGACGTAATGTTCACACAACAACAAAAAGTCAACATTTCCAAAGAGCGCCATCACTTTTGTACAGGAAAGTGCAAGTCTAAAATGGCGCCGAAAGTCATAATCGCACATGTAAGTATGTGGCAAAAATGTTGGTATTTTGCGCTGAGTTTATATCATCTTTTCACAGTAAAAACCCATCCCGCATTTACTGAAGCTTTCTTCAGACCACGTGCACTTTTTAACATTCCACCAACTGTTGTATTCCAGCCTGACCCTATGTTATATTGTCAGTTATTTCATGAAACACTCCCACACCGCTGTTTTGATGCAGCTTGCTTGCGATGCAGTGTTCAATATATGTACAGCGCTCACGTGTGTGTCATAGTAGCGATCTGTACAGCTGCACTGTAAATGGCCCACCAGCCGCAAACAGCACAACCAAGCCCTATTTTCCTGCATAAATTAAGGAACTCCCAGCATTCCTAGCGTAAAGTTATTTACAGTAGGACTTATGGAATGTTATCATATGACGTCGTTACGAACGTAAACAATTACGCACGTGGTCCCATGCATGCAGTAGACTTGCGTGCGTATCTGTTTTTACCATTAAACAAGGGACCATGTTTTGCTCGGTGACATCATATGCACACGATCTATTGCAAAATTTGAATTGCCTCTGCATTGTGATTGGTTCAAATACATTGATTCTGAGCCAGCCAGTCATGGGATTTAGTGTGTGAAAATACCAGACCTCTGAACAAATTTCGCCATTGAGTTTGCGTTATGACGATCGCACTTCCCAGGCTTACATAGCCCGCCTGTGCAGCCGGCCAAGCCTCGTGCTAAATTCACTAAGAAACGCAGCACAAATCTCTGCGTACTTGGATTTTTTCGGGGGTCTGACTTAAGTGCATTTCATTTGCTGATTATTTTGAAACAAGACGGTAAGGTTTGGACAAGAAGTGGCAAAATTACGGGGATATTTATATCAGAAAGAAACCATAAGATAACGTTAATCGAGTCCATTTTTTGCTGTCCAAGACCGCTAAAAATTAGATGGTTATTTTTACGTGCATCGTAGGGTTGACTTCTACAGTACAGTACATTATCACAACTACAACCCAGTCGGTTCAAAGAACTGCGTATGCTTATTCATTAAAGTCAACATGGAATGTTCCATTTTATATGATACTGGGCAAACAACAAAATGGTGGGAATTATCTGGTGCTAATGATCGTATTTTTACAGGTTAAATTTTTCCCAAATACTGCTACTAACAATGAAAAATAATGAAATTTACGGAGGTGTAGCATGATAAAATATTTCGATTAGCTACAGTGGGAAGACTTATGCAAATATACTTTTGTGCCCTAATCATGGTCTCGCTGAGATTTTATTGCCATAGAAATACAGGGCTTGGTAACTTTTGTTACAGCTCCCTGCTTGTCTTGTGGCTTTCTTTTTGCTTGGTAACCTCTGAAACATGCCGCTTATTTCTAAAGTTGTGCTTGGGTGTTGCTATTGAAGGGATTAGGAGACGAGCACATGAAGTTCTGCCAACGAAAGTAACAATGGGTGCGCCACTTGTCACTCATCATAATGTACTTAATTCGGGGAGCTGCCGCAGAATTAATCCGTTCAATCGAACGGCCGATTTTAAAACTCTTTTTACAGTTATTGTTCGAGCGATAATTTGTGAGAAACTGACACTGTTTGTTGCGCGATGTTTGTGTAACAGTTTACCAACAAAGCCACCCTGCGGCGACTGAGTTATTGGCAATACAAAAACGGTTAATCTATGAAGAGGAATGACGCACGAGTAACCGACGAGTCGGTCTGTTAACCGGTTAACCGATTAACCGTCACAGCCCTAAAGATAAATTGCAAAATAGAAATTACTTGTGTATAAAGAGGGCTTGAATTGATTAAATCTAAGTGTAATCAGTTATGATTGCATTTGCAGTTACAGTACTTCATTTTTAGTTCAACATAGCTCAAATATTGTGATCTGCCCCCGTCACTCTGTCTGTCTTTCTATCATGTCTGTTCACAGTTGCCTTTAATCCTCTCAGTGGCACATTTGCCTATGAATTATAACAAAACTTTGACACATTGGTCATTGAACATAGGGCTACATGTTGTGTTTAAAATGTTGAGGTCAAAAGTCATCCAGTGGGCATTAATGTTGTGGTTGTTAAGTCTTGTACATTTGTTTGTTAGAGGGCATACCAAGTCAAAAGGTGAGACTATTTTTGACATGGTGCTATTGCTGAGAACCTGTGAGACTTACAGAACCAAACTTGGCATGTTGAATCGACTTTTAGAAGGCTTCTGGCTGGTTGAAAAGTTACAGATAATATGTCATCCAATGGCCCTATTTAAAGGCCACAGATGTAAATATTTTGAAAAGCTATTTTCTCCTAGACGAATTGCAAAATTGTCCTCATACACTATTCGCTCAGAAGGACAACTGGCTTGTGGGAATTAAAAAAGTTCTTGTCCAATTTGGGATGAATAATAACTGTGACACCTTTTTGACCAATTTTGTGTCACCTCTCTATTTTTACTAGCCTCACAAGCTGAAGTTATCATGTTTCCCGATGAGCTGTACTGTACTTCTAGCTTTAGAACTCTGCACTGCTCCTAAACAAGCCTTGCTTGTGGTGGAAGGGATGAAGAGGGTCAAATTCCTTTCAATGTTGTGTTCAAGAAAGAAGCACTTACTTACTGTTGTATTATCCCAGCCCATTAAACTTGCCTTCTGATTTTCTGAACTTACTGTTTTTTATAAAAATAGTAAGCAAGGCAGTGGGGGGTTATCATTCTACCTGAGAGAAATTAAAACATTTTAAATTGTGGATACATCTATCCAAGAAATAATAGCTATGTATGAAAAGTACTGTACAATCCCTGCAGTGATTAGAATATCCATTGCATGAGGAGTGATTTTCTTGGCATTGGAAAGTCATCACTGCAGCATTTCAACAGGTTTGAGCTTCAGCACTGATGGTTCCCTAGTTAACACTTGCAATTATGATTACGATTACAGCTAAAATTGAAAGTAGTTGATTGCAATTGTGATTACATTGCAATGTAATCATGGTAACAATCATGATTACATTTTGTTTCTGCATAAGAAATGTAGTAGGAAAAAACAGTCTAATACCTCATTACTTGAAAAAAGGCAATGGTCACCACTGTAGATGTAACTGGAAGGTTTTAGATGGAAGCATGAAATCCTATCTAACTAAATACATTTTGTTTCTTACATTTTCTTTTACATGTCTGTAAGTTTACCTCTAGAAAAATAAATTCAACTTTATTGTAGTCATCAGTGAAACCACGATCACAATTACTTTGCCATTGTTATCGATTACAATTGAAATTACTTAGCAATTTTCACAAAAGTAATCTATCATAATAGCAACTACTTTTAAAAAATTTAATTGATTGCAATTGCTTATGATAATTACTGATTACAATTACCCCAAACCTGCTGTAAAGAGTAAATCTTCAAATTTTGTATTGTGAATGTGAATCCTGTTTTACTCTTTTTGGCAGACATTGCTGGCCTATTCTGGACAAGAAACAAGAACAGAATTTTCGAAAAACTGTCAGCGCCTGGTTAACAGAAATATCTAAGGTATGCAGTACATTAGTGAAAGTTCCAGTGATGGTCATCTTTTCACTCCCCCTTCCAACCTTTCAGCATTTCTTGCCTGGTATTCCTTTTACAGTAAGGTTTCATTATGACTGTTTCCTGCAACACTTTTAAAGGAAGCTTAGACCTCATTCCTTGGTATGCTATTTAGTATTTAAAGGCCCAGTTCTCTCACCCCAAACAGTACCAATTCTCCTAACCTTCTTACTGAAGCCTCTCCCCTCCCCTCCCCCACACAATTTTCTGAAATTCATCTCCCTCCAGATACAATCTCAGTTTGTTGCCTCAAGGTGAATATAGTAAAACTCTATACAATCAAAACAGTCTCAGTACTGTTCATGCTGTGTAATATAAGCTTTGGTACCCTGCATTGTTTGAATTAGCTGTCAATCAAAGAGCTGAGCCAATTGAGAATTTTGGTACCAAAATTGTAGTTTTGGGTGAGAGGTTTGGCCCTTTAACATCTACTTTATGAATGAATTTATTACACATTAAGGTGATTTACTCGCATATTTAATTATTTTATTTTCTGAATGTACATTGACTTGATCAATGCTCTCAAATGCAGATTGCATTGCATTGCATTGTTGTCTGTATTGTAATAAGGGTTCCTCATGCAATTTGATTCTGATATACACATTGCTGAAAGTCAAGCATATGATTATGAGAAAAATTTTTTTGGATTCTGTGACTTCCATAATATACCCAGTGTGTGTAAGAAGGTGAACCTCAGAGGTCTGTCATTCCAAGAATCTTATTGAATAATGTTAATGCAGATATGCACACTCAATGTGTCTGCACAGTGGACAATCACGCTGTTGTACTGTAGTCACAATACTTTTGAGAAATGTCTTACGCCAAGCAATCTAATGGCATGTAATATCATGTAGCAGATCTGGTCTGCGAATAAAAGGTTGCAGTAACTACATTCTGTCTTACAGAAGTGACTGTCTCCAGGTTTTCTTCTTCTGTATTTAAACTCAAGAAGAGAAGTGGGATACATTCCCTACATTACCACTGCTACATCTGAAGTAATGATGTAGTGTAGATGTGTAGACACCACTAACAAACCTCATTCCTTGATGTGCTGCACACATTACTACTATTGCCGTTAAACAAAAGAACAGTCCTAGAGACAGTCATAATAGGCAATTACAGTGTCCAAATGACATTGCCAAGCTACTGAGAGTCTTAAAACTAGATCTAATTGTACCCTGCACAGAGAATTGAAAGTACTGCACATGTGGGTAATTCTTTTGAAACACGACTGGTTTTATCAAAAGACTTTATGTTGCAACCAGTGTTAGCGCTGGGACTTGAAATTTGGGGGGGAAATTCCCCCCTTCTGAAAAATTTAGGGGGGGATTTTCATTTTTGGGGGGGGGAGTCTTTAAGTTCTGAGAAGTTAAGTCGAGTCTGCAATCTGCATTTACCAATAAAGAGATTATTCAAGTACATTTTTTAACATTGCCAATAACTGATAGGCCTATGACTAAACAAGATTTCAACAAAGTCAGATGTAGCCTATCAGTTGGCCTGGCTTCTTTGCATGTGGCGCCGAATATTTCTCCTTTCTCGTACCATAACCACGGCCAAATTTTCAGCCAATTTAACTGAAACTTGTCAGCTTTTTTCTTCTTAGTTTTACTACTTTTGTTAGCAGACCTAGGCTTAACATTAGGCCCAGTACTAGTACTGTATTACTACTGTAGTAGTAGTAGTAGTATTAGGCCTAACTTACTAGTAGTATTACTATTTACATTATTATCGCTACTCTGTAGCGGTTTGAAAAATAATCCAACTTTGACTTGGAGGCCATTTCACAGTTCACAACAGTCTAAAACACGACCGATGTTTGCACACAGAGCGATTAGTTTCAGTACACAAAGTGCACAGAGCTAGCTGCCACTGCTGCGCGATCGTACACTAGGCCTACAGCCCTACACTATAGGTAGCGCTAGTACATGCATACCCAGTCCATGCAGTATGAGTGTAAGGGTGTACTGTGTAGTAGGGCTGCCACGATAACCATTTTTCATTTATCGATGTCGCCAGCATTTCCGCGACGATATCGCGATATCGCGCATTAGTCTAAACATTCTCCATCAGCGTCAAGGAAGCAAAACAGCTGTTTATTGCATGCAGCCACTACTGATTTCTTACCAAAAGTGAGGGGAGATTGACTATGAGTGCATGTAGCAATATTGATTGTGCAGAACTCTTCACAAGTCTAGAACGTATGTGAGCTGTTACAGTATTCACTGCATTTGAAACAGCTTCCGATTTTATATCATGTTTTCTTGTGGTGGGCTAAGTGCAGATTTCATTTCTTGTGACACCATAAATTATGGTCATTTTAGATTACTGACTTAAGACAATAAAAATAGGGATTTCACAGTGGTTTAGTCATTTATTTGATTTATTGCGATATCACATCTTGACAAAACATTGGTCGATATCGTCGGGGCAAAACTGTATCGACGATATCGTGATATCGCGATATCGTGGCAGCCCTACTGTGTAGAGCTCCGTTTTACACAAACGTTTTTACAAACGGTGACTCATCGATTTTCAGAGTTTTTATTCGTATAACGGACAAGTAAATAAGTTTTGCTTTGATTATAACCCATCGCCTATGCAAGAAAAACGATGCGGGAATTTCCCGCAGACAAATATTTCTCTTGCGGGATTATTGATTCTGTTGCGGGAATCCCGCAATCGCGCAGTTTAGCGCGAACATGGGTTACAACTGTCTACAATGCTTTCAAAAATTGATTGGTGCATTAGTTTGTTTATCATTTTGTACTGTTTTCTGTTGCTTTCTTAGGAGGATGAAGATGCAAACCTTCCTCGTATTGTTCCATCTCTCTTCATGTCACCTGGAGGAGACAAATTTTACACACTTTTGTTTTATTTTACAAATTTTGTCATGCTTAAGATCACCAAGGATGAATATGGTAAGTGATGGAAAGAAAGAAATAATTGTTATCAAATGTTCCCCAAACCTTCAGGTAGGAAAACCTCCCTGTTTGGGATTATAGCAAAGTCTAGTTTGAAAAAACTGCAAGTGCTGTTAGAAATATATTTCAAAATTACATTTAATTTAAATAGGCCACAAATTTATTGTTACTACAGGAATAGCAAGTTCTGAAATTTACCAATATCATGGAAAGTGAGGAAGTTTAGCATAAAGCCCCTAACAATTATGAATACTATTTAATTATGACTGTGTGAAAATGAGTCTAGATATTTTCTGTTTGGTAACATTGCAATTAAGTGATTTGTTGAGACTGCTGAAGATGATCATTCCTATTGCCTCTATTACGTTTATTGTGTTGACTGGTCCATGTTAGGAAAATAAATGTGGAAATTTGAAAAAACAAAACTAAGAAAAGGCCTTATCTGCTCATGACCTCATTTAGAGTCATAAAAACTTAAGTCAGATTGTTTTCCCTGTTCCGTGCTCTTCTAAATGTACAAAAGTGTTTTCTGGTTTGCTTAATAGGAAAGTGATGTCTCTAAATGGCAGTATTGATTAGGTAATACCATGGATCAAGAAACTAGGTATAGTAGAAATGAAGAACACACATATTGTCAAAGGAAGTTTAATACAGAAGTTTCATATTTTTGTTAGACTTTCTCAAAATAGTTCCTGATTATCAGGGCTGGAAAAAATGTTTATTTCCTAGGAAGGGTGTGAAATTATTTCCCTGGAAGATAGTTGAATTTCCAACAGTTCCCCCTATGTTTTCATGTACGGAAGTGGGAAATTTTCTTCCAATTGCCTAAATTTCCCTCCAGATGACAAAATTTCCTGGGAAGGAGCCTCCCAGCTTCCCAACTTTTTCCACCCATGCCTGATTATGCTGGGAATGAAAATTATCAAGGGGGGAAACCAAAAATGGAGCAAACGAAATATGTAACTTTGTCTTAATTTTTTAGCTACGGACCACAGTGATAGATCATGATACATAGCCTACATGTAGGTTCCTAAAAGAACACAGCATGAATATTTGGCTGTGGACTTGTAATAAGTAACCATTTTACCAGACTGTAATAAAGTGCTGTGTCAATTTATCTTTTTTCAAATGGACTTTGTGACTTAATAATTATTTGAAGGATTTGTAGCACAATTGTGCTGTAGACAAGTACTTTTAACACAACTCTTTATGTGTGGAGTGAGTCTAGCAGCATTCACTGCATGGTAGTAAATATGTACACAGATTAAATACAGAACATCTGCACTTGACAGCATGCTAGGAAAATCCCCTTAGCTACTTTTCAAATTTGGTACCCGCCATAGCAGGCACATGGCAGGTGAGATGGATTAAGTCGATTTCAATAGAGTATTGTGTGTGTGCATTGATCCATGAAGCTACTCAGGAAATGTCCAGTGACCAGCACAACAGAGGCATTGTGATTGTATTCTTCTGTTACACTGAACATAAAAGCAGTGATAGCTCTCAGGATTTATCTTTTTTCTGCTTGGGTACTTCAATTTTTTCAAATGAGCTAAGGGGAGTTTCCTCTCATGAGGGTTTGAACTGTAGTATGATTTTTAATTATGATGAGTAAGGGAAAGACAGATGTAGCTTGAAAGTTAGGGAAGTGACATTTGGTCAGCATACAACATTGCTAACAATGCCTTAGCAAGTGGTTTGCTGAATGCACAATGCCTTGGAGAAGAAAGACTACTGACTACACATCTGCTCTCAGTGAGTGAGGCCTCAATATGAACACTACTGCTGAATGGGCTATTGGACAATCTCATGGGATGCTGATGTCTGTGTGATATGATGGTAGAATTCTCATGTTGACAAACAAATGCTCCACTGTCATTTAAATTAATGTCAGGAAATAATTTCCTGTTTAAAATTTGCAAAGCAGTTT
Organism: Holothuria scabra; assembly: GCA_037179385.1. NCBI lineage: Eukaryota > Metazoa > Echinodermata > Holothuroidea > Aspidochirotida > Holothuriidae > Holothuria > Holothuria scabra. The sequence continues at coordinate 1,549,477 of CM074188.1, forward strand.
TGCTGTGTCTGTGCTCCTCTATCAAGAAATCATTTAAAGCCCTGATATATTATGTACAAAATCTGGTACACAATTTTGCATTTATATAGCAATTTGACCATTTGGTGTAGCAAAATGTGATGCACTACTGAATAAATTATTCTCTGAAAGTGCTTGATGGCTTTGTTTGTAGTACCTAAAACAGAATAAAGTGAAAGGTTTTGATGTAACCTGTGGTTGTTTGGTGTATTAGTAGAGTATTCACCTCTCATAAGAGAGGTCTGGGTTCAATTTCAGGTGGAGTCACAATAAAGACTTAATAAATGTAGCCTACCACCATTGTGTGTGATGCACTGCTCCAGCAATGGAGTACGAAGAACAAGCTAGTGACCCACATATTGAAAGAAGGAAGTAGCCACTGCTAGATCAAAACAGAAGGTCAGAAATTGAGAAACAAAACTGCAACAACCAACCAATCTATGGGTGGAAATTATGAGAATTATGATATTTAAAATGAATGGTACATTTTTTATATTGAAAAAAAAAAGTGGTTGAAAATTTTTAATGAAGCAAGGACAAGAACAGCATTGTGTATTTAAAGTTCTCAAAGAGTTTCTGTTTTGTATACGCAGCACTTTAAACAGCTTTTTGAAAAAAGATTCTGATGTAAGATGTAAATCTGCATACTAGATGTTCTCATTTACAGGTACTAAGACGAGAGATATATTAAGGAGATGTACCATTACCTCTCAAACAAAACAGTTTGCTCCAGTAATGGCTCAGACCATTCAAGCATCTACTGCCATAAGAAGGAAGAACTTCTTACATTGTACTAGGGAATTAGTACAATTGCAAAATGAATGGAAAAACTATGCAAGGTCAGTGTTCTATTGCATCTCAAATAGTGACAGTGCTGGATTTAATCCTGTAAAAACAATGTGTGAATCTTTTGAAGTTTTTCTGATTATCTTTGCATAAAAAGGATTAACACTTAAAAGATGCATTTGCAAATTCAGTCTTTTAGCTACTATATTAGCCATACTTTAACTTTGGTACCTGTCCTGGAAGTATTGAACAGATGGTTGATAGTGTATTCAGTGGTTTCCAATAGTAAATGTCAAGTATTATCACATCAGAAGAGAAAGAGTGAATCAGCTTGTTAGGAAGAAAAGACATTCTGAAATTTGTTGTCTGTTTTGCACTTTGTTACAGTTTTATTGATTGAGATTGAAGTCAATTGCTTGCATAGTTTCCATTATAATTTTCAAGCACTGATTCAATATACAATTTTTAAAGTTCACAGCATCTGTTTTTGATTTCAACAGCACTCTTGTGAAGGAATACAGATCTCTAAGTAAGAAAATAAGAGAATTAGAACACAGCATCAGGGAAGAAGAGTATAGAATGATAGCATACATTGAGTCAACTAATAGCCCAAGTGTTGGAGTAAGGATCAGAAAAACAGGAATGACAGATGGAGAGTGGGATGTTTTGGCTGTGAAGAGAGCTCAAAGGGTCCAAAAGGTAAGTTATTTTTCAGGACATCACAAATGAAATCATAAAATGACATGTTTTTAATCTTAAATTAGCAGGGTGGCAGACTGGGTCAGTGTTACCAAGGATAATGTGGTCAAATTTGCACAAAAACCTCAGATGAATTCCCCCTCCCCCCCAAAAAAGATGTGGGGTTGGATGTCTTCAAATATCTGAAACCCAAATGGTCTCTCTATTCTGATGTGTTTATCAGGTGAGGGATCTTTGGCGGTCTATAGAAACATGTTGTCAAGATCAAGCAGATGAGAGGGCAGTGGTAGACTCCATTACAGCTGAGAGGGCAAAAAAAGACCATCTAGATGCAACTGAAATTCCTGTCAAAGTTCCTGAAATACTTTTAAGAGAATGTGAACAGGAGATACAGAGGGTAAGTAAACAGCTTAGTTGAAATTAATCATAGTAGACGTTTGTGTAAGCCCTATCACAATTCAGATATTTTGCTGTACTAACAAAGCAAGTTAATTTTTCTTTTTTTCTTTGCATAGTTACAAATGCTTCAGGCACTCTCTCCTGCCCCCCTTTTTTCTTTTAAATATCATTGTACTCGGTTTAACCATTTCTACACAAGTTTAAGAAATTCACTTTGAACACCTCCTTTCATAGGAGGAATTCTCTTTGAGCCTGGATTGATGTCCAGAGAATCGTTGTCTTCCACATCTGAAAGTCTTGCCAAAATGCCAGAGTAGCTTGCATAGTCAGTCTTTGTGTTGGTACATTTACTTATTAATTTGCATGTTTGATTGTCTGAATATTTATAGCGGAAAATTCACATTTTCAAAAATTCCTAAATTTGTTTCAAAATCATGGTTAGGGCTAAAATAGTGGTTAGAGTTATGGGGATTAGGAATATTTGAACTGTTCTTTTATATTCCAGTGTCAGCATCACAAAAAGAGGTTAAAAAGTTGCTATTCTAAAATTAGGGGTGTGACCAGTTTCCAAGTGCCTGATTGGTCCATTGGCATGATCGTCCATTGCCATAGTGGAAAAGGATTTGCTCCCACCATGAGGTGTCCTTCCTTGCATCAGTGTTACCTAGATGCTGTTAGAAAATGGTAGTGGCTTGCCGACAAAAAATCTGAAATTAAAACTTAAAAGTCTGGTCCCTTAAATATAAATTACCATTTAACTGAGGGGGATTTTGAAGTTACTAGGGGATATTTTGATGAAACTTATTTGACCTCTTTAATTGAAGATTTATTACTAGTAAAAATTTCAAGAGATTAAGCAGTAACTGCAGTGAAGAGTGGGAAGTGGAAGAAGTTCTTTTGTAGTGTCATGTAAAAATAAATCCCATAAGTACAGGGTAACTTGTCTGATTTATGTGACAAACATTTTATCATTTTTGTTTAAGTGGCTAATTAAAAAGGTCCAATGCATCTACTCCTTGTTATGATGAAAGAAAATAAAGGGAGATTGTCCTTTGAAACAGATTGCTTATTGAAAAAACAAAAAAAAGACTGCTTGTACTTAACGAAAGTGAAATCTTTGTTAATAGTAGCATTGAAAATAGGTTAACCTAGTCTTTGGCACTTATAAGTAGGGCTGTGAATTTTTAGTAATATTATTAAACATTTAATTGCATAGTTTTGTGATCGTGTAGCTGTTAATGGCGATTAGTCAAGTATGGCTGTTTCTTCTTACAATAACATTGACAATTTCCATTAGGGGTAAGGTATTGTAATTTACAGTAAATATGAATTTCTTACATTACAAGATTTCTGGACTAAGCTGTGGCAGCGCTGCCTTGCATAGAGTGATGTGAAAAGCAGTAAAACCAGCCTTTTGTAGGCCTACTACCACTTGGTTCATTGTTCGGCCAGCTACAGTGTATCTTTGTGGTAAAATTTCATTTTCCAGCTGCATTCTTTATGTTGTGAATATGATGGGGTAAGAATGACAAGTAGCTATTCATTACACATTTAGTCTACCTGCGATCCTGTAGCTATTAATTGCTAAAACGACACAGCCCTTCTCATAAGTGGCTGTGGCTGGCTCAACTTGAACCACTTGGTTGGAAACTGGGCTGTAGAACTCCATCTATTTAATTCATGAGTTTGTTTAAGCAATGGAGTAGGGAAAACAAGCTAGTGATCTACAACTGGAAAGAGGCTGTGTCCAGCTCAACTTAAAACCAGTCAGAAACAGCAGTAAGCCCCCACCTAATTAACTCATAATTTGTTTTATTGATGCATATTTCATTTTTCTAGAGGAGGATCAATAACATCTATGAAGGGGGCAAACTGGACCTTGTATCTCTTATCAAGCTGTGGAACCTGGCTCTACGTCTTTACATTGAAAAACTGAATGAAGGTATTTCATTAGTTCAGTTATAACTTGTTATTTTGTTCTCCTAACCCTTCTTCCCATTGTAAATTGGCTTTCCCAAATTTTAGCTTAGTTTAAAAAAGGAAGCACATAGTGTCTCTCCTGCAATAATAGTCTGTCAGATACAAGAACCTTTCGCAATTAATTGGTAGTTGCTAAGGAATGCATTGCTCATTTAAACATATTGATTATGGTGGCCCTGCAATGAAGTAATTCAATTGCTCAATGGCCTGTAACAGTGAAATGATCCAGTAACCTCATGACCTATAACAGTGAAGTAATTCAATTGCTCAATAGCCTGTAACAGTGAAATGATCCGGTAACCTCATGACCTATAACAGTGAAGTGATTCAATAACATTTCCCTATCACAGTGAATCAATTCAATAACCCCTTGTTCTATGACACTGGTTCAACACAACAGGGGTAGACCAGTAAACAAATTGTAGAATGAAGTTAATTCTTTACGTGAAAGATGTCTTAAATTAAATATATTTTTATGCTTTTATAGTAAATGAATCTTCTGTAGTGCTGTTTACTTTCAGTGATAGAACAGATGTAAAACAGTTTTCAGTTGTAAGTTGTTGAAAAATGTCAGTTTGATGCCATAGCCTTTTGACTTGTTGAGCAGCAATAGTTGTAACATTGCACCATCTGCCATATTACATGCATTGTAGAAACCGCAAAGTGCAAGGATGATGCAAACAAATGTTGTACCTTAAAGCAGTACATCGAGTTAATTCATGAAATTCACCACAATTCCAAATCTGTAATGTTTTGTTCACATAATAATAATAAAGGGTTCAACTCAGACAACCCCATATCCTATATACAAATAATTGTTCATGGGTGTGAAATTGACTGTTCAATTCTTTTCCAAAAATTTGTGCCCAGACACTTTTCAAATTATACACATAACCATTTGAAGCTTGAGTTCAAAAGAAAAAACTCCTAACTTATTTAATTTTTGTGTACATATCAGACATGAAACTTGACTTATTATGTTAATTAACAGCATTATCTTGTTTTAGTACCCTTACATGTCCTTGTTGAGATATCAACTGAGTATACTCTCTCAATATACCACCTCTCTTAGATGTATAGATTTATCTGCTACACTGAGAGGATGCCAACATAGAAAACATGTTTACTGTCTTCATAAACACTAAAAGGGCTAAGGTATGAAACATGTGCAACTCTTGAACATAACCTCACTAAACAAATACAGGATTGTTGATGTATTTTCCTTGATAAGAAAAAAATTTATACATATGCTTGCTTTCACATTCATCACTTTTTTCTTTGTTTCTGTCAACAATCAGCTCCACTTCCTGATTTTGAAGAGATGGTTCCATCTGTTGTAATGCAGGTTCACACCCAGAATGCTCATCTAGCTAATGCTAGGGCACTCAGGTGAGATAAACAATCTTTAGGAAGTGTAACTACTGCATATCAGTGCATTTCAAATTTTGTAAAGTCCAGGTGACATAGCAGTGACTGCCACCAATCCAATGCAACAAATTGTCTCGTTTACTAAAGTTATGTCAGTTTGAATTGTCGTAGCTATGATTTCTTATAGTTTCTTCATGTGGTAGGCTATGTGCCTGATTGAACATGTATACAAAGCATTTACTTAGTGACACAGCTGGCAGTTGCACTGCCTTGCATTTGATGATATGCTTGTGCAAAGATTTCCATTAAGTTGCATGGGCCCAGTATCTTGGATTTGTGACAGGAATTTAGATAGGTTTAGAGGTTGCTGATTAAAACCCCCATTACAGGTCCCTTCCGTGCTCCTCCCCCCCCCCCCTTCTCAGCTTACTGAACTCTCAATTATACTACTGTTTGAAGTGAAGGAGTTTTGTGACACAGAGATACAGATACAGTTGATTCACAATTTGCTTTCACATTTGTGATCATAAGGTTGTGATTGCATTCAGATATGATATTGCATATTAGTTAAAGTAAAATTACCAGCATCAAGGCTGTCATCAACTATTGAGTGTAAGTCCTTAAGTCCTCTCACTTAAATTTCAAGGCTACTGGCCTGCCTGTCTGTAGATGCTTTGCATGTGACGGCATAGCATATTAAATGGTAATGTTCCATAGTAGCCTTGTCGGAGTACATGTAACTACATAGATGACATAGCCAGATTACAATTGACTTGCTTGCTCATTGAATGTGTACACCCTTCATATACCACAATGCACACTGTGTAGCGCATTCAGTACAAAGCCATGTGTACTTGACATGAGTGCCCTCTAGCATGGCAGATCTGTGACTTAATTGCAAAGCCTCTGTAGGTATAGTACTTGATAAACATGCCAATAATTTTTAGTGGATGTATTAAATATTTTATCCATTCTGTGTGTATTACTACTGTATTGGATAAGAAATATACTTTGTGACATGAAAATTATAGTTTGTGCATAGAAATCTCAAAAGTCCATTGCTCTGTTTCAGAAATTCTCTTACGGAGGAAGTCCTCCCAGATTTGGAGAGATCTGTGATGCAACTTCTCAGGTACAGGGAGGATGGTGTAGAAGTACCCACCAGAGATACAAAGACATCACCACACCATGTAAGAACATACAACTCGAAGTGTGGCATTCTTTTATTAATTAAGCCAGCTTTTCAAATTGCTACAGAAAGAGAAACAAATACAGAAGGCTTTTAAAAGGGCCCAAGGTCAAGTCAAGTTTTGATATGTTATCAGGGTACTTTTCATTAGCATATTGGCAAAATTTACATTGAAATCTGATGCATGGCTCTTAAAAGGGCTGTGAACGTGTAGCGATTAATGGCTATATGATCACATGTGGAATAAACGTTTAGTGCAAAGCTACAAGTGATTAATCGCAAAACCTTTTTTGACAATTTTTTATTCTTTTGTATACTCTGATGATCCCTGGATTTTGTTAAATGGAATATTCTAGGCACATTTTAAACATATAGGGTTCAAACTTTCAGAATAATTTTGATTTTACCATGCAAGATAACAGCTATTTCTATTTCTGCATTAAATTTAGTATCAATCACTACAAACTGAAATTATTTTTTTTTGTGATAAGGTAATCGCAATTTATCGCTAAACGATTGCAAATTTTTGAGGTTAAACGTTTAGTTATTTTGCTAAACGTTCACAGCCCTAGCTCTAAAGATGTGAGGAGGTATAGTTGTCACATTATCATATGGTACATCTTCTTTTAAATGCTGAGATGACAATATAAACTAGCTTGTGAATTTTGATAAAATAAAGTACAGCCAGGCCAGTTTAACAAAAAAATAATTCAACTGTGAAACATTAGCAAATCACACATGTGTTCAGTTCATACTGTGTATGAGTAATGTCACATGGGATCATACAATATGACTCATTTGGAAATGATGATGTAGCTTATATCTACCCATACTTTTTGTTTTCTGCAAGCATTGAGGCATGGTGGCATGTTTTATTTTGTTTTTTGTACATAAAATATTTAAAACACTGTACTGTGATGTGATAAGCATTGTGTAAAACCAGTTGTTGAAGTTTGGAAGGGTACTGCTTTAAGTGAACTTCATCTTACTGCACCTTTTGTTCAATTTCATTCAGGGATCAACCAATAATCTAATCAGACATGGGATGAGGCTGATGTTTACCACTATTGGTAAAACATTGGATCAGCAATATTTAGCAAAATCCATTAGCTGATGCTATGCTGATGTTTCTGTAACACTGCTGTGTTGAAATCATGAGATTAAACTAACAGCATGGTTGGTCATGGTACCAATAGTCTGGAATTGGTTATTTATCTAATTATGAGCTAAAAAAAATCATAATTGAATACTGAAAGTGTTGGAATGGATGTCTGTTGAAGCTCAAAAATTCCAAAGAGTCCATATGCATGCTAAGACATATTGCTAATGAAGCACTAAGGAGTAATGATTGATTGTGTTGTGAAAAATTGTATAAGCATTGCCAGAGAAAATATCAGATCGGACATTGGCAGATGTTGTGACACAAACATCGGCCTAGGCATCAGCAGCAAAATATCACATCAGTTAACCCCTAATTGTATACTGAATTTAAATGCTACTTGTACCCATAAGTTTCTTCTATGTTCTCTTGAAAGCCTTATGATGTTTTAACTCTTTCATTGGCAGTTTTTAGGTAATGGGGTAGGCTTGCTTCCTCCTACCCCTCCAGTATCGTTTGATCCTGCAGCTACACCAAAGACACAGGCAACACCATACAAGAAAGCTTCATCACTATTTCAGATATCACCAGGAAATGGTAATCAGTACACTGTTGCTTTAGGTATCAGCTTTAAACGCCTTTTACCAAATAGTAATTACAGAGGATACTGGGACAAAGTTTTGTTTTATTTGTTAGTCTGTTCAATTGTTTTGTTTTTCTTTTTTTGCACACATCAGTGTGGTCAATTTCTGTAACAAAAACAATACACATTAAGTTCTGTATTCCTTTCATTCTTTGTAACAGCTATTTGGAAAAGGATCTTTGGTTTGTGAGACAATGTTCCAATCTTTGACAGAAGTGTTAGAACACTTCTTTTTATTTATTGTTGTAGTGAATTTTGGAGGATGAATGCACCCCCCCCCCTTAACTCCTTCTCCCTCCTGAAGTTCTGTATTAAATTTCAGAGAAAATTCATAATGTGAATTTAAATCTATCACCTTCATCAGAACACAGTAAGGTCAACATTGAGTTAGTAACCTGGTTTTTTGCCTTTTTGGCTCAAACCAGCTCTAGTAGCTGTTTAAGGTGTTGTGATTTGCAACTCTAGCTGCCTTTCGATCATTTCTGTCTATGAATCCACAGTTGCCTCTCAGGGGCATATTGGTTGACAGATTTCAATGAAACTAAAAAACATTGGTTGTTAAAACATTAGGTTACCTGTCAAGTTCAAGAAGTTGAGATTGTTATATAGAAGGTTATTAAAGATTGGTATCTGCATATCTTCAAAATACACCTTGTTTCACAAATAGTGCTGTGTGTTCTTGAAAGCTGGTTACAAGTTTGATATATTTTAATGTGGTGTTGCTATGACGTGTTGGTCAGATAGTTACCAAAACAAATATGGTTTGGCTAATCAACTTTTGCATGGTTCCCAGTTGGGCATGACACTTTAGGTGGAAGCTCATCCAAGGGTATTTGAAGACCATAGTTGTAATTATTTTGAAGTGCCATTTTCTCCTTGATTCATTGTAAAATGTCTTCCAAATTGGTAAGAAGGATGACCGGTTGTACAGATCACAAACTGTTTCTCCAATTTGGGGTGAAGAATAGTTTTGATACCAATTTTATGCCACCCTTTTATTTTTCCCAGTCTCACAAAATCAGTTTGTTGGATAGTTTTCTTTATACTGCACTCCATTTAAAACTGTCTGTACAGAAGAGGTCAGACACTATGTGCATGATGTGTTAATCTGTCATTAAATTAATCTGTCTACATACATATTCTCAGATATTGAGACTTTAATTTACCAGGCATCTGCACATAACACTTCCCCTTCCTCTAAAATTTGTTCATGTAACCCTGTGGACTTTTGTGTTCATTATTACAAATTGTAACCTTTCCATAACCTTTCAGGAGTGTTGAAGCAAAAGTGCATCAAACAGCGGCGGCATCTGTTTCAGTCAAATTGCTTCTCAATTCATTTCTTATCTACCCTTAGTATGTTGCTGTTTTCTGTTTCATGTTACTTCAGCACATACAGTATTTAAAGAAAAGTTGCATATTCTTCATGCTTTTTTCCTGTTTTTCCTTGTCATCAGTTAACACTCCAGAAGTGATGACCCAGCTCAGAGAATCTGTCAACAGAGCAGCATTGAAAAAGACGGGGTTAACTCAAGGAACCCCAACCAGTTCCCTGCATGAAGGCAGGTTACCTTCTCAAAGGTGAGAAAAGTAATTATTTCTCTTTTGCTTCTTAAATATCTCACCTGTGAATGTAAAGAGCCTCAGGATTCAAATTTCATATTTTGATCTCTGTCTGAGCAGCCATATGTCAGTTTGCACATAATCTTACATTCCTATCTCTAAGGTGTTGGAGATAAAGGATAACATTTTTTGTGCATTAATGTTTTTTTTCTTTCTTTTATTAGCAGCATAGTCATTTTACTAGATACTGTATCATTATTTTAATGATATCCTTTCTGCACATACCAGCTCCCCTCACAAAAAGAAAAAAAAGATTGTAAAGATTTAGCAATAAAAACTTGATATGTCATTAGGTGTTTGGTTATTTTAAAGGAATACAAAAAGGTGCTGACAGAGGTGTTAGACAGGTTTGTATCAAATCAAATTGCTATTGGTGGAAGAGTGAGGCAGGTTAGATTCAAATTTCTGGGAGGATTGGTAAAGGTTGATGTTACTTAACACAGTTGGGCAGAGATAAAGATTCATGCAGCATGTTTGAAGGAGGGAATGAAATCAAAATTTGATCAAATTTATAACTGAAATAAAAGCATGAAAAGAGGATGAAAATTCATAAAATTAAAAAAAAAAACCCAATGTAAACCTGTCAGACTTAGATATATACCTGTGATCTTAGTCAAAGTACATGTACCATTGCATTTAGTGTATTATGTTTTAATATGATTTAAAATTGAAAATCTGCTTAGAACAAAAGAGAGACTACAAGAGGGTAAATAAAATACCATGTCCGTTGCACAAAAAGCCTAATTGTCATATATTTGAGTGAATCTCAGTATCCAGTGGGGGGAGACCTTGGTACTGTTTCATTGATATAAACATTATTTGATCAGTTACAACAAGGACAAGAAGAGGGGGCTAGGAACAAATAGGTGAAACTTTTTAGAATAATGTTACCACCCTTTGTGGAAAACAACCGTTGTGTTTTTCATATATTATTCATACTAAACATTAAGTCCAACTTTACTTTCTTTTCCAATAAAGTGCACCAAAATTTCCAAAACCTACTCATCCAACACGAGAAATTCCACGTAAGAGGAACAAATCAGCCGCTTCTCATAAAACAAGACCACTCAATGAGACACCTGTATCAGCCAGAAGGCCTATTGCTCACAGTGTGTCAAGGCATCCCTCTGATAAAAGAATGGTACAGACAACAGTCAAAAAGAAAAAATCTGCTGGTATTAAGAAACTACCTGAGACTGAAAGAAAAAATCTACACCCAAAGGTTTGTTTTGTTATAAGATCATGAGAAAAATACCCTTGAAGGAATAGTCCAGAACCATGAGATATTAACAATTGAAGTTGACATATTTTGTTTAAAAAAATCACTTTAATCAAACAGGTATGGTGCCATGAATTCACATTGTTGGACAATGTTTTGTTTTTCTCTATTTTTTTAACCTATTAACATGCGATAAATGTGACCTTTGCCATGAATATACAAAATCAATTGAACATTTATTCTACAGCTGTAGTCTCGCCAATAAACTTTGGCATAACCTACATATTTCTTTGAGGCATGCTGGTTTTCAAGGGGTCAATTTCGATATTTCAATAGTGCTTTTGGGGTCAAACTTTCGTCAAGAATTGAATTTGATTATTACCCTGGTTAAATATTTTATTTGGAAATGTAAACAACAGAAAACCCTTCCTAGTCATTTTCGATTACTTACTTTTTTGAAAGATTGCTTTATGATCTAGAAAGATAATTTGTTTCGCAATATGAAAAGTCATGAATGGTATAACTTTTGGTTCCCTTGGTTCTGCATAATGCAATTAAATTAATTAAAGACTGATTAATTACCCCCCACTCCTTCCCATTGTTTTTCCCTTTGTCCCCTTTCTTTGTTTTTCTCCTCCCCTTTTGTTTTTCTGGTGCGAGATCCCACGTGCATCTTTACCTTCATGATGAACCATTTTTTTTCTCATTTTATAATTAAGATAAGCCTATATGTTTCTGTTGTAATTTATGTGTTTTGTCTTTATGAGCAAGAGAAATGAAATAAAAAAAAACTTTACCTTGGATTGATTAGGGGTGCTATCTTGCTCCTAATGTCTATAAAGTATTTAAAATTTCATTGCTCTGAATGAATCAATGTATTTAGTGTTTGCACAGGTAAACCGGGTACCCGCCTGCCATCGATAACCCGGGTCCAGATCTACTACCCGAATCCTGAAAAACAAAATGCATGCCAAAAGGATCCCCCCATTTACGCCACTGCCCACGGTAATGGACTAAAATATTTTGCCAATTTGGTTAACATTCTCCAAGACTGAGAATGAAGAGAGCCCTAGAAATTATGTGTAAGCTTGAAAGTTGTCTGTGCTTCGTTTCTGAAGTTGAAATTTTTATCAGCGTGTGCCCGATCGTGCTATCGTCATATAAACTTACACGCAAGCAAGCTAGTCTGACGGCTGATTCAAAATCACATCGTACTGTTTCACGCAGACATAGCAAGACATACTGTATCACCCCCGCCCAGCTTGTAAAGACAGTGCCCATAATGTTCGGCATGCTAGGTAAACTGAGCCTTGCATGTATATACGATCTTATTATTAACATGGCATGCCACCTCGAGTATAATCCTCGAATATTTCTTAATGGTTAAAGGTGTCAGTTTTACGCAAATCAACACTTTGCCGCTATCTGCAAAGTAAAACGACATCAATGTAATAACACCGTGAACATTCACAAAATTTTTTTTAAAACAAGCCAGTACATATATTACTTTATTTTGCCCCAAAATGGCGCTCTGGCAGACTACGAAGTTTATGTGTGAAAGCTATGTTGCCGTGCCTGGACAGGGCTCGATTTTCATGGTTGTCCTATAGTCCGGGACAACTAAAATTCAGTATGGACAACCAAATGTTGAAAGTTGGTTGTCCGATGGACAACCATTTTCTCTCACAACGAATCACAGTCAAGCAGCTTGCTTTCATCTGATTAAAGAAATACTGTTGACTGATCAACTCTTTCAACCTTTTCCATCATGTAATTCAGACTTCAAGTGTTTTTGTCTTGGAAAAATCATTTTTTTTATTCTTGAAGACCTATAATCTGTTTTGTTCTGTAATTGTCGCCAAATGTTTCGGACAACCAAATTTCCTTTCGGACAACTAGGAATACTGAAATGGTTGCCCAAAGGACAACCATAAATTTTTCTGAAAATCGAGACCTGCTGGATGTCAACACGAGGCTAGCTATGTAAGAACTTACATACCCCATTAGTGATAATTCTAATGCACATTGCAAAGTAGTGTGAGGGAAGTTCACAAACATGATGTTATTTGTTTACAATCGGTAATTTTGGACGTGCAAGAGAATACCATAATACAGGGCTCTGATTAGTTGACATTTTTAAATCTGTGTTTTAAAAGGAGAAACTTCGAGCTCATACTATGCTGGCTTTTCGAGTAGAAAAGTGTCCCAGAATTCAGTACCAAATTGATATAGGCCTTGGGAAGTATAATTTTTTTATTTGACTGTTTTCTGTTACTTTTTTTTTTTTACTTGTCATTTGGATCTAAAACAAAATGTGACGATTAAACCTTCTAACAAATCAAATGTTTTTGAACTTGGGAATGTGATCGCTATACCTATCCAATACAGATGTTAATGTTACTATGCATGTCTTATGGAGTATGCCTTACAAAATGCTCAGATCTTTTAGTCACCATAACGCCGGGCAACCTTGGTACGCGACGGCAGGGTTGTCACCACGCCGGTCGGCGCCGGTCGGGACTAACCGGCACTGGACATTGCTGACCGGTACAACACCTAAAATGCAAGGCTTCCGACCGGCACAAAAATGATCTTCTACTTGAAAAATGCAGTCTGTGAAATCGTTATTTGGCATGGATTTGTGACAATTTTGAACACACTCAATACCCATGTGACGTCAGCTGAATATCATTTTGAGAAATTCAGAGACGGCAAGATAAATAGAAGTATTAAAAAAGTTACCATAAGAGTGATAGTCGGATTTACGAATTCAGCTCTGTAAAGTGAAAGTACGTAGTAACGGTAGTATGACCTTTGGCATATATATACACGCAGTATTTTGCCTGCCTGTACGGTAAGGCTTCCACGATACTACTGTATACTGGTATATAGCGCTGTATTTGGTATACAGCGATGTCTCTAAAAAGCTGCGCAACGTGCATTTTTTTTCTGAAATCAGTACACAATGCCCCTACCAAGTTTTTCAAAACATGGAAGAGTAGATCCCTCACACAGGCATGTATCGCTGTCACTCATAAGCTTGTAGGCGGAGCCTCACACGATCAACTGACGACAATCTTCTTCTCAAACTTCGTACATACAGCGTGGGCTTCGCACCGCTTTATTTACACAGTAATGTATGTGCTGGAAACAGCATGCTATCGCTAATTTTGTGCAAGTGTAATAATGCAGTTATATGCAAGATACTACAGCATGCATGGCGGGAACCACATTCTTAATGATGAACATAAAAAGAAACGAGGGAATTAAACTCTTCGTAACACACTTTCACGAATCTCTCTTTTGCTACAGCACACCGTGTGGTACATCGCATGCAATTTCAAAGACTTCCGATTTTTGGGAGAAAAATGTGAACAAACTATTTGGGGGCGTTTAGAATTGATATTACAAAATTCGGCAAACGTTGAAAGTAATTTGTACGGAGAAAGCCATGCACACATGATGATAGGTATGCATTATATACAGCCCAAAATCTTCATTGCACATAATGCAGTTGCATACACTTTTAGTATCGCAAGGCGGCTATTACCCTTTTATTCTTTGTAGTATAAATGATGTACTGATTTATCGAATCAGCGGCAACTCCGTTAGTCCTGGTCCGAACAGATTACGATAAACATAACGTTACGATGGTATGACTGAATGACTGAGAGGGTTTGCAAAACTTGCCGTACTACAGCTAGGGCTAGCGGTATAGCGTTTATGAGTGGTTCGGGAGGGAATTTCTTACTTTCCCTTTCTACACTGCAAATGATTGAATTATTGAAAAAAAAAAAAGATTCGTAATAGCTGAAAAATTAATGGGTCAAAAATGAGGTGGATTCCATGGGGGGTAGGGTGAGGTACAAATATTGGGCCAGATGTTTAGCCGGCACTCAAATTGGGCTGGTGACAACCCTGCGCGACGGGTATGGCAATCTTGTACCGGGGCCCTTATTTTTAGTATCCGTGCAAACACTAGATATATTAGAGTTTAGTTGCATAAAATTGGTGGTAAATTATAAATACAAATGCACTGACCAGTAATGTGAATCGATGACATCATGCCTGCTTGCTTCAAGTTCATTCTCTGTGGAAAATTTTCCACATTCAGTTGCTAATATCTGGAGAACCAAAATGGGAAATGAATAAATATTTCACTAAAATGCCTAGAATATGTTCCTCTTTTACATATCAAAAATAAATTTGGCTCTGGAATATTCTTTCAAGTAATCACAACCAATTCAGTTAAATAGGGTTTTTAAATTAGTGAGTATCTTTACATCTTACATAAACTGTTCTGTATGTAGTACATAGAGATATATATGTGATATTTATAGTGTTATGCTAATGCAGCAGATATTGCTACATTTCCTGAAACCATCTGATTTTATAATTGAACAACCGCTTTGAGTAAAACAAAGTTGGTATGACATTGCAAAGTTAAGCAGTGGCTGTGGCTGGCTTTATTTGAACCAAATGGTTGGAAACTGGGCCTTTAACTCCATCTCATCTAACTTTAAGTGGTGCAGCCCCTATGTTCTCAGCAGTCTTGTACAATCTTTGGTTGGTATTTAAATGCAGGACAACATTACTGTATCAGATGGTGAGTTTTATATTTTCTAGGTGTGATGCAAATCATATTCCTCACATAAATTTCGGTGTGTGGTAGGTGTGCTGTTTTATTTAACTTTTATCAGGTTTATATAGGGTCACATTCTGTACCTAGGTGTACAAAAATTCCCCCTGATATGAGGTGAGAGGTATTGTGCTATGGCATTATTATTATTATTACCTTAAAATTCAAGGCCTGCTATAATGAAGATATTTTTTCATAGATTGGAATGTTTTCATTACTTTTACATTTTATATCATATCTCTATTGGCAGACTCCCATCATAGGACACAATAAATCCTCATTGGAACCATCCACACATGACTCCATGGACAAAGCTCGCAGCATTCTAATTGATCAGGTATCTTTTATTTCACTGGCTTTACTCTTTAATTAAATAATGTCTGCTATTTGCTGGCTGTAGTACCAGCTATTTCAGTCCATGGTTTAATTGTATCATTTTCTGGTTTTTATCTCATCACTCCGTGAGGAGGATGAGATATTGTAGTCACTTTGCCTATTGGGCTATATTTGGCAATGCCAGCTTAAATTTTACATGAAAATTCACAAGTATAATAGGGTATACTAGTTCTACCAAAATAAGTAGTTTCCATGGCAACCGATGTCAAAGGTCACGTGACAGGAGGTCACATACTTTTTATTGTATTCACTTTAACTCTTAACGGACGCATCCCACAAATCTGAAAGTTTAAGTGTAATAGTCTAGGCATGATACTGTAAGTTGTACCGATATGTGAGGTTGTCATGGCAACCAAGGACATAGTTCACGTTACAGATTGTCAACGGTTAAAGTGGGCATGACACGGCCATAAAAATTTTTTGTGTATTGCAAGATTAGATACAGTATTTTACAAATATCATCTCACACCCCATTAAAAAACCCGTACAATTCGGCATAAATGATATTTGAAGGAAAACTGCGTTCAAAATAAAATTTCGAAAAATGCCGCAACACCTCGCCTGACTTTTATGACGCAATTGGCGGCACAAACCCCGCCCTACGGCGCGCATCTAGATGTGGAACTAATGTAACGCTGGGTAAAGTTATCTTATCTTAGCAACCTCATGAAAACGATTGCATCACAATACAGAGTCCAACATACAGAGTGGAAGGTGCAGACCATGGTGGGGTGCGGAGCAAATCATTGGCCAATATGTTCGTGTGTTTATGCGCGCGGGTAAAAATAGTTCTGTTTTATTGCAAGAAAGACGCGGTTCGGTCGTTATAAAGAACAGCAATGAATATGTGTGGGCAGACCAAAACAAGTGCGTCCCCACTAGGAGCACGTCTTTACCGTATGAGCTGCTTGATGAAGATGCTATTGCGAATACTAAGCAGTCACTGCGCAATGCACAATTCACAATGTAGTCAGTAGCCACGCTCACTGCTATTGTAGCACCGGTGTTTGCAATTATGTATGCGCTAACACGCGTTACCATGCACATTATTCGATGATTGTGAGCTCCCTGGTACGCATTTTTGAGACGCGTTCACATACGCTTTTTCGCATTAGTTCGAATTGCAAATGGGCTGAGCCTGGCCTGTAATTGGGAATTCAAAATGTTGTATGTCGATATTTATGGACATAAGTTAGTAGGGAAATCATTCACTTTATGTCAAGGTGTACCCAAAGAACAGTTACCGAGGAACTTACTTTAAAAGATTTTCGGCCGACGCATAAGTTTTTTCTGCGTACTGGCCTGTGGCGAATCCAACCCGTGGCAAGGAATAACCCAAGATATGAAACTGTGGGTGACTAACATTAGGTTAGGCATAGGGCCTACCTTTCTTACATATTAGTGGCCTGAAAACTTGGCGGTTTTGAAGCATCGCCAAAAAAGGTACGTGACAATTTCCTTGCCACGGGCTAGGATTCTCCACAGGCCAGTGCGCAGAAAAGGTTTGTGCGTCGGCCGGAAATCTTCTAACGCCACGCATTCAACAAGGCGCACACACCCAGTTTTTTAATTGAGATGCACATGATGCGCATATCAGCGATCCTGGGCACCCGTGAAGTTTGCCGTCGCGTCAAAATGGAGAATACGCTCATACAGCTAGTGCCTAAATAATAACAATTACGCACTTGTCTGAAGCGTCTGCGAAAGCGTCTTAGGTTTTTAATCGTTGGGTTCATATCCGTATCAGTTAAGCGTAACAGTCAAGCTAGTTTTCTTTAGAATGTTGCAAGGGGATACCAACATTTTAAAAATAAATTTGTTCCAAAATCTTAGATAGACCTACTGGATTAAAAGGGCAACCGTTACAAAGATTGGGTAGCCCTTCTCCAGTTCTTTTATAATCCGGTGTCAGAATTTAAATATCCAAATGATGTTTTTTGTTTTTGAATGAGGGGTGCGCCTATAGTTCCAAGAACTTGATTGGTCTGTGCCATATTCTTTCCCCTAGCTATCTTACGAAAAAAAACTTCCTTCCCTTGGAACGAAAAAAAAAATCGATTCCCAAATGGACTTCAAATAGGAATTTCACAGGATTGAGGCATGCAGCTTTAGTATGGTAATTTTTCTCAATGAAATTCTACTGTAGCATAAAAACAGCACAGATAAAACTTCTAGCACATAAATAGTTCAAGTTCTGTAACCAACTTGCGCACATGTTAGCGATGAGATATGCAACTGCGTGGATTGCCCTCTTGTTATTTTTTGCATTGCAAAAGTAAGTATAAACAAATTCCATTTTCGATCCCAAAATGGACAGCTGTGAAAGTACTATATCACACATATCTTTGGTATTTTTGAGCAAGTGCTGAAAATTTCAATGGTAAATACTCCAGGGATATGGGAAAATTGAAATATTTAGCGTTTACACCGCAAAATTGGCCAGGGTTTGTATTCCATGATTTAAATGGAAAAAACATGGATTTTGGAAATCCATTTTGAAATTGGAGCTTGTTTATAAGATATGATCGCTGTGTTTGGTTTATATCCACATTTATATATAGTTGAGATACTTGAAGAAACCTTGAACACAAACTGTATTTTGCATAACAAATGTAGAAATTGTATTTGTTATTTTTAAATTTTTCATGTAACCTTGTGATTTCTTTATTTTGAAGGGTTGCTCTCTTTTAAAAATGTGTATATTTCATACATTTTCAGTGTGTTTTAGTCAGGGCTTAAAACCAAACATTCCTTGGACCCCTGACCTTTTTTCCAGAGTCACAGGAAAACTTGAAAGGTCTCACAATTTTTTCAAGAGTCACTAGAAGTATTAGGTCTGTACAGCTGTAAATACGGTAATATAGAGATTCACATAACCAGGTCTAACAAGTGCTGTTTTGCAGAAAATGAGGGCCAAACTTTTAGAAGGACTAAAAATGAACTCACAAACTCTGGATAGCAAAAATCCTGGTATATTTTGGACCAAAGATTACATGATTTGAAAGGCATTCATGAATGGGTTTTGTTTCTATTGTGGGTTGGTTGGTTAATAATCTACATGTGAATTTAAAGTTTTGCAATTTTTAAACTTTTATAAAAAAACATATCATGACTGAATCTCAAAACCATCATTACATACTTTCTAAGGGATGAAGAGGTTTTTCACTTAATTTCTCCCATTACAGCTTTTATTTTGTAAAGTTTTTCTTGGAAGGTTGGGTGTATTATTATTATTATTGTTTATTCAGTTTTGTTGGTACAAAAAATATTGCTTTGTTATATGTTACAGATGGACTAAAGTCATAACCTTGCCTAGTTCTGTTTAATAGTTAGAAAATTCAGAATTTTTTTTTAAAATACTAAATATGCTTTGGCCAGAAGTATCTCTATTTTCCTGCTATAACTGCTATAATTATGAGCTTTGACATCAGGTGTTCTTTACAGTGACAATCTCCTTTACTTAACCTCCCCTCTCCCTCCTCTGCCCTCCCTCCTCTGCCCTCCCTCCTCTGTCCTCCCTCCCCCTTTCATATTCCTTGCCTCTCCTCTCCCTTGTCTGAACAAATAATCACAGGAAATGTTGCATTCAGATTAAATATTCTGCACCCAGACAAAGAAATGTCTTACATGTTGGACAGGTGTAGGACTTAAGGTGAAACTGGTTTGAAAGCTTTCCTTAGAGGTTTTAAATGTCTGAAGTCACCTGGTTCTTTACAGATTGTGGACTCTGTGATAAGTGGATCAAAGTCATCCGAAAGGTCTTCCCCAACTCTCACCCCGGACATACAGAGTGGTGAGGAAGAGGAATATCCTACCAGCCTGGCAGTAGAGGATCCATTAGGCTCACTAGGTAAGAGAAAAATGCATGTTTGGTTGGTTTAGGAATTGAAGTATTTAGGAGTTACACACCTGCAGAGATTAATGCAGCTTGATACCTGCTGCTTGTCATTGAATGAATGGCTCCCAAA
Source organism: Holothuria scabra (assembly GCA_037179385.1). Taxonomy (NCBI): domain Eukaryota; kingdom Metazoa; phylum Echinodermata; class Holothuroidea; order Aspidochirotida; family Holothuriidae; genus Holothuria; species Holothuria scabra. The sequence goes on from CM074188.1 coordinate 1,569,503, forward strand.
CAGTACTTGATCTTAAAACATAGACAAAGTATTTAAACCCGCAGCAGGTGAACTGTTAACAAAAAAACCTTTTTTCCATTTCTTCTTCTCCTGAAACTCATCAGTTGTTATCAATGCCTTCACCGATAGCCCTAAAAGGTAACATATGATGGCAATTTTTATCAGATTAAACTGAAAGGTGATCCTACCCTTCAATGCACCATTAGTGGTATGATCGATCCCCTTTTTGTTAGCACCTATGTCAGAATTTATTGTTAGTTTTTACGTATGCCCTTTATGTTGTTGTGCATCTATTCTATTGCAGTAGGAAGGTAAGTTAGGCTGCTGCTGATTGAAAGAGATATCCTATTAGTCTCCTACTTACCTCACCTATATCTACTAGTTAATTGGACTAATGGTCCAGTGGTCGGCACTTTAACTGGGCATCACAGTTTGTCTCTAAACCTTGCAGAAACCATGATGAATTTCAGTGAAGGCAAACCTTTCCTTGCATGAAGATTGCCTTTCATATGTACCCGTACAATGAGTAAAGCCTTGGGAACTGGTAACCCCAACCCCTGCAAGGCTGCTAAGCTGGACCACTTGAGCATTTTCAAAAGGCTATGGCAATCAGAAAGGATAACTGTGTGCCCACTTTCGAAATTTGCATGCCCATGTCTGTGTCTTCAGTAGCTTAACAAAACATGGTTACCATTGTGACTTGGAAGCAGTGCCACAGACTAGAGAAAGCAAAGCACACTTGGTTGGAATATTTAAGAAGGGTGAAAGGATATACTCCAAACTGGTCATTTATTGTGGACTTATCTATTTGTTGGTCTTCATATTTCAGCAGTCCACTTTGAACATGTTTGAGTAATTTGACCACAAGCCTATTATCCAACAAGTTTATCAGTTATCAGTATTGAGAACAAGTAGGAGTGTATTTATAAGCACTTAAAGCTAACCAGAGTTGTGTCGATAAAACAAGTTATCTCATGCAGGACAAACAGAGAACCTTCATTGCTATCATTTTTTTACACTGAAGGAAGGCAAACAGGACTTTTGTGGTATGTATGTTTCAATGAGTATGAAGATTTCAGCTTAGATCTGTAGTTGTCAATATAGATGAATGAGAAGAATCTACAGATTGTCTCATTCAATCAACCATTACTGGGGGTCATCGGCATCAATCGTTCTGATTCATTCTTTGCCTGTATCATGGATAATTGCACACTAACAATTCCCCTTAATTCACTTAATTGTGGGTCACATTATATTAAGTGATTTTGAACCAGGGGCCTGTTCCACAAAGAGTTATGCACGATCTTTAGTATGATTCACTGTTGGCTTAAGCATGGTGAATCAAACTTAAGATTGTGCGTAACTCTTTGTGGAAAGGCCCCCAGGTTACAGTGCAGTTTTTGGAGTTTTAGTTGAAGTATTGTCCGTGATGGAAATTTGCCAAACTGTATAAATATATGATTTGTATCACAGGACTAGAAAATAAATGTAAAATTATATATTTTGTGATGATACATGGACAGACAGCATTCATCCCACATGTACACAAAATTCAGATTGTTTTTAACAAATGTAGCTCTGTTGAGCAATTTAATTTATATAATAACAACTGTTCAGTTTATAATGAGGCAAATATGGATAGTTTCTCAATTTAGTGTGATTATCCCTAGAGCAAAGTCTAAGTAAAAACTATTCGGTCCTATGTAGAAAGATTTAAATTTCATTTAGGATTGAAAAAAATCACTGTGGTGGGGGGACACCCTTAAATCTCAAACCCCTTCCATGGTTGTCAAGAAGACTCAGAGTCTGCAGAGCCCAAGCCATCAGCCAAGGGACATGTTTATGGAGTAGGCTGGATAAAAGTGTACAGAAATGACCACATTGAAACAATTATGCCCTAACATCGTATCTACCCATCTCAGTTAACATGACTTTGGACTTTTCAAGACCATCTGTTAAGGATATGTACCATTGAAATGCTGATTGCTTAAGATGTAATTACATTCATTGTGAAACAATGATATGAAGAAAATCTGTAAAAGAATGTCAAAGTTAACCCTTGCTCTGGAAAGTGGTGGCATTTGTTCCATTACTATTTGCTGGGACTGTTCGTTTTATGAAAGAGTGGATGTTCACATATATCCCATAGGTGTAGTAAGTAACCTTTTTTTATCAATTTGGTAAGTGTATTTGAGTTTTTTATTTCTCTTTTTGTCATTTAGTTTGTTTCTTCACAGTTTAAATATAATCAACTGAAAAATCTTAGTGGGCGGTACTTGAGTGGTATATACAACTTTTAAATTGTGAATGGTGCGTTACTCCCCAGTCAGTGGTGATATTCTGCTTTGGTAATGTCACATGTCACACAAGACATCTAATCAATCCTCCCTGCTGTGAGATTGCGAAAAAACATTAAAAATTTAGTATAAAATTTAAGTTCTTGTCTGAGAGGACCATTTGAACAATAAATGAAAAAAAAAGTAATGTCTATGCTGCAAATTCTGGCATCAGCCTTTAAATTCTCGTTAAAATTATGTCTTAAACTTGAGGAATTAGAAAATGTGGTCCACACAAACATTATTTAATATCTCATGGGCCATCTGTTGTGCAGACCAGTCAGAACAAAAGTGTAAACAGCTGATCGAATTGACACAACCAACATAAGTGAACAAGACTAATGTTAGTGTGTGTTCATATATGTATTGCCTGTACACACTGCACCGTGCCTGACGTACTTGCTTACAGTGACTGTGCAATGAGTACACATAAAGGACATAGTAAGAGAATCAGGGGCCAATTACGACATGAAGGGCTAGAATAGTGTTACCAGTAGGTACCAAAGGTTTGAAGACAGTGACATTTTCAGTAGTAAAGGAAAGCAATTTTGAGAATACACCAGTAAGTTAGTGTTATCAACGCTTATGCAGGAACGCCATTCTCAGTTGTAAGCTGTACAGCTGTGCAGTGAGAGGTAGCCAAGTGTGAGTGGTATGGAATGGTTTTAACCAGGTGACACCTGGATACTGTTGCATAGTCAACACCAGGTTATTTATTTAACAGTCTATAATGAGGACTGTTTTTGAAAAAGCCCTTCAAAAATTTACAGATCTAAGCTGTTTAGGTTCGTTCGAGAGATTATAACTATCAGTTTGCACTTTCAATTTGTATTCTTCAATACATTGTTGCACTTGTTGTGATTTCATCGATAAAGAGAAACATAAGAAGTATACTTAATGTTTTTCCTTTTGTAAACTCACATCACTTTAATATACATTTGGTATACATGTTAGTCTGCTACAAGTACCTCTTAATTGCATGCATTGTGCATCATTGATTTCCTCCAAAACAGAACAGTGTGTAAATGTCAATGCATAAGGTCTCAGTACTTGTAGATAGCATATCAACATCACTTCCTTCAAAGACTTAACTCATAAAATCCAAAAAGTAAACTGGCTGTTAATAGCTTGTTGAAGTTTTTGCCAGGTGCAAGATATACCACTCCTATGAAAACTGACAAGTTGGCCATGACCCCATCTCATTCCATAACATATTGCAAAAGTGCTCCCTCTAGGCAATTTTTGTGAAGGAGAATAAATGAGTGCATTAATATAAATAATTATTAGGATATGCTACCTTAGGGCTGTTTTGTATGTAGTATTTCTTTGACAGTGTTTGTTTAGTATTTATGTTTTTCATGTTTGGTGACAGATTCTTGAAGATCATGAGGGGATAGAATGAACAGTAGAATCTGAGCTAAGGAATTGCCATAAAATTGTAGAAGCAGTGTTGACATGGCAGAATTATTAACAGTACTGTATACAGCATTACAGTGTATCCCCATTACTGGTACTTATCAATAGGTTATTTGCCACTCCTAGCTTTCAAGAGTCCAGTCTCTTGTTTAATGTCTCCTTAGAGCAGGGAGTTGCCAGGGCAATGAGATCCAACATTTATTACTCCTTTGAACTTTGAAGGTGGTTGCATACCTTAAGCTGCTTATTGTCTTGTACTTAAAGTGACTGGAAAGGAAGTTGGTACTGAAGACAATGGTCAATGTCTTCTGCTACATCTCAAAGACCTAAAATATGATTTTAACCATTACCATTATATTGCCGGTTGTCTAGGAAAAAAACAAAAGCTTTTCGTTGTTGGCTGTTGCATCTTAACCTTTAATCAAACAGCTGTAATGAAGAATTTTCCACAATTTTCCCAAAATGCTTGCTTCTATTATGGAAATTTTGGTAGGCTTGAACAATGTTATGGTGACAACTCATTATGATCTTAGTTGAACAACTTCCTTATGTGTAGTGAAATGTTTATAGACAGTTGTTTAACTGAAAAACTTTATTGAAGCCTAATTCTTGTCAGAAAAGATGTTATACTTCAAAGTAACAGCTAACAATGGGTTTTGTTTCCGAATTAACTGGGCTTGAAAGAAGCATGACATGACTGCAATGTGTCGGTCAGAAAGGGCAAACTAACAGGAATAAAAGACCTGTCAATCAAATTTTGTTACCTTAGAAGGAATTGAAGAGTTTTGCTACATATTATGTGATAGAATTGGATGTTGGATCTCCTTCCCTGACAACTTCCTGACTAGAATTTTATCAGTAATGTTTATAGTGTGTCACACATTCCTTTGGTATACCTTGTGACTCTTAACCCTTTACCGTTGTGCTCCAATTGGGGCATATTTGCACGCCACGGGAGTGGGCGGAAGAAGGGAATGTAGTAGGCCCCCCATTAGCTCCCATTGACCCTGTGACCTTAAACTGTTGTCTCTCTTGTTGTTGTGGCTGAATTTTCAGGTAGCTACTCACAGTTTCGAGTTCCGTGTGGAACAGTGAAGATGGGTAACAGCCGCGCTCTCTGTCTGGGTCCAAAAGGACTATACATTTTTTAACTTGCTGCCAATCAAAGACTTATGCCAATTGAGAATTTCTGTGCACCAATAAAAAAAGGAGATTTAGGTTAGAGTTGTTTTCAAAACAAGCTACATACAGACGAATCCGATTAGCACTTGTTTTTAGTGACTGTGCGCAGCCATTAGTGGGGTCCATTAGCCTTAAATCGCCTTTATATATCGTCTACATGAGTTCCAAACCCTCATATTCAGTGAAATTAAAGGAATTAAGATACAACAATCCATGATAGAGCTAAGCAAGGGAATTAAGATTAAAAGGTGATGGACCCCAGTTATGGCCGACTGAAATCAGACCATCACTTGCTGTCCAGACTTGTCTGTAGCTATGTGAAATTTCTTTAATGCAGAATGCTGCCCTCCTTTTAATACCTTCAATCCAGCTTTAGTGACAAACATGTAACAGTACCAAGTAGAACCATAATGCCATAAAGCAGCTAAAGCAAATTGTAGATACAGTAATTCTTGCATGATCTGATATCATGGCATATAATACTAGTTCTGTGGCTGAGCTGATGAAGACTAGGCATTGAAGAGATGTAACCTAGTAACTTATAGATTTATGGTTTCATCTTTGGCCAGGTCAAACTGAGGTGGGTTTTCTTATCAGTTTTCCAATCATATCTGACCTTTCAAATGAAACTAAATTTGAGATGGTTTTGAGTTGATTGGCCACCAAACATGGCGTTGCAGGTCATAGGTCAGATTTTCTCCACTATCCTGGTAATTAAGTGTCATAAAACAAGCACCCTTCAATGCCTGATTGTACTCTTAATTCTAATGTTACATACATTACACACCCTAACAAGGAAACTTTGAGAGCATGACTTCAAACATGTATACAACAATGAGTTACAAAAAGGAAAGTATTTTTTGGATATTCTTCCAGTTTCTTTGTCTAAGCAACTTCTGTCTTTACCCCCAAATAAACACCTTTGCTTCATATGATTTCTCTCACCCTTCCTAAAAAATCTGGTTACCAAGTGATCCCGACATTTGTTGTCCATTTCTAGGTTCATTTTATTTTTCTTTTGTTTACCTGTATGGTACCATGGGTCAAACTGCTGTATTCAATTCAAAATCTGAACTTAATCTGCATATGATGGGGTTTTAAATAGTGTGCAGCCATCTGTAGTATTGGTATTCACAATTATTGCAAAAATTTAGACAGATGGTCCCCAGCAGTTTCTCACTAGGACCTGACTGTCAGATCCATCTGTGTACTTTTCATTCTTCTGTCAGTGAAGCACAGGTGACTTTAAGCAAGCATTTGCAGGATGCCATTTAGTATGGAATGTAAGTGTTGCCTGTGTAATTCCCAAGTACATGGGGGGTTGTCCAATGGTACTAATAGTTGAGTTAAATAGGACTTATTAGTAATGTTTATTCAGCTTCTTTGGGAAGAGACACATTTTTGGTATCACATGATGATACACAAAGCACTGAAATAGGGAAACCTACAATCCTGGACAAAAATGATAGGACATATTTGCCCAAATGTAGCAACACGTATGCACAGACTTGCTGGTTTTCCAAAATCCCCTCCCCCCTAATTCAATGTTGTTCTCTGCAAAATATTCCCAAAATTTCAAAAATTGCAACATTGAACGGGGGAGCAGGGGACTGTCCCATGTATTTTTGTCCAGGATTGTAGCATGCACTCAAATACACTTCAGTGTTTGCCCAGAACAGGCTTGAGACAACATCTCTTCTCCTATAATGTGGCAATACCAGATAAAGATATCTTGGCCATTTTTGGTTTCCTAAAAGGGAAAACCTATGGACTCGTGCAGACAAGACTTTTGCAAAACGTGTAGGATCATGCATTTTCGCAATGGCGTATATACTATGGCTTATCAACTTTCTTAACATTGGTGCACAAGTACTATGCAACTACATAATTGTTCACTCTCTGAAGCCAACTTTATCGAAAATTGGCTTTATCGAAAATTGGCTTTATCGAAAATTGGCTTTATCGAAAAATTGGCTTTATTGAAAATTGGTTCTGATGACTCAGCCAGATGAGACCCTTTATAAAGTGGGCAATTGTGTGCTCTGTTTCTACAAAAATAGTATTGTTTACAATTGAAGAAAAATCCAAACACTTTTTATTGTTTGATTAGTTTTATACATTTCACGAATACAGATTTTACTTCATCGTTCAAACTTTGAGGAACAGCAACTTTTGAAGAGAGAAATATTTTTACCTACTTTAGAATGTTTCTAACCTCCATTGGGCATTGAGTTATGTAATGGATATATCTATTGAGTTTTAAATAAGGTTTAGAATGTATGGAAACCGAGAGAAAGCTTGCAGAAGAAAGGCATATGCGTTAGCGCTTTGGGGAAGGCATCATTCCCTCAGCAGTTATTTAAAGGGCTGCCTCTAGTGGCTTCTCACCCGGGTTTTGTTAAAAGAAAATCCACATCATGTCCTTCAAACCCTGTCGCAATTCCTTTTCCAAACTCAAAATATCTAATTTTAAAGATTGGTTATTTTTGTTAAAAAATACCTCTGCTTTTCAACAAAGCCACAAAAGTTATGTAATTTGGGCACATTGTCGCTGATTCCTTTTGTATTTCTTAATAAGTTTAAGTCCTTTTGTCCTTGAAATTTTATACTGTGGGAATGTTTAAATATCTTTGCCTTTAGATCAAGCATTACCCTTCACCTAATGTAGAGTACAACCAACACTCTTGGTTAATATTTCCTGCAGCTGCATCAAAATTATAAACACATTGAGTGTAATGTCAAATTAATGAGCCGCGATGACATCACAGATTTACATGATACACCATATGAAAAGAACAAACTGCATTACTTTATAAATTTGTATCTTCCGAACGCTATATGGTATTGAGATGAATTTCTCGCCTCCTAAAAAAGAAAAATTTTCTGCACATCTTGAAGTTAATGAATATTGTCTCCGTAACATGTCTTTAATTTTCCTTTAGGGAAACGTATCACAATTCAGTTTTGATGTAGTAGGTAATCCTTACTGCAGCTTTAATGGCTAGCCAGAATTTATTTCAGAGCCTGTTCCTGGTCATGTATGAATTAAGATAGGATTACCTGAGACCTGAGATATAAAGTCTACTTGATAAACAGTGATGTTGGGTCAAGCAATTGATGGCAAACCCATAAAATCACAAAGGCCTTTATTTTATGAAACAAAATAAATATACAAACAAACAACAGCTAGTATGTCATATTTTAGCTTTAGATTATTTCCTTTTTAATTCGATGACAGCTTTTTAAGTGCAAGAGCAACAGATATTTAGGTAAAATGATTTAAGTAACAATAATTATTTAATAAAACAAATGTGTAACTGCATATACTTGTAATGTACTTAAAATGACTTGTAGACATGTAGAAATTGAAAACACAATCAGCCTGGGTGGGTGACATCTAAAGTTTACAAAGATATAAAGAGTTCAGGAAACTTTCTGACTTCAGAAAATTTAGAAGTTTTGAGCAAAATTCTTAGGAAATCATTTAACTTGACAAAATGGTTTGCAATGGTCACCATGGTAAGAATGATTAAGGACAAGTAGCATTTGTAGGATTATTTGGAATCTTTTCACATTTTACTGCATGAACATACCGGAAAAAACTAAAAAATGTAGAAACATTTTGCTCCTAGGAACCATTCTGTAAATATCCTTCCCCTGGGCTGACAATCCTAGAAAGAAACTTTCAGAAAACTGACCTCACCTCCCTTACATCTTTAAGTTCACCATTTAATAGGAGGTATTCAAAATGAAATTCACTGACAAAAGGTCAGAATTTAAAAGTACTGTCCTTTCACCATGTTGTTTGGTTAATTGGAAGCATGTGGACTTTTGGCTAATGGAGAAATCTCAAAGTATAAAAAAATGCACTGTAGACAGTCGTATTAGAATTTAGTCCAAAAAATTATTCAGTGGACTTGCAAGGTATGGACAAGTAACTGTTACACCTTATTATTTGATTTCTAGAAGCAAATCTTACCCATTATGCTCTTCAAAATGTGTCAGATACTGCCCATCAAAAACATGAAACAATGTTCCAACCCTTCCAGGAATGACTTACCATATCTGACTGATGTCATCCCTTCTTTGTTATTGTAGTGCGCCGCACTACAATATTGGCATTTACTGGCCGACTGACAATTTCTTTTGTGAAGCCTGTTATGGCCCACAACTCATTTCCCTGCGCGTACCATACTTAGTTCGTACAAATATCCATGCTCTACCCTTTAACAATAGCAGTAAGTGCAATCTGTGGCCGTCTTTAAACAAAAATCAACTTCAGAAAAGCAAATACTACACTTACAAGGCTGATTTAAGGAGTTAGCTTCATGAAAGAGCATTGCGGATAAATTTCCAGAAAACGCGATGTAATGTGGTTCGGCCTTTTCACACTGAAGTGATAAGCCTGGAGAATCAATCGCTGCTTCCAAATTGGTATACGTAACACGGCGCCATTGCGTCCACTATCGTTGAACAGTATCAAGACGTTATTGTACAGTATCTTCATCTAGCTACTACGGAGCAGGGTATTGCCAATTCCCTGTACGGAACGAATTGGCTTTACTGCATTGGATTAAGCGATTTGTGCTGTAGTTCTATTATCATGCTTTATTTCAGTGGTAAAAGCAGAAGCTATTTTGACAGCAGTCTGACCGAAACGTTTTGACAGCATGCATGTAGCATGCATTGCGAATTAACGAAACACGGATGTTAAAACACACAGCGTCAACAGTTATTCGGCCTTCCACGAGACAGTTGTCATATGCATGCAGCGGTGCAGTCAGAGAGCTTGAGAGGGCATCATTATTTAACATAAAGAACGGTGAAAGAGGAGTCGAGAACTGATAAAACCATTTCAGGCAGGAGTAAGCAACACAACAGAGCATAACGTATGGCTAAGTAGGCTACTCAGCACGAGTCCTTGGACGGGACTATGCTTCGTCCACTTCATTTTACTCCACACTAGACTGTATACGGAGTAGGTCCTACGGTTAAGCGCAGTACACGGTCTTGTTCAAGGACTACTCAGCACTTGCTTCATTGTTGGCAAATATGCTTCAAAATAAAGCTAGTGACTGACTATTAGCATAGAAGGTCCGGATTTATTCCATCATTGGTTACTCTTCTATGATTTCTTTATGCGTCCAGCCAAGGAGCTGGGAGACAAGTGGTCCATCTTTGTACTATCAAGAAATAGGGTTGAGAGGAGTGGCGAAAAAGAAGCAACAGCCCCTCTTCCCGCCATGAACAAATCCTAAAGTTCAAATAAAAACTGGGCTACTGTACTAACTGAAAAGACTTCTCTAACACGCACTACAATTCTGCATATTTGCAAGCAAATGCAGTTCTAGTTTTCATAGTCTTCCAAAGACAATAGACCTTATCCCTATGATGTCACAGAGCAAAAAGTATGCCCTCCTTTGAGAGCAAAACAGCTATGCATAAGGTCTATATAGCAATGTTGGTATTGCCTGTGGGTTCAGGGGGCTACTTTGGGAGTAGCAGTTAACTGCCTGTCAGATGTCCAAATTACAAAAAAAAATGTTGAATAAGTTTTCAACAGGTAGTATACAGTATTGAAACACATACAGGTACTGTGCAACACTCACATGGTACTTTTGCAAAACTAGTGACAAATTTGAAAATTATCAGTTTGGAAAGGCATATTTTGAGAAGGATAAAGGATAGTCACACAAAACAATCTTTTCATTACTGTAGATGTTTGAACATTGTAACAGCTGTTTTGGTTTCATATCCACACACATAATTTGCTTGATGTAATTGTCGTGAAAGGAGGATATTGTTGGCCAATTGCAGTTGTTGCTGATCATAGTGTACCTTTGATTTACTACCAGTGACAGGGTATTCACATCAGGGCTCCCACCCAGTAGGCAAAATGGAAAAATCTGGAAAAAATGCAGAATTTTAATCCGTAAATCCAGTGCCTGTTACATTTATAGAATCTAGTGAAAAAGTTTTACTGGATTACCCCAACCTATTTTATAAGTCTGCCTCGTGTTACAATATTGTCATATGAAGGTGCTTAGCCAGATGTTTCCTCAATCTGTAAAACCTTTTGACTCAAAATTTTATTCAATAAAGTTGGTAACCTATTTAAGAGTGGCATGTACTTTGCAACCTACAGTTATCCAGGACTGTTAAAAATAGCTGCTATTCAAAACATATGTTAGATATGAAATGAAGATTAATGTAGCATATGTTACAACAGGACTGCCTCAGGCCCTATAAGTGCTACATAATACCCCCACCATCCCCTGGAAACACCTGTAGTAAAGTATCCCAAAGTTTTCAACAGGGAGTCTGTTGAAAAGGTCTATCTAAATATCAACAGTTTTATTGGAAACTTTTTTTGGTTTTTGTTTAGAAAAAAAAAGAAATATTTATAGTACTTATTTTATGGGTCTGAAGGGTCAACATTATAATTTATTTCATCTTGAGGTGAAAATAAACATCTTATAGTCCAAATTTAATTCTCATATTTTTATCCATTTTGTGAGGTATAGAATGTTGTCTTGTTTTCAAGTTATCAAATGCTGACTGTGTAATAGTTACTGTAATGTCAGTTTTATATTCCTAGTATATGCAGTTGCTTGCTCTCACAGGGTTGTCACCACACAGGGCTGTGCTACCCAGCTCTCAAAATCTTTGCCCGTGCTGGCTGTCAAATTCAGCATCACCGCCCTGCACAAATTTCTTACCCTAACTTACTGAATAAAATTAAGTTTAAAAATTTTTGCCTTGGTCAAATTGAAGTACCAATCAGTAACTTATTCATTTCTTGATCAAAATTATGATTCCCAACCTGGGAAATACCTGGTGCATAGTCTGTACCCCAAGAAGAACACTAGAAATACTGCTAGCTACTACTGCATATTAGTTCAATTTTAACAGACTTTGCAACGTGGTATATTGCTCACTTGAGTGCACTGTTTGAAAATTTCTCAAACAGGGAGGGAACACCCTCTCCCCTCGGACCCCTCGCCCAGGATGACAATCGTAATTTTCCTGGCTTACAAATGTTCTGATGACAACCCTGTCCTCAAGCGACAGCACGTAGATCTTGCAAAGAAGTTCTCCTTTCCAGAGCACAAATGAATATTTAGTTTGTGTAATCAACCGACCAATTAGAGTAGAACTCTTAGTTTTTCAAATAGAGCTAGTAGACTGGTGTAAGTAAAGCAAAGAAAAACAATCTGAGAAGCAAAAGTTTTCTAGTACAAAATGGCTTCATAATGTATCCAATTAATCAGTGAAAAATCTCTGCAATAATGTGAATAGGAAGAGGAAATTGTCCTAAAGGGGACAGAAAGTTTTGTGAGTTTCCTTTTAGTACTTGTGTTGGGATTGTCAACCCAGAGTTAATGGATCAGACCAAGAAACTTGGTAAGACCTGATCATCTTTGTCTGAAATGTTTGCTTTGAAGGTATAACTTTATTATGTTTGTACTGTGAAGTATGTGCTTATCAAGATTCATTTAAGAGCATTTCTATTCATGTTCCTGTTAACTGCAAAACGGAAGAAATCAAAAAAAAAAAAAGTAAATAAATGCTACAGAGTATTTATTCACACATTTTCATCCAGAATAATATGTTTGATGAAAGTAGGCGGCAATAGACAAAGTGGGTCATGGTCCTTGAACTTACTGAACTTGAAAATATAGGTTGATTGCATGGTGTGCCAAGTTTTAGATTCTCCACATGCAAAAAGTAAATTACCCCATATTTTGCTCTAAATCTTGCAATAATAGTAAATTTAGGTGTGAGAAAGCTGAAATTAGACCAATCGTTTCTGATATCTACCCTCATTTTTTCATGTCCCAAATGCCTACTTTTCAAGAATTTTGGCATGTCATTCTTTGCTAGTACTACCCTATCCATTATTCACTGTGAATTCTTGGAATAACTGGGGTTCAGATTTCTATCTCCATTGTTTATTATTATCTTCAGGTCTTTCACATCAGGAGAGATACTTATTTTTCAGTTCATATTTTCACTCTTGGTCGAAATTCAGGTGAACTGTAGGGAGGTGAAAGGAAATTAGAATAGCCATATTAACCCATTTTTAGCAGAATTTTGGAATAAGTCCTGAACTTGTTTTATGTTTGAAATGTGTTTTATGAATGCAATTGTACATTGAACATGAAGACTATTTTTATGACAAAGTACCTTGCATGGGTTGAACACAGATTGAGTTTGGTATTTTTGGATCAATGAGTCTAATGCTTAAGTAAAGTGTGTCTGTATTTTTGGTATACATGCAGTCATGATGTGTTTTGACACTTGGTTGTTATTCATGATGTATAAAGAACTGAAGCTGTGACAGTTCTCAGAGTATACTATTATATATAGATGACCCATGTTGAGAAGAACCTTTCTTTTGTGGTGTAGTTTGCAGGGTCATCTGTCAGGGATCACTATTGGTCAAACTCTGTGCCCCTTTTTTAATAGGACAATATCTCTATGGAGCTTGGATGGATTTCATACTTTGTTAAATGTTTGATGTAAAGAAGATAGTCCCTTCCATTCTTGGTGGAGGTCAAAGGTCATTTGTGGTCATCATGGCCTAACTTTTAAAAGTTTGTTAATTTGATAACTTGATATAACAAGTTCCAATTTCAAATTGGATTTCCAAAACCCATGTTTTTTTTCCATTGATATCATGGAATACAACCACTTACCATTTTTGTGGTGTAAAAATGATGAAATATGATGGGAAATTAATTTCTATTGAGAGGAAGAACTCATCATATTTGCTGTATGTCAAAGGTCATCAGAGATTACCATGGGTCAAATTTTTCAAACATTGTAACCGTAATATTTCAAGGTAGGAAGCTTGAAGATTTCCCTTTATGGTAATAGAAAACATTAACTTATAAGAATTCCCAAATTAAACATTAGCACAAACTGTACATTTGTAACATGTTATAAAAGGCAGTCATGGTTCATTTCCTCAAACTACAATTTTACCAGCTTTGATTGACATCAAATTTAAAAAATGCAGAGTACTAGCTCATTTTATTTTTATACATCATGTTATGGTCAAGTATTTTGATTGAGCATTAGGACCATGTTTGTTCATGGGTTACATCTCTATGTTCTGACATATCTGTGTTCTGACAAAAAGGTGCCAAAGTACATTGTTGTCAGTGCCAAAGATCCTCTTTGCCGGCACCAAAGTACACTTTGTCAGCACCAAAGTACATTGTTGTCGGAACATTGGGATGTTGGAACACAGAGACGTCGGGACATAGGGATGTCCCCCATGTTCATGTATGTCCTGAAGTAATAGGGTAGAATTTTGTCTGGATAAAGATGAGTTTTAGATGGTTGTGGGAGGGGCTAGAAAGAAGAAGGTTAGGAGCATTGGAACTGATGTAAGGGTGATGAATAAGTACCTTTCAGGTAGCATATGAACCAGTAACTGAAGAAATTTTAGTTAGCTAGATGATGTGATTTGTAAAAGAATCTGTTAAAGATCATCTCAGCTATGAATTTGGGAAGGGAGAAGAATGGAAGAGAGAAAGGGGTGGAACTGGAAAATGTTACAGTAATTTATAAGGGCTTCTTCTTTTATCATGGGTCTGATTCATACTACCAGATTTAGTAGTTGGATTTCATTTGCATTGACAAATAAGTGTGGAAGGTCATTGAGGTTTGCGTAGGTATGGTTCACATATTTAATTAATCTTGTCTCTAGTTTAAGTCTTGGGTGCAATTCCCATCAAACATGTTAATTACATGAAAGTTTATGATAGTACTGTACTTAGAATAAGTGGACACTGATTATTTTGTTACATTTTAGTGTCCTTTTGGTGAGCGAAGTAGAAGTGATAAAAATGTTAGGAGGGAAAAAACTGCAAGGAATTATTATCAGTCCCTGTATAAAACAGAAGTTGTCTCCTGGTGTGAGTAAAGCACCTTAGGCCGGATAGATACGGACAATTGATCTTATCTCATGTCACACATTACAGATTTACTTTTACGTTTAACTGTGTCAGAAAGCAGGTGAAGGGCCTTTAACTGTCAAAGCAATCTCACTAGCCAGGACAATTATTTGAAAATTGCTCTCCTGCAGACAAAGACATGACCGGACAAACAGGAAATGGCTGATCAAACTGATTACGCCAACCACAAATTCACGTAACATCCACAATTTGTGAGAAACTAAACAGTGACTAAACATGAAAAGCTTAATTGACCAGGGAAAATGAGAAACGGAAATCAAAGCAAATCTCCTGTGATCTGGTTGTCTGTTACTTCAAACCTGCCCCAGTTACAATTGCAATGTTTCCATGATTCCTGCTCTTTGTGTCCCAGGTGGAAGTCAGTGTGAACAAATGTTTTTCTGGTAAAATTACATGGCAAAAACAGTCACCCTAACCTTACTTTAAAACAACATTCAAATCCTGCTGAATTTGTCTCATATTTTTTTCAAGTATCTATCATGATATTTCAGGAATTCAACTTTGCATCTGTAAACCAATGAGTTGCTCTCCTAAATTTTCTAATTTGATGTGGGAATATTGTCACATGACTCTCAGGAGCCAATCATGTGACAAATGTGTTGACTTTTCAATTTTCTCCTGTGTCCCTTCTGCCCAAGATCATGTGAAATTCCAAATCAATAACCTGCACAGATTGACCTAATAATCCCATTCGATTTCATCATATTAAGGTCACTGTTAGCATTGTTTAAAACCAGTTTAGTATATATAGTGGTGCTTTAGTCAGAAATCCTCGTGGACCATAATGAGATATTTTTTTGTGAAGTCACAAAATGCCCACAGCAGTACAAAATAACACATGGTTTATGTGCAACATGTCTCAGGTGTGCAAGATAATTCCTATTACAGCTGTCAAAGAATGCTGTAGCTACACAGAGAGATTTTGCTTTTAGGCAACAAAAGCCATAAACCTTGGAGAAATGTAACAGATTTGATGTGACTTTTGAACTGTTTACAGCAATTTTACTACTATTATTTCATGAGAATAATTTCATTGTAAGATGTTTTTGATCCCCTCAAGCTGCAGATTTTTTTTACAATGTGAAATATTTTCATAGGCAGTGTGATTTCTGTAACTACTTGTTGTTTGGACAAAAACACTTCCTTATATGCACTTATCAATAATTGTAAGATGCACCCTCTGGGCCCAAGACAGTGAGTCACATGTGTGTCATGTTTGTCAGAGTTGTGACACAGGTGTGTCAAAATCATCCAAATGTTGAGTCAAAGCAACTTATCAATGAAGTGCAGAAGAAAAGGTGTGTCATATTCTACAGGAAATGTGTGTCAAAGTGTATGAAATGTTGGGTCAATTAAATTGAATGATTGAGGAGTGTGTCAATGCACAAAAAATGTTTGAAGCTCCCAACAAACATTGACTGACCTTTCTGGGGGCCGAGGGGGGGGGGTCAGAGGGTGTGTGTTGCAACTGATAAATGCATTACACAAGGTTGGCAACAGCATGATGACAAACTATACAACCTTGCCCCAAACAAACCCCTCTGTGAGGCATGTTCTGTCCTTCCAATACTCCACCCAAATGATCATTTCTTCCAGTGTAACCTGGTGTATTCTAATGGAAGTACACATTTAAGGCAGAAAGGAATAAACAACAACTTCTCATATGAAGCACAGTTATTTTGTAGTTTTAATACATAGTTTTAACTTTTAAATGACATCTTGTCTTTCAGGTTCCTGTAGTGATTCTGACAATGCCCCGACACTTTACTTGCTTTTCTATGGCAGTCTTTTATAAAAATGAGGTGACAATTAGAAAATGAACTAACTCTTCCTTCATGAATGAATGGGAGACCAGCACTGAAATATTTTACATTATTTAATCCCCTATGGCACTTCAGTCTGTTATAGAATAGATAGGTTTTGCAATACTAACTGTACCAGTGGCACATAAATCCTGGTACACCTTGGGGAGGAGGGGTGGCATTGACTTGTGAAGACTTTGTGATGAGAAGTGTAAAACTCCTCCCCCCCCCCTCCTATTTTTGTTACCAAGACTCTTTGATTGGTTTTAATATAATTCTGAAACAATTCTGATGTACCTGTCATTTTCACGGATGGGGTTTGTGCTAAGAGAAAAACTGAGAAATACTGACAATGTGGAGTAGCTCTTTGACTTTCACAACTTTTACAAACAATGTCATTTTGATAAATGTTACATTTGTTACATTTTTCAGTCCAAACAAACAAAAATTGCAAGCTTGCGCAATTTTTCCTAATTGTAAATGTTTCTTAAACCAAGAAATTTGAACAACTAATTTCCAGAAAGTTTAGTGCTGGTCAGTGAAGGTGTAATTGACAGCTTGTGACTGATAGGAAAGTTGTCATCCCAGCTCAAACTGACATACAGAAGTTATCGCCCATCTCACAGGGTACAGTAGATGAAGAGTTTTGGATCTCATACAACCCCTGGAAGATATTTTATATGAATTATCCAATGGGGGGAATTAAAACATTGTACTTACTGTGGTTGTATCACTTGATAGGTTGGACACTGCTGCTGATGTGACAATGCTGGCTGTCATTTGATACAGCTGCTGTAGCAACAGAGTGATTTCCTTCCTTTGTTGTGGAAGGAAATGTTTAGGGAAGGAACAAAGGGGAGAAGGAAATATTTCAGGATTAAAAGACCTTGTTTTTATTACATTGAAGCTATTTCCTGGGTGTTTTTGTATTCAAATTTGAATTACATGACAAGTAGCATTCCTCAGTTTTGTTGTGCATTGTGATCTGTCGGTGTAACTTTTTCAGTCACATGACCAGATAGCAGGAATACTGAGGACAAATTGGGAGCTGTGTCTTATCAAGTGTTCATCAGTTCTGCCACAGAAGGGGTAAATGTCATAGCACTAACAGTGTTGTAGCTATGGTGGGTGGTGCTGGGAGGTGGTAACCAGCACTCAGTAATTGTCAAGAAGTCAGAGGAAATAGGTCTCCTTCCACCCACTACTTCATTTTAATACAAGGACCAAACCTTGCTCAGAATGTAGCACAACTCATCACCAAACTATAAATAAATATCATGTCCTCATTTTGCAATGTGTGAAAGATTGTAACATACTCTTGATGTCATTATACTGAGTTGGATCTTATTAACATGCATTGATCATCATAATTTCACTCTGCAGTTGTCCTTGATATCATGAAGTCTCACTGCTGTGATGATGACATTTGCATATTTGCTGAAAAACCCTCCCTTACACCCCACCCTGGGATGGTGATTGCCTGCTAACATCTGTTCAATAGAAATAAATTGCATTATTTTTCCCCTTGATGCAAGATTTAAACTACAGTAATACTTGAAGTGATTACCAAAACTATGACCCCCAGTTTTGCTGGTTAAAGGATAAATATTGTAAAACATACGGTAGTTTGACCAAAATCAACATCATATAATTGCAGTGTTCATCACATTTGGCCTATATTGGTTGGTTGGTTGTTAGGTAGAGTCAGCTGACGTTCACTGTAACACTGTTCAGTTAAGCAATTTGGTGATTGCCTATTGCTCTCGTATTGTACGGAATGTATTCTTTATGTAGGTTACAGAATAAGTTAGGGATTAGTGCTATTGGGCCAGGTAGAAAATTTCTTCCTTAATAGTTGGTATCATTAACCCACAGTAGAATGTGGTTATATTCCAGGCAATACTAGTATAATTCTTTATCCAAAGAACTTTTGGCTTTCTCATATTACACCTAGGCCTGTACTTAAAAATTTTACCCAATGAAAAATTGCCTTTCACTTGGCTGTTATTGATCCCAATACAATCAATATGTTAACGAAAGGGGGCCAGGGTAGCTTTAATAATAGTTTTGAATTTTGCTAAAAACGTATCTGGATATGATGCTTCTGTCCTGTTAGACTATTCAAGCTATATATCTTGGCAAGTTTTTGAGTTTGTAAGACAACATTCTGCATAATTGGGTGATGTAACATTTTCAGGTAACTTTTGATTTATCGTAACACAAATTAAACAAGCAACTAATGCAAGCATAAAAAATATCAAAGTGTGTTATAGGAAGTGAACTAAATAAGTTCTCAGTGTGTACTGAGAAGAGACATCCCCTAGAAAAATTAAAATAGATAATTGCAAATAGATAAATGCAAAACTACCCAATAAATGTATTCTGTACCAACCTGTGGTATTTACATCGTTTATTAATACTTTAACATCAGAAGTTGTTTTAAATGCTAAAGGACATTCAAGTCTCTGGCCACTTTGCTCCACTTAAAAAACTTAACTGTACGTCTTTGTTGCACTTCTACACAAAACCTTTGTTTCCTTATTCATACAGCTTTAGTAAAAACTGAAGGACTGTGTTTACCAAATTTATCTCCCAAAATGAATGTTTACTACTTTTGTTTATGAGTATCACTAGATTTGAACTTCCAATAATTTATATTTCAGTACAGTACTTAAGATGTACAAAGATTTCCTATTTCAAGCAAAAAGCATTCTTTAAAGTGCCTTTCTCAGTTCTTGAAATTATCAAAAAAATTTATGTGTTGATTTTGTACTTAGAGAATTTGAAAGCAAAATTTTGCAGTTGTTGAAAGGAATTTATCAAAACACCTGTTTTACCTCCAGAGCTTTGAACCAGTCCCTGTCATGGTATACTTTGATATCAACCCACCTTTGTTACTACAGACTACTGTTTGATTATCTCAGACACACTTTGTAGATGTTATTTGGCACTGTAGGGTGCTAACAGGTCAGAAAATATGGAATTTTGTTTCTGTCATATGGCTCACAAGGGGGCGCTTAACTCTGTCAAACTGTTTCTATTTATGTAAAGGGATCTGTTAGGAATGCTGTCAAGGACACTGAAATGTCAGTGTTACTCTCGTTTGTTAACTTGAAGAGATTTTCAAGATGAAACTATTTTGTTAGAACAAGGCAGGGTGATATTCCTATTATAAATATTACCCTAGCTATTAATTAAGGTTCTTTGGAGCAGAGGTGTACAGTATATACCTTCATACAGTTTCTTTTGGAAGCTAAATGTAGTCAAGCCAGTTTGAATTAGTACAGTGCTATACTTCATTTTATGATTGGCTCTTATAGAGTCTTGTGACAGTATCTTTCTTACAGAGTTGTCAATTATTGGAGTCAGCCATTGGTTAACCTTGGATGTGATATTTAACACCTCTAGGGAAATAAAAACAAAATTGTATCACTACTGTTAGTTGTTATTCCAAAACAACTGGGGGGCTTGGTCTCATGTACCCCGCGACACTCGGTGTTACCTCATGTTTTCAGTAAGGCAAAACCGCAGGTCAACCCAGTGTTTTTCAATCTGTGTTCTCATGTACCCCGTGTTTCGTTGATTGGGTAGTGTTACCATAGTAACGAGGTCAAATCTTTCACATACCGATTACTGTAAAACGTAAGAAAACACCTGTTATCAACCCCATACTGTAAACACCTGTGACCTTGCTTGATTAAAACAAACATGGTGTTTAAAACTGCTTAACCTGCGATTTGAGGTGGATCGAAATTTAAACACCAGCCCTGCGTTAACCCCCGGTCCCACTTTACTCGAGCGTGAGGTAACATGGTGTTACCTCGAGCCCAGGGTACGTGAGACCACAGTATCTGGGTAACTGCTTATGTTCCCTTTAAAAATAATTACGACAAAATGGTTGCAATTGTATTGGTTAATGCCGATCAATGGCAAGAGTTGTGCTATTATTCAAACAAACTCTTCTTGGGCAAAGAACCATCCTACCTGTAAAGAGCTGCACATAGTGGTACTTGGTTAAAGGGAAACATTGCGTTTGTTTTACTGAAAAAAAACTCTTGTACATTAAACAGATATTCACAAAAACAGAATGATGGATTATTCAAAATAAGGCAGTATGGTAGCTCTCTTTTCAAGAAATAAGTTTCTCAAAGATCAAAATTCAACTTTTCTTTGCTCGAGAATAATCTGTTCATCTAAACCAGTGGTTCTCAAACTTTTTCAAAATACGGCCCCCATAAGGCATCCATAACTGATCCAATGCCAACCCTCCCACCCAACATGCCATCATATTTATATAAGTCTTTGACTTTGAGCTTTCGACTTTTAATTTCTAGCACCAAAATGACCCAAATAAGTTTTATATTGGGTAAATTTTTGTCATTAGTTGCAAAACCTTTCAGAGAAGACAGTCTGTGTCAACCACTCTGCACCCTCCAAGGTTCCTTTATTGCACAAATGTATGAGAACCTCCAGGGAACCCCTAGTCAATCAATGCCAATGCCCCCCTATTGCTTGCAAACTCCTCAGCGTCCCCTTGAAACTTTTCAATGCCCTCCAGGGGGCGGTAGGGACCACTTTGATTGAGAACCACTGATCTAAACTTTTTCAAAATTTTAATTATGCAACTCCTGAATCTCTTCTAAGGCAACACAGTTTGAGAATATGAATCTATTGCTGAGACTGAATGGTTTAATGATGGTTATAGCTATTATCTAAGTTGCATTCCATGGTGGTGCATTGTAAATGCTACATTTCCCCTTTAAAGAATGACACCATGTCATTCTAGAAATGTCAATTATCTCATTATTTCTGGTTTATGCCATTGTGTGGGTGTGATGTCTGTGGTACAAGTATCAGTAATAATCTTAATCATGGTAAAACTAATCATAGAAGAAAGTAATCACTTCCAAAGATGGACAAGTCATTAATACCAATCAATCATACACATTGATAATATAGGGTGTTCTATGTTACCCATATAGATTAGCCATACTATGATATATCATAGGTAACTGTCAAATGAATACAGCTACTGTTTTCCATAGTTACACTTTGCTCGGGCATTTATTTGGGGGATTCGGGATAGGGGACATGCCTCCATTTTATTTGGGGTGGGGGATGGGGGACATGCCTCCAATTTTTTGGAAATGTACGCACTCATTGACTTGAAATTTTTACACAGTAAATTTTTAACGAAAGTAAAAAAGTGCCATGCCCTTCCCCCCACACACATACACGTACACTTTTGAGTGCAGATGGGCATCCATGACACTTGGTATCACCCTCGTGTACTTTCTTCTTGTTTTATTGTTATTTTTTTTTTATTTTTGGAAAACCAAAAAGATGTCATGTTACAGTATGGTTCAAATATTACTGACCCACATAGCTGAATCTTTTAATAAGTTAAAGAATAGATCCTATTTCCAACTCATGAGGAACATTTTAGTGAACTTATATCTTGTCTGTCTAAATTATAAATGAGCTTTGTTGCTTTCTTTTGATGTATCTAGAAAGTTATTGTGGTATGGAAAGTGTAAATGGGTCAGTTTGAGGCTGGAAGTTACAGATAATTCTAGTTGTCGTAAGTGTGATTTAATCACTGAAGTTTATCTAATGCAAACACCCAGTATCCTTCCTTTATTTAGAACTGGTTCAGAAAAAAATTCAAGTGACTTTGTTGGTTTGACTTCTTTCCACCCCAGGCCTTTTTGAATCTGTATTCTTTAGGTGTATATCAAACTCAGTAATGGACCCACACAGTACTAATTAGTTTGGACTTCTCTTTTTTTTGATTGATTTTGCACTGGTGCTCAAATGAATGTTAGTAAATGAGTGACATTAAACATAAGAGACACTATGGATATACTCTTGTTCAATATATACAGTGGACTATACCATTAGTATTGGTTAGTATGAGTACTTGCTAAAAAATGATCAACATGACTGTTGTTCATTATTCCAAAGGTCAGAGGATAAGGATCATTATTCTGATTAGATGATGATGATTGTTATTCCAAAAAGTTGTTATTCTGAATGGTCATCATTATGAATTTAACATATGAGGACCGTTATTCCAAAGGTTCGTTATTCTGAAAAGAAGATAAGGGTCATTATCCTGAAAGGTCATTATTCTGAATTGTGGATAGGAACGGTAGAAATTAAACAGATTTTCTCCAAACAAGACAAGCTTTGGTTTTGCACTATGGAGGTGCTTAAAAGGACTTCCTTGACTCGGCTTGAAATATTTCTCGTAAAATTGTGCCAAAAACAACCGTTAAACCCAATTTTCCAGGTTCAAAGGGCATAAAGTATTGCTTTAGACAATATGCATTTTTAGTGGATACCTTTTCAATGTCCAACTTCTATGAACAGGTTGGAAATCTCAAAGGACAGTACCTCCCTGAAGCCATGCATGCCAGGGCTCTGGTGAGTCCCTTGAATATATCTTGTGAGGTGAAGATCTGTGCCCCCTTCTTAAACAAGGTACTGACTATACCTTATTAAGGGTGGAATTGCAGTAGTATTACATGATTCAGAATACTTAAACTTCATCCTCTGTGTGGAATAAAGACCCTTACTGTCTATTTGAAGTAACAACCCTCTGGAAAAAGGAACCTTGTCCTCATTTTGGAACAACAACCCTCCAGAACAACAGACTTTATCCTAAATTGGAATGACAACCCTTCAGAATAATGAACCTTTAGAATAATGGTACTGATGTTCTATTCAGAAAAACCAGCCTTCAGATTTATGGTCCTTATTTTCTATTTGGAATAATGACCCATTGGAATAACAATCCTTCGGACAAAAGTGGTCTGTATGTATAATTCGGATTAACCAAGCTTCAGAAAAATGACCCTTCGAAATAATGATCAGGGCCCCCTCCCCCCAGAACTTGTATTGGTACATAATGGTCAGGTGGCTGTATTCATTGTTCTCAGGGTAGCACTATTTTCATGTGGTTGATTAAAAAGCAATTGCACTTCTTTTTCCATCTTTTAAATTAAAATATTGTGTATGAGCAGTGAAGGTTAAACAAATCTGTACCTGTGCATTAGAACAAAAGAATGTATTCTTAGGGGATAATGCGATCACTAGCTTGATACACTGCACCCTCATGGAGACATTATTCCTAAAATTGTGCATTACTGTGTGCTAATAATGCACAGTCCATCATTGTTTAACTATCAACTGTACAGTTGGCACTCCAGCCTGGAGGCAGACTTTATAGTGAGGTTGTTGTAAGCTTTTCTCATTTCAATACACTATAGGCCTACTCAACAGTAAAAGTCTGAATTTTGATTGAATGTTCCAGTTTTTCATAGGATTGCAATAGAGGTTCAATGCCTAAAGGAACAATTTGGGGGCAGGGTAACAAGGGTAGCAAGGGTGCTGTGACATATCCTTATACTGTAATGTGTCCTGACAAACCCATCTGCTTTAATGACATAAAAATCATGGCACCCCCCTAGGATCATATTCATACTGTATCCAATACTACTAAAGATAGTACTGTAAGGCTAATTACTTAACTGTTTATGAGGAGAAAATATCAAGGAATGTGAGAAATGTCTCATCTGGACATTTGTGTATATTTACATGATACAGTATTTTGTTCCCATAGACATGAATTGAAAATGAAATTAAAAAAAAAGGGGAAAAAAATCTACTTTGTGGTAGTGTTTCCAACTACTGTTTGTGACAAGCCTTTTGATTGAATTTACTTCGTTTTAACACTTACCTGTTGGAATTAAGGATATGGGATTGAACAAGGCTGTTAGCTATGCATTTGTGTGTGATATTGCTGGTATTTTGGTGAATTTGGGCACGTGTCATGTTTGGATCTGTGCCATAACTGGCAACATGCCAGTCATGATGAATTATATTTCTGGAGAAATGAGGATCCTGCTTGGATTATTGACCTAAATGTACAAATCAGTTTAATCTTTCACAGGTGAACAAGGTCAACCCTAGCTTGGTCCATCTACAGCAGAAAGGTAATGAAATGATGGCTGTTAGGAGTACCTAGTTTTAATGAAACATTTAATTTCTTTGCCATAGAGAGCGGAAATGTTTGTAATTTCTTCTAATCTTTTATTTTCTGCAACTGTTGTATGCCTTTGTTAGAGGCCATAAACATTCAGAAGGGCACTGATGACTTTGAGTGCTGTTAGTTGTTTTGAGCACTGCTGTTATACTCACTAGTTTGTTACTTGAAATTACAACTGGGTAACCACATTTTACAAATACAACTGGTTAAAAAAAAAAAAACATGCTAGCTGAAGATTTGAGACATTTCCATTAGCAAAGATGATATTAGTGCTGTTTCCCTATTATTGGTCAATTAAGCTAATTAAATTGTGGATTACAGTTCAAGGTTGAGCATGCCACTGCTTTCTTGTAACATGAATGAGGTGTTTTGGAAAGTTACAGAATGCTCTGATCAACAGTGAAGCTTTTTTGGTGACTAACTGTTGCCAATTTGTACTGAGAAAAAGTTAACAAAATGCTTCTGATCCAGTGGACAGGAAATGTATCTCCCTGTGGGGGAGGGGGTGAGGTGGGAGTTGTTAAATATGAACAGTATTCCCAGCCTATCATAAGAGACAACTAAAGGGGAGGAATTGCATAGTATTTGATCTGTATGACACTATATAACACATTTATGCTAACTATCTACCTAACTTCTTATGCAGTGCTATAATGCTAGTACTTTGCTTAAATTCTCAAACCACAATTTATGTCAGGCATGATGCCTTTGAAATGTCAATATGCTTGAGTTGGTCTAAAAAGGAGAGAATAAGATAAATGTAGCATAATAATGCTATTTCTGGTTACCCTACTTTACACTGCAGTGGCATGATCTGAAGATTTCAACTATTTCATTGACACAGATTAAAAAAAAAAATGAAATTGGTAGTTCAGCACAGAATTCACAATATCAAAAAACTGCTAATTAGAAGTAATTGAAATGGTGAGTTGTTCATCACAGAATATTACAAATATTCAGCTGCTTTCAGTCCCTGGGAACAAATTTTTCTCTCATGTATTACAAAGTCTTAACCCTTTTGCTACCATATTCTGTGTACTGCCCTCACCTCTATGTCCAGTCAAATTATAAATCAGACCTTGGGTTTAAGATTCTCCAAGGGCTCTATAAGTCACACTCCTCAGAAAATTCAGGAGAATGGAAGGTGTGTTTAACTTTAACTTTATTTAGATTTGCTGAGCTTGAAGAAAGTGTTCATGTAGATGAGCATACTCCTCACAATAATTTGAGGTTAGTTTATACGGTGTGAAATCACACTCATATTCCTCAAAATTCAAGGCCTAATGAATGTAAACCAATAAGATGAATGTTTATGTTATTTCCAAAAAAACTATTTCAACATATCTTCTATGGAAAAGTTTTGAATATGAAATTGTTCAGTAGAACATAATCTTTCATGTGACATATGGATATTCCTGGTGTGTCTTTTGAGGTTCATGCCCCAAGCCAGGAACTTGCAGTTGTATGTTGCCTTGACATAGCCCTACTTTTGACCAACGTAAAGGGTAACATCGAGGTCTTGTTTCGCTGCTCAGTTGTACAGATTTATCTCCATATTGGTTCACTTTTAAGTCATTGTGTTCACTTGCCCACACCCTGTCACAGCTTAATTCATTTTTGAAATCAAACCCTAAGCTGGATGTATCAGCATTGGCTTCACATGAGGCAATTACAATGCTAACTTCAACTTGATCTTTTGTCCAAAAACCCAATGTGGACATACATCATGTGGCATACCACATGATCTGTTACTTCGTTTTCTATAAGATAGTACAACTAGGAAGTAGAGGGGGTTATACAAATAGTGCCAAGTCAGAATGGTAGGGAAAGGGTCACTTAATCAGATACTTAAAGTATGTGGACTTGCTGATATTAGATTGTCCCTGCAAGGTTTGATGCAGGTAAACCAGAGGTTTAATGTCCCAATTAAGAAGGAAACATGTTTTTACCATCACAACTATGGTGTTATTCAAGGTCACCGAAGGTGTAACGTTTAAACCTTGGAGACACACTATCTGAAGCAGGGAAACTTGGTGAATCTCACACCTATAATATCAGGATGATCCATTAGATAGTCCAAGCCTGGCAGGTTTGATACATGTAAAGGATCATATTGGGTATCCAAAGTTTTAACTTCCCAGATAAAAAGGAAGTGATTAATTTTAAACCAAAAATTTGTCCATATCAATTTGATACCATGCTATAATGATGACACTGTTACCACATAGTTATTTATGAAACAGTCAAATTGACAATTACCATACTAGACTTCATATTCAATGAAAAGCTCTTCTGGCTGTCTGGGTAAATGATTATCTTTCCACAACAGAATTGCATGTTAACATGACAGGAAACTAAAGTTCATTGTAAAGTATTTGGAAGTTCATGATTTGCTTGTAGTTGTTATTACCTTATAGGGATCTTCAGTACACAAGTGATATAACATGCAAAGCATAGCAGATGCACTTTAACCTTTACTCCTAATTTCTATACCATATTATGCAAAGCCTGCAGAAATGTAAAAGAGGATAAATTGATGTGTTTAGACTTTCAGGTTTAAATTTTATGGTTTTTCTTTTTTCTTTATCTGTAGTGTCTCACTCTCTTCAATACAAGTAGTCTAGATACACACAGTAGGCCTATTTACATTCTGTTGTAAAAAAATTAATTATGACATTTACTGCAGTATTGGGAAGATAAATTGTGAAGTTTACGAGATGTTTACTTCATTAAAATCTGATTTTAAAGAGGCTACCAACTCTTTTCAATTGAGGTGATTCAATTTTGATCTTTTATGAAGCTTTGTTCTGCGACGACATTGCTTTCTCATCTGCTTCTCTGAGTTGCTTTAGTATGCACAGTGATTTACAAGCTCTGGCCTATGTAAACGAACACCTTGGATTAGAGATAAAATTCCTTCATGTTTGGCCATTTTAATGAAAACATTCCTGATGTTTCACATGTTGTAATGTAGCTGTACATCAGTTGAGAAAGTTAAATCAGTAGGCAATGAAAGAAAAAAATGATAATCCCAGATGACAAGGGAGGGCATGATAGGTAGTGATGGTTAATATTTCAAGTATTCCCAAGTGTGTTGGTACCCAGCATAAGTTACCAATGTAAGTGAAACATTGGAACAAGTGGCCTTCAAAAATAAAAAGAAAAAACAGGCTTGGTTTGTCAATTGGGAGCCAGGGAGCATTAAAATGCTTCATCTATCAATCCAAATTCATTCTGTATAAAATTGACATTCCTTTTCAGAATTTTAAGAAAAGAGGTTGAGATATGTGAGAAGATAGTACCCCACACAGTGAAGTTAAACTGGTGGAACTAGAAATAGCCACAGTTCTTAAAGATCTGATGAAATGAAAGGGTGATTGATTTCAAGTTTTTCATTCGCCTGACTTGAAATTAACAATCATTGTGTTCTGACATTAAATATTTGATGCACTTCTCTTTTTGCAGGACTGGCTGGTTTTGTCTCATTCTGCTGCAATCTTGGCTCTCTTTTTTTTTGTTTGTTGAACTCCTATCATATCAATCGTAGTCTGAGTAACTGATCTCAAGAGGAAGATAATGGGAGGGGGTGATGCTGGGGGGGTAGGGGTAATGGCTTCCTCATTCCTGTTAACTTCTGTTGTCTGTACTTAGTGACCATTAATTCAATAAATCAACATGAAGGATTGAGCACTTTAGTTAAATGGTATGGAGAACCCAGGCCTTGATTTTCAGAGAAATTTATGGTGGTCCTTCGGGCAACCATTTTACTAGTGTTGGTTGTCCACAATGAAATTTGGTTGTCCGAAACATTTTGCACACAATTACAAAACAGTAGTTGTGTGCATTTTACGTTGTCTTATTGGTCTTGAAGAATAAAAAGCTAGGATGTTTGAGAGACAAAAGCACTTCAAATCTGAAACATGGTAGATGAAAAAAGTTAAAAGTTTATCAGTTATAGTTAACACTATAAGAAGCTTCTGGTTTTTGGTACAGACCAGAGCACACATCAGGTATTCAGAGGTCGTTAGAGAATGTGAAGAACCCTTTTGATTTTGGTTGAGGTCAAATGGGGTCATCTGGGGTCACTGGGGGTCATTGCTTGTTGGGATCTCTAGGTTATCAACATGATATAAGTATATTTTGATCTTTGTTGAATGAATCCTTGACATTCTGTGCCTAAATTTTAAAGACAAATATATCAAACACTGTCAATTTGAAAGAAAAAAGGTATTTCAGTGACAAGGAATCAATAAGCCTTTGGGATTTCTGGTTGATTGGATGCAGTATCAAAATTTGTCAAAAACATATATCTTGCAATTGTGACATCAAAAAATCTTTTATAAGTAACATAGAAATATACTTTGCATAATTATTTTAGTGACACTATAAAATGTATTTGGTCTAATGATATTTATGAAATTAATCCTGCATAGACTACAAAGGGCATTCATCTCATTTATAATGCTGCATTTATTTTGGAAATACTTTACTAACCAGCTCATTTAAGTTTCTCAAAGCTTTTTCTCCCCCTAGAAAGCTCTGCTTGTGGCCTTCAGTCCTCTGACAAGGACTTCCTCTATCTACCTTATTAATTGTTTAAAGTTATTATATACTGATGATTTGGGTACTCTATTGTTTATGTAGAACCAGTTACTATACCTGTATTTGGTTTTGCTCTGAACTCTCTGTTATGAATAACTTGTTTTTTAATTGCATCTTTGATTGTCAATAATCTGTCTTTTGGATAGAACATTAACAATAAGTTACAGTAGCTGCAGTTTTGTTCTTGATTTGTTAGTCCAGTGCAGTATTCAGTGATGAAATAAAAGTACACAATACAAGAAACTTGTATGCATCTCAGGCCTGATGCATCTTACCAGAAAGGGTAAGATGTAAAATGTTACTTGTTAGATCGGAAAATGCAAGGGTACTTCCGCAACAGTATTCGTAGCATTTTTATTCGATCAATACTTTTTGCCAAAGATGATAACTGTTAGCAAAAAATTTTGTATGTATGCACTTTATGTATAGTAAATATAAATGAGAGTAAAATATTAAATGGAAGGTCAGAGAGATAGTTTTGTTTGCTTGAGAGCATTACCTTCTAACTATAGATTTTAAAGCATTCAGCTTGGTACATGCTTTTCAACTGAATGATGACATGATTGATATTTCCAGTAGTATCCGAATGAAGATTTACAACCTTACAATACACTTCAATGTAGTACTATATGCATTGTAGTCACTGTTCACACTTTCAAGAAATTGTAATGGTTAGGATTTATAATTCTTTGCTATTATTAAAAAGAAACCATTTCTTTGTTTAAATTGCTTCAACTTTTATAATGTAATAAGCCATTGTTTTCACACCAGGGACTTATACAACAATGTAGAAAATCCATTTTCACAACATGATTTATGAATTCTCAATTTCACAATTGAAATTATATTTATTGTGCAGTTTTGAATATTTCAGATACCTAAGGCTGATTTTCTTGTGGAATATTGTGGACTGAAGGGAAGAAAATAATTCTGTGTTACCCCAGGGGCTCTCTTTCTTTGTCCGCTATGCACAAGTGTTCAAAATTATTTGCGATAATGTTGTTGTTGTTTTTACGTCTGTACATTCCTTGTTAGTTTTCTTCAGGTTTAACAGATTTGGCTGTTCAACTCAGGTGACTATTGATTTATGGGGAAACATGAGAGACTTTAATTGCTGGAAGATTTTGGGGGTTGGAGTTTCACAGAAAGGTCAAGCATAGGCCCTTGTAAGGTTAAATAACAACCAGAATTCAATTTACTGCCTGATGATCCCTAGACTGAATCGTAATTTGTCTTCAATTCATATAATTGGATACATTCTTCTTATGATGGGAACATACAATTTGCTATTTTGTGTGACATTATGCAAGAAGAATCAAAGGGTTGTTTTACCTCTTGTGTTGACAAATGATATGTACGGCAGGTGGGTAGAAAAGGGAATTAGTGGCCATCCCAACCCTATTTTGAAATGTCAGCAAAATCATCCCTCCAAATTACTTATTTCACAAGTATGAAAGAATTTTTCTCTCCTTTTGACATCTCTTTGCTCTAAATCTATGTATTCTGATAAATTTGGCTGGTGATCAGTATAGGATTAAAATTAGCTTAGGGTAAGCTTTGGGGAAGATGGTATGAAAGGGTTTCAGTTACCAGTGTTTTGCAGTCCTTGAGTTTCAGATTTTCCAGGTATGCTATGAATCACACTCTTTAGAAAATTAAAGAGTTTGGTAGACTGTGCTCTTATAGCAGATTTTTATGAGCCTTAATTCTTCATCTAGGTGTGTACAAAATCATACTCCTCACAGTGATCTCAGATAAGTGTCAGTGATGGTGTGCAATCAGACTCGCATGCTTCAGAGTGCAATACCTGGTTTTGAAAGTTAGAGATAACTTGGAGATACAACCCTTTGACAGTATTACAGAGCTGCCAACCGGTCCCACACTTTTTCTTGTTAAAACTGCTGTGTTCTTACAGTATTTTCCTACAGTATGTGAGGTTTCCATTTCCAGTAAATCTGGAATCTTGATTCATGCATGCACAGTGTTTTCATAGTGGAATTTTTGAGGACTGTAGAAGTAAATGGTAGTTGCGTAAATGTATGCTTATTAAAGAGTACAGTCAGTTGAGTGAGGTCCTAAATGTTTTTGTGGATTTGAAATATGACAGGTTGGTAGGCATTGTAGATTTTAGCATAGAACTGAGGACTCAAGCAATCTTCCAGGCATACCTGAAACTATTCAAAATCCTTCCCTTTCTACTGGGCTCCATCAGGAACCCTAAGGCAGGTCCCTTCACCCAGCCTTTGGAGTTTCCCGCTACCTAACATTTGGGTGGTGTTCCTTTTTCATTCTGGCATATTGGCAGCTCTTATATTACACAGTTTAAAATGTCAGTGATACATCTGCTATGTTTTGCTCTGCTTTTATCTGTTTGGAAATAAATACTGCAGTCAATCAGTCAGTAGTATTGGGAGGGGGAGGGAGGGGGGCTAATAAATTTTGAATTTGACAACAGATCTCTCCCTTCAGTAGCTAAAAGACCCATTGAAAGCAAAGTGATCATTTTGTCTGTCTTTATAGAGAACCTCAATCATTCTGCACAGGCCTGAAACTTATATTTCCATTCATCACAAGCACTGTGAATTAACTTCAGCCCATAGGCCTACATGTTATTTAAAGAAAAGAGAAAGTTTCAATATTTCTGATAATTTTAAACTAACTAACCAACTAACTAACTGATAATTTTAAAGCCTTTTGTCTTCATGTTTGATTCATTCACTTTTATTCACTTATGTGACCAGTATTTCTACATTCATGGGCCTGTTGTTAGGGAGTACTACCTCACCCATATAAAGTGTGTCAAGTTCATGTTTTGGGAAGAACTCAATTAAAAACTCTTTTCCTTACTTCATCTTTTCTTTTTAATGATCCTCCAATTGTTCACCTGGAGACAGCTGCTTGCAAAGATTTTGACAAATTTAGCTCAGATTGCTACTTTTCTGCCCAATTTAAGGTCCAATTACCTTTGGGATACAATAAGAAAGGAATATATGCCTATAACTCTGTCAAGCATTCCTCCCCAGATAGCTGCAGTCTAGACTCCATAGACCAGACCTCAGTCATCGCTAGCTTTGCTCAACTTTACAGGAGTGTAGAGAACTTTGAACAGCTTTAAAATGCAGTTTGTATCAGAATAACAATATTTTTGCAACTTTGATTTAGCTAAGCAAGGGGGTAGAGGGCATAGGGACACGGGAAGCTTTACATCTATAATGATCCCTGTAAAGTGTGGAAACTACAGTGGTACCAAAATGTTCAAGTACAGTATTTTATGCATACATACATTCATACATAAGGTTTTGATAGGGAAATTTGCTGTATTGGTTGTACTGCATTTTAAGAGAATATCGTAGGAATATTAAAATGTGATTCCTTTAAATGTGTGTAAGCTTGATATGAACTAACGCATAATTGGAAAACATAAATTAATTTTTCAGATATTGAAATGTACAGATGTAGGACAGAACTGATTAAAACTGTTTTTTTAACAGAATTTTTTATAAGTCTTCTAACTTTACATTGGTAGTTTAACTTGAAGGTCAGGAAGCCACTTCACTTATTAGGGCCCCTTCTCCATAGTTAGCATGGATTAGCCAGGGAGTTGTCATTGCCAATGGAAGCCCTCTGAATAAACAGCAGCAACATTTGCCTTCTGTTTTGGACTAGGCATTTACTAATCACAATCCTGTTGTTGGGTATAGCCAGTCTATTTCTCTCCTCTTTACCTCCTATTAATGTTTAATTTCTGTTTTTGCCTAAACATACCCATTGGCAGGCACTTAAAAAGTGGTGCCCACCATTCTAAGTGACTCACTAGCCCAGTCCTTGATTGCCACATTGCAATTTTGACACACATACATCAGAGTGTTAGTTTGTTTATGATAAATTTTCCCATTTAGATATTAGCATGTTTGCATGACTTGATTTTTGTCATCTCACTTTCCAGCAACCAACTGTAGGATAAGTGTTGAGTACCCTTTTTCAACTTTAAAGGTAAAGAGCAGTCCCCCCAAACTTATTTTGAAGAAAAAGCTAAATAACACAATTTTCATCTTATTTCTCTTCAAAGTATCTTTCATAACATTTTATGACTTTACTATTGCATATTCAAGGTAAACCAAGCAGTTATTTCTGGTAAATTTCACATTTGAAGAGAAAAAACATTGTCACATGACTCCAAACAGCCAATCATGAAATTGGACAGTCTACTGCACTTCTTCAACTTGGGATGACTGCTCCTGCCCTTTAGGCACAGTCCTGCACCTGGGTACAGACATGTAACATCTATTGACAAATCCCTAGTTTTTAACCGCTTTTTCTTGCTCTGTACCACATTACAGTACTCTCTGTCTATGGCTATTCACAACTTGTCAGTTTAGTATAGTATCAGATGGTGACATTTAGTTTCCTCATGTCTCTAGAATATGTCCCCATTCCCCACACAATTAGTACTACATGTGTGCATCAATGTGGATTTAAAGAGGTTCATTGAGTTGATATTGATAACTTAATGAGAGTTTCAAAGGGTCAGTACCACATAACAATGCTAGTAGTTAGCATAACAAGTCAAGCTTCAAGTCCAAGAAAACGTTAAATTTTGTCCTGACTTATAACGGTTTTGTACATAATTTGAAAAAGTGTCTGGTCACGAATTTTTGGAAACGGACTTGAACCGTTAAATACTCACTCATAAAACAGTTATTTGTATGTAGGGTACGGGGATTGTCTAAGTTTGACCATTTGTTATTGGTTTGTGAAGAAAACTTAACAAGTTTGGAAAAATTTGTTGAATTTCATGAACCAACTCAATGAGCCGCTCAAAGTAGGTGTGACTTTTGGTGGTAGTGACATAACACATTAAGTTCATACTGTATGACATCTCTTTGAAAATTTTAGTATATGGGGAACCCTTTACTCAACATTAAAACTTAATTACCCTAACCCCACACACTGAATTTCTGTTAGATCTTGCCAACTGTTAATATGCTTAGTTCCTCCCTACAAAATGCTCTACTACACTTGTCATCAATGTGCCTGGACTTGAAGCAGGGTATACATTTCATCTACTGTTTTGTAATTTAATTCAGCTGATCCCCTTCCCTTACCTTGATTGTGAAGAACTACTGATAGACTGTCGATGGTCAATTTGCTCAATCTTTACCTTCTAAAGGAAATATTTCAAAGGAATCCAATGCTTTTGAGGGACTCTGACTTCCTAACTGTCAGGATTGGTTACATCTCTATGTTTCGACATCTCTGTTTTCCGACATCTCTATGTTTCGACAAAACGGCGCCAAAGTGCACTTTGTCGGTACCAAAGTACATTTTTATCGGCGCCTAAGTACATTACTGTCGGCGGCAAAGTACATTATTATCGGCGCCAAATTTCATTTTCGTCGGCGCCAAAGTCCACTTTGTCAGTACCAAAGTACATTATTATCAATGCCAAAGTTCATTTTTGTCGGCGCCATAGTACACTTTGTTGGAACATAGAGACGTTGGAACACAGAGATGTCGCTGTCCTAACTTTCAGTGTAAGCTGTTACGCCCGTAACACTAAGACAGTGTCAGTGCAGTGTGATCTTGACGGCTGTTACTGTGTTCATGTGCTGTGTGGTGTGCAAACTAAATATTGTAGCTGCACCAAAGAGCTCAGTCAAATGGTTATTCTTTATCATGTCATCATATACTGACGTTGTGATTGGTCCCACTGTAGGTATAAACTGCTCATTCTGTCTGCATAATAAAAGTGTAGCCAGAAAAAGTAAATCAATTTTCTTTTTGTTATACTTAATTTTCTAATAAGTGAACTTTCTCTGGCAAGAAACCTGAGGTGAATGTTTTCACCAGGTGGTATCAAATGGAAGAGCAAGAGGAAAGATCAACTATAACAGTTATTTTTCTTTTCATAAAACAGCACAAACTGCTTCAAGATCTCTTATGATGAAAGGGACTTTCCCAGGCTTCGACAGATTCGTTTTTCATTACTTGTCCATCGGGCTAGGGATTCCCAAAGCCTACTTGTCCGAATGAATATGCACTAGTCCGTATCTAATTATCTAGTACTAGCCATTGAAATTCTATGTGAAGAAGACTTCTGTGCTGCTTGCCCGGTGGTCTTACAGTATTTGGCAGTTTACTTGCCCCGGACTGTCGGGCGGGAGATTTGTCGAACCCTGACTTTCCAAAGACAAATTTGTTGACATCAAAATATGCAAAGAGAATTTCTCTCTCTGGAGATTAAAGCTGTATCTCAATAGCATATTGCATTGAGAAGGTATAAATTTTCAAACTGATACAAGTTTTTCTTCAGACTTTTTCATTGCATTGTGGAAAAATTTGTTATGTCATAGCAGCACATTAATTTGACATTACATTCAGTTTATTTTTATTTAAGATGGTTTGCTATGTCCCACTGTGAGGTGTAGGGTAATGCTACAGTAGATCTGCATGAAAGGGTTTTAAAAACATTTCAACAGTATCACATTTCAAAGGTGAACAGCATGTTCAATTATAAAGAAGGAAAGAAAATTATCTGAAGCAATGTGCCATTGTGCCTGCATTACATAGCTTTTGTGGCTTTGTGGTAAAGATGAGGTATTGTTTAACAAAGATAACCAATATTTAAGTATATCTTGAGTTAGGAAAAGGGTATTGCTACAGGGTGTGAGGGGGTGTGAGGGGGTGTGGAATATTTCTGGCTCTCTTATATGTGTCTCACAGAGAGCAATATTCAGTTTTTTTTATGCTCAAGAACAATTTGTTACCCCAGACTTCAAAAAAAAAAATCAATTGATGGAACTTCCATTTATTTTCTATTAATGCATTATGTTTTGAGAAGATGCAGTTATTGCTGGAATTCATTAATGAGACTGAATGATGAGCATTTTTGGTTGCATACTATGTTGGTGTAATTCAAATGCAATTTTTTCCACTTACACATTACATTTTAAGGAAAGAAATTAAATTACTTCTGTAGGCACTAAAAGTTGTACTTCAAAAGAGCTTTATGTGCAGTCTGTATTTTGTTGCTACCTGTTCAGCTGTCATCATGTTCAGCAGCCCCTGTGCGGAGGTCACCATGTTTACATTCCTTCTGCAATGAATGGAGCCACTGACAGGTAAACAGAGGAATGTATATTTCCTCCCATAAAATTGGAAAATTTCTACTGTATCTGCCAAAAACAACCATTCAAACCACTTTAGGGTCAGACACTCTCAAGTAAGATAACAAGAAAATAAAAAATTGGCATACACACAAAAAGCTGACAAACACCCTATTATTCTTATAAATTACGAAAAGGGGAGTGAAGATAGGGTCTTGAGTGTGAAAATGCACTTTTGAATTCAGTCCTTCCCATGCTTGCATCTCTGTGGTCTAATCTCACACTGACCTTTCCCTTCAAATTCACTGTTGCTTGTGGCTTCATAGTGGTTTAGTTATGGTGATTGCCTGTCCATGTACAGTAAAATGGGACATGGTTGGGATCTTTAGATTACATAACTTTGGTAAAAAGTGAGAAGTGAATCCTATGGGGTACGGTTAAGCAGGGTTTGAAAATTTTTTGAAGCTTAGTTGCCCTATAGGGCAACCCATCTTCTGAAACTTGGCCATGACCACGACTCAGTGTACCTAGTAGGGCATGTTCTTTTGTGAAAGTTATGGGTTCATTTTTGTTGCCCAAATCATCAGAGCCCTGGGCAGGTGGGGCCCCTATTTTTTTAAGCTCTGGGTTAGGTACAAGAATTGACTAGCAAATCAAGGGCTAAGCAAGTATAGAGGCTTGTAGATTAATTCACAAAAAAGTGAGTTTTGGTGAAACAACTGTAAAGGGCAAATATTACTAATATGCTATTAAATCCCTCTACTTGTAATTAGGACTTATCCTTTTCTTGGCTCCAAACATTCTCTCCAACTTTATTTCACTGGAGGTCAGTTGATGGCAAAGTTTCTCATGTAGTAACCATGTGGATAAGTGCAATAATTTATGAATACTTTAGGTGTGATCAGATAAATTTGCTTCAAGCAGGCTAGTAAACAGATCCTTATCTTCAAATTCATAAATAATCCTTTCATCAGCCTGGGAATCATTTGTCAAATTTGCACAGCTTCTTTCTGATCCTTGTTTATGTTCAACCTCATATCAGCCTACAGGTATTTTAAGCAGGTTGTAATTCTGTTTTGTACTGACTTGTGACCTACAGATTGGACACTATTGGAGGTCTCAGGACTTATTCAGCAGGCCTTAAAATTCAGTTGAGGCCAGTATAAAGCAATTTTATTTAAACAGTGTTTTCCACTGGTTTAATTTTGTCTGGATTCTTCAAAGGTTTTTTGGTCCGTGGGGATCACTTTCTATAAAGAGAGGGGTGTTCTCTATAAGAAGTGTTGCTGAAACAGATGACAAACTTAATTACATACTTCATTGATTAATTAGTACATTTTTAATTATCATTACTTAATGTTTCTTCTGAAATATACATTGCTATTTGCTGAGTTTTGAAGTTTGGAATTAAAAATTTCTGTCTGAGTGGCTGAAGTTATTGTCTTAATAGTACATTTTTTTTTTTTGGGGGGGGGGGGGGGAGGTGTAGCACACTCATCAAAAACATTTTTTCCATGAATCATGTACTCCATCCATTGACATAATGTGTAATAATGTGCATCATTTAGCCTGGCATTCATTACAGTAGCCTATTTCTTGAAGTTAAAATGTTTATGCAAACTGCCATTGCAAGTGTGGCATGGAGATAGTTTTTACTATAGCATTTTCAGTTTAGTAGTGCAAGGAGTGACCTCCCTTCAGCGGCAACTCTCTCCCTGCCACTTGTAGGGGCAGCAAGAAATCTGCCCAAAATTTTCAAATTGAATGCATATATACCACATACTAAGTGATGGTGGTCGTGTTTTATTTGTCCAGTCTACAGCCTGACATAAATGCTGTGTTAAGGTAGCCTGCATAGCGCCTCTGTGGCTGCAGCCCTCTTTAGACTGCCGCCCCTCAGAGCTTGCTGGCAATGGTCAGAAATTCTGTTTATGATCCCAAAAGTTAAGCGTCTTAATATTCATGAGCACTCACCACAATTGGTCTACAGTATTCCTGAGGTAGGCGGTGCTCTAGGACTAAATCTTGGCAATGCTAGGTTGAACACAAAGATGTTTGAACCAAACAAAAACATAGGCTTATAATTTAGATGGAAGTCTTGATCATGGACAGCCTCTTTCAAACAATAACAATTTTTATCAAAGGGTGGATTTAAAAACAGTAATATTTTGCTAAAAAGTATCGAACTATCTTTTCCTGTGGCTGTGGCATGTGATCGGTTGTTCTTAGTTAACCGCTGTACTGTGTGTGTTTGTACATGCTTGCACGGTACCACACAATACCAGTGTCGAATGACTTCGATCGCAGTGACTCCATGTACTGCTGTACAATTGTACAAGTGTTTTCCTGTTAAATAAACATTAACAGCCTTGCTTCAACCAATCCACGTAGAGTCATGTAAATGAAGTTTCCGTAAATTTCTATGCAGTTGAACAGATTTGGCGTCCAACGCCGGGGGACGTTGATTTTTTCGTAGTGATGAGCTGGACTAAAATAATCGCCCACGCCGCGGGCTAGTGTTAAGGTGACTAAAGTTGCACCACATTATTTGAAATTAATGTCTGTAACACAGGCATTCCACATCAGTACTTTTTGGACCAAAAGGAGACATCAAACATAATTTCATACAATAAGCAATGTTTTTAACCTTTGGTCATAATATCAAAACTGCAAACTTGAGGTAGCTCATGGTTCACCCTCCAAATTAGCAACATTCTATATTTTCATTTTCTGTTCTACATAAACCTTGGCAGGCTAACAATGAAGTCATTTGTTATAATTCTACATTGTTAAGAGTGGAATGGTGTAATTCATAACACCTAATCATTTTTGACAAATCTTCCCTCTACGTGGGCTGAAATGGTTTATGTACTGTACAGCTGCTGTTTCAGTTCCTTGAAATAAATTAATATAATGAGGAGCCAAACGGAAAGAGTACGAAACACTCCAACCGTCTTCCGGATTTTACCTGTTAACAGTTAACTGGTAAATGTTTAAGAAGTTGCTACCAAGAAATATCTCATGTCAAAAACAGGATACAAAGCATAACATGGCAAATCATTCCTTTTTAAACCGCAGGAAATTATCCATTTAGCTGTTTATTTCCCAAATGGCCTCAGGTGAGGTATTTCAATAACTGTCATTTGCTGCCTGAAGGGTTGTAGATGGAAGTCAGCAGGTAGGTTATCACAGCTGTGTGTATTGAAAGAATCCCGACCAAGAAGAAGAGGCATTCTTTCTACTCTCAATGTAGGTTTAGGAGTGGTTTTGTTGTAAAACAACCTACCCCAACCCAAAATTTAACCAACTCTAGTTACTCTGCATTATATCACACCCTTTCTTAGCATGTCAAGTTACAAAGGATTAAAAATCCTGTATGTGCTGTCCTATTGCAAATGTATTAAAAATTTTGGAGACTTTCGGCCCAAAAATGAAAGGGACTGCTTTTCAAAACTTGTGACAGTAATGTTATCTGCAGCCAACCTAGGTGGAAAAAGTGGGGAAGCTGGGAAGCTTTTTCCCAGGAAATTTTGGCATTTGGAGGTAGATTTAACTATTTGGTACATGGAAATGCGGGAACAATTGTGGAAAGTTTTACTCCCTCCCTGGGAAATAAACATTTTTTCTAGCCCTGGCAGCCGAGTACAGTAGAAGAAGAGTGGCTTTGTTATCACTTTAATTACTTAAGGCATGGCCACCTCAAGAAAGGCAAACTGTGAGATTGTCTTGCAAGAAAACCTGGAAGTGCTCTTAATTCAAACGTGGGGATTTTTAAAATAGTCTCATTATAGAAAAAAAACTTGTGTTTACCAAACGCGATTTATTTAAATATATTGTTTTCACCCTTCCAATAAAGTTAAGATTCTTATCTCTGGAGCCGTCCATACATAGGTGACTGTCTGTAAGCATAAAAGGCTAGGGGATAGGGGTATGTAGAAAAAAGCCCTCAAATTTCCACAAGATCTGGATTTCAGTCAGGAGTTTGGAAAAATTGGGACATCCATTTCAGTCTTTGTTATCTGGCAATGCGGTTTTTCAATTACACAGTTAACTCTCAAGCATCCTTGAAGTCCTTACAAAACTTGCCAGCAAAAAAAAAAAGAATGCATTGTAGTCATGGTAAAATTTACCATGCAAAATTAAAATAATTGTAAAAATTTAGTACACATTAGGCCTGCTGAGTAAAACAATGATACCCCAGTCTCACTTTCAATGCAATATTGCATGACACGTCAGTTTTCTGTAATGATCAGATATTCAAGTTCAAAATTTGCCTCAGAAGTAAAAAAGGATCACATTCAGCTGAAATTTTCATGTTGAATTAAAGCGATTAAATAAATTTGTTGCATTCTCAGGCAGATTCCTTACCTCCTTGCTAGAGTCTTGTGCAACAGAATGTCTCAAAGTAGCCAAATGCTCAAAGTCTTTCAAAAATGGAGAAGAAAAAGATACATTTTTCGTGACAAATCAAAAAAAAAATGTGCAGCACATGTGGGTAGGTTATGGAAGCAAATTTTCTTAACCCTGTTTCTTGTCTTGTGCAAAACTTTGCTCCAAATGGTATAATATTTTTTGAAAGTAACAAAGTAGGCCTATTACCTGGGATGGTTGTAAAATTTTTCCAGATTACATGGACAAACAGGAGGGTGTTAAGTTTTATACAGTCCCAATTTTTTTGTCCAAAAAATTCGTGAAAAGCCACCTTGTGAAGTATCATATATTTCATTGACAATACTATAAACAGTCACTCGAAGGGTGAGAGTTTTAGGGAAGCCTACCTGTATGGGCAGTTTTCAATAAGATCTACCTTAAATTGTGGAAACTTGCCAAAATTTATTGTCTGCAGTGCTGTGGACCCAAAATGTGAGCATCATTAAAGAAAATGTCATGAAGCTTGTTGTTGCTCAATTGTAAATAAATGAAAAACCATCTTGTAGTGTAACATACTGGTATTTCCCTATGGTCTAAAGGCAGTGAGGTTAGTCAAATGTTGTCCCTTAGTGGACATAAATAGCTTCTTTGGAAAGCAGTTTATAATGTTTTTGCCAAAAGGCCCTTTGCTAGAGGGTCCAGAGGACTTTAGAAAAAGGTATTCGTCAAAAGGCACAGGATTTAAAATACAGTTTTTAAAGCAGCTTATGCTGTTATTTTTACGTTTCCAGTTTTCATCAAATGTATGGGCTGTACTCCATATAAAAAGCTTTAAAAACTAACGTAGCTTAGTCTTTTCTCTGAAAATGAGCAAAAATTCGAAAAAATTGAAAAGATTTCAACGGTTTCCAAAGGCTATTCTACCTTACTATCTGGCTCTAGCTCCGCCCAATGAATTTGATGCATATTCAGAAGGTCATTTTGAGAAGGAGTCAAGCAAAACGTAAACAAAACAGACAGTGAAATTTCGTTCAATTGATACATGCGTTATCTGAACGGCCTTTATGTGTCCAATTTGCACATCACATCGAACCGGCTGCGCAATTCGTTCGTTTCATTCGTGAACCCAGATTCAGTGACAAATTCCTGTTCACTCGTTTCGGCTCCATTGTTCAGTTTTTTCGTTTCGATGATAAGAGAACCCAATGCAATCATGATGGCGTGTGTGTGTGTGTATGTATGTGTGTGTGTATGTGTGTGTTTGTGACACTTTGCTTGTTAACACGATATCTCAAGATAGGAATGTGTGACAGTTTTCAAACTTGGTACATAGATGCACCATATTGAGAGGAAGAACTGTATTGTTTTTGGTGGAGGTCAAAGGTCATCTGGGGTCACCAGGGGTCAAAGTATGGAAGCCTTGTTAACAGGATATCTCAAGGTAGGAAACTTGGATTGATTTCATATTTGGTATGTGGATGCATTATAGTCAGCAGGTGGTCCCTATTGTTTGTGGCATAGGTCAAAGGTCATCTGGGATCACTGGGGGTCAACATCTGAAAATCTCGTTAACACGATATCTCAAGGTAGAAAGCTTGAATAGATTTCATATTTAGTATGTGGATGTGTGATGGTCAGGAGATGGTCCCTACCATTTTTGGTGGAGGTCGAAGGTCATCTGGGGTCACCAGGGGTCAAAGTATGAAAACCTTGTTAAAGCAATATATCAAGGTAGGAAACTTGGATAGATGTCATATTTGGTATGTTAACCCCTTATAGTCATTAAATGGTCCCTATTGTTTTTGGTGGAGGTCAAAGGTCATCTGGGGTTATCAGGGGTCAGAGTATGAAAACCTTATTAATGCAAGATCTCAAGGTAGGAAACTTGGATAGATTTCATATTTGGTATGTGGATGCGTCATAGTCAGTAAATGATTCCTATTGCTTTTGGCGGAGGTCAAAGCTCATCAGGGGTCACCAGGGGTCAAAGTCTGAAAACCTTGTTTATGTGATATCTCAGGTTAAGTAGCTTTGATAGATTTCATATTTGTTATGTGGATGGGTTATGGTCAGGAAATGGTGTGTAATGTTTTTGATGGAGGTCAAAGGTCATCTGGGGTCACTGCTGGTCCAAGTCTGAAAATCCTGCTAATGCAATATCTCAAGATAGGAAACTTGGATAGATTTCATATTTGGGTACTGTATGTGGATGCATGGTTGTCAGAAGATGGTCCCCATAGTTTTTGGCAGAGATGAAAGGTCATCTGGGGTCTCCAGGGGTCAAAGCCTGGAAACCTTTCTAAATGTGATCTCTCAAGATAGCTGTTTGTCCATTTGTCTGTCTGTTGTTTGTCATTCTAGCTATGTATTGCTTTTATGGAGGTCAAAAGGTCATCTGGAATGACAAAATTATTTTTTGAACATGCTAGTGTAACATTTGAATGAGAAGATAATGGTGCATGATGGCACTCTTTGAAACGGAAATTTATGTATCATTGAAAGCTCAATGCATTTTTGCATTCTGGTTAATTTTGTCGCTGATTGTGCTATTTTAATCCGTCCCAATTAGTTTCAAGATAATGTTCATTTTCTCTTTGATTTGATGCTGTGGCTTGGCATTTAAAAACAATCTTTGGGCTACATGTGTGAAACTAACTGTCATTCTGTATTGGGAACAGTTGTGAAAGGATCTGTAATGCATGTACACAACATGTGTGATGCATTGGCAATACGTACATCGTTGTGTCAAAGGGTAGGCGTAATTTTACGTCATTCATTTCTTGCATTGTGACTGGTCAAATTGAGATAAGAGCCCGTTGTCTTTGCATAAGAGTTTAGCCGAAAAAAGTAGATGAAGTTTCTTTCTATTGTAATTAGCGCTCTAATTAGTGAAATTTCACCGGAAAAAACCTGGTGTGAAGGATTTCTATCGGGTTGGTACCAAATGGAAAAGCAAGATTGAAGATTAACGATGAAGTTTATTTTTTTTCATCAAACAGCTTAACCTGCTTTAAGCCAGAGCTCTGACAACTAGACAAAGAGGTACATCAATTCAGTGGTCTTTGAATTTGGATAAGAGTCACAGCTATCAAACTATTGAAGCATGATTTCAGTTCCATTGGGAACTCTTGATCTGAAAAAGAAAACCATTTCTGTGCAGTCATCATGTTACATTTTACCAGTGATGTGGCCAACATGAGTCAGGGAGAACAGTATCCCCACAGGAACATTGGC
The DNA here is from genome assembly GCA_037179385.1 of Holothuria scabra. Classification (NCBI taxonomy): domain Eukaryota; kingdom Metazoa; phylum Echinodermata; class Holothuroidea; order Aspidochirotida; family Holothuriidae; genus Holothuria; species Holothuria scabra. The sequence goes on from CM074188.1 coordinate 1,613,588, forward strand.
ACTTCAGTATAGACCTTTAGATTGACATCACACAATGTCTGGAGAAAAACGAAGTCTATGTTGTACAGGCAGACCACTGTGAGAAGCGTGTGTTGTAAACTTATGTGTGCATCTTCCTGATTAGAAGCTAGTTGCTATAGATACCCAAATCTCATTGGTTGGTTGGCGAATCAGCTGACTGAATTTGTTGGTGTTATAAGCTTTATCCACCAAACAATGGGACACCTTTTGTGTTTATGTCATCTTATGCTTGATACCTATTTATTCCCACAAAAAATGCCCAAAAGCCCAAAAAGACTATATCTTTTAGCTCTGCTGTCTGACTTACAGTAGGTACGGAAGATTGGTTGTGCAAAGTTCTGGTTTCCTAAATTTCCGAAGTTTTTTTTCTTTCTTTCTCTCTTATAGGACTCGATGCTTTTGTATCAAGAGACAAATTAAGGCATTCTCCTTTGGAAGAAAAAAATGATGTGGTATCACACCATGATTTCAAAGAGGAAGAAAAACAAAATTTTACATCCATTGGGTCATCAGAGAGTGGAAGTACACTGATGAACTCATCGTTACGGAGCGACACAGAAATTATGCCCAGGGAAAGTGACTATGGGATTCAACACCTTGAAGGTGATCAGAGGGTTGAAACTGCAACCCTTATAGACTTGGAGACTGAAAACACTGTTATAACATCAGATAAACCCACACAGCTAAATCCAGATTTTGCAGCATGGAATGATACCTTACAGAGGGTCCCTCTAAGGGGTGCCCATGCACCCTTGTCAAATTTTCAAGAGAAGATGAAATCACCTCAGATGAAAGATAGTCCCATAGTGAGGGACTTGCTCAGTCTTGGTGATTCTGAAAGTGCAGGTGCCACTGAAATGAAAGACAATGGTACTATGTCTTACGAAGAACAGTTTAGTCAAAATTCTCCATGTCATTCTTTAGGTCCTGACATATTACAGACAAATCTGGAGCATTCTAAAGACCAAAAACACTTTATCTCCCCATTGTCACCAGAAGGTGAAACCTTTGCATCTCCAGACATGGAAATAGATTTAAAAGAACAAGGGGAGAAAGATGTGTCAAAGTGGCACTTAGATGAAGAACTGCCAGAAATATTTCAAACGAGGACACCGCAGCTTCCTGAAAGGTTGAGACGGAAAATATCTGAGGGAGCAAGCCCAATGTATGAAGAAATGAACACCCCTGGAAGCAGCATTTCTTCTCAACTGTCTTTCAATAGGGACAGCAAAGCTTCTCCTCATGATACTTCAGCAGCTTTCCCTGAGGCTAGGAAATTGCAAATGACATCTTTGATTGAAGAAGATGAATCTGTCACTAATAGTGTTGAAAATAAGAGAAGGTTTCAAAGTGGTAACTCACAGAAAAGTGTAACATTTTCTGAACCTTTACTCGAGGAAGACAATAATGAAGTTGGATCTATGAGACAGACAGAATCTATTTCAGAGGAAACAATGCCAGTCATTAATGACGAGTCCTTTTCCTCTTCTCCTTTACAAAATGCTAGCTTTTCAGAAAGGACAGGTTCCCCTACATCACATCAGCATTTGAAGGACAAAGATGCTCTTGATAGTGAATATCTTGTCAGCTCACCTCAACCCCCACTTCAACAGTTTAGTCACATTGATGATGCATTTAGCATTGACCTAGATTCCCCAGAGAGTTGTGACACCTCTTTTCATTTGAATAGACCAATTGAAGACCTACTTGAGCATTTTTCCCCAACAGTGTCCCCCTCACAGACCCCTCAAATCACCAGGCCAAACAGATCACATCAAATTCCAATGAGAGCAAAATCTGAAACACCTGATCATACTCCTAAACTGCCTCTCAAGTCAAAACCTGCTGGCTCCGATCAAGACACACCTTTGACTAACAAGAATGGCGGGAACTTTAATATTTCACAAAGAATAACAGACGTTAGAATCGAGTCCCCATCACTTGGAGTGAATGGATCACATCATCACTTAATTACTGGACTTACAAAGAATTCTGGATTAAACTTGTTGGGTAAGTTTGATGTTTGAAATGTTCACATGTATGTTTCATGTCAGATATTAAGGCAGTTTTATTTCCTTGCAATAACTCTCAGAATGATAGACACCAAAATTCATGAAATTTATAATACATGGGGGCCTTTCCACAAAGAGTTACGCACAATCTTAAGTTTGATTCACCATACTTAAGCCAACAGTAAATCATACTTAAGATCGTGCATAACTCTTTGTGGAACAGGCCCATGGACCCATACAGAACCTGCATATGATGGTGTTTGTGAGTGCTGTACAAGTTTGGATTCAAGTGCTCTGATTTTGAGGTAAAATTTTCTTTCTGGTAATTAACTAATGTTATTCAAGAAGCAATTTTTCTGGGCCTCAGTGTTGCCCTTTTTATCACTCACAAAAGTATTGAGAATTTTGCACCATCAGCTGGTGCTCTATTTAAGCTTTGTACAGATCAGGCCAAGTAAGTTTGATCTATAGTACATTCCTTGTCAGCCTATAGTACATTTATTATCCTCCTTTTCTAGTAAAAGTTCTCTTGTCACTTTTATCATGTCTGAAATAAATGTTGACATTGCCTGTGGCTATTTGTTCAACTGATGTATTTGGAATTGAGAAGTCAGCCCTGAGTCATTTCTTTTTACGTTCCCCACAGACTTAAAGTTTATGGCAATGATATTGGACTTAAGGGCAAAGTGTTTGGTATGAACAACATTCAAACAAAACTTGTTACAGTACAAACTTCCTCCCTGTCCGCAGCTCCCTTTTGTATCCCAGAGTCGTTAAAGCAGGGTAGAATGTATATATGTCTGTATTTGTATCATTTCATATTTAGAAAAGTTGAAAAGATCAACATAATTTGCATCTTATTTGCTATGTTTTCCTGGAAATGGAAGTAGGAAGAAAATGACTTTGAGTTAGATTTGTGAAAGTTCCAAGAGTTGCCTATGTAGCATAATCTATGCTGTTGGCAAATTATTTATGTACCTCAATGTGTGGATCACATTGCTTCTTTTATTTGAGCATTCACAAGGATGTAATTTTTTGAGAAAGAAGGACAAAGGCACCCAGGGGTTAGAATTAAGGTTAGATACCAAACAAGGTGTAGGATTACGATTTGGATGAGGATTAGGATTAGAAGTAAGTTAAAAAATTAGTATCTTTGGTCCGAGGGAACCTTTCAATATAGAATCTTCCACCTCTTTAACCCTACCTGGTTTTAGCAACTTTAATGCACCAAACAATCGTAACAAGATATTTTTGACTTACAAGGTGTAAGTATGCAAAGCCAGTTTGCATTTTTTGTCGAAGTAGAGAAATGAAATGGTTGTGGCTTTTGTCAAATAACATTGAGGATGGTAAGATAAAGCAGGGAGTTGTGGCAGAAAAAGTAACCTCAGCACTGTCACTGGGCCAGTACCATGACTGTACTAAAACATCTGTTGCACCTAGACCGACTTGTTAGTTTTGTAATTGTTATAGTACCAAAGTCAAGTTTTATTGGACCACTCCAAATTTAGGAGTGGATGAACACGTTAACAGTGCTAGTCATCGCAGCAGTTCTAGCCTAGGCTAGACCTAATTTAACAGTTTGGGAGTATGGTCAAAACATCCATTTGTGAGATGCTTTGACTACTTATGTCTATGTCACTGTCAGTTAATATTCTTGGGAATGGTAGCCTAGAAAAGAAGTGAGGCTAGTAATTACTATAGTGTACACTTTACTCTGTATACTCTTTTGTCATCATGTTACTGTTTATCCTACTAAAATGTTCTTGCCTTCAACTTTATGTGTAAACTATGGGATGAATATGGTACAGTATGTTGCTATGGCAACAGAGCATGTGCACATAATATTGTACACAGTATAGTGATCATATTCAATTCACCATTAAGTAATTCTAGAAAATCTAGAAAACCATTGAGACCAGTCTCAAATGCGATTAGAATCCGGTCTTGAATGGTTTCAGCAGGTCAGGATGCAGGAAGTCAATGCAAGTATTTATGAATGGACTGTTTAAAAGTTCTGCAAGTATCAAAGGAAGGACAGTTTTATGTTATTTCTTCCTTTCTTTAATCAGGTAATATTCAAGATAAAACTTCCATGCTTTAACCAAGACGCTAGGATTGTGTGTGCACAAAGAGGACTTCAAGACAGTTGTAGAGATGGACTAGCTAGAAGTAATAGGTTGGAACTGTTGGGAGGGAGTGAGAGGATGGCCTTTAAGTTAACACTACAAAACCTTTGTGGTTAAACTGCATCCATGTACTCATGTAGGGTGAGGAAGTCTTTTGTGGCGAATAACTTTCCCCCGGACTATCCCCTATAAAATGCACACAAAGGGCCATTTTTACCCACCCTAGGACTGGGGGGTTATCGGCACTACAAAACCAAGCAAGTCCCCCAATGGTTGGCCCCCTGTGGGCTGGGAGTTGTAGAAAATGCCCATGTTATTTCCCACCTTTCGTAAGGGGCGACGCTAGGGAAACCAAAATTGAACTTGAACCATACTAGCAAATAAATTTAAACTTCGAACTTAATATTGAGTTGACTGACCCTATAAAGCACATTCATGTTGGTGTGTCGTTAAATCTCATCTAACTATTTAACTACAAAACCTTTGTGACACATAGGAAAATTTTGATAACATTTCTTCTCAATGTAGAAGAATCACAATTTGATGGATACCTATAGGTACCTGAGCAGATATTTGGTACAATAAACAATTGGAGTAACAACACCATTTGTGATTTTTTTGTTTGGAAAGGGTTTGTTAGTGTTATTCTATAGATCTAACAACTTTGATATGGAAGTAAACTGCCATGAAAATGTGGTGCATACATGAGACATTAAACCTCAAGAAATGCAACGTGAATTTCCATGGCAACAAGATGATCAGGCTTACATACCTAACACCTTTTCCATGAGAAGAGCTCAGCAATTTTTTATTTTTTTCCATTTTTATTGATGGGTACATAGCAACAGGAGAGTGCAGTGACCGCAGTGACCTCATAGACTGTGGATTTAATTTGAGCTTGTGAAACTTGAGATTTGTTTTCCATACATGAATACACCTTTGAACAAGATATGTCTCTATCTTTTACCTTCTGTTGAGACGCACACAGGAAAAACAACTTCCATTTTACACATTACTTTCACAGGAAATACATTATTGATCCTTTCAACATTATGATGAATACATGAAGTTAGGAAGTTTGTGAACTGCTTAACATTGAGTTTTCACATATGTGCAGCATTTTCTATATGGTATTTGGGTAATGGGTAGTCATGCATACAGTAGCTAACTGGAATCAAACTTTGAGCAGTACAGTACTTTAAAAAAAATGTGTGGAGTATGTATAATTTGTTTCCCACTTTAGTATATGTGTTGTTGTTGTTGGTGACAAAGTATTTATGCATGTAGTAACTTAAATTTGTAACATAGCAGACCTGCAATCAGACAATATATTAACATCCGTTGATATCAAGTAACAATGGATCTAGATGACAGGCTGCCAAAAAAGCTATATAAGCCAGCAAAATGCATTATGATGGGCCATCCATCCTTGTAGAAATGAAGAGTTAAAGAACCCATGAAATGACTTAGTAACAATGATTTGGGGTCATTCTCTGACACTATCTATTAACAAAAATAGCCTTTATTTTCAAAAAATTCCTCCCCACGAAAGAGAGATGCTCAAGAGAAATGGTATCCCTTCCGGCACAACAGCTCAAAAATGTAAAAGTGCATTAAACCAAGAATGACATCATCACAGGTACCCAACTTCACATTGTGTGTATTATAAAGTACGTGGAGTATCCAAGCTGTACTGTTGGTGTTACAGAATCTTGCATGTGTAGATGGCCTAAAATGATTGATATAATCAACAAATCTCTACCAAACCTAAACCTATGTTTCTTTGCTCCACAAGACTAGTGAAATAGGGGGTTTCAACACCTAGCAATACCCCTGTTCAACAGACAGAGTTATCGTGATTTCTCCATCTTCCTTGAGCCAACTAGCAGGGAGAATTGTTTAGCATACATCATACAAGTGTTTGGAAGTTTCCTGGTAAGAGGTTATACACGCAGAAAATACCTCAGGCTCCTGGGGGATGTAATTGGATCCATTTGTCCTCCATTGTTATGGAACTATTATTTTAATTGGGGAGGAAGCAGTGGGGTCTTTCATTATTGTAGTGCGTCGCACTACATTATTGCAGTGCGCCAACTGAATTTCTTTTGGTAAGCCTGATGTGGCTCACAACTCATTTCCTGCATGTACTGTAACTTTCGTACCAATATCCATGCTCTACCTTTTAACAATAGCAGTAAGTGAAATCTGTGGCCATTTTAACACAAAAATCTACTTCAAAAAAGCAAGTACTACAACTACAAGAACAATTTAAGGAGTTCACTTGATAATGATAGGTCCCTACGGATAAATTTCCAGAAAACATGATGAAATGTGGTTTGGCCTTTTCCCACTGAGGTGTGAAGCCTGGAGAATCGATCACTGCTTCCAAATTGGTACGCAACATGACGCCATTGCGTCCACTATCGTTAAACAGTATCAAGACTTCTTTGTACAGTGTTCCATCAAGCTACAGGGAGCAGGGAATTGCCAGTTCCCTGTACGGAGCAAATTGGCCTCACTGTATTGGATTGAGCAACTTGTGCTGTAGTTCTCTCATGCTTTATTTCAGTGGCAAAAGCAGAAGCTATTTTGACAGCAGTCTGGCCAGAATGTTCTTACAGCATATGGGTGGCATGTTTTGCAAATTAACGATACACGGAAGTTACAACACACACAGCGTCAACAGTTATTCAGTCTTCTACGAGAAAGTTGCCATATGCATGCAGCGTAGATCGACTAGATTGCCTGGACCACAAACTCAAATTGATAGGCCTAAACATGAATTGGACAGCTCGAGGGAATAATGACAAAATTGCTCAACCGAGGAATTTGGAGTAAGAATTTCAAATTTTGATAGATATATTTTTGGCTTTATACTGCCAGGACATTCTTCAGATATACAGTAATTCAGAAATTATTTGGCTAGTACCGGTCTCATGCTACACAATCTGTGAGCAAATTGTTACTTAAACATGGCATTATATTACACATACTGTGGGGCGTGGGGCGTAATTTTTTAAAATAAATGCTATTTTTGTTGATAGATAGTGTCAGAGAATGACCCTAAATAGTTGTCATTAAGTCATTTCATGAGTTCTTTAAGGTGGGTTCACAAGAACTGGCAGTGGCAACGGCAATGGCAATCCAGCATAGCTGTTCACGTATGACAGCAAAAATTATTGCCGCATACCTAGTGATACTGACTGAAATTTGCAGCTGATAAATTTGTTCCATTATTGAACATTGCAGACATTGATGAGCAGCTAATTTTTTTGATGGCAATAGTGTAGCAAATAGATCGGAAGAAAGGGAGGAAGAAGAGAAGGTGGTGGGTGCATTATATTTTGAGGAGAAGGCTCTGAGGTTACATTGTCGCTAGGGATAACTTGCATGGATACCATTTGGCAATGGCAATGAGTCGCTCCAGGACAGATTCAATTTCTGCCGGATGCAGTATTCATAAATTGCCATTGTATCAGTTTGGACGAATCTTCATTTTTTAGGAGTAAAATTTTAGCTGTTGCTGCAGCTTTTGCCTTTGCCATTACTGTTGACGTGTGAACTTAACCTCTAAGTGGAGTCAGTGATACCGTTATATCACTCTGACCTCACAAAAATCAGACATGTCAAAGAGAATATGGAGGAAAGGAAGATGGTATTTTTTCTCATCTATTCATTTGTAATCTACGTAGTTGTGATGGTAGTGTTCAGATTGATCCAGGGAACCTTTTCTTGTGTTTTTACATCACATCCCCTGTCTTGTGTTTCTCTTTTACATTGCCTCTCAATCTTACATAGACCAACAAGGCTAAGAATTGCAACATTATCTATTAACTAAATTATGAATTTTGTTTGTCCAGCAAAGGACATCAAGACTGATGCTCAGTTGACTGTATGCAGCTGTTAAAAGTCTACCAAATACAGACCCTATGTTGCTTAATAGCTAAGACAGTTGGACATTGACACAGTTTTAACACATGCTTCAAAACCTTGAGGCAATAAAGTACTGCTAGAATCAGGTCAGACATCAAAGTTTACAGGAATAGCTGGGATTACATTTAAATCCTTTTGAACTTAACCTGCCCTAAACCTGCAAATCATGTATACATCAGTGCAAATATAGCCCTGACCAATTGAAAATGTCTGCCAGAACATTTGGGGCCAGCACAGGTCAAATTGATATAAAATTGGCTTGGTAACAAAATATGGTCTTGCTTAATGCAAATCCTCTGTATATATTAGAGCAGATATTCAGCATGGAAGTCAAAGAGATTTTATTAAATTTGAGTATCTTTTTAAATACTTTTGGAATTAATTGTTTCACTATTCATTTTTTTTTTGGTCAAATAATTGATCCTTAGTTTACCATATACAGTACTGTGTCAGGACAGCAGGAAAGCAATGTTTACAGTTTTGCAAACTTTGCTGTGATTTGGGAGTGTAAGCAAAGTTGAAGGCATAATTGGTTTTAATGTAATAAATTGATCAAATTCAAAAGTGTTATCTTGAATAAGTTGATACAGTAGGTTACAGTTGCAAAAGTTGCAAAAATGATTTTGGTCTCTTGAAGTTCACTGCACCTTAGGAGACTGTACAGTTCTACAGTACTTGATGTTTCAAATATTCCAGCCATTAATCTCATAAACATGTTGTACGCTAGAACGGATCAGACCTTGAATTTTGAGGTGCAAATGCGATCACACACCATCACTCACCCCAAATCACAGTGAGGAGTGTGATTTTTTTGCAAACCTACATAGAGAAAGGATGGGTCCTTGTGGAAACTCCTTGGTGTATTGAAACCACACACCTAGCTACCACCTTCTGAGGAGTGTGATTTGAAGCACAGGTCTGGAAGAATGAAAACTCAAGACCTGGACTAGAAGACCTTTAATGTTTACCCTATGCAATTGGATGATGACTGTTCAATATTTCATGAAGTGTATGGGAAGCCATTCCTCTTTGACAACCCCTCTCTGCTCAGAACCTTGCAGAAGGATAAAAAAATATACATGCAATTTTTCTTTTTACAAAACAGTTACATCACATGGTAAGGTCAAACCAGCATTAATGGTACTGTAAACGGAGTGTCCACTACACCACTTTTTCCACCATTTCTCACAATTTTGAACAACTTCTTCATGGCCTGGAAAGCAAGAAATACGTAGAGTTCTGTGAAATGCTGCCACTCAGTTTGTTTAAGGATTTAAATCTTACACAAACATAATTCTCTGAGAGAATCACTGGGCACTGATGCCCCATATTAAGTTGGAGCAACCCTGATGATCTGTATGGTTGTGATGCTTTGTGGGCTTAGTATTCAAAGATATATATTTGCAGTGTTTCTTCGTGATATATCTAAACATTCTACCACTGTTGTGGACAGTTCTGCAGATTGGCCCTGTGGCGGCAGCCGGCTGCTGCTTCTGCTGTACATGTGAAGCTACAGGAGTCAAGCAGTAGCCGTTTTTACCTTTGATCCAGTGAGCCAAGGTACAGTAGATCAAATCTGAATGGGAACACAGATCTGATCAACAACACACTGCACTTAAGATCAAGATCTACTGATATTGGTCTACAAACCAGGGTAGATTAGATTGACCTTGCGGGATCAAAATTTGTAATAAGAACACAGTCAGTATAGATCGAGTGAACTTGGATATCCTGCTTATTCCTTCCCAGTGTTCATTCTCTTTCTGACAGAAAGTGGGGTGTGTGGATCATCCTTTCACACAATACTCCAGCTCACTAGCAGGCCATAGGTACCTTTACATTGTGCTATGCGCTGAGCATATAGCAATTATGTATGATGTACATGGTCAGAGTATTTTAAACACAAGTTGCTAGTTGCTTCTAAAAAAAGAAAATTTGCCTGTTCATTTGAAAAAGTTTTGGATATGTTGTTTTACTGGACGTGACAAAATGGCAAACTGAGTTGTACTGTGAACATTGGTGACCTGATCACACTTGCACATTGTGTTCATATTGCAAGTTGATCTACCTTACTCATTCAAATGGGAACACAACTCTGGATCAAGTTAATGTTGATCTACTACAAGTGCAAACATGGCTAATTTGTCATTATTTCATAGCTATTTTGCAAAACAAAAGATACAAAAATATAAATTAGGTAATTTCTTTTTTGTTATTGCAGGGGCATGGCTTTTCACTCAAACTTGTGGGATTTTTCTGGGGGCAAGGGGAAGAGTGAATTGCAGTCAAACATTTAATTGAATTTGATCATGAAAGATGTTCTGAGGGTGTCAGGTTGTCACACATAAAATTTGTGACACTACACCAATTGATTAATCCATCTTGGCCACATATATACGAGTAGTGGCATCCTCTCTTCTCATTCACAAATTCATCTCCTCATCTCCTTAGGCAAAGGTGATAAAACATAAATACATCAAACTCCTACTCAGAGAGAGCCTCTTTATACCTGCAAGGCCCAAGTTTTGCTCTAATTATAAGGACGCTACCTGGTTTCCTTTCCCTTCCTCTCTCACGCCAGAATATGGCAAACATTAATAGTGCATTGCATATCAAGTGACACATCTGTCTGATATATCAGTGATTTGCTATAGCAACTCCCTGATTGTATTGTAAAGTCACCAAGTGGCATTGCATATGTTGCATTCAAGAAATATTTTCTAATAGTACCCAAGTGCCCTCTCTCTAGTGCATTCTTCTCTGTGTTTATTTTGGTATTTTTATTACTTTGTTTATGGTCCATGTTTGGATTAAAGTCTATAGTTGCTTCCTTTTTGTATCAACATTTGTCTATCTGTGTGGCAACAGCTGTGTTGTCATCTACCTTCTTATCAAGCTTTAGGGCCATCGATATATTGCTATATTAGACTACATCATGTATGTGCAATTTGTTATTCATTCATTGTCAAAAAAGTACCTTGTCAGTCAACAATGGTGAGAGACAAACTACTCATAAATGTGGATTTTATTCTAAAAATTGGTTGTGCTTTCAGTTATTTTCATCGTAAATGCTTTAATATTTAATGTTGTTGGCTAAGCCTGTTTAATTCCCACATAATTTTTGGCTCAACATTATGTAAAACTCCCCTCTACACAATTCCAACTAGATGGCTCACTTCTTGTTGAAAAAGTGTTGATACAGCAAGTTGAACCTGACTTCCTGTTTTAGCTCTCGCTCTCATTAGCCTCCATTTCCATCATTTAAAGAAGGGTTTAAGGTCATATCAAGTTTTGATATGTTAGAGGGGTACTTATTTCAAGCATTTTGGTGTTAATTTGCATCAAAATCTGATGTGTGGTTCTCAAGATATACACAAGTAAAGTTGTCACATTTTCAACAAAAAGTGAACTTGAAGAAAGCATATGACATCATATCCTCATATTAATGGACGGTCTTTTGTTCTTCTTTAAACTTTACAGACTTTTCTCCTTAACAATCCCATATTTTCAAAATGTGATTGCATTATTGGCATAAGAACTTCACAACTTGCATTCCCCATATGCAGGTCATATTCCTAGTACCTTCAAGGTCAACACAACAGTCTGAAAAACAAAGGGAAACATAACAATCCTTGTCAATATGAGGAAGTGATATAACCTCTGCTGCCTGCAAGCTCATTTTGGAACACAAGTCTAGTAACTTTATGTAAATATATCTCTAGAAATGTGTCTAATTTGAATTGAAATTTCACCACAGTGTGTACATTTGGTTCCTCTTTCACATATGAAAATTAAATTTCTGCTTAAACTTCCCCTTTAATGTATGCAAACAAAGAGGATTTCACTTGTGCATCTAACCTGGAAATTCTAACTATTCTCAGATCTGACAAATAGCTGGCTTAGTCTCAATGAACATTCCTTTTCAACAGTCGCTATGACAGGTTAAAATTCTTTGCTGTTTCCAAGCCTAGCAGCAATGTACACAATCAATAAAGGGGAGATTTTAAAGGGTATAAAAGGAATTTTGGAAAATGTTTGAAAATAACATGTTATCATGACATGTATTCCCTATAACCTGCTCTTACCTGAGCTTTCAATGGTAACTTGGGTTAAAGGATCAGGTGACTTCATTGATTTGTTGGGGGAGGGCCTCCTATTGGCCGGCCAGCACAACTTTTCAGTGTGCCATGCATGACTTTGAACAGTACAAGTTTTCAGGTGCCTGCAAGTTGAGCTGCACAGAGTTACAAAGGTCAGTTGTGTTTGGAGTGTTTCTAATCACGCTAATGGACATTTCTTCTCATAAAAGTTCTTTTTAAACAATGAAACACCTTTATTCCAATTTGTTGCCATTTTGCATGGTGCTCCACATTATCAATGGCACAGGGAAAAGAAACTCAGTGATCTACAACATGAAAAAAGCTGCTAAATTAAACTAAATCATTGACATTGAAATAATGAATGAACATAGTAAGAAATTGGGTGAATTTCCTTTGCTTGGAAAATGTTATTTTTACTGCAGAAGTGATTATAGTCTTAGTAAGAGAAATTCTTGCACACTTTTATATAATTAGTCCCGTTTAAAAGAAGGGTTAAATGTCAAGCCATGTTTTGATGTGTTAAATGGGTACTTATTTTTTAGGAGCTTTTGCAGTGAAATTTTCCAGTGGACAGTTGTCACTATATGAGCAGGTGAAGTCACATTTTCAACAAAGTAAACTTGAAGCAAGCACCTCAACAGTCCAGTGTTATCAGAATGTGATTGCATAAGTGGCCTGAGAAATTTACAAACTCTGCACTTCCCCACTGAAAGGTCCCCTCTCTATTACATGAAGGTCAATACAACAGACTGAAAAAATACATTGATAAAAAGCATTCCTAGTCATTGTGATGAAGTCAACCTCTGCTGCCCTTAAATTCACTTTGGAACACAAATCTGGTACCTTCATTTACTGATATGTGGAGAAATCCATGTTTGATTAGAATGGAAGTTTTGCTAATTTTTGTAGATTTAGTTCTTCTTTCACATATCAAAATAAAATTTTTGCTTAAGACTTCCTGCATATTTAGTCTTGCAGTAGAACGTCCACCTCTAATGCAGAAGGCCCAGTTTTGATTCCCAGGTAGAGTCATACCAAATACTCCAAAAATGGAACCTACTGCCGTTGTGCATGATGCTCTGCATAAGCATTGGAGCAGGGAAAACAAGCCAGTGAGCCACAACTGGAAAAAAGGCCATGGCCGGCTTGACTTGAACCAATAGGTTGGAAACTGGGCCGTAAAACTCCATCTAGCTAACTAACTGCTTAAACTTCCCCTTTAAAACAACTGTATGGCTATCTGACCCATGCAGCTTGTAGTGGGAGTCAGTGCTCAGAAGACTCAACAAGAAAATAACCCAGTAAAGCATTGTTTACAGATATCTAATCACTGTATGCAATGTATCATGCTACTGCAGTGAACATTTTGTTTGACCCAAAAAGACAAAACTGGGCTAGGATCTTTTGATCTTTTAAATTAAGCAAATCTTCAAGGAAGGACTTTCATTTCACTGATTTGAGAACACTTGAGAGCTTTATCACATTTTAAAATGGACCTTTGAGCCCTAGTAGGTTTTCTTATTCTTGAGATAGGTATAAATTCCAATGTAAATTACAATTTAAAAATAATTTGTGGACATTTGGAAGAGAATGAGAAATGGTAACTGAAAACTTTAAAAAACAATTTCAGTTTGATGCTTTTATTATGAAAATTATTGGAAGAAGCAGCTGCCAAAATGAATTTGCTACCCAAGAAGTCTTAGGTTGGAGGTAGCAGGCAGAAGTAAATGTAAAAGCAAGTTCAGAAAAATGGTAGTTAAATGCAATATGAGGTACATGAACTTCTCTGGAGGTAACATACTGTACCCAGGGCTATCAGTACCTGTCTTGAAAAGAAAGAAATGGCAGTATTTATCCCTATGAATTTAACACATTCAAACTGCTTGTTTAACCATCTTTTTATTTGTATTGTTAGGTACATGTCTTTTAAAGGTGAAATGCAGATACCTCAGTTTGTATTAGTGTAGTAGACTAAACTACTTACATGTAAAGAGCAGTCCCCCAAACTTATTTTGAAGAAAAAGCTAAATAACACAATTTTCATCTTATTTCTCTTCAAAGTATCTTTCATTACATTTTATGACTTTACTATTGCATATTCAAGGTAAAACAAGCAGTTATTTCTAGTAAATTTCACATTTGAAGAGAAAAAACATCGTCACATGACTCCCAACAGCCAATCATGAAACTGTACAGTCTACTACACTTCTTCAATTTGGGATGACTGCTCCTGCCCTTTAATGAGTGGCTCTTGAGAATCATGTGACTATTTTTCTTATCTTGGAAAGCAAGCACATTGTGTTTGGTTGGCCATTGGCTTGGAACTATAGAAGTACATGTGACATTCTTAAGGGGAGAGTCACTTATCTAACTGGCCAGTATTGGCTCTGAGCACAAGAAACACCTAAGGGACTTGGTCATAACTGCCAGCTGATATATGATTCTGCCTTTAGTGGTTCTCAGTGTTTTAAAGTGTAGTTGATATTACATTAGGAGGTATGTTGATGAGTTATTACAGTATTTAGCAACAACAAATTCACAAGGATAGACAGCTCATTGGATTGTTATCTCATCAGCCTTATTTGGTAAAAAAAATTAGATTTTTCTTTTCATTTCTCCTCACAGATGAAGATGAGTCTCTACTGATACCCCAATCTCCAGTATTGTAGTCTGAAGAGAGCAACTGCTTTGACAACTTGTGAAATGGTGTTCTGGGTTATTATTTTGTCTGTGTGGCTTGTGCAGCTTTCAGTTTCAATCACTTTTGTCCATTCCATCTTAAACATGCCAGGGCAAAGCAGCATTACTAGCAAGTTAGTCTAGATCTTATCTTTCATTTTGGAAATTCTCTCCTTGGGAAATGCTTCGTAGTTTTGACAGTTCATTCAAACATTATATTATATCTTACTTCTTGGCCAAGTTTTAATGTCATCAAAAACACAACTTCAGTTTTCATTTGCAGAATTTGTTGACACTTCAATGACTTTCATTTTGAATTTTTGTACCCAAGTTGAATTGTTTTATGTTACATCTTGCTCATTCTGTAGATTTGAAGGAGCTGGGCCGATACCATATAGAGAACAGTAAATGACCCATGAATTGTTTGGTCATTTAACTATCTTGCAAGAGCTGTATCACCATATCATGCCTCAGGTTATTTATGCTGAAATTGACCAGGTCATGTAAGTGGTTACCACTCTTTGTTACCAATATACCATACTGTAATCAGGGGGAGTTACCAGAGACTCCTTGCTGTAATGGAAGGGGGTCTGTCAGACTGTCACAGATGAAATGATCTGGTATCCTATTCCAGTTGACAGTGTTTATGCTCTATGTACTCTGTAGTGATAGACATTTCTCTTTGAAGGATAGATGGTATCAGGACTTACGCATTTTATTTCAGTAGTCTGCTTGTGTGCAATATATAAATAGTCAATTTGTTTCTTCTTTAGGGAAAAATTAAAATTTGTGAGATCTGTTTTTTTTTCTTCAGACATGTTTTTGTGTTAGATTATTCCTGGAATGATTGTGACAGCTCTTCCTGACCTCATGGTTTTACTAACATTTTTAAGGGGTACTGCTTTGCCTTCACATCATTTCCAGTGCCACGCTGTTGGACATTTCAATTTGCAGTGTTTACATACTTAACTTAGGAGTGTAAAAGATGTACTTGTAGATCATGATGTAGTATCTATGACTGATTTCAGTTGCTTAATCCACTGAAGATGAACCCTAGTTGAATATTCCTGGCTGCTTCATGTTACCAAATATTGTTCCTCTTATTTTGCCGGGGCCAACAAACCAAGTTTGAATATATTAACTTTTAATGACGAACCACTTAATTAACACCATGCATGGCATGTTCTTCTGTCATCTGTTTGTTTAAATCAGGTATGTGAGGTGCTACTAGTCATGAATTGAGAAGTTTGCACTTGGGGCAACAGCACTTACACCCACATGTGCATAATGCTAGATAAAAGAAATGTCTAATGCCATTTTAAAATCTCTCCAGCACTCTGTAAGTACAAACATTATATTTAAGTGTGTAACACGTTCCTCCAGCCTTTTGCAAAAAGAGGTCTTTACTGCTTTCAGTAGTTGAATTTTCCTGTGTGTAACAGAGTACTACCATTGGATTGTTATTTGAGCTATACATATCTGACCAGTGTTGGCACTAAGATGCATACCAACATTATTTGTGCACTCAATTTACAAGTTCTGCAAAGAAAATGCCTATCTGCCAAAATTGTCAGACTGTTTCTCTTCATGTATGAATTATAGACATGTGTATGTAAGTCTCTCCCCATCCAAAAATTGGACCCCCCCCCTGTAAAATGTGGAAGGGAACAATTTCCCACACTTGATTTTATCCCTCACACCAACACTAGTATGACCAAGAAAGCAAGTCTACTTGTTTGCACACCCCTTGCCCACTCCCATATCTTTTGGTGCCAGCTTATTTCAAGAAGGGTGTCATTCATTCATATCTTTTACTTTTGGCAGATGAAAATCCTGTTCATTGTTTCTTATGTCAGTAGTTTTGTTTTCTATTTTACCATGAGAATTCTTGATGTCCTTTTGACTATAAACTGCTTCTTCTGTTTAAAAACTGATGAGCTCACAGAAACTTTTGATGAACAGTTTGCATTGAACCTAGAATAACCTACTGTAGTATAAGATGTGACATAGTGATAGCCTTCTTCTGTTGCTTTTAACTCTCAAAGTATAACTCCCTTACTGTCAGTTGTAAAGGGCTTCAACAAAAGTCATAAAGGGAACCACCATGCATGCAATAAAACTATCATGGCTGTTAGGAGATCATTAAATGATGTCGTTATTGCCATTATCACCACCCCTTGTCAAGCAAAGGTCTGTTTCATTTGCTGAAGCAGGTATCTCCCAGTGGGCCACAGGGGTAAGGGGTTATGCATAGATACCTTCAGGAATGTTGTAATCGGTTGAAAATCCATTTTCTTTAAAAGACAATCAATATGTAATTGTTGAAAATACAGTGTTGGTGGGCTGAAGGTTGCACTAGGCTCAAAGAAGGGTCTTTTCAAAATATATTTTAATTCATAGCTCAGCTGTCTTTGTGTCTCTTGAAAGGTAAGACATTATGTACAAATGCTATTTTGGAGTGAAATTATTGTACAAAGGTACAGTAAAAGTCTGTTAAGAAACTGGAAATGTCATTTTAGAACCATACTACTGTACCATTGAGAGAATATCTGTTAAGAGGACAAGTGTCAATTGAAGCAGCGTCTTACAATCCTATTCAATATCATCAGACCATAAACCATTGAACATGACATGTAATCTCTGGGTCTGAAATTGACTGCATCCTTGCAAGTAATCCTTTTAGATGAAGAATTTTGTTGCAATGGGCTAGTAAATGAAATTTTTTAAAAACATTGTCAATGAACAAGATAGCATGGTAACATTTTTCAGTGAACATTTTCAACTTTTCTGAAAGTAGGACCAGTGAGATACTTTTTAGTTGTTTTCTTTGCTGCTTATTTCAATGCCATATAAACTGCATGGCTTTTGCATTGAGGTATTGTTGACAATGATCTTTGTATACAAAAGCTAATGTTATTTGGACTAGCTTGGACAAAAACATGAGGGGCAGTTCAAATACTGCTGATGAAGAGCACCACCACCCTTTAGTTTGTGTTCTATGTACAACCTGGAAACCTCAGGGTGGGGCTGGATTTTAAATTGATATTTAATAATGGGACAAATGATCTTTCTGGGTCTGAACTTGGCCTTGCTTAAATTGTTTGCACTGTTAGGCCCTAGTGTAAATCAACAATATGCAGATGCTTTGTGAATTTGTTTAATGACTTTGTATAGTCTTGTTCAGCTTTTTTATTCTGTTGTTGAAATATGATCTTGTGAGGTGTATCATCATTGAGATTGATTCCACAGTTTATGGTGAAATTATCAAAAAGTCTCATTTGCATCACCAGGTAGAAGCAATTGAAATATCAGTTCATCTTCTCATAGTATCACAGCAATACAATGCTGCCAAAGTGATAACTGTAAGAGATACAGTATTATCTTTACAGCTAGTCACTTCTTTTGGTTCAGTTCTTACATGCAGTCAAGACTGAAGGTAATAGTACAAACTGAAGGTGACACAAGTTCACATCAAAGTGTGTAGTTGCAAATAAAGGCAAAGAATAGTGCTTCTGTCAGAGGAGGAGAAAGGGGGGATTTGTCCTTCTCTCCTTCCCATGAGGTGGGGAAAATACCTTTTTTCATTTCCATAAAAATTAGAAAATTGTCACTTTCTTTGTTCCTTACTTGAAAAGATGGCACTTTTGCCGCAATGTTTGCTGACACAAATGAATGGTTCCTACAGCCCTTCAAATTACACCTTACAGGGACCTTAAAGCAAGCTTTTTTCCCCCTGCATCTACTAGCGACTTGAGGTTAGGACATCATCAAATTTGAAAATGAGGGTTTATCAGTGATAAAAAAACACCCCCTCTTTTTGTGTTTCTGGCAGAAGCTCCAAGGATTGTTTACTGAGCAGGGATATTATAGGGTATTAAGCAAGTTTGCATTGTGCTATGATTGATATGAAAGATGTGGGTATGATTGAATTCCAAAAGAATTAAAAGTGTTAAGCAAGGCAACTTAAAAGAGACTGCACCAAAATGTTTATCTAGGATTTGTCAGGAATGTTAGCAGAGAAGATAAAAACTGCGTGCCTTAAATAAAAAGAAAGCTGCATGGAAATGAAAACACAAGCACAACAGATGCCTCGAACATCGAATTTTATTTCATCAACAGAATCTCCATGTGTGTTTTTTGAAAACATTGAAACTATACAATATCTATGGATATAATACTTGGATGAGGTTGCATCCAGGTTCAGCTTGGAATATGCAGAAAAGAAAAATTTAAAAGGGATATACTTATATATTGCATAACGATGCAATTCATAAGGCAAATACAAAATAGCTTGTGAGACATTTTTAATTAACTGCTAATATGAGTTTGAAGCAGCTTACTGTATATTAGTAGAATACATTAAATGTAGTGTAAATACTTGTACCATTTTATGCTAGCATGCAATAAAATAAAATACAAATTAACCAATAAAGTGATCCTGAATCTTTACCTTTTTTTGAATGTAGGTGTGTCTCTTTAAATGCCTTTTTTGGAAGGCTAATTTAATATTCATTCAATGTTTCAATTGTTGTAAAAAGATCAGCATTGTATATGAAATGGAAGCATAGACTTCAGTAAACATAAGAGTACAAATTTTTTCTTGAATGGAGCAGTGTAATGGGCCAGTCACTGGCACTTCACAGCTAAACATACAGTGAATTATTGTTAACAGCTGAACAGAAAAGACTAAGGCCCCTATCTTAAATTTTTTTAAACTATCAACAATACCAATGTTATCACATAAATTCATTCTCATCAATTCATAAGTATTAATGGGTAGTGCCAGTATTAATTAATAGCACTCAGACTATTTAATATGCTACACATTTCCTCACAACAATCGCCCATCTTTATCTAATTAGTGGGAATGAAAATCAACATGGGCAGTAGCATACACCCATTGCATTTTTTGCAACAAATGTCAAATTGTGTTGGAAATATTTCCTGTAGAGGGAACATAACAGGTTTAGTTCCCTTGCAGCCATAGGCTGGAGCTTTCAAGTACTTACCAGGTGCATTTAAAAGGATAATGATTAACTCCCACCTTTGATGCAAACTTAAATGGGCAGAATGTTATGCTTGTTCATGAACTTTTTGTCAAAATCATAAAAATCCCTAACGTTACATCAGAAGAATTCTCAAATATCTGAAACTCTTTGAGGTGCTGTTAACTATTACACTGTTTGGAAATAATCTACCATACAATAAATGATAAGAATTGGGGTACAACACCCTCCCACCCAAAGTTCCATCTGCATATTTTTCCCCCAAGACCATTCCAATACAGATTTAAGGAAGTTATTCATCACCTCAAACAGTTCCAATTCTTCCTTCATACTAACCCTAGCCTCTCCCACAACTTCACACTAACCTTAGCCTCTCCCACAAATTCATTCATACGAGACCCTAACTGTTATGACGGCACTCTTCAGTACATACTATGAACTACTCTGCATTAGTTTTTCATTTGATGTCAGTCAAAGAGCTGTGCAAATTTCTGTACACTACTGGTAATATTTGTAGTGACAAATAACTGCCTTTAACTCCTAAATTTCTAACATGTTCAGTAGGGATGCACCGGATATCCGGTCCGGCCGGATAGTGAAAAAATATCCGGTTCCGGTTCTGGCCGGATTTTTTTTAAATCCAGCCGGAACCGGATTTTTCTGTAAACTTGGGTAGCATTATGTACATGAGTTTAACAAACATGAAAACTGCAGTAACTGTCTCAGAATAAATTTAAAGTTCATAAATTATAGCTTATCAGTGCATGTTACAGTATATAACATTTGAACACCTTTATTTAGCCCTTACAAATGACTGAACCAAACAGGCAACAAAGTTATAAAAGTAACTGATTTACAGGTACATGTAACAAATATGACTTCAGATTCCTCCAACTGTGTGAAATAAACTGATTGATATAACCCATTTTTTTTACCCGAAATTAGATTTAGAATTGCATTCAAGGTGAATTCCTTGCTGTCTCTCAGAAAGCGCCACGTAAGTTGACTTACGTGCATTTCAGTTGCAGATTCTTTTTAAACAAGATGTAAGTTTTGGAAGAGAACTGCTAAAAATATACAGGGATATTTATATCCGAAAGGAACCATAAGTTACGTTGACTGGGTGCAATTGTTTTGCTGCTCAGAACTGCAAAGATTATCATGATTGCTTTACATGGGGTTGGTTAAGGCGGGAGTTCAAGAGTAGCTACAGTACATTAACGCAACTACAATCCAGTAAAGTAAAAGAATACAATGTTCCGACATGATTGGGGGATGTAAACTAGACAGCAGACAGCGTGATGTTGGCCTTAAAACTAAATTATCAAAAGGCATGTGACATCGCAAACAATTCTACTGTATTAACAGTTGATTTGTATCTTCACTTTTGAACTGAAAATATTACCCCTACAAAAATGATATCCCTTTGAAATGGAGGGAACTATTCCCAATATTTTCTATCCTGAACTGGCTATGGTATACACGATGTGCACAAAGCAAGGGGTGCATACTAAAGAAACAAACATGTGATTTCCCTCTTTCTAATAATCGGGTTGATTGTTAAATCAATTAATCGCTAATCAGGTATTACCAATTATAGCATAATCGGTTGACCACTAAATATGATGTTATCAAACATATAATATGTAATGTCAGAATGTGTGATATACAGTATCTCTGCCAAAAAAATTATTGATGACAAATGTGCTTCAGTTTTTAGATATTGTGGCATGTTTAAATATTAGAAATGGTCTATAAAACAATGGTGCTGTGCATAGTTAAAAACCT
Source organism: Holothuria scabra (assembly GCA_037179385.1). Classification (NCBI taxonomy): domain Eukaryota; kingdom Metazoa; phylum Echinodermata; class Holothuroidea; order Aspidochirotida; family Holothuriidae; genus Holothuria; species Holothuria scabra. Next base: position 1,635,256 of record CM074188.1, read on the forward strand.
TAACCCTAGAGTCTTTTTCACAGTACATATGAGCAGTCCATTCAGTATTCACTATCCAAGGACTCTCCTTGCCAAGTATTACTGGTCTACATAATTTGTACAAGTTTTTGAATAAGTGGTGATGTACTGTTTTTCAAAAGAAACAAACTGATATGCAAAACAACTTTCAAGATTCCCTCAGGAGTTTTCTCTACAAATACTCACTTAAGGAGGGAAAATACAAAGAGCTCTTACTTGCCCCTCTTTGCAACAGTTTTGCTGTACTTCTGCAGGAACAGTTTTTCATGCCTTTTCCCTATTATACTGCAGTTTTGGGTTAAAAAATTAGTTGAATACACTTGTACAACACTTGAAGACATATTTCTAGACATTTCCCATTAGTCCTTCCCAAACATTATGTCACAAAGCAGAAAACTCCTACGCCAGAGTCTCTCTGCTTTTCTGAATTTGACTTTATTCATCTGCATTGCAAAAATCCGGTTCCGGCCGGAAAAAATCCAGCCGGATTTCAAGTTGGTTCCGGCAAAATCCGGTTCCGGCCGGATCCAAAATTTTGGATCCGGTGCATCCCTAATGTTCAGTACTCTATTTTCCCCATCAAACTCCTATTGACATATGAAATAATTTCTTTAGTTCTTGCTTGCAAGTAGCCCACCATCTGGCTTTAAATTTTTCAGCATATGGGATAAGATTTTCTGGGAGAGGAATTTGTTTACTTAAGATATGAAACAAAGGACAAAATTTCTATTTTCATTTTCAAAACAAACATAAATGAAACTAAAACATTTTATTGATCACATGTTTTGTGCAAGGACTTGAAATGAGATATGCTAAGTAGCAAGGAAGATACCAAATTTTATGCTAAAATTGCAAACATTTCAAAAAGCATTTTTTAAAGTCTGTGGTATTAATAATGTCAAAGGAAACACTGTGAATTCCATTGATCCCACAAGTTCAAGACAAATTAAAATATGTAAATTACCAATAAAACATGCACTAGTCTATCAGCTTGTAATCATTCCCACCAGCGTCATACTTAACCCTTTACCGTTGTGCTCCGATTGGGGCATATTTGCGCCCCTCATGAATATTCATAGGTTTCTCTGAATGCACCTTACACAATACATATGCTACAATTTCTGACTGACCAATCACAAGCAGGACTTTCAGAGTGGTCAAGCAGGGTCACAAAGCCTTCTTTTGCATCATGTCAACCACGCTGAGAGGACGCTGAAAGCTTACTCTCCAACAACTAATGTACCAGCTTTTCCAGTGACTTTTGACTTTGAAGATGAAGATTTATAATAATAAAGGTGGACTTTATACATCATGTGTTGTTGTGCCAAAAATGTTTACAACTGAGGAATTTTTAAGTGAGTGTCTAGTTGTTAAATGTAACATTCCTTAACTTAAGGTAATCGTTGCATTTAAAACACACCAACATGACATGCAAAGAAAATAGCCTTTCACCATTAATAAACCATTCAGTCTCCACAATAAACAATATCTTCAGCTCCTCAGACCATTATCAGAAGAGTGGCTTTGTTTGAAATTTTGAAAGTTTGGGTGGACAAATTGTCCTTAAGCAAGAAATAACTGGAGTTCTGTCTGTGAGAAACTTCTGCCTTGAAAAGAAAATTACCATTCCACCTTAATATGAAGAATCTGTCCTTCTGCATACACAGGTATGGATTTTAAAACAATGAATTTTTCCATAAAAAAAAAAACCTCCATTTTTCTATAAAAAAAACCAAATGCAATATTTTCCTTAAAGCATTACCCAGCTTGAACTTTTCTGAGAAATTTGCACACAGGCACATTTAGTAATATCTGCCAAGCCATAACTACATCTCAGACATAAATCCTTTAAATGCCATTAAAGGAGAAGGCAATAAATGATTTTGCAACAAGCAGCTCAAATAGATCAATAATATAACACATTTTCTAAAATAATAATAGTAATAATAATAATAGTTCATTTATTATTAAAGCTGAATGCTGAAGGCCCCCGGATCAAATCACAGTGGAACCACGTGGAAATTTTCCGGGGTCTAAAAATTAACTTGTTCAGCAGTGATGCTGAGGGGTTTTTAAAATTGGTGACTTACAAAATTGGGTATTTGGTTTTCCCTTTCAGGAAGTTGTACGACTCAGGAAGTTGTTCACTTGCTCAGTTCAGCTGTTGAGCAGTGGTGCAGAGTTAGTAACCTCCACCCTCACCCAGCCTTTGGGAAAGTGGGTATAGACTGGGGATACGCTCACGTCCATCCGATTGGGACGTTAAATGGTGGTCCTGGGAGCAGGATTGGGAACGATTAGTACGCGCCTGCCTCGTCACCTCTGAGCACTAGTTGAAAAGAGAAGGCTGGTGTTCATCCACCCTCAATCTGGCATAGGGTCCTTGATGACCCTCAAAACGTAAAATTAAATTAAATCTCTGATAATATTTATGAATTTTCCAATTACTAATTTTTCCATGTACATTAAGAATACATAATTTACTACCATTTTCTTGTTTTGAAAAACAAGGGCGCTTCCAAAATGATGAAAGCAAGCATCATCACAAGAAATATGTCTCATTCACAGCACATAAATTAAAAGGAAGTATAGAGACTGGGGTTTGAGACTTTCCAAGAGCAGAAGAAAATTGTACAAAAGATAGGCAAGTCCTTTGAGGTTTACAAATTATGATTAATCTAAAATAGTCCCCTGTAATCCTTTCTCCCATTAGCAAGCAGGAAAATTGTTCTCTTCAGCTGGCAGAACAATTTGTTTCCTAATGCTTGGGTGATTTCCAGTTGCATTATGTTAATCCAGGGTCCCCATCTAAGTGCCTGATTCACTGTGTATGTGATGAACAGGTTAACTGAGTTCTAAAGCAACGGTTTTCCTATTGATATCCACACTAGGTCTGACATCATAACTAGGATGAATAGATAAGATAGTAGACAGCGAATTCAATGATTTTTAGGGTTTCACAAAATGGCACCAGTCCATGTTGCTATAGTAATCCTACTAAAGGTTAGATTGCAATCTATCTACCTCCAATAGTTTGGTGACTCAGTCTTTTCCTCAACTATTGAACATAAGTGCAAATATACATATCCAAGTTTATTTCTCAAAAGGCAATACCACCTAAAATGTTATTGGCTCACTCATCATTTGCAAGAGAAAACCAACAAAGTAACACAGTTTCCAATCAGTTTCAAAACTGTTACTCATATAATCTAAGCATTGGCTAGCTGAGCTCCTTCACAACTGGTCCTTAAAATTGTTGCCCCTACATTACTGTCTTATTTTCTACACAAGTTATTCGATCCTTCACGCTACTGTTAAAAAAAAATCTTTTATCCATTTCACTTTTAAAATTTGTGATGAAAATTATTGCAGTTACTGGTTCCAATTAAAACCTCTACTCAAGGGGCAAATAGAAGGTATGTAACATATTGTATGCACAATTCTAAAAACTTTTTGTGGGTAGGTAAATTTTCTGTTGAAATGTGATATGGCTGGCTTTTGTCATTGTACATCACAGATCTAGTAGAGTTTAAACAGCAATGGTGCAAACCTGTGCCAATTTAAAAATCAAGTTTTCAAGGTCCAAATGACAGGCTTCTAGTGACTACAGTTCTGGTAAAGCAATACATATTATAGAGAGGACATTGCTGCCCCATCATCTGACATGAATATTTCAATGTGGGGCTTTCATACTTGTACATCAACTGATAACTTAATTTTTCACTTCACATGAGCTTATTGCTGGCAGTTAGATTTCCTGGTGACCTGTTTAAAGTTCATGGGGTTGACTTGTTGGGTGCCATTTTTGCAGATGCTTTACGATAGAATCAAAACCAATAAAAGGACAATAACACCGCATTCCAGAGATTTTGCTCTAAAGGGCATTGTCTAACAGAGTGTCGTACCTGCTGATGCAGGTATGGATAGGCATGGATGCAATAAAACATTGCCTGCAATCACTAGCTATGAAGAAGGGCTGAAAATGAAAATGTCATTTTCAATGTCACTTCGTGAGTCGTGTAGTGTGCAACTAGCTTTACAGAAGAAGGAAATGAAAGAATTAATGCAAAATTACACTGTCATAGGATATAACATCTATGTATGCAACACCATCAATTACTTTCTCTGAGGTCTACAGTGACCACTACTAAATATCAATGGTTAGTTAGTTAGTTACTGTAGATGGAATTTTACAGCCCTGTTTCCAACCTATTGGTTCAAGTCAAGCCAGCCACAGTCTTTTTCTAGTTGAAGCTCACAAATATCCTCGCAGAAATTATCTGAAAACTGTCTGGTGGTGGGGAATTTTGAATGAGGGATGGAACTTGTTTGGAGTATGGGAATTGTCCAGGCTGGGCAGCCGAACTGGAAAAAATACCCAGGTTGGAATCCAACAGAGACCAGTTTCCTGAACTGATATCTACTTACAGGCTTTTTAAAAAGTTGATAAAATGATTGCAATTTCTGTAAACAGTAGAACAAAGCAGTTAGGCCATTTTACCATGGATTTATTACATGCTTGTCCCTGACAGCAGTAGATGCATGTCCCAGTTCCAAGCTCCATACTACAGCCTTCATAACATTCTTCAGAACAGTTGCGTTCCACAGCAATCTTCTGATCAATGAAGTATTGAACCTTTTTCTGAAAAGAAAAAAATACATTTTTTTCCATAGGACATGTACATATGCCTTCCTTTCTTTTTGGGGGTTCCATAATGATAATATTTCCATTTTTTATTGTGACACTATCTGGGCAATCCAGGCACAGCACATTTTACACCTACTTTAATTATTCCACAAATACAGTATTCGCTCCAATAGGGCAACAACTGATTACCATTTGGTTAAAGGTAAAGAGCAGTCCCCCCAAACTTATTTTGAAGAAACAGTTAAATAGCACAATTTTCGTCTTATTCCTCTTCAGAGTATCATTCATTACATTTTATGAATAAACTATTGCATATTCAAGGTAAACCAAGCAGTTATTTCCAGTAAATTTCCAATTTGAAGAGAAAACTGTTGTCACATGACTCCCAACAGCCAATCATGAAACTGGACAGTCTACTACACTTCTTCAATTCCTGATGACTGCTCCTGCCCTTTAATGATGATTGACTTCATAGGTTACCCATATAGTCCCAGGGTGGAGAGAGGAAATTAAGGTATTTGGATTTTGCCCTAGAGACACAACAGCAGCATAGCTTTTTGGAGGGGGTGGGAACACCCATGTTTTACAATAAAGTGTGGACACAACTCCTCTGGGAACATAATTTGCACCTCGCGAAGTACGCTAAAAATTTTGTACTCTTTATGTAAACAGCAAGTTATGGCATTCTGCTGTGATAAGAATGGCTTAGAGCTTTGTGTGACAAAATTTGTAAGGCTTCCTTTTGTTGATTACAAAGTTTACAGCACATATTAAGTTCTGATTATAATCCTTGTTTACAATGCTGTTATTAAGTTCTGATTGTAATCCTTTTTTACAATGCTGTTACCATAGGGAAACACATGCCACTAATCAGAACACCTGTTGCAAAAATGGGAAGACTTCACAGGTGTATTTACGATTTAATAAATACATATCTGAAAATTGTGGTCTTTAAAAAGATTCATTTTGTCTTTGAAACAGCAAAGCTGACATCCTGCACTTTCCCCTCTGTTTGTGCACAACACTGCTTCCAACGTTGGTTCATCTTAACAAAACTCACACACAATGCACCAACAAAAGGTTGCAGTTTCTAATATGTTAGCAAAACCAAGAAGCTGATTATCTCTGGATGTGAAGCGTAATTGATGAATTCTGTAAGTGCACTCTTCTGCTTATTACAAAAAGAAAAAAACTTGAAATATATCAATCATTTGAGCATTTCAAAAAAAGAGCTATTTCCTGAAATACAATACCCACAGATTTTTTATTCTGCAACCACGCTTGTGTATTACTGATCACTGGGTTTGAAAAAGAACCAGCCCTGTCAGCAAATCTGGTTGGCTTGGCAACAGACCGCCGTAGATCATATATGCGGTTTGTCTGAGGAATGTCAGGTGGCTCGCAAGCGGTCATCCAAAGGCGACAAAGCTGATTGGCTGAAAAACTTTACCCAACCTACAATTTTGTATATGACCGGGATGTAGCCAGGGGACCTCCGATGGCCCTCCGGCGGTCCTTCAGTGGCGGAACACCAATTCACGGCAGATCAAAAACTGACAATGGCTGCCGACGGACAGCTGAATTTTGCTGACTGGAAGGGAGTGTCTGTTAACACTCCCTGACAGTATGAAATGGGATGCTCTTCATTAAAATTCTCTGTCATTTACGAGAAAATAACTGCATGTAAAAAGTGATTGTGCGACCTTTGGAATTACATCATTTCAGCTATCTGAGTGGAGTGCCACCATCAGTTTGTGCATAGCATACTGGGAACTTTATGGCCCAAAACACTTCCCAAATGACCACAAGTGACATCTCCAAGCCACTTTGGAATTACTGTTTATTTTAACCTCACCCCAACCCCTACATATAAATATTGCTTCAATGCATCCTCAAGTAAAAGTCAGTGAGCCACAAGTGAGAAAAGGCAGTGGCTGGCATGACTTGTACCAATTGTTTAGAAACTGAGCAATATTGAAACCTAATGTAACAAACAGTCTGGAAAAAATGATTTTTATAAATATTACTAACTGCACCTTCGAGTAAAACTATTTTCCATTTCAAAACTTGATTGGGGCAAATCCCTCTCCCCACAACCCCCCCCTCCCCCTTCATGGCAGCACCACTGGTCAAACTACATTGGTATAAGTTATCATACCTTTACACCATACTCTGATCTAGGACCAACTAGACTAAACAGAGTAAGACCTCTTTTCAATGTACAGTAATATCACTAGCTATGCTCTATTACCAAGATAGAAGACCAAGTCCCCCTCTTAAATGGATTTGGCTTCCCTTTTAAAAACAATCATTTAAATTAGACCAAGATGCCAAATATAAGTTTAGAGGGAGGAAGGAAGCTTGCAGGGAAAGAAGGGAAGTTCAAATGGCTTGGGGGATTAAAGTTATTCAAACTATTCTAAACAGGAATATAATGTAACACATAAAGCTTAAATGTTCCATTGATACAATGTGCAATGCTATAGTGGAGGTGACAAGGTGTACATACAGTAATACATGTGCAAATATATGTGAGTTCAATTGCCAGCACTAGCATGGGTGGCACACTTACTTAAGTACCCATAATGAAATGTAGTGTTCAAAATGTATGCATGAAAAGGTGACACTTTAATATAGTTCAAGTCAAGTTTAAAATAATGTTCAAATAATAGTGTTTGCACGGGGTAGCCGCCTGCCACCGTATTACCCGAACCTAAAAAAATACCGCATGCAAAAAGTATCACCCCATTTAGGCCATTGCCCACAGAAAAGGACAAAAATACTTTGCCAATTTGATAAAAATCATCTGTGACTGAGAATGACAAGAGAGCCCCTAGAAATTATGTTTAAGTTTGAAAGTTGTTTGTACTTTGTTTCGCAAAGTTGAAATTTTCATCGGCATGCGGCCGATCGCGCTATCGTAAGGCAGTTATCCTTTTCACACCCTAAGGTGGGCCGTAGACCCCACCTGTTTGGGTCTCACCCTTTGCACTCAGTGGTACCCCCCAGAACCACAAGTGTGTTCAGCAGTGCCCCCTCTCCCTCATGCCACTAGAATGAAAAGTTTGGCGATAACATCAGGTGAAATATTTAATCTCATGAAATTGATGATATTCCCCCTTTTTTCAAATGAGCCTGAGTTGCATTTCCATCATAACTAACTTACCATGCAGTAACCAGAGCAGTTGACTCTTTTATGCTGAAAGTTTTCATCTAAAGTTTCACCACATGTTGTCACTTCTCCAACTGTACCACGACACTCAATGCATGAGAAAGTTGACAAATCTGCATGAAAGATAGCAACATAACGAAAATCCTTGCAGTTATGGTGGTTGGAAGACCAAAATAGGATATATAATGGAAATTCCACATTATGTCATGAAATGCATTTTGAGGTGTGCCCATGTAATCACTGAGCCTTGTTTTAAATGGACAGAAGACATTGATAAGGTATGTTTGTATGTGTTACAAAATACTGCCAATCATTAATAGCTCAAAAAAGTTTACTGTTTTGAGATATCATGTTAACAAGGTTTTTAGACCTTGACCCATGGTGTCCCCAGATGACCCTTGACCTCTACCAAAAACAATAGGCTTCTCCTTCTCATCAGTGCACCAAGTTTGAAAACTGTGATGCATTCCAGTCTTGAGATATCAAGTTAATGAGCAAGTAATCACAAACACACATGCATACAGACATGCCATCATGACTGCACTGGATTCCCTTTATCATGAAAACCAAAAATTGCAATTTCTGGCCATTTTTCAGCTGGCAATTTTTTTACATAATGGTGTTACTCTTACATCGAATGCATGCTGTTCTTATCAGCGAGGCTCAATCATTTTCAAAACCATTTGTAATCCAAAGTATTCTAAAGCCACTTGTGCATTGAGAAACCTTTTTCATCATTTGGATGCATATCTTATGACCTGTACCATCTCCAGCAATCTGTGAAGGAACTTAGAGGCCAAAAATTTAATAAGTTTTCTTGCACCAGTCCATGCCAGCTGATGGTGGCGCTGCACCCAGATGGTCCTGCTTAAACGCCATCTTGTCTAGACAGAACCTTGGTCCTAATTAGGTTCTTGGGAATGGCATGATGAAACTTTGCTTTTTACTTTTGATTACATCCTCCTTCTGTGCATGATTACCTCTTATTGCTTCATGGAAAAAATGAAGCTCACTACAGGCACACTTAATTGATGTAGTCTGGTTTCACATCTGATCAACAGATTAAAGTATGCAACAAGTCATGTAACATTTGGGGTTATCTAGCAGGCAATTCAAGCATGTCTTAATTGCTTTTCATGCATTGTGAACAAAGAGAAAGCATAGTTCATTCGAGGACATGAATCATGTTACAAATTCAGATACCATTCACACCCCACACTGCCCCTGATCTACTGGGGTATCTGTGTTGCTTTCTCAAGAAGCAACATGACAGCATGAGAAAAATTATGCTTACAGGCACTGCACCCAAGGGTTGCTACAGGTGGGATGGGATTATTTTCCCTGCACCCAGCTGATTTTGTCCTTGGTCCTCCCTCCCAAATAAGTCAGGATTTGGGTTAACTGGAAAAAAATTATTATACCTCTCCTGACACTTCATTTTTCATCCAGAAACCTCAGAGCATCTGGGGATATGGATTTGTCCCCTGGATCCCACCCCTTGGAAGTAGGAGAAGGCCCTTTGGGCCTGATTTCAAGCTGCTCTGAAAAATATTTTTGACCCCCAACATTTTCTTTTGCCCTGAATTTTCCAACCTCCCCCCCCCCCCCCCCCCCATCCTTTTGACATTCTGGGGTGTCATTGATTGTACTGCCATTTTTTATTCCCTAAACTCTTAGTTTCTTAGTTCAATATTTCAACTTTATTTTACACATTTTGCAACAAAATTTTACAACAATATTGTAACATAGCTAAAAGTATAATATGATCATATTGACACTTAAAAGAAGGGTTTAAGGTCACAACAGGATTTGATATGTTAGAGGGGTACTTATTCTGAGCAATTTGGTGAAATTTGCATTTAAATCTGATGTGTGGTTCCCAAGATATGACCACGTAAATTTTTCACATTTTCAACAAAAAGTGAACTTGAAGCAAGCACATATGACATCACATCCCCACATTAACGGGCAGTCTTTTGTTCTTCTTTTAACTTTATACTGGATTTTCTACTCAACAATCCCAAATTATTAAAATGTGATTGCATAAGTGGCATGAGAATTTCACAAACTTTGCCTCCCCCACAGGGAGGTCATACCCCTATTCACTTCAAGGTTAACACAACAGTCTGATAAAACAAAGGGAAACAAAGCATTCTTTGTCCATGTGAGGAAGTGATATAAGCTCTGCTGCCCTCAAACTCACTTTGAACACAAATCTACTGACTTCATTTACTGTTATTTCAAGAAATACATGTTCGATTTGAATGGAACTTTCACATTCACTGTGTAGATTTTGTTCCTCTTTCACATATGAAAAGTAAATTTTTGCTTAAACTTCCCCTTTAAAAAAAAACAAGAAAAGCCAGCAACTGTGTAGAAAATAAAATGAGCAAATGTACAGAAAGATGAAGCTACGCAAAAAGGATACAAAGCAAAAGGGGGACAGAGAAGGGAGAAAAGAGAATTGGCAGAAGAGAACACATGTGAGTAAAAGATCACATCATTACTTTATGACAACATTTTAAGTCAACTAAATAACAGACAATTGTTTAGAAGTTTACCCTTGAGCTTACTTAGGAAAGTATCAAGAGTCATAGTCAGAGGTGTCGCCTGAGGGCACGGCTGGAAAAAACCAAAATTTCCCGGCAATGAAAGAATTATTTCCCGTGTGATTGTAATTATTTACTATCTAAGCGGAGCGCGACCATGGGTTCGCGCGAAGCGTACAGAAAAATTTTTGAAAAATGAAGCCTCTCAGATTGCAGGAAACGGCCCTTCCTGGCCCTGAAAGCCCCTGATGAATGAACGCCGTGGCGGGAAAATTATGTAGCCCATCGGGTTTTTTGATAGCTTTGGACACGATTTTGTTGAGTCCGACCTAATCATGAATTCAAGCACTGGGAATGAAACTTGTTTGTGCATTAACTGCTAATGTAAAGCTTTCAAATTATGTTGATTTTGAACGAAATAAAGTTGAATTCCATTACCGAATCTCTCCTTCCTTCAAAGTTTGTCCTACTCTTCTCTTCTGTCAAACAAACTAATTGACTTTCTAGCCAAGCAACTTGTCCATTGAGCGCCGTCGCGTTCAGCTCAGCAACTACTACTGTTGTGTGCATACATAAGACACTCCTTCACAAACAGCAGCAAGTCACCGCTGCTACTACAGTACTACGTCGCTATCACGTTCTTTACTGTGCTGCACAAATGAAAGCAAACAGCCCAAATGTAGCTCTCTCATTGGTCGCCCCGAATAGCCTGACAGAATGGCAATATGTTTGTTTAATACAGCTATGCAATGAGGATGGGACGAACTTTGTCACTGTGTTGTGTAAAATGTGTCCGTTACTCAGGCTTCACAAAGGGGCAAAACATAATCATTCAAGAAATCATTTAGGCCTACGATACGCATAAAGGCTAGGTCTATATACTTGGCATATTCTTGAACCAAACTTCTCCGCTATTCCCGCTAATGACTACCCGCTCTATTAAACGCTCACGATATTCACCTGCACCATCAAAAAACAATTACACATGTGGCCCGACTACTGATTTTTGAGCACCGATTTGTTGAAACAAAGGAGAATAACACGCCTCTTATTTTTAAGAACAGGGACATTCCTTCATACTGTGGCTACATGCATTATCACTTCAGATGTACTACACACAGCGAACGTTCAACCACGTGCATTCATTCATCTGTTATAACTCAGTGTAGATTCGTCAGCCAGCTCCGCCAAAGAAAATGTCGCGCATTCTGATTGGTTGTTTTATCAGCACAGACTGTGTACAAAACATGCAGAATATACACAGTGTACAGTACTAATTGACCCACTCATGGCTGCATCACGCTGTTTCTCTTCGTAGTGCCTGGAAGTTGTAGTTTATCCCCGGGATATCCCAATTGAATTTGCTTGTATAAATGAACGAAAAACTTTTCAAGATTCTCTGGTACGTAGTTCAAGTTGGGGAGTGCAGAATGTGTTGAAATTTTTGGAATGAAAGCTAACAAGGAGCTTTTATTGACTTATTCTGACAATACGATGATCAGCCCGACACCCATTTTAAAAGTCCTTTGAGCAAATTTCCCGCGAGTGGGTTGGATTTCCCGGCAATGAGCTTCCCGTATTGCCGGTTTTTTCCAGCCGTGCCTGAGGGCATAGTCCTCTCCATTGCAATATCCAGAAAAAAACAAATATGAAAGGTTAATGTCATAGGAAAACTTGTACCACAACCAAAGAGTAATGTAGGAGACGTCAGTCTTATTTTGGACTTAATTGAACAGTTTGGGTAAGAGAGGGTACAAAGTATATCTAAATTCTGGTATTTCACGTAACAGAGGTGCTCAGGATCATGTTGAAAAATATGATATTCATAGACACCTCCTGCCTATCAGAATAAAGTTCACTTTAAAATTTACCATGGATTTATGTGGTGGAGCACCACTTAAGAAGTCATTTCAACTTGTACAATTTTTGCCCAGTCACCAGTTCATCAAGTCCACAGATGTTCAAATCCACAAACCATTCATGTGCTCTCAAATTCTTTAATCCTCGGGGCCGGTACTGCTGAGGGCTGCTTGTTAGTGGAGGATGGTCAGAGAGAACACCCCTCTTGGTCCTCCACCAAAGAGTTTGAAAAAAAAATTTTATATATGAAAACATTTCCTATCATACAAAATTCCAATCAAGAAATGTCAATGTAAGGATAGTTTCACTGCACATCAACTAGCCAAGAGATGCTACCTCCATTCAGTCTTTAAGGGCCAAGTTTTCTTGTATGCATCAAGCCAACCTATGGTGGTGCTTTACTTAGATAGTGAAACACCAGCCCCCCCCCCCCCTTCCCATGCCAGAAGTCCTAGCTACCCCACTGGAACCATTGCAGAGAAGGTGCCACAGACTGTAGCAATGGTTGTTTAAAAGTAATTTGTCATGCTTACTGTTGTGATGTGTGTTAAATTAAATAATTCCTTTGGCCAGGGGTACATCAATAACTTATAGCATTATAACTGGTCAAAACAAAAAGAGATATCTTGGCAGCTTATAATTAGTATTACAATGGTTATAAACAAAATTATACTTACAGCAGGAGGAATGTCTTTTATCCCAAGCAAGTTCATCACAATTGGATGACTAACTATTGGTAGATAAGCACTAACAATGAGGTTATTAAGCTATTATTAAGCTAATACATTCAAAATGAAGCATGGTTTATCTTCCCAATCCAGAAATGTTAAAAACTTTAATGAGATGAAATGTGAAGAAACAACATCAGGGTACTTACTTTGCTCTCCATTCACAAAGAATCTAAATGACAAAAGGATGAACACTTGTACAATGATGTCCATTCTATCCAACACACTGTGTCCCCAACTGCATGTAAACCCTGGAAAAGAGTGAGGGCAACTAGTCAAGTAATCTACTGAATAAACTTGTGAAATACTTCTTTTGTCAGTTTTTATGGAATTTTTCAGGCATGTGAGTAGCAGAGTATTAATGACAAACCATTACAGGCCTATTCGGTGTCTATACTGGCATCCTAAATATGGCAGTAGGCAGTTGATGCTGACTCAGGTCCTTGAAATTCAAAAATTCATGTGAACCTTTTAGATTCCATGCATGTTGACCATAGGAACCCACCAAACCCTCTACCATGGAAAATTCCTTTTTTTTTTACCAGAACAAAAATTCCATTGAATCAATAAAGATTAACAAACAATTCAGATAGGCTAGCCTAGGCCTACTGTTTTGTAGAAGATGGTAAGTGATAAAAAGGTTCTTGCAGAAAAGGCACCTAGTTAAGCCTAACACTAATGATACGAGTGTTAGGCATAGGTTGGCCCACTGTTGTATGCAGGGGAGAGTCATTGGGCCATGCCCCCCTCACAGAAATTTTTTTAGATCCTGAAAAAAATATGTGCTTCAACAACACAAATTGTACTTCAAAAGGTAATACATGGGGTACCACACTACATGTAAAGGCACCTAATTTCTCAAGTGTTCATAGGGGAGGGATTGTCTCCCCTAGGCCTAGGCTCCCTCAGTGCCATATTTTTTAACACCCAAAAATATGCAGATCCTGTCAAATTCCAAATTTTACTTCTTGAGGTACCATCTTAACCTGGCACCAGCTCATTCGGGTAAGCCTAACATTAGATATGATAAATGTACAATTGCATACGAAATGCTTCTTACTGTGTGTGTACCTGTTGTAGGCTGGGCCTACTTGTAGGCTATTGACTAGCCCTACTTAGTGTAGGCTACCATCAAATGCCCACCTAAGAGTACTAGGCCTATGTACTCACACCTGCAGATTGCTACGTAGCCTAGCATTGTATGTGCACAGAAAATCCCAGCATACGATCACAAAAACCTTGGCTTCCCTTGGGGGTGGGCTTTACATGAAATCCACACTGGCCTAGGATAGGCTAGGCCTAACTGTAAAGTTAGGCTTAGCTAAGGCTCAAGTTCTAGCTAAGGCTTAATGCCTATGCTCAAGGCCTATCTTCGATTGTGCGGATGTGTCACCATTTCCGAATAGGCTAACGTTTGAGGAGAAAGAAGAAGAAGAAGAAGCTAGGCCTGGGCCTAGCTTAGCCTATTTTTGACTAGCAATACTAGATCTACTCCTTGCCTGAGGTTTACAACGGCCCAGTAGGCCTAATGTTAGGCTAGGCCTAGCTGTTCTACCGAAAATGGCCTCCCTAGAGTTAAAAATGTATACCACCAAACTGTCTCGGTACCGTAAAGAAACCATGATTTACCCTAGGCTAGGCTGGGCCTAACGTTAGGACTAACACTTACCGGTTACTTTTCCGTTAGGCCTAGGCTAGGTCAAAGTTACACTCGTTTCACGGGAGTAAAATTTGGTTCTGCTCTTATCACTATTAACTTTAGGCCTAGCTTTACATCTAATTCATATCAACAAATTAAACGAACGCATTGGATACCCGGCCTGCTGCAGGCGCTCCATAAAATGACTCTAGTTTCTCTTTTCATCAATTTACTAATTGGATCGTATGTAACCTACTGCAATAACTGGATGGGGATATATGCATACATGTGACCGGTATCGGAGTGATCGGTAACGTGACGTCGAGACCAATTGTTTACGTTTCGTTTTGTTTCGTTGGTTTCGTTTATTTGTTTTCCTACATCATCAAAATGTATGGATACAAAAAAGTAATGAATACAGTATATACATAACACTGAAGTAGATGGAAGTAAAACTAAACCCTGCGCATAGTGACAAAAGCATGTAATGCATGCACTTGAACAGTATGATAAGTCAACCATGAAGTTTTAACCTTATAATAAACCTTGCATGTAAAAAAAATGGTGATGAAGACTACTGAAGAATTAGCACAAAGCCATGTAGGCTAGGCCTGGGTGAAACCTCTTCGAAAAGAATTTATACTTGGCCTGTTAATTAATAAATTAGGTAATGAGTTCCACAGTTTTATAGCTTTGTAGCTTAGGGTCACTGAGGTACGAGTGACAATAGTATGCAAGAGAAGAGATAGACGAGTAAAATAGTTGTGGACTGAGGAATTTTTGGTGAAGAATTCTGAAAATAATTTCGGTAAAAGGCTGTGCATGAAACGGTAGGTGAAAGAAGCAATGTTAAGATTGATCATATCGAACAGTTTCAACAGATTAAGAGACTTATACAACTTGCTGGTGTGGTCACGGGATCCGGACAAAGAATGCTCTGAGGTTTTATCAGTTCCACTGTCAATTATTTTTCAGAAATGTCTTGACTCAAATTTTGTTCCTACTGACTGGCGGGTTGCTAATGTCACTCCAATTTTTAAAAAAGGGGATCGGAGTTCACCTTGTAATTACAGGCCAGTCAGTTTAACTAGTGTTGTGTGCAAAATTATGGATTTCTTAATCAAGGACTGTTTGCTAAAGCATCTCTTAGATAATGGGTTACTCAATATAACTCAGCATGGTTTCCTACCCAGTAGATCTTGTGTTACAAATTTGCTAAGCTTTCTTGAGGATGTTTCTTTGTCTCTCGATTCAGGTTCCAGTGTGGATATCATTTACCTTGACTTCCAAAAAGCTTTTGACAAAGTACCTCTAGGTAGACTCATGGTAAAATTGCATAGGTTAGGCATCATAGGCAAGTGCGCTCAGTGGATCAATTCGTGGCTCAATGGTAGTTCTCAGAGAGTTGTTGTCAATGGAAATTTTTCTTCCTGGAAAGAAGTCTCAAGTGGTGTACCACAAGGTTCTGTTCTTGGCCCACTTCTTTTCTTAATTTTCATAAATGATATTGATAGCTCTATCACTTCCAGTATAATTAAGTTTGCTGATGATACAAAGCTCTATAGGAAGGTTGGAGGAAAGGATGATTCTTTATTGCTTCAGAAAGATCTGGATAGGTTATTTTCGTGGTCTCAGACTTGGCAAATGTCTTTTAATGCTGATAAGTGCAAAGTCCTCCACTTTGGTTCTAAGAATCCCCACCATGATTATACTATGAATGGTATTTGAACAAAGTGACTTCTGAAGAAGGCCTTGGTGTAGTTATTACAGGAGATTTAAAGTCATCTATAGGCAGTGTGCAGCTACTGCTGCAAGGGCATGCATGGTGCTTGGGTTGATCAGGAGGAATTTTAAGAGTTTTAGTAAAGAAATTGTGCTAAATTTGTATAAGCAGCTGGTTCGACCCCATCTCGACTATGCTGCACAGACCTGGAGTCCCTTCTTTGAAAAGGACAAATTGCTTTTAGAGCAAGTTCAGAAGAGAGCTACCCGACTCATACCTGAGGTTAAAAATCTACCTTATTCCCAAAGGCTTAAGCTGCTTGGGCTTACCACTTTGGAGCTGAGAAGGATTAGGGGGACATGCTTCAGGTATACAAATTTCTATCTGAAGGGAATCCTTTGTTAGCTTGCAGTTATTTAAAGGTCCAAAGTAATCCTCGGGTTAGAGGCCATTGCAAAAAGCTTGAAAACTCTTTTGCTAGACTTGACATTAGGGTTGTTAGTGAGTGGAATAGCCTGCCTGAGTGGGTTGTTAACTCCACATCATTGCACCGTTTTAAGGTTAATATTAACAAGTTTTTCCATGACTGTGGTAGAATCTAATCTTTCTGGGCTCTTTAGGTGTTGGTGGTTTGGGTTTTTTTTTTTTTTTTGTTTTTTTTTTTTTGGATTACAGGGCATCTTATGGGGCCTTTACAGCCCTCCTTTGCCCTTTAACCTGTTATGTTATGTTAAGAAATATATATAGCGAACAACTCTCTTTTGCAAAAGAACCAGTTTATGAAGGTAGGAGGTTTTTGTAGGCCTACATGACCAAACTCTAGAACAGATATAAGATGAGGATAAACAAGAGTAAGGTAAATTGTACGGAGAATACCCCTTGGCAACAAATGTCTTAATCTACCAATTACTCCGATTCCCCTGGCAATTTTTGAAGAAATATGATTGATATGCTCCTGCCAAGTAGGCCTAACTCGTTACTTAATTGTTTACGTTACTTACTTACGTACGTAAAGGCTAGATGCAACTCGTGCCCACAAGTAGTTAGAAACATTTATCCAGCTGCACCACGGACGTACATACATGGACAGAGCAGGTAACGTATACGTCCTATACGTAGATGGTCGTCATCACCGGCTGGGACAAAAAAGGCGCATCAAGATGGCCGCCGTGAAGGTATAAATCATCTGATTTGACGACGACTCTGTAATATTTTAAGCAAAAGTTAAACTTGAATGGGAAACAATATCATATTTCTGCAATACGTAATGTGATTTTGACCTTATCTTGCTATATTTCAAAAATTTCTCAACTTTCTTGCAAAATATTGTAATATGCTTGAGCAAGTCCACACTTTCACACAATACCATAGCAAACGGTGCGCTTTTTCTCATACGTACGTAGCCTTTGTCAAGGCTTTTCTGCCATTTGCTTTCCCTCCTTATTCATTTCGATTCGAAAAGTACGTGTTTACCGTATCCTTACCTATAACTGTATCATTTTTAGTGAGTCACGGCCACTACAATTCTGTGGCATTATGCATCAGCGCCGGCATCATGCATAGCGTATACAGGGGGAGTATGACAGTAGAGGTAACAGCCAGAGGGAGGTGAAAGAAACTTCCGCCAGAAAGGCTCGACAGAGGCTAATACGTACGTAGCGACAATATACCGTGCAGTACGCTCTGTCCATGAAGTCCGTGAGCTGCACTTATACGTACACCCATCCCGTGCATATGTACGACAACATGACCATTACGCATGATGACTTCTTGATTATTTCACTTTACACGTGTATGCGTAAAGTGTTCCTCGAGCTCGTACGTTTAATCTGAGGCACCTCCGGCGGGTGCGTGTGTCTGTAGACTGGGATATTCGTCTGGTTGCAACCATTAATTGAAGTCGCCCAAAAGATTAGGCCTACTTTTTTCAAAGACATGACTTCATTAAGTTATTAAACGGGGACAACTAACAAAGAGATACAACAGTTAATATACGAAAATAAACGTTTTCATCGACGTCCTTACCTGCATTTGATTATTGTAATAAGCCAAGATAAAACGAAAGCACAAAGTTTCTCGTTCCGTCACCTTGTACTTGCCAATCTACTTTCTCGATATCCATAGGAGGGAGAAACACTTAAGGATCTATGCCTTATTACCAATTTACCAGGACGGCGGGCACAATTCTGTGGGAGGTCTACACTTTATAAAGAATTTTTGGCGCGCTTCGCGGACCGAAAATTGTGTCTTTATGAGATTTAGAAAAATGAAAAAGGGGGTTTCTGACCCCGGAAGTGGTGGCATACTTGCGCCCCTCACTTATCACTGGGGAGGGGGATGTCGCCCACCCCCACGCCTTCCTACGCCTATGAACAACGATGTTCAATCGTGCATTCGACCTCAGATTTGTCACCAATATAGGAATTGAAGATTCTGAGGTAACTCTTCAACTTTTTAAATTTCCTTACTGGAAACCCAACATTCAAACTTTTTGCAACATAAATTCTACATCTACAAATATTTGTTTAAAAGGAGCAACAATTTTGGTGCACTTCGTGCGTTGCAAAGTACGCGTCTCTAACACAGTTGTGTTCACACTAGAGAGAAAAATCGGAAAATTTGGATGCGTGTCCCTTTCCCCTGAAAAATTCTGTTTACCCCTTGCTGTTTAGCTACTACTTTCAAGCCCTAGAAATGCCGTTTCCGGCTGTCTGAGGGGTCGCAGTTTTCAAAATCTTCCCCGCGAACCCCGCGCAACGGAAGGTGGCGTTTCGCTTACATGGTCTTTCGAGCAAGACTTCATATTTCGGGCAGGGAATCATTTGCCTGGCCTATCATCAGAAACCCTTCAACTCTGTCAGTTGAGAAGTCTGGGTAGATGGATTCTTTAGTAAGTTGAAGTGTCAAAATGCTATCAATGTTCAATGTTTGCAGAGGGTATAGATATACTGGAATTGTTTTTTTTTTTAGTGTAGCATGGCTAGCAAAGAACGATAATCATACCTTTCTTCAGTACGCAGTTTCATTTGAGAAAATGAGTTGTGCCATTTCATTTTTTATTTTTAAAAAGCTCGTTCTTCCTCTTAAGAAAGAAAAGAAAAAAGTAGCATGAAAATTTACCATTTAGTCAATAGGGTAGTGTGAGGTACTTAGTCCAAAATCCCCCCACTACCACCACTTTTGTATTGCTTTCTACGCCACTGGTGTAGCTTTTTCTGCCATAGGCATTATGGGCCGCCTTACATTGCTTTTATATTGTTAAACATATTGGCTTGCTTTGGTGGTTAGCCCCCCCCCCCACTTCAAAATTCGCTCCCCGGCCTCTGCATAAACCATCAAAAAGTGTTCCCGAAATGTTAAGAGACTTAGGTTGGGATAGCCTCAACGACAGGTCTTTAAATAGGCTTGTAACCTTCCAGAAAGCCACATTGTGCCTCCTGGTCTCCGCCAACTGCCAACATCCTATAACCGCCGCGGTGGCCTTCTAGAAAAAGTGGGGGCTAAAGCCCCCCTCCCGGTTCCGCGGGCCCTTATGTGACAATAGTCCCACGAACGAAGTATTTTTTTTTCTTTCATATGTCCGTTGCGTTTCTTTCCGCCTCCATTATCATGATGTAATTTATACTCACTCTAAGGCGGTCACCAAAATGGTCTCAGAATATTTCCTAAAAAGTTCCAGGACCATGTAACATTTGAAAATAGCAGTTTTGGGCACCAGTAAAGCACTAGAAGCAGGACCGGATAAACCCCCTTGGCGGAAACGTGGGGCCCCACCTAAAAAAATTTAAAGACCATGTTTTGAAAACTTTGGAGTTTTTCTAGTAACTTAAAATATTGAAACATGCAGCACCGCTTTGCATCTAGGCTCTGAATAATGAAGAATTCGGCAAATTTGCCATTCGAGAAACCAGTCTACTGTGTGGTTTAAACAACTCAAAAAATTTCGAATTCTCTCTAATAAAAGCTCCATTTTCGTCATGATGTGTTTCAAAGAAGCGTGCCGGAAATTATGTCCCTAGTCTAGTGGTGTTTACTCTTCAAAAACCGTAAAATTTGGATGCTTCGCCAGATAAACTTTAGGCCAGATTTCTCCTTATTTGAAAATCAAGTCGACGCCCTTGCTGTATAATGTGTAAAAGCAACTATTAGTTATTAGCGGTTTAAAGCTAAAATGTAATCTGTTGAGTGTTATTTATTTTGTGTAAATGGTTGGCCGGGGGGGGGGGGGCGGGGGGGGGGGAGGAGGCTAAACTTGTAAAAGGGCCCCGCTATAGAAAGCGCCGGGGTCCCACACAACGCTAATCCGGCCCTAACTAGAAGTGTCATTTCCAGCAAAGCTAGAGGATTTGTTGTAAAAAGAAATACCACTGGCGGGATTTGATTTTTGGTTTGTTTGCTCAAAGAATTTCCATTTATAGCAGCACATTTAATAAAATGAATACAAATAATTTCATGTATGAAATTAAGAAAGGAATATATAAACGTTGTGCAATCATATCAACTGACACTTAGCGATGGATAGAGACTTTTTTTAAAATCAGACTGAGAGAAAGTCGATAAAACGGAACCAAAAGGAATAAAAATAACAACGATGATTTTCAAAATAATAACCACTGTAAGAACCGAATGGAGCTTAAACTGCGGTAAAATCGCACCGTACTTGGTGTTACATCTTATCAAGGCAAACGTGCTTTTGTAAGCGTACACATATGCTACACTGCACAGTTTCATATGAAAGTTATTTTTTATACATATTTATCATTTCAACTTTAACTTTCCTTCAGAAAATACCCCCCCCCCCCCGTGGGCCGGGGTTGTAGAATATGCCCTTTTGTAAACCAGTTTTGAACTTGAACTTAACTTGAAAATAAATTTAAACTTTGAACTTTTTATCTAGTTGACAGACGCTATACAACACATTCGTGTTGGTGTGTCGTGAAATCTTATGTTCACTATGTTTAGTAAGATTATTCCATATTTTGACCTCTCAAACAGAGACACTCGTAGCTTTCAAGGTTGTGCTAAGAAACATTTAAAAAACATCGAGTACGAATTTTGCCCTGCTTTTTAACATAACTTTTGAATATTAGGAGGTGATGTACCATTTTTGCTATTTTTAATAAAAGATCTGTCTTGATGTTACTAAGATACTTAAGTTTTTAGATTTTCACGTCAGTAACTCAGGATGGGTTTGTATGCTTATAAATTTAGCTCTATTCATCAGTCGTAAAGCTTTGTTCTGTTTTAAAATGACAGAGTGAATATTATACTCCTGTACGTATTCCCCTACCAGTGGCGTAGCCACGGGGAGGGTTTTGGGGGTTAGACCCCCCCCCCCCCGCCCAACCTTGCAATGCAAAAAACACCTAAAAACCTAAAACAACGGTTTTTTCTCTCTATTCTTAGACTTTTCCTCATATCGTGCCCCAAAACCCTCCCCATGACACAACCCTGGCTGCGCGCCTGTCCCTGTACTTCTAAATAGTAGCTTATGTGAGGGAAGACTAGAGAGTTGTACAGAACCTGACTATCCTGACAGTCGGTGTTTTTCTTAAATTGTACATAATTGCGAAACTTTGAGCTACTTTAGAGAAATGGCAGAATATTCAAGGCGAAGGTTAAAAAGTTTTCGGATATTTTCAATCGCCAGATTACATTCATGTACAGAAAGGTGCACAAGTGTATACAATCCCTAAAATTTTGCACGGTAAAAATTCAATCGTACTTCAAAAACTATCATGTGACATGTTATATTTGTTAACGGAAGATACTGGGCCAATAGTTATAGAAGGCTCAGAGTTGGGACATTTTTTTCTGGCAAGCTAGGTGTTCACGATTTTGAAGTTTTCAATATCAATCACCGTAGATTGTGCAAAACTTGATAACATGACTTAAATTCGCAATTCCGTTGTATAGTTTTTCATCTAATAGAAGTGGTATATATCATCAGTGGCGTTTTCACCAGTGGATGGGAGAATGCCTAGGTGGAGAGTGGAGGCTATACGGGAGGGTTAATGACGAATATTGGCTCCATATGTCTTATCTTTTCAGGACATTGGAAACTGAAATGGAACAGGTTAGCAAAATAATGCAAGCCCCGTCGAGCATCATATTTAGTTGTTTTTGTTTTTGTTTGTTTGTTTTTTTTTTTTTTTTTTTGAAAGTAAGGTATAACCATTTATTCACAAAGCGAAGATCAGGACATTTTACAGTATGGTTCGAGCATAAAAAGAATTAGGATGTAACAACATTTTCAGTGTAAGACTTTCAAGAGCGCAAAGTAAAAAAGAAAAGAAAATAAAAAGGGTGGGGAGCGAGCCCTGCTCTTAACCCCACTTCCCGATCCTCCCCCCGTGGACGGCTTTGAAGAATGTGGGGGTGCGAGGGGCAGATAAAATACAAAATGTTTGGACATAATTTTCTTGACCAAGAACATTTTCATGACTATTTCTATACATCAGGTACATTTACAGCTTTATTTATATTTAAAGCCTTCTATTCTTAAACTTCTCGAGTAACGCGCGATTATGTACACCCTGCAATCTGGCAATGTTGTTCAGACTGTTGTTCTATAGCAACATATAGCTCCAATCCTCCGATCATGCATGGATGACTTAAATAGTCTAGCTTCACAAATTGACTCAAACTTGTATGGGTTCATTCTACTTATTGCTATGACATAAACACTACGGAGTCTGTAAAATGACATAATAAAGTAAAAATTGCTTTTTCTAGAGTCCTCCCGAACCTCTGGCTAAGGGCCGTTCGGCGAAACAGAACTGTAAACTGCTTCCCGAAGAAGCTATAGACGAATCCGATTAGCGCTTGTTTTTAGTGGTTGTAGGCAGCCATTAGTGGGGTCCATCGACCTCTAATCGTCTTCATTTATTGTCTACGTGAATTTAAAATCCTCATATTCAGTGAAGTTATGAAAATCCAAGATACACTTTAGTGTACAACCATCCATGGAACAGGTAAGGAAGGAAATTTAAAGATTAAAAGTGATGGACCCCAGTAATGGCCGACTAAAATCAGACCATCATTATCTGTCCGGATTCGTCTACAGGCCTTCGTCCAATGAAGGACAACACTAGACCAACCTCACGACCCTCAGACCATTTACATCATTGGTCTGTCATATATGGCTCGATTCTAGACTGGATGGAAAAAAGATCATAAAGTAACAATTGCTTACCACAGTCAAATAGCCCAACTATAAAATCATTATTGATAGTATTCACGACGTGGGTGTGTCCATACCTATATAGCCTATGCGTTTACTGCAAAAGCGCTTACCGGTATCGTTCACGCTAGAGGTCTCAGGAACTTGAAAAGATCCACTATTTTGTCCGAAATGTAGCTACCTGTATCTAAAAGTTCTTTCTGATTGACTGTATAGCGTTCATAGCTACTGAAAAATCTGGTAAGTATGACTTGGATACTGGGACGGCACACCCAGGTGTGAATTTACCAAAAATCAATATTTTGAAAATTGATAGATTGCATGCTCCTCGAAATGAAAAATTCCTAAACGTATGATAAGGGTAGAGGTTCGCCAAACATAGCACCATTTTGCATCTAAGACACCTCTTATAGACAAAATTTTCTCCAGGGGGGAGGCACCACCCCTCTCAACCCATCCGTCCCCCGTAGACCCCTTCTCCAGGACAATGGTCAATGACTGGGGTCATGCTTCTCAATTTCCAATCATATTCCGGATGCCGTCCTTGTTTCTGAACATTTTGCTATTTATATATAACCTTTCATTGCAAACGAAACCTCAAAACATCGACTGCAACTTAGCGTGTGGGAATGTCATCTCAATCCGTCTTAGGGGTTTCAATTTTCAAAATTTCCTGTCCGCGCCAAACAGTGGTGGTGCTCCACTTAGATAGCCTTTCGGGCAGGGTTAAATATTTTGGTCATATCCCCTACCCAAGGTCCTTGTTTGGGCATGGTTTGTCGTCCATAACATGGGCCTATTCTGATGTGTTTCTGGAGTTTTGTAATTTATTGATACATGAAAATGATGTGATTTACTTTGCCTACCCGCTGTTGTCCTTATTTTTTCCTATCTTCACTGTTGTTTTCTTCTTTTCACCTCACTGACCAGTCACAGAAAGTTGACAGATGTACACTGCCACTAGAAGTAAAATTCAACTGCATGACAGTCGAACTGTGTAGCTCCATATATTTAGCTTGAATCATTGCGAGTTACTTCCCACTTGAGTTAGTCCCATCCTCAACTTTTATACAGAACGAGGCATTGAGACACCAAGAACTAAAATTCAGTTTCATCACGACTCCCCGTATCTTTAGTAAACAAGTTTTTGAATTTAAGATCAAATCCTGGACCTGTATTGACTTCAGAAATATGCAAAGGTGCATTAAAAAGATGAACTTTGATGTGTATACCCCACGTCACTAACAGATAAGGTATCATTATAGCGTCAAAGGTGTCACCCGGATCACTTTCGCATAAGACGAGGAAGGGGATCTTTCTATCCAACAGGTTACAGAGAAAGGATCAGAAAATATAATGAGAATATCAAATTAGCAGTGTTGTAAGATAGAAAACTGATCTAGACTCAGAGAGGAATGTATACAACACCAATCTTCTTTTACATCAACCACCGCACTGGATATGAGAAGATGACCTTAAGATTATCGACATATTTTGTCTAAATTCCTGGTGTTTTGTTTCTCGTATGTTCTCATAAACTATTCATCACTAAATCCACTCGTTGTCACAATAGTGTCGACGTTAAAACTAAAGCTTTATAAATATTGATGCAAAACTGGAATGAGTTTTTGAAGAAGCTTTGACATAATTTCCAAGATCTCGGTCATTGGCTCTTGTTGGCGGCTATTAACCAGGAATCTTGACCCTCTCTATTACATTTGCAACGAACAGACGAAAGTGTTAGACATATGCACCTTGATTTTTTCAGTCTTTGTGAGAGATTATAAACTAAGAGTATTTATGGGCGTGGACCTGTGCGATCCGAGGGGCATAATTTTTAATTCTTCGGGGAGCCTTGGTAAAGCGTTCGTGATAGAGACAGTGGACCCGACGGCAAAGGAAATCAAGTTTTTCAATACAAAGAACAGATTTTCATATTTTCCCAACATTTTTTTCAGTCTAAACCAAGCAATATTCACACTTTGAGAGATATTGGTTTTTCTTTATCTTTCCAGCAACCTTTAACCTTTTGGGATTTTTAGGTTTGCTGTCCACCCCTTCCGACCAGGGAGTCTCTAGCAACTGCCTGGTATGACAGAGCTACGTCACTGTCGGCAAAATCCCGGTGCCTTCTCTATCGTATGCACAGCAATTGGTTTGACTGTTTAGATATCTAGTTTGAGACCTCTCACCCCAAACTACTGTTCGTTTTGTAGAAATCTACAGAAATTGACACAGCTCTTTGATTGACAGCAATTTCTAAAAATAACAAAGCTCATATTACAGATGATGCACGGTACTGACAATGTTTCGATTACACATTTTGGTCGTGTATACTCACCCAATACTCCCTCAATAAACTGAGATTGTGTCTGGATTAGAATAAATTTTAGACAGTCGTGAGAAGGACTTAAGAAGAAGAATTGCAACTGTTTGAGGTAAGAGGATTAGGCATTTAAAATGATCAATGCATTGACAATCATTGCCCACCATGGAAGAATTCAGGGATAGCCTAGAGATTCGATCCTCACGTTGAAACAGCAGTTATCACGTACATGCACGCAAATCAGTTAAACAAGCATTATGTCAGTGCTTTGTACATAAGTCTAACACTGCAGAAACGCTGAAATTTATATCCTATCTAGGAAATTTCGGTGTAAAACACCTCTCAGATTTCTATAAATGGTACGGTACCTCTTGTGTCTATTTACCGCATATAAATACTTCAAGCACTAGTAATACCGAAAAACGCCAACATTTGGCTAAATCGCCCCCTTGGCTATAGCCTGAAAGTAAGATTCCAATAAACCTTAAACAAACTTTCACCCGTAAAACTATTGAATTAAGTTGCATGCTAATATTTTTTCTCAGAAGGAGCTATCTCTTGTGGTAATGATTGGTATAAAAACTACTAGCTTCCGTTTGTTATAAGTAGGCGTCGACAATTTTAACAAAATTTAAAAATCTTTACAGTCCGGAACAAACAAATTGGCCGCTGGGTTAGTATACCTGGCTGCCAGTGTAATCTGTAATCCTCGACAAAAATACATGGGAAAACCCCGCTGTCCGCATCAATTTTTATGTTTTAGGACGCCTTGAGCTGAAGCACGGGATGGGGAGTGGGGGAAAGTGATCCGTTCATTGCTTGTTTTGCATGCCTTGTCCTATTATTTTTGTCGAAGATTTTAGGATTTCAAAATATTGCGCCAAGTTGCGTCTCAGAATACCTAGTGGTTGAATTTTTTCAAAGCCCCCACCCTTACCCGAGCGGCAGATCACTTACCTCAGTGATTTTCCTCAATAACCCCCAATGTCGCCCGTCCCTGGTATTCCGAAAACAAGGGGTACATGTTCAGCCAAAGGCTACCTTCAAGGGGTCATAACGTGACAATCCTATAAAATGAACATTTGTAACGTGAAATACCGGTACGGTATCTTTACGTGATTTGAAGGACATCAGTCATTACACAAATTCTTCAAATGTCTCGATAGTACAGTGTACCTCCAAAAAAAAAAATCCAAATTGTATATTAAACAGCATGCAAAATGAATTCTAACATCTCAACCTCCATCTTCATAGGGCATATCCTGAGCTGATATAAAAAATGTTGAAGTTTATTCACTCAAATTAAAATGGTATACATTGAGAAATTATTTGTGATGTAATTGCTTCAGGCTGCTCAAATTAACATCTTTGTATTTCTTTGTTTTTATGAAAGATACAACAACTTGTACCAAGGTGGGATACCATTTTTACACTTATGGGTTGATGTAATTAAGTAAGCCATGTCTGTGCAACATGCTGTGAAATCGATCAGGGAGTGTTCAAGATCATTGTTTAATTATAAAGGGAAACAAAGCAGGTAGTGTGCGCAATGGACTAATTTGTTTAAAGGGAATAAATTTCATCATTTTACATCTAAGCTCAAGAATGTTCTATGAAGATGGAAATTGTACTGTTAGGATTCAACTTTTATGCTGTTTAATATGTATTTTTGATTTTTTTTTTTTTTTTTTGACTTGCTGTGCACATAAAAGACAAATTTGCTTTATATTGATTTATCCCCTAACTCTTTTGCTACAGCCGATCTTTACTCTTTTCTTAATCATTTCTCACGCTGTTCCAAGCTGCACATCATTTTCACTCAAACTGGTACAAAAACTGTCTGTAGAATTAGACTACAATCATGGACAAAAATACATGGGGCAGTCCACGCTTCCCCGTTCAGTGTTGAAATTCTTGAAATTTGGGGTATATTTTGTCGAAGACAACATTAATTTTGATGGAGGGGATTTGGGAAGACCAGCGAATCTGTGCTACGTGCTTCTTCATTTGGGCAAAAGTGTCTCATCGGCCTTTTCGTCTAGGATTATAGGTTTCCTGTGTCGCTTGGACATGGTTTGACAGATGGATGTTAGATTGAAAATTATAAAAGGCCAACTAATCTTGTAAATTCCACAGTTTCCAGAATTCCCTATGCTGATAGGATATCAGCACCGATGGCGGGTGACGTGCTGTGCAACAGCATAAGTGTTCCTGTATAACAAGATAACGGCAATTTCTAAACATATGAGTCCATAGTTTTGCGAAAGATGTTGCACCATTCGTATCTGTATGAAACCTCGGTATACCCATATTCCCTATGATAGGTTGCGAGGAGTTCCACCCTGTATCATATTGTTTCACACGGTATTCGAAGAGCACTGAGAATACACTTCTTTGACCTGTTGACAATGGAGTCTTACCAGCTTACACACCTTGCAAAAAGATGTATCCGCCGAGGAACCTGCTTGAGGAAGACCCTGTCCTTCTCAGATTTCGTATTTTCGACTTTACTAGTTGCTTTGAACGGGAAACGGTTTACTTTTCATAAACATTTTGGTTTTTTCCAATAGACTCAAGAAAGGGTTTACCTATACACCAAAATATGCATTGGGCCCACAACGAATGGTGCAAAATTCTAAGTGTTCGAAATTTGGGCCACAACAAATTGTTATTGACTGTTACTGGCGGTTACTCATGGTCGTGATCAAACATTTTTAAAGGGTATTGTACGGCGAAAAGTTGATACCGCTTTAACGACTATGCTCTGCCAAAAAGGGTTAGGTTAGGTTAGATGGAGCTTTACCGCCCAGTTTCCAATAAATTGCTTCAAGTCGAGCCGGACACGGACTTTTTTCCAGTTGTAGCTCACTGTCAAATAGGGGCAGTGAGTCCAGTGGCTTAGCCACGGGGGCCTTCGGGCCTAGGCTCCCCAGATTTTCTTGCGTCCTTATAAAGTGATTGATACAAAATAAAATGTTTGAACGGAAATAAACTTTGAAGTATTTCCTTCACAAACAGTAAATAATGGAAATGTGTTACAATTCAAAAAACATGCATGAATATTTGTAAAACACATTTTGTGTGCACGTATGAAATCCATTAATAAATTTATAATGCCTACTTTCACTAAATTAGATGCCGTATATAATCTGCACTGTCGTTTATTGCATTTCACTTCAATGAAACGAACGTCTCGACGACAAACTCGAATGTGACTTTGTTCGGTTATGACCCTTCATGCCTTTCGGATGGCTGGTTGATTTACTGAAAACAATGCAATCATACACTGGAGACCATTCTTACGCGACCATTCCTATACTTTATCATACACAGATATGCCGTAAGGGTAAGTTTCTGCCTCACTCCTGCCGATGACAAGTGTCGCCGTAGAACGATTTTTTCGACAAGTCTTCCCTTTACTGGTTGGCACTGGCGTCCGGGCGGATTTGTAAAATGTCCACAAGGTCCGGAATTTATGTTTCCCATATGACCCCTTCTTCTGTTTTGCGGTTTAAATATTTTGAGAGATGTACTCTTAGTATTTTAATTTTGACCATGTAATATACCGATGACTGAACAAATACTGCACCATTTTGCATCTAGACCCCACTGAAAACCGGAAAAAGTGTTTCTTTAATACTATGCATGCCACTTGTAAAATCTCCACAAATACTAAAAAAGAGTATTTTGAAATATTTCATGCTCCCAAAAAAGGTAAATCCTAAAACTTAGGCTTATAATCAGTTCAAAGTTTTGCAAGACATAGCACCGTTTTGCATCTAGAAAATCTAACGCAAAGAAAGTTTCTCAGAGCGGGATACAACTACTTTGATTTCCTATTAAAGATGAAATCCATTCAAATATTGTCACATTTGAGATCTACGTCCTCCTGACAATTTTTCTTTGAGACAGGGAGATACCGATTCTCCTTAGTCTCGTCTCCCCGGCCGCAGATCAAAAATGCTCAGTTTTGGGGTCCCTAAAAAGTGTATGTATTACCATTTTTCAAAGATTAATTTTTTGTACATTATTTGAGAAGTGGCAGACATGAGATTCGTATTTCTAGGCTGTGTACATGTAGCTTAATACAGTGACGTGGGACGTGCCGTTTCCGGTCATCTGGAGAATTTGTAAAGCCCAAAATTTTCATCGCTCCGCGCCAACTGATGGTGGCGCTCCTCTTAGATGGTCTTGACGCGCCTGACCCTCGGAGGTACCAGGCCCCCACTTGTTACCTAGACCCCCTAAAATTCAATCCTGGCTACGCCACTGAGAATACGTGGGTTGAAGGAAGTGGAGATCATTTCTACCTGAGATTTGTAAGTAATTTCGTGGTGTGTTGTATAGCCCACGTTAATTTTGAGCCTGAACTTAAAGGGTTTCGTTGCCATCCTTCCTCCCTAGTGACACTTATGGTGAGAATAAACTGGATAAGAGATATCTTACTTCTTGAATGAAGAACGCGTGCTTTGTCTAACGGTAGAGCATTTCACGCCTCACATGCGGAAGGAGCTGGGTTCGATCCCCAGGTCGAAGACTCTAAAAATGGAACCTACTGCAGTTGTGCATGATGCTCGGCATAATCAATGGAGTAGGGACAGCAAACCAGTGAGCCACCATTACCACAATTACTGAAAAAAGCCCGTGGCCTGCTCGACTTGAACCAATAGGTTGAAAACTGGGCCGTAAAACTCCATAACTGACTCACTAACAAACTAACTAACTTACTAATTAACTAACTAACTGACTACTTCTGGAATGAAAAACAATGATGGTGCCTTATGTGAATTGACTAACATTTTGCATCTACAAATGATGGCTTTTGAAGATATGTTTCTATCGGACAAACGAAATAAGCCTGTGTTTCCATTTAAGTTATCCTGCTTATATAAAGCAATTCGGTGATAGCGTGTATCATGCCTACCTGACATTTTAACGAAAAGCCAACTTAGCATGACAATGCTCGGAAATACTCTAATCTACGTCAACATTTGATCGTCAGATTATGCTAGGAATGATTCACTTCCCTCCTGCATCAAATGAAAATCATAGAGTACATGTACATACCAGCTTTTAAAACTTGTAAACATGACAAATTCTCCTATTCAAAAGAAGAATTGCGTCCGTTGTCAGTGTATTGATGGGGTTTGAGTAGGATTAAACAATCTTTTTCTCCTGCTCAATCGCTTCTCTCCCTTTTTATTCTTGCAGCCAGTCAAAGACAGAGGAAAAATTGGAGAAGAGCTAAGAGGTTCTGAGAAAATTATATGCAATTTATTATGTTCGCAATCACCTGATCACGTAAATAATCAATAGGGTAGTCAGCTGATCTATAGTACGTGCCGCGATGCAAGTATGATTGTGAATGGGCGAGTGAAGGAGGGAGAGAGTTGTTGTAAGAGATCTAACAGGTTGCCCTTGACCTTTGCGAATAACTGAGTACTCAACTCTATGCGGCGATGATGGCAACACATGGGAGTTTTTTTGAGGATGTCAAATGACAGAATGGAACAATTTACTTTGAAACTGGTATTTTTTCAACGTACCATGCAGTATATGAGAGTCACACGAATGACTGCAACTAAATATGGCTCAATTCAGAAATAAGAGTGTACTTCTTCAAAGGAACCCTCAAATTCCCAGCTTTTCTTTAATAAATCAGATTTTTTTCAATATGATATCCAGATTTTCAAACATTTCAGAAAAAGAAGATAATTTACTATTTCACCTTACAGCAAAATCGGCAAAAGTCATTCGGGCATTATAACATTTTTCGTGCAAAAAAGCTTTACGCCCACCAAACTGAAATGCTTTTGTTCGCTTACATTTTCTGACATAAAATTCCTTTAATATATAAGCTCCAGCTGTAGATACTCCTTAAAATAAAAAACCCAAGCCAATTCCAATCACCCTGACATTCTACTTAGTTATGCTCTTAAAAAGAAAATCATTTACTAAAGAAACAACAATTTTCAATTACGCCTTAACACAAAACCACATTTTCTTTCTTGAATTTCCAAAATTTCTCCAATATGAACTCTTCATTATCAATTCTTTGTTCAAGGTTAAAGTTTCCCTGCAAATCGAAGTTTCAGTTTTTTCTGAGAACATATTACGTACGCCTCAATTAAATGGGTAACCTCAAACAAACTTCAGTGGCGAATGCATTTTTCTGTGGATTTGATCCTATCTGAACCGACTGCAACAAGTGTTTGGAACATCTGACTTGCAGTCGGGAGGTCGGGAGGTCGGGAGGTCGGGAGTTTGAGTCCTGGTCGATTCATACCGAAGACTTTAAAACCGGAACCTACTGCCATTGAGCTTGGTGCTCAGCATAAGCAATGGAGTAGGGAAAACAAGCCAGTGAGCCACAACTGGAAAAAAAATGCCCTGGTCGGTTCGACTTGAACCAGTAGGTTGGCAACTGGGCCGTAAAACTCCATCTAACTAACTAAATTGATCATATTTGATCATATGAAGGGCAGTTCTGTAACAAACACCCCGATTATTTAATGGTCTATTCAAAAAGCCACATTTCTTCAAAAAGTTTCAAATTTTCTTTTAATACGAGCTGCGTATTTTTATTTTTTTTTTAAAAGGAAGCCTCAAATTCCGCCAGTCACGTCCCATTGGAAACTCACCACCTTTGTAAGGGCTTCGAAATGCTGGTCCCGCCTGTCAGTCAAATCCTGGCCCCACCCCTGATCTCACAACTTACTGCAATGGTCCGTATCAACTACAGTTTTCAGGGGGTGCCCTATTTTGTCACCTATCCGCGTGAGGCGTTGTACCAGGTCCAAATTTAGCTGAGTTTAGACGCAACGTGATGGACTTTCTCTGGCTGGCAAAATTTCAACTTTTCCGACGGTTTATTTTAAAACAATTTCATGTCTTTGTAAAGTCCTTACGTTCGTTCTTTGTGAGGGAAGGGTGGGATCTCTAAAATTCTTCATCTTGACATTTGTGTCTTTGACTGTCCTGAATAAGCCCCCCCCCCCCCAACCACCACAATGGAGAACAGCTGTCTATGCCCACGTAACCAGGTACATCAAAAGTCTTGGTTTGATCAATCTGTTATACTGAAAAGCTTGCTAGATATTCACGGCTTCTCGGAAGGTACGATTTCGACGATAGACAGGTTGATGGGATGGCGGACACCATAAGATCAGCCTCACTCAGCTAAGTTTTGTCAGCATTGGTTACATTCGTCGGGTGCCGTGCCATGTTGTTCAAGAAAGGATTTCTGGAAAGGGTTAAAGCACATATTTTATGTGAGGACACATCAATAATAATCTACCTCTTTGTTTTTTCAGAGGTCGTTTTGTGTCACGATACGGAACGACTATTGGTAAATTGCATATTTTTTCGCAACTCATTTTCTGTGTAATCTCCGCCCAGTAATGATCTCATCGTTATCACTCCCACACGCCTTGCCCCCTTCCGAGTGGATTGGGGTTGCTATCTGTCAAAGATCCAAGAGGAGACATATACGGCACTCTTCCTTAGATTTGAAAAACCCCTTACAGGAGACTACCCTCTCGACCGGTTCCCAGCCACACCTTCGCTAATATTTGGATATATCCCTCACATGTATTTTGATACATTAATTCTGATCCATACCTAACGTCACCCCTCCATGCATTCAATATGTCATGTTTTTCGATATCGATGGGCAGGTGGTGGTTGTAATTCACGAGCTTAAATATTTCATGACAACTCTGAGTAGCACACCGAGGATTGTTGTCACCTAGGCGGATCCTCCCTTGTCACACAGTGCTGTCATGATTGTTGGTCCTAATAGGAGAGGACATGACATTTATGGTCGTTGGAGTACATATTTGTATTTAGAAAAGCGTTGAGAGGAATATATGTTTAGAAATGTTTATTATATAGTGTTCTTTTCATTTGGCGTTGTAACAAGAGTCGGTTTGACATATGTACTCTTGGAGAAATGGTTTGGTATGTAAAATATGCAAGCTGCCAAACAGTGATGTTTTCGGAAAAATTTAACATTGACACCATCTTGAGAAATATCACTTTGAAGTTTTTTTTTTTACGTTTGGCTTGGGGAAAGAGGGCTTACTTTCTAATAGCCCCACCCTTACAACGTTTGCCTGGATGCAAACTGGTAGTATGCCTTTGAAAAAGTTTTTCAACTGTTTTTGTGCGAGAAAAATCATATTATTGAGGCAGGAGCATAGCCAGGCAAGATTCTATCATTGGAGAGGTTTTGGGAGTGTGGCAGGTGGAGCGGTCTGTTAAATCGGGAGTTTTGGTTTCCCAATGCGAAATGGTGCAATAATTGCATGTGTATTAAGTTCATAGTGATCATTTTTTGCTTTGTCATTATTACCAGAGTTTTAACATTTCCAACCAAGATCGTCATTAGGTTGGTGTGTATGTATAGGTTACTAGTCTATCGGAGTATTTATTCAAAGGTTACTGAAACTGGCCAAAAGGACATCTAAACATTATTGAAAATAAATCAGTTATGTTGAAATAAAAATTCAAATAGGAAAGTCAACCTTGAAATTCTTCATTTTACCGAAAAAGTAAGATCAAAATCTATTCACAATTCCACGCAATTGTGAAACATATTGGTATAAATATCTTGAGCACTCGTTTAATTTGGTGGGTTTCTTTTCTATTTTTGCCACCCAAGGCAGTAGTGGTCCTAAAGCCCAAGCAATATAGCCCAATACGGTGTATGAATGGGCCTTCCTTTTTGTGGCGTGCTTTCTGCGACAGAGATATCTTATCTCCCTAAACGATTATATGAACAACCAACCCGTTTGAAGAGAACCAATGTCATCATACAACTGAACATTCATGTCGTGGCTGGTCCACATTTAGGGGTGGGGGCTCCATCTCTCTGATATCTGTGCCATACTCTTTTTCTTTTCCTATGAAAAGGTTACCTAAAAGTTTCCCCCATCAATACGTTGAACACAGTAGCATTACCAGGCTATTGAGCGATCGTATTGTATGGATCTCATCTCACGTGAATTAATTGACACACGGGGTCAGCGATATGAATTTGCATGCAAGATTAAGATGTGTAAAATGTTGGGTGCAAGGTATGTTATATTCCTAAATGGATATTTCTTAAGTCCATATCATCCCGCATGGCATATGTCTGCTTGGTGAAAATTATACATATAAGTTGCTGAATATTTTACCTTTCTCTTTAATAAGTAAGTTGTTACAACTTACAAGAAGTTTTTATGCTACATGCTCAAATGCCCACGATCCCATGAACATCATCACCACTACACTGACATTGTTGGTCCAGTAATCCTTCCAACAGCTTTTCCGGGGCCAACATGGCTAAACTCCCATGCAAAGGACAAGGGTCTTCATCTTTCCACACACGCACCCGTGCATACGGGCCTGCCAACACCAGTGTGGTATGGAACCATCTTCATCTCACACGAAACCCACACGAAACACAGAGGGTGCAAGCCGTACACTTCATGCCCTACCTATAACCCACGTAGAAACAACCGTATGCCTAAAAGGGCGTATAAGGGCGCTGTAAATATTTGACCCCCGGTCGGTACCCCTGCTGCTCAATCCACAATGGGGAACTTAGCCCGCGGAGCGGACAAAGTTTTTTTCGTTCATCTTTAGGATAGGGACGGAAGCCTAAGGGCAGCAATGAGGAAACTTTGCTGATGAAAATGCACCGTAAGCTCCAGGAGTCGAATCATGCTCGGTCCATCATTTTACTTGAGTTGAGACCACCTGCCCTAATAAGCTAGCGGAAATGCCGCCCCATGCATGGGCTGAGCGTTAAGTGCACATTTTAAAATCATGTTCATGACAAGCTTGTCAATGCCCAGAAGTAATTCGCATACATGTCCCCATGTTGATCAGAGTAACTAATCGGTAGTGGCCCAGTTGAGCTAGCCAACTGAGTTGCAAACC
The DNA here is from genome assembly GCA_037179385.1 of Holothuria scabra. NCBI lineage: Eukaryota > Metazoa > Echinodermata > Holothuroidea > Aspidochirotida > Holothuriidae > Holothuria > Holothuria scabra. The sequence goes on from CM074188.1 coordinate 1,671,029, forward strand.
TACAAGCATTCGGTCCACGCGTTGAACATCTGGCTATCAGATTGTTTGCATACTTTGAGAATTACGGGAGGTGAAAAATTCATGCAGGTTTATGATGATTTCATATTTCCAGTCCTTAAAATGGTGACCCTCCTCCAATTACGCGCATCGTGACAATGTTGTCATGCTTCAAGGTCAAAGGTAACAAGGGTATGCACTCTTTTAATGCGTCAGCGCCAATATGGCGACGCATATCACATATTGCACAAAGCTATGCACTATCACATGATGATCATAAGTGTATAGAACACAATCACACTGCACATGCGCAGTGACGACTCTAAACTTACCTTTTAAGTCTCATCAAGTTATGTGAAGAGCAGAAGTGCGTAAACCACAAACGATATTATGCAACATGTAAGTTCACAGCAACAAAAAGTTCCAGCGTATAAGCAATCATTCTTGCGCTTAGTATCGAAAAGTCGTGTGCTCTGAGCTTATATCTGTTCATACCTTCCCTCTAAAGTTTCCATAACAAATTTCTCTTTGTAAATTCAATGTACTAAATGTATACAAAGGTTAAGTAGGCTTAAATAAGAGAAAAGGCTAGCTTGCAATTTACATATTGGTACAGAAATATTGACACGTTCTGAAACAAAGCCAAATTCCTTTTTAATTCATGTTATCATCACACAACTTGTCATGGACCACTTTCACTCCAAAAATGTCACTAAATTTCTGCAGTTTTATTTTCAGGCGGGATAATGTTTGCCCTGAAGAGAGCTCATTTCCAGGGCTGAAGTCTTGTCCAGACTCATGATTTCAGAAATTGGAGGACTTGAATTTTTCCCCATTGAGAAAGTACAGGGACTCGAGTCCTTGTCGGAAAGCTGAACTTAAATTACCGGACTCTTGACTCGAAATCCCCGACTCGACTACAGCACTCCTCATTTCTCCAAACTTGAGAGAGAACTATATCTGATTCGAATTCGGAGAGTGGTGTGTGTATTCACAGTCCCAGCCAAAAAGGATTTGAGCGTTCTAAAACAGGGCCTACATTTGCCCAATTTAACTGGTATTAAGACTACTGAGAAGGTTTAAATTTTGCTAGAGTAGGACGGGCTATAAGAAGTATACCTTTCTCTTTCTTACTGAATCAGTGAAAAGGGGCACGAGGACATACTTAGACCGATGGATTCTGAAAGGGATAATGCTATTGCTATCTTTTCCTGAGAGACGCCATCGGTACTCAGCATCCCCACATTTATCGATTTTCTCAAATGGAGAGCAAAAGAAGAGAATACATTTTGGGAAAATTGCTCCAGCAGGAGTTCTGCTTCTCACGAAAGCTTTGTCTTCAAAAGACTACTCTTAACAACGGACCAACTTCTCAAGGAGAATACAGAAAAAGATCCGAACATTGTCAAATGCTGCTCAGTACCTATAGTACATTGTCCTTATTCGTGTGCTTGAGATGAACTTTAACATGCAACCCTTGGTACGGTCAAATTGTGGTCAAATATTTTCCTTGATCTTACGGATATCCTATCACTCATCCAGTAGACTATGTCTGATTCGGAGCCTAATATAGCAGATTCCTTATCAATGAACCGTTCCTTCATTCTGATACTTTCGTAAAGTCGACGAAAAAGTTTGAAGTAAGGACAGCATGATTATTTTGAAGGTAAAATACTTTTTCACTCCTGGTATGTAATAATTTTTGTCCTAAATGGATCCCACGATTTTTTAAGCTAGCACTTTACGGGGCAGACAGTGTTAAGTCGCAATGTCAAGTTGGGACTAGAAAATTTCATACCTCTCAAAGTTACAAAGCTTCTACCTGCAGACCTATCCTCAAATAAAAATCTCCCCTACAAGCAATTGTTGCAGTCCAAAGGTGCACTTGCTAATTTACATGGTGGACACTCCCACGTAATACAAGGGACTTGGAAAAAGTTTTAAGAGATGAGGTAAATAACCATGTAAGGAGCAGTAAGAAAGACCACGCAAGAAACGGCGTTTATTTGTTCAACTCTTTGGATTGATTTATTTACATGCTTCCAAAGCCAACGTATACATGGTAATTTAAAGGGTCGAGATCTTCTCACTGACATGCTGAACAGTTCCTTTGTCGTAACCCTTGGAAACTACTCATTGAGACAGGTACTTCCGCTTCGACAAACACATACCAGGACTTACAAGCAGTTGTTCACTTTTACACTGAGCTTCGTTACAACTAGTCGAGTGTAGCAGCTCTGGTGAGACCTGCTCCTCATGACAAGAACACTGGCAATATTTTTCTTCTTTTCTTAGCCTGGTGGCTACGGGCAGTTGCTTGGCCACATTTGTCCGAGTTGCAGAATCTGTTACAAGAACTGCAAGCGGTTGTGCAACCAAGTCAAGGCCATCCTTGTGTGATCTAGATAATTGGTCTTTTTTATTTGGAACTCATCATTATTCCCTTACTTCAGCGACGATTTTCATCACTGTGGATTGCTTATCCCAGCAATATCGTCATCAGTCGAGAACTCTCTCATCTTGGAAAATAACAACCTGTACTAACCAAAACATCACATTAACTATTGGTAAGATCCTTGTTTTCACAAATATTATGGGTTTTCATTTATTTGTAAAACCGTTCTTATGTATGCATCGTCCTCAACGCTGATGTTTTTGTCTCGTCTTTCTTCACAGTCAGTCTTTTACAAGATACGATGAAAAAAATTAAGGGGAACCTAAGGAAAACTGTCGGTCACTCATTTTAGCATGTGTTTATTTTGTTTCAACCACACACACGCATACATGCACACACAAAGATAATGTGCGCTTTGTTCTAAACTGTTTTGACGCTTTCTCCTGCTTAAAGATTTCACCATTTAGTTAAGGCTCGCTTTGGTTCACTGCGACTTGGAATTTGTTCTTATGTAGGCAGTTTTGTGTTTTCTTTCGTTTAGGACCACTGTGTTTTGCTCATTGAAAAAGTTTTGAAAGAGTTGAGTTCGAGATTGAAGTGTTACCAGGCGGAAATTACACTTAATCTTCGTTTTAACAATTTGAGGAATACGAATTACTGTGCACTCTTCTCCGAAGTTGCTAACGTCATCGTCACTTTCCATGGGCACTAATCTAGTGGTAACTTAATTAGTAATATGAAAAAAAAAACATTGCTTCCTCAAAATTCGTGTGCATTTGCTTTGTAATAGAGAGTGTAATATTTAGTTCGCTGCTGATATATTGAATCATATGCATTCTTGTTGTCCGCATCAGTCAGACTTCACTTCTTCAAGTACATATATATTAAAGACCTATATTCACATGGCACGACCACGATAACATCGGGTCACAGATTTCTATGGTTGTACTGAAATGGAAGCCGTCACTCCAAGGGCAGCTACCTTGCAATTACCGTCTAACACTTTACAAGACTAGAAAGATGCACCAGTTAGACTCAGAACTACGAAGGTCATACTGAATGACAAACAATTTCTTGGACAAACTGTTGGGTGTATTTTTGATGTGGATTAAATGTACTCAAATTACAAGTTTCGATAGTATAGTTTGAGACTTTACTATAGTTTTGAAACTTTTGAGACTATAGAAGAGAACCATCACCACAGTACTTAACTGAACTGTCACACTGGTCTGCAAAAATGATTCAGTATTTTTCTCATTACTCGGTGATATCGATCGATCATGGCCTTATTGTTATGATAACGTCATGATATCTAAGCACACGGGTGACAATTGGTTGAGGAATTCTTAGATGGATTACATAGAGGAAGAGCTATGAAAGAATGGAACCAAAAGATTTTCAATAGCCACGTATTTTAATGCTTGAGTTTACTGTAGAATATTATGTACTGCTATGCTTGGTACTATATTCAAGACCACACGTGAATCCATGCTTAATGTGTATCTCATCCCACGCAACACTCGGTAGGGGAACAAAACAAACAACAAGCATATGTTATTTTTCTGGCGTAGCATCTTTTTATTCTTTTGCAGACTCTTTTATTTACATAAAGTACAACAATGTTTACTGTTTTGAAAATATTATTCCCAGATGAGGTAAATCCCATTTTCAGCAAATGAAACAGTAACGAGCTATCCAATCATCTCTCGTGCAAGTTTTTACGCTACATTCTCAATAGTCGTCAAATGCTTTGACGATGAATATGCCAAAAAATGCCGGGTTTGAGTGAAGTTTATGGCCTACTGGTTTAACTTGTCTAACTAGCCTAATTTAGATTTAAATTAGTTGCGACTTGTGTTGGAATTATGCGCTATCACCCCACCTCTGGGCATCATAGAATTGGGAAGTATTCATTTGAGAAAAATCTGTAGAAGAGGGAATCGTACTGCGGCATTGAAATCGTCTTGAAATCCTCCGTTTGCAAGTGTGCAGCTGCACAGCAAATGCATTAATGTTATTAGAGCTAGTCACATCGGGAGGCAATAGTTTTGTAGTTAATATTTGTCTCATTACAGTAAAATCTAATGGGATAAAAAAAATGGTGGACGGGAGTACTTTGTTCCCTAAAAACATGGACCAAAACCTTATTTGTACTCTCTGTACTGTTGTACTGTCAAACTGTCAAATTTGTCCACAGCTTTTCTTTAAAACTTGGTTAAGAATTGCAGCAAATTGCATCTTCTTGAGGATCCTCAAATATTCCAACTTTTTGAAAGGGGGTTGGTGCCCCTTCTCTCATAGACCCTCTCCAAAGACTGCATGATGAAACGTTCGACCCTTCTTACTTTTTGTCATATCCTCCTTTTCTGCCTGATTACTTTTTATCGCTTCAGGGAGGAAATATAGCTCTCTATACTCAAATTTGATATGGTCACATTTCACATCTGATTAATTGATTTACAGTGACAGGTTAAAGTACACAAAAGGTTATGTAATATTTGGGGTTAGCTTACAGACCCATCAAGCATGTGTCAATTGCAGCGTGAAGACAATGAAAGCATAGCTCATTTGAGGGCACAGATCATGTAAAAAAAAACTCAGATACCAGTTACACTCCACACCGCTTTTGATCTATTTGGGTGTCTATGTTGCTTTCTCAAGAAGCAACGTCATAACATGGGTACGTTATCCAAAACAGTATTCAGCAGCCGTACCCCCAAAGCATCCGATATACCAATGGATTCCAGGAACTGACGCAGGGAGGTGTAGAAGTTAAGTTTTATTGTATACTGAGGCTAAAATCCATCACTGTTTACTTGGAATAATCTTGTTGTTTACACAGATTACAGCTCTGGAGATGCTGTAGGGAAAAGCATTAGGCTCGACAGCTGGCAGTTTAATGGCCCAAACTTACCAGAGATTATGTCCGGGAGTAAATTCCTCCTTTGTAGTCCTGACCCTTTACATGGGGTGTTTCTTTTTTAATAAATCACCAACGGTGAGGGTTCGGTCCAAAACTGAAACCAAAATGGAACCAAGAGAGCATTTTGCTGCGTTCCGTATATGCAGCTTGCGTAGGCATGAATAGTCTACTTTGGTAGAGGTACGATACTTTAAATGTTATGTTTTTTACACTACCAGTAGGAATGGTGTCAATTGTTTAAGAAGAAATTTCCTAGCTGGCTAATCTTTAACCTAAACGCAACCCTAACAAAGAATACAATTGATATATAATACAATGGCGACAACCTACTGTTCCAAATACTAACCCTTGGTGGGAATACACAATATATATACTCACTAACGGTTTAAGTTCCGTTTTGGGCATTTTCTTTTGTGCTCTTAAAGCATTATCCATAAACCAGGTCCCTTGTAATAATACCAATAGCTTTTAACAGCGTGTCTTCCTACACAAGTGCATGGTTAGCCACTCAATTTTATTATGAGCCGGCGTTTTGAAGAACATTGATGTATCTCAAAATGAACATTTTTTACTCATTAACATCACGAGGCGTAGGCTACGAGGTAGAGGGGAACAGTACTTAAGGTCCCTCCTATCATCTTCTGACAAAATATATGCTATTTTCCAGAAAAACCGGGTAGATGCGCCTTGTGTAACAATGTGTTTCTTGATTGGTTGTTACTATTGTATTGTATTGATTGTATTCTTTGCTAGGGTTGGGGATTAGGTTAGGGATTAGGGCTATCGTAAGTCAGTTAGGAAATTTATCGTTAAACAGTGCGAATCGCCCCGAAAAAAAACCTGCATGGATTTCTATTGGTAAAAGGCCAGTAAAAAGTATACCCAAGCATTATTATATACGGCATCCCGCTTACGTAGTCTCTTGATTGGAGTGGGGGAACTCATTCCTTGGCCCTACCTCCGGTGTTTTAATATTCGCATACATAATGCCTATACAAAACAGCCATGGTATGCCAAAGACCTTGCTTTACGGTCAGTCCAACATATGCCGGTCCCGAGTAAAGCTTAACTGTGGTGGCCTCATCCCAATCGTTAGGTTGTGCTTAGCGCCGAGGTTTAGGACATTCTCGGGTCGAGATCGCTATGCAGTATAAAGCTTCTCTTCCGTTGTTGTACTAAGACAAATATACCAAAGTCCTACAGGTGACCTGCCGGCCTAAGCCCTGCACGGGATTACACGAAACAAACTGCTGAGAACTTGTAGATATATTTCAAGTGGGGTCAGTATTCTCGTTCCTATAACACCCATCGTCAACCCTTGTAACAGTGTGCGTGTGTCAATTGGTCATGGATGTTTAAATTCGGTGTATACACAACCTGGTCTGATTTATCGTCTGCTTTCAGTCTCTGAGGCCAGGTTCAAGAACTTTTTTTTGTGAAGGAAGATGGAAGAACCCCGCTGGAAGCTGTACTTTTTGATAAAATGCGTCTTTTTTGAACATCACCTGGGGAGTCCATGGATGTTTTTCACTTTGGACGCACACATATTTCAAGCAGGGGCACACAGCAAGCAGGTTAACTTTGGAAACTCTTCCGAAGTTTTTTTCTTTTAGTGCTTTCAATGAAAAAGCTATTTTGTTACAGTTTGCTACCTTACTATAAAGCATGAACAGACAATAGCAACTCCATGGTATTTCTGAGAGAGACAAGATTGGTCTTGTTTTACGTTTATTATTTTTGGCTGATGGTCGAACAAATATAGTCAGAATTAATGATCCATGAAAATATGTTGCATATGCAGTACCTCAACATGTCTGCAGAACTATTTAAGACAATGAATATAATACAAAAAGAAAAAAGAATATTTTTTTCAATTACACTCTATAACAAAGAAGTGAACTTAATTATTCTCTTATAACGTGAAAAGTGCAAATTCACTCCGTTAGAATGTCAATTCACGCAAAGGATAGTGATATTCATTCCAAGAAGAGTGAAGTTCACTCAGAAAGAGCGAAATTCACTTTTTAAAGAGTACCTACAGGGATCACTCTAGTTTAAGAGTGACCCCTGCAGGCACTCCATCAAGAGGGAGACGTAGTTCTTTTGGAGTGAATTTCCTACTTCTTGGAGTGAATTTCACACGAGTGAAGTTTTCCCTTTCACTCTTCTAACGAGTGAAATTTCACTTTCCATATTTTTAGAATGTAGTTTCAAAATTGAAAAAGGTCGACTTTTGTATTCTCTTTTCTCTGTTTAGTTTTACATATTTGCTCTGAAATTCAACTACTGTAGATTTGACAGATTTTATTTTTTTTTTCGGTGTGATGACGCAGCTGTGTTAGGTACCGTCGGTTGAGCTTTTTTCCAATTTGATGTCAAAATGACGAGGGTTTTCTCTGCCCAGTTAATCTGAATCATAAAAATGTTTTAGGAAAAGATATGTAATTTTTATATCTCTTGAAAATATTTGACAGATGACACTCGGCAAGAATTGTGGCAAATTTTGTTTGCTAATATTGACCGAAAACACCCTGAAATCTGTCTTTCCAATAGGAAAATCATAAAATCACTTCTTTTTTAACTGGAAATTGACGAGACTTTTCCTCAAGATATGAAAATGAGACTTAAAACAATTTAAAGGGAGCTGGTTAACTTGGAAATCAAACGTGAGTGAAATGTGTAAATTTGTTACATCTTTGGGCAGGAGGGTCTCAGTTTGTCGGAAAATATACCATATTTTCATAGTGATTCTCACAGTTAAGCGTGTACACTGAACACATATGCACTTAACATTCCCATATATGTTCCTCAGAGTTCTGACTACGTAATGTTGGTCCCACACGTCTAGTAGGGGTTGTAACCACTTAGGAACTTAAACGGAACTGTACTTGCACGATATTCTGAAGTTGTTTCTCGTTGCGATGTCTTTGCATTTCGTTCCATCCGCTTAGGAACTTCCTTAATGGACTTGCCATATTGTATCAGCGAAACAATGACTCTGCAAACATACGTGACGTCAAAGTTTGCAAAGTTCCTCATAAATTTAGAAATTAACATATTGTCACGTCCATATCATTCATGAAGTATATCCATGTTATCACATACCTCTATATAAGAGGGAATAATAGCCCGTCTCGACAATCAAATGTCACCTATCGGCAGATGGCATCTATAACTGTTTGTATGCCATTCATCTGCTGATTACGTGTTGTCGTCTATTTTATTCTTGATGTGACCGAGAGAAACATTTTTAGTGATACCTATAGTTTGACAGAAATGAGAATTTTGTTCTCGATCACCCGATAGATGTCGGAATCTGAAACTAAATAAATAGTTTCATAAAACAAGTCGTTTTTATGAAAGTGACACCTTTTCATGGCACATAGCATCATCTATTAGAAAAAAAAGTTTGTATGTGAGCAAGATCAATCTTTGCCTTAGGGTTTACCATGAAACAATCCCATCTTACATCCATGGGGCATTCAAATAAATACAAAACAAAAGTTTGTCACTTTTGACGTCTTTAAAGTTCCATTTGTCTAACGCTATCAAGTCCATTGGAAATATTTTTCGTTTAGGATGTTTTCCATCTCTGTACGACAGCACTGTACGGTCATCTTTTTAATCTTTTTGAAAGAAAAAATGCACGAAACAGCCGCCAAGGGAAGGGACACAAGAGTACCGTGCTCCTTCCTAAGAATCAAGTTAAAATATTTGCACTAGCTGAAGAGTAATATAAACACAAATACGTCCAGTGGTGTCTGACTAATTTCGTTGATATGGACTCAAGTGTATCAGTTAAACTTAGTCAAGGAGGCTCAATATTTGCTGAAAACTAATTTAACTGTATCAAATGTTATGTATAAGTCAATATTGCTGATGAACGTTACTAGTCAGTCCAGGCTAATCTGTGTTTACAGTGGTTCTATCAGTGAAAAAAATCATGCACCATTTTCCATCTTTGTTCCTTAAAAAGGAAAAACATTCCAACATGAGAAGGGTTAACCTTCCCCCGGCCGACGAAACTCGTACAATGATGTGCCCCATAAATTGGTTTTCTCGAGTAAATACAAGATAATATAGTGCAGTGACGAACAGAGGGGTATCTCTATATTCTCATTTTCGGGAGGCTCGGCAGTTCCCCAAATGACGGGTGTTCACGCTAACTTGACTGACAATGCCAGTTTCGTGAGACAAAGTCACCATGTAAGTCTATGATTAAGGGATAGCAGACAAACTACAACACAGAAACTTTTTACGTTTGAACCGGGGCATACGACCTCGTGATTGGAACTGAAGGCGCGGATCATTTGTATACTACTCGCTCTTCTTTTATTGGGAAGGGGAGGGGGTTGGAGGGTTGGGGATTGGCGCAGTGTTGAGTACCGTGTAGCCCTCATCCACGGTAGTGATGAGCATTACATATATGTAGCTTGCATGTCCGTGTATCGAAGTGCAATCAAGAAGAGCAGTGCCGGTAGTTTACCGGTACGGCCGTTACTTGGCAGACACGTGTATTTATAAAGTGACAATCGTAATGTTCAGATAGTAGTCGTTAAAACGGATGTGCTGCTCTGAAGCCGGATATTCCTCAGTTGTTAAGAGTTATTAAAACTGTTACTTCGATAAAGAAAATGAAGGGTTGATCCAGTTTTAAAACAAAAACATGACCTAGTCGTTTCGTGGTAGAAGCAGCGAAATATGTACTACATAGATATATAACGTAACCTAAATTTCTTCGTTAACTGTTATTCTGCCCCAGCAGGTCTCTATGATATCGTCAATTTTTCAATAATGCACACATCTGGTTTGAGGTACTACCAGGGAGTTGCAACTCTCTGATACTACCTTCATGTCATTGAGGCCTCACATTGGTGTGACTATTCTCATATGCAATGGTAGGCCAAGTAAAGCAAAAAATGGACTCAAAATTTTTCGCCCCTCCCTTTTCTAACACCGCAACCTCTGTACAAATTCTCACCATGGAACCTCACTTAACAGTAAAAGCATTCACTGAGGTTGTGCAACATATTTTTGTTCCTAGATGAAGCGGACAACGTCTGTTTGTACCGGAGGACAGCTGATGCTGTTTCCTCAACAAACAGGCAAACAGTTTAATGCTACCCCTGCTGTTTGCTATTGTATTCCCGATAAATCCCATCGAGGCACCTCTCGTACGTTTTGTTTGCTTTGTACAAATGCATACAGAAAAGTTGGTGTTTGGAAATTGGTCTATAGAAATTCGGCTAAAAGGAAGATAAAAACTTTTTTATCTGCTAACAAAGAGATAAATGAGTAAGGTACCCTGAAAGACGACATGCTTTGCTGCTAGAAAACCGCACAAGATGATTCGTTTGGTCTATTCATGAGTTGGTCCTTCTAGAAATGGCCTATATCCGTTGAACACATATTACAGTAGCACAAAGTGATTGGGTTGATAAAAATAGCTCCCAGATCCTGATTCTCTCTCTGCATCCCTTTCTATTTTCCTCCTCGTTCCCTTCTAGTGGAAGGTGCGCAAAAAACTCTGAAAAAACTTTTGACCTTTGATCCCTTTGTTGGGGTAGGGTACGGTACCAGCAGAATCCCCACATTTTAAGCTGTCGGAATTTTTCCCATTTTAGGGCTGTGAGGAGTATATTCACACAGGTTAAAAGATGGAAACTAAGCTTTGGGGCACCCAGCAACACAAGGTGACCCTTTCGTCCTGACAAATCATAAAACTGCACTTCTATCACAGTTTTATTTATCAAGAAAGATGTAGATAAGGGGAGTCTCCTCCACGATGGAAATCCCACACGTTTTGGTTGCGGTATTCGAAATATCGATCAACGCCCATGATCGCATGACATGGGTAACATATCTTAACGGGCCAAACCTCTCACCCCAAACTACAATTTTGGGACGGGTGTTCCAAAATTCTCCATTGGCTCAGCTCTTTGAATGACAGCTAATTCAAACAATGCAAAGTACCAAAGCTTATATTACACAGCTTAAACGGTACTGAGAGTGTTTTGATTATATACATTGAGTTTTTCTATACTCACCTTGAAGCAATAAACTGAGATTTTATCTGGATGAGGATGAATTTCAGACAATTTTGGGAGGGGCTTAAGTAAGAAGGCTAGGAGATTTGGTACTGTTTGGGGTGAGAGAACGGGGCCTTTAAAGTCTTAGGCTTCTTATTGAAACATCAGCAAAGTCACTTTATGGAACTAAAAGGATGACTTCCCTTATAGATAAATCCGGACAGCAAGTGATGGTCTGATTTCAGTCGGCCATAACTGTAGCCCGCGGGCGGACGAATTTTTTCGTCCAGCTCATCGGTACGAAAAAGTTAAAGGGGGCTGTAGCCACAGAGGCGCTACGCAGGCTACCATAACTGGGGTCTATCACCTTTTAATCTTTCAATTTCCTTGGTTACCTCTATCATGGATGACTAAATTGTTAATTGATTGCTTCAATTTCACTGAATATGAGGGTTTTAAATTCATGTAGACAATAAATGAAGACGATATGAGGAGTGGTGGACTACAATCATGATTGCTGACAATCACCAATCACAAGCGCTGGTCGGATTCGTTCAAAGCAATGGGGCTCGGGAATGGCAGAGGGAGCATCCATCGGGAAACATTTTTCGCCCTCTATAAAAATTATGACTGCCTCATTACGTTCAGTGTATCTCGTACCAACAACTTAAAGTCTCCCTCTCCTGGAAGCTGTTTTGTTTCCTTCCTCGATTACCTTTCCTGGATGTGAGTAGGGGACGTCAAGAGAGATGTACGTTTTGCTAAGCAGTCTACCCAACATGATTGATCAACGCCCTTTCAGCTAGAATTTTGGTAGCTAAAGAAAGGTTGCTGTAGCTAAATTCATCGATAAATTTGTGTTTCCATACACTACCAGCAACTAGTCTCTAAAATAGACTGATAGAAGGTGCAATTTTGTCATTTCTGCTGTACATCCCAATTTTAAGGGCTATCTTTCATCCACACGAAAATCCATTTTTAAGGTATGAAGTAAAACCTTGTTCAGTTTGCCCAATTGACAGTCCACCACCCTCTGTCTTTATGGATGGGCTCGTGTTTACGGAATCCTTTGGTTTTAGGTTAGACCCGTGAAGTCTAGTAGGTTACAATCCGAAACTGCCACTAGAGAAACATATATTCTAGGGGACGGGGTTCTTAAATGTTTATCCTTAACTTTTTATTATTTTTAAAAGCTTTACATAAATTATCTCAACCTACCTTCGAGTCAGCAACACTCATACCTGTGTTAGGGTAAGTGCATGGAAAATGGAACGCCAAAGGGACGAAAAAGTTTCGTCTTTTGTAAATGTTTTCAACACATTTTATATTTGGTTGGGGGCATTGTTAAAATTTGCTGTATGCGAGCTGATTGCGTCTCGATATGGGTTGAATAAGAAAAATTGATTGTCCTCCCTTTTGATCCTTTCTGCAATCACCGGTAACTGAAATATTTCTACTGACTTAGCAAAGAAGGATACGGTACCTTTCCAATGTATATGCTTTTATTGATTCTATTTTTAGAGGGTAGATGGGAGGTGTGCGTTAGGTATTAAGGGGAACTCCTCCAGACATCTAAAATTTTCACAATTGTTTCAATATAAACTGGAAAGTGGAACGAGGTCTATGAGAGTTACGGTTAACTTGAGACGGGCGTAAATATTAGAGTATACCGAAAATTAAAACATTCAAAGTATATATTAAAGAGCATAAAAATGCATGCTAACAGTCCAACTCTCATTTTCATAAGTCATTCTTGAGCCGAGCTATAAAATGTTGCAGAGTATTCACTGAAAACAAATTAGTCTCTTGCGCAATTATTTTTAACTTTCTTCTTGTACAACTGGCATTGTTTCCCTTTAAAATTAAAATAAGATTTTATGACCTGAAACTCTCTCTGTTTGTTTGCATAGCATGTTGCACCGAACGCCGAAAAGGCTTGATTACTACATCAACCCATACGAGTAAGTGTGCAATCGATGGGCTTCACCAAACATTTTTAAAGGGGGTCGTATTTTGCGCGAAGAAGGAAGTTATTGCCGCAAAAGTGGCAATGCTAGCGGGAGCACTTCGGCAAGGGGGTTTAGGGGCCCGCTGAAGGGCCCTGGTGGGGGCCTATTCTGGGAGAATCCCCGGTGGAGGTCCAGGGAGAGAAGTCCCCGGAAGCTCTGAGAAGTTAGACATTTCAAATGCCTATAATGCGGAAAAATAGCGTCAATATTGCTAATTTGGTAATACCAAAATTATGACTTCATAAAGCTTCAGAGCAAAAAGTGAACCCATGGATGGGGATCAACGAGAAAGCTTTTATTCTTAAAATGACAATGACACCAGAACTTTTTTCTTTTGAAGTTGAGGTGCTATCGTGGGATCCAATGGCTCGGTAAAGGGAACCAACTGGAGTGGTAGCATCCAGAGGTAAAACTCGTGGAATATAATGAAGTATCCAGGACTAAGGAGGTAAAAATGGCGAACCTCAAATAACAAATGATAAAGAATTTTAAGAGAATTGGACTCTTCAATGCAAATAAATTTAAGAAAATCATTGAAATCTGCAATGAACAGCGTATACTAAAGTACTTAAGAAATCAGGCTCTACAGAACAGAATAGTAATATTTGCCCAATTTGATTTAACCACTTTACTTTGTTTTTTCACTTTCAACCTTTCTTCCTCAAGACCTAGAAAATAGTGTCATTTATTTAATAAAAGGTAATGGAAAGGTAAACATGGAGCAAAAATTTGAGGAACAACAGAAAAAGTTAGTGGAGATTTAGAATAATGATTCACCCTTCACTTAGTTTGATACGTATGCATAGAGTTGAATTTTCAATTCTTTCACCTCTACCATCAGTTGAAGAGAATCCTGCATTCTGATTGGTTGAACACTGACCTGTTATTTCACAACACACGGTGAAAGTTTTTCACACATTGTCAGTGGCAGAATAGGAACAAACAACATTGGTCTGACCATCAATCATGACCACTGTTTCAAAACCGTCTCGTCTCCAAATTACCAACATAACGGACTCGACTTCGCATCGTCCGTTATTTTGCCAATTTAGAGTCCGAGTCCGACGGTTTATTTACCCTAATAGTTAGTCAAATGCGATTTATTCCATAAATATCGGTACCATTATTTCCTAAATATGAAGGGGCCTGTGACTACGCATATTTTGATGGGATAATTACCTTTCCATAGTACTATCCAATCAAGTGAAAACAACTTAGTACTGACATACGGGACCTTTGAGTCAAACTGTCAAAGGTGCCGATATAAAACGTAGACACGCATATGGTATGATGTGCATTCAGAGAACCAGGCTACAACAATATCATCATCCCTGTCATCTTGGAACTATCTTTTCATTGAGATGTTTCATTCTAATGTAGTTTCAATAAAAATGATTGTTCCGTAAAAATAAGATCATTCGAAGGTATTTCATGAAAAGAATATGACTAAAATACTATGGAGAGGAGTAGCCACATGTAGCCAATAGGACTTGTTAGCGAACGGCACTTTACAAAAAGTAAGGGATGAAATAGTCATTTGTGGGACTCGATCTGTAATTGAAACGAGATAAGGTATTCAATAAATTAAAAGAAATTTATAATTTGCAATGGCAGAAGAAATCCTTTTTCGACTTTTGGTGCATCCATTAAACGTTTCTGTAAAAACAAAAACTCAAAGGGGGTTCGTTCGCACCCTCCGACCCCCTTTGTGACGCCCAAGCTGTCACACCTTGCTACACCGGGTACAGTAACTTTCAGAAAAAACATCACAAATTGTTGCACAATGTACCATTTTAATTTGAGTGAACAAACTTCAACATTTAATATCTCGGCTAAAGAATGCGCTATGAAGACAGTGTATTTGGACAGTCAGAATTCCTTCTTAGGCTGTTCAATATGATTTTTTGACTTGAGGTACACTTTACCATTTCAGTTACCTTGACTATTGTTGTAAGACTAACACACACGCTACTGAATCTTCTCTCCTAATCATGCGATCCTAACATCTGCATTCGTTACAAGTTTATGACGTCACGATAAACAGATGTTTACTTGGATTTTTCTGATAATCCGCGAAATAATTTTTTTTTGTACTTTCGTCTCTTATATCCAGATTCAATGGTTTACAAATAGCGCAGACCATGGATCCTTCTTCAAGTGGAAGACTTCTCATATTTATGTCACTATGCATAATAAGTTCAGCAAATGCTCAACAAATTAGTTCTCAGTACAGGCCTTTGAGTGGGTAAGTTTTTAATAAGACAGCTCCTTTAAATTTAAGAATAAAGAAAGGTTAATAATATATTATTAATATATATACACACTCATACATAGGCATGTCTGGCGGCCCATTCAAGGAAAGGTACAACAACCACAAGAAATCTTTTAACTTAGAACGTCATGAAAAAGAAACCGAGCTCTCTAAACACGTTTGGTCCCTTAAGAGGAGCGGCCAGGCTTTTACAATTCGTTGGCACATATTAGCACAGTCAAACACACATAGAACTCCATCTGGCTTTTGTAACCTTTGTCAAGCTGAAAAACTTGCTATAGTCGATCACCGTTCCCCCAACCTCTTGAACAAAAGATCGGAGATTCTATCACAATGCCGCCATCACCACACACGCAAGAAAGTTACTCAAGCGGGCAATGGTTAAAAACCCAGAACGGCGAAGGCTTGTGTTCATTGTTAACCGAGATCCCCTGACGATCGCATTGATTTGTGAGAAACTTTAAGTAGGGTTTTGTTTGCTTTTACAGCATAAATACATGGTCGATATCCGCTCTTCTGCTTGCAGAATTGAGCACTCTGCCCAGTCTTGTTTTTTGGGCAATTATTTGTATTTGTATATATATATATATATATATATATATATATATATATATATATATATATATATATATATATATATATATATATATATATATATATATATATATATATATATATATATATATATATATATATATATATATATATATATATATATATATATATATATATATATATATATATAATATTATAAATATTTTTTAATAATAATGGTATATGCTGGCAGTGCGTGCAAGTTGTAACTGTATTTTGCGCTTAATTCTCCAAGAAGTGTTTCGTAAGTATAAAGTAACCAAAAGTATATTACAGACTTACATTGGAACATTTGGCCCAGCGGAAATTTTCGAAAGAGAAATTTGCTATTCTGGTATAGTAAGATGTTGGAGATTGTCACTCAATCGATTGTGACAGTTTGTACAATTATATCTTACTAGTAATATGCTTTTGTACAAAGCGAGAGGTTTATCTCACCTAGTTTCAAAAAGTAGTCACCACGTCACTGATTCATTTTTATCATATTATTTCACTACACTTCCACGCTACTAACATCAGTCTTCAAAACCATGTACAGTAAAGAAAAAGACTGGCAGTGTGAGTTTTACAAAAACAACATCACATTCAAAAGTTATTGTACAGCCGATCACTATAACATGCAGATAAATTTTTTTAATTAACTTCCTTCTTCTGTAATGTCAAGTCCAAGTGGGTAGTTAGTTTGATGGTTAGGGTGGCCCCATCGGCGGAGAGGGAAGGGACTATGGCCCAGGTCGAGGAATGCTAGTGAAATTTCGTCGGCCAGTCTAAGTTCGTCAGATAACCTTTCTAATCACAACAGGCCTAAGTTATCTCGTAATATGGTTAATTTCAGTCACATGTAAAGGCAGGTTCTTGGATAAAGAACCCACGTTTCCCTTAAAGAAAGCCCACATTATTCAGATTTTAGTCGATAGAGATGCAACTTTTTCCTTCATTTTCACTAAGATTCTCTTATTTTCAAAATTCCCCTAAAAGAAGCCTAAACTTTGTCAGCGCGACGCGGCGTCTGAAGTTTTACCAAAGCTCATTGGCTTTGTAGGGGAGCTGGGTGAATTATTGGCCTGTACCTATTTGGGAAACGTGGCCTTCTGCGAGCACACCCTGACGAGACCGTCAGTAAGGATTCAAGTGAGGAGTACAAGCTTCCCATTTGAACCAATTTTTTAAA
Organism: Holothuria scabra; assembly: GCA_037179385.1. Classification (NCBI taxonomy): domain Eukaryota; kingdom Metazoa; phylum Echinodermata; class Holothuroidea; order Aspidochirotida; family Holothuriidae; genus Holothuria; species Holothuria scabra. The sequence continues at coordinate 1,688,419 of CM074188.1, forward strand.
CGTGAAAAAAATGTTGTGCCAAAATATTGCCAGTGAATTTTTTTTGGCTACCCTATGTGATTGGGTACTTTTTGATAGACTTTTGTCGGTGTTGCATTTGCATAATGCGTTATAACATGAACCACGTATTTTTTAATTTTGTATTTTGTTCATCAATGGTGGTTAATTTAAGGTGACTTCGGTGACATAGGCCTACTGAAAAGTATTTTGACTTATTACGTCACAGAAACTACACCCTCGGTGAGGTAAACCTATAGCTTTTCAACTTACACCAACACAAGCAAACACGCGGTAGTCGATCAGCAGCTGTAGGATGCACGTTTAAGTCTATATACTTCGGGTACGTGGATGTCTACGTTTTGGAAACTTAGTTAGAGTTAGAGTTAGATAGAGTTTAACGGCCAAGTTTCCAACCTATTGGTTCAAGTCGAGCCGGCCACGGCCTTCTTCCCAGTTGTGGCTCACTGGATTGTTTTCCCTACTCCATTACTTATGCGGAGTATCGCGGTTTTGGAAACAGAATGCTTTATTATTTGTTGTTGGAAATGACGTCACATGACGTCAACGCATAAGGTATATTGGTTACAGCTGACCATCGGGTATTTCCAGCAATCAAAAGTGGGCCAGAAAAAGAGAGGAAGAGAAAATTAGTGATCTAAACGATGCTAACACAGTCCAAGTTAACGACCGCCCTCATCCCCAGCGGTGGTACTTTTATCTGAATTCTGAGAATAAAGCGTTCTAATGATGCACCGAGTAGATAGCTGGAAATTGCACTCAGTTCTTCACACAAATTTGTCGCTCCGTTTACACTATGCGAGAAGCGCCAGAATGGTGGAAATCAATACCCAATCATAATTAATGGAAAAGAGCAGAAGCCCTCTGTATCCTCTTCTATGCAATCCATCACTCGCCTTCATTATAATTTGATTTTGTACTTTTGCATGAGCACCTACCTCATAGTTAGGCAAATATCACTTGGTGGTGACGTCACTCCCTTAATATGCACTACCTAAAATAGAAATTTGCTGTATGTCTTCGCCAAGAGAATGGTATGCACATGCTTTGAATATCGGAGTATAACACGAATTATTCGAATGTTCAAAGCCTAATAAATGGTTACTTCCTTTTCGAATTATATTAAGACGCATTAAGTAGATAACATCTGTTTAATTTAATCTTAATCCTTTGAAGAAGGAGACAAATTTTATCGACTAGTGTGTTTATGTTATGACTGCAATGTCTGCAAGTTTACGCGTGTAAAAAAAGTTGTACATCCTCTTTTGAACCCTTGGTTGTTTACAATGTATGGGATTCTTTCAAATAATTATCGTCTCTAAGGACTTCACATACAATCGACATATATCGGCCTGCTTTTAATTGTGGAATATCAACCGATCGTTTGAATACCGCTTCACATGTGTCATTCAGTCATTGCTTATATTAAGCATTTATAATTGACAAAAAGTGTTTACAGCAAGAAAAAATGATTAAACCTAATCCCTAATGTCTTAGCTATTGTCATATCGTTACCATAGATACTAGGGGCAATTACCGGGACAATCGATTACCTTACGGGTCAGCGGATACAGTGACTTTCTCGCGGCCCTCGAGATAACTCAAGGAAAATGGATACTTGGCCACCACAAACCTACCACCAAACATATAGAGAAATAAGTTGCAAACAGTCGGTGCCTGACATCTCCTCAAATGCTTTCATGCAAATAGCAGACGTGGATTCAAGGCGGGGTCCCCTGCCCCTCTTCCTCCACCTTAACACGATGTGTATCACCGAGAATATGTAAGGACTCCTTCCAAGCTCGCTGTTTTGCAAAAATAAGCTCAATATATCAACTGCTTATATTTCCTTACAAGCCAGGGAAACACTATTTTGGCTGTCTAAGAAGTCGCGATTTTCAGAATTTTCCATACGCTCCTTGCCAACTAATGGTGGTGCTCCACCTACATTTTCTTTCGGACGAATTAGGCTACCTGTTTTGGGTAAATAATCGCGTCTAGCCCATCCACACTGTCTTCCTTTAAGTTCAGCTATCAAATACGTAATGTCTGAATCCACGCCTGAGGAAGCCTGTTTTCCTATTGCGACGTAAACTTGTCAATAATATCACAGGGCTATTTAGATTAAGCCTTCTGTATGTATTCGTGAATATTTTCCTTGATTGAAAGTCCTCAGGGTTAAACGTTTGGAATCAACGTTTAAGTGCGGTCCCTTCAACTTTTCATTCCTTGTATCTGGCCTGCTCAATCAAAAGGGTACATTTTACTTTGAATGTGAACTATGAAGAAAACCATTTGATAATTTATATTTAGGAGGGGGTACATGAGGAGGCTGGTGAAACGAGAAAGTTATGGAACCCCTGCCCCAGTGACTCTGGCTTCAGCTGAGTCAGGGTAGATCGTCTACACACCGTACCGTAGTTCTTATTAGCCTGGACGAGACCGATGGAGATTCCACTTTACCTCGATTGCTTACACATAAAATCAGTTTCCTGAATTCAATGGCTGTTTGTTCGGGCACTAAAATACACTTAAGAAGCCAAACATTCCTCCTCTGCTTCTCCCGTGTGGTACATCCCTGATCAAATATTTGTCGTTACGTTCCTGAAAAAAGACACCGAATAAATATTGTTTTACAAAGAAACAAACTATAACATCCTAGAATCTTATACGTACCATTTTAACAAGTAAAATGTTGTAATTGACACAACCGATTAACTTTCGTTATTCCGACGGTTCGTTTTCGCGAATCGAGAATGAAGGTCCCTTTCTCTTATATGTTAGGTTCATCATTCTGAAATGAAAAAGAGTGTCGTTATTCCACATTCAGTCGGAGGATTAGGTTAGGTTAGGTTCGTTACTCCGAAATGGAAATGTGAAGGCAATACGCCAAGGGGGGGGGGGGGGGGTCTAAATTCGGTATAACGACCCTCACTCTCAATATGGTATAATATCACATTCTCTCAATTCGGAATAACGGTCCTTCGGGGTCATTGCCCGAAATTTTTATTCCGAATAATCATCCTTCGAAAAAACAATCCAAATGAACATTCATAATCATGGATTAACGTCTGTACGGAGTAACGACCCCTTTTTCGATCAGACGCCCCGTTCTTCATTTGCCTTTGTATTATAAAGTGTTCAAAATTTTCGTGCTTTTGGTCGATTGTGTTTAGTTTATTTTCTTCGTTCGAATGAAATTTCACACAGAAAGGCAATTAAGACTTGAGAGGAAAGTCAATTTTTAATAGCCTAATTGGCCTAATTGTCCAATTGCAATAAATAAATAAATAAATAAATAAATAAGTAAAATACATTGACCAATTATTCTTGGGAATCAAGATGGGTTCCTAGAAATGGACTGATGGGGAGCAAAGTTTTTGAGAATCAAATTAATGCATTTCTGTCGGTGCATGGGAAACTTTTTTCTTGAAAAGAAGGCTTCTACACATGAGAAAGGAATTCTAACAGTCTAACTCTCATCTTCATACGACATTCTTGAGCCGGGGTATAAAATGTTGAAATTTATTCACTTAAAACAAATTAGTCCATTGCGCGATAATTTGGGACTTTCTTGATGTATACAAGACACATCACATGCTTTGTTTTTCTCAGTGGCGTATAGCCACGAGGGCTGGGGTGGGTTGGAGGTTGAAACTTCCCCATAAACCAACCTTGAAAAGCACAATTGCAAAAAACACCTGAAACAGCAATTTTCAGCCCCCTTAGTCCTTTCCCTCATGTCGTGCTGTAACCCCCTTCCCCTCCCCAAATGACACAACCTTGGCTACGTTACTGGTTTTCCTTTGTAAGATAAGAATGTTTTATGACCTTAAACACTTCCTGTTAGCTTGTGTAGCATATTGTGTAAAGAGAGTTTAACCCGTTACCGTTGTGTTCCGATCGGGGCATATTTGCGCGCCTCGGGAGTGGGCGGAAAAGCGGACGCAGCACGCCCCGCATCAGCTTCCGTAGGCCACTGACCCCGTGGCCTTAAACTATTGTCTCTCTCGTTGTTGTGGCCGAATTTTCGGGTAGCTAGTCGCAGTTTCGAGCTCCGCGTGAAACAGTAAAGATGGGTGACAGCCGAGCTCTCCGCATGGGTCCATGAGGACCCAAACAACGGTAAAGGGTTAATCTATTTCACATCGGCACGTCGTAATATAAGTGCCAGCAAACCATAGTGCAAGGTGGAGTAACTTTCAGAGAACAAAGAAATTCAAAGACTGTTAATTGAGTAGTGCAACATTGAAATCAAAAAATTATTGCACAATGTATCCTTCTAAAATGAGTGAATAAACGTCAGCATTTTACACCTAGGCTCAAGAAAGTCCTATGAAGGCGCGAGTTAGACTGTTAGAACTCCGTTTTATGCTGTTTCATAAATATTTTTTTGTTTACTTGAAGTAAACTTTAGAGAAGAAGAAAGTCTTCTTGTAATGCAACCTGGGTGAGATAGGGGCTCAAGCCCAATAAACCACGGTTCTGTATAAAAGTGATGTGACAGGATTCATTCCATGTAATTTATTACTGTAAAGTTAAAAGTAATGAAAATCCACGCAATCGATTAAACATGAAGCTGAAATAAGACAAGTACTGGAACATGCAAAAATTCATGTAATGACATATATGGATCTGCAGATCTAAAGAACGTCTGCAAGTCTTCTGTTTTAGAGAGAGAGACTGTCTCTACTAACATAATCTTGTTTTCATGTTTCCTCTCTCATAAAATTTGACTTTGATGATGCCGCAATAACAGACTTTTATAGAGGGCTATTCCAGCATGGACCTTATTTGCCTACTCTATACTGGCCTTTAGGTGTTTTCGATTTAGCTCACGGAGAATGACGCCTTGTAAATGTTAAAGACAGTAGAACTGAGGGGACCAAACTTGTTGTTTTCCCGTAAACAACATATGTATTACGCCTGTCTACGATAGGAACGAAATTGTTTTGTTGAAAACCTCAGAGTACTTTTCAGTTCTCCTTTTAAGAGCACACCCTGGTTTAACTGTCATAATTTGAGCGACCAGATGAAACATTTATGTGTCTTGAGCAATTAAACTTGGCATATTTTGCGCGCTCAGAGCAGATGAAATGAGTTTTTTCAGATGTCTTGCATTATCCGTCAGCAGTGACATATCACTGTCTTATTTTTGCGTGCGGCGTGTTGTCCTGGTTTCATATGTTCACAGGCTTTGTCTAAAGATCTTTATAATTTCGATGAATATTTGACCCGATGGAAGTCTTGACGGTTGGGTGCTAAGCAGACTTCTAGAATGTTTCGTGACGTTGAAAGCCTATCATCTTAAGCTCATTATATTTGGGATACATCGGCCCGAAACGAAATTTGGTAATCACTTCTGGTGGGAATTAGGCTGTGAAATTGCAAACTTTAGTTTTTTCATGGAAATTGCTTGATCAAGTCGACCAGCAGTCATACGGTAGCTTACTCATGAGCAGTTTCGCCTGTTTCGTTACCTCTCACCCGTCATAACAGCATAATGAGATTAGTCAGTTGTTATTCTTTGAGAGGGTAGCACCCATGCAGTGTGCGTCAGCTGGTTATGATACCAAAGAGGCTACGGTTCCAAGGTGGCATAATAAATGAGTAGCTGAATACTTTATTGGAGACAAAAGACTTTATGCATTGACGACACTCTGACGTCATGTGTGGAGGAATATCAATGAAACACGTGGTCGCACCACTGATCGTTGCCTACAACATAATTATGTAGATCTGTGGGTTGCACGCAGTAGTATTTGCCACATATGTGTATAGAAGAATAACGAACGAATTCGATTACTTGACCGATCAGCTGTTGGCATTTGTTGATGTTGGACTCTAATTCAAAAACGTGAGGTAAATCATGTGAATGAGATTTATAGCTTATGCATATTATGTAACAATATCAAAAGTGACCTTATGCATATAATGATACCATACAAAAAGTACGTCCGCGTTTGGAATAACGAGACCAACATTAACAAATGCAAACAGCTGATAAGTCAACTAATCGGACACTCCTATGTCTTCTACGCACGCGGAACTAATTCTACTCATAGAAATCGTGGGCAAAGGATTTTTTTGCTCCAACTGTGTGAGGCCCACCTCTCCATGTATTCACAAAGTTCGGTTTTGCGACCACATGTTTCATTGTTATTTCATTGACGCCTCTGGCCTTCAAAATAGAGAAATGCGCAAAGCAGTTACGTCGGTGAAAAACCTTGATCCAGAATTGTTGCAAGCATTCTCTTATTTGTTTTTCAGATAATTCTGCACTATAGACAACTTAAAGTTGAAAAATGTCATATGATAAAAATCAATATCACTCGTGAAATAGGATGACGTGATAGCATATGATTAAATTCTGATTTGAGTGAATGTATTTTCGATTTAAAGTTTTAGTTTTGACCACAGCCCTAACTTCCCACACATCCAAGGAAAGTCAACGATAATGCGATCTGTAAAAAGAATGGTTTAGCTGAAATTGGGAACTGGGAGAGACACAGCAAATGAATTTTCATTGAAAACCAACACACAGCAACAACAACCAAAAAAAAAAAAAAAACCAGGATAGTGCCTCAACTGACTAATTTGACTTATAGTAGTCCCTTGACTGGTAGGTGGTCACAAACTAGTCAGTGGATTAGTCCATGTGGGTGGTCACGACTAATCAACCGATTAGTTTGTGATCCCTGAATAATCCACATGTAAACTATGTTCTAGTCAGTCCAATTAGTCACCAGGGGAGCCAACTTGACTAGTTTTTGTTTTCCGTGGAATTCCCAAATGTTTGAGATATATAGCGTTGTAGATTTGCGAGTCACTTCTTTAGACAGAATTGTTGGTTTTTTGAGTAGGCTGTGCCATCGATCATCATCAGGTACCATTTACGATAGCATGAACGTCCATGAAGAATACATGAAAACAATTTTCAAGAGAGCAAATACCTGTACAGTATCAACCTTTATCCTAGGCTAATTGAGTTAATTTTCTGAAACGTAGGTTAATTAAATCAATTTCTTTGACGGTTCGGAATTGGCCCACAAAAGTTTCTTTCAATAAGTTGCAAAAAGAGATTTAATCGCGAGGAGATCAGTGAATGGTTAATTTGGTAATAATTAATATTAGGTTGTACTTCATTTTCTATAATCAATAAAACATAAGCATCAGTCTTTGTCAGAGAAGCAATACAAATCTGTTGGTACTCTCTGCTAAAATTAAATTGGCCATGAGAAAAGGCGAACACTTCAGTAAAGTCATTTCACAAATGTCCTGCAAATTGATGAAAGCATTTGGTTAGCTCATATTTTTTCGTAACAGACATCATAATAAACAAAGTTTATCTAGTGTATCTTACCAATGCACGTAAGTGATGCATCCGGCCATTCATTACCTGGATTATGTTTTCAAGTGTTTTTAACGATTCTTGTCTCTCCGGGTATTTGATATAATCGATTTACCAGACGACTGCGGCTTTCAATAATTAAAACATCTCTTCTATCCACGGGCAAGTTCAGCTGCAGAGTGTGCCCATTTGGTACCATCTGAGCTATTTAATTCATCCATTCATTCAAACTCATTTTCGGCCGATTGACTTCCTAAGTCTACTGAGATGAATTGCTGATAACATACCGTAGACATCTACGTTATAGCATTTCACGGCTTGCATCCGTGTTGATAACTATAGGGTTCATATCTACTTGTTCCGTTGTGATCGGGAGTGCCTTTCCTCAATGGATTGTTTTTAAACCAGTGTTTATAAACTATTTGTCTTGGACGGTACTTTTTTCTAGACATTGGGTCTTAAAGGTCAATCTAATAGGAAGCAAATGGGAATCCTCGAAAACTCACATTGTTCATCCGCCGGATGCAATGTTGGATCCCCAGCGTTACCCATTGACACGCTGTCTGACTATGAAATAAAATTAATACAAGAGCAATATAAAGAAATCATGAAATACTCAATTTTTATTACCCACTAATCGAAGCCAATAACTTGTTCCACTTACGCATTCTACACGACTTTTCGATTATTACCATGACCTGTGGTGGCAATGAGAAAATTCCTCCTATTTTCTCCATGTCAGCGTTTTGCTCCTTCAAAAAGTTACATAAATAATTTCTTCCGATGTCAATATATTTGATTTGTATTTATGTCCTTCGGTTCGTCTTTAGTGACCTATTTCCAGAATGGTTGTAAGAACAGATTCCTTTCTCTAGTTTTCCATCAAAATTTACTCTGACAACCATTTCATCACTTTCAAAATATCCGTAAAGGGAAACAACAGTTTTGAAGTTATGAGGCGGGACATTTGTATTGGGATTTGATTTCGGCGAGGGGAGGGGGCAAGACGTTGCTTAGTTCTATAGGCATGGTGGTCATACACAACACCGTGGTAGTGGTATCCCAACTGATATCTTCCTTAAGAATTAAACTTAGAGGATGTGAAACATGGCTAATAAGATGCATGTCGTAGTACCCTTCAATGCCTTCGTTATTAACTCATGAGCCAATAAAAGGTTAACGGCAGTCCCACAAACCTGATTTAAAGAAACACCTTATTCTCACAGTTTTCCTCTTCTCTTCAAAGTATCTTTTATAAAATTTTACGGCTGCATATCAAAGGTAAACCAAGCACTTTCTGCTTGTAAATTTTAAGTTTGCGGAGAAAAAACATTGTCACATGACCCTCAAGAGCCGATCATGAAACAGGACTGTCTATAGCTACACTACTTGAAGTTGGGTGGACTACTCTTGTCCTTTTGTTTCTAGAGAAAGCAAAAACAGACTAAGCATGTACCGCACTGGCAGACTGAAAATTGTAGGAAGGTGGATGGTTTCGCCGAGAAATAGGTTGCTAAGTCTAAATATAATGCGATGCACGGGTCCTTTGATCTTGAGGTCCATTAAAGCATGTTCTGTAGGTGGAGTGTGCAGGTTATATCCCCATAAATACATCATGATGATTTTCAGAGGTCTGAATGGCTTAAGATGAACAATAAGGAAGTTGTAAAGATCACAATTCACTTTTACTTATCGTGAACTAATGGTCAGTAGAGTTTCTATATGGCGATAGAACTGGTTTTTGGAATCAAACTGGAAGACGGATCAATTCTGACATGGGGTATTGTCATTATTTAGGTCTCTGTCAAGTTGACTGCTGACATGCAGAAAGAGGTCATCATGAGACTTCTGAATCGACACGGAAGTACGCGTATCTCGCTGACGACTTGTGCAGGATGGGGCTTTCGCTTACAGGAATGTGCAGTACAGTTCGTTCTAAATTTTGTGTCAATTATTATCGATAATGATATGATCAGTTTTACGCAGAGACTTATGCCTTTCTTTGACAAATGTGTGATCAAATGTCAGTTGTGAAGGCTACGTCATAACTCGTGCTTTCATATCAAACTATATTAATGCTACTCCGCCATATCTGGGCCAAATCTTATCATCAGGCGGAATTTTGAAAATACTTGGGCAATAACTTTTCAGCCTACAAAACTGGCACACCCTGAGAGCGTAGGTATGCCGACTACCGCAGTTGACAGAGTATGGCGGTCTGCGTGAGCGTAGTGCATGTTGGAAGGGAAGGTTAATGCAACGTATAACCTGCAGTTTATGGTTTGGGAAAGTGAAGATGCATATTTGTGTCTCCACATAAAGTTGTGCAAAAAATCCTTTCTTTTGGATAACTTACAAAGAGATCATACTACTGCAGCCATCACCTGCAACAGTGGGTGTATTGGTTTTGCTTTTCACCGGCATTGCTAAAAGAACGCAAATAGGCTGTACCTGGCCGTCGGCACCGCTGAAACTTCCTTTCAGCGGCGAGTCTCTTACTTAGCGGTGTCATGAAAAAGTGACCTTTTGACAAATTGGTCAATTGTGTGACTACAATCAGTTATTCACTCGACTACAAACAATGGCAAGTGCCTCGATGAAATGTTGTTATCGCTTAAATGTCATGGATGAGCAAATTTGGCGACACCTGTCGTAACCTTAAGACCCACATCCCTGCAACCCTTTATGACAAGCTTATTCGAGAGGGAGACACCACAATTTGCGAAGTTAAGGAGCTGCACTCCAAGCACCCGTTCCATTCCCACGCAGCAATAGACCTCGTAAGTTATAGGCCTACTTCTGGTAATTTGGTTAACGTTATTTGGTTGAAAGCACAAACAAGACGGCTCAATTGATCCAGGTGGGAGAGGGTAATGGTACCTTACTACCGGTCTAGCGTACCCCACCCTTTTCACCGAAAACTTCCGACCGGTACTATCAGGCGAGCTTTTCCGCCTAAGCACTGAAGTAGAGAAAAACAAGTTCTCGAATTGAGAACCATAACCAGGCTTACAATTTATGCAGGCTGTTTACAAGTTCACTATGTACAGTCCGCTTATTCTACAAGTGCGATGACCGACCCACTTGAAGGCCCAATTCTCTCGAACCCAAACAGTACCAGTTCCCCTAACCTTCCCACAGTTGTCTGAAATCCACCTTCATCCAGTCACAATCTCAGTTTATATCTTCAGGGTGATTATGGAAAAGTCCTATGTGTGTAATCAAAACACTCTCAGTATACATCATGCTCTGTATTATAAGCTTTGGTACTCTGCATTGTTTTAATTAGCTGTCAATCAAAGAGCTCGGCCAACTGAGAAGGTCTGTTAACACCTACAAGAATTAGTTTAGGGTGAGAGGATTGGCCCTTTAATATCCCCGCGAAGGCAAGCGATACTGCGAAAACCCGCACATCCACACGCCCCCACCCCCCAAAAACACGACGGTACCGGGATCCCCAAAGGGTGATGTTTCAGCCCTCCTATGTGCTTGCTTAGTGTATAGCCTATGCATTGGTTCGACCATGGAAGTACTACGAGGTAGTATACTTCCATGGTTCGACAGATTACACAATGTGTATGTTTTTGTGCAGTGCTGACACCGTTCTACACTGATTGTGTATCGAATATGATGTTTAACGAGTTTGACATCCCCTGACTTTTAGAACTTCGTATCACGTCCTCGGTGTCGTTTTCACTTGATTAAATTCATCTTGAACATGAATCTTGTTGAAGAAGAGAGTCATGACCATCCCTTCATCTGTAGCCAAACCTTTCAACATGTTCAATATCTCTATGTCAAAGAGTACGAGGAAATATTGTTACCGGAAGATCGTATCCGGGATATTAAAAGTTGGAAGAGGACATAGCTGGCTCTTGTGAGAGTGATATACGATCATGTTCTCTCTGATCCCGAAGTAGGCCTATACGAAAATTCCTGTAGCAATGATTGTCACGAAGACGAGTTGTCAACCTCCATGTGATCATGAAGGAACAGAGGGATCTGTTCTTGCATAAAACGGTTTGAAATCCGTGAAACGTTCGTCACTATAATGGATGGAAAATATTGTTCCCCCTTTTCATCTTTTGTTTTTTATATTTGTTCGTCGGACAGCCAAGATTTTTGTCGCCTCTTGACTAGCTGTACCAGAGAGCGCAAGTGTTGGTTGTAACGATGATTCAATCGGAATATAAATTTGTCTAAATTTGTTGGTAGAAATATGTGTCGGACTATTATCACAATTGTTTTAAGCACAAAAGTTCTTATTGGGGGGGGGGGGGGGGGGCGAAAGTCAAACTCAAGTGATAATTTTTTTGGCCTTTGGAAAAACACCCAACAAGTGTAGAAACTGATTTTGAAGTTTACCTGTAGGAAACGAAGTCCAAATATCAAATCACAGATGATAAACACGTGTACACTTTAATATTCTGCCAAACACAATGACATGAAATTTATGGGGATAATGGAGCATCAACACCCCGTCCGAATCGAATCGTACCCCTCCGAAATCGGAGTGTACCCCCTCCGAATCGGAGTGTACCCCCTCCGAATCGGAGTGTACCCCCTCCGAATCGGAGTGTACCCCCTCCGAATTGGAGCGTACTTTGGAATTGGCGTCACGGGGAAGGGGAAGGGGGTAGTCAGATGCTTTTCCCTCCGCTTTCCTCCAATGGAATTCGAATACAAGTGAGTATTGGGCAAACTATGTTGAAAAAATTACAAATACTCCTTCAAAGTATGGAGTTGTAGTATTTACTTCGATGAATGCTTACTGAAACATAGTTAAGATACCAAAGTTTTAGCGTAAAACAAACGATTGAAAAATGAAAAGTGAGCTAAATGGTTAAAGTCCCCATTCGGTATTTGTTTTTGCTAATCTTGGTTTCTGAATGTAGGCAAATATATGTGAGAAATATTGGATCAAGAAATCTTGAGAACATGTGTCAGCTTTTCTTGACATGTGAATCATGTACCAAACATAGATTATACACAGGAGGCATATTCTAAAGACTTAAAAGTTTAAAGCCAGACGATGCATGGCTCAGCGAAATCCTGACTGGTCATCAAATCGTGCAATAAACAGCAAATAAGCTACCCACAACAAACTGATGTCAAAGGTGCGACCTACAAAGATTCTATAGGGGGCCCTTAATTCTATGACATGCAGCATAAATTATATGTTCTTATTCATGAATAAATTACCTTTGAAATTATCTAATTCTCCCTTCACAAGAGTCATATTGCCACAGCGCAAGTAAATTTTTAAGTTAATGCTTTCTAAAAAATATAAAGATACGGTAGCTGGCTGAATCTCAAAAGGTCTCAGAGAATTTCCAGCAATATAATAAGTATTTTAGCCAAAGTTCCCTTTTTTACGCTACGCGTCAACCGATTGTGGTTTCGCTAAGATAGTGTCGTTTTTTATTACTACACCACTTGAACGTATTGCCCCAGCCCACAGATGGTTACGCCACTGCGATTTGGGTCCTGGGCATGACGTTAAACTGCATCCAGGTTGTGGCTTCTGTTCTATTCAGCCAGTCTAGAGCAGGACCACTCAGTGTTTGCCCTTTGGAGGGCGTACTTGTCCATTTGGGACGTTAAGCTCCTTAAGGGAGCAGAACTCCTCCGGGAGTAATCGTTTGGTTTTCGCCCCTTGGCTCTTCGCCAGAGAGTCGTGGGGACTTTTAGAAAAAACTGCGATTTTGGTAGCATATGTTTAATGTAGTTTTACGTTATTGCTTGTATTTCCCACATGTATAAGAGGAAAATAGGCCTGCGATGTGTCATTCCCATGCAGCGATTTGGTGGACGTAATGGGCTAAAATATTTCGACTTGTACGCTCAATTGGGTAGCACTACCTTTGACGATCTGTTCCCATGCTTCACCGCAGGACAAATTCCTTGCTTCCCGCGTGTTTGAAACCCTCTTGAAATGTAAGGCATACTCGATTCTTTCTTTGTGTTCACCATTGGCTGGTACACAGCACTTACCCGCTATGAAATCGCCATGTACCACAAACTCTTGACTCTTTGATTTACATTTCAATTAGTTTGATGTGTTCGTATCTCTTAGATCCTTGTAGAAATTCGTAACCTGGATATGTTACCCATCTGGTTTAGACGGGGTTACAGCTCACATGGATTTATTGCAATTTCAAAGCTGTATCCCATGAGCAATAAGATGTTGAGTTACAAGGATCTGAAGCCTTGATCACTTAACTTGCGGAAGGCTTTTCGCACAACGGAAAAAATCTTAACCGTTTTAATTTGTTACTGAGTAGACATTCTCCAGAACAAACATCTTCAAACCACCTTGACAGTATTAATAATTTTTATGAAACACAGTTATCTGCCTAGATTTGTATATGTACGTGATGAGTAATTCGTCTTTGTGTCATGCGCATGCGTTTTGGAAAGCCTCAGGAACCTTTTTTACGCATACACACACCATAACATACGCATAAAACCCCCCAAATAGGCTGGTAACTATTAATCTGCTTCATGGCTGATATAAATGGAATGTATAGGCTATGTCCAGCTGGAAGATTATTTAACGATATCTATGTCAATATCCAAGAAAGCAGCGAAGACCAAATGGAATTGTCAGCTTTAATGCAGACCTTCTAGCTAACGTGTTACCAGTTTTAGACATACTTTATTCCATAAGATACACTTGATTATCTTATTTCGTCGATTGCACTTTGGAGTCACCTTCTCCGCTAGTGATTGATATATCAGGTGATGTCAGTTTAACAATTGATATATTGCCTATCTCTTCCTCGAGAAGGGAAACTTCAGGATAACTTGAAACAGACATGAACTTCCTTAATTACTGGTCAATCATGTACATATGTTTGCCGTCTCATGTAATGAACAACCATATACGGTGCACATGTCGCAACTCACAACAACAAGCTCATATCATTGTAATCAGGGGATCTATTAGCCTAGATTCATAGACTCCCGAAACAATGTCTGCATCGAATATCTATTGAAAGGTTTTGTCTATAAACGAATCCGATTCGCGCTTTTGTTTAGTGACTGTAGGATGCCATTAATGGGGTCCATCATTGAAGAAATCAAGATACACTTTAGTGTACAACTATCCATGATACATCTAAGCAAAGAAATTGATAGATTAGATGGTGATAGACCCCAGTTATGGCCGACTGAAATCAGACCATCACTTGCTGTCCGGATTCGTGTATATCTTCCTCCAAGAGATATGCTCAGCTCCGGTAGGTCACGTGACAAGTCTATATCTCGTCCGCCTTTAACAGAACCTGAGCATTGGACACCACCACAATTTTAAGGGGTAAAGCTATGTTTTAAAAAATGTTCATTGGTTTCCATTTGAGAAAAAGAACTTTGTCTTTTATAGGGTGAATACTGCATCTCAATAGCATAGAGAATTTGGAAGATACTAATTTTCAATATAATGCAATCTTTTCTTGACATTAAGTGCATTATGGGACATTTGCGATGTTATCACGGCACTTTGATTTGACATTGCATTCCATTTATTTATGATTTTGAAGCCGTTTGCTATACCCGACATATGATATAGGGGTATGCTAGATCTACAGAAAAAGATGTTCAAACTTCTCAACACTACCAATCTGTCCACATAACATCTTGTTAACATGTTGTTGAAAAGCGACAACATTTTTTTTTAAATAAAATTTCCAGTCTGTTCACAATTGAGTGTAGGAAAAGCGTATTGCTACAGGGTTTGAAAGACATGGTGTGGAATATTTTTTCTTTAATACGAGATCGTTGTAAAAAGAAGCCACAGTATCTCTTTGGAAGTGAGAAGCTAAATCTACGTCAAAACCTTGACCTTTAAAACAAATGGCGGTGTTGTCCTTCGATCGGCTACCACCACAGTGGGTAATTGAAGTGAATAGACTTGGTCATACGACCTGTTGCTCGCTTTGAAATCGCCAGGTTCTAATTTAATATAAAGAACTAAATGCGTGGTCACCTTTAATTGCCACATTACGATCCATGACTCTTGTAGTCTTGTTGCCAAATTATTTTGGCCTCAAGCCTTTTGCGACTAACGACTGATGTGGAGTCTAACAGCCCCTTGCGGTTAAAGTACAGATATCTGTATTTAAAATAAACAACAAACTGTTCGGAATTTGTGGTTACAGCCGAAATTGACTGTGACTATGTAAGCAAGGAAAACATATATCTTGATGTTTTTTTCTCATCGCCGTTACTGATTTCTTACTAACATCTGTTCCATTGGAAGTTAATTCCCAGGCAAAGTAAATGTAAATCAAAAATAAACCGCGAAGTTATTACGGAAGAACATGATTACGAAAGTGTTGATCTAATGCACTAATTCATTTGCATTTGTCTTTTCCCTTCTCTTATTGCTTCTCAATTCTTTTAATGATTGTCTGGATGCTCAGTTTGTTGGGATGTAGGAATGAAAATGAATCGGAAAAAAATTGGAGGCGCCCCTCATTATTACGAACCAGAGACCCGAGGATCTCTTTTTATGAACCTGAACCGTGTATGCAGTCATACATGTCATCATTTCGTTCATGGAAGCATAACCTCAGAGATAGTACTTCCATGGTCATAGCCAACTACATCATCCCCGTAGCTAAACAGGGTAATAAAGAGGGCGATATTTAACTTTCAGGGACCCAAAGGATTTTCACTTTATTATACTTACATATATCAAAGTAATGGTTGACCTAACTTCTTAACCTTCTGGTCAGTGGCCGCATCAGAATCTCAAAATTGGAGGGGGCTAACTAAGGGCAATAGATAATGTTTGGGCATAACTTAGTTCTGAGATTTTGCAGTATCTCTGGATGAAAAATGAAGTCTCTGGAGAGGTATATTATTTATTTCTTCAATTAACCCAACTCTTAACTGACCTAACTTGGGAGAGGGGTCAAAGACAACATTTGGCGGGGGGGGGGGGGTCAATTCCACCTATTAACATACCCACCCCAGCCCCCTCCAACCGTAGCGCCGTCACTGCTTCTGGTCGACAAAAATGTCAGGAGCGATGTCTCCTAACACTTTATCCAAGGGATTGAACTAAAAGCGAAAGTGTTTTGCGTTGGATATACATCATATTCCACAAAATGGGAGGGAAGCTGCACGTCTTTACTAGAAACGTAAAATATCAAAAATTTTGTCTCCACATCGTTATGCACACGCGGCACAACAATGACTGACCTTCGGAAACTAAATTTTTTCAAACTCTCACTTCTATTTCAATTATCCAATATTTTTTATGGAACATGTTAAAGACCAGATAGGTGCGGTGATTTTGACATACATTTCCGTGTACACCTTCTTGTATCCTGGTTTCGATGTAGTTAAGTAACATAATTGTAATACGTTTAATCGCTCCTTCTTTCGATATTGCATCGATATGATCAGTAGCTCATAGGTCTACATAATGGTTGTTATAATATACAAAACACACCATAAAGAGATCTTCTCATAGGATGAAATCAAACTTAAAATACATCAATAGAGTGTAGTGCATGCGTTCATACGTGCATATATTACGTAAAAATACACTCCTCAGTTTAAATGGACCAAGAACATTCATGGTAGCATGATATAAATCTCTTCTCCCCATACACTTCAAATTCCCTCAATTAACTTTCTTTGGCCTCTCTCATTGCAATCTGTCTAAAACCCCTTTTCAGACACGATTCTAATTTATTCATGGGTTCCTTGTTCAAATCCCCACTGTTTGTCGCTGAATGGTCTATCCTGGTCATCATGCAGGGCCTTAAAGTGTTTTCGGAATATTTTATGTATATGCTGTGTAATATGAGCAGTTCTGTATTTGTTGAACTTGATGCCAATCCATTGCGATTGGGAATTCCCCCTCCCCCACCCCTGTCAAAAATAATAATTTGCTTGATAGCGAGTGTCTGTGTTGCATTGTCCTGAACTTCTTATATTTTCATGAACCAATTAAAAATTCGAACCAGTATCGTCTGATTAAAGGGATCAACAATTTACCATGTCAAAAATCATGGGTAATTAAGGGTGATATGTTGAACTGATTTAATTCTGGGCAGGGAGCTGGATATTCTGAATAACCACAAGGCTATATGATCTGATGAAGCCGGGAAATCATAATTGTGAAGCTGTAAATCTTTACGAATATGTTTTGCTACTTTGCGGTCACATTGTCTCGTAAGCTTTATTTCATCAGTGAAAATTTCGCAGTTCTGTCTGGCTGGAGCTTCATTTACTAGTTTGAAGAAGAGATATCTATTCTTCAGTATTGCACTGTATATCGATATGCAAAAAGGCATTCATTCTGTCTTAGCTAAAAGAGGGGTTAACGTCTAGAGGCAGAACACCGTCACGACTTGAATTCTAATTGAAAAAGATGAAATTTAAAGGGATGGTGCCTGGATTCATTCGACAGGGGCCAGCATCTGACTGTCTGAAAGGTCCGACAAGACGATGAGATTCTGAAATAACGTTGCGGGCAAAAAGCGCGCCAGAAGTGGTATTTTATTTTTTGGCATATATTTGAAACTTCAAGGTAATACTGAAAAATTACATTTTTTTCGAAGAAAATTCTTGTTTTGTTGTTAGGAAATTGGAAAATGGTGGATTTTATCGAAAAATTTGCCGTGCACATCTCCATGAAAATGTTCATTTCTTGTGAACAAAATCAAGGTGACCGTCGGGGAATGAAGCTAATCGGAGTTTCCTCTTTTATTGAACCTATCAAGACGATATAGGACCATTTCCTTCACTCGGGAAGGCATACCCTCCGATATCCCGGCTTAAGCCATTGCTAAAATCTAGATAGAGGGATTGACATAATGACATAATGTTCTGACCAGAAGGACGACTTGCCTTACATTTTCTGTCCAGGTTATCCCACTATATGTTTGACTGATCGTATAATTTTGGATTCAGTTGAATAGATCCCGGTGTCCTCAAGGTATTTGAAAGTTAAGTCATTGCAGAGATGAAGGTGCGGTAGGTTTGACCTCAGTAATGTGCGAGGTCCATTTCAGGTTTGTGAACGACATTGAACAGGTTGTTTCAAAGGTCCGTAGCCTCATGTGTCGGGGAAATTTCGATATCGTTCTTTGTCCACCCGAAGAATAATTCAGAGACTAAAACAAGTAGTTATCAAGTGACGTCATAGAATTTTTCACTGCAGTATTTCAGCCATGGTTGAGCGCAACCCGGGTGTATGCAAGTGCAGGCTTGCCCTCATACATGGCGGTCGTTAACCCCTCGTTGTGACGTCACTGCGCATTAGTTTTGGCTAAACAACAGGTACAAGATCAGTAAGTTCCTCGAGGCATGAGTTAGAGCAATATTGCGTTGTTTAGTGGCGCCACTAGTAACCTGACTACAGAAGAATGGAGGAGAGTACTCCTAGATATATGTACGACCTCAGGTTTTGGACGCACGTACCGTGACTGACTATGCATTGGGAGCTCACTGTCTCTCTTGAGCCTGGTGACACCGTTGGCGATTGGTAAACATTTCTTGATAAACGTTTCACAACTTTCACTAAAAATAGACATTTTAGGCTAATCTGTGCCACGATGAGGAACCATTCAGTAGCCGTCTGATATCAAGAGGAAGTGGTATGTGTGTTACTTGAAATACACCTGCCATATTGATTGTTGTCTAATGTATCAAAACTTTTGAACACAGTCAGGTGTTATGTATATTGACCCTTGACCTTAATCTGGTCTTTAGATCCTATCAATGGAGTTACCATTTCTGTCAAGCGATACAATACACATTTTAATCTTCCGTTGCGTGGGAACACAACATATTTAATAACTGGTCATTTCTGTTTTTCCAGTTTATAAAGCATATTACCAAAAAAGAAACTCTAGTCCAAAACTCTTAGTAAGTTTTAAAAGGTGGTTCATTAGTGGACTTATTCACAAAAAACCAAAGGCATGAACAAAAGATTAATTGATTGTACGGTTTTAGTAAACTTAGTTTTTACTCAAGGGTGGCTGCAGTGCCTCTGAGTATGCAGTCTCATGTGATTGGAACACGCAGAGACGGCTACAAAATATTATTCAGTTGGGAGTTTGGCACTTCCGGTTGGGTCACAAGGTCAAATTTACCTTGCACATCACTCTGTCGGTGCGCATGGGTGTAGTTACAAGTTTTTTCGGTGAAGTGTGTTGTCCTGCATGTACATAGGCTGCATTGGTTTACAAATTCAATATGATACGAAAACAAACCACTGCTGCAAAGGCATACTGTAAACTTAACGGAAGATAAACCAAACAGCAAAATAAAGAGAGACTTAAGGATTAAAGAAAAGTTCTGGAAACTCATTACCAAAACTTTCCTGTAATTTTTATGTTTCTCTTTATTTGTTGTTCTGTTTAATTGCAACGATTTTGAGCCATTTTTATAGTGTAGAGGTACACCATTACCTTTGACCTTTTGGCAAGGATGCATTAGCAATGAACATTTTTCAACATATACCCCAGAATGGCCGACTAAAATCAGACCATCACAATCTGTCCGGATTCGCCTATAAGCATAGCTAGAAAAAAGCGCAATCCTATCCTGTCCATTTTTGCAGCAGTGACTTCTCCCTAGCATTGCATGTGATTAAAGGGTGTTTTGGGGAATACCCGGTCAGTTATTTACCAATCAAAATGCAGGATTTTAAATAAACATGCTGTCAGTAGAGGAAGAAGAATTCAATATCTAAACTTGCAGACATGTTTTCTCCCGATCTTAAACGATGAAGTAAATTCTCTGAGCAAACTTTGAAGATACAGAAAAATCCTACCACAATCTGCAGGTCTTAGGTGCAAGAATAGTACCTTGAATCGGTAATTCAAACATTATGACAGCCAATAAGAGATGTTAAAATACATTACTGTTATCAACATTATAAAAACAAATCATAGGACAACGGAAGGGGGCTATTCACATTGATTTGTGAAGTTTTTTTTATTTACTAGGACTTCAATATTGCACATTCAAGGTAAACCATAACTTTTAGTATATTTCACACTTGAGGAGCAAAAAATATTGTCACATGACTCTCAAGAGCCAATCATGAAACAGGATAGTCTATCACACTACTTCAAGTTGAGGTGACTGCTCTTTACCTTTAAGGTCATTAAAAGAACGTTTGGCAACACCCTCAGCAGAAAACAACACTATGTGTAGGCTAGACTTCATAAATTCTCTCTTCTTAAACTAGAAGTAAGCCGTGATGTTTAAGAGTATTTGAGTGACCGACTCGAGGTATCACCGTATCAGCCAACTCACGGTAGAGTTAAAACACAACACCGTATTCAACTGGAACCACTTCTGTTGCCCTTTTCAAATGTTCTGTGTAAAAGCGAAATAGTTCAGACTGTTTGTATGTCATTCAAAGGTCAAGACACACTTATGGAAAAATCATTCTCCGTTACTTGCATGCCTTTATGCACGCGAGCTAAGTCATGGTTAACATATGGAGAAACGATTTACACACACTTGACGGAAGGTTATCCACAAATCCTGCTTTGTTCAGTTTCAGATATTGCTTTTGTTTTACTCTTTTTATCAGCTAACTGGTGCCAATGTTGTAAACCACGGAAAAACTGATGATCATTTTAATGAACTTGAGTATCGTCATTATCATCAGAGGATTAATCATTGGGTAATACAATTACAACTTTTGGAACAGAAATTATTGTTGGAGTGTAGGTGTTCTCTTCAAATAATTTCCTGTAAGAAAACAGCATGATCTACATGTGACCTTAAATCAAGTATTGACACTTTATAGGGTTTTCGTTCTGCAAAGAAATAATTAAACAAGGAACTTATGTTTGTGAGACATCTTTAGTAACGCAATAGCTAACACGACATCAGTCGACCAATTAAACAAGATACGATTGTAGCTTTTCATCTGTATTTACGCGATCGCTTGCGATTAGTCTCTGCATAACGATTTTATACTTAGGTTTTCTCCCAAAGGTGTGGGCATGTGCAGTACTGTAAGCGTCGTTGAGGGATCAAAGAATCTGGGAGTGGGGTTTAAGGGGGAGGCGAGGTGTTCTATAAACATTTAGGGCCTTTTCAAGGAATCAAGACTCAAAATGGTACAAGGTTTACGACATGGGCAGGAATAGTCTTGAAAGTTGAATTGTGGTGGTTAATGGCGATAATACTGATTTTTTAAATGTGGTGTCTTTACGAGCAATCTGGTAACACGTTAGTTTCCTTCTGAAGTATTTTTTTTTTAAATTTGCGTATATTTAAGAATAAAAATGGCATCAGTCATCATCGGCCGGCACATGTGTACGAGATCATTTCAGTTATATTTCTCCTTTCAGACTCTTGGTTGAGTTCAAGATAAACTCAAGTGATGAAACTGTCATACCTTGAACACTTGAAAACGTCCCATAACTTTCTGCAACAATCGCCCGAATATTTAATCCTTTGGGGCTAAGAATTTGCAAGAATACTTCATGAAGTGGGAATGAGACAAAAATTAGTTGGCCAAACGTGTCGCAAATATTTGTTGTTATTTTCTATTTAACTTTCAATATAGACCTGTTGTCTCTATTTTGGACAATATTTTGATAGTATTCAAGTGATTGGCCACTTCGGGCATTGTGTTGTGCAAGGTTAAAGAGCAGGCTGAGAAATGATGAAGAATATGTGGTGTCTTTACAAGCAATTTGGTAACATGTTAGTTTCTTTCTGAAGTATTTTTTTTTTAAAATGGCTACCCGAACTTCTATATCTCTCCAAGTTTCTGCCTTATTTTAGATCTTGGGTGGAGGGGGTAATTCTGACTCGTCTCCTTCACGATGCCGGCCGAGGATGAGTCTATAATGGGAGGGACCACTCCCCTTTGAAGACTCTTGAAAAATTAGGTGTCCTTTTATGTAGTTTGGTGGCAAATATGATACTTTTTGAAGTAAAATTTGGAGTTTTATTTCTAGAAACTAATCAAAGTGATATTGGTAAGGGAAAATGAGGATACAGTTGTAGTAAGCATGATCCTAAGTTGGGTTTGGCGACGGACTTATCACCCTTTTCAAAATCACGTGGATGTTCGTTTTTTTTCTAAATTCTTGCCTGAATTTTAGATTTGGGGGATTTTTTGCCGGGGGGGGGGGTCTGCCCCTGTCTTTCCGCCTGGTGCGCCCATGCCTAAAAGACTATCTGGACGAAACGCCACCATCGGTCGGCGCGGAGCGTTCAGAAAATAAAGGGAATCGCCACCTCTCAGACAGAAATAGCATCCCCAGGACTTGTAAGCAGATTTTAAGCAGTCGCTTCTTTGAACTTTTAAGCTTTTAGGTTACCTTCTTGCTTGTTGGGTTGTATGTTAGTACGCGGTCCAAAGACTAAACATGTACATGTCAGATTCCAGGAATATTTACAAACAAATTTTAGTAAACTATCACACTGTCAAAGTCGTACTCGGCTCATATGGACCATAAAGATGTAAAGATCTTTTCCAGGATGTACGACGCAAACACGTCAAACGCTTCCTCGCAATGGTTATATTATGTAATATTGTACATTGTAGTGAAAAAACAAATAAATGAAATGAAATGAAATGAAAATGAAATGGCATCTATTTTGCTCGAATATATGAAAGGGTCTTTCAGATCTGAAAAGGGGGACAATAGCCTCACCCCTAGGACCATGTACATGCATTTAGTTCTTTCCGGAAACTGGATTACATTTTGTAGACGTGTGTTTTTTGACAATTGTTTTCTCTTTTTCTCTCAGACCAAATGTGTGTGGACCCAAATTCTATTCTTATTGCTGTCCGGGATGGACGCGACATGAAAGATTCAATACTTGCACAGTTCGTAAGTACATTTTACACTCTTTTGTAAGAATCGTAATCAAACCATGTCATCAGCGTTCTACCGTATTTGTTAAAAATAGGAACAGCGGGCGAGGATGTCTACGTCAGAATATTAAAACGAAAGTATGTAGGGGGAAAAAGGTGTTGCATTTTCCTCATTCAATCGCTTTGGAAAAGTATGATATGTGCCATTCATTACACTGTCGATTGTGTACATTATCTTAACATATAAAATGTAAGAAAAATACCAAGGTTTAGGATTTCCTGTCGGAGAAGGATCTTTGTCCTATTGTTTTATCAATAAAACAACCAATATTGTTTTATGATTTCATTTGCTCATCACAGCAATCTGCAATCGCAACTGCCAAGGTGGCTACTGTATAAGACCAAATTCATGTTACTGCAGTGGGGGGACGATATCAGTAGGCGGATGTGATAACAATGGACAAGCCCAAGGCGGTGGATTCGGCGGGTATGGAGGTTCTCAACTACAGCCTGGCCGAAGTAAGTTTAAACATGTGTTGTAGTGTGATATAGAGGTATCCCAAATCAATTGAATGCATCCTTTATCTGCAAAGGTGTTAGAGGTAGGTGTGCTGGTTGGAATAGATCCTGGATCCATGACTGGTTCCAAAAAGATGATGTTTTCAACTCACAGAACGCGATAGAACAGGTCCAACAAAATGTCGTCAAGCTTATTCCAGAGGTTGGTGGTTTTCTTTATTAAAAAAAGAGGGGAGCTAGGCAAAAAACTCTTGATCTAAAAGGGTAAGGATTATTTTTTTTAGATATAATTTTACGCCACAACTCCAAACCTTATCGTTTAATATGGACTGATCACACTGTTATTCTAAGGTAACAAGTAACAACCGTCACATGATCCAGGTTTACAATTCAAGTTTCCATTTGGAAAAATTCCATGTCTTCTTCTTCTTCTTCTTCAAAAAAAAAAAAAAAATGGTGACACATCCAAAGGACATTCTTTCACCACGCATGCGTCGAGAGGCTAAATATGCCCAGTAATATAGGTAACAGGGTCCTTATGGACAGAGGCAACCCTCATTACATTCAGGGGGAGACGATTCCAATCCTTAATGGTTCAAGGCAGGAAGCTAAATTTATAACAGTTAGTACTGGTATGTGGGAGACAGACATGAAGGTCATGCATTAAGCGGGTTCTACGAGTAGGCCGCTGGAGACAATCAACAAGTAATTGAGCCTGGCCAAACACACCTTTGGAAAAGGATCAATCTACTTTTCCTCCGCCTATCAGTTAAGGACAGAAGGTTTAGTTCCTTAAGGAGACTGGTCATTGATCCTGGCTCCCTAGAATAGTCAGAGGCAATGAATCTAGCAGACCGTTTTTGTATACTCTCAAGCTTGTCGCGCAGGTAAACCTGGTGGGGATCCCAAACAGTACTGGCGTACTCCAGCACAGGCCGAAGGATTCCTTTATAAGCCATAAACTTGACATCACAAGGGCAGGAAGATAGGTTTCTATACAAAATACCAAGAATCTTATTTCCCTTGTTACAGATATTTTGGATATGCTTTTCCCAGTTCAGATCTTTAGTGATGGTAATTCCGAGATACTTAATACTATATACCCTCGGGAGCTCAATCCTATTTAGAACATACCTAAAAAGTATGGGACTTTTTTTCCGAGCAAAAGTAAAAACGCTACACTTAGTGGGCTGAAATCTCATGCCCCACGTGGAAGCCCACAGCCCCAACTGCATGATATCATTCTGAAGTTTATGAAAATCCTCATCGGACTCAATAATACGGTAACAGACACAATCATCTGCAAAAAGACGAACCTTGGAAGAAACACCATCGACGATATCATTGATATGAACGAAGAAGAGAAT
This sequence comes from Holothuria scabra, assembly GCA_037179385.1. Lineage (NCBI taxonomy): Eukaryota > Metazoa > Echinodermata > Holothuroidea > Aspidochirotida > Holothuriidae > Holothuria > Holothuria scabra. The sequence goes on from CM074188.1 coordinate 1,713,491, forward strand.
CGGTCCTAGGACAGACCCCTGGGGAACTCCAGACAGAACTTGCATCGGGGAGACCGGGTTCCATTGACAACAACAGATTGTTTACGATCACCAAGAAAGTCATCAACCCAACGAAGAATCTGATTTGAAACACCAAGTGTATACAGCTTGGTCTTAAGCAGTTCACGAGGAACAGTATCGAAGGCCTTCTCAAAGTCCAAGATAAACACATCGATTTGTTTATGGGCATCAAGGGAGGAAGCCCAGTCCTCAATTATCGATACAAGTTGTGTTTCGCAACTATGAGACTTACGAAAGGCGTGCTGGGTGGGAGAGAGTAAGTTGTGTATTTCAAAATGGTTCATAAGGTTTGAGGCAATAATATGTTCTAACAATTTACAGCAGACACATGTAATAGAAACAGGCCTGTAATTACAAGGGAGGGAACTGTCACCTTTTTTGAAAATAGGGCAAACATTTGCAGTCTTCCAATCCTCTGGAATGCATCCTTTTGTAAGGGATTGCTGAAAGAGATGGCTTAGAACAGGTGCAAAATCAGTGGCAATCTCTCTCAGGACCCAAGGATGGATGCCATCTGGTCCCATGGCCTTGTTGATTTTAAGACCATGCAAAGGTTTTTAAACGCCAAAGGTGGATATAGTTATATCATTCATTCTCTTACACGTGGGCCTGATGAGGGGAACAGTATGAAACACTGTTTTAGTGAATACACTGCAGAACTGGTTATTGAGAGCACGAACTTTATCCAAGACAGTGACAAAAACAAATGTCTTCATGTAACTATTTGATTGTCTGATTACATTCCAGAGTAAGGTGCCAAAATAATTTTTAAAGATGACAAAACTTTCTGCAGCTTTATTTTCTCCCTGGAAATTCATTTTCGTTCTAGTTGTTTGTATGGGTTTGTTTGAAGAACTCTTATCTTTGCGTCGTACTACCACTTTTCAGTAACGGCTAGGCCAATCCATTAGAACGGAGGGGTTCGTTGCATTAGGTGTAGTATTCCTACGTCTTTTTTGTTACACAAGTTATGCAGAGTTCAAAGCGCTACTGACTAAATTAGGAGGAAATAATTGAAGAGCATACGGTAGCTTAAATTCTACCTAATTTACAATAAATAATCTTACCGAAGTTTTGTCGTTGTTTCATGAACTATTCGGTCGGCTAAGGTTTTGTAGCCCAGTACGTCCATACTGTCGAGTCAGTCGTAACTCTTGTCAAGACAAGTTTAATATGGCCTGTTATTTCACTTCAAAACAAATTAAAACAATGTTGGACGGCGTTTCATCAGTAGCATAAATCTAATTAGGTGTGGTTCAGACATAAATATGAAGGTATTGTCTTAGCTTTATTTGACTGACGTTAGGTAGGCCTAGCCCACAGGTCGTCCTAGCGTTATATAGTACATATAGTATATATTTATATATACTATATGTACTATATAACGCTAGGACGACCTTTGGGACTAACCTACTGCCAGTGTTAGTTTGGTGTTTCTCATGTTTGTACGTGTAGATATGGTGAACTGGTTTTCATTTATTACTAATCTAAGTAAAAAGCCCTTTGCATTCATGGACTCTGTCACAATTAAGCGTAACGTTAGGCTTGGCCTAACTTAGGCCTAGGCCTAATTAGGCATAACATTAACATCAGGACCATGCTCGGTGCTATAGTATAGGCATAAGACACAACCTAGGCTATTTAAATAGGTCTACATAAGTATTACAGGTGTAGTACGTAGAAAAGTGCCAGTGCATAAAGGCACTTTTTCTATGGTGGGAAGAGAACATTATTCTGTGGAGGGTAGCCTACTGCAGGAACAGGGCAGAATGGAGTTTAAGAAATTTGTTGGAAGCATTATTGGTTGGTGCCTCACGGCTGAATGGAATGTATGCAAAATCACCTATACATGTACACACGTGCAGACGTGTGATTAAGTTGATATCTTTGCTTTGTATAAAGACATTATTCAGTCACGGCTCATACATTGAAAAGGATGAGGCTTTATTCCCCACAGCCTACAATCAAATCCATTATTATTCATTAGTAAGTGCATGTTAATTCTTCTTCTACTTCTTGCAAAGTATGGTGAAACATCCAGTTAAGGACAATGGTACACCACGTATGCGCTGAGCAGTCGGTCAAGCCCTCAGTGAATTGATAAAGTCCACAGGCTTAGGGTGACAAATGACCTCCTTGATAAGGCTGCTAGGAAGGCCATTCCAATCCCGGATTGTGTTTGGGATAAAACTGTATTTAAAGCAATTTGTCCTAGCATAGGGGGAAGGAAGTGCATAGCATGCATATTACAAGTTATATGGGTTTGTTTACAAAGCCCACTCAGACAAAGGGATATTTGCTTGACCTTAGATACCCTTGGCTAGGATTTGGAGCCTACAACCCCTATCCCGATCAAATAGGGCCCTAAGACCAACATCTTTCAAAAGGGTAGACATCGAACCAACTTCACGGGAGTACTCATTGGCTTTAAACCGAGCAGATCTTCTTTGTACTCCCTCTAGTTTATCTTGAAGTGATGCCTGATTTGGATCCCAAACAGAACAAGCATACTGTACTCTAACAAAGGCCTAAGCAAGCCTTTGTAGGCTGCCAATTTAACTTCCTTCGAACAAAAAGAGAGGTTCCTATGAAGAAGACCTAGGACTTTGTTTCCTTTATTACAAACAGACTGAATGTGATTACCCCAGTTGAGATTTTTGGTAATGGTCACCCCCAAGTATAATAGAGCCCACCCTCATCAGATTAGTCCACCCTCATCAGATTAGCCCCATGGAGAGTATACTTAAAAATTCTGGGATTATGTTTCCTAGTAACAGACATAACATCACACTTTGCCGGATGAAATCTCATGCCCAAGGTTTTGGCCCATTGGGCCAGATGAGTAATGTCTCTCTGCAGCTCCTTGCAGTCATTATGATTTTCAATGACTCTATAACAAACACATTCTTCTGCAAATAGCCTAACATCAGAAAAAGCAGCCGCAACAATATCGTTAATGTATGACAGAAAGAGAATTGGTCCTAGAACAGACCCTTGCCAGAAAGAACCGGAGCAGGAGCTGATTTTGTACCGTTTACAACAACAGATTAAGAACCATCAGAAAGAAAGTTATCCACCCAATTTATGACTTGCCTAGAGACTCCTAAAGAATATAACTTAGCCTTAAGAAGTTCATGAGGAACAGTGTCGAAAGCTTTCTTGAAGTCAGAAATAAAGATGTCAACCTCTTTGTTATTATCCAAGGCCAAAGCCCAATCATTGATAACAGTTATGAACTGAGTATCACATTGAACTGTGATTCTTTCTGAAAGCATGCTGCTTCATGGGAAGGATATTATTCACTTCATAGTGATCCATCAAATTTGAGCAGGTGATATGCTCCAATAATTTGCAGCAAATACAAGTCAGAGAGACAGGGCAATAGTTGGATGGGAGGGAGCTGTCATTTTTCTTAAAAATGGGGCAAACGTTTGCACTTTTCCAGTCCCTGGGAATATGACCAAGTTCCCTGAGAACCCATGGATGAATGTTGTCAGGCCTCATGGCTTTACTAACCTTTAGGTTTTTCAACAACTTTTCAACCCCGAAGGTGGAGATAGAAATGTCACTCATTCTACTACAATTAGGTCTTTGGACAGGTACAGAATCAAGGGGCTTTCTTGTGAAAATACTGCTGAACTGACTATTTAGGGTCTGAGCCTTTTCTCTATCACTGTTGGCAAGTTTACAATCTAGTGTCTGTAAAAGGGGAATGCTACGGTTATCCTTCCTCTGACCATTAATATACTTCCAGAAGGGTTTGGAATCATAAGCGATTTCATTTATCATGCCGTTGATGTAATTCTTGTGCGAATTAAACACCTCCTTCTTGATATTAGCAGGAAGGTCAACCCATTTTTTATAAATATGGGCTTTGTTTGTTTTCTTCTCAAAGTTCTTACTTCTTTTTACTTCCATTCAATCTATTCAATGAACTATATCTCTAGGCCTACAGTATGTCTTTACTGGTTGTCTGACCTGGACTTCTGAAAGTGTATCGGTAGTCCCACTAACAGCAAATCCTCTAGTTATGTGGACTTTTAGAAAGTGCCTTTTCACCAAAGGTTTCACCTTTCCACCATGGGGAAAGGTGCATGGCAGAAAGGTGCGAAACCTGTGACGGAATGTTATGGTGGAATGTACCGATTGCAGAATAACACTATATTCAGCCTCTGCCATAACTACTACACCATTCCTGCCAACCCTCACAGTTTCCCTGTGAGTCTCAGGCTGGCCTGGTTTCAGGCAACATCTCAGCCATGAAATTTTCAAGATTTGGATACCATTTATTAGGGGAAAAATCATATATTTGGACAGAAATTATTCCTCCAGAAAATCATGAGATCTAGTCAGGCTACTTTTTGACATAAAAATTCATTGTGCCCTATGCAATGTGGCCCAAACTGATCTGATAATCATTAGGAAAATTAATATACATTCAAAAGACAACATGTAAAGTGATAAGCCAGGAAGGCCACAGACAAGTTTGGGGGTTCAGCCAAGAACAAATAAAAAGTATTCAGGCTTGCTAGATGGGTGGTAGACAAAGAGGCCTGAAGGTAAATCACTGCAGTCCTAGCCCTCAAACAGGGCTGTGTGTGTTGGTTTCATGGCATAGGCTCATTTCTCTGACCACACAGCCCTTGCATGTATAATTAAGGTAAAGAAAGGTACCCATCAGCAAATTCACCTTGTTGGCAAACTCATTTGAAGATGCCTCTGTGCAGAGTCTGCATGCAACTTTTGTAATGGAAATAATGATTTTTTAATGCATCAATTTTGAATGTAGGCCAGTCTTGCTTTTGTCACAGTTCACATTTAATGGGCTGGAACTATTCTTTACGAAATAAAATCATATGGCATTTTTCGGTTAACACTCATATCCATAAATGAGGAGGACATTTCCATCCTCAGTTGGCAGGAGTACCCAGGGAGTAATTTATGAAGTATCGAATCGCAATTTGCTACACAAACAGGCCAAGTTGCTGCACAAATGAAAAATTGTGTAGCAATTTTTTGTGTTCATAACCCTTGCATTTTCACAAACAATGTGCAAAAGACCTCAAAAATCTTCAAAACTGCTATGCAAAATTTGAATGCTAAATTATACCCTGGTACCTGATTAATTGTGGGTCGTCCAGTGGCAGAGTGGTCTAATCTAACTGCTGTGTACCAATGTGTCTCACATGTGCATGGGTTCAAGTCTCGCTCGATGTACGTGGGTTTTCCTCCGGGTACTCTGGCTTTCCTCCCACTTGTCCTAGGCTTGCCACTAAAATCGGTTGCCCAGCTGATGAAGTCGGTTGTGCACCGGATTGAAGCACTTTCGGGTGGACCATTTAACTAGCTGACTTTGCTTTGCTTTGATTAATTGTGTTTTAAACTTATTTGGATGTATGTTTTTTTTAGTTGAGGTGGTTTTTATCTAAGTGTTTTTTCTTGGATGTTAGTATGAAAAGGAGAGAACACTTCAGATGGATTTCCCAAAATGATTTCAATTTTGAGTACTCATAGTCATTTTCTGGTTTTTGTCCTGTAGGCCTGCCTGTAAAACTTAAAGGCAAATTTCGGTTGTGCCTCATAGGAGATATAATAAGGCTGCATGCATCATGCTCCAGTGGCCTTTTCCTCTACAAAGTATACTCTAATTGGACATTTAGCTTGAAGTGTGTTTTGGATTAAATTCACAAATAAGTAGCCTAGGGAGGTAGGGGTGTTTACATATAGTATCCCTCTGGCATCCAAAATTGTCCCAGTGGGTGATGAGATTCTAATTTGGTTTTTTTGTAATTGCCTTAGGGCTTCCTGTGGTAAACTTGTTTCTACTTATCTGGAAATTTCCTAAATGTTGGGAAATTTGATGATTTTTGACAGTTTTGGGAATCGTTTTGAAAATGTTGGTTATAATGATAACAAGCATATCTTCATAATTCATACAGTAATTACAGTTGGTTTAAAATGGTTGAAATGGTCAATTTTGTGAATCACTGGATACATTGTGGCTTTACATTGATGATTAGTGTAGGCCCTACTCTGCTAGTGCAATTAGAATCAAATTTATGCTTAAACTTGTTAAGAAGGAAGTCATAAAAAGAACTGAATATTTCTCTGCCATTCAAAATCTGCACATCACCTAGCCATGGTCTTAAATTTGAAGCTCTAACCCTGGAAAACAAAGGATGGAATTTGAAGCAAAAGATCAGGCTACATTTTTACTCTTCTGTTTGACAAATGTTAATCTATGAAAGTGCATTATGCTCAGTTAAAATAGTGAAATGTGAGGACACAACAGGGGCATTCAGTATGCAACTTCACCCCATTTACTAAAGAGAGATTATCTTCACCACAAGCATTAGTTTGGTTCAGGATATCAAATCATTCAGGTTGTGACTGCTCTTTGATTGACTTCAGAATGAAAATGAGAAAAAAAAAACCTGTGTGAGGATCATATCTTCCACATGCATATTAGATGTGTTGTAGTCAGAATGAAAGCAGATAAAAAGATTTACTAGCAGTACTGTTTGCTTATACCACAAATAGTGAAAGTGCACTCCATTTATGTCAAGTTCAAAACAGAAAATGAAGTGAGTTTTTCGCATTTTCATTTTCAGAAGCCAATCAAAGAGCAGTCACCGAGTCACAAACTAAAAAAATTGACACCCTCAACCAAACTTGTGCTTATGGTGGTGATTACCTCTCTTTAGTTTTACACCTGTGCAGATCAAACATGTTTAATTCAATAAGTCAGACTCACAATTCATTCGATTTTTTGCCTGCATAGTCTGTAACATTTACGTTCATTTTGCCTCAGATTTTTGTTAATGACACATTCGTTTCAGGTCCATGTAACATCCAGTGCCTTAATGGAGGGACCTGTCTGGGGTCAAGTTGTTCCTGCCAGTCAGGTTTTTCAGGGAATAACTGTGATCAAGGTAATGTATAGCTGACATTTAAAGTGGTTCATTGAGTTATAGCCCTTGAAATTCACCAAATCTTCTTAAACCTGTAAAGTTTCCTTAAAATGGTCAAACTTAGAGAATCCCTATACCCTACTCACAAACATGTTTTTGAATGAGAAATTAATGATTCTACAGTAATCAGCCTTGAAAAAAATTGTGAACAGACATTTTTCAAAATATACACGCAATCATTGCAAGCATGGGTGCAGGGGTTCAAACAATTTTAAATTTCAACTTTTTGCATTTCTGTCGAATGTGAAACATGTTTTACTATGCTAGTTGTATACATTGCCACTTGTTCCACCCTTCAACCCCCTCGTTAAGATATATCTAAGATATATCTATATATCATTTCAATATGCCCTATTAAATCCCGAACTGGAGGATTAGGCCTATTGGGTATTCCATTGAGCATGTAAACTCATGAAGTTGTGAGGTTAGAAGCGTTCCATTGCAACTTGTGAAGTGGTGAACTGGGAATTTTTTTAGCAGATCAAGTTCAAAATGGCGGACTTAGCAAAAGATGATAAACAATCAAGATACCTTCCTATTTGAACCCTCCAAAAAAAGCCTGCAAAAATGATACCCAGTCAGTGCAAGTTGTAAATGTTAACAAGCAGATTTTTTTTCAGTGATTCATATTGTTAATACTATTAACAGACCAATTTGCCTTTATTGGGATGATTGATTTGCCCATTTGTCAAACAGTCTCATTTTATGCATATGTCCAACCTACAGGCTACATATAACTTCTACTGTTCGATGGTAGAAAGCCATCCGTTTTTATCAATGAAACGCTTCTCAAAAGTGTTGCCACTTCACGACTTCAATGTAACATGGATTTAGTACTTGCTGTACTCACAAGTTTCACCTGTCAATAATATGGAGGCTGCACACAAATTCCATTAAAAGGAAGAATTTTGTATTGTACTCTCTTTTTAAAAGCATGTTGTTCTCACTGTTAACATACCTCATAGACTCTACTAGTATTTGAAATGCCAAAATAGTTATGAATGTGTTTGTGAGACCTTTCTTATTTCATTTCGCTCATGAATAAGAATTTTTTTATCTTTGGTGGAACTGTCAGCACATGGATTTTGATCAGGAGGCTCCTGCACAATGGGATTCTTTATGTTTGAATGGTCAAAATGAACAATTGGGTAGCTAGGTCTCTGACTCTATGTTGTATCAGGTGTATTGCAGCCATCAGCAAAGGCTCAATGGTCAAAGCTTACTTTAATACCTGTATCATGGATGGTGGTACACTAGAATTGTACCTTGGTTCCTTCAATATCACTGAGTATGAGGGTTTGAAATTCATGCAGACAATAAATGAAGACAATGTAAGGCTTATGGACCCCATTAATGGCTCCTTATAGTCAATAGTCAATAAACACAAGGACTGATCAGATTTGTCTGTAGTTGATGCTAGTGGCATTTCATAATTTCTATGAACTTGCTGAATCTGCAGCTTTGGGTAAATGTAGAGACATTTTCATTTACATCTGTAGTTCAATTTATTTTGACAATTACAGTGATTGAGAAAGCTGGTCTTGATGCCTAAACTACTTATCCCATTGTGCTATTCTTTAAAGCTTGTATCTTCATACTTAAACATGTGAGATAAGATTAAAAAGAAATGAAGTATCGATAAAGTGCATTGAAGGGAGATCATTTTTTCCTGTGTTTATCTTCAAAATTGAAACAGATGTGTTGCTCTCAATGCTCTCTTGTCATTTTGCATTGTATTTGGGGGAAAAAACATTTAAAAGGAAGGACTGCATTTATTTGTTCAGGATATGAATGTGTACTAATTCACACAAATATCTCATTTTGTCCTCAGCTGTATGCACTCCACCCTGTCAGAATGGAGGACGCTGCATAGGTGGCAACAGGTGCTCATGTCCGTATGGGTTCGTTGGTCAAGCTTGTGAAACAGGTAATTATAAACCTGACTGGTCATTTAATGCCAGTCTGGCATTTATTTGTCGCCATGAATTTTGTTATTTACATGGCTACACAAAAAGCTTACATATTATTTACCTATAAAAAATTCTTGTAAATTCTCGCTGAATATCATGACATGGAGTGCATTTTTGAAGGCAGCCTGTTTTGAAATGAGCCTGTCTCAGAAATTATCCAGTTTTATTCTGATTAAAAGAAGGGATCAAGGTCATATCAAGTTTTGATAGGATAGAGGGGTACTTTTTCTAAGTATTTTGGTGAAATTTGCATTGAAATCCAATGTGTGGTTCTCAAAATATGAGCAATTAAAGTTGTCACATTTTCAACAAGAAGTGAACTTGAAGCAAGTGCATATGACATCACATCCCCACATGAATGGACAGTCTTTTGTTTTTATTGAAACTTTACAGCCAATTTTCTCCTAAACGGTCTTATATTATCAATCTATGATTGCATAAGTGGCATGACAACTTTTGAAACTTTCCAGTCCCCATCGGTAGGCTCTGTTCCAATCAAAGTCAAGGTCAACACAACAGTCTGAAAAACAAAGGCAAACAAAGCATTCGTTGTCAATGTGAGGAAGTGAAATAATCTCTGCTGCCCTCAATATCACTTTGCAACACAAATCTAGTAAATTCATTTGCTGATATCTCGAGAAATACATGTCCGATTTGAATGGAAATTTCACCACACTGCGTAGATTTAGCTCCTATTTCATATGTGAAAATTATTTTTTTGCCTAAACTTCCCCCTTAATTGTCTTTAAACTACACAATATTTTAGTCACATGCTTTGGAAATCACCAGATTTATGGTAGTGGCAAAAGTATATTAAAGAATAAAGTCTTTCAAAAGTCAACAAATATGTCTTGCTTGCATTAAAATTAATAGGTTAATATTATTTCACTGGCCAACAGATCACATGTGTGTTCCAGTTAACAAAGCTATTCCAGAAACTGGATTGTTCCAACGTACCCTTTTTTTATTGGTACCAATCACATATCAGCCATTACTTGTACCATTATAGGTAAAATTTTCTTAAAATAAATTTACCCCAACTGCTTTATTTCTTCATTTTCCAATTGTTTTATGCTACATGGAAATAAAGAAAAGGCCAAATAGAAGAAATTAAATACATATTTTACTCAGTACATGCACTTATTTTTTAAATATCTGTAGTTGGTTGGTCTTGCCTAACATCGAGGCTTGAAATATTTATGTAGATCTAAAATGTTGCATAAAGTGTCACATAGATACAATCTCATTTTATAAACTTTTCTAGTACCCTAAAACAATTTATATGTAAAGACTGTTTTGGATCACTTACACCATACCTAGGTGCCAAACCCTTTGAACAGGAAAACTTTTTGCTCTGATAAATTTTTTCTGTTAGGCAGAATCTTTGCCGTGTATACTATACCCCCTGCTGCTATATCAGGGATTGCCGTTAATGGAGTAGGGTCTTCAGGACATACTAGCATCCGTAGTCTTTACATTGAAGGACCTCTTTTAATATACATTTTCGTAAGGTAATGTGGAGTTTTATATCAAAAATGTACAGTGATGTTTCTGATTGATGTTTGTTGTAAGGTCCAAGTGTCCGAGGAAACATCAAATTTAACATAATTTCTTAAAAGAATTTTGATAGGAGACCCGTCTCTCCATCAACCTGTTATATTGTGGTGCTTAACTTGCACAGATTGTTGTCAGGACCTTCATTTTAACCCTTGTGAAGAAAACATGTTTGTATAGAACTTCCATTGGTACATTGGCTGAAGTAGCATGTACCTCAATGGCCCTGGAACCTTTGATACTATGAATTCTTCCACATTCATTGTGCATACAGTACTGTACCTTTCTAAATTTAATTTCTGTTTAAAAAAAAAACAATGCAATGTTCAGTTTTTGTTTTTGCTACTGTTGTTGCTAATTATGTAGACAGTGATGTGTATGGAGTGCCTTCTCTGACATCACAAGCCCAGCCCCTTTTGACAGGCAAACTCTAGTGCAGTACACTTTAAGTGTAGCTAAATGACAAGCAGCTGAAAGCCCACATGTGACTGTTGCACTAAAACACTCTTACATTTTTGCCCGGCAGTGGGCGTGGCTTACCAGTTATGACATCAAGTGAAAGCACTCTATATGAATATGCAAGAGAAGCTTTGTTCTTCTTTATTCCTACCAAGTTGTGGCAAAGTACTACATCAATGCTTTTAAAGGATGATATGTTCTCAATAGTGTCAACCAGTCCTGGCTGACAAAGAGACACTCTGGTCAGAGATGTAACCTTAAATGAGCAATACTTTGCATGGTACCTTCAAAACTTTCATTTATGTACTGAAGTCGTGACATTCTGTACATTTTGTGTGCACCATTGTAGGCCACAGAAGAGGGAACAGTTCAAAAGCAAAACAAGACACTTGAGTGCACTTTGTGACCCAGCAAAATAGATCACCCATATATTGCAAAAATTGTTTCTGAAGGTAGTTTTTTTTCTCCAGTTGTAAAGACAATCGCTTAAATCTTTATTGTTCATGAGCTTTGGTCTCGTACAAGCTATCTTAGTGTTTAAGTACTACTGTTTGATCTGCTCTTATTAAAAGCATACATGAAATGTATATAGGTAAGTAACTTTCCATCACGTTTCTAATTTTTTGCAATTAAAAGACTACAGGACAGGCCCATGCTTCACAGTATATGAACAAAATCAGTGTGAGGGAATGATTCCAGGTCTACTCTGCACAAAGGCCATGTGTTGTGCCACTGTTGGCCAGGGATGGGGCAGCCCATGTGAATCCTGTGACACCTGGAACAACCCTTGTGAACGAGGATATTTCGTAGATGCCAGGACACTGCAATGTCGTGGTAAGTTAACAACATGAAGCTCATCCTCAAGAACAGTACAGTTTTTGTTGAACTGCTGCAGTAGTTTGTAGGTATACAGCCATAGAATGTGGAAAGTAATATCAATTGATTTGCTGGAGACAAAATTCATTGACTGCATGATGTGTAGAATAACTTTCTTTCTCATTAAAAAATAAATCTCAAGAACATGTAGAATCTGGAAGATACTTTCAGAGTAATACAATTCTTTCTTGAGATGTAATGCATTATGGGAGATTTGTGATGTCACGTGGCACATTATTTTTATATGTGTTCAATTTATTTATGATTTTGATTACACTGCAGGAAATGGCCAGAAATATTGTTAACTATACCCATTGTATGTTGTAGGTTAATGCTACATGAAAATCTACATGGAAAGGTATTCAAACATCCCAACAGTATCAAATTTAAGGACCAACAGGAATTGTAGTTAAAAAAAATAACATGAGGAAATGTGCTCATATTACATAAGATTTTGTGGCTGTGTTGAGAAGATTTTTTTTTATTCTTTAAAGGCATATTCCAATGGCTTTTCATTAAAGTCCTGCAAGAAAGAAAAAAATATCCCACACCATGTCCTCCAAATCTTGTTGCAGTACCATGTCTTTGCTCAAGATATTTCACTTTAAAGATTCGTTATTTTTGTTAAAAAGTACCTTACCTTATCAACAAAGCCACAGAAAGTTTTTTAATGTGTGTACATTTTATCAGTAATTGAATGTCCTGTTTGTCTTTGAAGTTTGATACTGTTGGAATGTGGGATGCCCTTTTCCTGTAGATATATCATTAACCTACACTGCATTGTTGGACCTTCACCAATTGCCTGGAAACTGGGCCGTAAAACTTGATCTAACTAACTACACCAAATGTGGTGTGAAGGAAACAATGTTGGTTTAATAATGTACCCTGTATCAGCATTGAAATTAAAAATAAATTTAATACAGTTTTAAATTAATGGCGTGATGACATCACAAATTTCCCATAATGCACTACATCATGAGAAAGTGTTGTCTCACTTTCAAAATTTGTACCTTTCCAATGCTACAGAGTATGCTACTGAGATGCAGTTTTCACCTCCTGAGAGAGAAAATAAATGAATTTTGTTTCTTGATAATCTTTTAAATTGAGATATCTTGAAATGGGAAAAGGTTATTTCAACAGGGTTTGGAGGTAATTGTCTGTAATATATTTTCTTCATTGCAAGTGCCTAGTAAAAAGCCACCAAAAATTGGCTGTAAGAGTATGAATAAAAACTGCTACAGGTGTGTGTCTTTACATCAAGTTTCAGTGTATAGAAGGAGGTCCTGAAAAGTCTAAAAATTCATTTTTTTCTTATCAACAGCTAAAATGGTTAGATTTTAGGTAAAAGAGGTTACAGTTTAATGTGATTTGGAAAGAGCATTGGAAGGGTACTGTACCAATGCAAAAATGGAATAAATTATCAGAAGTATGAGAAAATGTTTGGATGTTGGTACACTTTTGAGGGGAATGAAAAGATGATGAAGTATATTTGGTGGACAAATTTTAAAAATGTCTATGGCTTGAAAAATGCATTGTGTGACATTGAACAAAAGACCAGCCCACCAACGTGACTGTAGAAGTGCAGTAGTCTGTCATGTTCTGTCAATTGCACTTGAGAATCATGTGACAGTATTTTACTTTGTTACTGAATTGTGAAATTGATTGGGCACAACTCTTCTCTTTACCTTGGACATGCAATATCTGTGTTGTGAAACAAAGTATAGGGGTGAGATATAAGGAGAGATTGAGAAGTAGCACTTGTTTCAAAATAAAGTTTGAGTTGACTGCTCTTGCCCATTGCTGGATCACTTTCTGTGAATTGGATGGTTTCAGCAATAGTTGTCCAATGACATCAGTTTGGATGTTAAACTGGAGGTCACTGATCAGAAGCTATTGTAGTGTTAGATATGTGTGGTGGGCAGCACCCTAGTAACCAGTGCTATGGCAGAGTGGATAAAGGCGGTGTACATTTTATTGTAAATATTATTTTAAACGAGTGAGCCAGATAACTCATTTTGTGTTGAACAATAGGTGAGCCAGTGGGCTCGCCTCCCAATAAAAGAGAAAAAAAAAAAGGCGGTGGCATTTGAAGCGACAAAGCTTAGCAACCGGGAGGTTTGGAGTTCGATTCCTGGCCAGGTCAAAGTAAGGTGGGATTTTCATCCAAGAGCAATCTACGGTTTTCCCATCTGAACTGCGCTTTCAAAAAATACCAAATTTGATCCAAATTGTTCAGTTGGTTGCCACCCAACGTGAAGTTGTAATTCATAAGCCAGCGGCTTCTCCCACATTCGTGGTCGCTTAGCGTCGCAAAACAACTGCCCTTCAAGTCAGGGTATTATTGAAAGAGTGATGTATGATAAATTATTCAGCTGTAAATACTTGTATATATTATTATTTTTATCATTTAAATTGATGTTTTGTATGTATATATGTTGAGAATGGAAATAAAGTTCTTCCAACAAAAAAAAAAAAAACAAAAAACAAAAAAAAACAACAACTGCCCTTCAAGGCCTGATTATTATTATATTATTATATAACTATTGCAATTGATGACTAGATGGCAGAATAGAGAGACAGGCAAATCAATGAAGTCAGTGCATGACCTCTATATCAAAATATTTCAACAATGGCTTAGTTCAGATTGTGGTTTCGACAATGATAAAATTTTTAAGACAGTTCAGTCAAGATTGTGTTGATTAGTGAGATCCAGGCTAAAAGGAGAGGAGGGTCATATCATTACTTGACATAAAACTATGAACTATATTGAAGCACTTGCTGAAGCGCTTCCCAGCCCAGTCAGGAACTTCTGCCCTTTGCTGACCTTGAAGGGAAAATGTGGTGGCCCCAGGATTGATAAGTGTAGTTCAGTAGTCTCTCAAATTTCATGATTGGCTATTGGGAGTCATGTGACAATATTTTTCTAACTGAATTGTGAAATTTCAGAGAAGAACTCATTGCTTCACTTTATATTCATTGTACAAGTCCTGAAATGGCATGACAGATCCCTGAGAGTGGAATAGGAAGAAATCTGTTGGATCTTGTTGTTGTTTCAAAATTAAGCTTGCAGTGACTGCTATTTTCCTTTAACTTTTCCATGTATTTTTTTTTTCTAAACAGATGCTGATGAATGCGTCCAAGTTCCAGGATTGTGCCAGGGTGGAGAGTGTGTAAATACTATCGGATCATACACCTGTACATGTCCTTCAGGATACAGACTGAATGTCCTTACACAAAGATGTATAGGTAATCAAAATTGAGCATATTTGTCAGGAAATGTAGCATTCTCTTTTTCTTTTGCATTTAATGCAAGTGGAAAAAGTAAAAGCAAGGAATCAAAATGAAACCAAAGTATGCACCCTTTTTAATTTTTGATTCCTTTTGAAACAAGTAACCTATGCAGTCACCTTGGCGTATGTATGTGTGTGTGTGTATTTGATCACCTGTAAACAATGCCTTAGCAAGTAGAGACTGCTCACAAGAGCTCAAGCTTTGCATGTCTTTCCTCGCTCACGCAGAGCTCATAACTGGTGTAGCTACCTGAAAATCCAGAAACTGTAATGAGGTCTGTCACGTGATATCCAAGAGCATGTCCTTACTCATGGCATTCATGTGCTGCACGATTTAACTAGCTAAAGGGGAGTTCCGATGATTCCCTTGGGCAGAACTGTTCTCTGTAACGGGTAAAGCTTTGAGTACGGGTATGTGTTGTGTGTGTTTGTGTGTGGATGTGATGAATTGCAATGTAGGGTATGTGGTGCAATAACTCAATAACTGAGTGATCAATTTTTCTCAGTTTTGGTGGGTACATGTATGCGGTTGAGTAGATGTGCCCCATTGTTTCTGGTGGAGTTCGAAGGTCCCCAGGGATCACTGGAGGCCAAAAAGTGAATTTCTTTCTGTCAACATTTTGCAATGTATCAGTCTTTTGAGTTCAGTGTTGTATTTATCAGGCAAATACCAAACAATAAAAATATCTGCCTGTTTAGGCTGTTTTATTTGATCAAATTTGTTATGGAAATTTACATATCCATAATAAAGTTTGTAAACTAATGACAAATTTGCCCAGTTGTTGACTGAAATTTTTGTCTACTTTCACTGGTTTTCTTTCTCAATTTTTCCTTCCAGATATCAATGAATGTTTAGAAAATGCTGCCCTCTGTGAAAATGGAAGGTGTATCAACAGAGAAGGGGGATTTCGATGTGAGTGTGGATCAGGATATCGTTTTGACAGCAGCACCAGTGCCTGTATCAGTATTGACATTGATCCACCCATAACCCCTATTGTGTGTCCTGAGGGCTATGAGCTGAACAGACAAAGGACAAGTTGTTTTCCAACAGGGGGACCAACAGGGGGCTGCCCGCCTGGCTATGAACTTGAAACTGATATTGATGGTGGCCGTATTTGTGTAAAGACTGGGGACTCCCCATGTCCTGATGGTTATGAGCTCAGTTCAGATGGCCAAAGTTGTGTTCCTCCAATTTTTGCTCCTTGTGAAGCTGGATATGTGCTGGATGAATCAGGCATGTGTGTGAAACTGATTCCAGGAATGTGTCCCCAAGGATATATGTTGCAAAGTGACGGTATTACTTGCATTAGTGTGAGGAACATTGTCTGTCCAAGTGGCTACCGTCTTAGTAGGAATGGCAGAATGTGTATATCGAAAAACACTGGAGATTGTGATCCAGGCATGGCATTGAATGAGTTTGGCCAGTGTGAAGAGATTCGACATGGAACTTGTCCAGAAGGTTACTCTTTAATGAGCGATGGCATAACTTGCATTGACATTAACACTGGCCTAATATTTTGTCCAACAGGTTATGAACTAGGAAGAAACAAAGATCTTTGTGTAGTAATAGATACTGGAGGGTGCTATCCTGGATATTATCTCTCTGATGGCGGGATCTGTATCCCATATGATGTCGGTCATTGCCCAGAGGGATTTGTGCTTCAGCCTGATGGCAGGACTTGTATAGGAAATGGTGGTACTGTGTTTTGTCCAAGGGAATATGTCTTAAGTCAAGATAGAACTGCTTGTGAGAAACAAAATGGGGAGTTCCTTACAAACAGGAAAGGTAAGTCAGTGTACATTTATAATGTAAGGTTTTCGAATAAGGCTTTAGGAAGTTATAGGAACCTATACGATCATGATGGCATTTGCATCTGCTTGTGCAGGTTGACAACATAGCCTCTTGAGAGAACGTTAAAGGATAGTCTTTACACTTTGTAAGCACAGTACCTTTGTCATGTTGAAAGAAGAAGTATTATTGCTTTTGGTGTAGGTAAAAGGTCACTTGAGCATAAGTTAAAATCGAATACCTTGTAACATAATGTGTTAAATAATGAAGTAGGGATACATTTCATACTTGACATGATTTGACATTCAGAGAGGTAGAACAAGTCTCTTGATTATGGATCACGACACATGAGATAAGTATGAAAATCTTGTTAACTGCCTAAAAATACGATGGGTAATCTTTGGGGATATTATTTTTTGCTCCAAAGTTTAAGAACAGTTTCAGCTGTGAGGGATCTCATATGTACTGTAGCATGAAAATGTCTCATGCCTATCACAAGAACTAATGTCATTTGAGGTCAACTTAAATCGCAATATCAATATTACTTAAACAACATTTAATGGGAGATAAACTGAAGGGATCTCCTACTGTACTTTGAATTTGAGTGCAGTCTTGTAAGAATGATTCCGTCTTTTTGTTTGTATACACCATAGCCATTTGAACCTTGACCACCTTGTGTTTGGCATTTTACGCCATAACTTTCAAATGTTCCAGTTTTTATGCAGTTAACTAACAATTGACTTTGAAATTGATGAGGTTTAGTCCAGGAGGAGCTGATTATACTTTTTTTTCAAACTTGTACATAGTCTGCCTTTAATAACAAATTTGTGACCTTTAAAGGTTCTTTACACCAAAGTGCCCTGACTGTGACAATTCTTTCGAAGTTAATGTAACTATAAGAATGCATCTAACATGGCCTGCACTGGCCTGCACTTTAATGTTAGAGAATAAATTCATTCGTTTGTCTAAAATGTATTGGGTCTTAGAAAGAAAATCTACTTAAGTCAGGTTAAGGATGATGTTAGATTCAGTCATTGCTCTTTACCTTCTTTCATATTTAATTCTCATTCTTTGGCTTCTTTTAAATTTTGAAATGCTATCATTTCCCTTACAAGGATTCTGCTACATGAGAATGAGATTACGTTCAAACAGAAACACTTGCTCAAGGCCGTTGGCAGACAAACTCAGCTTTTATGAATGCTGTTGCATTGAAAGAATGCAGGCTTGGGGTGAGACAGAAAATTCTTGTGATCCTTGCCCCTTTGACGGTAAATAAAATTTTTTGTTGAAGTAAAATTTAAGTTGATTTGTTTATGAATTTTAATTTCAGTACATAACATGTGTTGAGATAATGTTACAGCAGGCAGTAGAACCACTGTGGTAACATGTCCACTTAGAACTGTTGGTGATCAGAGTACTTGAGTTTTATTTTGTCAAAAGTTTGTTACAAAAAAATGGATTGGTATTTAAATGAGAAGGCAGTTTTCCCCAATTGCCGATTGGTTTGCCCTTGTTCCTTTTATGGCTTCTGATTATAGTGGCAATTTTGTAGTTTGGTTGAAAAGTTTATGCAAACTAACTCCTTTGTTTACCTTAAGCATATAATAGACTGAAGCATTATTTTATAACCAGGGCATGGCAAGGGTGTGATTATGAGGGGTAAGAAATAATGACTGATTGGAATGTATAAAAACACACCGGTAGCTTTACATGTACCTGTCATGCCAAGTCCCTTCCACAGAACCTGTCCAAAATTAAAACTGGGGTAACTAGAATAAAACTGGAGTAACTCGGATAAAACTGGAACAATTTGGATAACACTTCTTGTTTATTTTACAGATTATCGTGCTGACTCATAGGGTAGTGTAACAATTCCCACCACTTTAACATTAATTTCTTTGGTTGAAAGCATTTCCTGTTGTTAGGGTGCAATTCTCTGGTCAATTTAGATTCTGATTGCCTTTTCCAGCTACAAAATCAGAGTTAAAATAGCTAAAAATTTTACTTAAAAATATAACAAACACGGTCAGGAATACTACACCTAACCTACACCCATTTGATGACTCATCACCGACTGCCTTTCTGTGAGTTTGTTGTTTTTCACCGAAAGTTAGAGGGAGTAACTCAGATAGCAAGTACTGACTTGTATTTAGGAAGGAAAAAACAAAGTACTACTAGGAAAGTATTTAACCACATGAGAATTAAGCATTGTAATCATTCAAGTTTTGTAAATAACTATCTTTGAAAAACCAAAAATATTCTGTTTGATACATTAGAATTTGGAACAATCTTTCTTATGAAAAATATTGCACCAGGCAACACATTCTTTACTCTACGTTACGTCATGCATGCTTATCATGGCATCCTGAGACTGTTTATTCCTCTTCAGTTGCCAGTTTATCTAGCCTTAACACATGTTCATTGTATATGTGACTATTGATGAATCATGTGGCTGCATGACAGCAGTTTGTTTCCTTTCATGTGTTTTGTGTACAATTTATTTGTTAGGTGCATCTTTTATACCATCAACTCACTTGGGTATGATCACAATGTAATACTGTATTTGACAAGTTGAAGTGCAAGTGGCTAAATCAATTCAATGGTCAAAAAGGCTTTAAAATCTTCATTTGCCTAAGTTATATGCTACCTATCTGTGGCTCCACCAAACTGGTCCTTTTGTTCTGGAATAGACAGAATTTCCGCATGGTACCATTTGAACTAAATTCACAGCCACCTAATGCCTTGATCATGCTGAATATAGTGCAAGGAAAAAAATGCTAGCAATGCCCGGAAGGTAATTTGCAGGGCAGTCAGAACTTGGGGACAGGGTTGAGGGTGTGGAAATGCATGTGATGATAATGTTTTTTCTTAGGGAGGGAGGTTACTTTTTGCTTGACTTCAATCTAGGATATTAAAAGCAGGTTGGGGCTGGGGTCAGGGTAAATTGAGGACATAACTAAGAAAATTTGAGCGACAAAGCAATTTTGAATGTAGTGCATAGTCAAGCGCGAAGGGTTAGCTTATGCGAGTGAGGTCGAGGGAACCCTCCCCCCCCCCCCTTTTAGGAACTCTTTTTAAGTTCAGCCTCCAGTGGTAAAGATTCAGTGAGGTCTAGTGGTAGAAGCTTCAGAAACTCCAAAATGTTACCATATTTCTTGAAAAAGCCTTGCGATAGTTAAATTTTGCTTGAATGGGCAGGTTTCTCCGGCTGGCGAAGGCCCCTTCAGTGTTCCATGTAACAAAGCCCCAGCAGGAGTTTGGGGTGAGGGGGAATTTTTATGGAATCTCTGGAGTTTAAGCATATCTCTTGGTGGAAAACTAAACTTATCTTGAAATAGATATATTTATGGCTTTCAGGTATGCCTCCTTGGCTGCCACTTTTCCAGACCTTTAAGGCTGTCCAATCTTTCATCTGGCTGAGACAATACTGGCCTGATTTAGCAAGGATTCTGACTTTGGTCAGCTGGCACCCCAACCCTAAGGAATGTGTGGTCATGGAGTTTCATCTCCAATATTTTTCATTTGAGGATTCTGCACTCTAAAAACAAAAGAGTAACTTCATCACTGTAATTTTAGAGTGAGAAACTGTGGAGTTACTCCATTAGAGTGTTAATTCACCCTAAGAATAGTGAAATTCACTCTAAGAAGAGTGAAGCTTCACTCTTTAACAAGCTGTGCCTGCAATGATTGCTCTTGTTTAAGAGTGATGATTGCAGTCACCCCATCAAGAGTGAAACTTCACTCAGTTGGAATGAATTCCACACTTCTCTTGTTGGCTCCCAGGCTCATATGCATGCAAAAGTTTACCGTGTCATTTCGGAAAAACTGTGAAGTAAAACTAAAGGATAATAGCTTTTTGGGCTCTGGATGTGTCACAAATATTTCGAAACTTATTGATTTCAATGAAAATTTTACCACGACTGTGACTCTTTTTTCTTTTTACTGGCATATGTTTGAAAATGTTGGGCACGTTTTTTTTTAAAAAAAAAAACCCAAAACATGCCATTCATTTTTAAACCTTTTGCAAATCTCTGCCCAAATTTTTCCCAAATTCCTGCCCAAATTTTGTGGAAAAACTGCTTGCAATCCCTTCCTCTTAATATGTTCCTTTTAAGTCTTTGCAGACATTAAAACAATGTTTGTGTAAAAGTTACATCAATAAGCTCTTTCATGGTTACAACTGCGCATGGCAGAACAAAGGTCATCCAGTGTCACTCATTCGTATCACTGTGTGTACATACATTTGCAGTAGTAGTACGGCTAGACAAGATTACACTTGACTTGTAGGATTTGGGTTAACAGATTAAAATTCAGGTTAATTTGGGGGCCTACTGTCACTCTGTAAGATTTAGGAATGAATTTTGTCTTGGTTTATGGTTATAAAATAAAGTCTAGAGTTACCTAGGCCTATCATTTTAGTCTATTACAATCGATCTTGTACGCGCTATCTGTCCATTGAACACCCATGTGCTAACAGTTAGTGCAACATTAGCACTTAAATGGGGTTGTACATTATGTTACATACCCTAGCAAATTACCATGGCAGAAATTCCCCGTTACCTACTCTTACCCAATTTGCCAACGGCAACTCGGGTCAAAAAGATTAGGCCACCTTATTGATTTGTTGGGGGAGGGCATCCTATTGGCCCAGCACAGCTTTTCAGTGTGTTATGCATAGGTGACTTTCAATTTGTAAGGTCTCAGAAGTCAAGATAAGGTTTATGTCTGCCTGGAAGTTGAGCTAAACAGAGTTAAGAGGATCAGTTGTGTTGGACTTTTTCTAAATTCTGGCTAATGGGCATTTCCTGAAATGCTCTCCAAATCACAGTCTTGGGCTGAGGTAAGATACAACTAAGTCTGGGCAAAGCAAGTCCTGGATGAATAAACTGAGATTTTATTATGCAGGCAAAAGGCCAAAACTTAGCTTTTTATAGCAGTAATGTTAAATCTAGGTTAGGTGGCCTAAGCCTATAGGAACTTACAAAGCCTATGTTAGGCCTTACACTGAACATTCATGTTTTATATAGGCTCTAGGTGAGCAATGGTATACTGCCACTCTCAACCCCAAGGAAGGAAAATGCAGTAAACCCCTTCTGTAGCATGGCAATAGAACTTCAGGTGTAGAAATTACCCCCTGATCCCCACCCTAGCTCTTGTAGCTTAGGTATTTTTTCATTGAAAGTTGGTACTGACGGACCAGCCTACAGCTGGTTTATTCCTTGAGTAGGCCTACGGTAGCCTCTCAGAAAAGGATGTGTACTTCAGTGGGAATGGACAAATTCTTTGAGATTTTGCTCATTCAAAAACTTAAAACTCAGCTTAGGAAAATTTATTAGTGATACTGTTAAACATCTTTTTGGTGATACTGAAAGTTTTCCCATTAAGAGATGTTTTTTTTCAAAGCTACTTTTGGTTCATGTCGGTGTTGTTTATTGTAGGCATACATTCGTAACGTAACGAGGATATGTACAGGCAACGGCCTGCAGCTAGCGCTGCTGTGTGTTGCTATACTAAATGACCTTTGACCGGGGAGGCCAATTTGTAATCTTGAAAGAGCTTATTGCTCCTGTGACTGAGTTGCAAGTTATTATAATCCAGTCTAATAGCCTTTTAAACATACTTTTACACAAGTAAAATTCGATTGGGCATCAAGCTATAATTCAAATAGACTTTCACAATAGCTAACATAGTATACATAGTAATACAATTGAGTCATTTCATTCAAGTCTGAATATTACAGGGAGGAAGTCCAAAATTCAACAGCCTACCATGGTCAGTGTGGCCTCCTTGAACAGTGAGTGCACCTAAGTTGGACAGGTTCTGTGGACAGGACCTCTCATGGTAGGAGAGGTCATTGTCATCATTGTTGAATGATGACTGAAAACTACTCCAAGGGGGGTGTCTAATAGGACTGTCTCTTTTTCTTTTGGAAAATTTTGGTTAATGTGGGTGGGCTGGATAATAATCAGGCCTTGAAGGGCAGTTGTTTTACGACGCTAAGCGACCACGAATGTGGGAGCAAGCTAAGTTGGTTTATTAATTAATTACAACTTCACGTCAGGTGGCAACCAATTCAACAACTTGGATCAAATTTGGTTTTTTTTTTTTTGAAAGGCCAGTTCAGATGGGAAAACCATAGATTGCTCTTGGATGAAAAACCCACCTTACTTTGACCTGGCCAGGAATCGAACTCCAGACCTCCCGGTTGCTAAGCTTTGTCGCTTCAAATGCCACCGCCTTTTTTTTTTTTTCTCTTTTATTGGGAGGCGAGCCCACTGGCTCACCTTTTGTTCAACACAAAATGAGTTATCTGGCTCACTCGTTTAAAATAATATTTACAATAAAATGTACAATATAATTACAACAATATTTAAGCTGGGTACGAATCAATGTTGATTACTTAATCAATTTGCCGCCCATCACAAAAATAAGCAAGATTCCCAAGTTCGTAATCTAGACTATCCAGTGTCAAATACAAACCGATAGCAAGAATCCTCCTCCGTGTCTACTTTTAACACACATGAACCTTCAAAAATATCCCAGAAATGTGAAAGGTTACCCGTTTCCTGATAGTAATGAAACAAACCTTCAAGTTTATTCTTAAGGGAACTATAGAAATAATTTTCAGTGTTCACATCTGGAATGCCATCAAGAATGAATAAACGAATCTTAAATACAATGTATTTGTAGGAGGTAAGTACAAAGTCTATGAGCAAATGATTATGGTTGTTATGTGACATATCAGCCCCAAAAAGGGTAGTTAAGACCTATGTGTTTAAATTGTTCTCATCCACAGTGCCTTTTAGTTTCGAGACAATTTTACCCCATAGGGGGTTCACCTCTGGGCAGGCTATAAAGAGATGGAAAACGGTTTCATTTTCGATGCCGCATAGGCTACATAAAGGGGAATCTACAAGGCTGCATGCATGAAGTTTTGCATTGGTGAACAGGACGATATGTAAAATTTTGAAATTCAGATCAGCATCAAAGTTGCTATTTAGCCCCCTGTACACATTAAACCATCTTTTAGAGAGATTGAGGTCAGTGAACTTCCTTTGACAGAACAATTCTCCTTTAGGGGGACAAGTATTAAGAGAACAGAGGAGCGAAGTCGCTCCTTTCGTGGTCAAACTCGATGCATCGCAAGTATTACCATCAATATTGAGCGTAATAGAAGGGTTTTCATTAGCATAATCAATAACTACTTTATCGGAGGCAAAAAAAAAAAAAAAAAAAAAAAAAATGCCACCCCTTTTATCCACGCAGCCATACCACCGGTTATGCGTGATACTAGGGACCCTACCACTTCCCTCCCTCATTTCCCTCTCCATTATTTTTTTCTCTCTTTTCACTTATTCTTCTTTTTTCCCTTCTATTTTCCCCCCTCTTTTTGCGTTGAATACCCCACACCACTGCAAAGCTTTGTCAAGGAGATAAGCAGAAATGAGTAAAGTCTATTCGATACATCAAAATAAGTCTGGTGTGACTACAAACTACCGACTCTGTTCTTCAAACTTTGATCTGCTATTCTTTTTAAATGTAAACTGTTTTCTTCCTTAGGATTGTATGATGGAATCTGTGGCAGTGTGCGACCCACCCTACCTCCTGCAGAAATAAGCATATGTACAAACAATCCAGGAATATGTCCCAATGGGTATTGCATTCCAGAATCAAATGGACGAGGATTCCAGTGCGTTTGTTTTGTTGGATATGAGAGAGTTGGCACACAAAACTGTGTAGGTAGGTCTAAAAGCAACAAATCTATTTTTTCACTCTTTTAATATAAATTTATTAAGGAAGATGAAAATGGTTTTCTTTGGTTACAGCTATTTTCATCCACTCTCAGCATGTTGGTCTTCGTGACAGGTAAAATGTCTTTAAGGCCTTGCAATGTATGGAAAGAGAAAAACCTCAAGACTGCAAGAGGACTGCTTGTAAAGTTCACCTTTTGATCTACTGGGGTAGAGAATGAAGCAAACCTAATCACTAAAGGATATGTAACTTAATATCTCTTGTCTGTATCATTTTTCATTCAATCTGTTGTTGAGTTTTAGATATATCTGCTATTACTCAATACAGAGCTGTATCATACTGAAAGGATGTAACCTACATCATAGAAAAATGAAATAAATGTAGGATATAACAAAAATGCTTTGCAATACTGCCCTCATTTTCACCACTTTACAGACATTGATGAGTGTCAAGACCCAGACTTTTGCTCTAATGGAATATGTAGAAACACACAAGGAAGCTTTACATGTTCCTGTAGTAGAGGCTATCAGCTGACTCAAGATAGAAGTGACTGTATTGGTAAGTACAGAATTACTATTAAAAGAAGGGTTTACGGTCAAAACAGGATTTGGTATGTTACAGGGGTACATATTCTAAGCATTTTGGTGAAATTTCAATTAAAATCAGATGTGTGGTTTTCAAGATATGAGCATGTATCGTTTTCACATTTTCAAGAAAAAGTGAACTTGAAGCAAGTACATATGACATCATATCCCCACATTAGTGCACAGCCTTTTGTTTGTCTTTAAAATTTAGTGTCGATTTTCTCCTCAACAATCCCATATTATTAAAATGTGATTGTATAAGTGACATGAGAACTTTACAAACTTTGCATCTCTCATAGTTAGGTCCTATTCCTATAAACTTGAAGGTCAACGCAACAGTCTGATAAAACAAAGGGAAACAAAGCATTCCTTTTCAATTTGAGGAAGTGATTCAAGCTCTGCTGCCCTGACACCCACTTTGGAACACAAATCTACAGACTTCATTTACTGATATCTTGAGAAATACATGTCCAATTTGAATGGAACTTTCACCACACTGTGTAGATTTGGTTCCTCTTTTACATATGAAGTTTTTTGCTTTAACTTGCCATTTAAACTCAACAGTGAGTAATGTACGCTGGACATGATATTAGTGTCATGTGTAGCTTTTCATGCTGAAGACCTAGCAGTTTATACAACAGATGATCATGATGGGATAAATAGCTATTTAAGTATGGCATGAATAATGTTTGCACCCTATCATCATTTCCACGTAAGTCCAGACTTACTGGCCTCCACCATCTTTGCTCCAAGTGTGAGCCCAGGGTAGTGTGAACTACTGTAGTTCAGTAATTGACATATTGGTGAGTCCTTCATAACCGAATATGCTTTGATGCTTTGACTGTGGAAATAAGTTGTGGGGACTATAGCTACAACTTTCCCTTGCTTGAGACTTTTCCTTTAACAAAAGGTAGTTTAAAGCGTTCAGCTTGTCTGATTAAAACCAGATTTTGACATAAAAAATATTTTATAAGTGTCTACCTACATTTTCAAGAATTACTAGACCTCATACTCATCCATAGCGAAACATGCCTTTAATGCCCTCTCAGAGGGCATAAACAAGCAGCAGACTTAAAACTTATGGCTTTCCTCAATCTCTCACATGGGTCTAAATTATCCAAACATCCCACCATGGAGTTCTTGGGATCCCAGGCTTCTACCTCACAAGGGAAGCTAATTTGTGAGCCCTCAGTCTTGCATTCTGTGGTACTGTGCCATGGGAGCCCGTTTGTGGCTTCTATGACTCTTTATCCAATGCGAACTCTTGACTGGGTCCTGTTAGAAAATCTATAGGTTGTATAAACTGATTGGTGTACCAATTTTGGGATGCAGTGATTTATCCCCACAGAACCAACACATGGTGGGAAACAATAGCTCCTGTGAAAATCCGATGGCCTGCTGTAGCCTGCCAGTGGACTGTGACAGTCAAAATGGCCCTTCTTCGGGAAAACTTTCCCCAGCTTTTCTCCAGAGTCTTTTAGACAATCAATTATCCCATGATCTATGTTCTTGCCATTGAAGTTTGAACTTCTTCATCTTGACACAAAAAGTGTAAACATACGAGATTACCTTAAATATTTTTTTAAGTCTTTAAGGAGAGACCAATAGAAACCAAGCACATTGAGGTCAGGCCACCTTTAACATGAACATAAAAGGCTTCCCAATTATTTCCTGTGAAAGAAAGAAATTCTTTTAGGAAACAGGAGATGCAAAGAAGAAAGGGACAGGAGAAAGGAAGAAAAGAAGATAAAGTGACAGAGTTAACGATAAGGAATATATTGTCTGGTTTGTGATAGATACATCTTTGAATTATTCATAAAACCTAACACTGATTTGAACAAAATTTTAGGCTCTAGCAAAGTCCAAAATCTAGGACCATACTTAGGTACAGTAAAAACTAAGAAAAGTGTCCTGAATTGTTGTGCCATTGATGTATGTGGTAAACTTGTATCAATTCTTACTTAGTAAATTTTCCTCAACTTCCATTGGTTCATCGTGGTCATGTGACTGTGTGTATTAACACCAAGATAAACTCAGTGAAATGGATAAAGGCATTCTTCCTAGTCTATTCCATTGTACTTGGGATTGTGTTGTTTTAATCTGGTTATTTAAAAACTAAATTTTAATTTATTTTATTATTGTGCATGATTGAACAAGGTTAAACAGTGCTTGACATGTGCATCAAAGATGGATAATGCCTGAATGGTTGGGGAGGGGGTCGTTTGAAGAGATCTAAGAGGGTGACATCAGGGTGCACCCAGTAGTAGCATTATTCCCAGAAAAGTTATCCAGGTCCAGAGTTGTTTTAATACCTGTATAATTTTATGTTATGTTGCAAGAGCATGCTGTGACGCCGCTTCTTGAAAAAGCAACATAGACACCCCAGTACATCAAAGGGGGTGTGGGGTGTAACTTATATCTGAGTTTGTCACATGATCTGTGACCTCAAATGAGCCTTGTTTTCATTGTGTTCACACTGCGTGAAAAGCAATCAACACATGCTGACTGACCTGTTATCTAACCCGAAATATTACGTAACTTTTTGTGTATTGAAACACATCTTTTACTGTCAATCAGTTAATCAGATATGAATCTTAATAAAGTCTGCATGTAGTGGGCTTTTTTTCCTCCATGAAGCAATAAGAGTTAATCAGGCAGAGAGGAAGAATGTAACAAAAAGTAAGAGGGACTGTTTCATCATGAGTAATTAAATGTTTGGGAAGTAATTAAAGATGAACTGTTATTTATGTCATTGCTCTCTCAATACAGATATTGATGAATGTGAAGAAGATGTAGAAACATGTATGCATGGTCTCTGCATGAACAGTGATGGATCTTACATGTGTGACTGTTTTGAAGGTTACAAGCTATCTCTTGATGAACGTTACTGTTATGGTAAGGATAATCTGCTCAGATATTGTATTCATTTAGGGCTTGAAACCTGAGGGTCCTGGGACATATCATCAATATTCAAGAGTCTGAGGAAAAGTTGAATGGTCTCACAATTTCTTCACGAGCCCCATAAATTATTAGGCCTACCATAATTTCACCCTTGGCCAGCAATGCATTTTTGAACTTTATTGGAGAAGAAGTGATCAAGGGGACTTAATGTGCATCTGATACCCAGGACCCCAGGTTAGCAAAAAGTCCTGATGTTATTTTCACTGAGATCTTGCCATTCATTTTGTAGTATTGTTTTAGAATTTGAGTTAACATTTTATTTCCCTGTAGGTCTATGACATTAACACTAGGTGGTGGAGGAGGAGTCAGGAAGCAAAGCTAATGAGAGCAGTGTTACTTAACAAAAGCAAGTCATTACAAAAACAAAAATACCAAAGAAAATAAAGGAGTCACAGGGAATAATATTGATTGCAATTTGCTACACGAATAGACCAAGGTGCTACACAAGTGAAAAATTGTGTAGGAATTTTTTGTATGCATAACCCTTGCATTTTCACAAACAATGTATGAAAGACCTCAAAAATCTTCAAAACTGCTATGCAATAGTTGAATGCGACATTATTCCCTGAGTCAAACACCACCTTGTAAGAAAAACCACAAAATAAATGTGATTTGAGTTAAGTTTTGAAATAAAGTATGTATTAACCATCTTTTAAGTTTCTGTGAGTCAATTCCATGTATTGAGTTGTCATTTACATAGAAACAGCCACATATATCTGTGCTGGAAGAATTTGTACAAAAATTTATTTCATTTATGTCATTCTTTTACTGTTCTACACCTCCAATTTACACTATGGGAAATGCATTCTTTCTAGCTTAGGACCATCCAATATGATACAGTTTTGAAGGTACTGCACTTGAATGGTATATCATAATTAGAAATTACATTCTTGTTTTAGCTTGAGAGTTACGAAATCTGATTTGTTGATCTACAAGTAACCTATTTAAATATTCATAAGCTACACCTTCAGTTGCTTGAAAGTAACTTATTTAAATATTCATAAGTTACACCTTCGGTTGCTTGAAAGTAACTTATTTAAATATTCATAGGTTACACCTTCAGTTGCTTGCAAGTAACCTATTTAAATATTCATAAGCTACACCTTCAGTTGCTTGCAAGTAACCTGTTTAAATATTCATAAGCTACACCTTCAGTTGCTTGCAAGTAACATATTTAAATATTCATAAGCTACACCTTCAGTTGCTTGCAAGTAACCTATTTAAATATTCATAAGCTACACCTTCAGTTGCTTGCAAGTAACCTATTTAAATATTCATAGGCTACGCCTTCAGTTGCTTGCAAGTATCCTTTTGAAGAATGCTTCAGAAGTTAATGTTGCATATTGAAGGGTCACACAATATTTAAATTAAATATTCAATCACCCCAACTTGAAGTTGTGCAGTAGATTATTCTGTTTCATGATTGGCTATTGAAAGTCATGTGACAACATTATTCTCCTCAAATGTGAAATTAACTGCTTGGTTTATCTTGAATGTATCATACTGAAGTCATAAAATATGATGATGCAAGATACTTTGAAAAGAAATAATACGAGAATTTCGAGATTAAGTTGTTGCTTTAAAATAAATTTGGGGTGACTGCCCTTGCCCTTGTACGTCCTGTAATGTCATGATAAGTACTTGAGAGAGAAAAAAATTAACAATAAGCTGTTGTTTCAAAATAATGTTGTTTGGACTGTTCTTGCCTTTGAACCCCTAACACACAATGGCCTGCTGTGTAGTTGCTGAACTTCATAGCCTTGCCCTATACACAAATCCAGACAGCAAGTGATGGACTGATTTCAGTCGGCCATAACTGGGGTCCATCACCTTTAAATCTGTCAATTTCTTTGCCTACCTGTATCATGGATAACTGTACATTTTTATCTTGAATGCTTCAATTTCACTAAATACGAGGGTCTGAAATTCATGTAAACAATAAATAAAGACGATTTAAGGCTGATTGACCCCACTAATGGTGGCCTACAGTCAGTAAAAAATAAGTGCTAATCGAATTTGTCTATAGAATACTGTGTGTGATCATAGTTGTTAAAACCCTTTAATGTTTGAATTGATTTCAAGTAAATTGCAATTACTAAATCATGTGACATAAACAGTTCCAACCTATGGTTGAGATGATGCCAGAGGTGTTGTATGCAGAACTTGAGAAGTGGTCTAAAATAAACATAATGTAGAATGTTGTCACTTGGTTGAAAAGAACAAACTTGGAATATTTATTATAATTTTAACTTTTACCTTTATCATTGCAATTGCCTTTCAATGACAGAATTTGATATTTTAAAACATGAAGAAGATTGTTTTGTATAATAAATGTGATTCTGATTAAATTTTCTCTGCTTTTTTGGCTTGTGTTTTGAAGGTGTTTTATTTATTGTTACAATTAATAATTGTTTTAAATTAGTGGTCACATGCATTTTTGTTGCTCAATATTTGTTGTTTGATGGCAAATATGATTTGGCTTCACTATTATTGTTAGTATGTGTTAGCTCACAGCCAATGAGATGCTCTATTTAGAGTCTTAAACAAAGGCAAGTGTTTCAAGTGTTACATAAAAAATTATTGATCAGTAAAGGCTTTTGTGAAGCATTCCACTGATTTTTATACAGCATTCCGTTATAATGACAATCTTCAAACCATTCACAGATATTGATGAATGTCAGACTCCTCGAATGTGTCAGAATGGCCGTTGTTCTAATACAGAGGGTAGCTATGAGTGTAGTTGTAATGAAGGCTATGAGCTCACTGAAGATAACTTATGTGAAGGTAAAGTAACATCCAATCTTTCTATTATGACAACTACATATGAAAAAAATGTGCTGTATGCCAGCTGTGTCTTGCATTTTCCATTGCTATGAATTTAAGTACAGCATCTCCATTTGTTAGTCCAAACAGATATGAGTACTCAGCAGTTTCAAGAGTATTGAAAGACACCAAGTGATAAGTGGGACCATGAGAGGTTTTCCTAATTAGCTACTCTTACCCAAGCTGCCAATGCTAACTTGGGTTAAAGGATCAGGTCACTTTATTAATTTGTTGGGGGGGGCCTCCTATTGGTCCAGGGGCCCATTCCACAAAGAGTTACGCATGATCTTAAGTTTGATTTACTGTTGGCTTAAGTATGGTGAATCAAACTTAAGATTGTGCGTAACTCTTTGTGGAACGGCCACCTGCACAATATTTCAGTGTGTCACCCAAGGTGGCTTTCAACAATACAATTTTTTAGGTGCCAAAATAAGATTCATGTCTGCCCAGAAGTTGAGCTGCACAGTTAAGAGAATCAGTTATGGTTGAATTTTTCTAAATTCAAGGGAATGTGCATTCCCTCTAAAGAAGATTTTGCATGACTTTTTTGATTTTCACTTTCATCCTACCTTTTGAATAAACTTCAGAAGGTACAGAAGAAAGGAATGTTCAGTTGTGCAAACTGTGTATCTAGGCCTACTTCACCTTGTAATTTGTATTTATTGCATCTTTTAGTTATTGACAACTACCTCTGATGAACAAATTTTTTCATTTCTTTCAAAGAATAAAGAAGCCTTAAGAGTTTTTTATGGCACCTTTTCTATGATGGGATATTCCAAGCATCAATACTAGAATGTAAAAGTGCTTTTCAAATTGACAATTTATAATGGCATTTTGATTCTGGAAGATTTTTGTAAATTGTCCAATAACTGCAGTTGTTGGTCCCATTTGCCACCAGGTAGGCATGACATAACAAACACAATGTCTTAAGAAGTAGTGAAGGTATCGCCACATGGGAGTACAACTATCTGGATGGCCATCATTTACATGAGTGCAAATACACAATTGACATATTGCAAGCATAATATCACAAGAACAAGTGCTTTATAACCCCCACCCCCCTCCCGTTAGTATTTGTCTGATCCATTCTGTAAATATAAGTTAGGTGGGATTTAACGATTCAGCAAGAGAAATGTTACACAGTGAAAGCTAGATTTATAGTTCAGTTTTAAAATATGGTGCAAGTAGTTTTCAAGTCCTTGTTTTAATTGTCTTCTATGACAGCTAAGGAATACTGAGGGAATATCCTACAAACCTACAAGGGGTTCCATGATTTGATAATCACATCTTGAATTTGAACCAATGCTTCACTTAAAATATATTTACATGTGGTAATGTTTGAGTGCACTTATGTGTATTAATGTATTAGTACATATGTATTTGTGTGCATTCTGAAAATGGAAAATATGGACAAATATTTTACTATGAGTACATACTCTCTACATGTCTGCTATGTACCCATCTTATAGTGCTGTATCATAAAAAGTACAGTTGGCAGCCAGACTATATAAGGAAGAACACAACTTTTGTAATTTATGACCACCACTCATCAAAGTGATCATTTAATGGAAAGAGTCTACATGGTAATGTAGTGAATACAGCACAGGATAAAAAAAATTTCCAGTAGTGTTTGGAAAACCTTCAAAAATGGAGATTCCTTGAAAAGCTGGAATGTCATTCTGGTCATGTGAACCAGCAAAAGACCACCAAATCTCCTCCAAGATATCTGATTTTTTTTAAATATAATTAAAATTGGTTCATCTCAGGACACAATCAGACTTTATCTAAAGTCGTGTAAGCTTTTCAAGATCGTTCCAAGTAAGATTGTCAAGATGTACACATATGGCATAATGCAGAATATAACACATTCGTGTTAGTGTGTCATTAAACTCCATCTAACTAACTAACTAACAAAGGTTAGACTGGAAATATTGTACCAATGGTTAAATATTGTACCAATGGTTAAATAGGCACATGCATGTCCGTATATAACCATTGTTACAATGTGGTATCAATCTACTGTGCAGTCCTGAGGGACTGTGCAAGAACCAATCACATTTAACCAATCTCTTGAACCATTCTTTACCTGTATAAGGTTTGTATTATGCAAACTTGCCATCATGTCTTATATTTGTTAACTGACTACATGGCCAAGTGGTTAGAGCACCAACTTTCAGAAATTATGGAGTTTGACTGCTGAGTGGATCATATCAAAGACTCTTACAGTGGACCCTGTCAATCTAAATTGCCCCTCCTTACCTCCTATTTATACTTTGCAATTCCCACCTACCCACGGTAAGTATTAGGGCTCACAGATTCCCAAACCAGACAGTTTTAGGAATTTTGATCGGCACTTGGTGTTAGCAAGGGAGTAGAAAAACAGAGCCAGTGAACCACAACTGGAAATAGGGCTATGGTCTGACTTATACCAATGGGTGAGATATTGAGCTGTAAAATTCCATCTACAGTAACTAATTGACCAACTGCTGAAACTGACTCATATTTGTTAACCTTGGCTCAATTTTTTTTTCAATATTGAGAAAAAGTTGATCTATTGTGTCTTTCCCTTGACAGATAAAAACGAGTGTCTTGTTCTCGCATGTGGTCCTGGCACATGTGAAAATCTGATTGGATCTTACAGATGTACTTGTCCAGCTGGCTTTGTGGAAAGTGGTGGCACCTGTGTTGGTAAGGTGTTTTTCATATCAAGTATAAACTGAGATTAGTCTATGTCAATTTAGTGTACATACCTTTACATTAAAATTAATATTTTGGCAAGGAAAGTACAAAAATGCTTTGTATAGGGCAAGGATTTAAAGCAAGTTGCCATGTCCTTACTAACACATTTATGTTGGAAAATTCTACAAAGTTTTAGCCATCCCTAGTTGACCACTTTATATCCAGAACCTATTAGTGTGCTTCCTGTTGAGTTGTCTAAAGATCAATAAAATTAAAAGAGTTTGGTGTTGTACTGCAGTGAGACATATATAGATGTTAGGGAGTCTTGACTATAAGGAACTTAAAGGCATATTGTGATGGACAAGTATAAATTCATACTGACAGGAAGAGAACAATGAGCTAGTATGACGGACAAGCAGAGAACAAATAGTTTGCCTATAATGTCAAGCATTTTATGTAGTCAGGATCACCCTGAAATCCAGGGTATGGTAACTCTGCCTTTCATACCGCGATGTCATATAGTAGATAGCAACAAAAGTGGCTGATTGTGCTCAAGTTTGCTCAAAGGTTGGCCTTTTTTGAGGTGGGTTGCTTCGTGTAAGACTACCTCAAGCTGAGTTGAACAGACAACTGAATAGACTGAACAGCCTGGAGTGAATAGGAATAGAAGGTGTCCATTCACTTGGTGGAGTTTATGTTAATGGTATCTACCTCTTTTTGCCAATCACTAACTAAAGTGACCAATCACAATACTTTTTGATTTCTTCCAACAGAGACAGCACAAGCATTTTGTTACATCAACAGTCGTGAAGGACGCTGCACTAGAAAATCTGCAACCCCTGTTACCATTTCACAGTGCTGCTGTAGTGCAGTGGCTGTAGAGCAGTCTGTTTCATGGGGACCAGGCTGTGAACCATGCCCTGCACGAGGAACATCAATGTTTGACCGTCTTTGCCCCAGTGGACCTGGCAGGGACAGCTCTAGTTTGAGTAAGTTCATGTATCAATGAATTACATAGTAGTGCTTTGCACTGACTTTCAGCCCGAGTGTGGTATGTCTCATCATCGGTTTACAACTATTCTGACCAACAGCAATTTCTTCCTAATGTTCCCTAATAGCACAGTGGGTCCTGGCAGCTTCTGATAGAGGGCGCCCTCAGTATTCCTCTCCCCTACAGTACAGCATTTGACTGCCAATAATTATTTCCAAAGCTTTTGACTCCCAATAGGAATTTTCAAAGTGTATATAAGTATTGTTAACTCTTTCACACACATAGGTATAGTATGTAGGCTAGGTACCTCAGCCTAACCACTGCATACATAACATTAGAACCACAGTACCTGTGTCTGCCAATATTCTAATAAAACATTTCCAGAACTAGTTATGCTCTATGAGAATGCTTTTTGCTGTCATATTCCTTTGCACTGACACAATTTTTTTTTTTATGTTAGCAAAAATATTCTTAATTAAAATAGAATTTAAATTTTCTAGCAGCAAACGAAGTAAAGACATCTCCTACTGTGATGCAAACATTCCCCAAACAAAATATGCTGATCAAGTCAAAGGTCAATTACACTTGGATGACAGAGTCATTGGTGTGATTAATGTTATATTCACATGCTGTTTGATTCGTTTAAATTATGTACTGTGCATACATGTTGGTTAATGCAACAGTATGTGTTAATTTGACTCTTTATCCCACAATTTTTTTGCTTATTATGACTTTCCATTATGGTAAATATGCAAATATGCTTCCTAATGAAAGCTCTGTAGTCTTAATAAATGCATGGACTGAATACATTTTAACTGAACATAAAGTCATACAATATTTAAAGTATGTTCAGTTAAAGTCTAAAATGAATTTACAATCAACCAGCTCTAGTAGTTTCATATTATTTTTATATTTCTATCTGTATTTGAATACTGTGTTTTGAGTAAATTCCAATTAAAATTGTTCAGGAAATGCCAAAATAATTGTAAAAAATAGTCACTTTGATTTGTGAAATTCCTGAGTTGCTATTATGTGTAGATTGTTGACTATATTTGCATTGCAAAGATCTATCTTATGCCCCTTGGGTCCTTAAAGCCCTTTGATCATTAGCCTGTTTTACTTTTGTTCTTTCATCCTTGCTTGTCCCAATGCACTTCTGCTGATCACCAAGCAAGACACCATTAAGTTTAATTGAAAAGATGCCACTGGAATTCCGGGTCTTCCTGCCCAGAGGCTGAAAATCATGTGTTTTGACTTCCTGAAATAAGTGTTGAAATTATTCTTGTGCTTGCTGGATTTAACATTGAAATCAATGTTTTAGAAATCCGATGTAACACCTCATCAACAACATTTTGCTGCTTGATAACATCTGTTGTTCTTGTTATATCCCTAGATATCAATGAATGCCTCATATTCAGTACCCTCTGTGAGAATGGAATGTGTGAAGACTTGGTTGGAAACTACAGGTGTATCTGTAATAGTGGTTTTAGACTCGCTAATGGCGGGAAGATTTGTGAAGGTAAAAGTATTTCACAGTAAAGTATTAAATATGAGTCCATCATTATTTTATACAAGATGAAAAATGGCTGAATTGAATTGATAAGAAGAAAGTGAAGGTTTCCCATTTAAAAAACTTTATGGTACTTTATTTGGTAGACATCATGATCAAGAAGTCAGTCTGGATGAAATGAATAAGAAAAGTACAGTAAATGAAACTTATAAAATTGTCAGGTTGTCAGGAATTTAAGGAGTTTTGCAATTTACTCAGGGGTGTTGTCTTTGTAATTGGTTGTCTTGTTTTCATAAGTAATTTCTGATTGATTCCAGTTATATGTAAGATCATATTGCAGTCACTTAATTTAATATGAACAAAAAGAAATCCTTGGAAGAGGGTATGAGGAGTAGGGCCTTGTCCATTGTAGACATGGTAACAGGACCAGATAAAGGTGTGGTTTTCCTTTAAAGCATATTAGAGAGAAAGGCCGGAGCCACATCATTCAAACATTTGTAAACATATAAACAAAATCAAAATTGGACATTCTTTCGCGAATAGGTAACCAGGGAAGGACATACATACATACATAGAGGTATCTATATAGGGCTGCTCCATCAAGATCTTAGCGCTTAACAAAAGTTTACATACAATACAAACGTGTCTTACGATTTTTCTTAAAAATTGACAATGAACAAGAACTTCTAATGCTTACTGGAAAACTATTCCAGATACATGGGACAGCATAGAAGAAGAGGAAGAATAGGGCATGTAGCCAAAGGCTTTTTAATCTAGCTGCAGAGAAAATAAATTTAGCACATTAGACTCCAAAACACTGTATGTATGGTTTCAGTTATAAGTGTGCTGTGGAATATCTGATGCTTGCTTTGGAGTTGTGATGTAATATCAGTAACAGCATAGAAGCAGGGATGAAAGAATAACCCTAACACTTCCATGGTGCCAACAACACAGGCTTAAATAGATAATTTGTAGAAAGAGCATACAAGCTCATTTCCAGTGATTAGCATATACTACATAACCATTTTGGCCAGTGGAGGTGATATGCTTTATCTGGTGTTTTTTTTATAATATTAAAATATGCTCATTTTTATTGTAGGAAACATTGTATTGTAAACAAAACCTTAAAATAATGACTCCTTAGAATTTGACTTACTGCCCAGGGAAATGCCATTTCCAGCTGGTCTCATGGGATATGATTATTTCAAATCTTTCTGTACACTCAGTGTGAATGATGGTAGCCTTCAATTTAGGTAGTCTGTTAGACAGGATAACATGTTTCTGGAGGAGAATCAAATCTACCCCACCACTAACCACTTCCTTGAAATATAGACCCCCCCCCCCTTTCAAAATGTCTGGATCTGCTCCTTGTAAATTTGTTACAAGTAAAACTCAACTTCATTTTAATTCAGTGTTGAGTTCATAGAATTACCCTTGAATTATGGCTTTACTACCTTTACTGCCTTACAAATACCCTTACACCTTGGTGGGGTTTTTGCCCCCTGGACCCCCACAGGGCCATGTCCTCTCCCATCTTGGCCCTAAATTGGGACACTGGACCCCACTGATTAGGCTTTCATGCTTCCCATGTGGTTGCACCTCCAGCCCCATGATTGGTGACTAGCAGTGCCGAATGTAAGATCTTTGATCCCCAAGGCTTTCTCTAGAACAGTGGTTCCCAACCTTTTTTAGCACAGTGCCCCCTGTGGTGAATTGGTTTTGTTTAAACGCCCTCTACTGCTCGTCAAACAAGGAACAAAAAAATACACAAGTTCGTACCTTCCCATTCATTCCTGTAACTTTGGGACATTGTGTTGTTACACACAATATGTGGGTGAAGGGAAGAGTACTGGCTGCCTTTAACTTTTCATCAAACCATGGGACTACATGCAGGGTTATAGAAAATGGCTATGGCAGACGCGGGATACAATAATGACATTTATGCTGGAATGAGATACGGGTGCGTGATTATTGAATTAGTGTTGATTTGTAATGTTTTGACTGAAGAATATGTCCATCTCATTTCCTGCTAATGCCCCCTACCACCCCCTCAGCCCTTACTGCCCCTACCACCCCCTCAGCCCTTACTGCCCCCTGGGCACCTTCAAATACCCCCCAGGGGGTGGAACCACCCTTGTTGGGAACCACTGCTCAAGAATGAAAAGTCTGGCAATGCCACTGAAAACACATTTTCAACTGGTAATAATAAAAAAAAAACAACTTTGAGGGACTCACTTGCCTAGCCATCTCTAAATGGAGTATCTTGTGGAATGTGACACCTGTTATTCTTGCTGTATGTGAGTATCTCTTTTGTCGTCACATTGTGCTATTGTGTAATTTAGCAATTGTTACAAAGCAAAATAATACAAAAGTGCACAAATTGCAATTTTATTTTTGTTGAGCTGTATTCAGTATAATTGCTGTAGTCATGTACTGTTCTTTTTAAGCTATAGAGATTGGTAATGATCCTTTGTATTGTCTCTTTTGATTGACAGATGACGATGAATGTGCCATCAACAGACTATTATGTGTTGGTGGTACTTGTCGTAATACTCCTGGTGACTTTATCTGTGATTGTCCAGAAGGATTCAAATATGATACTGCATTATCATCATGCCTAGGTTTGTTTAAAGTGTTTTTTTTTTATTTATGTGTGCTACAAGGGGAGGGTGGGGTTTGGAGACAGTGTGAGGAAAGTTATTAGTGGGGCCTAATTTGCACTTGTATGTTCTCAGTGGTTTTTGTATTACATAATCAAGGACTGCACTTCTACCTTCATATATTCATTATCTACTTGTGATGCAACTCTGGTTTGAAATTATTCTTAAATGGAAGAAAACCAAACCCTCTTTTATGAGAGCATTAAATCTTGAAAAGAAGTTTTTTGTGCTGCTTTGTGTGGAAATGCATATATATACATTGGTTTTTAAAATACAAATTTTTTTGTAGAACAAACACAATATTTCCCTTTGAGAGGAAAATCAGCTTTGTTTCAAGATCAAAACCAAACAATGAATGAGAATGAAACAGAGGAAGTCTGGGGTGTGACTTTTATGAAATACTGATTGGAATTGTGGCCAACACTGTGAAAAGGAGACAAGTGGCTGAAAATAAAAACAAATGTTTTCTTGACACTTTCGTATAATCCAATCCTTTTTGAAGGAACTTATTGAAAATGCAGCTTTTATGTACAATTCTTTGTAATCTAATTGCACAGTATGCAAATCATTTTGTGCTATTTTCTTGCAATAATGTATTTCTGAATTTTATATTGAAAAATCTGAATAGAAGACGATGACTCACAAAAGAAGGTATCATACATATAGCATTGTTTCTTCCTTAACATCTGTTGCAACATTGCCAATTTCCCACTCATCTCCCCCCCCCCCCCCCCCAGAAAAAAAAAGATCTCCTCAAAAATTTTGTTTTAAGATTTGAGTACTCTGAGTCCCATCTTTAAGAACTTTGAAGCTCTGCTTTTATTTTACCATTTGTGAGAAGAAAAAAAATTATGATTCCTTTGTATAGATGTTGATGAGTGTGTTGAGGGCCCATGCTTGGGAGGAAATTGCATCAATACTAAGGGAGGTTTCCGCTGTGAATGTGTAGTACCAGGAATGACACTGGATAGCACCCTGATGGTTTGTGAAGGTAAGATAGAATCAGATAAATCATTTTGAGTATATTTCCAATTTTGAAATAAGTTTTTAAAAAAGGAAGTTTTTAGCATTCTTTCATTTTTCATTATGTCCTTCAATTTTAAAAATAACACTAGAATCTAGAATCACATTTTTGGGTGTAGGGGTATGGAAATTTATCACTGGTTATTGCTCTTTGATTGTCATTAAAATTTTGAAATTGAAAAATGCATAGAGCCTTACTTTCTGCAATGGGCAGAAAGAGTGCTTTTTATGTAATATACCCATATATACTCACCAGGACATGTCCATGTATGCTCACCAGGACATGCTCATGTATGCTCACCAGGACATGTCCATGTATGCTCACCAGGACATGTCCATGTGTGCTCACCAGGACATGTCCATGTATGCTCACCAGGACATGTCCATGTATGCTCACCAGGACATGCTCATGTATGCTCACCAGGACATGACCATGTATGCTCACCAGGACATGTCCATGTATGCTCACCAGGACATGTCCATGTATGCTCACCAGGACATGCTCATGTATGCTCACCAGGACATGTCCATGTATGCTCACCAGGACATGTCCATGTATGCTCACCAGGACATGCTCATGTATGCTCACCAGGACATGTCCATGTATGCTCACCAGGACATGTCCATGTATGCTCACCAGGACATGCTCATGTATGCTCACCAGGACATGTCCATGTATGCTCACCAGGACATGTCCATGTATGCTCACCAGGACATGTCCATGTATGCTCACCAGGACATGTCCATGTATGCTCACCAGGACATGTCCATGTATGCTCACCAGGACATGTCCATGTATGCTCACCAGGACATGACCATGTATGCTCACCAGGACATGCTCATGTATGCTCACCAGGACATGTCCATGTATGCTCACCAGGACATGTCCATGTATGCTCACCAGGACATGCTCATGTATGCTCACCAGGACATGTCCATGTATGCTCACCAGGACATGCTCATGTATGCTCACCAGGACATGTCCATGTATGCTCACCAGGACATGTCCATGTATGCTCACCAGGACATGTCCATGTATGCTCACCAGGACATGTCCATGTATGCTCACCAGGACATGCTCATGTATGCTCACCAGGACATGTCCATGTATGCTCACCAGGACATGCTCATGTATGCTCACCAGGACATGTCCATGTATGCTCACCAGGACATGTCCATGTATGCTCACCAGGACATGACCATGTATGCTCACCAGGACATGCTCATGTATGCTCACCAGGACATGTCCATGTATGCTCACCAGGACATGTCCATGTATGCTCACCAGGACATGTCCATGTATGCTCACCAGGACATGTCCATGTATGCTCACCAGGACATGCTCATGTATGCTCACCAGGACATGACCATGTATGCTCACCAGGACATGTCCATGTATGCTCACCAGGACATGTCCATGTATGCTCACCAGGACATGCTCATGTATGCTCACCAGGACATGCTCATGTATGCTCACCAGGACATGGCCTGCAGCAGTGAAGTAGATTTTTGACTGCACAAGGAAATATTTATAGTTATGGAAGTTCATACAAATAACAAAGCTTGGAAATTGGAACTGTATGGGATGACAAGATTAATGATGTTTTCCGTTGATGTATGACTAAATAGTTTAGCTCTTTAATCCTTTGAGATGTTACAAACCTTTCACCACTAATGTCCCGTAAGTATCCTAGAACAAGCTTCTGATAACAGTGTCTGTAATGTGAGCATAATTTTTAGTAACACTGTGATGCAAATTGAAATCACTAAACATCTAATCACAAAAATTTGTGATTGTTTAACTGCAAGTAGCTTTTACAGAACTGCACAGATGTCTACCATGTATCTTTACATAAAAATATCTGTTCAATGGATGCTTGTATGTGTGTAACTTGAAGCAATGGATTAAATCCTTTGAGCTGGTTGTGCCCACCTAGGTCCATGACTAAATTTTTACCCTGTTAGACTTTTTTCCAGGGTCTGAAGCAAAAGCAAGGTTTGGTGGGTTCGTCAAATTTCACCTGACTTCCTGCTTAATTCACTTAAGCATGCTCGTAAAAACCACAAGCTTGATAAAAGACAGCTAGTAGAAGATGTAAACCAAGGTGGAATAATATGGGTCAGATGTTTCTAGGCAGGGAAATTAGACATGTCTACTTTCCTAGAGTGTAACAAAAAATGAGTGTTTCCGTAGTTATTATCCTGCTCTATTAGCGTGTCAAATATTGTGAATATGTGTCATATCATTGCTTTAATTTTGCTTCAATCATAATAATACTGTAGAAGATGCTTTATAACGTTAATTCTTCCGAATGAAGGTACTGTCAAGCTTCTAATTTGAAGCTGTTTACCTAATTATACATAGCCCAAGCTACATGTATATCTGTTACAACAAATGTTGTTTTACAAACATTGGTGACCACACACTTTTTTAAATTATGCATACAACTGTCACAGGCTATGTTAAAATGTCAGTTTTAACTTTTGGGGCAGCAAGTGAATGTGGTAGTACCCCTGACCATCCTTGTTAAGTTATCAATATCAACTCAACATATCTCTTGTGAGTTTTCAACAGTGCTTAATTTCAGTGACGTAGGAAGCAATTTGAAAGTGGGGGGGGGGAAGCAATTTTTGGACTATGCACCTCAACCTACCCCACTGACCAAAAAGTTACATTTTTTATGCTAAATTTTTTTTGCTTTCCTGTAACAAGAAGAAGGATTTTTAAATGAAAAAATTGTATGAAATAAATCATTTTTTCAAATAAACCTGGGCACCGGAGAAGGTAGAATTCTTTGTTCCTTCACTCACTAAAGTATTCATCTACTCACAGACTACTCAACTGACAGGGTTGAAAGGTATCAGATGAAAGTTTTATATGAGAGCACCTACGGTAGGCAAATAGTTCCCTGCCTGAAGTTTTGCCCAAAAGACTATTTAAATGGACCTCCAACTTCAGTTGGCCCAGAGTGTAGAGGAAATTTTGAAAAATAGGACCCCTCAAACAGTTGAAAATGGCATTTCTCATGCTTGAAAGTAGTAACTAAGCAGCAGGGAGGTAAAAAGACTTTTTCAGGGATAATGGGCAAGCACTTGAATTTTCCAAATATTCTTTGAAGTATAAACACCACTGTATTAGAGATGTAATTTGTAATTTGCAGGGGGCTTTGCATTCCTAAATTTTTGCCTTTTTGAAAAAATTTTTGTGGCTATGGAGCTTGTACACATTTTTGGATTCTGGGTTTCTTCTATAGGGAAATTTGAAAAGTTGGGGGTTTACTGATTGAGGAATCTGCACTTCCTATTTTGGCAAATCTAAAATGATTGCTTGGTGATCAGCTGATGATGGTTGTTGCTACATAATAATATCTTGAAGGTCTACGAACTGAGGCTCTCCAATAAAATTTGAAGTTTTCAAAACTTTGTTGTCTATTTAGACAAACTATTTCAATGTTAAGAGCTTGTATTGGAGAAAATTTGGAATTTTATGAGAGAAATTTTATAAAAATAGCTGGGTATGCCAGTGTCACTTGAAGATCTGCATGGTCTCTCAAACATGATGAATTGGTCACAGTAAAATATATACATGGTGCCCTTCCTTGCTCATTACACAATTTGATGATTGACAAACAAAAATACCCCATTAATAGACATTTAATCCTCCTGAAGAAACCTTAGTCACAGCATGCACTGCATGCAGAGGGAGTTTTCATTACAATCCTGCTCAAAGTACCATGTAATTTTTTGCAACTTAAGTGGAACAGAAGCTTGGTGAAGTGATGATAGTAGACCTACAGCGGTGGGTTGGGAAACTTTATACACCTCACTTGGACAATAGATAACTGAGGTTAGAAAATCAACTTTTTTAACTGTATCAAAACAGCAAGAATGGCAAATTTGGATTTTGTCATTTCCAGAGCTTGAAGAAATTAATCAAACTGATTCATGAGACAACACTTATACATGAAGAACTGCATGTTGAAGTGCGCAAAGCACACAAAAAAGTTTTGCCTTTTTGTTTGGAACAATGAATTACAAATTGGGGCTTGTATTGAAGAGAACCCTGAATTTCATGAGAAGGAAGAGTTGGGAATATCACATAAATGAAAAAGGGGTTTTTCTTCCCCCGGAATTG
Organism: Holothuria scabra; assembly: GCA_037179385.1. Lineage (NCBI taxonomy): Eukaryota > Metazoa > Echinodermata > Holothuroidea > Aspidochirotida > Holothuriidae > Holothuria > Holothuria scabra. Next base: position 1,757,578 of record CM074188.1, read on the forward strand.
GGGGGGGGCGGCAAAAGAATGCTTCCGCCACCCGCTCATTTTTTACTGGGCGGGCTGTCACTCCCGCAGTCCCCCACTTCCTACGCCTATGATTATTTCTTTTTAAAATTTTCACATAAGTTTGCTCCATTTATTGATGGATATTTGCCCTGTACATACATAGCATGCTTCAAGACCTTGGAAGCTGATGTGGCTCTCAAACACCACTAATCAGTGGTCTTCTAAACCAATTCATTTTTGTTCTTCCCCCAAGCTTGGAGCAAGCAAAAGTGCCAGGCTGAGTTTCTTTTCCTTTGTGTGTTACTATTGTTCCAATCACACAAAAGACTGTGGACATGCTTCAATAAGCAATCAATTCTGCCTGGAAGCAGAAGAGAGAGCCAACAGGAAGTGTTAGTTCATTGGCAAGATGTGTTTTTCAATAAATTGAAAACCATCATAGCAATTGCCATTATGGCCTTACAGATTTCATCTATGTATGTATATACATAAATGAAATCTGTAAGAAGGCACTGCATGTCTATAACACCAACTATACATCTACTTCAGCTTCATTGTATGCTTCCAGTGTTTTTCAAGATTGACCTTGACCTTTAGTAACCAAACAACACTTGTTAAAGTGTCCATCATTATAGAGTTTAACTTAGTCAATAGGTTTTTTTTACAACTTAAGGACTCACTGATATGCAGATAATTGCCAAAAACTCAGTTTTGGTTATTTGGCCTTTGAACTCTGATCTATGCATTTACAGGTGTTTACTGAGAGATACCAGGTCACCCGTTTTAAATTTAAAAAGCCATTAATTCTAAGTCAAGTCAACAACTTATTTTTTCACAATTGTTGCTATCTTTGATCTCAACCCTTGAATTACAAAAGGTTTACATCATCATAAGCTTCATGAATAATGGCTTAATGACTTAACCCACTGTAAACATTAATGACCCACATGAAATGTTAATGACATAAACCACATTGAATGTTTAGTAAAAAGCTACTTGCGATTAATTCAACCCCCCCTCCTTTCAATGTTTTAATTTTCATGTGAATGATATTAACTGAAAGGTATCAATGATGTATTCACAATTTTACATGATGAATAACCTGCTCATCAAGTGAAAACATGTTGGAACTTTTAGTTTAGTGAGGATTTGTAATAGAACTTTTTGCCAGAGTTAGTCAACGTGCAAAATCAAGATCTTCAACCCTTATTAGCTTTCAAATGGCACAATTTAAATTTCTTTCATCCTTTCTAGATATTGCATGGTGTTCAAGAAATTTTCAATATGATGATAAGCAAGTTTCTATTTAAATTATCTTGTTGATATTTGACACCTCAACTAACATTTTATGAACTCTGAAAGCAAAAGTTAAGGATTTCAGCAATTTTTAACTTGATGGGTTGTATATAACTAGAAGAGAGGCCAGAAAACACTCCCTTGCTGACATACATACACATATACATATACATACTTTTATGCACAGGGCGAACATTAATTAACATCCTAATCATCACTTTGAATGTCTAATGAGACAGGTTATCTCATTTTTCTACATCTTAAAATGTTAAGATGTGCAGATGAAAAATTTCATCCAGAAGTCAACAATTACTTTTTTTGTTCGAAAATTTAACATTTGAAACATTTCAAGTAACAGTGACTTTTCATACTGGGTTCTGTCTCTAATTTAATAGTTACAACCTTTGTTTGTGTATAAAAACTAACTTCAATTCCTGCCCATCAGACAACAGGATCGGCGTTTGCTGGACAGCCATAAGAGGTGGACGTTGTGAGGCCAACATCATGGGTGTCATGCGACAGGACGAATGCTGTGCAACATTTGGCCGTGCTTGGGGTAGTCCGTGTGAACCATGTCCAGCTTCCCGCCCATGTCTTCCTGGTTACATCCCTAGAGTGGGTAGCTGTAAAGGTTGGTTGTTATCAGAGCAGATTTGAATGCTAACTTATCAAAAGTTTGTGGTAGACAAATAGCTTTAAATCTGAATGTGATTCGACTGTGTCTGACAAAGAATCTGGTGACATTTGCTTATTTCAGACAACCTGTTGCATATCAAATAACTTACTTTTAAATAACTCATAAGTGATGTTTTCTGACAAACAGACAGTGCTGTAATCAAGTCACTAGATTAGTGACTCGAGTCACCTGTTTTCAAACTTTAAGGGACTCAAGTCACTGTACTATTTTAATGAAGAAATTGCTCCATAATTCTATCAAGTCACTTTCATTTTGAGAGGAAGTGACTCGAGTTGTGACTTGTTACAACACTGCAAACAGGTGGGGTGGAAAGGAGGGGCCGGCAGGTCCAACTAGTGGACTTTTTAAAATGAAAGCATTATCCTCAAAGTATAGTCTCATATTCTAACAATAATTCACAAGGCATGATAAATCAGTAACATTTGTTTGAGAACAGCATTAAGCTGCGGTTACACTGCATTGATATCCCTTACATTTAATATCCTAGATTCTCCTGTAGCTTGATGGTGCTGTTTTATCAGAATCTAGTGTAGTATTATCTTCAGTTTTTAGGTTAATAACCTCATTTTTGTCAATTTCTCATTTGTAATTATTTTAGAAGCAAAATAGGAAATGAGATTTAATTAATTGCATTGAATATTCTCATCTGACATCCCCTTTTTTGTTTTAAATTTAGATATTGATGAGTGTGCTATCAATCCTATGCTGTGTACCAATGGGAGATGTATCAATACTGACGGATCCTATCAATGTATCTGTAACAATGGTCTCACTCTGGACACATCAGGGACCATGTGTGTTGGTGAGTCTACCCTGCAGACTTTCTGAAAACATTTAAGTAGTAAAACTGAAAAAGAAACCTTGAATTGAAATTGTCTATTTCTCATTTTGACTGTTTTGGAGAAGGCTTTCTTCAAATTGTGTAATATTGAAAGTGCTTTTGAGTATTCTTATTTATTTCAATTGATTTATACAATTTTTCCAACAATTCCAAGTTTGGCAAAAAATCACTAAGTCTTTGAGCTTTTTGGTCTTTTCCAGATGTGCAATCTTACAAGTGCTATTTAGACTATGCTGAAGGACAATGCTTTGAAGCCATTGCTGGAATATATCGCAAATCTATTTGCTGTTGTTCTGTTGGGAGAGCCTATGGTCATGGAACAGGCTGCAATGCTTGTCCAGAATTTGAATCACGTATGTTATGTTTTCTCTCTTTTTTTGGTTGTAATGATCTATTTATTTCTTCATGATGGAAATAAAGTTTATTCAAGAAAAAATAAATATTCTCTTGTACTTATGCTACAGTATTGGCTGAACTAAGCAACAGTTTATTTGCCCTAAGGGGAGATACTGTATAGTTTGTCAACAAATTAATAGCATTAGGTTTGTGTTGTTGCTGCCAGAGGATTCACTCTCCATACTTGTAAAAATTTCGTTTGAGGTCGAAATGCATTCTGAGATTGAAAACCCATAGAAATCAGAATGTTCAGATTTTCTAATGCAATGTATTAGTACTGAGTAATGCCAAAATGATTACAAAATTGCAAAGCAGCAGTAAAATAGTCAAAATCAAAAGTTATAGGAATCTTTTCACACCTGGAAGTGATTATGTTGTGAACATTTAGAACAAAACATAGGTTATCACCCCCTTGACCATTGGGCCCCTTGTAGGTAGCACTTGTGCACTTGCCCCTCACAACAGAACATCTGAAACATGTTCTGTTTTTGAGGTTTTAATGTTGGCAATTCTTAGCTTACCTTTCAAGTTTCAAATATGGGTAGAAATTGTTTATTTAAGTTGAAACTTTAACATACAAGTCTAAGTTAATTTCATTTGGTTTTATATATTTTTATGATCTTTGCGGCAATTTGTACTCTGCGGTTAGCTAGGTTTGTATGAAGGTTTTGCAACAAATAATTTGGTTTTTAAAGTAATCAAAGCATTTTTATATATAAAGGGGGAAATAATGGTAGCTGTTTTAGTCTCTTAAATTGGATTTTCTTACAACCTGAACTTACAAATGAAGTTAAAAAAGTATCACAATTTTACACCTTCACAAGTGAATCAGCTTTGCAGAGTGGCAATTGACCTCGACATGTTCCTTCTTGAGTCATGTGGTAAATAGCTGAAAAGTTCAAAATCTTGGAGGATTAGCATATTATTACAAAGTGAAAGGCATGCTTTTGATAACCCCATCTTTTCTATCATTTTAGCTGAATGGGATGAGTTGTGTTCTCGAGGGAAAGGATTTGCTGATACCAGAGTCACTACTGCACTTATGGATGGATCGATTGTTATTGAAGGTATGTGCATTACTACTGATTCAACAATAATCTGGTGAGTGCAAACAGCAATAATTCTTGACCAGAGAACTGAAAATTCTCCACAGTCAGTTGACTTCTAGACCATCAGTAGCCCCTCTTTGCATGAAATTTCAGCAACCTGCACTAATCAGTGAAAAAGTAAAAGGGGGGAAGTCCCTCCACATTGGTGAGGGGGGAATCCCCCTCATTGGTGAGGTGGGAAGTCCCCCCTCAATCTGTGGCCCTGAAGTTGAAAATTCTTATGTATTAAACCAAAGTAAATGTTTTGTTTTCTACTTTTAGATATCAATGAATGTGTCATCTTTGAGGAGGCCTGTTCAAATGGTGCTTGTATAAACCATGTTGGACACTTTAAATGTGAATGTGATATGGGATATGCTTTAGAATATGACTACACTTGTGTGGGTGAGTTAACTTTTACTTGCACCCCTGCTATCTTTCTTTGTTTTTGCATAGCATTAAATTTTGTGAATTATCAATTCACAGCAATGAGTCTCATGAGAATCTTTTCAGCATCACAGGTAAGTAGCAAATTTAGCTCCAGTAGTCCTATGTATCTCCATTTCTCTTGCCTCTGGTCTGTGCAAACCCTCTGAGTTCTGTGGTTATGGCTTCTAGAAATTCTAAGCTCTTGAGCTGTTGAAGTTGATTTATGTGCACCAAGGAGATTATATTTTGCTGAGACAACTGTATTGTCAGTGACACATTTGGCAAACAGAGTTGTAGCTGAATTGCCTGGTTGAGGTGTGAGGATGTGACACATTTGGCAAACAGAGTTGTAGCTGAATTGCCTGGTTGAGGTGTGAGGATGCGAGTTGTTGGCTGAGTTAGTCAACTCAGAAGACCTATCCAGGTATTTTGTGGTTAGGTCTTTAAGAGCTACCTTTATCAAATGGAAACAAACCTAGCATTAGTTTGTGGTTACTAATGGATACGAGAGGTCACAGGTCATCAAAATACTCTGATCTCAAATGTGTGAAAGGCACTACCCTGCTTTGCTTCACAGATTTCTTATTTGAAGAAGGGGAAGATCATGTAATAGATTATTGCTACTATTCAAATAAATTTAGGTATAAGTAAGATGTATGCTGATCTACTCTCTATTTCAGATAACATACAGAAATAAATGAAATAATAATATCAATAATATCACAGTTAATTATTCTGTTCCTTGAATTTGAACTAAACTTGCATTCCCTCAAAAAGTTTTGGAAAAAGTTTCGCACAAAATATGTGCTCACTGAACCCCTTGAGCAAGTCCATATATTCACACACAAGACCGTCGGACACAGCCATTTACTTTGGTATTTGTTTGTTAAGAAAAGGTAAATTGTGGCCACAATGTAGTCATTGGATACTGATGCAGTTTACTTTGTATGTACATGGTTTCATTAAGTACATGTTCATAGTGCATTGAACAATATTCAAAGTTAAACATGGTTTTTAACCTCTGATTTTTTTCACGAACTCATGCCCATTGACCTAGTTATATTTCACATGTGCAGTAAGAATTATAACAAGGATTATTTAATTCACCAGAAATTCTATTAACTCTTTTATTGCACTCTCCATTCAGGTATTGCTGTAGTATATTGTATGTATTATCTGTCACCTAAATGAAGTGGGCTGCTAATTTAGTGAGATGTTTGTAACATCAATTTTTAAAATACTGCTGTTGTGGTGTGACACAAGGTATACATAAATTAGAGCAGTTTTTGTAAACTTAGCCTGTAGATGACTTTAATTAATCATGTTTTTCAATTACATACCTTGTGGTGTCCTTATGCCCTTATAAATGAAATAATGTGTAATTAAAGATTTGATTCAAGTATTTACCCTGCTGTGGCCTGATATATTGTCATGAGTGACATGCTTCTTTTTTTTTTTTAGATATTGATGAGTGCTCCATCCTGACAGGGGTCTGTGGTAATGGTACCTGTGAGAACCGTCCCGGCACCTTTTTCTGTAACTGTTTTGAAGGTTTTGCGTCATTCAGTGTTATGATGCCAACATGTGAAGGTATATTGATAAAGTGCCAAAGATGACTGGCTTTTTTACAAATACATAAGTGAAGTGGTATGAGTGATGGTATTCACATATTGCAAGAGCTACTAGTGAGGGAGCAGCTCACATGGGATTGGATGGTATGAGCTTTAAGGGAACCAATAGGTATGATTTTGGTGTATTTCTGGGATATTTGTTGTGAGTGGCTCGATGCAAGGGGTGCTTATGCTATCATCTGTGGACCAAATCATTCTTGTAAGGGGATCCCTCTGGCTCATAAAAACATTTTAAACCAGAAAAATTTGGCACTCAATTTCAAAGGGTGTTATACAGATGTAGTGTGCTTCTGGAAGAATGTTACAAGTGTACCAGCATTTGAGGAGAAACTTTCAACTAAAGTCCTCAGAATGTTAGGGAGTATTTATGTCTGCATGGCTTTTCACACATGAACTAGGTAAAAACCAAGTTCAAAAGCAAACTTACTACCAATCACCTTCACCAGCTGACTGAGACTTTTTTGGTGAACATAATTTCAGACTAAGTGTGCCATACAATTCACTAAGCTAGGATGGAATTACAAGTTTTTTGCAAACCCTGTTGCCTGATTTCCTGGCCCCTGGTGGAAATTCCTGTGCCGCAAGAGTTAGTCAAGCCCCAGCAATTATTTCACTGATGTGTTGCCCTAAATCTTGTGAAACCTCTTGGCATAAAGTTCAGAAATGCACTACTGGCCAAGTGTAAAAGTAGTATAGGCCAAATACTTTTATGAGACTTTTGAAGAAATTGTGAGACCCTTTAACTTTTCCTTAGACATTTTGAAAGAAATGTCAGGGGTCTCAGGACCCTTTGCTTTTGGGTCCTAACAAAAACACTAACTTGATTGACATTAATATTAACACTTAATTTGTGTTATTTTAGATTTTCAGTCCTTCTGGTTCATCATTATTTTTCTTTGTTGCCCTTGTGTAGCCTGATAAAAAAAATTTAGGAATAATTCACCTGTTCAATATTTTAGAGACCAAACTTGGATCATAAAAATCTTTTTTTTTTTTCTAATTTTGTGGCTCTGCTTTAATGCTTTTTTACTTTGATGTTGTTATTTACATGATTTATGAAATATTGTGCCATGTCATGTGATAATCTGAATGCATGCTAAATGTTAACTGAAGGACAGTGATGAATTTTTACAGCCGTGCCATGTGCTCTAAATTTTAAATTACTTCCGGCAATTGTTACAGAATCAACTGAGCCGAGAGAAGTTCAAGCATATGCTGTTAAGAGGTGTTTTGGCACAAAATTTCCACCTCCTCCCAAACCACTGGCCTGAATTAACTGACTGGTGGTAATCACTACTGCAACAAATGTAGCCCACTAAAAACAATTGAGAATCCCTACTCTATGCTTCCACTCTATTAGCAGAGAGGCTCATTATGCAGAAATGATAAAAGGGGTTTTTTTTTCCTAAAAAATTATATATATATGTTAAAATAAGATCAAATGTTGGATACACATACATCAATTTTTGTCAGTATCCTGTTAAGTTATTGAAGGTACTGTGCATGTATTACATGTACAGTATGGCCATGTGTGGGAGAACATTTTCTAGTTTAATAACCAGTTTAAAAGAATTGTGTTCTGTATTTCATGCTTAGTCTGAGCTCAGCTATTTGATCATGTAGCATTTTACACGCATGTGACTGTCTTTCAGCCTCCTATACCTATAATATTCCTGCTTGGTGTAAGAGAGAGCTATTAAAAGGGAGGACCCAAACTGTATTAAAATTGTATCAGAAACCAAACTTGAAATTGAACCTCACCTGAGCTGTACTTTACTATCTAGCTGGAACTATATATCATATCCATGTTGGTGTGTTCTTAAACGTGATCTAAATATCCATCAATTTAATATTTCATAAGTACAAAAATTTCAGGAATCTCACTCTTTTTGTATTAAATTATCTGGTCTGTGTGACTTTGCATTGAGAACAATTATGAATGTTTGGGTAATTCACATTCATGCAGTTTTATTGATCAAAGTTATTAAATTTTAATTCATATTTCTGATTGTTGAAACTACCACAAGCACATCTCGTAATCAAGCGCTTAAGTTTTCTGGGGACAACAAATATTATGTTATTCCATTTTGTTTTTCCCTCGTCAAATATGTAGTTTATAAGTAATATTTATATTAATCAGAGTTTTCACCTTTCCCTCACCATTGCACCTTACATACAGCTTTTACACAAAAAAACAAAATCTTGCAAAATACCCTTTAAGTAGATATCAGATGTTTAAAACCCTTGCAATTTGTGTTGTAGCATCAAGATACTTACCTTGCAGTGTGGTTAGATAGGGTGTTATAGACAAATCCGAACAGATTGCAATGGTCTGATTTTTGTTGGCCATTACTGGGGTCCATCACCTTTAATCCAAAACTCTTACCCCAAACTACAATTTTGGTACAGGGGTACAGAAATTCTCAATTGGCTCAGCTCTTTGATTGACAGCTAATTCAAACAATGCAGAGTACCAAAGCTTATATTACACAGCATGAATGGTACTGAGATTGTTTTGATGATATAAATTGAGTTTTTCTATACTCACCTTGAAGCAATAAACTGAGACTATATCTGGATGAGGATGAATTTCAGACAATTGTGGGAGGGACCTCAATAAGAAGGTCAGGAGAATTGGTACTGTTTGGGGTGAGAGAACTGGACCTTTAACTTTCCTCCCTTACCTGTTTCATGGATGGTTGTACAATGGAGTGCATCTTCATTTTCTCAACTTCACTGAATACGAGGATTTGAAATGCCCGTAGACAATAAATGAAGACCATTTAAGGCTGATGGACCTGACTTATGGCTGCCTACAGTCACTAAAAACAAGCGCTAACTGGATTCGTCTATATCCAAACTTGCAATCTTCTGGATCAATCTTTTGTTGTTTTAATAGTACACGTGCGAAGTTTAATCAGAGTATAAAATATCCAGCATGGAAGTTTTCAGCAACTGTAAGATTCAAAATCAATATTTGTCTGTGCTAAGAAGTATTCTCAAGTCAAGAAATTCAACTTTTGAAGTGTGATGTTATGGAGTTTTGCCAAGATTTTCATTTGTTTAAAAACTTTTTTTCATTCCCACAACAGATATCAATGAATGTGTAACCATGCCAAACGTTTGTCGCGGTGGATACTGTCAGAATACATACGGCAGCTTCAAGTGTATTTGTCCAACTGGTCAAGAACTAACCTCTGATGGAATGGCTTGTAAAGGTAAGCGTTATTTGGACTTTTTAGTTAAAAAATAGTATTCCTGATAAATATAGATACCCTAGTGAAAAATGGGAAGATTCAGGAGAATATGGATGGGTTTTCATGGTACATCTTATGAACACTTTTTATGGGAGAAATTTTTCTCATTGGAAAAACTTGGGAGGTAAAGAAGGTAGGAATGCTTAAGTGAGCAATTAACCAACTACTTCACCTTGAAGTGGATGTTTATCACAGGTCTCAATTAATTTGCTTCTGCTGGTGAGGGACTGTTTTTGCTGCTTCTTTCAAAGAATGCAGAAACCATGAAGGTAACCATGAAGGTTTTAATGGTTTCTGTACTATAATGGAATAGTCCAAACAGCAAGTTTGTAATGTTCATTTGTCCTTGACAATTTTTATTGGCAGAATGACTTCGGAAGCAATTATTCAAAAGCAGTAATTTCATCCAATTTAACACTGGATATGGATTTGTAACCTGGTAGATAAATACTGGTATAATACCAGTTGGCTGTTGAATGCAAGAAGGGGAGTAACAAGCTCTAGTAATGTAGACTTGAAGGTATTGTTGTCATCACCTTCAGATGCATTTTTAAAGTATTTTCTTTTTTTTTGCACTCCAGATATTGATGAATGTTCTTCCAATCTTGGTGTTTGCTCTAATGGGGAGTGCAATAACTTGCTAGGAACCTACAGATGTATGTGCGATGAAGGCTTCAGACCCACTGTCAATTTCTTAGCTTGTGAAGGTCAGTTCCAAAGCCATTTTTCATTTATGTGTTTTTTTTTTAATCTTATGGGAGCTTTATATCATAGTGTAACGAATATGGTGGGTTGCTTCAAGGATGGGTAGCGTGAGGCCAGCAGGGTGGGGATCTTGGCCTGAGTTGTTGTATTTTGATCAGCCAGAAACAGGAACGCCGGAAAAATGACTCCAGAGAGTGATATACGGTTGGTATGTATATTCTTGAAAACTTAATTTCACAAAAAAGTAATGAAGGCTATTCCTTAAAAAGCACGGTGAAAACTCCTCGGAAACTTAAAACCTGCCAGATGGAGATAAAAGTTGGTAAAAGATAAAAGTCCTCCTTGTCTCTACTTAAACACGTCTTTACTAGACACCGGCTAACTGCTTTCTCCCCGAGTTGTTTACGACTTCCCCTTAAAAACCAAACCTTAACAATACAGTTTAACCTCTGGGCCAGAGACACCCAGACGAGTACACAATACATCCAATTAGTGTGCCCATTCAAGCCTTGTGATGCAAGGAGCACTTATCTGGGGCTTACGCTATCACATGGCCAGTACACGTGAGTTGAATAAAAGGCGACCATGACTGACAGGAATAGAAGAATTGCCCAAGTACAAAAATAACTTAATCCCCTTGGCAAACAAATTTAAGTAAGAAAACAACCCACTCCCAGGGTAAAACTGGCCTGCACAGACTGACAAACAACATCTGACATACAGACCGTGACAACTTGCAAGTAGTATGTAACAAGCAAAACTTAAAATAACAAAATAACAAGGTCTCTTAGCCCACCGTTACACAAGCAATGCACAGTTTCACTTCCCTTGTGATATAAATCATATGCATTACTTTATCTTAAATATAAAAAATTGTGACACACCAATTTAATTTGTACTGTATGGCATCAGATCTGAAAAATTGGATGAATGTCAAATACTCTATTATTTCTAAATATCATTGAGATATCTTCAAAAAGTTCCAAGAATTACAGACTGTGCTCGGAGAAGGGTAATAAAATGTTCTCATCACAGGGAACTTGACATATTGACAGGGATGGTCTACAGATGGGTAATTCTGGGACCAATCAAAGTGTGGAAAAGTTTTTGTGACATGTTTTTAGGCCATCAGAAAATTTTTCCTGCACTTGCTGTGCTATATTGTGCTGTATTCCTCTCTGTTAAGAGCAAACATATTCATCCCAAACTTATTTTGAAACAACAGCTAAATCTCGAAATATTCTCTTCCAAGCATCTTTTATAATATTTTAGGATTTCAATATTGCTTCAGTATTTTATATTCAAGATAAACCAATTAGCAACTCCTAGTAAAATAGAAAAGATACTGTCACATGACTCTCAGGAACCAATCATGAAGGAAGACAGTGTACTACTTTACTTCAGGTTGGACTGACTGCATTTCCCATCTAAGTGTTAAAATTAATTTTTTTAGTCTTGCAAGAAATGATTATTTTCTGAGCCCTTCAACCAGTCTCTCTCATTTTCTGCCTGCAGTTCTTATCTCTCTCTTGCTTAATCTGCTCACACAAATTTATTCTTTGATTTTTGATGGCCATGCAGCTTGTGTATCAAAGCCCAATAACAACTCATGCTGGAGATGAGAACTTTGAGTAAAAATGATCCGTCAAAAGACAGATTAAGTGTACACAAATTGGAAACCACAAATTGTGACGTTCTGTAAGGGGCTATTTTTGGCATGGTGGAATATAATAGCATGATGCACAGAGAAACATTGAGGTTGAAAGTAAAGTCTAGATGGATGTAATCAATGAATACATATGTTTGCAGTTATCTAATCAAAATACTATGTTTGCTTTCCAGATATGAATGAATGTGACATGCATAAAGGTGGTTGTGATCAGGTCTGTGTCAACACTATAGGTAGTTTTCATTGTGAGTGTGAGGAGGGCTACTCTTTGATGGGAGATGGAACAACATGCAGAGGTAAAGCACTCCAAGAAATAAACAACAATTGTTTGTGCATTAGCACATGTCAATTTACAATGGAAGCTATAATGCAAGTGAGAGCAAAGTGAATCTAGCTATAGCATTATCCCTAAAGTGTGCATTATTCTGTTTTGTATAGCACCTCCTTAATTTCTCTACATTTGATTGGAGGATTGGTAGTCACATGCCTGTAGTTGACCCCCCCCCCCCCACACCATCACATGATCATTTCGTGTATAGTGCAATAGTAGTCCCCATAGTTCAATAGTAAGAGGGCTAAGAGTGCAATAGTAGGCTAAGCATGCGATTGAATTATTTCATTTGTTGAAAGATTGAACCTTCTAGTCAACTTGACTTTGCCTCGTTGAATAGAAGTTCAATCTTTCAACTCATGAAATAATTCAGTGCTATCGCACTCATATACTTTCATTATTTGTATACTAATACACATGTCCAGAGATATTTAAGCTTATTCATAAATTCACACCATGTATCAATTGAAAAAAGATGCCGAAGGTATAATACTGCAGCTGTAAACAGCCATATTGAAAAAAGTACAACCCAAAGTAAAATGGAGTAATCTATTAGATGAGTGTATTTCATCCATAACAGTAAGTTTATCATGGGATAATGCACAGTCACATGACAGTTACAGACTAAACTTTATGTAGGATATAACAAAAATAGGAATGAATGTTGTGTAAGGTTTGTTGTTTTCTTTCTTTCACTTCTTTTTTTGATGTGGCTTTGTTAGTTAGTAGTTTGTTTAAAGTACATAGAGTCATAAAATTCTAAACGAGAAATAATGATATAATTTAAGATGTCATCAAATAATGGTAACATTTTGCCATTAAGGAAGGGATTGCAGCTATTTATTGAGTGCAAGAAAAGTTTAAATTGGCGTGAAGGAAGCTTGGGAATAACTGTAATATCGCCTACTTAGGTTTTTTGAAATCATAAAAATGGAATGATTTTTAGGTGTAATTTGTATTTGTACTTACAGTTCTTGGGCAGCCTCTTATCAATAAATTTAAAGTAGACTTTCAATAAAAGTTTGGTCATGAAAACACAGAGGAGTAATTCAGATGAATGAGAAAAGAAGACACTGTGAACCTCTTGTGATATTATTCTTTTAAACATTGATCCCTGGTCAAGCTAATCTGAATCATTTGGATGGCCAATAAGGTCATGTTTGTGCACCTCAGACACAAGATGGGCTAATCTTTCCACTCCATTTTTTCGAAGTGCATTTTGTGCTGGTCTTCTAGTCTTAGTAACTACCATATTGCATTTATATCTCATATCCTTTCCTCTGGAAGTTTCAGATGTGATGCTAGAGTTAATTTTGATTGAAGGCTTGATGGAAATTTTATGAAAGTGATGAGTAATATGTGACATTTCTTTTTTGCCACAGATAGGGATGAGTGCGTTGAAAACCCAGCAATCTGTGGTGGGGGACAATGCACCAATGAGGTCGGAGCTTACAGATGTGTTTGCGATGAAGGCTTTATTCCATCCTCAGACTTTAAAATGTGTCTTGGTAACTTTTATTTACTTTTTTTTAATAGTTTAAATGGGTTTTTTTTTTATTAAGAGGCTTATGGAAAAACAATGTATTTTGCAACAAGTTGTTCTTTAAGTAAAGGTCTGATTAGTAGTTTAAGTAATCATTTTCCTTAAAATGTCAAAAGCTCGTTTATGTCTAAAAGACTTCTACAACTTAAAACTATCTTAATTTCAAATCAGTGTTTGTTTTGAATTTTGTTTATTTGTCTTTGGTTTTCTTGCATTAACACGCACCTTATACTTGATCCATTGATTTTAGTGGAGGGCAAAGGTTGCTAGGAAACACCAGAAGTCAAAAAAGCATAAACTTGGAAAGTAGTTTTTGCATATGATATTTCAAGATGGTCAGTCTTGTTAAATCTCATATTTTGCAGTTTGATACCTTTTTTGAGTAGATGATTCCTACTAAGGTGTGGGCCGAAAGTCATCTGAAACCAGCAGATGTCAAACTTAAGAATTGAGTAGATGGTTCTTATGAGGGTCAAATATCATGTCAAACAAATCACCACAGTCCAAACTGTGAAACCCTGTCATACAAAAGTATTTAAAGAAGAAAAGTTTGTGTGAATTACATGTCAAATTGAAGTTATTGTTACAAAATAATATCATAGTGGGATAGAAATCTGTAAACCTTTCAAATTTTTAGTCTTATCTCTATTTCTAGATTTAATGATTTATGTCAAAATATTTTGTTTCTCTACAGATGTCAATGAATGCATACAAAACCAGAACATATGTAATTTTGGTGCCTGTGAAAATATTGCAGGAGGCTACATATGTTCATGTGACTTTGGATTTTCTGAGAAAGATGGAGGACAGGGCTGCACAGGTATGCAATAAAATACATCCACAGTTTATGATTGGAAATCAAACCATCATCACTACCATTACAACCTTTGGTGGTGTGAAATAAGTATACATTTCCTATGATTATCACCAGTGTTAGATAATTAGTGTAGCAGTATGGAGGTCTTGAGTAGCCAGAGACAAAAAACTTGTTCTGAGTTCCACTCGATTTTAGATGGTTTATTAGTTGATTTCTAAAAAAGATCAAGTTTTAATTATTCTGCCGGCCTAATATGACTACTGAAATATACACAACTACATGCTTATTGATGTCTGATGCACAAGCATCCAGCTCGCCGGCTCGGTCTTGGGAACCTTGTGCGAGATCCAAACACCTGCAGTCCCCTGATTGGTCAAAAGTTATGGCGCACCAATGTAAATGAGTATGCTAGTATGAATGACCAATGAGGCAGCTGCAAAGGGTGAAATTGGCTACGCTTTGGAAATATGGGCTACAGCATGCACATGAAACTACAGGGGATGTAATATGTCACGTCCACCTGTAACACATGACGGGAAGCAGGAAGTGCCCTGGGAATCTACAATCTTGGACAAAACTCCTTGGGACACCCCCGCTCCCTTTTTCAATGTTGACCACAGTTAGCCTATTCACAGCATACAGTCACTCTTTCAGCGCAACATTGAAAGGGGGAGAGGGGGAGGGGGATTCATGCAAGCCATTGAACTGAAATTCAAGAATATTATGTCAAAGTGTCCCAACACTTTTGTCCAAGATTATCTGAGAATTTTGAGAAGTTAGAACTACTTGCGTCACACAGTAGAAAGTGTCACTTTGTCTTGATGGGTTGATTAATTGCAAAAGGGAATAAATTTAAGGGCCTGATCGTTCAGGTAGCTGTTCTCAACAGTGACCTGTTTTTGGTTTACACTGTCTTAGCAGGTAAAAATAAAAAGAGTATTGAAAAGATGTTCGTGTTTATGTATTTAAATTTGTTCCAAACAGTGACGTGTTACCTGATAAGTGCATTTTGGAGAACAGAGGCACTGTTGTATCCCGCCTATTACTTCATTTTAAAGTAATTTACCGTGTTCTCTCTCTCTCTCTCTCAAATAAAAAAAAAAAAATATGCCGTACATGCAAACTTGATGAGACCAGCAGTGAAAGATAAGTTTAATGAAATGGTCTACCATTTATTTTGAAAGCAAATTTGGAAAGGAAATGCAATGAAATTGCTTCGGTTTGAAGAGGGAAAAAAGCATGTGTAACCAGTGTCACATAATGTGAAAATGGAGTCACAGGAGTGCAATTTGCTTCAAAATATGCCAAAAACCAGCATTAACTAACGATCTACCATCTTTGTAATTAAAAGCTTGGCTCTCAGATGTGCTTTTAACATTTCATGGTAGATTGAAGCGCTCTTTTAGTTAATATCTCGTCTCCTTACCACCAGTTTGCAATAGTAGTCACACTTTTCTATCATGGAAGAAATTGTTTTGGTTATGTGTATATATACATAGTATCTATCGGAATAGAATGCATCCTGGCGATTACCCCGGTCTTAAAGATATTCAAAAGTCTCCTTCCATATTTCAAATGTTAAGTCATTGGCTCTAAAATTGCCTCCTCCAAGTTTAAACATGTTTTTTTTTAGTTGAGTTTGCATCTGGATTATGAGGTGGAATTGGTAGGCATTCTGCCGGTACCTCCGCCCATGGATTATGAGCTGAAAATTCCCTGCGAATTCCTGCAACAGTCTTTTCTTTATTATCTTCTCAATTCTAAATAAATGTAAACAAATGAATCAAACAACACATTGAAACAACTCTTTATGCTACTTTCATGATGCTAAAATCCTCAGGCCTGTAAGTCGGCCCGAAAAATTAACCATTATCTATTGAATTTGTTCTCGTAAATAATACGCGTGGAGCTCAGACAATCTTGGACAAAACTCCTTGGGACATCCCCACTCCCCTTCGCAATGTTGACCACAGTTGGCCTATTCACGGCATACAGTCACTCTTTCAGCGCAACATTGAAAGGGGGAGCGGGGGAGGGGGATTCATGTAAGCCATTGAACTGAAATTCAAGAATATTATGTCAAAGTGTCCCAACAGGTTTGTCCAAGATTGTAGAACAATAGGAAGGGAGAGTTACTCAAAAACAACAAGATGGCGTCTGCTAAAGGTCATGGAGAGTGCACCATACTACATGACACCAGGTTCCTGCAGTCATGGATAACCAAGAAGAGTCATGAATATTTGAAAAATTATTTCAATACTTGGAAAAGTCTTGAAATTCAGGGAAATTGTGTGAAGTCATACAAAAAGTCATGGACATTTTTACAAATGTAGATTGTTCAACTTTTACTTGTAATATTAGCCTCTCACCCACAATATCAAATTATATTTACGATTGTCTCCAGTTTAGATTTTGTGATTTTTAAAAAAAAAAATATCAAGAGGAAGGTCATTAATTCTCTATTTGGTCCTGGGAAACTTTTTGAAAGGTCATGAACATTGAATCCCCAGAAAGTGTTGAATTTGGGTTGACATGGTATCATTTCTTCTTATGTGGCTAACGATATTTTTGCAGTGTCTACTTTCATTGTTATTCTCTCAGTGACTTTGCTTATCACTAAATTTCGGGAAAAATATACTGTTTAATGAGCATTTCAAGTGATCTGTGTGTCACATAACATTATGGGTCATATAGCTATTATGTATGTCAAGTCCCGATCCTTGATTCAATTAGGGCAGTTGATTTGATTTCTTATAGATGATGACGAGTGTGCTATGGGCATCCACAATTGTGCAATCAATACTGTATGTAAGAATACTCCTGGTGCCTTCTTGTGTGAATGTGCTCCTGGTTTTATCCCAGATGGTGATTCCTGTATTGGTAAGTATATCAACCAAAGAAATCAAAGTTAATAACACCTTATCATTTCACAGCTATGTGCAATGTCTAACTATACCTTCAGTTATTAATGTGAACCCTTCTAACTAACCCTTACAACAAAGATACCCAATGTATCTTGTGTTGACCTGTTTACCTAGCCATCACAAGAAGCAATTTTTAATTTTCACATAAAATAGAGAGATCCTATGGAAAGCAGGGCATGTCACAATTCCCAGACAACATTATTTTGGAATAAGTAGCCTCAGTGTAAATACTGTCATCCATTTAGAATCTTTTTGTTTTGCCTGGAACTGCTTTGGCAGTTAGATAAAAATTTGGTTCATGCATGTGCCTTTTGTATCCAGTGTAAGCAAATTGTCTGTGCACGGAATCAAAGTACAGCTTTTTTCCAAGAAAAATGTAAAAAAAGGAAGGGGCATAAAACTAGGAGGAAAGGAATTTAGGATTAGTCAGAAGGCTCACTGCAAAACTAGCTGTATTTTTAGTCCTGCATTTGCATCATTTCATTAAGATTTTTATTGTTCCTTGGTTTGTTAATTGCAAAGTGCTATTGTTTGTTATGGCAAGTAGAGGACTCAGAGCACAGTTCAAGTTTTAGTATAAGAGGTTGAATAACATTTATGAAAGCAGAGAGGATAGACTAATTATTCCAAATATTCAAAGTTTTTTGTTTGATGGTCAATTCAATTTGCAAATCAGTAAGTCTGACCATGCACAGCTGTATCAAGAGGGTACAGTCTGTTTGGTATTGCATTTACAATATGTTAATGTTACCTTTAATTAGGTTTTTAAAAGGGAGCTTGAATAGTAGTAATCCTGTATATTTGAGGTACTATGTATACAAAAGGGTGTTGTTTCCTGGTTTTGTTAGAGGTATCTGTATGTAAAATGATGTTACTATTTATAGTTGGGGGCAAACATGGCAGAATTTTGCTTGCTACAATAATTCCTTGTCACACTCAAACTTTGAGTCAATTGTAGCAACCCTCAATTTGTCATAACATTACTATACATACAGTAATGTTTTTAACATATCCACTGTATCTTAATTGTCATAATTACATTTTATTTTTGGAATGTTTGTTCTACAAAGAATAATATTCCAGTTTTATTTAGTTTTAAATTTAATTGAAGAAAAAAATTAGCGTAAAACCAATAATTATAGAAAACCTGTAATGGTTTGGTTGCATTTTTTTCACCATAGATGTTGACGAATGTGAAAGCCGTACAGATGACTGCAATATAAATGCTCAGTGTGTAAACACTGATGGTTCATTCCAGTGTCAGTGTCTGACTGGTTTTATTGGTGATGGTAGAGATTGCCAAGGTAGGTTTACCCGAATAATTGAAAACTCCTTTACAGAAACATTTTACAGAATTAGTTAGGGAAAATATCAGTGGCAAGGCATCTATGCGATATTCAAAGATGAAAGAGTTTAGGAAAGTTCCCGTTGCAGAATATTTGAGTTCTTGGTCAAAATTTTAAGGAAACCAATATTACTTGACAAAATTTTTTTCTGTGGTAACCATGGTTGTGGACTGAGTGACTGTGGATTAGGATCAAATAATGCATGTCATGTGACCACCAGTGCTCCAATCAGATGTATGGGAATTAATAAGGTGTCATGTAATACATGATGATCATTAAAAGGATGTCTCAAACTTATGAAAAGTTGAAAGTATTTTGAATTTTCTCTTTGCTTTATTTGTTGAATATCAGAAAATAGGACATTTTCAGAAAGTCCATCATCCCAAAATGGGTGAGCAAATTGACTTCTAGGGAAAGAGTTTTTGGTTTGGGTGGTTTAGGTAGGGTGGTGAATTTGAAGACTTTAGAGGGCCTGTAGCAAAAATAAGATAAGTTACAGATTGTTTGCAGTTTGGGTGATCTAAGTTGGGGTAATGTGGAAAAGATCAAGGCTATTCAGGCCCTGTAACAAAAATGAAATAAGTTACAGATTGTTTGCAGTTTGGGTGATCTAAGTTGGGGTAATGTGGAGAAGATCAAGGCTATTCAGGCCCTGTAACAAAAATGAAATAAGTTACAGATTGTTTGGACAGACTAGAGGAGGAATTAAATCTTTGCAGAGCAGTTTGGTCCAGATAAAGATGTAAGGTAGCTTTTGGAGAAGAAGTGTTTTTATCAAATCGATTTTTAACTGCAAAATGAAACAAGTCAACAGTCATTTGTGTCTTAAAATAAGCAAACAATTTTCCTTTTCTGTCTTTGTCATATAAATTTGACCATTATGAACAGAAAACAAAAAATTATGGAGAAGTTAGACAAAACAAGCATTCACTTAAAGTAGTAATCAATGTCTTTTGGCAAGAGTTCAAATATTTTGAAGTAAAATGTTTATTTCAAGTTTGTCAAAATGAAACTGCAACCTGAAAGATTTTTGAAGAACTTTCTTTTTTATTGTAGACTTCGATGAGTGCATGCACAACCAGAATCTCTGTCAGAACGGTCAGTGCTTGAACAGTGCCGGCGGCTATGATTGCGAATGTGATGTTGGATTCATAAGCAATGAAGAAAGGGATAGGTGTGATGGTAATGTAGCCTATCATAGTCTTGTTATCCTCAGGTTAAGTACTGTAATGTGTTGGAGTTTATCATGCCACGAAGTAGCCCCTTACAGAAATGTACACTTCTAAAACCCTGATCTATAGGTTTTTGATCAGGTTTTTTGGCACAACGTTTATTTAGGAGTTTAAACTTCCCGCACACTGCAAAGATGCCTATCACGCTTGAGTGCACAAGCTGCATGGCCATGCATGATCGCTCTTTATTGTTAGAGAAACTCACACACTTCTTAAATTCAGATCAATGGGCCTTTGATTGATTTTGAGCAGAACATTTATATTTGAGTTCCCACCTCCAGTAGTGCATCGATGCACAATTTCTGTCTGGAACTCTAGAGGGCTGTGTCTGACATGTTTTCACTGTTAAATAGCTAGTATAAAAGACATTTACACAAGGTCATAGAGGGAGAAAAGCTTATGTGAGAAGTGTCCCTTAACAAAAGTCAGTCATAACACAAAACAACAAAAGGAACAAAGAAAAGTCAAAACCACCTAGGAAGAATAGTTGCTGTGCTGATGGGATTTAAGTTAAGTTGTGAAACAAACTATGGATTAAGCATCTTTCAAGGTTGTGTTTAGTCAACAAATTCATTTTACTGACTGGTTTTTATGGAGAGACAGCATGAAATTTCTGTGCTGGAAGAAATTGTACAAAGATGATCAGAGAAACATGTGTTATGAGAACGAATGAAAGAGCTTTCTTTTGAATAATGTGGAATTGGTTAAAGAAGAGGGAAAGGGCATTTCCCCAGGTAATGTTACAATAAAAAATTTCAGAATGGAGAAGGGGGTCATAATGTTTTAGGGTATCAGAGGTCACAAATTAACAAATTTTATAGAAGATCCAGTAACCTTAGATAAATTATAACAAAAATACGTAATGTGATTTTTTTCATGATAGATGGAAATTTAAGTAAATACTGAGAAACTTAGTTTGATCTACTAAATGAATTTCATTTTAAATTAAATGTATGTCAATATTATCAACTTGTTAGTTCTAAACCATGTAGAAACACAATTTGACTTAGCGTTAATAATACCAGAAAGAGAATGAATGCCATTGAGTTTCATGCAGGTACCAATTTTATTTTTGCTGGATTGGTAAAACAAAGATTAATTTGAAATTTTCCTTGTAAAACCTGCTTAAACATCTTGCCAATGAATCATTCACTTTGTTTGTTGACTTACATCACTTGATCAATGATAACTGCTAATTCTAATGGACTAATTTGATTGTTTTGGACTCAACTTGATGTAGATAAGCACTGTTTCACTAAGTGCTGCTAAATTGACTCACCTTGTTTGCTGACTCATTACAGCTCTGAGGAGCAGGTGATCTTGTTAAGACTGGCTATTGCTTTGCCCTATTAAATGCCTGACTCAGAGGCGAGATACTGTTGTTACACATTCAAGGTAGAGTGTTGCTTGCTGGACCAATTGCATGGTCAAGTGGTTAGAGCATCTGACTTGCAGTCTGGAAGTCTGGAGTTGGAGTTCTAGTGTTTGTGCTAAGGGCTCAGCATAAGCGATGGAGTATGGAAAACAAGCCAGTGAGCCACAACTTGAAAAAGGCCATGGCCAGCCCAAATTGAACGTATTGGTTCGAGACTGAGTTGTAAAATCCGTCTAACTGACTGCTTGCTGGTTAGGCAGTATTAAATGTCCATCAAATGTCACGGATAGAGAGAATGTAAGATATGTTTTACACTGTAATTAGTATTGCCATGGCAACTATTATTGTTTTTTAAGTGGTTATGTAAGAAATTCTGTGTTTTTCAAACAGATATTGATGAATGCAATCAATTTGATAACATCTGCATCTTTGGATCATGTGTGAACTTTCCTGGAGGATTTAGATGTGAATGTAACGACGGATTCGAGCAAGATGGCCAAGGAGCTAATTGCACAGGTATTAATGCTATCAAGATTTAACAGTTGGTAATTGCTCAATAGCAATGCATCTTGGGAATGGGTCAAAGGTGAAGTTGTATCTCTCTTTGTTCAAGGCAGTTGTCCATTTATAACCTTCTCAAATTTGCACACTTTTACAAGTGCAGTCAATTGTAGAAATATTACACATATGGAACAGACTAGTGTAGCTATTGGCATTCACACACCAGCAAAGTGGTCATAAAGGTACATTTGACCTTTTGACCTAGATGGAAATACCAAATTTCCCAACTGGTCTGTTCTTGCTCTGAATTTCAGATATATTTACAAAAAACAAAATGAATGTGACATAACATTCCCATGAAACCTAGCAAGTCAAACTCACTGAAATATAGGTCTTTGTTGATTATAACCTGTCTATCCAGTTTCTCATTTTACTAAAATAATTACGTTGGTAATAATTCTATAGGCTAGTCCCTCACAGTTATGTTTCTGCTCACTCATACATGTGATAAATGATAAGTCAATGTCATTTAAAGGGAATTTCAAGCTTAGAAAATGCCACCAACGTGGGTAATATGAGACCTTTAATTGATTGTATTAGAAGAAATTATTTTCTCTTGACATAAAGTAAGCATTGTAAACTGTGTTTGTGTGCAACATGCTTTGCATGGTCATGTAAAAGGGATGCATACTGTGATGTACACCCAACAGTTTTCATTTGTGTAAGTATTTCCCAAGGATTTATTGAAATGCATGGGAATATACCATACATATGAAGGCTTGTGTGGATACATCATACAAGCTTTGCATGATTATATTAAAGGGAATCATACTATGATGTCCACCCAGCAGTCTTCATTTGTGTAAGTATTTCCCAAGGAGTTATTGAAATGCATGGGAATATACCATACAAATGAAGGTTTGTGTGGATACATCATACGAGCTTTGCATGATCATATAAAAGGGAATGTTCGTCATATGAGGGTTAAAAGTAAATTTTGGAACCAATAGGTCTGAAGTTTGACTCCTGGCTAGGTTATACGGGCTGAAAAACAGGAACCTCACTGTCATTGTACTTGGTGCTCAGGATAAACAATGGAGTAGGAAAAAGAAAAACAAGCCAGTGAGCCATACCTAAAAAAAAGCCATGTTGGGCTTGACATATTGCCAGTCAGTTAGAAATTGAGCTGTAAAACGTTATTTAACTCACTAAGGAATTTTCCTTGTTTTATCTAGATACTAATGAGTGCGAGAATCTGGATGTGTATTGCAAGAATGGCAACTGTACCAATTTAATGGGCAGTTACACCTGTGAATGTCCTCCGGAGTACACACTCTCTGCTGGGGGCACCAGATGTTATGGTTAGTCTGACTTATTTCCTCATCGATATTTAACTTTCATAATTTCTTTTGATATAAATTACCTTTACTTTTGACATCTTTACAACTTTGACAACATTTGCAAGAAGTTGTTTCATACTTACTATAGTTTTAATACAAATTCATGTCAAGGGTGGACCCAACATTGTCATGCTCTTATGCTAACTGGAAGTAAATGTAGAATTATTAATATTAGTTCTTTTTATGCCAACACAGGAATGCAGAAAAGTAGAGAGAATTTTATTAATTTCAGAATAAATGCTTTCAGGCATGGTTAATATTTGAAATTTATTTTTTTTGCCCAGCCTATAGCCTACACCCATTTTTGATATTACTTCTTTTCACTGTGTGTTGCCAAATGCCTGAAAACCTTTTTATGCATCATATCCTTGATACCAATGAGTCTGGCCCAGTAATCATTATGAGGAGTTTATTCCATGGAAGATGCAGTCTTTAAGTAAAAGTTTAACCTCGTCAGCCTTAAATCTGTCTAGTTCAACTGGTGTAAATTTATCATGATCTCTGGCTTACTTAACAATTTATATTTTGATTGTTCTTATGGCATTATTATTACAGGATAAATAGAATCTCCTTTTCTAGTTTTGAATGATCATGTATTCCTAATTGAACAAGTGAAATTTCTAGTCATGGAATGTTGTTCATTGACAGTTTTTTTTAAAGAACTTTTAAATCAAAACATGCTATTAGCCCAACCATTTATTTTTATGGTACAGATTTAAGGCGTGGCATGTGTTATGCAAAAGTGATGGATTCAGACAGAGGTGACAGTGCTTCTATGTGTGTTGGTCTCCTTAGTGGAGATGTTTCAAGATTCCAGTGTTGCTGTTTGGTAGGTCAAGGTTGGGGTGATCCTTGTTTGCCTTGTCCAGAGAAAAATACCAGTAAGTATTATTGATACCACCAGTAATCAAAGATGTAAGAATTCAGAAAATTTAGTGTCTTAAGCAAAACTCTCAGGTGATCCATTTTGCTTGACTAAAAATTTAGCTGTGGTCATTGTTGTTGAAATAGCCAAGTGTAGGGTAGTTTAATGGCAGTTTGGAATCTTTTTCTCCAAAAATGTAATTGTCCTTAATGAAAATGCTTCAAAAACAGAAAAAATGGCACCATTTTGCAAGTAGGAACCCTGTCTGAAATTGAAAAGGGGAGCATTACCCTAGACCTCATTTTAGACCAAAATAAAAAAAATTTCAGGAAATGGATCAATTTTTCACATATATCTTAGAGTACTTAAAATGATGTGTTACTGAAGTTTGGGTAGGAACGTAAGTTACTTTTGTTTTTCTTTTTGTTTATTCAGTTGAGCGCTTCATGTGTATGTCATAGCTTAATGTAGTGTACAGAATATATCTTGAGGGGATAGAATGGGCACAGAATCAGCACTGGTCCTTGGAGACAGTGTGCCCTGACAGGAAAAAAACCAATTAAATTATTGGAAAAAGATAAACAATTTTACAAGCAGAACAGGGGGCAGCATAATGTCCAAATCTCTTTAGTGAATACTGGCTGTGTTATTGATCTGTGATTAATGATGCAAGAAGAGTGTCTTTTATGAGTGTAATTTGGTAAATTCTGTATCCCAGTTGGCCAGGTATTCCAAGA
Source organism: Holothuria scabra (assembly GCA_037179385.1). Lineage (NCBI taxonomy): Eukaryota > Metazoa > Echinodermata > Holothuroidea > Aspidochirotida > Holothuriidae > Holothuria > Holothuria scabra. The sequence goes on from CM074188.1 coordinate 1,782,658, forward strand.
AGTGACCAGATTTGGCCCATGGGTTATGGCTCCCCTCACCCATAATGAAAGAAAAGATACTTTCACTTACAGCAAAAAAAATAACAAAATAAAAGAGCATTTCATTTCACTGAGTAAGGATGTCAAGACAGACAGGTAGAAGTATTTATGCGTGTCTGTTATTATATTTTACAATACACATTTATAGATTATGATAGCTGTAGCAAGCATGCAATATAGCTACTACTTTCTTCTCCAGCTGAGTACTTTCAGCTTTGTCCTGATGGGCCTAAAATGGTACCTGATGGCCCAGGTAAAATAGAGGACCCAGATGGTGGTGATGGTGATGGTACTGGTACTGGTGACAATGGCAATGGTGGAAATGGGAATGGTGGCAATGGCGGCAATGGCAACGGCGGCAACGGCGGCAATGGCGGCAATGGCAATGGTGGCAATGGTGGCACTGGTGGTCCAGGTTCAGATGGAGGTAAAGTATAAATAATTCCCACTCTGTCAATGTGTATTCAGATGTGTCAAAATAAATATTTTAGTTTGATTACAAGTGAAGTTGCTTTGTTTTGAAGATCAATCACTCACCTGTTTTGTTAATATATGCTTTCATTTAAGAGAATAGATACCCTGTGAGATAGTGACATTTTGGGACAAAACTTGTTTGCCTGAAATAATGTGAAATTAAATGACATTTTGACAATTCTGTGACCTTATGGGGTCAATTAATATTACGACATACAGGAATCTTTGTGACATTTCACAATATGCTTTATTCACTGTCTTTTTTGTAATAATTCAGTGTCAGTGCATCATCTTACATGTATTGTAGTTTGCTGAGTCAAATAAACTGTTAGTGTTTTGTTAGGTTTACAGTTATTTTTTTGCTGCATCAAGTTGTGGTTGGTTTCTTTATTCACAACATTTGAAATAACGCCGGCATGAAATTTGGACAAACTCCTTTGCTCAGAGACCAACATGAAAGCCTGAGCTTGGTGAATTCTTGCGGTTTACATGGTCGGAGCGTATGTTACTGTGCTTGATAGAGTGAATAAAACATACGGGAAATTAGCTGTGCAACTCCCTCGCTTCTCTAATTAAGTCAGCCAGCCCCCCTTTTGCAATGTCTGGATCCACGTCTGCTTCCAGTGACATTTTATCAAATTTGAAATGTGACAAATTGTGACTTCTCATTACACATGAATCCATTTTTCTGCCATTTACAAGTATGTGTGACTTCCCTGTTTCAATGCATTCTTTTTGTTATCACTGAATTTCTTTTAATAGATTTGCAGGTCCCTAAATGCATATAATGTAGGAACAATTTTATGACTGCATGGTCAAGTTATTAAAACATGTGACTAACAGTTGGGAGGTCTAGAGTTCAACTCCTGGTTGGTACCATGCTTCCAGTGACATATTATCAAATTTGAAATGTGACAAATTGTGACTTCTCATTACACATGAATCCATTTTTTTGCCATTTACAGGTATGTGTGACTTCCGTGTTTTAATGCATTCTTTTTGTTATCACTGAATTTCTTTTAATAGATTTGCAGATCCCTAAATGCATATAATGTAGGAACAATTTTTTGACTGCATGGTCAAGTCATTAAAACATGTGGCTAACGGTTGGGAGGTCTAGAGTTCAACTCCTGGTTGGTTGATACCGGAAACTTAAAAAATGTAAACAACTTCCATTGTGCTTTGGTGCTCAGCATAAGCAATGGAGTTGGAAAAATGAATCGGTGAGTCACAACTGGAAAACAGCTGAAGCCAAGCTGATTTTAACCAATTGGTTAGAAACTGACTGTAAAACTCTATCTCGTCTTGCCAACTCACTTCAGGTGTGAATTATCCTAGGTGTAAATTTCACTTCAAGTGATGAAATTATTGCTTCACTGGTGTCCTATGGTTTAAGCAATAATTACAAATGTTTGTTTTAGAAGGAGATGCCTTGTTATGTGGGGCATTATGAATGCCAAAGATTTACACATTGGTGCCATTCATTGATGGTACGACTATTAAAATGGAAGAGCAGTTGTCTCAAACTTCTTTTGAAACAATAGCTAAATTTAACAATTTTCATTTTATTTCAAATTCTTAAAATGTTACCTGATATTTTGAGACTAAAATATTGCATCCTCAAGGTTTAGGAACCAAACATTACCATCAATTAATTTCATAATTTAAGAAGAAAAATACTATCACATGGTTCCATTCTTGAAACAGAATAGTCTACTAAACTAACTCTAGTTGAGGTCACTGCATTTTCCCTTTAAGATTATTATGAGTAGCCACTCACTTTAATTGTTCTTTAAAACCATTCAACATGTTTAACATTTTAATAATGTATTTTCCTTTCATTAGACCAAAATGAATGTCAAATTTTCCCATACTTGTGTGAAGGCGGTAGGTGCATCAATACCATCGGAAGTTACAAGTGTGTATGTTCACCTGGTTATAGGATTGACCAGCAAAACCTTGGCTGTGAAGGTGAGGCATATTACTGCAATAACAATTGGTATAGACAAATCTGACACTTGTGTGTAGTGACTGTAGGCGGCCACAAGTGGGGTCCATCAGCCTTAAATCATCTTCATTTATTGTCTACATGAATTTCAAATGCTTATGTTCAGCAAAATTGAAGAAATCAAGTTTTAGTGTACAACCATCCACGATACCGGTAAGCAAGAAAATTGAAAGATTAAAAGGTGATAGACCTCAGTTATGGCCGACTGAAATCAGACCATCAGTTGCTGCCTGAATCCATCTATATACTGTCTTTAGTCACCAGGCCAGCATGATTTCTAACCAGCTGGGAACCAGGCAAAATATTTAATAGAATTTGCATTTTTAATTCCTTGCTGCAGGCAGGCAAGGGATATATGCATAGGTGATGTAGTGTCTGTGTATGTGTATGTGTGTTTGTATGTTCATGGCACTTTGCTTGTTAATATCTCAAGAAGGGTTACTCAAAGGGTTCACGTACTTGTCATATAAATTGCTCTTATTGAGTAGATGAGCCCTATAGTTTTTTGGGGAAAGTCAAAGGTCATGTGGAGTCACGAAGGGTCAAATCTCAAACCTTGTTTACATGATATCTCAAGGTGGGAACCTTAAATCTCATACTTACAATTAAGTGGTGTGGCGAGAAGAAGATCCCATTAGATATTGGTGATGGATCATCTTGGATCACCTTAGGTGAAAACCTGATTGTAGGATATCTCAAGGTAGAAATGAAAAAAAAATGATAAAGCATAAGATGAAAATGAAAATAAATAAAAAAGACTTAAGAGTAAAAGAAACTAAACCAACACCAGTGGCAATACCAGTTTCAGTGTGGTATGTAGTAGTTAAACATTTCAAAGGTAAGGGATAAAATATGTCAAAAGCTTAAAATTCATCAAATTGCTGAAGTATTGAAAATTTCCAAGTGGTATGATAACAGTTGGCTTAAAATATTCATTCAAAATTCTAATAAAGTTGTTAAATGGTGTATATGAGGCACAATTCATTTCATAACTAAATTGACTAATGTAGAAAACCTGTTCTTGCAAAGCACTGTTCTGCCTTTCTGACTGTATGATGTGTATAATGCAATTTACCAAAAATGGTGTGACTGGTTGACTGGGTTCAATGGCATATGTAAAATTGTTTTCATATCAGTCAGAGTAAATTCCATAGAATGGTTCCCATTCACCCTTCATGTCACCAAGGTCAGGTGAGCTTGCAGAACAAAAACAATTTTGTTAGTTTGTGCCTTACTCTATAAAGTTCATGTCAAATATCCTGATGTCAGATGTCCTAACAGTATTTTCATCATTAAACCATCAGGTTCATGTCTTTCTTTAATACCTTATGTTTTACCTCGTCTTGTTTCTGGACAGTTGCTGATGGTAAGAGTAGTTAAGAGAGATTAATCTTTATTTGTTTTAGTAGCATCTCAATAAAGCACAAAAACGTGTTTACGTCCTTAATACGTCATGATCCTTATTAGAAATAGATCGTATGCACATACATTTTAGATTTAAGAAACTTTATTTCAATTTGTGAGAATTGGTTTGTTTGCATGGATAGTATTTTCACATTTAATTTCTTCTCTTTTTTTTTCTCCCTAGATATTGATGAATGTGCAGAAAATGAGTACATATGTGGCGTAGGTACCTGTATGAATCAGATAGGAAACTTTACATGTCAATGTCCGACTGGATTTATGTTCATGGATTCCATCTTTGGTAGAAATTGCATGGGTGAGTGTAGTTTGGTTATCTTGAGATGTAATTTTTTCTTCTTTTAGCTGGATTGCTCTATTAAACATCAAATGTGTTTACGTGCCACCACTCTTTGGAATCACCTACTGCCTACTGTTAAGACAAAGCCTTCTTTAGCTCCTTTTAGGAAAAATCTTCAAAGGCTATATATAAGCTTGTAGTAAGCCCATGAACTTGTTTACTATACTGTATTCCTGCCTATTTAGCTTCTTTGTGAAGCCCAAGGGGTGGGTGGTAATTGAGTAGGACAGATGAGGTGGGATGGTGGGTTGCGTGTCTATTATGATTTTTCTTTTGTTTTTCCTAGTCTTATCTTCTATCTTCGTGTTTTCTTTATTATTATTTTTTTTTTAGGGAGTGTTACTTCTCGACAAGCCCTAAAGGGTTTCTAAGTGCACTTCCTTTTACACTCTTTGTTACTTATTTACTTTGTGATACTTGTTTTCAATCTTGTGTTGTGATAAACCAAACATAAATAAATGAAATGAAATGAATGAAATGTATTCCCCCATTTCCTATGCTTACCTGATCTGCCAATGGCACCAGGGGTAATATGATCAGGCCACCTTATTGTTTTGTAGGGAGAGGGCCTCCTATTGGCTCAGCTCAGCTTTTCAGTGTGTCATATATGGCTGATTTTTACCAATACATGATTTCAGGGGGCAAGAAGATGAGGTCCATGTCTGCCAGAAAGTTGAGCTGCACAGACTTAAGAGGAGCAGTTGAGGTCTATATTCTGACTAAGGGCATTTTCTCGAGTGCAGAGGTGCCAACTCTCCCTGATTCTCAGCGAGGCTACCTGAAAATTCAAGGAGTTTTGTCCATTCCAACTAGCATATGACAACCTCTCTGATTCAAAAAAGTTTTTCCCTCATTAAGTTGCATATATTTCTAAAAAATCTCCCTGATTCCTGTGTGAAACCTCCCTGATTTCTGGATGTAAATGTTGGCATCTCTGCTGGTGATTCTTCATCAAACATTAAAATGCTGAGTTTTATTTACAGTTTAGAAACTATAAGTTATGTCATGAAATCATGAATGTTCAATAATTGACCTTTCTCCAGGGATTCAATCAGTCCAATTTCATTCAACTAAGAGATATGATTACCCTAAAAATGATCTGATGTAAAATCCATTAAAAGTTGCAAAAAATTACTACAGAAGGGGTCCATCTTGCCATTCTCTGCTATGTATTATATTTCTTATACACAATATGTATGTATCTGTTCCAGGAACTAGTAAGTTTTGTACAGATGCCACAGTATTTGTGCTTGCTATGCCCCAAGAGAATGCATATGTATAAAGTATCTCCTCTTCAAGCCTATGCCCAAAACACAATAACACACCATAGATTTTTAATGAGGTACTTCAGGACAGTGCTGACTGCTATGATAGTTTTGTGGCAAAACCACACATATAGGATGGTAAATTATGGTTTCATGGTAGAACCATGCATATGGAAGGGGACGTTGCTCTACTATTTTAGCCTTATGATTAACCTGTGAAAAGTGTGAGATTCAAGACTGAATTATAGCCATAAAATGCACTTAAATATTGTACCCATGAAAGTCTTGCCAGGTTATATATTTTAAATACCAACTCTTAGAAGTGGAAATTGAGGAATGTACTTTCAAGACTGGCCTGTGTATTGTTGATTTGTTAGTGTGCCCTAAAAATGTTTGATTGACTTTATTTATTTCAAATTTCAAGGGTAAAACTCATTTAGCACAATAAAAGCTAATCTTCCATGAGGCCCTAAAACATTCTTTACAATTGATAAACTTAAAATGAAAAGAAAGATATGAAATATAAAAGGAACAAAAGTTAAATGATGAAAACACAGACATGAACCGATAAAAAAAAACTAAAAAGAAAGTAATAAAAAATATAAAAATGAAGTAGGATATAAAATCAAGCTAAGACTGAGATACATAAAATTATATAACATTGGAAATTAAATTCTTAAAACGTAAAAGTGTATTTGCATGGTTTATATTTGCATCCAGACCGTTCCATTCTGTTGCTGCCAAATACTTAAAACTATTTTATAGTATTTGGTATACCCCCCTGATATGTAAAAATTCACTGACGATGAAGATCGTAGAGCATGGGTGTGTATGTCATGAACAGGAATAAACATGTGTGTCAAAAGTCTTCCATCTTAGTTCCTCAAAGAGTAATAATGATCTGTCAGAATAAGAAGCATTTAAAATTATCCTAGCAGCATTCTTTTGTAATTTTAAAATTCTTTCTTTACTCCCAGCATTGCACGATCCCCAAATAAGACAGCAATAATCTAAGAATGGTAAAATGTATCCCTTGTAGAATAAAACAGAAGTATCCTTATCTAAAAAAGGTTTTATTCTCCTGAGAAGGGCAAGTCTGGAACTGATCGTGTTACATACAGAAGTAACTTGCTCATGCCATAGTAAATTACTGTCGACTTAAACTCCTAGTATTTTACAACTATTTACATTGCTAAGACAATTAACATTTATAGAGATATTCAACTCTCCAACATTCAAAGTCTGACGCTGTCTGGAGCCAATTATCATGGTGCTTGTTTTATTAGTATTTATTACCATCCTATTGTTTTTACACCATTTACTTATATTTTCAGCATCTTCACTTAATTGATCTTGAATTTCGAGGAGATTGGTTCCAGTAACATGAACAGTTGAGTCATCTGCATACATATCTGTTTTACAGTGCTTTAGGCAAAATTCAAAGTCATTGATATACAATAAAAATAAGAGTGGGCCAAGTATTGAACCCTGTGGCACTCCGCTAACAATATTCAAGAACGATGATTTGGTACCATTAATTTGGACTCATTGCATTCTATCGTTTAGGTAAGAAGCAGACCATGCAATTGCAGATTTGGAAAATTTATATACTTTCAACTTTTCTATCATTATTTTGTGGTCGACCAAATCAAAGGCCTTCTGTAAATCAAGGAGTATCGCCCCTGTTTGTTTGCCCTTGTCTATGGCTTCTATCCGTTGATTAGTTAGTTTTAACAATGCTGTTTCCCATGAATGTTTTGTCCTGAAACCTGATTGAGCATTGCATAACAAATTATATCTGCATAAAAAATTGTATAAAGACTGGTGAACATGCTTTTCAAAAACCTTTGACAGGACAGGAAGAATAGATATAGGCCTGTAATTAAGAATATCTAATTTAGAGTCACTCTTATATATTGGGATGACCTTGGCCATTTTCCATCTTTTCGGAAACGTATTGGTTACAATGCATCTATTAATTATATGAGTAATACAGTTTGCTATATAAAAGGCACTGCTTTTGAGTATCATTGCACTTTGGCCATCAATGCCAGTGGCCTTAGATACATCAATAGTTCAAAGAAATTTTGAAACAAGTTCCTTAGTTACCATTGGAATTTTAAAATATACCTCGTTGTGAACCTTGCTTGAAACGAAAGAATGAAGCATCGCTAAGTCACCATTTACAGCATCATTAGAAGTAATGTATTTAGAAGCAATGGATGTAAAATGAGTATTAAATGCATTACATATATCCTCGCTGTCTGTCAAATCTTTGTCATTTACTTTGATGTGACTTATAACGCTCGTTTGATACATGTGATTGTTAACAGACTGTACATTACGTAAAGTAGCCCATAACTTCCTGCAGTCTTTCCTACTTTTAGAAATGTCATTCTTAAAATAATCCTGTTTCGCTTTACGAATGAAGGAAACTACTTTATTTCGCCAGTACCTGTACAAGTGAGGATCACTTCCTTTGGCCTTCCTCAGTTTTATCAGATTGATTACATCAGAAGTAATCCATGGTGGTTGTGTTTTCCGTTTCACCTTTTTCTGTTGTTTAGGAGCATGCTTGTTAAAAATCAAATTAAAACTTTCCTCCCACTTGGAGAGGGAAAAGTTTGGATCATGCTCAATCAAAACAGATGACCAATCACATTGTGCTAGATCGTATGCAAAATCATTGAAATCAATGGCCATAATGTTTCTATACATTATGTAATTGTGTTTTCCATTTTTATTTACATTATTTGTTCTAAAATTCCATTCAAAAGAAACTGGATAATGATCGCTTAGTTCTATACATGGGACTTTGATATTTGAAACATCGCTAACATTGGTTGTATAAACATGATCTATAATAGTAGACGTGTTATCGCTTACCCTTGTTGGAACTTTCACCATTTGTGTAAGACAAAAATGAGATACCAAGTCATTCCATTTTTTGTTTGAGACATGAGCATTAAAGTTAAAATCCCCAACTGTAACGATATCAATACATTTGCTATATGGCACATTAATCATTTCATAGAAATGTTCAATCGATGCTGTCTTGGAATCAGGAGGACGGTATGCAACATACATTAAAAAGTTATTATTAAAAGGTAAAATTTTTTCAATCCACACGCACTCAACAGCGTCTACCTCAAATTCATTTCTTCTAATAAAAGGTGTATTCTCATTTATATACACAACAATGCCCCCACCTCGACCATTCCATCTGTCCTTACGAATAGTTGAAAATCCGCTAACATTTATTTCAATGTTTTGAACCATTTAAGAATGATTCGTTTATCGCAAATATATTAACTTGAGAGCATTTTCATTTTAAAAGTAGTTGCAGCTGATCCATTTTCAGGTATAAATGTTGAATATTAATAAAACCAATTTGCAGCTTTTTAAGGTGGCTCACTCTAGATGTTGTATTATAATCAGAACATTTTGGTATAAAATTTCTTTAATTAATGAAGATGGGTTTGGGTGCATCGCATGAATGGAAATGTCGGCTCTATTTTCCTGGCCAAGATCCTACCTCAAGAAGAGACAGTTTCTTTCCTTGTGGCCCTGGTGCCCACAGGATCGACATTCTAGTGGTTGATCATAGCGGCAGCCGGCAACTGTTTGGCTGTACTCACCACAGTTGTAGCACCCACCATAGTCCTTATACTCCCTAGAAAGACGTCCATGATGTAAATGAGGGTGTCGTGGTTCTTGAAATGTGTGGTGTTCATATCTGTGGTCATTGATGGGACCTAGTTTATAAGACTTGTAGTGCACAGATAACCTTTTTTAAAATGAACATATTTTCTATTCTTGCTAATTTCTTACCCAGGATTAGTACAAGTGCATTTTGTTGCTGTTTTTTTAACACGGAAGGATTTTAAGTCTCTAGTGAGGAGCTAGAAATTGAAATTAATGCCAGGCTTTTGCAATGTTTAAATCAGAAATCAGGAGATGCACACAGTTTGACAAGAGATATCTTGATTGGTTATTGCTAAGTATATTGTATTGATTAAATTCTTTTTTTATGGCTAGGGATTAGATTGCAGGATTAGCACTATCATTATCCGGTTTGATACAAAATATCTTGTTAAACAGAGTGCATTGGCCAGAAATCAGATTGTCTTTTTTAACATATTGCAAGATTTAAAATCTGTTTATTTTTTGTTTTTTCTAGATATTCGTCAAATGATGTGTTACATGGATATTAACAGTACCAGCGGCGAGACCCAGTGTCAGAATTCTCTACAAGCCCTCATGACCAGGAAACAATGTTGTTGCAGTGGTATTGAAGGAGCTGGTTGGGGAGATCCTTGCAGTCCATGCCCAGCCTATGAAACAGGTATGGAATCTTTCCTGTGGTCTTGGAGTTTAAACAGCTTTGTCCTGTGCATTAGTTCAGGTTGATGCACTCTCAGGGTTAGAGCTATCTCTGTATGCTCTCAGGTTGCAATAATGTGCACCACTTGCATTAAGTTCTAATTGTGCAATTATCTTGCGCTAATGTATGCTCCTTTGTAGCTTGCCTTTTAATAAATATTTGTGTATTTCATAACTTGCATATAGCATCTTTTGTAAACAAGTGATAAGACTGCAAATATAAAATACGAGGTATTGAGCCATAAATTTCATTTACCAAAGTGGGTGCACAAAAAGTATCACTGAAAAAAGCTTTACAGGACTAATTTTCTCAGTTCATAAGAATGGGCAATAATTGTGGTTATACTAGTATCATTTAATTTAGCTGTTATAATGTTTTCTTTATAATTAGGAATTCTTCAAATTCTTGCCATACATTGTGTAAAATACTCTTCCAGTGGGTGGTTGAACTGCTCTTTCAGTGCTTATAGTGTGCCAAAAAGCTTTGCCCTGTTTCAAGTACATTGACCTAATTTACGATTCAGGATGCCTGTCAATCAGTAATTTATCTTTGTTGTGTTGCTATTTTGATTTTTAATTTCAGATGTATTTTTTTGTAAGATTTGCCACAAAATTTTACAATAATATGATAATGCAGTTTAACATATAATATATGATAGGCATAAACCAAACCAAGTATACAGAAGGAAGAATATCTTATCTTCAAAGGAAACTATGATGTAGAGTGCTTTTCTGTGACATTACTATTTGGCAGTCCCGCCCTCTGTAGAGCAAAACAGCAGTCATCACATCATTCATTTGGCAGCCCTGCTTTCTGCAGAGCAAAACAGAAGTCATCACATCATTCATTTGGCAGCCCCACCTTCTGCAGGGCAAAACAGCAGTCATGATACCATTCATTCTAGGGCATTCAGACTAGGTCAGTTTTTGAATGACTAAAAGATTGTGATGTCCGTGTAAACACTATATAGAACTGCAAGGGAAGGAAATACCACTCACAGATCTACCTGTGCGAGACTCTTGTAATTAGTTCTTTTAATTCACAGCTCTAAATGGCAGTGCTGATGATGGTAATTGCTTGTTGACCAGGATTTCCTATGAATAAAGACTGGAAAAAAAAAATCTGCCAAATTTTCTCAAGCTTGGTGACATTTTATCTAAGAAAAAAAAAGGAACCCACCGTCTTGACTCATGTTTATCTATCTTAAAATACTTGGGAACTTATTTATGCATGGTTAAATAATGTCCTGCATCTGCAAACTTACTTAGTTGTCCAGTAATAGGTCCTTTGATCAATTACAGGGCAGAATTTATGTTACGACAAGTGTCTCACCCTAAGGTCTCTAGCTAAGGGTAGAGGGAGGGACAATATATCCTTCTGGAAATTTTTTCCCTGCCTAGTATATGAAAACCTACAAAATGGCTCTTATTTATTTTGCTATGATTTTTCTCTACCCCACCCCCAAGAAACTACTTTTCCCCGCAAAGATATCCCAACCGTAAAGGTAAAGAGCAGTCCCCTCAAACTTATTTTGAAGAAAAAGCTAAACAACTCAATTTTCATCAAATTTCTCTTCAAAGTATCTTTCATTACATTTTATGACTCTACAATTGCATATTCAAGGTAAACCAAGCACTTATTTGTGGTAAATTTCACATTTGAAGAAAAAAAAACATTGTCACATGACTCCCAACAGCCAATCATGAAAATGGACAGTCTACTACACTTCTTCAATTTGGGATGACTGCTCCTGCCCTTTAAGGACCTTATCTAGCTACAAACCTGCTCTCATCTTCCATAAAAATCAGAAATGTATGCTACATACTTGTCAAGTTCTGTAAGATAACATCAGTTAGTTCACAGTTTACACTAGAATCACTATGCTTTGGGAAGTGTTTAAAATATCTGTCTGATCCTTTTTGAATTTATTTTCACTTTTCAGAGGAATACTACACAATCTGCAGTAGATTTAAAGGCAAGGTACTTGATGAAAATGGCAGACCAGTGGGTGAGAGTTTTTTTTGTTTAGCAAAATAACAAACTGCTTTTTCAAACATATTTTGCAAGTAAAATTTAAAAAGGATGACCATTTGCAACAAGTATCATCGTTTGTTATTGTCTTTTTGAGGTAGTGTGCTGTGGTTTTCAGCCCTCCCTCTGATGTTCATTTAGTTGTCTGTTGAAAGTGATAAGGGAGGTGTTAGGGTGGAGAAACAATGTTCTATTGACTCTTTGGGGCAATGTTTATTGCTGACAGTACTCTTCTGTTTCTTCCCAAATATTTTATTTTTTTTTTATTATATCTCAATACCTAGACCAACTAGGATAAGTGATGCATTGTCAAAATGCTAGTGATATGGCAAGCCCTTACATTGTATCTTGTTAACTTTTCGTTGCCAGCCGTCATGAGAACATAGGAAATTTTACACTTTCATCATTATTTGTCGCAATAAAGGTAATGTCTGTTTATTTCTTGGAGAATTTCAATGCTTTTTATATTTCGGGTGTGCTAGGAGTTATACATAAAGTTGCGAAAATTGGGTAAGATGATTTAGCCTTAAACAATGCTTATAGCAGATGACTCGTCGAATTCGTTGCAAAACAAAGAAAGCAAACTGTTTTAACTTTCATTGACAGTGGTTAAGCTAAAACTTTTGATTAGTGTTTGAAACGTGGGGTAACAAACCTCAGATCAAAGCATCTTTTAACAAAGATAATTGTTTCAGGATTGGTTGGGTGTGAAAGAGGCAAATCTTCTTAAGCATGGGACAGGACAACAAGGCTTAACAATAGGAACAAAGAGACCTGTCAATCAAAGTTTGATGCTTGAAAGAGAATTACTATTTTTGAAGTACCTATTGTGTGACAGATAGAATGTTGTAACTCCACCCTAACACCTCCCTGAAGTGATCAACAAAAATGTAAACATTCAAGAATTAAAGAACATGGACCACCCATAATTTATTCTCACTGCTTTTAAACAGTTTCCAATTAAAAATATGTGCCTTTAAAACACTTACAATATTATAGCTGGCAACATGAAGTATTAAGTTTGCCACCATAGAATATCGTATTGTACAATACCAGAATGTGGTTTAAGGTTTTCTCTTTGAATGGAATTATAATAGCACAATTGACATAAAGAAATTGATCTTTTTCAGTGTTAATTTTGGAACAAAGTGAAATGTCTTTAAACTCTGTAAATTCAAAATTTGACTATAGACCAAGAAATATTTGCAAAGATATGTATAATGGGATGTCAGTAAAAACTTCTTGATGGTCCAGTTCTTACAGTGGTACTCCCTACGTGGTGCTTCCTCATAAAATTACTCATGTTGCCTTTGTATCACTGACCTATTTTATAATTACATCTGAAATTGACTCAATTCTTAAAATTTAAGTAGAAGCTAATTTTAAGAAGAGATGGACATCAAATAGGAATCTCCTTCTACCTACTCCACCCCCACCACAACACACCCTATCCACCAGCACAACACACCCTCTCCACCCCTCCCTTACAATACACCCTCTCCACCCCTCCCTTACAACACACCCTCTCCACCCCTCCCTTACAACACACCCTCTCCACCCCTCCCTTGCAACACACCCTCTCCACCCCTCCCTTAGAACACACCCTCTCCACCCCTCCCTTACAACACACCCTCTCCACCCCTCCCTAACAACACACCCTCTCCACCCCTCCCTTACAACACACCCTCTCCACCCCTCCCTAACAACACACCCTATCCACCCCTCCCTTACAACACACCCTCTCCACCCCTCCCTTATAACACACCCTCTCCACCCCTCCCTAACAACACACCCTCTCACCCCTCCCTTACAACACACCCTCTCACCCCTCCCTTTCAACACACCCTCTCCACCCCTCCCTAACAACACACCCTCTCCACCCCTCCCTTACAACACACCCTCTCCACCCCTCCCTTACAACACACCCTCTCCACCCCTCCCTTACAACACACCCTCTCCACCCCTCCCTTACAACACACCCTCTCCACCCCTCCCTAACAACACACCCTCTCCACCCCTCCCTTACAACACACCCTCTCCACCCCTCCCTAACAACACACCCTCTCCACCCCTCCCTTACAACACACCCTCTCCACCCCTCCCTTACAACACACCCTCTCCACCCCTCCCTTAGAACACACCCTCTCCACCCTCCCTTACAACACACCCTCTCCACCCCTCCCTTACAACACACCCTCTCCACCCCTCCCTTACAACACACCCTCTCCACCCCTCCCTTACAACACACCCTCTCCACCCCTCCCTTACAACACACCCTCTCCACCCCTCCCTTACAACACACCCTCTCCACCCCTCCCTTACAACACACCCTCTCCACCCCTCCCTTACAACACACCCTCTCCACCCCTCCCTAACAACACACCCTCTCCACCCCTCCCTTACAACACACCCTCTCCACCCCTCCCTTACAACACACCCTCTCCACCCCTCCCTTACAACACACCCTCTCCACCCCTCCCTTACAACACACCCTCTCCACCCTCCCTTACAACACACCCTCTCCACCCCTCCCTTACAACACACCCTCTCCACCCCTCCCTTAGAACACACCCTCTCCACCCCTCCCTTACAACACACCCTCTCCACCCCTCCCTTACAACACACCCTCTCCACCCCTCCCTTACAACACACCCTCTCCACCCCTCCCTAACAACACACCCTCTCCACCCCTCCCTTACAACACACCCTCTCCACCCCTCCCTAACAACACACCCTCTCCACCCCTCCCTTACAACACACCCTCTCCACCCCTCCCTTACAACACACCCTCTCCACCCTCCCTAACAACACACCCTCTCACCCCTCCCTTACAACACACCCTCTCACCCCTCCCTTACAACACACCCTCTCCACCCCTCCCTAACAACACACCCTCTCCACCCCTCCGTTACAACACACCCTCTCCACCCCTCCCTTACAACACACCCTCTCCACCCCTCCCTTACAACACACCCTCTCCACCTCTCCCTAACAACACATCCTCTCCACCCCTCCCTTACCACACACCCCCTCCACCCCTCCCTAACAACACACCCTCTCCACCCCTCCCTTACAACACACCCTCTCCACCCCTCCCTTATAACACACCCTCTCCACCCCTCCCTTACAACACACCCTCTCACCCCTCCCTTACAACACACCCTCTCACCCCTCCCTTACAAAACACCCTCTCCACCCCTCCCTTACAACACACCCACTCCATCTCTCCCTTACAACCCACCCTCTCCACCCCTCCCTTACAACACACCCTCTCCACCCCTCCCTTACAACACACCCTCTCCACCCCTCCCTTACAACACACCCTCTCCACCCCTCCCTTACAACACACCCTCTCCACCCCTCCCTAACAACACACCCTCTCCACCCCTCCCTTAATACACACCCTCTCCACCCCTCCCTTACAACACACCCTCTCCACCCCTCCCTTACAACACACCCTCTCCACCCCTCCCTTACAACACACCCTCTCCACCCCTCCCTTACAACACACCCTCTCCACCCCTCCCTAACAACACACCCTCTCCACCGCTCCCTTACAACACACCCTCTCCACCCCTCCCTTACAACACACCCTCTCCACCCCTCCCTTACAACACACCCTCTCCACCCCTCTCATAACACACCCTCTCCACCCCTCCCTTACAACACACCCTCTCCTTCCCTCCCTTACAACACACCCTCTCCACCCCTCCTTTATAACACATCCGCTCCTACCCTTACCCCACATTTAAACATCACTCAAAGATTTTTCAATTAGAGGATGGTTAGGCCTGTCACAGATATGACCTGAGTTCCCTTCAAAATAAAGTACTCAGAAAATGACCAGTATTCAAAATCATATGACTCTTCTCTAATTATATTTACAAGGCTTTGCTTAGATTGAAGTTTCACTACAGCAAAGAATCACTGGTTCGAAGGCTTGCTAAACCAATGGTTGGTTGGTGGAACATGCACCCAAGTGCAAAATGTACTTTAAACCTAGCAAACCTTTGATCAAGTAAATTTTAACGCTATTGTGAACCTTTGACCTAGTGAACCATCTCTATTGTCAAAATCTTGGATCTCCTGAGCCTTTGATGTAGTGAACTGTAGTGAAATTGCCCAGGGCAGTTAAGAACTTTAGAATGGACAAGGCAGGTGGAACCTCAATGGCAAATTCAAGTGCATACCAAAAACTTGGAATATTAAATAACCATAGAATAAAAATGGTCAATGGAAAAAGAGGCAATAATTCATTCTTATAACATATCCTCATTTTAAGTTACTCTTTTGAAGCTAGGGGTTGATATTATATTTCTGAAATGCACACTAATATTTTATTTTCATTGCCAGATATAAATGAGTGTGAACTTGAAGGCATCTGTGAAAATGGAGTGTGTGTCAATGAGATAGGTGGATTTCACTGTGAGTGCAGTTTAGGATATATCTACAATGAAGACACCATAACTTGTGAAGGTAGGATTCTCTACAATCTTTATTGTCCTCCATGACTAGCTTTTAGCACATTTTAGCTCCTTTTTTCCCCATATCACTGTTTCTTTATCTACCTTGCCGCCTTTGCAAAGATCCCGAGCTGGAAAATTTATCTCATCTGCAAATACACCATGCTCATTGAATGAGAGTTTATTTATAACAACTTTTGCTATGTTACAGACCAAGTGTAACCTTATATAACTGTATTTGATTATTTAGGTAACAGGAGAAGAGAAAGGCAGCTCAAGTGAGTGATTGCAATGTGAGAGGAGCTGAACTTTTTAGAAGGGATTAAACAAGCATTGTACCTAATTTTAGGGTCGGTATAACTCGTGTCAAACCTGTCTCCGTAGTTCGTAACTTAGGTGTGTACTTCAATGAGCTTTGTTTTATGTCAGATCATGTTTCAAAAATTTGTAAGACTGCCTCTTATTCTTTGTACCATATCGGCAAAATTCGTAAGTTTTTAGACTCTACTAGCACTGGGAGATTGATTCATGCCTTTATTACTTCACACCGTGATTATCATAATAGTTTATTGTATGGTATAGAGCGCCACCAACTTTTGCACCTTCAGCTGATTAAAAACTCTGCTGCCTGCATGATCACATGCTCAAAGAAGCAAGAACATATCACTCCCATTTTGATTGATCTCCCCTGGTTGCCTGTTTCTGCTCATATTGATTTTATATGTTTAATAATTATTTACAAAATTTGAAATGGTACCAATCCTCGTTATATTTGTTTACTGGTCAGTCATCCATCTCCTTCTATATCTTCCCATTTTGCCAGCCAGGCAGAGAAGCAGGCAACTAGCACAGGTGCGATTGGAACCTGGCAGTTTTCTCCAACAAACTTTTGGTGCAAGGGCCTTCTCCTATTTTGCTCCCAATCTCTGGAATTCTTTGCCCAACTCCATCAGAAATGCACCTACTTTTACTTCTTTTAAATCGCTTCTTAAGACTTACCTTTTTCGAAATTGTTTTCATTTTGATGATCATTATGTTTTTAAGTTGCTATATTCTGCATTGTTTGAATTATTTTACTGTTTTTAATTCTGTTTATATAGCATTGGTGTATTACTTTTTTATTCTGCTCTGTTTTACTTCCTTTTATATAAAGTGCTTTGAGGTCTTCTGTTGATGTAAGGTGCTATACAAGAATAAACTATTATTATTATTATTATTATTATTAACCATTAAGCAAAGTAACATAGTGTTACACATAGTGTTACATAGTGTTAAACCTGCCCTCAGGCTGGCAGACAAATGGCAGGTGTTTGGAAGCTACCAAACTTTAATGGGTAAAATCTAGGCATGCTGACATCTCCTCCTAAAGCATACTATCATCTTATAAAATTTGTTGTTTCACAGTATTTTTCCTTTAAGTGGTAATTTAAATGCATGGTCAATGATTTGTGCAGATATCTAAGGTGGATCTAGTGTTCCATTGCACACTTAGATAACACTGTATGTTTGTGTAATCATTACCTTGCATTCTTTGAATTTCATGTCAGTCCAAGGACAGTCAGCATTTTGCTTTCCTTTTGAGAAAAATGACCTTCAGGCGATGAGTTTCTCTGCCTTTGTAAGCTTTTCTTTGAGTATTAAGTGCACTCCTTTAAATAAACATTTATCTTTGAAAAGATTATATTGACTAGTTCTTAGGTTCACATTTTTGTGTGTGATGGTAAATATTTTGCCTTTTTCTGTTTCTTTATAACCAGACGTTGATGAATGTGCCAGTGGCCTTGATCGTTGCATGGGAAGAGCTATCTGCGTCAACGTACCTGGAAGTCACTATTGTAACTGTCCATCAGGATTTAAGCCTACCAGGAGTGGTATTGCTTGTACAGGTAAAGTCTGCAGATCTGCCCATAACAGTATTATGGTCATCTTTAAAAACAAATATCCACTTAATTGAATGTTTCAGTGATTAGTTTTTGCATTTACTTGAAGGGTGAAACCCCTTTTCATGACAACTGCAATTTGATCTTTTTTAACACATAACTTGCTGTTTCATGCCATATGTACAGACAGCCAGGGTTCCAGTTAGGTATATCTAGTGCTGGTTGGAAGTGGTTTGCAGACAGCCAGGGTTCCAGTTAGGGTATATCTAGTGCTGGTTGGAAGTGGTTTGCAGACAGCCAGGGTTCCAGTTAGGGTATATCTAGTGCTGGTTGGAAGTGGTTTGCAGACAGCCAGGGTTCCAGTTAGGGTATATCTAGTGCTGGTTGGAAGTGGTTTGCAGACAGCCAGGGTTCCAGTTAGGGTATATCTAGTGCTGGTTGGAAGTGGTTTGCAGACAGCCAAGGTTCCAGTTAGGGTATATCTAGTGCTGGTTGGAAGTGGTTTGCAGACAGCCAGGGTTCCAGTTAGGGTATATCTAGTGCTGGTTGGAAGTGGTTTGCAGACAGCCAGGGTTCCAGTTAGGGTATAGCTAGTGCTGGTTGGAAGTGGTTTTATTCTTGAGGAGGCATCTTCTCACCCTTTGAGTTAAAGGTCTAAGCCTCTCACCCCAAACAGTTCCAATGCTCCTAACCTATTTACTTTATACACACCTCCCACAGCTTTCTAAATTTCATCCTCATCCATATAACATCTCAGTTTATTGCTTCAGGGTATTTAGGATCCCATTGTGTTGTCAAAACACTCTTAGTACAGTACATGCTGTGTTATTACAGTACTGTAGTATCAACTACAGTACTGTGCATTTTTTGAATTTGTTGTCAATCAAAGAGCTGTTCCAATTGAGAATTTCTGTAGACTACTACAAAAATTGTAGTATGTGATGAGAGCTGACTGCCTTTAAAGATGTGTCTTCAAGGGGCCAGTGTTAAAAACTGTGCTCCATTTTGCAATTTTTGGTGTTCAGTATCGTTTCTGATGTCAACCATATTCTCCGGAATTCAAACTTATGTGATGTCCAGTAGTTATTAAGTTTATATACCATCAAAATGTTGAATTTTTAGCAAGTAGTTTTCATAAATCTATGCCAGGCATTACAGAACATTTGACTGTGAGTGCCAGCTGCAAATAAGGATACAGGGCATCCCCCTCTTTTACCACTCACTTTTGCTCCAATCCTGCTGGGGGGGGGGGGGTGATAGTAAGGTCTTTAATTTTCAGGAATGTGGAAAGTTTAGTAAGAGTTTCAGAGCACCTGTTGAAATGATGCTGCACAGCCCTATAAGCATAGCACCCCCAGTGCTGGCTTTCATAAAAAGGATTGTCCCATGCAGATATGGACAAAAAAAAATTGGTATTATCTTTAATTCTGTATTAAAGTAACAGTTTAGTATATAAAGAGACTGGAGTCAAGTCTTGACACCATAAGTGTTTGCTCATCTCTCATTCTTTTGTGTTGTATGTGACATTCTTTAAACATTTTTTGTCTCAAATATTTGCCATTTTTTATTTTTTTTTGAGAAAGTTTGTGGAGTTGCCCATATC
Organism: Holothuria scabra; assembly: GCA_037179385.1. Lineage (NCBI taxonomy): Eukaryota > Metazoa > Echinodermata > Holothuroidea > Aspidochirotida > Holothuriidae > Holothuria > Holothuria scabra. Next base: position 1,802,567 of record CM074188.1, read on the forward strand.
AGGTAGGTTTAGAAGAGGCTTTACTTCACGTCTTCATAGATTGAGATTAATGGTCTGTTGTGTAGTTATTTTCACCTCTGTTTGTTGTTGCAGATTATAATGAATGTCTTGAAGAAATTGAAATATGTGGAAATGGACAGTGCATAAACAAAATCGGTGGTTATGACTGTGCTTGTCATCGTGGCTATGAACGCAGTCAGGATGGGACAACTTGTGTTGGTAAGTATCCTTTCAGTTTAAATTATGTGAAGAAATTAAGAAAATAAAGTCACCCTATGAAGCTGTCTTCAATAATTCGTTGTTATTTTGCCACGTTCATTGATTGATGAATGTTCATTAGGCATTGCACTAACAATGTTACGTTGCTCTGAGAGTAAACAATTGAATTTCATCTTGACTTTTTTTCAGATGTGAATGAGTGCGAATTCCCCCGAGATGTTTGTGGCAATGGTACTTGCATAAACACTGATGGGTCTAATGAATGTGATTGTTACAATGGTTTCCAACTTTCTGAAAATGGAGACTGTGTTGGTATGATCTATTGTAATAAATCTTACATAAGATTTAAGGTTACCTGTTTAAAAGAGTATGATAATGATACTGATAATGTGATTACTATAGATGAATCCGATTAGTGCTCGTTTTTAGTGACTGTGCCCAGCCATTAGTGGGGTCCATCAGCCTTGAATTGCCTTTATATATGGTCTACATGAGTTTCAAACCCTCATATTCAGTGAAATTGAAGTAATTAAGATACAATGTAGTGTACAACAATCCATGATAGAGGTAAGCAAGTGAAACCAAAGATTTAAAGGTGATGGACCCCAGTTATGGCCGACTGAAATCAGACCATCACTTTCTGTTACTTGTCCAGCAGCTGAGAAAACAGGACAGTTTTCTAACAAAGCACAAAATATTAATCTTTACCCCCAAATTGAAAATGTAGTGCTTGGCTTTTCAGTGTTCTTATATAGTGCTAAAAATATATTCATGTTTAACATCATTACAAATTGAAATTACAATGCTTTTCTACAGCATTTTAGCTAACCTGTGTTCAGGACTGCTCCAAGGATGCTTGGGAAAATTTCTTGTGTCTGTGAGATACACAAGCTGTGGTTTTTCATTCAATGACATATTGCTCTAATTCCTGTGATGCCAGGCTCTATGGGGATGCTGCCCCCTGTGAGCTAGGGGTTGTAGAATATGCCAACGGTATTTCCTGCCTGTTGGAAGAGGGGACTAAAGGGAAAGCAAGCTTGAACTTGAAGCATACTTGAAAGTAAATTTAAAAATTGAACAATATCAAGTTGACTGACACTATAACACATTTGTGTTGGTGTGTCATTAAATCTCATCTAACTAACTACAGGAATGCTGCACTATGTTAAAACCTTGTGGGTTCATCTGTGATTCTTTAAATACTTTAAATATCTTACTTACAGATGTAAATGAGTGTAACACTTTGATGGGTCGCTGCCCTAACGGAGAATGTGTAAATACTTTGGGATCCTTCTACTGTGATTGCATGCCTGGCTATTCTCCTCTGGGCTTGAATATGGCCTGTGTTGGTGAGTAATATAACATTTTAAATAGATGGGCTGGAAACTATATTGAGTGTTCTCTTATTATGCTAATTTTCACACACTTTGTGTTTTTCATGTGTTGAATAGGGGAGGGAGGGCTGAGTACAGCAAAGCTTCCCTTCCCCCCTTGGATCCCGCCTCATTATTAAAAATTTTCACTGAAATACTGATATTAAATTATGTCACTCAGAAACACAGGTAGTTCTGTGGGTGAGAATTTTTCTATATGCTAATATTGGTGGAAGACATACATATGCTCAGAAGATGTTCTTTACATTTTCAACTTTTTGCCCCTCCTTCAGTTTCTGAAGTTATGTTTCTAACAGCTGTACCATACACAGAGATCATATCTTTAATTCTGTTTTCCTCTCCTAGACTCTGATGAATGCGCAGAAATTCCTGAAATCTGTGAGAATGGCATCTGTATCAATTCTATTGGAGGTTACAGGTGTGATTGCAATGAGGGATATGAATCTTCCCCTGCTGCTGGAGATTTTGGAGAATTCTGCCTCAGTGAGTTTAAACTTTCAGTATTGTAAATGGCTTTCAGGTTTTTACAGGAGTTTGTAGTTTGCTAGTAATCCCGGCAAACTGCCCAATTGTCAATGGTTAAAAAAGAAGTGAATTCTTTTGTACTCAGTTGATAAAGTTGAAAAAATCTGAGAAGGATGAGGCCTTAACCTTTGAATTGTATGGTGCTATTGCACTTGATTAATTCATCACTGGAAGTTAAAGATTGGATAAATCAAATGAATGGTATAAATCAATGATTTTCAATACATTTCAGAATTCTTCTGAAATGTTCGTTGCTATAGAAATAAATGATCTTTGAAATTTGATACTTTAATCTCCTTATTTCTCAAGAAATAACAACATATAAGATTTCTATTATTTAGTACCTCTTGAACATATTCAAGCAAGTAAAAGCAGTTAGCCATGTTAATGTTAATTTTAATGCAACACGTCACACAAGCTTGAAATAAGATTTGAAGATGTTAAGAATGGGATGTTGGTTCTATGTTGAAAGAGACAAGTAGAGGACAGGATAGTAAAATCAGTCGTAAAGGAAGTACGTCAGCCCTCCATCCCACCTATTTAATTGTCCACATGTAATTACAAAACCTCATACTAGATGAGGGAATTAAGTAGGGGTTTCATTATACATTCATCATTCATGAAATAAGCAAAAAATATTTGGATGGATTAAAGTTGATGACCAACAGTCATGGCCGACTAAATCTGACCATCATTTTCCAGTTTGATGATAATTTTCCAATGTAATTAAGTAAAAATGCAATCTTTTTACATCTGCACCAAACTAAGGGAAATTTATTACTTTCCCTTTAAAAGGCAGCGGCACTATACGTATTGATGTCATGCAGTTTCATTTTAGAGTGCAAACAATGAAGTACACTGAATGCAAAAATAAAAGAAGATTTAAGTGACATGTGTACTAGACTTTTGCTTGTATATGTAGGGTATTCATATCAACAAATTTGGTGTCAATTGCAATGATACAGGTTTGCCTCTTCACAATAAGAAGCTGGGTAATTGGGTTAACTGTAGTGTCATATGCATTAGGACTACAGAATTATAGACAAAGATTTGATTGCAGGTCTTACTCCATTCATTACTGATAATTCATGTTTCTTTATTTGATTGTAGATGTTAATGAGTGTCAGCAGATTAGTGACATATGTCTGAATGGTCAATGTGTTGACTTAGAAGGTAGCTTTAGATGTAATTGCCCATCAGGTTATGAAGTTTCTGTTGATGGCTTGCTTTGTGTTGGTAAGTTTTATAAGTCACTTATACATTATTTTTAAAAACAACCTTTAGTTGATAAAACGAACTTAATGTATTTATCATGTGATGTGTTATTTGACTGCTTTTTTTCAGTATGAGAACATTCTTAGTCACAGAACACCTGTGAGCCTAATTTCAAATTGGCCTTTTAAAATCTGTTCTTTTAATATTATACACCAGTAAATTTGGCTCTCATTTTGAATATTAAACCAAAATTACCAAGTTACATGCTGAGATTAATTAGAAATCTGTTAAAGATTTATCAGCTTTCATTTTATACAAAGATGCATTGAAAATGGAAAATGGTGGTAGCAATTTTTTAGACAAAAGTGTTGCATAAACAAGCATCTTATTACTTAAGACTATGGACAATCAACAGTTGTTGTGGCTCAAATTATTTGTTCTTTATATGTCTAACAATTAGTTGAGGCAAAAGAGTCATAACCTCAAATATTACAGGATCATCCTGCTTGATAAATGGCATGTAAGTTAGAGACAATTCTATCCGCTGTGCCTGCATTCAATTTAAATGAACACTGTATAAGAACCTCATTGTTATTGTTTTTGGAAACTTTCTACATAACAGTCGATATTAAGCGAAGATGAAATAGTTCAGGAAATTGGAAACCAGGAGCAAAATTTTCAGGAAGTCTATTTTGCTACTAGAAAAAAGTTTTGCAATTGTCAATGTGTCAATGTGTCAATGTGTTGTAATGGCCAAGGATAGCAGGAGTTTGTCCGTTATTTGGAATGTTCTAACATAAATATGATTTTACTGAACACCTTGGAAAACAGAAAACGAATAGGACCATTAATTAGTCCTTGGCCTTCTCATGATGTAAAGCTTTGTAAAAACTCTCCCTTGGCTGGCAACTATGGATAACAGTTTTAAGAAATGGACCTACTTACATCTCTGATTGGAACAGTTTGATTTTACTTTGTTTTTTATCAGACATGAGAAGAGCTCCATGCTTTGAGATGTTCACTGGTAGCCAGTGCATTGGTAGTATGAGTAACAATATCACTATGGGAAACTGCTGCTGCTCCACTGGAACAGGCTGGGGATTCCCCTGTCAACTATGCCCAGAAGAAGGAACACGTATGTATCACTTGGTTTTAGTTTGCCAAACAAACATTTTAAACGGATAGAGGGTATAGGAATTGGAATGGGCTAGGGGTAGCCATGAAGAGGAAAGTATTTTATGTCAGTTGAATAATTTATGTTCTGGAAAATTTCTGGGATCATGAAGGGCAAATAAATACCAGAGAAAGAAATTATTTGAAGGCTGCCTTACCCCAATACCTCTCCCACTCTCTCACCCTGCACTTGACCTTGTTATTTACATGATTCTCTGAGTAATAAATGTATTTTGTTTAATGCATCTTATGTTCAGGGGTTTAAAAATTTGTCATTTGGATTGGATATCATAACAATTTGTTTAAAACTACCCAATAATATTAAAAAGAGCCATTTCAATTTATCCAATGTAGAAGTCATTTTCACATTCCCTGATAATTTTTCATACCCGAGGGCTTTGGTATAACCTGGTCCTGAGTTCAGTTCCCAGTCTAGACGTTACTAAAAGTTTAAAAATGGAACCTACTACTGTATTGCATAATGCTTTGCATAAGCAATGGAGTATATATACCAAACCAGTGCCTTACAACTGGAAAAAAGGAAGTGGAGGCCACAAGATAAAACCAGAAGAATAAAAATTGGGGGTAAAACTTTATCTTACGAAAGAGTTGCTGGAGGAGGAGATACAATGAACAACCTTTTTTAGACAACATGTACTTAAAACGGTTTTTATCTGTTGAGGTGCCACTATTTGATTGACAGGTCCATTTGTTTCTGTTGTTAAATTGCTTGTTATTAAGTCCTTTCAATAATGATCTCTTCCTTTCTATTCCAAGTAATCCCTAATCAAAGGCATTATCTGTTTATCCTTTGAGTTGGAGGTATCCTTCCACCAATTGCAAAACTTTTAATAAGAGTTTCTATGGAACGACTGGAAACAAATGTTTAAATAATTTGCCTCAATTGCACCCCGTTCATCATTAGATGGAGGCATTGTTCAGGTCTCTACAGCTTTAAACTATTTTGTCATCACAAAGAAATAAAAAATTTAAAGTAATTTGGAGAGAAATTGTTGCTATACTCACACAAAATATTACTTCATGTTTCTGAATGTATGTAATAACATAAATTTCACAATTTTGTAATTTTGCACTCAAATGCTACAAAGTACATGAATATAAGTAGTAAAATTAATCTTTCTAGTCATTTTGAATGAAATTGCAAGATGAAGTGATTGGAGCATCCAACTTGCAGCCTGAAGATCTAGAGTTTGAATCCTGTCCAGATCATACTGAAGACTGTAGAAATAGAACCTTCTGGCATTGTACTTGGTGCTCAGCCACAACCACAACTGAGACTATGGCTGGCCCAACTTAGATCAATGGGTTAGAAAATGAGCCCTAAAATCTCATCTAACTGTATGAAAAAAAATCATTTATTTTGATCCATCTTCCATTCAGCTGCTTTTGATGAAATTTGTCCCTTTGGAAAAGGCTATGTCAAGGTTACAGCTGGCTACGCAGACATTGATGAGTGCAAGATGTTCCCATCTGAGTGTATTGATGGTGAATGTATCAATACAGATGGCTCCTATAGGTGTGAGTGTGGACCAGGACTTCAGCTTGATCCAACTGGCAAAGTTTGTAAAGGTAATGTGGAACCACGCAGGATTGTTCTGTGATGGGGAGCATGGACAAGGGACATGGATAATGAATGGAACAAGGGGCCACAAACACCCAAACACAGTCATGGGCCAATAATGGGCCACAAGCTCTGAAATATAGTCATGGACCAATAATGGGTCACAAACACCCAAACATAGCCATGCACCAGTAATGGGCCACAAACCCCCAGACATGGTGATGGGCCAATAATGGGCTGCAAATGCTCAAACACAGTCATGGTACAATAATGGGCCACAAACACTCAAACACAGTCATAGGCCAATAATTGGCCACAAACACAGTCATGCTGGTAATAGTCAAAACTTAAAGGGAAATATTGCATTTAAAATGCTTCAATATAGCAGTAAAAGTAAATAGCTCTGGTCATTTCCAAATCATTTGGTCTCAGCAATAAAGCCCAGCAATAGCTTCATCTCCTCAAAATATTATGCACAAGAAGGGTTATGGGAGTTGCATCTTTTGAAATGTTGAAAATTTGTGTGAACAATTTGTTCTTGAGCAACAAACAACTGAATTTTTATTTGAGGGAAACTTATTTCATGAAAAGAAAGCTACCATGCTGCCTTATTTGTAATTATTTATCACTCTTTGCCAATAAATATTGGTTTTAAAAGGATGAAATCTCCTTGTAAAACAAACACAGTATTTCCCTTTAAAAGCAATGCTGTTCCAATTTTAAGCTGACATGAAAATTTTGAGAGGACTGAGCCAGTGTAAGACCTTCGAACAAACAAGAAATCACATAGAACATTGCAAATTCTTAAATTCTGTTTAGGAATATGTACAAGGAGTTTCTTCATTCTTTCTTTTCTTCCTTTTTTCTGGTTCTTTTTGTTTACTTCATTTTTCTCTCTCCCTTCCAAGTAGGAAAACACAAACAAACATTCAATACCAACTCCCTTAAAATAAATGATACTACCAGAAAGCTTGTTACCTTCATCTGGAATAATTCTGATGTAAATTTCAGGAAAACGCAAGTTCTTTGTGCTTCTCTCGTAATTCTGTGATTGTTCATTTACCCGTGCTTGTTTTAGGTTTGAAATAAAAAAAATCAATATTCATTTGATATCTTATCATTCACTTTGTCTTTTCTTTTGGACTTCTTGGTTTTATGTTTTACACGATATCTACCATACACACGGTATATGGTAAAAGAAACCTTGATTTGGCTCGTTGGCAGTATTGTCTTCTTTTTAGTGACTTGATGGTGATGACCCTCCTAACTGAAGAACTATTCCATGATATACTAAACTAAATAATAAACTCAATGTCTCTCTTTCATACATTTGAAAAGTTTGGTTCAAATGTTCCATCTTTGTATTATACTTCGTTTGATTTTAAAAATAAAAACAAAAAATAAAAACAGTATAATACAAATAGTGCTTTTGAAATCATATTTTTGGAAGTAAGTAATGTTCTAATAATTACTTGCAAATGGTTCTTTATTTTTTATGAATGCTTCTTATTGTTTACTCCTAAAGACATTGATGAATGTTTCACAACTCCGAACATTTGTGGACGCAACTCCACCTGTGTCAACAGTTTTGGGTCATTCCACTGTTCCTGTGGAGAAGGTTTCCAGGCTGGTAGAGGAGGGCGCTGTGAAGGTAACTTTGCTCTTGCAACATCTTGCATTTTTTCTTGATCCCTTACCAACAGCAAGCTGGATTTTAAGATTCCAGTGGTAGATAGTATATAATGCTTGCATTATTTAAAAAAAGAAAAGAAAAAAGTTTACACAGTTGGAAGAAGAGGATGATATTTAATATTCAGCTTCTTGACAGGTTGTTTTAATTTTCAAAATCTTTACGCACGTTGAGGTTTAATTAACAGAAAGTTTTTGACTTAACAATTTAGTTGAGCAGTTTTAGGGTATTTGCCATTCTAAGCAGTAGACAGAGGAGACAGACACTCCAAACCGGGGGAGGAGAGAAGGATTTCCCAAACCGAGGGAGGGGAGAGGAACTAGTAGCTACTGAGTCCAAACATGTTTAGGAATAACGCTTCAGTTGGCTACTGCACCCTGAATGACATATATTGAAAGAATACAGCTACTCTCTGGTAATTTGGCTTCTTCAGTCAGTTGTGTTCACAGTTAAGCTCACATGTAGAGTATATGCACCTCTATACAGCATCTTAATTATTCCAATCTGTTTACCTACATATTTTACTGGTGCTGCACAGTAACCAACCTTATGCATCAATATATAGTATGGCATGGAGAAATTAAAAACTAGTGCAGACAATCTGCAGTAACTATACAATAGAAACTTAAATGTTTGGGGTAAGATTGGAAAGCTTTTAATTCCAAGAAGGTATACAGTATATGTTGAAAACAATTGTGTTTGACAGAAGATCATATTTTCTTGTTTTGTCCTCATTCTTTGCAACTTCTCTTACCTTAAAATACAGACATCAATGAATGTCGTAGGGGAAGAAACCTATGTGCCTTCCGTTGCCAGAACTTGCCTGGTTCTTACCGATGTACATGTCCACGAGGATTTGCTCTCACAGAAGATGGTAGACTATGTAGAGGTATGTGCTGGTATAAAAATTACTTTCAATATTAGTAGACGGGAGTATAAATAACTGCTGTTGTCATGCGCAAGATTCTGTAACAAGTGTTAAAGTGGAAATGTTAACAAATGTTATTCATGCTGTTGCATAAATGAAAAACATTTACTGTTTGTGTCATGTCATACCTACTGTGTGAAACAAGCCAGATCTGGATGAAAATTTGACCCAAAGTTAAATGTGATTGATAAGACAGGACAGTGATAAACTAGGCATGTCATGTGACCACCAATCCTCCAGTCAGATGGTGAGGAATTAATAAGCTTCTAGCTTTATTACTTCACCCATACTTAGTATATTTTTCATAATAATAATGATTATAATAAAAAAAGTAGTTTTTATAAAGCACCTTACACAAAGAGTCTCAAAGCCCTGAAGACTGCCCAACAGGGAGTCAATATGAAATAGTAAACAAAAACTGTAAGTTTTCAAGTTAGTTTTAAATTGTTCAATTGAAGAAGAGTTCTTAACAAATGATGGAAGACCATTCCACAATTCGGCAGAAATAATAGCAAAGGCTTGATCACCATAAGAGCAGGTATCAGATGATTGTATGTTTAAAAGAGATTGAGAACTGGATCCAAGGTCACCATAAGGCTTATAGTTGGATATGAGTTCCTGTAGGTAATGATATGTGTAGCCCTGTGTAAGGTATAGTGTTGTATACAATAGCAATTTAGGCACAAAGTTAGAAGAATAGATGCCTTTATTTCATTCTTGCTGTTACTGTCTTGTGCATATTTTTGAGTATTACTGGCCTCTTGCTATGTCATAAGAGGGAAGTATTTAACCTGTCAAATTCAGAGATTTCAGCTACAGATTGAGGGAGAGTATAGAATTTAGAATAAACCCATCATATAATTCAGTCCTTTCTCCACAGATTTCGATGAATGTGAGAGTGGGGAGAACAGCTGCCGCTATGGTTGCCGTAACCTGATTGGAAAATTCATGTGTGTATGTCATGATGGTTATCAAGCAGTTGGAGGAAATGGGAATATTTGCAGAGGTAATTTATAGTACTTTAAATATAATTGTTTGCCTGGGACATTTCAGAGTTCTCTGTCTTATTTATATTGTTTTCTAGAAATCACACACAATGCAAAATGTTAGGCTACTGTGTGGTTGAAAGGGTTTTCCAGCTCACCTTTCATCTGTCTTTATCAATAGATGTGAAACAATTTCTGTCAATTCTGTTTCCTTTACTTATCATTAATATTGTACATTATCGTGACTTCATTATAACTTGTTAGTCTAGAGCAGAAATTGCAAGCCATTTTCTCCGATTGATATACATAAAACAGGATTACAAATATACATCCATACTAACTGTTTCTAGTGCAAAAGCAAGAATTGCATGGATTATTACAGTGTGTAGTGGTTACATTTGACTTCACAAAGTCACAGAAGCAATGGTGTTTGAACAGTTCATGCCAGGTTTAGTCAGACTGTCCTTTGTAGCAATGCAGCATTGCTGAATAAATGGTATTTACTTTTTGATAATTACCAAGTTTGAAATATTTAAACTAGTTTACAACCTATTTTAAGTGATGTGCAACCCCAGTTAAGCAGGTTATGGAACTTTGGTCTAGGGGGTGATGGGGCCATGCGCTTACAAACACTTAACTTTGCAGTTGATATTCTATTAGTTCTTCATAAATGTGGTAAAAATTGTGAAAATGTTAATTATGATAAAGAAAAATGTTTGGATGCATATTTTTAAATTTAAATTTCAATTGACATAAATGGAGGTGCAAGTGTATCTTACAAAATCAATTTAAAAGAAAAAGAACAGTTTACAAAAACATTTTGTAAATTATTTTAATATAATGCAGTGAGGCAAACACAAATTGGATCCATGTGTCTCCAGAATGACGGATTCTTTGCACCATATGCGCTCGGTGTATGCACGTGTTGGGTGGAGGTTAGCTCTGATGATTAGGAGAAGTAACCCTGAATATTAAATGACATATTAAAGCATTTAAAGTGTACCTAAAGTCAAAAAATTCAAAAATATATATTAAAGACCATGAAAAATAAATTCTAACAGTCAACTTCCATCTTCATAGGACATTCCTGAGCTGGGATATTAAATGTTGAAGTTTATTCACTCAAATTAAAATGGTACATTGTGCAATAATTTGTGATGTCATTCTTGTACTACTCAAATTACTATCTTTGTATTTCTTTGTTTTTCCGAATGTTACTGCACCTTGTACCAAGGTGTGATAGCACTCTTACTCTTATGAGGTGGTGTAATTAATTCAGCCCTCCTTGTTCAACATGCTATGCAAGCAAACAGGAAGTGTTCAAGGTCATAAAAACATTTTTAATTTTAAAGGAAAACAAAGCATTTTATGTGAGTTGTACAACAAGAAAGTCACAAATTATTACGCAATAGACCAATTTGTTTTAAGGGAATAATTTTTAACATTTTATATCTCAGCTCAGGAATGTCATATGAAGATGGGAGTTAAACTGTTAGAATTCGTTTTTCATTTTCTTAAATATATATTTTTGAACTTTTTGACTTGAGGTACACTTTAAAAATATTGGAGGGACATTTATATAAGACTCCAAACCTATTAACCACAATATTTTCATTTACTGGTAGTTTAACTGCCAAAATTTTGTGCAAAGCCCTTTTTAAAATGTTCTTTTCAGTGTCACTCAAGCAAAGACTTTCACTCCCCTATTCTGTATTATACATGTAATGATATTCAGCACCATCTCAGGCAGTTTTTCTTTCAAATTCAACAGAATTTTTCCGAAGTATTTTTTTCTCTCTGCTTAGATGCTTAATATTGTGTTAGATATCTCATAGTCATAAATCTATAGTATAGAAACCAATTTACATTTAATGTTTGATCTTAAAACTTGGGAGATAAGAAATTTGAGTTGTAAGTGCAAATAAACAAAGTTTCAGACAAGCAGGGTGTCATTCTATTTTCAATTCTTTGTTATCCCAAGATATTGATGAATGCAACATCAGACATGGTCTATGTGAGAATGGTTTCTGTATGAACACACCAGGAAGCTACCAATGTATCTGTAATGCTGGATTTACGGCAACTGCTGACCTTAGTGAATGTGTTGGTGAGTAAATCATTTTATTTACACCCTGTCATCAAGATATCCAATAACTTGACAAGCAATTTTGTACATCCTAGAGGCAATCTTCCCAAGTGGGTACAATTGCCTTTTGTTCATTGGTGTACCATCATGTTACAGACTGGTCCATTCACTCTAAATTGGAATATTTAAATGCCACACCAGTATTCTTTTTTTACTCAAGTTATAAACAATTGAAAAACCATGCCTACTCTGGATCCAGTTGCTTGTTACCACTTACATATGCACAGGTTGAACAGATATATACCAATTTATGTCTGTGTTATTGCAAAATGCATTTTCCTGAAAGTATTTTTGACAATTTAGATTCAATTAATGTGGAATTTCAGTCATCCCAATTTTAGTTTAGTCTACTAGTCTATCCTATTTCATAAGTGGCTCTTGAGAATCATAAAAAATATCTTCTTCACCAAATTTCAAAATTTATTTAGAATAACTCATTGCTTTACATTGCATACACAATATTTATATCCTAAAATGTAATGAAAGGTCCTTTGAAATAAGTTAAAATGACTTGTTGTTTCAGAATAAGTTTGGGATAACTGCTCTCTTGCCCTTTTAGCCCAAAGTAGTGTGGAATCTGTTAGGCATTAGTATGGATACCCATCAGTCAATGTAGCTAAGCAGTCTTTCAGTAATTCATAGTCTGAGCTTGGCCTGTCCCTTTACATAAACTAAATTGTTATAAGCCTCACATTGTGAAATCAGCCAAATTAAGGATATGATTGTTTGCTAAGGTGAGAAAGTATGGACACACACACTTATATATGTAATGGCCAACACAGACAATTTATCTTATCCTATTTTGAAGTATTTATTGTCCTCTGTTCACATGACTCATCTGTTGTTCCCAATTAAAACTATTGTAATAACCTAATGTTTTTTATACTCACATTGCTCAAAGAAATTAAATGAGGTATGTATCATGATGGTCTGAGGTAGTCATTGTCCAAAACTGGACCAGAATTTTATATCCATGTAGTCAATTACAATACATAAAAATAAATGGACACATAATTTGCATTATCCTTTTCTTGGCAATTTTTTCAAGGTTTAGTTTCCTATTAGATGAACCGTTATCATGCTGAATTTAGTTGAGGGTACTCTCAAAATTTGCTTTAACATAGTCCTGTAGTTTCAGTTATGTTCTGAGAATACCATTCAAAAACAATGATAATCAACTCAATAAATTTTCAGTAGCCTCTATGAGCACGAAATTAAATGCATCATAAAGTCAATTCAGGTTTGTCAAGAATGAACTCCTTAAAGTAGACATATGAAACACTTAAACATCATAAAATAAAAAAAAAGAGAATAAATAAATTCAACCTACAGCATGAGCTAAGGATGCTAATAGAGGGCATTCTTTTAGTATGGTTTTGCAGTTTAAGTATTTATGTTTTGATCTGCCTTCATGACAACACCTTTTTATCACTTGCATAATGAGGGTTAATTGAGCTAAAACTGCTGTCTGTCAAAGATACACCCTTTATTCAGTGAGTGCACTTGGGTCTCTATAATTTACAGTCATGATGAATTCATGCTGTCATTGAAGTCATAAGACAAGGTGCAATGCAAAACAAAAACGGAGGATGAAATATATTGTTCCTTGATTAAACAATAAAGAGCAACATTTGACAGAGCAAGGAGTTGGAAAGTTGAACATTGTATAGAAATTAAATTCCGGAAACAGTGATTAGTTGGTGCTGAGTTAAAAATGTAAAACAGTTTTACTGAAACTTTGCTTCTTTTTGAAATGTCCTCCTTCTCTGCATGATTACATCTTATTGGCTCAGGGTGAAAAGGAAGCATACCACATACAGATATAAGTCACACACTACATACATATACACTTTAAACAGTTACCTTTCACGTCTGATTAATTGATTGACAGTACCAATACCACACATATATCAAAATACATGAAAAGTTACATAGAATTCGGCATAAGCTAGCAGATAAGCTAGCAGATAACCGCTGCTATGGCCAAGTGGATACAGGCGATGGCTTATGAAGCGATGAAGCTTAGCAAGCGGGAGGTCTGGAGTTCGATTCCTGGCTGGGTCAAAGTAAGGTGGGTTTTTCATCCAAGAGCAATCTATGGTTCTCTCATCTGAACTGACCTTTCAAAAAATACCAAATTTGATCCAGGTTGCTAAATTTGCCACCCGATGTGAAGTTGTAATTCATAAGCCAATGCGTCTCTCACATTGGTGGTCACTTAACATCGTAAAACAACTGCCCTTCAAGGCCAGATTATTATTAGATCAGTTAAGTATGTGTTAATTGGCAATAATTGCTTTTCACAAAGTGTGAAAAGAATAAAAGCATATTTCACTGCAGGACACAGATCATGTAGGGAAGTCGGATACCAGTTACACCCCACACTGCCTTTGATCTCATAGGATGTTTAGTTCTTCAAGAGCAAAGTCTCTGCATATTTTATATTGAAAAAATAAAGAACAGTCTGGAAGAAGAGAACACCCTGTAAGCCTTAAGGTGCAGATCTTTTAAAAATTAGACTCTAAACTGGATATGTCATCCAGTCTATTTCAACTGATTTCATGCATACATGTGTAAATCAGTATGGATTGTGAAAGTGTGTTTTTAACATTGTAAGTAAGCAAATAGAGTATGAAAGGTCTTGAGAAGTTGAAGCATGAAATAAAGAAAAGATAATTACTGTGATGAAATACCTGTCTCTTTGTTTATTATTTTTCAGACTTTCTTGATTGCCAAAGAAACAAGCTTCTCAATCACTGTTTGCTTGAGTAAATGCCACTTTGAAAATTGCTCAAAAAGTTAAAAAAATAAGGGCACTCATCATTATGGATAGAAATCAGTTCTGCTGTCATTTTCATAAAATAGTGGGGAGTACCCTTGGTTTAAAGCTTTTGTGTACAAATAAACTGAATAGTCTAATCCTGTGATCCCTTTTTTGATGCAAATCCGTACTTTCTTTCTACCACAGATCAAAGACGGGATACATGTTATGGTGTGCTCTATCAAGGTCTTTGTCAAGCACCAACCCAGAGAGTACCATCTATTACTATGAGTCAATGTTGTTGTACTGGTGGCAAGGCTTGGGGAGATGAATGTGAAGCATGTCCAGTCTTTGGAACCTGTAAGATTTTTTTCTGAGAACAGACATTTCTTATTCATTTTTTAGTTTCTTTTTTTGGTAGGGGGGGGGGGGGAACAAGTGGTTCTTTTGGCAATGGAACCATTACCACCCTCCTCTACCATTATTAAAGATCATTGTTCTGCAGTAATGAAATGAAGTAAGAGGATGGTAATTCATTGCAAGAATGAAAAACATTAGAAAGTATGTGATAACATGTCAAGGAGACTATAGCAATCAAACAAAAACATCATTAAAACCAGGAGACTTGTAAAGGATAAAGAATTATTAAGTTGGTCATGAATATTAAATTCTACAACCCCTTAGTGACTGTTATTTCATTACCTAGATTCTGATTGGCTCACACAGTCCACATGACCATCTGTTATTTTTTCAATAAAGGATAGTAACTCATAAATGTTCAAAAATCATTGGCAACACAGTGTATCTGAAGGGGATTGAGACTGTTCCCCATTGCCAGACTGGCACAAATTTAGTCAAAAATTACCAAGGCAGATATACTGAGCAATGCTGCACATTATAGTATACACACTGTAGCTATGCTTGCTTCAATTCAAGAGGAATGTTCAACTTCCCTGCTATGACCTAAATTCTGAGCCATCTAATGCAGATGTCAGAGCCATCATGAATGCTGTCGTCAGAGAAAAAATGTCTGAAGTAAAGCATAATAAAAGAGCAACTGCCTGTGAAACTAATAAGCAGAGCCTTTCTAAAGTCTGCCCATCCACCATACCAATTACTCATGAGATAAAGGCAGTATTTAAGCAACATTCATAACACTGCTCACTCACACAGGAATGAAACTAAAACTGATCAGTGTACTGATGAACAGTCCTAATCCTAGGCCTAGACTAAGTAGCCTAGCCTAATTCGCTTCAGCGCTGCAATGGTCAAAATTGAAAGCTCTCTGAAAGTTGCCTGATTGCTCTACTTGCCAGTGCTAACTTATAGTGTTAATGCTACAGTTAGGCACTCTTTAAATTCCACTACTAACAGTCTAAGTTTTTAGTGCTTATTAGAGTGTCCATGCTTTTGGTAAAAAATGTCCTATTTTCTATTTTTCTCTGGATTTTCAACAATTTTGGGTTGTAGAATAGAAATAAACTTCATTTGTCTAACTATTGCTGGCTCATTTTAAACGGTCTTGAATCTGAATTTGGCAAAATAGTGGACTGGGCTTGGCCTTCTCTGTTATTTTGCTAGATTTGGAGTCTCAATGGTTTGTTCACCAACAATATTTCGCCAAATGCAGTTTATTCCTTAAGTATAAGTTAGTAAAGAGATGAAGCATAAAATATCTTAGAAGCTGTAGTGTTTCATTATCAAAAAGAAAACTTGCCATCTATTGTACATTTTTTCCACTTCAAAATTAAAAATTGCATTATCAGAACACTGAGTGATTGGTGGACACACTTTCTTTATTGACTCAGTATTTTCTCCAAAGTTTGCCTTCAATGCTTTGATTAAGTCACCATGTTAAAATAGCCAAACTACAACTCCCTCAGTTAAGCTGAAGCAACTGCAACCATTCTTTATTATAATACCTTAGACAGCAGCATCATGGACAGTTCTCTGTTTGAACGGGTCTTTGTTCCAGCCATGGACCAACATACATGGACAGAGCATGTAACGTGTACTTCATATCCGTAGATGGTCTCCAGCGACTGCGACAAAAAAGGCGCTCCAAGATGGCCGCCGTAAAGCTACAATTTTGTGATTTGATGAGAACTCTGTAATATTTTTAAAAAAAAAGTAAACTTAATTAAGTTTATGGGAAACAATATCATATTCATGCAGTATGTGAAGTGATTTTGACCTTACCTTGCCATATTTCAAAAATTTTTAACTTTCTTATAAAATCTAGGGATTGACTTGAGTAAGTTCAAACTCTCACACAAAAATGTAGCAGACGGCCATCTTGGTGCACTTTTTCTCACACGTACGGCAGCGACAATCTACTGTGCAGTATGCTCTGTTCATGTATAGGAATTCTGTGGTTCCAGCATATCTATATTCCAAAAAGTCTGCATGGAGGTTGATGTCAGAAAAAAGATTAGGTTAGAACAAGCGCTCATCCTAATATTGTCCTCCATGCAAACATTTGAAGTATAAAGATGTCAGAGGAACAAGATGTCCTATATTTTTGACATGATGCCTGAAAGGAAATAATATTTCCTTTGCATTGATGTTAGGTATGGTGATCTGGATTGTAATAACAGTCAGCAGTTAAGGTTAAAATTTTCCTTTCCCTCATAAAAATGACATTTTGTTTTCCTTGTCTTCAGCTGAATATTTGGACATGTGTACCGACATTACACTACCATCAATTGACATATGTGGATCTGTGGTAGGACTTTGTGAAAATGGTCTGTGCCTCAGTGGCAATGGCGGATTCATTTGTCAGTGTAACCCTGGGTTCATCATCAGTCGAGATGGCACTAGATGTGAAGGTAAAATCAAATTCTAATTTTCACTGTAGTACATTTATGAGGTGCTGAATTTATAAGGAGTGTTTTTGCCTGCCATTTTCTCCCCAGGAATATCTGAGCAGACATTGTAATAAAAGTTAATGTCAAAGGAATGGGTGATGGTGTCTGCAGTCCAATTGATTTTAAATGAAAGGCAGTCATCACAACCCCCAGACTACTATTTTATTCTTGGTATACCAAAATTCTAAATTCTAAATTGCTACAAAACTTTGATTGACACATGATATGAATTCACCATTACCTACTCTTACCCAACTTGCCAATGGTCACTCCAGTAAGAAGGATTAGGCCACTTTATTGATTTGTTGGGGGAGGGCATCCCATTGGCCCAGCACAGCTTTTCAGTGTGTTATGCATAGGTGACTTTCAACTTGTAAGGTCTCATAAGTCAAGATAAGGTTCATGTCTGCCAGAAAGTTGAGCTACACAGAGTTAAGAGGATCAGTTGTGTTGGACTTTTTCTAAATTCTGGCTAATGGGCATTTCCTGTAATGATAAAATTCCAAAAGATGCAGAATACACATGCCCTGGGAGTGCTCTGATTACACCTTCAGGCCTTGAATGCTCACCAGGGCTTGCCCTGAAGCAATAAAATAGGATTGCCTCTGGTAAGGGTGAGCTACACTGCAGTGGGGGTGAGGGCCATCAGTAAGAGGGGGAGAATTGAAACAGACTGGAGTGGTGAATATCTGCCTTTCAATGTATATGCTACCACCTTTATAGTAAGTATAACTTAAAAATGTTTTTCCAAGCTTTTTTATTTGAAAGTACTAGCACTAAATATATTTGTAAAGTCTTTAATAACTTGTATTTGTACGAAAGTTGATAATCGTTATTTTCTTCTCCCTTAGACAAGGATGAATGTGAAAGCAACATGTGTTCTCACGAGTGTAGGAATACTCCTGGCAGCTTCAAATGTCGCTGTCCTCATGGCTTTGTGCTTAGTCATGACATGGTTACATGTGAAGGTATCTATTTTGCTTGTTTTTACTATTTAGTAATTAATTTGCATATAACTGATTAATAGTTTTGCAAAGTGGCTGCCTTTCTATCTTGTTTGATATCCATTTTGTAGCCCCAAAGCATATTTGTAATCTAAAGGATTTTAGACCTCTTCAAACTTTTGAAATATATACATCAGATGATTTTAACCTTGGAATTTTGAGGTTGTACTATGTATGATATGTAACATACTACTGTATGGGTGGGTAAAATGATGTATGGGCACACCACTGCATGGTGGAAAATTTTACTTTCAACTGAATCCAAAATTTCATTGAATGTCCTTGGAGACGTAATACTAACGTGGTTCTGTGTGGCTGGTAGTGTGATTGTTTCTTCTTAAACAGAGGTAATTACATTTCATGTTACTGGATTAGAAAAATATCAATGTCTGCTGGAGGTATTCATGAAAAATACTTCAAAGACCATTAAAATAATTTCACTTGTATGTAATAGTACATGTCACTTCCTTTCACTCAGTTTAGGAAAGTCTGTTTCAGTCTGTAATATTTCAACTGCAATACGGTTTAAGTTATTTCTGTTTTTAAAATATTCATTGCAGTTCCAGTGGCAATTATGCAGATCAAAAGTGTATTGAAGGAAACTGGATCTTAGGTAGTGCTCTTGTTTAAGGTGAATCATTACATGGTTCTTAGGCAGCAGGCCTGGAAAATTCTGGAAACCATGAAGGCTGAAATTTAACCATGGTCCTGAAAGTCCTTGACTTTTTAGTTCAAACCAGCTAGAGCTGTTTGAGTAGTTACGATTTGCCACCACCACTCATTTTATCTATCATACCTTCTTGAATTTCTTGGAATAATATAAAATATACAATGTTCCACTTGAAATATTACCTCTCCAGGACAACCATTGAACTGGAATGATTAATTCAGCAGGTTTGAGCTTCAGCACCATTGGTGCTCTAGTTAGTTAGTGTTTGTTTTGGGAAAAATTGACAAATGGTTTTGAAATTTTAAAACTTTACCCTTTTGGTTGATGGAATTATGTTTAGTATGGGTCCATGCAGGGTAAATGTATAAAAGTAAAGGCTGTGTTTGAAATTCTCAACTCTTTAGTAATAAATATTTCCTTTTATTCTTCAAAAAAACTGAAAAAAGTCATTATTTCCAGTATTTCAAAAGTGTGGGAGCCCTGCCATAGGGACAGCAGTGTATGCTGCATTCTGTGAGATTGAAATATTTGATAGTCCATGATAGATGTTGTAGACTAGAGCAGCAGTCACACTGCAACAAATTCAGATCGGATTCCAATCCGATTTTTCGGGTTTTTGTTAAAATCTTCCCCATATCTGGTCCAAAAGAGCCAAAATTTTGTCAACCAGTTTAAATATTTGATTTGCATCTGATGTCTGTGAAAGTAAAGTGCCAACTGATTTTTTGTGATGTCACACCGACGTACATCTTTTTACTGGACAGTGCAGTCCGATTAAATCTGTCTATCAATGTGACGTAACAAAAAAATTAGCATACATTGAATTTTCATTTTCCTGAGTTACAACTCAATATTACACAGGTTGGCAAATTTTTGGCTCTTTCCAACCAGAGATGGAGAACGTTTGAACAAAAAACCATCATTAGCCAGCATTACTTGTACCAATTGGTTACAGAAATTTGCTTTGTGCCCATCTGATAACTGTGTCACCATCACAGATTAAATTACTCACTGGTCAAGGAAGTGACTTGCCAGACTAACAAAAGGCTGTTTCATATTACATAGCTGGCTTGTGGCGTGTGAGTGTTAATTGATTTTGTGTTTTCAGAGATAGCGAAGGCAGATTTGGCATCTTTGTTGATCACTTGACACCTGGAATATCGTTTTATTTTCCGGGGGTAAACCAAACGGCAAGTAACCGAGCCGCACGCGTCATGTGGAATCTGATCGGAATTCGTTGTAGTGTGACTGGGGCCTAAGTGCTGTTTTATTTTATTGCTGCTAATATTGCATTTGCACATACTTTATAGTTGCTGTAACATGCCGCATGATCTCTCAATTTGAATGTTTTAATGGATTTGTTGACGAAGCACTTCTGCATGACACATGTCCGTTAGGAATATACAGTCACAGTCTTTAGTTGTGTTAATACATGAAAGGAAACTCCCCTTAGCTCATTTGAAAAAATTGAAGTACCCAAGCAGAAAAAAGATAAATCATGAGAGCCATCACTGCTTTTGTGTTCAGTGTCATAGAAGAATACAATCAGAATGCCTCTGTTGTGCTGGTCACTGGACATTTCCTGAAGAGCTTCATGTATCAATGTGCACACTCAATACTGCATTGAAACTTAGTCAATCCATCTTTCCTGCCATGTGCCTGCTACAGCGAGTACCAAATTTGGAAAGTAGCTAGGGGGCTTTTCCAAGCATGAGTATGTTCTAAAGCAAATAACCAAATTTATCGCTGCTTTAATATGCCTGACTTGTATTTTTTTTTTTGGTATAGTTGCTTGTACATATTCTAACTGCACTGTAAGCATGTTTTTGATAATCTGGTGCTAACATGTGGATTTCAGGCCAAGAGTAATCTGAGAAATTTTATGTGTTCAGAAAAAGTTGAAAATGATCCTTTAGATGATGAATTTTAAAGGACGGTATGATAATTTGTTTGTACACATGCATCAGAGAAAACTTCAGCATTAAGTGCAGAGACTGAATGAACTTTATTAAGTTTTTCTGGTTTTCAAGGCCCAGACTTAATGATTGTGTCAAAAAGGAAATAAAAACAATAGATTCTGCACAATTTTAGGGGTTTAACGAACATCACCTTGGACAATGTGAAGTGTCCCCACTACCATATGCAATTTGTGCAATGGCCCTTCGTGACATTCATTGTTGGGGACAGTAAACCTTAGGGTGAGGGTGAGTGAACAAAGGGGGTGCAGGCAATATGTGGCACTATAATATAAAGTGACACTTATTTGTTGGTTATGGTGTACAGAAAAGCTTTTTTGACAAAAGTACCTGCAAAATTGCTTGACATAGCACTTATTTGGATCTTGGAAGATCCATTCAAAGTTCGAACATTCTTTATATTTATATGTCGTATTTAAGAAATCAGTACACTACCAAACACCCTTCAGAAAATTTTTCAGTTGAAACTTTTAAAGTTGGAGAAAAACGACATTTTGTGGTGCTGTCATTTTGAGCGCCACCTGAAATTAAAGACAATGTAGCTAATTAGTTGCATCCAGTGATGTGTACCGTGTATTTCTAAATAGTAGAATGCATAAATTTAAAACACCCCAGACTGTAGATGGAATACTCATATTGTGACCCTGGGGAAGAGTCATATCATGATCAGGTCAAATTTATGAAAGTTGGTTTTATCAAAGTTGATTACCTATGCTGTAAGGTATTAAATAAAGTACACCATATACTCACTTAGATCTAGACGAGTGTGCTACTGGTGTTCATGACTGTCAACATGCCTGTGAGAACACACCGGGTGGATTCCAGTGCGTTTGTCCAGATGGTCACCTGAGGGTTGGCACAGCTTGCTTTGGTTAGCCTTGTTGGAGCTTTTTTAGACATTACTGACTTCAACTGACCAGCTATTTCATTTACTCTGTTACTTTCATTCTCTATAATAGCATAATGCTTATCTTTTTATTAATTTGGCATGCTTGCTGATGTTTATCTCTTCAAATAGCCCAAACTAGGGATGCACCAGACACAAATTTCTAGAACTTACTGAAACCAGACTTTGCTGGACAGTGGTTCAAATCCAGCTGATGAAAGTCTGGCAGAAACTGGATTTTTCATTTTAGACCATTTGTTTCCTGGGACCTTTGGGGATCCAAGAGTCCTTTGTGAATAGTTTACCTGTGAAATAGTCTTCTTTTTCGTAGTTTGCTCTGCTATTTCTAAACTCTTTATAAAGAATTCTCCAAGATTAAAAAAATTAAGCTGTGTTTAATATTTCCTCCAAGTTATTATCCATTGGGTCAAAATGCTAAGTATGAGAACTTTTGTCTATATGGAGATTTCAGTTTTGTGGAACTGTGGGCACATTTATTTGTGGAAGAGAAAATGAAACCCTCTTTTTTATTTTTTCAACATCAGTGTGTCCATGATATTTCAAGTGAGGAATGTTTGACAGTTTTCAAACTTGATACATAGGAATAGATTCCTCATACTGAGAGGTTTTGGCAGAGGTCAAAGGTCATCTGGGGTCACCAGGGGTCAAAGTCAGTAAGTCTTGTTTAGGTGATACCTCAAGGTAGGAAACTTTGATAGATTTTATATTTAGTATGTACATGCATTATGGTCAGAAAATTGTCCCTATTGCTTTTGGCGGAGGTCAAAGGTCATCTGGGGTTACCAGGGGTTAAAGTCTGAAAATATTGTTAACACAATATCTCAAGATTGGAAACTCAGATAGACTTCATATCTGGTACAGTATATGGATGCATTTTGGTCAGAAGATGGTCACTATTGTTTTTGGTGGATTTCAAAGGTCATCTGGGGTCACCATAGGGGTCAAAGTCTGAAAAACTTGTTAAGGCGATATCTCAAGATAGGAAACTTGGATAGATTTCATATTAAGTGTGTGGATGCGCTGTGGTAAGAAGAGGGTCACCAGGGGGCAGAGTTTTTAAAACTTGTTCATGCAATTTTGCAAGAAAGGAAAGTTGAATAGATTTTATAATCAGTATGTGGATGCATTATATTTAGAGGAAAGTACCTATTGCTTTTGGTGGTTTTCAAAGGTAATCTGGAGTCTGTCTGTCTATCTATCTATCTATCTATCTATCTATCTATCTATCTATCTATCTATCTATCTATCTATCTATCCATCCATTCATTCCATCCCATTACATCCCATCCCATCCATTGGGTTCAAAGATAGGTCATCTGGGATCCCTGGAGGTCAAATCTGTCAAGTTCAAAGGTCATCTGGGGTCACTGAAGGTCAAAATGTGAATGAAAACCTTGATAAGTGTTAACACATCTCAAGGTGGGAAATTGAAAAAGATTTCACATGTGGTATGTGGATGCACATTATGGTGAGAAGATGATAACAGAATTATTTCTTTAGCATGCAGGTCATCTGTGTCCATCTATATCTTGCTTTTTGCTCACAAACTAAAACTGTATCTTACTCTGAAGCTTTTGAAGGTTCAGATGTTACGGAATAACCTATTCAAGAAACATATTTTATAAACTTCTGTTGCCTTAATTTGCATGTCAGTATTGCCATGGTCTACTATTTATTAAATAAACTGATCATTCTATCCATTTCTCTCATGTTGACTTTAATCTCAGATTTTATAATTTTATTCACTCTTTTGAAGTATTCATTTTTATTAGAAGATTATGACCTGTCATTTACATTTTAAAGTCAAGTTTTCCAGTGGTGTGAATGGGAAAAGTCTGGAAAAATTGTGAAAGTTTATATAAAACTTCTTGAAAATCCTTGAATTTTGGATGTTTGGTCATGGAAAGGTTTGCAGTTGCCAAATGGTCTTAAAATTTGAGGATTTTAAACGTTCTGAAGTTGTGATTATGTTAACTATGCGTCCACGCTGGGTAAATATTTAAAATAAGCCCATCTCATACAGGAGTCTGCATTTTTCAGTACTGAATATTCCCAGTTTTAGTCTTGAAAAAGACTGGAAAAAATCTTGAATTTCAGAATTTCAAAAGTGTGGGAACTCTATAAATAGGTGTATACATACCTGTGATTACTTTATCTTAAACATATATCTTACTTTTACTTTAAAACATTTTCCGTTTATTCTCAACCTCATCAGATGTTTTCGTCGTTAATATCATGATATCCTACATTCTTGTTGAGTTTTTCAAATTGTACTCTCAAACTGACGAATGGATCTCACTTTACTATTTTCAAAACTGACTGATTTTCTTAGTTTGAATGATATAATATTCTTTGAGTTGTTTACTTTGTAATGTTACATTTATATTACTGGGTGTGGCAATGTCATTCATCAAGTAATGAACTTTATTATCAGTGTTAAATAACAGACGAAGAGTGTTAGTTTGTGATAAAGTGTATGTAGTCATTTTCAGTTCTCCTTTATGAAGTAAGATGGACCTTTAGAGGGAAATATTGCATTTGTGTTATAAAAAAAGTATTTCTAGCTTTTAAACAATCATATATAGGTGCAGCATGATAGATAATTCAAGATGAGGCAGTATGGTGACCTATTTTAAAAGAATAAGGCCCTTACAGAAAAAAGAATCAGTTATTTGTTGATCAAGACTAAATTTGTTGGCCCAAACTTTCAAACATAAAACTGTAACTTGTTTACATATTGTATTACATAACATTTTGAAGAGACAAGGCTGTTAATGGACTTTAAAAATAAGGCCCTTACAGAAAAAAGAATCAGTTATTTGTTGATCAAGACTAAATTTGTTGGCCCAAACTTTCAAACATAAAACTGTAACTTGTTTTCATATTGTATTACATAACATTTTGTTGAGACAAGGCTGTTAATGGACTTTAAAAATAAGACCCTTACAGAAAAAAGAATCAGTTATTTGTTGATCAAGACTAAATTTGTTGGCCCAAACTTTCAAACATAAAACTGTAACTTGTTTACATATTGTATTACATAACATTTTGATGAGACAAGGCTGTTAATGGACTTTAAAAATAAGGCCCTTACAGAAAAAAGAATCAGTTATTTGTTGATCAAGACTAAATTTGTTGGCCCAAACTTTCAAACATAAAACTGTAACTTGTTTACATATTGTATTACATAACATTTTGATGAGACAAGGCTGTTAATGGACTTTAAAAATAAGGCCCTTACAGAAAAAAGAATCAGTTACTTGTTGATCAAGACTAAATTTGTTGGCCCAAACTTTCAAACATAAAACTGTAACTTGTTTACATATTGTATTACATAACATTTTGATGAGACAAGGCTGTTAATGGACTTTAAAAATAAGGCCCTTACAGAAAAAAGAATCAGTTATTTGTTGATCAAGACTTAATTTGTTGGCCCAAACTTTCAAACATAAAACTGTAACTTGTTTACATATTGTATTACATAACATTTTGATGAGATAAGGCTGTTAAAGTACTTTGATGGAGGTGAGGCTGAATGATTTTTATAACAATGAAGTCTACTTTCTTTTTATGTCATGTCTGTACATTTTAAAAACTTATATTTCAATTGAAGTCATCTGAAATGACCTGACTCAGCTCAGAATTAGAAGACTGATTGTGTATTAGACATCCCTGACAACCAACTGCAGTTTACTCTTTAAGTAGAGAAATTTATCATAATTGTGATTTTAGGGAGCCAGATCAAAAATTACCTTTGCATTTAGTTTCAGTGACTGTAAAATTGCATTGAAGAGCTTAAACAAAAAGTGTTGCAGGGCATCAAGGACTGTTTGCCTGTTAGCTTGTCTTAAAAATTTGATGTTGAAGAGGATTTACAATTATTAAGTCATTATTTGAAGAATATTCCACCTATGAAATCCTTACTTTATCAGAGTTTACTTAGGGCTTGTAAGTCTTTTCATGTCATTTTTACCCTAGCAAGTTTTACATGAAAAAAGCAATTTATGATAACATTTTGCTAAAGGATATCTTTGTACCATACCATGAAACATTGTAGGAATTGTTTCAAGTCAAACATGTTTAATATTTTCATGGCATGAATTTTTTGTTGCTGTAAGTAAATGTGTGATTGCACTAGGTAGGAAGGTTAATATATTCTCATTTTCCACAGATGAAGATGAATGTCGTGATGATTCCAGCTTGTGTGGACCTCACGGTACATGCCAGAATACTCCTGGAGGTTACCGCTGTGAATGCCAACGCTTCTTTAGGCCAGATGAGTCGGGCACCATGTGCGTTGGTGAGTGGACAAACTAGTGCAAAACCAGATTCAGATATGTAGTTCAAACACTTTTGATCATTTATTATATTGCTCTAGAACTGATCTCGTCTGGAGTGGTTTTGAGAGGGAGGTTCAGGGACACTCACCAATATTTTGAACAGCCATTAAGTTTAGGCATATTCCTGAGAAATATTTTTGCTAATTTCTTCGAAATTGGTTGAGAGATTCGAGGATAAATAATTTTCCCATCCAACTGTCAAACACTAGTTGACTGTTTCATTTTCCTGTTACATTTGTATACTACTGCTATACATGATGTTTCAGGTTGATAAACCACCTAGTAGTCTGTTCATGTAAAAGATCATGGGCTTTTCTTTATTATGTAATAATTCTTTAAAGTTAAATTTATGTAAAAGGAAGCGGAAGAAAAAAGATTTCAGTTCCTAAAGGATACCAAGAGAGGATGGTATGGTGAGATTTTGCTGGGATCATTTAACATAGGTTTGTGAGATGTTACTTTCCTTTTGAATTTCAGATATTGATGAGTGCACAGAACAGCCTCACAGGTGTCAGTATGAATGCCAGAACACAGTAGGTGGTTTTAATTGTGGATGCCCAGATGGTTACACTTTGAACTACTGGGGACAGTGTGGAGGTAAAAAGTTGGTGTGATCTGCATGTTTTTGATGAATAATGCACCCTTAGCTCAACAATTAAGTTTCTTTTTTCCAACACAGCTGTTTCATCAGAGTAGCCAAAGTGGGATGCCCCTTGTAATTGTTGTACCAGATTCATCTGAGGGTCTTTTAATATTCAAATATTTCTTAAAGTTGAACCCCACCCCCAGTCCAGGGATTTGGCCCTGCAGTTGATCACCAAAAAAGAAAAAAAAAAGTGGCTACTCCATTGAGCCATTTACAAAGAGTCATTCAGCCAAAATCTCTTCAAAAGTTGAAGTAAGTATGAATGTTTTTAGGACTACATGTGATATCTTTTGAAGAGTATAGTCAAATAATTTCTGAAAAAATGTGACATGTAATGGATTTGCATCCTGATGTTTGTTTTTTTTTCACACTTTCTGGTGAAAGAACAGAGTGAAATGTAGCAGCTTGCATTATATCTATTGCTAATTTCCCTTTCTAAAATCTTTCTTATTCCATCCTAGTAGAATGTAGTTCAGAAAATAAAATTTAGAAAGATTCTGTTGTTTTAGAAATGTCATTACTAATTTTAGCAATTTATTTGGGTGATCAAAATGAAATATTTCTTCGCTTCATCTGTTTCAGATCAAAATGAATGTGCCAACCAGAGAGTGTGTGGTGATGCACTCTGTTACAATACACAGGGAAGTTACCAGTGCTCTTGTCAAAACGGATTTATCCTTGATCAGCAATCTCTTACTTGTAATGGTAGGTTTTAGGTGGCAGAATTTATCATTTAAGGTTTATCTGTATAAACTCTCTGCTTCCAATTTGGATCTGAAAATGAATTTTTGAACTGAAATTTCAGGCAATGTAAAACGTCAAATCATTAAAACATCACTGTTTAACTTTTCCATGTAGGGTGAGAGTTACCTCCTGATAGTTAGAAGCACATAATGTTCTCTCTCGTTGTTTATTATGCAGATATTGATGAATGCCTTGGCTATGGCTATGGGGGGTACTCCCCCTGTCAGAATGGTTGTCAAAACACACCTGGTAGCTTTTCTTGTGGATGTCCAGCTGGCTATCACAGTGTTGTTCAAGGGTGAGATTGTTTCTTCTTTTTTAAAACCTGCTTTGGTTATGTATGTAAAGAAGAATAGGAAAGGACATGGTGCTAGTAATAGAAAAATATCAGCTAAAAACTGATTGAGCATACGTATATTACTAGTTCAAAATATTCTAAAATGTAGTGCCATTTTGAGTCTATGCCCCTGAAAGATATGAAATTTTCTTGAAGTTAAGGAGAACACATGTCACTTAATATGCTCTAGCTATGACAACATCTTCAGTATGTATTGTAGAAAAGACATTTTAAATGCTGTTTCAAAGCTGTAAGAATTTACAGTTAATTTTCAACACAATAATAATAAATAGATGCAATTTCTTATAAATGATTCCAAGTTTATTTAAACAGGGGAAAATATTCTCAATCTTTTGTTCAAATATGAAAAATTTCCTTCAAAATGTAGCAGTATGTTTGCGTGTGACTGTCAGTGTTGGTGAATTTAGGTGAGTGGTAGTCTGTCGATTCTTTTTCATCATGACTTTAGTTGGTTTTAACTGGGTATTGCAAAAGTCATGTAAAGCTATGTAGAATGTAGCAAAAGACATGCTGGTCATTCAAAGATATTAGTCCCCTCAACCCTTCCCCCCCAAAAAAATAAAATGATATATGAAGTTGAAAAATACGTAACAAAATAATGGAAAACTCTTTTTTCAACTTCCAGCACTCTTTTTATCTCCTTTCAAATCTTAGACAAAAGTATAGACCAGAACATTTCTGAGGTCAGTTTGATTTTAATTTTTTCATGTAGTTGACTGGAATGTGTTTTTATGTTCTTTCCTCCAGTGCTTGTTTCTCAACACTTAATCAAGATTCAGAAGTGCCGTGCTACCATTGTCATCAAACCAGGCGACGACGTGATGTTTCTGTGGTGGATGAGGAAACTCTCCCTGGAACTGAAGCCAATAACACGATAGTACTAATTCGTATACCCCTTAATAAAGTGACAGCACATTCCAAGCTGATGAAGCTTACCACAGGTTTCTCTAAATCTATTGGTCTTTTTACCTATCACATCTTAGATGATGAGAACAATGTATTTACAATAGAGACCAGGAAGGAAGGTAGAGCATTACTACGCTTCTCTAGACTTATCACCAAACCTGCCATATTCTCAGTCGAAGTGGAAGGAAAGATTGTTGAAACAGAGGAAGCTTTGGCAAATGAAGATAAAACTGTCATAACAGAGCCAATAAGTATCCTTGTAGAGGTCGAAGTTCATGATACTGAGTAAAAATAAAAATGGAGGATAGCAACACTGGCACCGCTTGCCGATTGTTTTAAGTCCATCCAACCACAATAAGTGGGACAAAATGCTGCCTTGTTGAGCTCTGGTCTGATGTTTTGTATGTTTAAAATTTTTCCCCCACACTTTCAGTTTATTTTTTTCGGAGTCAGTATTAAAAATGAATTTTATTCTGACTGCCATGCCGTGCAAATTTAAGTGTGAATTGGTGGCTGGGTTTTATACTTCATTCTTTTGTTTTGTTTGCATATTTTATTTTGTACTAAAATCATACACAATTGCAGGATAAACATAAGATAAAGTACAGATATAATGATGTTTATGTCTGTTATAAGTACTCAATGTTAAGACCACAGTGTCCATTTTTCATAAAATTGTCAAGTACCGATCCATCAGGCTCCAGGAGAAAGATTTGTTTTTATATCAATCTTTTAAATTATCTTTTATTAATCATCACTTTTAACTTGGTGTTTGTATATTTATGACTGTTTTAATAAACTTGTCAACAAATAGGCCTAAAAGAATCAATTACTTTCTATGTTCCAGAATTGTATTATTTTACTTGGAACTTACACATCTTTCTTGTATGTAGCATGATAAACCACAAACAGTCCATTGCTATGTGCATATTTATTTTGTATTTGATTTCATGTGCTTTGGACTTGAGAGTGGAACAGACTTTTTCCGTGCATGATGTAAACATTTTACTGTTAAAAAGTTTCTTATGACGAGAGCAATTTATAGTAAATCATGAAAGCTAAATTTGTCACTAGACTTTAAAGCATAATCATGTACAGTAGTCATCTTAACATACTTGTAATGAAAACATCCCTTTGGACTTAAATGAAACATTGTACTGAAACACTTCTCTTTTATCTGTGTTATTAGTGTGCCTTTTGTCTTTTGTCTAAATGATGATTGTAATTTTTTATCTGAGAGACATGATCGAGAGGAGAGTGAGAGAATAATTTATGCCCCTATCAAACTTTCTGGGCTTCCTTAGAATATAAGCTGCATAAATGTTCACATAAGACAGTCTGGGGAGCAAGGGCGTCGATTATATTTTCCGAGTGGGGGCCATCATTTGGCCGAAATGGCTAGACATTTTTGAGGGAATGGGGGTGGGGGTGGGCAAGCATACAAATTTCACTACTTTGAACACCACTCTATTGGCGACATAATTGGCGGCACACGCTGAAATTTTGCCCTTTTCATATATTTGAAAATATGAAGTTTGTGTTACAGAAAAGTTGGGATTACTTAAGAATTTGTATTTCCTATTAGCAAATCTGAGATTGAATGGCGACCATAGATCGTTGTTGCTACATATTGTTATCCAATGCCTAAAAAATGAGGCTCTCCGACGATTTTTTTGAGTCAAGAGCTTATTTTGGCAAAAATTTGGAATTTTATGAAAGCAAAATTAATGCAAATAGCACTTAAGTTACCGGTGTCACTTGATGACCTGGTATCACATATTTTGTCACTTCCAGAACTAGGAAATGTTTACCAAACTGAAGGCATGAGCGAGCCCTTCTTCCTAGGAATTGCAATTTACATTGCGAAGCGCGCAAAAAATTTTGCTTTTTTTTTTTAAACAAATGATGACGAATATGGGGCTTTTTGTTGGAGAGGATTTGGAATTTTATGAGTTGTCAAAACGACAAAGTAGACTGGTTTCACAAATAACAAATTTCCAAATTCTTCATTTTCAGAGCCCCACCCTCTTACTTGTAAGAAAAGGATTTGTGGAAAAGTTCAAATAGTAAGGTGCCATTTGTCATGAAAGAAGGTAAAATAAATTCATGAATTGATCAAAAGCACACTACAATCTACTGCGGGAAAATCACAGATAACGGGGTGGGGAGTGGTACCCATTGTTGCATTGGCCTTCTGGTGTAAGATTAATGATACGAAAAAATTACCATATATCCTTTCGAACGACACCTCATCATACACAATCTGCAGATAGTGGACGGTGGTGTTTCTCTAATTCCATGTTGAAGTCTCTCATCAAGTAAAC
The DNA here is from genome assembly GCA_037179385.1 of Holothuria scabra. Classification (NCBI taxonomy): domain Eukaryota; kingdom Metazoa; phylum Echinodermata; class Holothuroidea; order Aspidochirotida; family Holothuriidae; genus Holothuria; species Holothuria scabra. The sequence goes on from CM074188.1 coordinate 1,833,928, forward strand.
ATCAGTATGATTTTACTTCGCTGATAATGGTCTAAATACAAAATGGTCGAATCGTTATACAAATGTGTGATATCCGCGTGTCGAAATTTTGCATTAGAAATCATTTATTTTTCTGAAAAAGTTGCATGCAGACTGTGTACCCAGACATTTTCAGTTTCCTTAGAATGTGTTTGCCAATTTTAGCCCGCCAGACTGGTCATTCACTAAAGGTTACAGATTTCATTAAAACATAGCACCGTAGTACTGGGACGATTCCCCTTCTTCAAATTCCTAAATGTTCTGCTCCTTCATAACCACACCTGCTGCCCTATGCACTCGAACAATCGACGTAATCACAGAGACCGATGAATCATGTTAGTAGGCCTATGTTCGATATGTACTAGTAAAGAATAGAACATCAATGAGACTGCAAGCGCGCGGTTCGCGTGAAAATTTTGGGGATTTGCAAAGTAAACGTGGAATTATTGATACAGAAAGTCGATTGCAATCAAGCGCGGATCCAGAGTGGGGCGGGGGACTGCCCCCCCCCCCCTTAGTTCGCTTGAGAAAAAATATAAAAAATATATATATATATATAAAAAAAGTAAAATCAGATCTATATCACACATTTGGTGAGGCATTTTCGTTATATGGGGTATAGTGAGGAATGCACAGACATCCTTTCAATAGAAAGTGATCGGTCAGTGTGAATTTAAATACCGGGTGTACTCTTTTAAGTAATTAGAATCGCAACGAAAATTGTGATAGTTTGTGTAGGATGTGTCAATTTCAGCCTGCCAGGTTGGTCATTAACTACATATTACACATTTCATTAAAACATGGAAGGGGACGATTCTCTCCTTCAAATTCCTAAATGTCGTGCTCCTTCATAACCACACCTGTACTACCGCTAAATGTTATAACAACGCTAAATGTTATACCCACCGTAAATATTATAAAAATTAACGTTAAATGTTATACCAACCCTAAATGTTATAAAAATTAACGTTAAAAGTAATAAATCGGACTCGCCCTAAATGTAATAAAAATCAACGCTAAATGTAATAATCCTATACTTTCGATCCTTTACAGTGTTACACTCGCTACGACAGGTGTTGTCGATGACGTTCATGTGAAACAAATATTTCTCAGGAATATTATGGTTTGTCTTCCATGCCATATTCTTCGCCGGTTCTACCCTCTCGGCCCCCGACTACGCCGCCGCATTTTATTGCTCAATTCTCCTTTCGGAGCGTTTTCAACCATTTGCACGGCTTTTTTCATCAAACATGTCCTGAGCTGCCACCATGTGAAATTTTCTCCATCGTGGAAATTTTCTAATTTTGTCGACAGCCCATTTTACAGGATAACATACGTAATTACACCAACACTCAGTCGTCCAACAGTATCATGCTTGATTTTGCTCATAGGAAGTTAAGGTTCTTAAATAACCCAAATTTTCCTTTAAAACTCAAACAATTTCCAGATTTTTTAATCAAAATCAAAATGTTCCCAAATTTCTTCAATGAAATCCTTATTTTCATTTTTCCCCGCAAGAAGCCAAACTTTTGACTTTGCCACCTCTTGGCAACCCATTGCCTTTGTCGGGGCTTCGGGTTATTGCCCCCATCCGTCAGGGAGCTTGCCACCCTGATGGGCAAATCCTGGCGGCACCCCTGCACCCGCTCCAAACAGCCGATTAGCAGTAGTTACTCTCCGTCTGGCTGATGACATGCATTATATCATCGCATTGAAAAAAACTATAGAAATATTTTCATCAAATGCCGCCTCCATTTGAAATAACTGCATCGCAGGAGAGCAGCGGTCATTTCCAACTGCCTTTCTCCATCTAGATCAATCCCTCGTCAACCCCTTATGACGTGTCATGGTGTCACGGGTGGGAACTGTTAAGGGCCCAAGTTTGCAGTGTCCCCTGGAGTTACCCCTGGACACGACAACACCACACACAACCACACACCAAGTGGATTTTGCACACGTTTTAATCTGGTAATTGCGTGCTCCTTTTAAAAAAACAATGCAAATTTACATGAAATTTTGGATATGAAAACATATATACATATAATTAAACCTAACAAACCGTCTGTTGGTGAGTGCACTCAGGTTTCAGTACAGCTTTCAGTCCTCCCGCGTCCGGTGCGTCGATAGTGGAGATAGGTACGAGGGTTCCTGGCCCCGCGATCGCGAAACAGATGTTTGGCTGCGCGATTAAATACAACTCGAGTTTGCGAAACAAAATAAGTGGTGATGACCTCCAACCATGGAAGTACTACCTCGGACGAGGTAGTACTTCCATGCTCCAACAATGGTCGTCTATATACTTAGATTCAACTGCGAATACGTGGCCGGTAGTGGTAACTTTGCAAAGGTCAAACCGGGCGATAGGCGTTGGTAATTGATGTTGGGTAAAAACCAAGACTAGCCGTCGCCGCAATCCTGGTGAAGTAAAAAGAAATTACAAAACATCACAAGTAACACAATAACTCCAAACATTGAGTATCACAGCATGACAATACTCCTTTTCCCTCTTTAATTTTGCCCCGGGTTTGAAATATATTTGGCATCAACACTTGAGTAGACCCAATTTCACCGGGCTTCTCTAAGTTAACTCCCCAATTATTGTCACATTCCCTGGTGCTAAGCCTCATATACTACACATTCCATTTTGCTTCACACTCTCCCTTTAAATCCCTTGCATCGCTATGTTACACTTTAAATTACACACTCAAAACTTAAGTCTAGATTGCTAAGCAACTCGTAAGGCCTCTAGCATACAAATAGTCCCCTTTTCCTTATTAAACTCAGAACATTCCCGGTGCAATATGTCATTTTTGTGGTCTAGTGACCAGGAAGGTTAACAATCACTTATTCGGCACATGTATACAATACCTCAATCTTAACTAGTGATTTAACAGCAACAGTTACACTGACAGGCCACGTTGGAAACAGGTTTTTCTTCCAACTCACATCACACATTCAAAGCATTGCTTACAAAATTAAAACAAGCACAACTTACGGACTTTCCGGAGTAGAATTTGTAGTATGAAATCAGGGACCGCGGAGACGGGGGGAGGGGGTAGGGGGATTTAATCCCCACACTTTTTTGCTGTGGGCATTTTGGGCCTCCTTAAACTGCATTTATTTTATTGGACATATTGGGCCGCTTCGATGATTAACCCCGCACTTCAAAATTGGCTCCACGGCCTCTAGAAATGGACTTTTCAGTGCAAAACTGTGTGGGCGATGAACCCAGGAGCCGCCTGACCTCAATACATAAATATATTTCACTATGTTACTGGTCTCAGCGCCAATACATTTCAGCAATCGACCTCGGCGACGATGCTTAAATTCTCATTGAATTTTTTGCCCCAGCGTTGGACTTGACACTCTTAATAATGCCAAAATTAACTATTTTGCCTCCATTGACAAAATTAGATCGACTCCTCGAATCCAGTCCATTCCCGTTGCTAGATATTAGGCAACTGTCTGTTTTGGCGGGACCCGCCCTGCTTGCAACAAGCCATGGGGGATTACCGTAAAGCTACTTTACCTATCAATGGTGGAGGTATGCGAGCCATTCGCACTCGCTGAAGGCTTTGGTCAACACTCGGTCTATAGAGGGCAGCAACCATGAAATTTAGTTCTCTCCCTGCATGACATCACCCCCCCCCCCCTTTAAGTATATTTCCTGGTTTGCCATTACAATATACTGTATAGACCAAAAAACATTTGCACTCAGTCCGCTTCAATATTTACACCTTTAGATTTTCACACTAAACAAAACATTTAGATTCTTTAAACTTCGTAACACTTAACATTTCCATACTTCATCAACTTGAATATTAACGCATAAGGTGTCATCTGTACATCTGCTGAGAAAGTCTGCTGCCGCATTTTCTTTACTCTTTATTTACATAATTTTGCTCATGAAAGGCATATAACTTAAAAAGGCAAATATTCTTCATAATGACCTGACCAAAACAAATTTTTTCATTAAATTTCAAAATTTCTTTAATACAATAGGCCCTTAAATTTCAAATCTTCGTTCAAAAAAATGAAAAACTTTCCGGGCAAACTTGTAGTCTCGTCTCGGTTTAACGCGTAACCTCAAAAGAATTTCAGCTGTCACCTGTATAACGTTTTTTATTTTTGCTATATGAAGGACGGATTCTTCAGTGGAGACCCAAAATTTCTCATGGTACTTACAAAAGCCAAATTTTTCTCAAAAACTCCAGATTTTTAAGCATTCGTTAAAAAGAAAGCCCCAAATTTCGGCGCACTACGCGCGCCTCAGATTCTGCCAAGTCACGCCCCACCGGGACATAAAATCACCGTTGTCGGGGCCTTAAAATTCTGCCCCCTGTCGGGGAGCTTGGCCCCCCTGTCGGGCAAATCCTGGCGCCACCCCTGTTGCGAACTCTATTACTTTAGTTGAACCTCACCACACCCCTAAGCGTATCTTATCCATTTTCACCTATTTCTCCTTAATACTGTCCCTCGTTTATCAATTTTCTGCCTCTATAATGGAAAAAATCCGGCAATAGGGAAAAGGCCTATGCTCAACCCCCACCCCCTCCAACCTCCATGTGGCTACGTAAATATAATCTTGACAACAGGCTGTTGTACTTCGAGGAGTTCAAAAGCTAGAACTGGAATATGTAATGAGAGTGGTGGTGCAGTATATATAAATGCAAAACCACTCCATCTACCGAGTGTGAGCTTTGTCTGACCACGCCTTTTCAACGAACCCTGGATACAGGCCAGGCAACACAATCAAACATGAATACACATGCGGGCTCACACATGGATACTCACATATGCAATGTCTACCTTAGCGTGAATGCATCATTCACAAGGGATACAACATGAAAACATCTTACCAAAGTTCACAATTTCCTTGTATAAAACTTCAAATAGCATTGCTGAGAACTTGAGAAGTAGAATCAAGCATTGTATCACATGCGGACACATGCTCCAAAACTCGTGATTTTAAACCTCTATTTCTTCTTTACTGTGGAATGAAAATTGAAAAAATTATTACATTTAACGTTGGTTTTTACTGCATTTAGGGTGAGCCCAATTTATTTCATTTAGCGTTAATTTTTATAACATTTAGCCTGGGTGAGTCGTTCATTACTTTTAGCGTTAACTTTATAACATTTACGGTTGGTATAACATTTAGCGTTGTTGTAACATTTAACGGTGATAAAAGCGCTCGAAGCGGGCCAAAATTTGGGGGATTTGCAAAATAAACATGCACGAGGAATTATTGGTGCAGAAAATCGGATGTAATCGGTAGAAGACACCTTTCATAACCTCCTTGTGTAGCTCTTTTGGTAGTACCTAACTTTTAAGTTTCAGGTGAAAAAAAAAAAAAATGGGGTGAGACCCCCCCCCCCCCAAATCGACGCCCCATGGTTAATGTGAATAACTTAAGTTAGGTCCAAACGTATGCCACGCTGTCTTGCGTTGCTCTAACATAACACCGATCAGTCCAACCACCGGAAGTATGCAGTAACTTTTGACGGTTGTAATAAGGCCTATGTTAACTTCAAAGGAATTTCGTGGACCACTAATTATTTTTCAATTGACGACTTCTAGTATTCATAAAACTAGAGTGATACCTCAAGTTATGGCAAGCCAGACCAAGGAGACATGTAGGCCTATAGCTACAATGCCAACCACCGAAATACATGCCATCAGAATTGTTTGTGGCAAACTAAGGTATATCGATAGAGGAGGCAGAACCAGCCTGCTAATGTGTCAAAAAATGTCCAAAGAGGGAATTACAGTTTTATGTTCACCTTTTGTCTTCTCTCTGCCTAGGTTCGTGCCAATTATACCTTACGATATCAATCGGACTAGTTATGAGGTCTCGGTAATTGCAGGACTTATGAAAAAATACGATTGCATCCTGTTAGAGGGTACCTCTACTTATGAGAAAAGACGTGATTTTGTGGGAACGATCTAGGTGGTCTGTGAAAAGTAAGAGGCCATCCTTTCTAAAGTAATGATGTGGGTAAAGTGAAGTGCTGGGAGATATATTTCAACTTTGTCCTCAAAAACGTTATGCTCTTGTTCGTACCCGAATAGGACCTGTCTTGAGAGCCCATCAACCTAGGTCGTGAAATGAACTTTCAGTTTTGAAAATTGAGTTGTTAAAAATGAATAATGTTAAATATCGGCGTTTTCCTGGCAAGGATAAACGCGTACTATGTGTGGCCATGTAGTCCATCTTAAGCTAGAATGCCCAGGGCCATCCTTTCTTAAGTAATGTTTTTGTGTCAAGCGATGTGTGGGGACAATAAAAAAAAATAATTTCAGTTTTGTTCTCAAAAGAGCAATTGAGACCCTATTTGGGTCCCAAATTGGGTCCTCCTTGTAAGACCATCTCCCCAGTCGATCTGAAGTTTCATTTTTTGAAACCTTTGATGTAAGTTTATCGCTTCTATAGTAATTAATATTGACTCTGTTCTTACAAGTAAGAATGGATTCATTTGGGTCCCTTGAGGTCCATTTGGGTCCTTCTTAAGCGATAATGCCCCGGAAAATCGTTTCTTAAATTACATGATTTTTATGACAAGTGATGAGTGAAAACTAAACGGCATCAGTTTTGATATCAGAGTGTAATTGAGACCCTACTTGGACCCTACTTTGAGCCCTCCTTTAGGGTGGATGCCACGGATTTCGTTTTCTTAAGTTTCACATTTCATTTAACTGATGGGGAAAATAAAAAAAATCAATTTCAGTTTTTTTTCTCAAAAGTGTAATTCATACCTTTTTCGAGTCCTTGGTTGGGACCCCCTTAAAGGACCATCTTCCCAATCATTTCGGTCTCATGTATTATTTTTGGAATCATGCAATGTAAGTCGATCGACTGTTAGTTATATTAACTTTTTTCTGGAAAAGTTAAAATTGGCACATTTGGGCCCCTTGTGGTCCATTTGAACCCTTCTTAAACGATAACGCCCCGGGAAACCCTTTCTTAAGTTCATTTTTATGATCAATGATGAATGGAGACTAAACGGTATCAGTTTCAATTTTGTTCTCAGGGTGTAATTGAGACCCTTCTTTGAGCCCTCCTTAACGGTGAATGTCCCGGATTTCGTTTTCTCAAGTTTCACATTTCATTTAACTGGTTTTGGTACTTGCAGTGTTTTTAATATTATTGATGTTCTAAAAAGTGTAATTAATTAATTGTCATTTTGGGGGTCTGCTAGGGTCCCACCTGTTCTAATGCGAAACTCAAGAAATGGGTTTCTTTCGTTGCCAGGATATCCTTAATAAAATGGGACCTTCAAACCATTCGTTCCTGATAGTGTAAATGATTAGGGGCCTAGCTCTCAAATTATCACATGTTTAACAACGTTTTTAAAGAGGAGTGTTTTCTTAATGTTAGGTTTAAGTTTTTTTCTACAGTAAAGCTCTACAAATTCTAACTAAGATGCTTTTTTTCTTTTCAATAGGAGAAAAATCACTATGAAGAGATGAAAACCATCTCGCAAAATATTTGACAATGGAAACAATTATTTTCTTACATCAACTATCAAAGATAAAGGGAAAATACCACGAAAATGAGTAACAAGAAAAGTATCGAGCTGTAAAGTATAAATATATCAAAGACAGACAAAATTTGTAATTCAGTAAATAAGGGTGGGGTCAGTATAATCAAGATAACTAGAGCCGGGTATAAGAGTATCAATTTCTTTTGTCACAAAAATATTCTCTTAACGAAAATGAAATGCGTACTCCCCTAAAGAATATTAAAAAAAGATAAATGAAGATACACCAGCATGTAATGCAATAGCTTCAAGATATTGTGCCAGTTGTTTTGAGATTTACTCATGATTGACGTGGGGGCCTTTCGTTTCCTTTCTTAAAGAAGACCAAAAGGAAAAGCGCTAAATCGTCAGTCCCTTCGTGAAGCTGAAAATATAAAAACTCAAGAATAAAAACATTTATATTCATGGTTACATTACTTATTTCCTGAAAACTAGGAGGTCATGAATCGCCGGTCTGGGGAGGTCTAAGGGGGAGGAGGTGTCTCGATTTTTTCGACTTTAAGATCGAACATTTCCGGGAAAATCCGGATATCTGGTAACCCATCAATACAACCATAGCTGGCAGAATAAAAATACTATTTGTCTATTGCAGATGAAAGGTTAGCTCAGAATCAGAAGTATTCAGCAATTCCTTAAGTAACAGTATAAACTGATAAGTTTTGCCTCGCATCTTCATCGATGACGCAGCTAGGTAGTCCTGTCATATGAGAAGGGGTAGCATGCAGGGACGCTTTGGTACAGGTATAGATACCATGACCCTCTGCACGGTATAACTTTCTCCCAAATATTTCCGTTGAGACGTATTTAAAATTTATACTCCTTTCTGTCAAAAGCTAGTTTAAAGGGACATTACAATTCCTGTTTTTGTCAGGTTTAAGTTCACGATTTTATTTAGAAGGGAAATAATTTTGTGTAAATGTTCTAGATGCAAAGGCAAACAATTAAACAGGGGAACAAAATTTTGGAAGTTACAGTTACACATCTGGAAATCATAAGTACACAACTGAGGACTATCAATTTATATAACGTACATTTATGTAACCGCTTTGAAATCGACAATATTTAGGTACATTGTAAAAAATGACCATGACGAAAAGTCTGCCTGGCCCTTTAGACTTACTCCTCTAGATACCTGTTTCATCACAAATGAGAGCAATTTTATCAGATGTGGTATCCATATCGAAAAGTTTTGTACAAAAACGACCATTTGCTCACACTCTAAAAAATATTTAAACGATTTTGTTTAAAAATTAGGATACTCACGAAAATGAGTATTTCTACTTGAAATAAGTGAGTACTTCAACTGAATTTGTGCAAAATTTTACACAAATTGCTGATTTTGTGCAAAATTTTACACAAATTGAGTTGAAGTACTCACTTATTTCGAGTAGAAATACTCATTTTCGTGAGTATCCTAATTTTTAAACAAAATCGTTTAAATATTTTTTAGAGTGCATTTTACACAAATATTTTCTAGATTGTTCCAATTAAGGTAAGTTATGCTTCGAAATGATATGTCTAGGGTGAAAGCAACCCATGAAACGCCGACTTCCATTCGAAATACATGATTTTTGACGATTTCAACATTTTGGTACGTCAGTGGCGGAGCTAGGGATTTCGGTCAGAGGGGGCGAAAATGGTCTGTAGGGAGCACGATTAAAGCCACGACTTTCCATTTGATTTTCCACACCTGTTTGGAGACTTCTTTGCCATTTGTCCTCAGCAAGTTTTTTCCCTTAAAACATGTTTAAAGTTTCTATTCATGGGCCTCTGCAGGAGAAAATTCAGGGGGTCAAAATTCTTTCAGGGGGAAAGCTCCGCGCCACTCATGAGTTGGCGCGGAGCGCAAGAAAATGTTGGCCCAAAATGCCCCTCAGATTGCTGAAAATGTCATTTCTAAAGCCTATTTACCGCATATAAATAGGGAAAACACTGAGTGAACTGTTAAGAAATATTGATGTTAACTTTTCTTTACCTTTTTCTTAATGTTTTTTTTTGTTTTTTCAGGTTTTTTATTTTCCAGGGGAGGGCAAGTTCCCCCCTTGCCCGTACCTGCGGACGTCCATGCTCCTATCCCTCTCTTTCACATTCTAGTATGAAGGCGGTCATAATATTTTGTGTTGTCAGGCCTCGATTTAAGATTTTAATGTAATAATGGGGTACTTTGTGAAGATAAAGATTAAACTTGCTAGAGCTAAATATCAAGCAATCTTACAGGGGGAATAAGTTATGGAAATTAATCACGTTCGGTGTACATTTTTGGCATATGGAAATCAAGACAAGTACACGAAGAAACATTAATTGAAGTAACATACATCATGTGAACGCTCTGGAATAGCCATTAATTAAGTACATTGAAAGCAATCGCCAAGACAATAGGTCTGCTTGGCTCTCTAGATACCAAATTCATTATAAATAAAAGTAGCCTAAACCTAGGCTTATTAGATGCAATTTTCTGGCTTTTGAGACTATAAAGGTACAGAAATAAGCATTTTCATGGGATTATCGTGCAGTGTCAGAAATAGCCATTTATCATGAGAATGGTCACTTGAAGAAAAAGAAAATGGAAAATGCTCATTAAAACCCTTAAAAAATTACTAATAGGATAACAGTTTATTTTATTTTAACCTGAAAGTTCTCTTCAATTGATTTTGAAAATTGTTGTGGAAGGCTTTTTTGGTTTCTTTATAAACTCTTTTTATTGTCTATGTTGAAAATTATAGATTGAAATAAAACCAACTCTTTTCCCCCTCCTACCTATGACACGCAGCTACCAGAAAAGCGTTTAGCCATTGAAATATATTAGTGGCTAGAAGTATTAATCCCTTAAATTATGTAAATTTGGTGTAAAAGCACATATTTGCTTATAGACACCATTACCTATAAATTGATGATTTACGACAAAATTAAAGGGTGTGCCCAATCAAAAAAAGTATTCACTGGTTGTGTAATAGTACGAACATCACAAATTCAAATTAGCCAGACCTTAAAACACAACCCCGAGTACTAAAACCGAACAATACACCATGCGCCCTTCACACTGCAACGCATTTGTGAGGTTTAAGATCGAAACTTTTCGATATGTGACTTTTAAGCCCACGAAAGTATACAAATAGGCATTTTAAAACCATCACACCGTGTCAGGTGACCGCTCTGAATTTATAGATCATGAGAATGGCCACTTAAAGAAAATCAAAGCTGTTCATCAGCACTCTCAAACCAAAACCACTTGTACAACGGTCTCATTTTTTAACCAGAAGTCTCATTGCATATGGTTTGCATGGGAAACTCTATTTGCATTTTGCATTCTTTTGCATTGCATACTCTGCTTAGTATTTTATTTTTCTTGTTGACAAATATTCCCGATAAAAACAAGTCTATTCATTTTCCCAACAATTGTTTCTGCGCGCTGTGAAGCATCTTTCAGAGGACTGCACGAGTGAATTTAAGGTCACTCCGACTAATACTTTGTAAACTAAAACAGTTTGGAAGCAATGAAAGTAGCAAAGCTATACCATACGAAAGTGTGTGTTTTCGAAGATAGTTTAGGAGAACTTACCGTTGTATCATAGAGGATGCCCCGCAGGGGTGGCGCCAGGATTTCCCCGACATGGGGGCAAGCATTTCAAGGCCCCGACAAAGGCTTTGAGTTAGTCCCGGTGGGGAGTGGATTAACAGATTCTGAGGCGCGAGCAGCGCGCGAAATCCTTGGCCTTCTTTTCAACAAATACTTAAAAATCTGGAGTTTATTTTGAAGACAAGATTTAAAATTTTTTAAAGAAATTTTGCTTTTGTGAAGACCATTAAAAAGTTTGGGTGTTTGTTGAAGGATCTGTCCACAATATGGGAAAAATCAAAAACGTTATATAGGCGACAGCTGTAAATATTATGGGGTTACGCATTTAATCGTACTAGGCCTACGTACCAAGGCTTCAACATGAGACTAGGTTGCCCGATTTTTTTTCCTTTTTTAAACGAAGATTTGAAAATTTAGAGCTCATTTTATTGGAGAAATTTTGGAATTTAATGGAAAAAAATTGGTTTGGGGTACAGTTATTATGAAATATTTGGGTTATTTATTAAGTGATATGTCTTTCAAGAGCGAAATTAGGTAGAATGTTGGGGTGATTAACATAGTTGGCTTTGGTTAGTTATTGTACGGAGTATCCATCGAAATTGGAAAATTTTGCCAAATTTAACAATCTAGAGCTTATACTAGAGAAAGCTTGTAATTTTGTGACAGATTTACCGGTTTAATGGAAGAATCTAGTCTTCTTACAAGAAAATCATGTAAGGCGTGATCTTTAGTTTGGTTGGGGTTACTGAATATCATCATGCAGATAAAGGCCCTCGGACCATATTAGGAAAATTCTCCCGCAGAAACTGTTTAGCTTCCCATATATTTGAAGTTTTATATTATATGTATTGACATAGACGTTAGGGAGCGTTTCAGTTTGGGAGGGGCAGAATTGTCTCTTTTTCCGAAAAATGCAATTTTGCCCGAAAGACTATCAAAGTGCAGAACACAGAAATTTTTTAAAAGTTGAGAACCTCCAGACAGCAGGAAATGGCATTTCCCGGGGAGGCGGAGTGGTCCCCGATGGTGGGGGGCATGCCCCCCGCTGGCGCCACCCCTGATGCCCCTTCTTATCAAAATAAAGTGTACATAGGGGATTGTGGCTGTTTGAACATTTTGTTATGTTGGTCTTACTAAATCAACGCTAATAAATCATATCATTTGGAGGCATTTCTTTTTACGGATAGAGATGGTAGTATGTTGAAGCCTGAAAGGGCGGATGACCAGCGATTATGGTGTGTGGTAGTGTTGACCTCCCCTTTGACCAAATGAAAGCACCGCCACTGATATTCTTCATGACGTAACCAATCCTGATAGCTTATCAAGAAGTTATAACCAGCAAAAGTTGAAACTTCGGCAGATTGAATCGTACCAGAGATAAAAAACGTGTTTCCATTTGACATGATTTGTGGGAGTTTCACTCTTCGAGTAGGTAACTTTTGGTTCAATGTAGCTATATCCACACGGCTTTTTCAGTTAAGAGGCACTGAATCGTACTTCATTGCTTTTGCAGAATATCACCCTCAATTGCAGAAGGTACTTTAATCACTTAAACGCTAAAGCACAAAGTATCATACCAAGAACCTTTCTAAGACCAGTCAGTCAGTAAGTACCGGTCAGTAATTACCCGTCAGTTAGTACCTGTCAATTAGTACCGGTCAGTTAGCACCGACCATTTAGTACAAGTCAGTTAGTACCGAATACTTAGTACTAGAAATACAGAAACACAGCAAATACGAAAAGTACTTCATAACTTTTACAAACTAGTTCTTTCAAATTCATATGGGAAATATTGATCATGATCATATTGATCTAAACACCTGTACTTATTTCAGTTTACAGTTGTTTAAACGTAAGTTTTAATTTTGAAATGAACTACTTTTTATGACATTTTAATCTTTGCTTTCTAAAATTCATGTCGTGGGGTAAGGGTTTGTATGGCCAAATCATTCTATTAAAATAAGACTCAAATTTGAAACAAGGTGTAATGACTGACTTGAAGACCGAGAATACAAAAGAGAACATCCTAGTAGTATTACAATGATGGTTATTGAGCAAGAGACCACTGTCGATAAGATGGATAAAAATTACACCTGGTTCATGACTAGAGGTTTGCTGTAATTTTATGTGTAAGACAAAATTTCACTGACGATCAGATTTACTCCAAAAATATCTTTCCAGTTCATTTGTTAAAGTGTATCATGAATGGTTTTGCACTCACTATCAGTCTTAATCCACTGGCTTGAGAATTGCATGGAGACAAATTAAGACGATTTAATCTGATGACCAGCACTAATGGCCGACATTCAAAAGATTTCGGTCGGTTAGTCTATAGTCTTGGTCAAGACCTTAATACTTTTTAATAATACATTTGTTAGTCTTTTTGAGTACGCCCTCTATTACCTTCAGAAATTCTCAGCTTTGTTAGGCCTATTATTGAAGCAAATCTCCCTGGAAAATAGTCAACAGAGCCATATAAACGGCTCTGATAGTCAAGTTTAAAGCTCGCCCTCTCTATTGAATTTTGGTGACAAGAAATGTGTAATAACGTCTTGACCAAGACCAGTTAGTCTACAGAGGCACTGTTTTTGGTCTTTACTAGGGCGCTAATTCCTAGGATAGATCAATGGTGGAGCTGCCATGCGGTCAGAAGACGGCCGTCCACGGATGAACCAAAATTTTCTGCTGACGCCCTTTTAGGTTTTCCACACCCTGCTTTAACGCTCCCCTGCAGATCACTCTAAACTCTATGAACAAGAAACCTCGTTCTTCCACTAGAATAGCTAATTGTGCTATTCAAGGGCTATTCCGATACATTCAGTGTCATTTCCAACAAGTACCACGCATATAAAACAATATCCATGTCTACCAAATCGTGTAGAAATACTTTATTTCTAACTCAAGATATCTAGTTTATACAGATTCTGCCATACTCAATCGTCCAAGCACATCACTATCTGCTTTATGCAATTGTCTTGGAACCAAAGATAAGAATTCAAGGGATTACATAAAATACATCTTATCAGTATTTTATCTTTCGTCATAGCCTTCTGTAACCCAAAAGGTTTACATATTTTAACATAAAAACGACAGACATATTGGGCATTTAATGATAATACATGCATTCCCAGACATGCAGGCAACCATTATCATATCATAGTGTGAATGGTCCCTATAAATCGTCACAGAGATAATGTCTTATCGAGAAAGAGAAGCTCCAAGGCGCCTTGAAAGAGGACTGCTATCTCCTATGTATCCATTTTAAACTAAGTAGAGAAAGTGGTAAAGCACGCTGTCCAAGGCAAAAACGGAAATAAGCTTGCATATCAGGAATATTGAAATGGGATTTTTTTTTTGATAAAAAGTGCAGCTCGTCAACTAGTTGTCCTGAACTTTTTCTATTAATGTATGCTAAAAGGCGGTATCAGCATTATGCCCAAATTATTTGGAAACTACAGCTGATTCTCACAAATTCCACATTTTTTCTTCCAAATATTTGTCATGATATTTTATATTAAAGATAAACCGACGAGTTTTCTCTTCGAGAAATTCCACAATTAGATAATGGTACTATGAAAAGATTCTTATTGTACATGATCGGTCTTCTTCATAACAGTTCTAAAAGGTAAAACTAAAAACGTATTTAAAAACATTTCCGAACTGTTACTCACTTACACATGTTCCTGAATTATTGTAGAATCCAGTCATGCACAGGCACGAGTAGCTATTGTAAACACACGTCGTGTTTCATAGAGTTAAACACGGATCATCATTGCGTTCATCAATATCTTCAGATTAACAAACGGAGATGATTTAATAAGTAAACTGCATTCTTTGCGACAATATTACCAGAAGAGTATTGTCAAATGACATCCAAGATCCCATTCACGAAGTCCGAGTAGGCTTTTACATCCATTGATCAGTCAGTCGGTTCCAGTTGTGGCCCACAGTTTCGGTTTTCCTACTGCATTAAGTCATTCTAAGCACCAAGCAAAATGACAGTAGGTTTCAGAGTAAAAACTGGAAAAACCTTGTAAATGGTCTGTAAGCACGACATCTCAAATAGCAAAAATGGGCACCTTTCATATTTTTACGATTAGCGTAGCATCCCTTTTATTTGTGCATATCTCAAGGAATCAATGACCGACAATTTTCATATTTGGTGAGGACTTCAGATCATTTGAGGTTACCTGCCGAAAATCTTCGAAAATGGCTGTAAAAACGATATCTCTAATAGCAACAATGGACCCTTTTCATGTTTGGTATACGGAATTTTTTATGTTAATGAAGAGATTCCTGTAGGTTTTGGCATGAGTCATACTGCATTTGAGGTAAACAATGGTAAAAATGTTGAAATGTAAATAAGTTTGGAAACAAGATTTTTGAAATAGAAGCAGAGAACAATTTTTAAATTTGGTTTATAAATTTTAAATGTTTAAGTTCAGCCTGGTTTAAAATTTTTAGATCTAGATTTCTAAATTTTGAATGAAAAAAAAAATCAGATTTCTTAATTTTAAACTACATTATTCAATATCTGCCTGGAACCTTTCTTCTGTAATCAATTTTTTCCCAAAATCTCAGATGATCTCAGGTCATCTGAGGTGTCCATGGATCAGAAATTTGTGAACTAGATATCTCTGTGTCAAAAACGTGGACCGACAGATTCTTTTACGACGTTTTAGATGAGTTTTGGTTAGAAACGGAGCCTATTCTTGGTGGAAGCCAAAAGTTATCTGGGGTCACAGACAAGTCAAATTCTGAAAAACTTTTTGACCCAACAATTGCAATTATGAAACCTGGATAAAACGTAGTTAGTATGTGGAGGCATTATGGTAATGAAAAAACCCTTCCTGTTTTGGGAGGGCAAAGGTCATCTGATGTCACAGGAGGAAGAAAGCAATATTCTCGAGAATTCCCAAGATTGTTATCTGGGGTCTCCTTAGATCGAACTCAAAATTCTCCAAGAACTACCAACATCAAATTTGATCAAAAACTGTATTTTCTCAAAACAAGAAGAGAGCCTGCCTTTGACCATTGATTGAAAATGTGGGGCATTATGTCTATAATGGCATTTATTGAACATGTACCTCAAAACCTCAACGTGAATTCATATTTGTTTTGGATAGAGGTCAAAGGTTACACGTCACATCAGATCTGTGAAGATGAAAGAACAAAAAGTTTGAAACTGAAGATGCTGAAGATGCAAAGACTGATACCTTCTATTTAATTTCTTCAAGAAATCACTTAGTGTTTGGACTTCCTGTACTTCTAATTCTCTCACCCTTAGAGTAAAACCCCCACTGTCAAGACACTGTTGTTACTAATGAACTTATCCTCTGGCTGGTGCAAATGGAATACCTTAGTGAGCATTCCTTATTAAACCACTCTCAGCGTATGCTAATGAGCCACACTGCATCTTGTGAATTTGATGATATCATGGACATTACCAATGCAGAATTTTGTTCCCTTTCAACTGAAATATAGAGTGACGAGTTTCGTTCTTCCAGATTAATACCTGTCATTAAAATGGCGATGGTTCGATCAAACCAGCAGACCAAAGCATCCTGATCCACTTAATCAGCGTACTAAAATTAGTTAGTGTAATTTATGAATAAAAATGGTCAATCATTTTCAGAAGCGTTCGACGTGAGGAAAACGACCATATTGTTTCAAGTAATCTCATATAGTCAAAGGAATATTTCCACGATTTTTTTAGGAATTGTAATTGTTTCAATCTTTTTAATCTTTAAAAACAAAGAATTCTCACCGTTCATAGTCCAGGAGAATATTTTTCAGTAAAAGCTGTTAACTATTGTTAATTATAGTAATACCTCGTTTTACATACTTACCTTGAAGGTGACAAAAAGCGTTATCCCCGCCAACTTAAAAAAATATCAAAGTTAAAACTGTACTAATGAAAATTTCTAGTTTATTACAAATACCTTCCAGTAAAATATTCATTAGCCAGTTATTGTATCTCCCTCTGGTACTGCACGCCATAATTCTGAGTATGAGTACGTCATCAAAGCCGAAGCCTATCATAGTCTCACGTGATAGAGGTCAAAAGTAAAATACCATCATGTTTTTATAACTGAGTTGATTAATGTGCAATAAAACTTGTACTTATACCAGAACGTTTGATTCTTCTTTTCACTTGAAGGGAACATCAACTAAACATCAAGGCTTTTGGAGAATTGTGCACTTTTTCTTTCCTTGCAATAATGGTATCCTTTCTACTCATCCAGATCGTCTTGGCCTTTTTTTGTGGTTCTGTTGTCGGTAGCAGGACTCACAGGAGCACTGGGGGGACAGAGTACACTGAAGCAGAGCAAAAATCGATGGTGGAGGACCACAACTATTTCAGAGCTAACGTGGATCCTCCAGCGAGTAACATGAAGGAAATGGTGAGAAATGTTGATTATAAAAGCTTTCTAAATTTACTTAAATTAACTATTTTCAAGTATAGATGTAATCAACATACACTAGGATGTAATCGTGGTCCTCTGTGAACTCAATTGGAGAGCCCTTTTCGTTAGGGATGGGAGAGAAATAAAACATATGTGTATTTTCCTGTCTTAGCGATCGTGATTTTATTTTAAGTGAGGCGCCACTACGATTGCGTCTAACATATCAAAAAAACTTTGTGTCCATGCGGGCCCCATGTATTGCAGAGATTGCACTTTTCGGAACATGAAATAAATTAAACATTCTTCAATTTGAAATACCAATGAACCTCATAAAGGGATTGTTTACATTAACATGTTGTGTATGGTTAATTGCGAAGAGGTACCAAATTAAGTAAACGTTTCTGATTCTGCCTTTATGATGGGCAAATGTAAAACTGCTTCTACAGGGAATACACAATTTATATTCGTTGTGTCTTTTCCAGCTCGAGGGATCAGAACTATGAAAGTAAGAATGGAATCAGTTTCTAACCGTCGCAAAAAGAAAACAGAAAACCAAAGGTTTAGCGATGACTCGTTGCTGAAATTGAATTGTTAGTGTTTTTTTTTTAGATTGGCAGTGTCACTTTTAGGACCATTCACCTTCTCAATATGGGTAATGCAAATGCTACAGCATATATGATTTTCCTCACAGTTACCCTCATTTATATATTGCGTTGGTTTTAAGTTCTGGCCTTTGATTACTGCAAATAACCATTAACCTTCACCAAACATGATAGGGTTCATCTTCGAAATGTGGGCAAAACAGTGCTCAGTATGAGATCCCTAACTGTTACCCTTCTTGAGATACTGTGTTTAGAAGTAATTTCTAAGGCATTAACCATTTGACCTCTGGTGACCAAAACTGACCTTTGACCTTTACCAAAACAAAATGGATCATCTAGTCAATATGGCTTACCTACACAACAAATATGAGATAAGTCACATCTAACCCAATTTAGATTCCTTGTGTACAAGGTTTGATCTTTTAATTGACTCCAAATGACCTTTGACCTTCCACCAAAACAATAGGGATTGTTATGGACAATCGTCAAGCCGGCCACTGCTTTTTTCCAGTTGTCGCTCACTGGCTTGTTTTCCCTAACCCATTGCTTATGCGGAGCATCACGCACAACGGAAATCGATTCCATTTTTAGGGAATATTTAATTACGGCGAGCCAATGATTCCCTTGCCTCAGGGAGGTGTAACTAATCACCTCTCCCTGCTCGCCACAAATATGAAGTCTTGTTCGAAAGACTATTTAAGCGGAGCGCCATGTTCAGTTGACGCGGAGCGCACACACAATTTTGAAAAAATGCGACCCCTCAAACAGTCGGATATGGCATTTCTCGGGCTTGTAAGTAGTTGCTTAGCAGCAGGCGCTACGTACACTTTTTTAGGGGGAAAGGGCAAGCACCAAGATCTTCCCATTTTTTTCTTTCAAATGCGAACACCACCATATGAGCGGTGTAATTTGCCTCGCGCATTCTGCAATCTTTTTTATTTTTCATGAAAATTATACAGTGACTGTCATAATTATAATGATGCTCTTATATTTCGGGCTATTTAATTACGCTACATTTGTTTCTAACTTTCAAAACCGTCTGATAGTTCGAATCTTCATTGAATTTCTTGAAACACGGGAGGCATAATCGGATAAGCTAGTTGCACGGTGAGCAATACATATGCTCTAGAGTCGGACTGTCACATTGTAATTTTCCTCATGGATAAAAAATAGTTTGTCTTAGCGCCTATGAAATAAAATTCCAGGGTGACTATCGTAGGGCGCGCCAACGCGGGAAAACGGAAAGAGCATGAAACAGGGGGACGAAACTTTTTATCATCATTTGTATTGATTCATTGGGATTTAGGAAAATGTAAACAGGAGATTTATGATCTGGGAAGTGAGGGCGGCATAATGCTCCCGTCGCCCTCCCTCATTTTTCATTGGGGCTGCCCCCATTCCCCCGCTTCCTACGCCTATGCATATCCACGACATACACTTCGCAAAGATTCTTTCGGCCTTCGGCAAGGAACCCAAAAATTTAATAAGGATTACGACCTATGCCTTTGTAAGATGACAGGACATTCACTGTTTTCAATAAAGTTGTAATTTGTTGTTGGCCAATGATACTGTGAAGGTCAGGGGCGAAGTACAGAGTAATAAAGAAAAAATTCGGAAATACGACTCGGACAAAGTTTAATGGTTAACTGTTAAATTCAGTGTCAGAGAGAAATTCCTTTTGTAACCGGCCAAAGAAGCACTTTCTTCAAAACATGATTTTTAGTGTAAAACATGAATTTATTAAACTTCGTCACTCACATGTTGATTACACGCTTTAACTGTGTCTCTAGAATGGGAACGTCTTCTCTGCAATCTAAGTTTCCTTCCTTTAAAATGCAAATTTTTGAAGTAAGTTTCTCTAAAAATGCTTCAAATTTTCACATCAAAAATGCCTTTAAAAAGATGGCATGACGGAATCCAGCTGACGTGGCTCAAGGGCAAAAGTCTTGAAGATTTCGACGAAGGAATTTCTGTCTATTTTGCCAAAAATAAAATTTTCTGCTGGTCCTGTCAGTTCTGGTTTGGTTAAGATTTATAAAGCAAAGCAGAAAATCTCTTCTCGTTAATTATAAAATCTGTAACCCACACAGTTCCTGCTACATTGACAAAGTAGGCACATAAACGGCAATGAATTATAAACAGCTTCGTATATTCTAAGTTCTGTTCTAGAGATATAGCTTTTTATTACAATGACAGGGTGTCATCAATTCATGACTTATAACAAGTATTTTTTTATGATGTCATAGAGTCACAATTGTTTAAACGTGTGTTATGCGTAGGTTTGTAAAAACCTTTCTCAATAATTTTTCTAACTTTTTTCTACCAGTAAGTTTCTGTGAAAACTATTAAAACGCCAGGCTGTAAATCTTTGGGAAAGAAGGAAGGCGTTTTGTATCAGGGTATACAAGGTATAAATCAAGAATACGTTACCTGGCCCCTGCTGGAAGAGTGGGTGAGCACGGAATATTTCTAGGGAAAAGAGCTACACAAAAATGTAATGTACAAAAAATATAATTTTATTGGCTATGGGGAGGAAAGATACATAGTTCGGAGATAATAGCCTTATAATTTTTGTTTAGTCTGTTATTCTGTTTCCTGTCTTGTACTTTTAAGAGTGTATAATTAAAATGTGTCCCTTGATTTCTTTTTACTTGACATACCCCTATGATAAGTGGTGTCTCAACCGCCGGAGAATCCCTCAACTTCTTACATTTTTTCACACCTCCCCTGGTAACGATGGTACCTGTATCTTTAGAAAAGTGATGAAGTCGAGTCCTGACTCGTCTTGAAAATTGAAAATGGCTGGACGAGTAACTCGAAACCTCTGAACTGGACGACATCATTGTCTTAGACTTATCGCTTCTATCAGAAAAAAAACTGTTAACGTATGAATGGTTGCTGAAATAATCTTAAAAGTACATTTTATTTTACGAGGCACACCTTTTCACTGTATGTACACTGTTCCTTTTATTGTATCGTTGGATAAGTTTTTTCCTCCCCACGAAGTTTCCTCAATGTAGTCACTATCAAAAGATCTGTTTTACTACTACATTGAAATTGCATCGTAACTATTTTTGAGCCAAAATAGTAACCCTACCGACCTTGCTGGTCTTGGTCGTGTTCGAAAAGGTCACGTATTAAACACAAGATGTTATGACCTGCCAAACTCATGGCTAGTATGGCAGTCATCTATAGTTGCGGAATTTGGCGACGGTGCAAATAAAGAAGATCGAAGGGGACATAGAGGTCATTAGACCTGCGCTCACCAACGTTCCTATGATATCCTTAGATGCAATGGAAAAGTAAGCCTTCACTTCGTGCCAGAGGTAAGACTTTGTTAGAACTATCGAGCAGTGGGGTCACCAGACATTTCGTCCTGGGGGGCACTGAGGGGGCACAACGATTTTATGGGGCATATAGACTCCAGTCATGGCGCCGGAGGCGCCACCGAGCGCGAAGCGCGAGGCCTGATGGGTGGGGTCCACGGGCCCGCCTAAGGGCCCCTGGTGGGGTCCTGGGGCAAAGCCCCGGTAGGGGGTTCGGGGGGCGAAGCCCCCGGAAGCTCCTGGGCTTTAGCGTGTTTGTGAGGTATTAAAGACGTTATTTTAGGGTAATTTTATTGACTTAACACTGGTCCAAAAATTACCTCCAGGGTAACTTCAAGTAAGCCTCTCGGTAAAAAACCACTGATTCAACTACCAAGAGCTTATCCGGCTGACATTTTAAAAATGAGGTAGATGATCTATAGAGAAAAAAGTTGATGGGCACTAAGAGTAAGATTTTATTTTTGATAACAACACAAACGTTAGTGAAACTACTCTCAAGGGCGTATCAGGGTGACAATTTGAGGGAGGTGAGCTGCACCGTGACCATAAAGAGAAAGAAAGGCAGTTGATGGGCAATTAGATGTGATCCTCTGAAGGAAAAATGTAGGCTTAATCCTGCTTGAAGGGTTACCTGAGCTGTGCGCCACCTCCAATTGACGTAGTCGGAAGTGTGAAGAAAATTTTGAAAAAACGTAACCCCTCAGACAGCCCGATATTGCATTTCCAAGGTTTTTTGCGATATTTTCATTTGGAAAACATGAAAATTTACTGCAGAGGAATCTAATCCTAAAAAATTCATAGTCACACTCTGACTACAGAAGACATATTTTTTTGAAAATCTCAAATCTCAGTTGGGGGGGGGGGCACACGGAGGGCATACGATTTTTCAGGGGGGTGGGCATGTGCCCCCCTGACCCCCCCCCCCCCTTGGCGACGCCACTGCTATCGAGAAATGCGTGGATGTTCCTTTGACAGTTGTGTATTCAGTTAACTGTTGCGGGAGACAATGTAGAGCAGGAGAGCCAACATACGCGAGGTAGGCAGACATACCTGTGCGGGACACACATTACTAGCGTACAGCTACGTTGATCCTGATATTAAAGGGTCAATCTTCTCACCCCAAATTCTTGTAGGGGTTAACAGAAATTTACACTTGGCTCAGCTTTATACTCTATGATTGACAGCTTATTCAAACAGTGCATAGGTACCAAAGCTTATATCACACAGCAGAACTGTACTGAGAGTGGTTTGATTGTACACGCTGGGCTTTTCTTCACTCACCCTGAAGCAATAAACAAAATTGTGTCTAGATGAGGATAAATTTCAGACAGTTGTGGGAGGGGCTTAAGTAAGAGGAGAGGTGATACTGTCTGGGGTGATAAAATTGGGCCTTTAAGCCGGAACTTCAAAATCTCCCAACTTAGCTATTTCATAACCCTTGAAAAGAGTCACAACTCACACGTAATATTTTTTATACTTATCTTATGGACTCGCAAGGACGATTAGCAAAGGCAAAAACAGCCCCTTCCCTTCAAAGAAAAAACAAATTATCAAACTGAACGAAAAGCTACTTTAGTATTTTTCCTATTTCTCTTGTAAATGTATTTCAAGACTTAAATATTATGTATCCAGATGAGGCAATTAGTTACCCCTCATGATGTCACAATTCAGTGAGGAAAATATTGTCACGTAATTCTCAAGAGTAATTCATGAACTAGAATAAGCTTCTTCAATAATTCAAGCAGGGGTGGCTACATTTCCCGTTTAAGTAAAACAAGGAGTTGTTATTCAAAGTAGCATGTTTCCAATCTTAGGCTTTTCTTCCTCTCTGCTCGCCGGTCGGCTTATAAATGATGGTCCATCCCGTCTTGTCACTTCCACTGACATGTTACCTAAGGTATACCTTTTAAACAGTGACGACGCTAAGGGGCAGGGGTATGGGTGCATTTGCCCTCCGATCTTTCAGTTTTCCTCCGTTTCTCCCCAAAAAGGTCAATTCGAAGACTTAAGTTTCACCTAGAGATATACTAAAGGCTCGGAGTTTTTTTTTTTTTGGGGGGGGGGGGCTTCTCCACTTGAACCTCCCACGGGGGCCCTGCCATTGGACCCACTCACATGAACGCGTGCTTCGTGTTCGGTTCTCTATGCGCGAGAAATATTTTGCGTCAGAAAAAATGCACTAGATATTCTAAGTTTGTACAAATGTCCGCAATTATTAAATGTGATATCATCTTACCTTTGAAGTAAACGGAATCTTGTCGGGAGATTCTTTGGATGTTTTGAATTATGTCTGACAACTATTCTTTTTGTAGAGAAACAATTTCTTCTTGTTTAAAAGGTAAACACAAATTATGTTAATTAATACAGGTAATAATACAGGCAACAACCCTTCTCAGCTTTTCGGAACAAAATGTCTTCAAACAAAGAAAATCCAAACTGTCGGTAAAATAAAAAAAGGTATTTTAAAAATATTTATCATGAATTATCATAAACAGAAAGTATTTTGCATATCTTAAAATAAAAGCCTTTGGGAAATAGATGCAACTCGTCTCGACCGCTAGTCGGGGACGACACAAACAGCGAATTAGAAATAGGTAATTTTTAGTCGTTTTGTAGTTCATTTACTATACTACATTTCAGGCCACCATGATGGCTTGATATGATATGAGAACACTGAAATTATCCCAGGTATCTGGGTCACGACACCGTCTCTCCCCTCCACGACTATACCATTTTCGAGGACTGATTCTTCCATTTACTGAGAAATTGTAGTGAGCTGGGTATATGCAGCTTAGAACACTACGGAAAATCCCCTTTTTGTCATCTGCAGTGTTTTAAAGTCTAAACTTTCTTGCTCTCTCCTTGCCAACTGGTGGTGGCGCGCTCCGCTTAGATAATCTTCCTCCTTTGAACCCCCAATTTCCACCGCTCCTGTTAGGTGCACCGTTTTTTTAAAGAAAAAAACTTTGTCCGGAATTGAAACACAGTTTTATTGGCAAGCAGTCCCAGTAGCCATCCCCACCCCTCCATCCCTATTGATGGTAGGGACACCCGTGGAAGATGTTATGCTCTTGTTTATATATCGTTAACTGCAACCAGGATAATCAAATTGTGTAGTTTAATTTTAATCACATGGGCTGGTTTGGCGAGAGATTGGAAGGTTGCGAAGTGAGTGGGAATGGTATTTAAATATATGTTGTAATCTTTGCTCTGAAAAAAGGAGTTTTTATTACGGGAGTAATCTTCTTAAATCCATAATGGGACTATTTCAGTTCACTTACATTAACAGTTACATTCTTCGTTATTCCGTCAGTATTATTTTGGCAACTGCATGTGAAAAACAAAACAAGGAACTGAATAAATATTAAAATCGATTTTTTTCGTAAGGGATGTTTCAATGAGTAAAAGAGGTTTGCAATCAGTACATTAATTTACATTAGCCTATTTACATTTTTTCTTGTCTGTTCTAGGTATGGGACCAAGAGCTGGCAGCTCAAGCACAAGACTGGGCAGACCTCTGTGTGTTTTATCATCCCTCGAAGAAAGAGCACCCTGATTATAAAGGAATCGGTCAAAATATGTTTATGATGAAGTCAAAGTCAGGCAAGAGACCTTCCACATACAAAGTTACAAAGGCGTGGTACAATGAGGTGAAAAACTACAACATCTCAGCAGGCGGGTGCACTCCGGGAAAAGTATGCGGTCATTTCACACAGGTTGGTATCGATTTATGATTATGAGAAACCTTTCGTAGAGTTAGATTTAGATCTGGATGCAGTTTTACGGCCCAGTTTCCAACTAATTGGTTCAAGTCGAGCCGGCCACACCCTTTTTCCAGTTGTGGCTCGCTGGCTTGTTTTGAAAAGACCATTTATAATCGAGCTGCTTGTTGAAGAATCTGCTCTTCATATGATCAAACACCAAAAAGTTGTGTTGACCACTGAAATTCGTTTGGAGTAACGCATTTTATTCTAGGCCTACATACTATATCTCAGGCAAAACTGGAACTTCGATTTGCCGGAAAACGTCTTACTTCAAACAAAGATTCGATATAACTTATTGGCCTAATTAAAGACCAAGTATGTCGCCGGGTAACTTGTAGTTTAATAGGGTTACTAAACATCATCATCATTTGACCTCCTCTTTACATATATTTGAAAATCTGAATCTTATAAATTGAAGGAATTTTGTGGAAAAAAATTATGGCGTAAGGAAGCATTTCCGTCTGTGTGTGTTTGTGTTGGGGGATTGAGGAATATTTTCACTGCAAATGCAGTCCTGCCTGAAAGACTATCTAAGCGGAGCGCCACGTTTAGTTGGCGGGGAGGGCACAGAAAATTTAAAAAAATGGCTACTCCTGAAACAGCCGGAAATGGCATTTTCTGGGCTTGAAAGTATGACCTAAGCAGTCTCTTTTCCGAGCTTTCATTTAAAAAGCAAAGGGATCAGAAATTATTCCTAACATTGATAAAAACGGAACTCGATATTCAAAGCCTGCAACGTCCTTTTTAGCCAACTGTTGAAACGCTATCCAAGCGAAGCGATACCAGTGCTTGGCGGGGAGCGTACAGAAAATTTAAAAAATTGGACGCTTCAAACAGCCGAAAATGGCATTTCCCAGACCTTTAACTAGGATCAAAGTATTCGTTATTTTGAGTTTTTATTTGCAATAAAATTTTCACTGCAATAGAAAAAAATCAGTAATTGCTAAGTGATCAGAAAATCTGGAGATTAAATTGAGAAAAAATCGGATTTTTGTAGAAAAATTTGAAAATTTTGATAATTTCCTTGGATTATATGTTCTTCTCACAGAAGCAAAATCAATAAAAACGTCGGGGTGGGGGTGAGATGGGGGGGGGGGGAAGAGTGAAGTTTTTCGAACTTACATCTTTTATCGTATGGATGAAGACTCTTCGACGAAACTGGATCTTCTTCCCTTCGGGGGGGGGGGGGAGGGGGGCTTTCCGACGGGGCGCAATGTTCCCCTCTCTCCCGTCCCCGCTTGCGCCACCCTTGTTCAAATAGTATAATTATTAACTTTGGAACACGGTTAAATTGGCGAAAACGGGAAAGTGTCGGAAATTTCAGTTTTTTGAAATGTAGTCGAGATAACTGAGTGGCAGATTATGAATACTGGTGTTCATAAAGAATGTGTTTGAATGGAGAAGTATCGTACTGGAAAAACTCATACGCCCAGCCAGCACAGAAGGCACAAATTCTGTGACAAACTGAGTAAATCCAACAATCTAAGTTATAGGTTTCTATTGATTTTTTTTATTTACATGCATTGATAAAGTAGTATAAAGGAACTGAAACTCAAACTGTATATTAAACGGTTATGAACTGAAAACAGTAAATATTGCTTTTTCTGTCAACAAGTTCTATAATTTCTGTCACATTCCAAAGTTTAAAGATGACCAGTCGTCACTTACAAATATAATAAAATATATGCCGGATTTTCGATGACGTCATAGATAACCCTTGTCGTAACTTGATGGCGAACCGATCCGATACACTATCTACGATATCAAATTAGCGATAGCATATCAAAAACGGTCGCATTATCTACGGTGCTTTGAATCAATTCGCAATCAGAGTTAAGACAATTGTATTTTGTGACGTCATCCAGAATCCAGCATAATTTTTATTACATTTTCACGAGACGACAGGTCATCTTTAAAAATCAATTTGTATTGTTAACTTTTCAAATATCAAATCATAAAAAGTTTTGCATTCTTCATTTTGTAGGTTGTTTGGGCTAAGACCACAAATGTTGGATGCGGCATCAAGTTTTGTCCCGAACTCTTGAAAAAAACTGGCGATGCATTCACGAACTCTTGGGTGGTTGCGTGCAACTACAGTCCTGCGTAATTTTTTTAATTAACGTTTGAAATTGCTGTTAACGTTATAAAACACATCTTTAGCATATGGCAGTAAAAGAAATTTGCTGGAGAAAAATAATGTAGCCAGCCGTTCAGTATGTTCATTTATAGTTCAAAAGTAGTTATTTCATTTTTTGTTTGGCGTAATTTACTCATTATAGTATTATATGCATGAATCCGGTCTTCTAATTGATCCTAAGATTGATTGGCAACTTTTCGGGTCCATTTTCTCATTCTTTGTTTTAACCTTCAATTTAAATAGTTGCAAGAATCAATTAAAAACCTAAACTGAATCTACTTATTATAAGAGCTTAAAACTGTTTGCAGCCATCTGTAACATTGGTAATCAAAATGATAACTTCATTATCCTGTTACCCCAGACTGTTCCAATTTTCTTCCCTACTTACATTAGCACCGACAACAGCTGTCTAAAACTTATCCTCATCCAGACACAATTTCAGTTTATTGCTTCAGGGTGAGAAAATGACTCCACCAAACACTCTTACCACAATACAACCTGCAGTGTGAGCTACACTTCTCGGCAATCTAAACTTACTGTCCTTTTTCACAAGCTGTGTTATGAGAATTTCCACGATATAAATTGTAGTTTTGGGTAAGAGGTGACTATCTTTGAACGTTGCAATGGACAATGGACTTATTTGTCTGCCGGATTCGTCTACACGAACTTAGCCATATTTTCCTTTCCTTCATTTGGATTATTCGTTTACCTAGTTGTCAGTGGCGGCGCTAATTAGGGAATAAGGGGCAAATTTTCCCTCACATACTTTTTCCTTGCTCCCCAGTCCCCTTCAAGCTAGGTCAGTTAGGAGTTAGGTCAACTGAGAGATGTGCTAAGACCTAGGAGCCTCCAGGGACTTTGCCCCTGACCCCACCTGCAGAAACGCGCGCTTTGCATTCGATCTCGCTCTTTAAGACCGAATGACTTACTAAAAATTTAATACCTTAACCCTCTCCTCTATAAAACATTGAGGGTATTTAAAAAGTTAAAAAAATATTTCAAGAAAATAGTTAATTGATCAATAGAATTATACGCACTTTTCTCAAGGTGGTAAAAGAGAATTTTTTACAAAAATAAAAAAGTCAAATAAAAACGGCGGGCCTTAGTAAAATTGTAAATTTTTGGTTAAACATAGCATCGAAGTGATCGATTATAATAGATTCGTTAAGTCTGTTAAGTAAGCCAATCTTACAAAGTGAATAATCAGTACAGCATTTAGTGTACTACACTGCGATAACAATGGCCAATTCAGCTAAGACCCATTTGAGTTGAAAAACTTACATGCACCATTTCCTATTTATGTTTAGGGGTAACTACGTCGGAGCACTGCCTTACATACCTGGGAATCCTTGCTCAGAATGTAAAGATGGTCAGCGTTGCAGAAATAACCTTTGCAGTGAGTAAAAGTTGGTTTTGTTTAAAATCGAAAGATTATATTTTCTCTGTAGTAAATGTTCTTATCCGAACAAATGGACGCTATGTCTCAGGACTTACAGTTTGTTGTAATGTGCGATTTTCTTGAGGGGTTGTTGTATTTAATAGGTCAAGAATTCAAGAAGTCAGATGTTCGTCCAATTATTGTCCTTTACAGTTCTCACTTTATCTGAAGGGTTTCTTTTGAAGTCAAGAGTTTCTTTGGAAGTCAAAAGGCATGAAGGGTTTGTAAAGGAGGACATTTCAGGTTAAAGAAAATTCTCTGCTTATTATTTCTTGTCGTTTTCATGAATGGACATCATCAACTTTATAAAACATTATTTCCACAGCTGATTGCAACAAGGATGAAGAAAACTGTGGTAAGTGAAACATTTCGGTATTTATGTCGATACAAACTACGAAACATATAATAAATAAATAAATAAATAAATCCACTGCCTCTGAAGAAATTTGAGATTTGAACGCAGAATTCAAGGAGCTATAGAGAGGAAGCCTTGGAGAAAAAGAACAAATCTGGTACCAATCTACGTATTCCTTTGGTTACGGTACTTCACTGTATCACCTTTCAGTCAGTCCTGTTATAAACGCGCTACTTACAAAAATGTAGAGTCACTACGAAAGGACCCTTGATGTTTTCCCGGAACCCCGTATCACTGCTTTCAGAGTTGAGAAAAATTTAGCAAACCATTTGGTTCGGTCTTCCCACTCACAAACTTCCTTCAACGACACCCTTAGTACCTTTCCTTGTGGTTGCTGTACCTTCCCTTGAAGGGTCCGTCGGACCTGCCTATGTATAAGTGTGTATCGCCGTTACTCAGGTAAGGTACTGCCATGTTTAGTTTCCTCATAACACTTTCTGTATCGTGCCTTTATATAGACATCGTATTTACCTTTTCCAAAGTCCTCCCGACCCTCTGGCAAAGGGCCGTTCTGCGAAACCAAACTTGAAACTGCTTCCCGAAGAAGCTATACGTCCA
This sequence comes from Holothuria scabra, assembly GCA_037179385.1. Lineage (NCBI taxonomy): Eukaryota > Metazoa > Echinodermata > Holothuroidea > Aspidochirotida > Holothuriidae > Holothuria > Holothuria scabra. The sequence goes on from CM074188.1 coordinate 1,863,711, forward strand.
CTTAAGGACAACACTTCACCAACCTCAAGGCCTTCAGACCATTTACATTATTGGTCTGACATATTTTGTATGCATGGTATGTATATTTGCGGGTGAAAACTGGTTGTTATATCAGAGTGCCCTGAAAACTTACTTAGGTTGACATGAAATTGTTGCGCAGTACCCTAGAATAAATTGAATATTTAATTAAGCCTTGTGCATAGGTCGCATATTTACAAATACCTTATGCGTTGTTGTGGGCGCTGTTTAAGTTTATCGTGATTTTTTGTATGAATTTTCCAATGAAAACACGCAGAGATATGAGATTGTCGACCTAAGGTTGCTCTTTGGAGCATTGTTTTGATCAGAAACAAAGTTCTTTCCCTTTAACAATTCATGAATATTCATATTAGAAGAGCGTCTCTTTCCTGATTGGCGAACAAACTATTTTGGTTCGTGAAGTCGCTTTTATCGCTATTTGCTTCCTGACGTCTAGGGATATTACCAAGTAAGGGTAACCCATACCCTCGACGGAAAGATGGGGCGATGCGCACTGTTAAACAAAAAAAAATTCCTTACTGACTAACGATAGCCCTAATTCGAACCTAATCCCTAACCCGAAAAAGAATACAATCGATACAATGCAATGGCAACAGCCAATCAAGAAACACCTTCACTCTAAAAATATTTAAACGATTTTGTTTAAAAATTAGGATACTCACGAAAATGAGTATTTCTACTCGAAATAAGTGAGTACTTCAACTGAATTTGTGCAAAATTTTACACAAATTGCTGGATTTGTGTGCAAAATTTTACACAAATTGAGTTGAAGTACTCACTTATTTCGAGTAGAAATACTCATTTTCGTGAGTATCCTAATTTTTAAACAAAATCGTTTAAATATTTTTTAGAGTGTTGTTAAACAGTGTGCATCAACCCAAAGATTGCCCTGGCTAATGAATATATTGCTTCATTTTCAGAGTGTAAGCTCGAATGCAAGAATTGTGGAATCACCGATACAGACGCCTGTCAATGTTCTTGCCCTGACGGTTACTATGGAGAATTTTGTGGAAGTAGGTCTCATTGATAATTTGATTAATTTACCAGTAATGTTAATCACCATTGTTATTATGAGATATGCATTTTTAAAGATTTCTAATAAGCATTCACTAAAACCCGGAGCAAAAATTGCTGCCATGATAAATTTGATCAACCACTCTGACCCTATGTGAATTTTCACCACGTTTTGTATCACTATGGCATCCACCCAATCCTGGTTAATTTAACCAGGAATTCTGCAGTTATTCAATTGACGAAGACACTGGTTAAAATATAACTGGGTAGCCTATTTGGTTTAATTCTCCAGTTTATCGGTTTACTTGTTAGTGCACCAGGGTTTGTAAAAGTGTATAGAGGGAAGCATCAAAGAACATAAATAGCAGGTCTTATAATGGAGATAAAATGCGTTTGGTTATAAAGTATATTCAACAGCAAAAATCCTACTTCGGATAGAACAGGTAAAGCTCCGGCAGTTCAACAGTCAGTCTCAATTCTCCTAAACTATAACGTCTGTGTCTTAAGCTCTCCCTAATAAAGGCACAGTCCTGTTTAGAATATCCCGGTGAGCATACGAGGCATCATCACCCACGATACTCGATGTAATATGAGCTATTCTGTATCTTTTGAATTTCATGATCAAACAGCACTACCAATTTTAAGAGAATGTTTCTTCCCGATGTAAAATGTATAGCATTGGGTGACGAGTGTCTGTCTTCAAAGATTTCTTTTCTTTTCATATCTGAGTAAACCTTGTTGTAAGGTTGCACTTGACTTGATTTTTTCCTCTAATAGATCACTTTGTATATGCGCCTATAGACAAATCCGAGCAGCTAGCGAAGTCTGCCGTTAGTGGGATCCATCAGTCTTCATTCGTCTTAACTTTCTTGTTTATATGCAATTCGACACCCTCAGAACTCAGTGAAATTGAGGGAACCAAGGGGTATTTTAGCTTGCAAATTATACATGATACATGTATTTAGTTACTTAGTTATTTAGTAAGTTAGTTTTACGCCCCAGTTTCCAACCTTTGGTTCAAGTCGAGCCGGCCACGGACTTTTATCCAGTTTTGGCTCACCGGTTTGTTTTCCCTACTCCATTGCTTATGAGGAACATCACCCACAACGGCAGTAGGTAAGAAAAGAATTTGAAAGATTGAAACTAATGCAGTCCACTTATGGCCAAATAAGTAAGACCAAGGCTTTACTATTCGTATATGTATATACTGTTCGGAAACTATAGATCATCATTCCCAGAAGGGAGTTGGAGTAAAAAGCACTTATTATGTGGTGCTAACATAGACACGACATTGTAAAACTTAGTAATGTGCTTCACATTACATCAAAATGTTCAAGACTCATCGGGAAGGGAAGGTGAGGGTTGCGTACCCAGAGGCCACGATTACCTTTTGGAAATAGGGTTACCTATAGGGAATAAGTTTGAGTGGTGTCAAGTCTTGCTAATTTTCTCTTGATAAATTTTTCTCCTAACTCTACAGCGTATTGTGAAGATAAAAGTGCAAATTGCGGAGAAAAACTGAAGTCGAAATTTTGTAATAAGAGGCCTAATGTGGACAAGCAATGTCCTCTCATGTGCGGTCACTGCAGTAAGTGTGTTACTTGTCCCATTTTTATATGCTTGTGACCTCAGCTGTGGTACCAGGGAGCTTTATTCTAAACAACAGCTCTCTGATGGGACCCATAATCAGAAATGAGCTAAACATACCGAGAGGGGTACGAAGTGTCCCTTTCAGCTGAAACTACCCTGATAAGAATGTTGGGCAAATAGCACCCAACGTTTAAATCAACGTTTGACATGTATTCAAAAACCACAACAGATTGACAAAAGACTGAAGATGACCAATACTATAGGTATTAGTTAACAAATCAACAGTTAAGCAAATTAAGTCTGAACTTGATACTTGGTAAAGCATTCCTTTCAAATTTGCCTAGTGTTTTTTTTTCTCTTAATTTGTAACTTTTTGTTGGTTGAATGGCAGGTATGTTTCTATATATCTATAAGTCGTTGATATTTTATCGATACAAGGAGAGGACAGCTGTATTTGTTGTTAAGATAGTACCTTTGTAACCCATATATAAGATGTTGCTATCTTTTTGCCTTCTTGCTACAGTTACATACCATGAAACGAAACATTGGTTGCTTGTTTCCTTGAAAATTTTTTTTTTATAATATAAACCTAGACTATGAAAAATTTTTCCTGTGAGTGAAAATATCACATGGATTGATTGTAGGGAAACGAGTGCATGAAGAAATACTATCATTTCAAGCCATGACGCATGGCAATTTAACTGGGAGGACCAGTTTAGGTTTATGTCACTGTGAGATGTGTTTATTTTCTCCAGAGAGCAACATTTGGTTGTCTCAACTGAAATTTCTTTCAAAAGAAACCAAATTTGATCTAAATTGAAAAGTATGTTATCCACTTTATATGAAGTTGCAAGTCATCGTTCTCGTCTCATGATGATAATTGTTGTTTTTGCTAAACATTTGTTCACAATTTTGTTTCTTTTTACAGTCCCCGGACCAGTTGTTGACAGCACTAGTTGTTAGATACATGTGCGTTGTTACGTTCCAGGGAATTTGAGAGAAAACTTTCAATAGCATGCTGAAAGAATAAAAAGAGACGGTTACGGAAACGAGGACATTAAGAGTAATCTGTATTCCCTTTATGATGGACATATCAGCGGTTTGTGGTGCTTATTTTTATGATTAATGCTTTGATCTACCATAATAACGGAAATAAAAGCAAGAAATTATTACCGGTGGTTGTTAAAATCGGAAAAAACATTCTCATGTAATTTGGCCTCGAATAAACTCTATAAAAGGACGCTACATATGCACGCAAAAGTAAATTCCAGAAAAGTAATGAAGATGGGAGCGAGAGGAATGTTGCAGAAATGGTAGCAATGACGTAAATTACAGAAGAGGACCGCAAACTGCCTCTCAATTGACATGGAAAGGGGAGTGAGTAGGGCGGAGAAATTGTGGGTTCCCAGTTTTTATTTCCTTCTTGGAAATTCGTACGATTTGAAATGTCAGGGGTGGATTTAGGGGTTCCCTTCGAAAAAATAAGGCCCTATTCCAACTTAAGTCGGCCTATGTGATGTGTCATGTTTACTTAATGACACCCCCTTACATCCCTTGACTTTTCCCTTCCTCACATTAAAAAACCAGTGGAGTTTGTTATGCAAATTCCTGATCATTTTGCAGTTTTCATTCTTTTTGTTGCTTAAAAGATTTCATTGCAAAAAGAAAGCTCAAAATAACGACTGCTCAAAATCTGCTTATAAGTCCAGAGAAATGCAATTTTTGACTGTCTAAGAGGTTGCGATTTTCAGATTTTCTGGACGCTCCCCGCTTACCGTTTGCGGAACTCCGCTCAGATATTATTTCAGACATAGGCGTACGAAGAGGGGAGGCAGGGAAAGACTCCCCCGAAAATAGCAAAATCTAAAACTCGGGCAGGATTTTGGAAAAATTTTGGATAGCCACCTGAGCTTCAAAACTCGTTCCTGTGCGCGCCCGAAATGTTAAAAAGATATTCCTGAAAAAAAAAAAAAAAAAAAAAAAAAACAGAAAGAAAGAACGTCATAACTGAGGTAAAATGTTCATGAAAATTCAACAAAATTCCGAAAGGTAGCTGTACACATTCGGACAGCGAAAAGAGCTATTATTCGTAAGTTTTATGTATCAGTAGGCCTATTTTACAACCCAATGACCGAAATGGTCAAATATCGATTTTTTTTGAAGCATTTGCTCGATAAACATTAAAGTGTTATATCTAGGGTAACTTACTTGCAAAAAACAATTGTTTAAAAAAAAATTATGCCACACTTTGGAAGCCTCAGTGTCGCCCAAAAGAATCAATTATTTTTCACCCTTTTCTTGTGTTTTAATCTTGTGCAACATAATTCTTAAAAAATGCCGATTGTTTTAATAACTCCAAACTCTTTGCCCGAAAAACAGAAAAGTAAATTTTCTTGAAAAAGAAAATGAAAATAATAACAAAAGGTCGCTACACATTCGGGTAAATTGTGAAAAAAGTTTTTCCTCTGCCCACTTCATACTGTAGTCTGGTAAAATCTTTGCCCGAATGGTGAAACACTCATTTTGAAGATTAAAAAAAGTTCTGGGATGTTTTCAATTGACAAATTAATTAAACTGACAGACGGGAGGGAGTTTAGTTGCAGTGTACTAGCTGACTAGTTTGTCATAGATCTATCCGAACCCTGCAGGCGAAACTCGGGAAACGGTAATGAAAGTCATGTCTATAGGTTGTTTTCAATTACAAAATGATACAATGTAAGCATGTCTTAGCTTAAATCTGCCTGAAAATTCACTTAAACCTATCTCTTAACGTGACATTTTTTCAGAAGGATACTGATAGAACCAGGCTTTGAAAAGTAAAAATATCCTGGAATTTGCCATTTGTTACACCAATCAACTGCAATGTGGTTTTCGGGCTTACTCTTCTTTCATAAAATTCCGAATTCTCTTCAATGAGAGCTCCATTTTTGTAACTATTTGTTTAAAAATGCACAATTTTCCTCGCTTCGAGCGTAGCAATCTGGAGTTATTAATGCATTCGTGTTCCCTAATGAATTTCCGAACTATGGAAACATAGTCGTATGAGGCGAGGGTACAAGGGGCACTCGCCTTCCCCATTCGGGCAAAAACAGTTGGTCCATTCGGGCAAAACATGGACAAAACATGATAAAAGGTACTATTAATATTATTCGGACAAAAATTGATCTTGCCCTTCCCACAAAAACTGACCCCCGTACGCCTATTTCTGGAATTGACAAAATCAACAGATCATCAAGTAATATCGGCAATTACAATAATGTTTTTATGAACTTTCTATCAGTAAATTCCAATTTTCACTAATATAAGCTCTGTACTCTTAAAATGACGTCGGAGAGCCTCGATTTGTAGGGCTTAGATAACATTGTGTAGCAGTTTAACGATCTTTGGTCGTCGGGCAACCTCAGACTTGCCAATGCGAAGTACAGATTCTTCAGTAATTTGCGAACTTTTCTCAAATCCTAAGTTATACAGGGATCCCAGAATCCAAAATACAAGCTCCACATTTTGAAGAATTTGCATTAACAGGGCAAAAATTTCGGCGCCGCAAATTACCCGCAAATTACAGCGGCTAGAAATGGTGTTCACCCTTTAAAACAAATGGAAAAAATTGGGTGCTCGTCCCATCCCTGGAAAAATTCTAGCTAAGCCACTGAATAGAAGAAACACAGTAAGGAGTTCGGGCAGTCACAAAGACAATTTCATCAATTCAGTAAATATTGAATTTAGCCAACTTGAAGAGACGCAAGGGAGTTAATCACATTAACATTTTTCGATTCTGTTTGTAGTTTTTCTCAAAACAGATACAAGACAATTTCATCCAATGGTGCAGTTTTTCTGGTAATTTTCTGATCAAAATAGCACTGCTTTGATCCTCCTACGCCTGGAAAATACCGTTTTCGACTGTTCCAGGGCTCCTATTTTTCAAAAATTTTCTGTGGGCTACGCGCCAAACAATGGTTTAAATAGTCTTTCTGACTGAAATTTAGTTTGAAGTGAATATTTTTCAAAAAACCAAAACTCAAAAACAGTGATTGCTTTGAAAATTTTCTTCTTGCTCCGCGCCAACCGATAGTGGCCTTCCGCTTAGATAGTTTTTCGGGAATAAAATCCTCTGCCCCACAAAGTGAAATGCTTTCGTAGGCCTTCTGCTCTTAGGCAACGCCATTTCTGGCTGTTTTACTGTTGGAGGGTTGAAAGTTCTTCAAGTCTTCTGTGTATCAAACTGATGGTAGCGCTTCTCTTGGATGGTTATCTCCAGAATTACAAATAATGACTGCTTAAATTGTGCTTACAATCCCGAGGAATGGCGTTTCCGTCTAAGGGGTCGTGATTTTTTTAACATTTTCAACGCTCCGAGCCAACTGATTGTGGCGCTCCGTTTAGATAGTCTGTTGGACACTGTTGCATTTTTGGGACAGAGAAGCTTATGTCCCCCTTTTTCGTGGTCAACTAAATTGAATAGACTATACTCATTGGACTGTTGGAAGCGAGGTCGACGTACAAATTTACATTAAACATTTTCGTCCTCGACAAATTGTCGGAAATTGTTAGTTGCTTTTACATGTCTCTCCATAATTGACCCTAATCGTCAGATTGTATTTTAGAAAGAAAACTTTGTTAAACTACCTCTAAGATTGCGAGAAATGGTACTTTTTAGTCTCTTTATATACTAACAACCCATTAATTTTCATGAGGAGGCCCATGCTTAGCGGAGCACCGTTACCGGATGGCGCGAAACATGCTTTAAAAATTTTGGGACGAATTCCCTCTCAGAATGCATAAAATGACACCTCATACGCCTTGTAAGTTGCACCTACAGTTATTAAAAGGCGTTTTTCATGACTTTGGGAAGATAACTGTCACAGTCATTCACACATACGAGAACGTGCCGCGAGATCAAATGTTTGCTTATTTACAGCAACAGTAAAAGACACATGCTGAGTTCTACAACCTCTTGTGGCAATAGGACTTAGACCTGCAATTTCCACCTTTCAATACTTTGCACAATTAAAATCATGAAAAAGAGATATCCGTGTGGTCATGTGACTTGTTACCCCCCTATTTTACAATACCATGGAAATCGAAATAATTATTGGCCCTACCTTTTAAGAAATAAAATATTAACTGACATGTTAAGATCCTGAGCTGCTGAGTGGAGGTGACTTGCAATCAATATGACATATTGGGTAGCCAGGGAGTTGCTAGCAACTCCCTGGAGTAACTAAGCCATACCTAAGCCAGGGGTGGCGCCAGCGGGGGGACCGGGGGGCCATGGTCCCCCGTCGAGGAAGGTCGGCGGTTTCGTCGGGGAGGCCAAAAAATATTAAAAAAAATAATAAAAAAACCCACAAGGACTGAAGTTACTGGATGGGCGATCAAGAACATATTTTTTGTTTTGAAATGCTATTTAAATACGTATCGGAATCGATTTTAAATCACTTCTTAACTCTGTTAAACTGCATTCTATGTACCTTGTCCTATCTCTTCCCCCGTCGGGGAAGGACGGCAATTTTTCGGGGAGGCCTAAACATGAAAAACGTAAAGGACTGAAGTTACTGGCTGGATGACCATGATTTTTTTCTTTTCGAACTATATTTTCTTTTGTAACGCTATTTTAATTCAATTCTGAATCGGTTTTAATCACTTCTTACTAGCTCTTCTACCCTCATCCCATCTTCATCCGTGTGCGCAAGGTCATGCCTCCGTCGGGGACGGGTTACCCACCCCCTGTTGTTGAGAAAATTCAATCTCGTCGGGGAGCCTTCATCTAAAGACCTACGATAAAAGAGGTGGGTCTCTAGTCACTCGTACGACCTTCTTGATCTTGCTTACTAGAGGACCACATTCTTCAAGGAAACTCACAATTCCGAATTCTTCTTACAAAAACGGACTATAGGGGTTGTTCATGTGCGTGCAGTACCCAATGGTCTGCCATCTGGCCTGTCCGGACAGCCGAATTCTCACAAAGGTAATGAATATCGGCCATGCCGTTTTCAGCTACACATAATGATAAACAGCGGTGTGAGAAAATCTCCCCATAAGTCTGACTGAAAGTTTATTTGAAGGCACCTTGTAACGAGCAGTATTTTCAGATACGTTGTGATTATCCACTTATAGTCTTGAGTTCGGGCAGTCACGTTAAAAATTTCATTTATTTAGTGGAACTTGCAATTGAATTTAATGAAGATTCTTAATACAGTCAAAGACATTTTAGTATATTTTCAATTCCGTTGTATAGACCCCCCCCCCCCCGAAAAGAGACAAGACCATTACATTTAATTGTAACATTACCTTTTATCTGGTACTTTTCTGATCATTAGCGCGTTGGGTTTTTTCTCTATTGATATTTTAAAGGAAAGCTCAAAATAACAACTGCTTCATTTATAGCTACAAGTCTGGGAAATGCCATTCCGGCTATCTTAGGGGTTAGATTTCTTAACAATTTTCTGTACGCTCCGCGCTAACTGATGGTGGCGCTCCGCATAGAAAGTGCTTTATTCGAACAGATATCTGAACAGAACAATGCGTGTTTGTAAATTATTCTTCGTTTTGGGCAGTATTATGAAGTGAAAATAACTTTATTGCGAAAGAAATCTGAAATTAAGGACTTCTTTCATTCTAGTTACGAGCCCAGGAAATGCCATTTCCTGCTGACGTGGGGTTCTCCATTTTTCAGGAAATTCTGTGCGCTCGACTTAGATAATCGTTCGGGCAGGATTACATTTTTTCGGAAAAAAGAACAATTCTGCCCCCTCTCAAACTCAACTGGCCCGCTCCCGTACGCCTATGACAATAAAATATAAAACTTGAAATATATGCGAAGCCAAAATTTTTCCTCTGAAGAATGCTCCAATATGGTCCGAGGGCCTAAATCTGCATGATGATATTCAGTAACCTCAACAAAACCCCCACTTGATTTTCCTCATGAGAACGTCAGATTCCTCCATAAAACCTCAAAACTGTCATAAAGTTACAATTTTGCTCCAATATTAACTTAAGATTGTTAAAAATGGCAAAATTTTCCAATTTCGATGGATACTCCGTACAACCTTACCAAAAAAACAAATTTTCTTTCATTAAAATCCAAAATTTTTCCATCATGATAAGCTCTTAATTTTGAAAGATTCGTTCAAAAAAGGGAAAAACTTTCCTGGCAAACTTTTAGTCTCGTCTCAAAGCCTTAGTCAGTTAGTAAGTAGGTCTTGTACGATTACATGCGTAACCCCAAAAGAATTTCAGCTGTCACCCATATAACGTTTTTGGTTTTTCCCTCATGAAGGACAGATTCTTCAAAAAACACCCAACATTTTTTTGTAGTACCAATAAAAGCCAAATTTTTTTCATAAGTTTTGATTTTTACTTCAAATTAACTCCAGATTTTAAAGTATATGTCAAAAAGAAAGCCCCAAATTTGCTCCGCGCGCCTCAAATGTTGCAAAGTCACGTTCAACCAGAACATAACATCGCCTTTGTCGGGGCCTTGAAATTCTGGCCCCCCTTTCGGGCAAATCCTGGCGCCACCCCTGACCTAAGCCAGTGTCCACTTTACCTGCGTAGCAAGCTGTACGGCAAATTCCTTGTTCGGTCAAGTCCCTGTTTGAAGCTGAGAAGCTGAGAAAGCAGAGTCCGCTCCACTGGGTAGTGCCCACGAGGTGCAAAATAGTTTTCTTTCTTCCATTTTAGTGAGAACAAAGGCAGTATGGTAGCCTGGATTTTTCTAAGGATGCTTTTAAACTAGATGCGGATCTGATCGCCTGCGCGGATCAAAATTTTAGCGAAAATCAAGGGTGTGTCAAGACCTTTCTTCATAGGGGCCAAAACTGACGATAGGGAGCGAAACGACCGGGCCCGAGGGGACTGGCGCGAGAAGGGGTTTTCGTGAAGCTCTTTAGTTTTTTAATGTGAAAAAAGTGATTTGGTGCATAATTTGTGCGCTAGTTTGTATGCTTAAGGAGACCCATTATTATGTATGTTATGAACTATTTTCTGAGAATAACCGCATTGAAATCAAATATGTACCTATGGCTGGCAAATGACTGGATCTGCGTTGAGCGCAAGGAAATTTTGGTCCAAAATGCCTCCCCGATGGCTAGAAAAGGCCCCCTCCCAGGCCTGTTCACGTGTACAAGTGGGGAAACACCATTATCCTGCTCTATAGGAAACACTAGCAGTATTGTAAAAAAAGACTTCAAAATACAAAAAATGGGGGCGCTGCCCCTTCGACCTTCACCCCCCCCCCCCCGACTACGCGTTTGCCTCACTATACCCTCCATGACATCTGCATCGTTATTATTTTTTATTGTTTAATCTCCATCAGTTTCCTTGGAACGAGAAAAACATTTAAGAGACACATCACAAGGCTAGTGCCCAGGAATTTCCTTTGTGTATGTGAACTGACGAAATTTGAAATAATGAATACCGGTACAGGACAGTGCATGGCAGCAAGCCCATCATCTACGCGGAGCGCCACAATTAGCTGGCTTATAGTAGCGTAAACCAAAGTCATAGTAAAAATGCTTTTCAGATCGCTGGATTTAGCTGTTTAAATTAGGCTTTGCGCCTTTTTTTAACAGTCTGGTTTAACTAGCTGAGCCCAAGGTCTCTTTTCCAGTTGCGATTTAGATTGTTTCCTCTGATGCTTATGCGGAACACCACGCACAGCAGCATGTAGGCCCCGTTTTGAAGTCTTTGTATAACGCAACCAGGAATCGAACCCCGGCCTCCAGACTGTTGTTCGGATGCTCTAACCACGTGTCCCGACAGTCGGTCCTTGGCACTTCCCAGGCCTTACAAGTTGTATCTAAACATTTCCAATTTTGAAATACCATGCTCTGCAAAATGAGTCTTGTCAACATATAATAAAAGAGACATGTACTTTTCATGGATGTATTGTATTTTCAACTCGAAAACTTCGGTATAGCAAAGATGGTTACTTTTGACCAATCATTGAAGATTCAGCAGGAAATCTAATTACCATAATTGCAGAACATTCAGTTGCGAATCCAGTATTTGCGAGGAGGGGAGGGGGGACAGGTCAGTTCAGGCGGAAAGGATAACTATGGGGGGGGGGGGTGAACGTCAGCAGGACTATCTCAGCGAAGCGATGCGCTACCATTGGCTGGTGCAGTGTGTACAAGAAAACTTTTTACTTTACACACCATCCAGATGGCCGGAAACGGCACTTCCGGAATAAGAATAATATGAAAATGGTGCAAAGTTTTTTGTTTTTCACGTTGAATGACTGAATAACTACATAAAACTAAATAGAAATGTCGCATTTTGAGTCTAGCACTTGCAATTCTCACTTAGTGTAAAATTAAAAACACACGTCACTGATGTTTAATACATACATATATATTTATGCGTCTCAGATATTGAACGTTATCTTCAGAATATCGCTATAAAAGGGTAAACACAGACCTTAACGTACGGACGGAAACATTTCAGTTAAGAGGTGGGGCGAGGATTTGCCCGACGGGGGGACTAAGCTCTCCGAGAGGGGGTCAGTATTTCAAGGCCCCGACAAAGGCATTGAGTTAGTCCCGGTGGGATGTGACTTAACAGATTTTGTGGCTTTTTTTTCAACAAATACTTAAAAAATCTTGATTTTATTTTGAAACCAAAAGTTAAAAATTTTGAAAGAAATTTAGCTTTTGTAAGGACTATTTTAAAGTTGGGGTGTTTTTAAAGAAACTGTCCTCCATATGGGCAAAATCAAAAAAGTTGTATAAGCGACAGCTGAAAATATTTTGGGGTTATGCATTTGAAAATTTTTGCCACTTTTAAAAATTTGAAGCTTGGAGCAAACTTGTAATTTTATGTCAGATTTAGGGGTTTATGGAAGAATCTAATCTTCTGATAAGAAAAATCAAGTAGGAGGTGATCTTTAGTTCTGTTGGGGTTACTGAATATCTTCATGCAGATTAAGGCACTCGGACCGTATTGGAAAATTCTCAAGTGGAAACAGTTTGAATTCCCATATATTTCAAGTTTTATATTTAATATATTGACATAGACGTTCGGGGCGTTTCAGTTTGTGAGTGGGCAGAATTCTCTTTTTGTCCAAAAAATGTAATTCTGCCCGAACGCCATGGCCCTCCTCCCCCGTTGGCACCACCCCTGATTCAATGGCAATGGTACATTTTATTTTCTGACCGGTTTGTAATATGCTCATTTTTATTGTTGAAATGAAAATTTTATTGCAAGCGAAAGCTCAAAATAACGACTGCTTACATATTTTACTTACAAGTCTGGAAAATGCCATTTTCCATTGTCTAAGAGGTTTCCATTTTTCAATTTTTGTGTGTTCCGCGCCAATCGTGGTGGCGCTCCGCTTAAATAGTGTCATTTTTTCCGGCTCCACTCATTGAACAGTGTCCTCTCAGACCCTCGAATGAAAAATCTGGTTACGCCACTAACATCCCTGATTTTTTTTTAACAATAACATTGTAAACCTTGAACGCAGAGGACTGATGACCCCTTCTCCGTGTCTCACTCCTCTTTATATTCTATATTAGACAACCCATTATTTTTGCATTTAACATGTTCCTTTTATTAGTACCTTAATGTGGGAATAGATAAACTAGAACAAGCAATGATAATGAGTCGATCAAAATAACCAATGCACTTGGCCCCTCCTCCGGCAAGGTAAATTCACAATCGCTCTTCGGGAAGCAGTATCAAGTTTGGTTTCCAACGGCCCTTTGCCAGAGGTTCGGGAGAACTTTGGAAAAAGTAATTCACAATCTTGCATGCAATTCCGGTTATCAAGGTAGACTAATTATCAAGAGGTGATTTGTTGTTTCGCGGCACCTTCGATAAATCCTGAATACCATCTTATCTTTTACACTGATATGCACCAAATACCACTCATGTAAAAGGAATTAACGGTGCACCTATCTCAATCAATGTAATTCCCTCAGTTACGGTGTTTTCAAGAAGGAAGGGACAGAATTAGGGACACCGTCAAGACTAAAACTATCCACAGTCTCTGGTTTGTTCGGCATCTGATAGTTTAATCGTTGAAACATGGCCGTACGGGATCTGTGATTTTTCTCACGATTCCAGGTCCCAAAGCAGAGCATTTTCTCTGCCCCACTGAGGCACTGAAGTCTGCCCGATTCAGCAAGGTTTTGCCCCATTGGGTAGAGCTGCAGCCCCCAATTAGGCAAAACCGAGGGGGATGGCGGATGTTGCAAAGTGAATCATGACAATGGTAATTTGCTAAGGTTTAAAAATACCCTTGGCTAAAGTCTTGTCCATCACATTTTCATTTTATTTCATTTAATGTTATTCTTTTAGACGGAAATGATAGATAACATAGATGTAAAAAAAATTGTGAACTAACAAGGAAATGGTTGATGGCTTAAAAAATGGCTAAAAAACAAGAACAATTCGCAAGGAAACGAAAGAAACAAGCAGTAGCAAAGGCACAACAAGTAGTACCAAATCTTTACATTGCCTGCAAGGCGTACTTCGCTTTTGTTCAACCCGTCTCTTTCTTTTGGCATTACAATAAGGATAGGCGACCTGCGAGTCGGCCTTTTTGTTTCTGGGTGTGTGTGTGTGTGTTTTTTTTTTTCTCTCTTTTATTGAGAGGCGAGCCCACTGGCTCACCCATTGTTCGTTTCTGTGTTATTTCTTTTGCAATACTTCTTAAAATATTTTCTCTTTTTATGGTAATAGTATGGAAATCCATGAAAGCAAATGTGTGGTAACGTCGTAAAATACACGGTTTCCTGCTATTGTGATGCCATTGTTGGGCGAGAGATGTGAATAATCACATGACATCTCTATTACTGGATCCGACTGGCGGGAAATTAAAAGTTAATGCTATTGTACTTGACCATGAAGCCATAGTCTAGCGTCTTTTTGCACCTGTAACCTGAATTTTTCGCTCACTTCTCGATAAGTCTTGCATCAGATAAAACGTATAGTGCCGTTTCTGCATATCGTGAGGTTCTGAAACAATTAAAGAGAGATTGCGTTTTCCGAGTCCATCTTGATGGGATTTTCAATCGTGTTTTTGGTCGACTACGTTCTTTCCTTACTCTCAGCAATGTTTTTAGCTTTCATCGTTGCACAGATTTATTTATCTCACCAGCCTGGTCCTGGTCGTGAACAGCGGGGAGATGCTTCAGCTCAAGCGGAGGTAGGTTCTCTACTTTAATGTCACAGTTGATAAGCTTCAAAGTAAACTCGTAACCATGGAAGCCGAGGGGAACAACGCCATTCAAAATTTGACGGTTTCATTGACGCAACTTAGTTTACCTGAACCCCCCCCCCCCTACAAAAGTGCATATTTCACAATAGAATAGCCTCTTTCGGTGCGTTTTCTGCTGACTAAAGTTATAGAAACGACTGTTTGAGGAGAGTAGGGGGTCCTCCTCCCGTTTGAGAATTTTGTGAAGTACCCTCACGTGCAACCTAGCGCAAAATTTAGTATCATTTGACGTCAACCGCTTCGTTACATTACAAAATAATATTTTTAAAATTCGATTGTGGGCTCGAGGGACGAAACAGGGACATTACAGTTTTATGAAAGACCTGTCTGCTACAATTATTGAAAATCCCTCAATTTCGTTGGGTTTCAAAATTGTTCGAGTATGTTCCACTGGGAATCTTCATTGTTATAGACCCAAACTAAATATACCGACGGTCTTCTATCTTCTGATTCTATCTCTAAATGCCAAGGGCTAATGCATATCTCTGTATACTGGTATGTATTCCCAGAGACCTGGGGTCTTTGTCGTTAACCGATATAGATAGCAATTGGGGTCCGGCGTCCGGTCCGGCGTCCTTGGAAATGTTTGAGGAAAGAAAATTTTGGAATATTCTACAGACGGAGGAAATAAAACACAATTTGGAAAACTTTTAGTTTATATGATGATCATTGAGATGCAGTTTGTATATTACAGCTAACCGTTAAGGAAAATTATTCAAATTTGAGAATATTTCAGACTGAGTAAACAATCTAAGTCCCTTTGAAAAAATGTTTGAATATGTGAGGTTCTGAGAAGCAATTTATTCAATATTTGAGCAAATTCCTGTTAATGGAAAAGTTTTGGTAGAGTTCACAAAAAGAGCAAACGGGGGTTTTCATGTCTCAATCCAAGGAGGGAAGCATACTTTCAATTCCATCATATTTTCCCTCTTAGTCTCACAGATGATCTGTATAAATATTTGCACAATTTGTAAGCAAGAGTCAAGTGTGAAAATAAGTGGTATTTGAGATGTAAACATTCAGGGGACATGACGTGGAAACTAAAATTTTTGGTTTTATGTTGCTTTTGAAGATCATTTAACTTTCTTTAGGTGGAGTGCATCTGCATTTGGTTTTGCCATCATGAAGCCGAAGTGTGCTTTTCGGTTGACACAACCACACAATACCGACGTTAGCAATTTTTTCATATGCTTAGTTGGGGTGAATGTGTAATCTGTTTTTTTTTTCTAATTTGGCGCGCTGCTATACGAAGGGGCATGACAGTTAAAACCTCGTGATCCAAGTTTGAAAAGCAAAAATTCTAATGCCAAAATATTATCACTCTCTCGTTTATTCACAAATATTGCATCATTTCACATTTCCATTATAACCGTGACAGCCGGTGTATTCGAGAATAACCTGTCAGTGTATAACCAACCAGAATACAGGATTCTAAATAACCAGTCAGCAGAGGTGGTAGAAACCAGAGCACTATACGGCCACAACTGGAAAACAGGCCGTGACCGGCTCGACTTGAACCGATTGGTTGGAAACTGGGCTGTAAAACTTTATAGTTTTACAACAGTTTTTAGAACAGTGCACCCAATACACTGGGTGCACTGTTGTAACACAGAAGTATTACGGTTTATATTGTGGGTGCACTATAACAAAAGCACTTTGCTTTTTATGCATGCGACTTACAATCCGGCTAACGAAGGTCAAACGTCTGATACTTTCCTCGCCTAGCATTTCATTGTTGAAGGTTTGAATTCACAAATTTTTTAGATGTAGTGATATCCTCCAGTTAAATAAAGGAAAGTGTGTTCCATTCCTGATTACGATAACTGATCATTTTCCAAGTTAGTTGGAATACATGACTCAAAAGCCTTTACTGAAACATATAGGCCTAGGCCTATATAGCCCTCGAACAGGACTGGTGTTCGTTACATGGCCTAGGCTCATTCCTCTGACAACCAACACGAAAGGAATAAACCTAGGCCATGTAACGAACACACAACCTGTTCGAGGGCTACTCTAGCCCTTGCTAGTAGTTGCTAGTAAGTTCTGGTCTAATCTAGTTAGTTTAACGTTTGTTTAACACTTGAACACGTAATGTTCTGAAGGCATCGGATTTATCCAAAAAACACAAAAGGGGGATTTGTTACTGCTAAACCTAGGGTTCAAATAGGCTAACGTTGGATGCTGTCCTAACCTTCACTAAAGTTATGATGTACAAGGGGACAGAAATTTGGTTCAAAACCCCTGTAACTGATGCAATTTGAAGGGTTAACAAGGCCACTATTCATTTAAGTTCAAACTTTCATGAAAAATGTTCTCTTTAGGGTACTAAGAAACCAAGATATTGACAATTTTCTTATTTTTATGAAAATGAAAGGGGGGGGGTTACCCACTTTCTTCGGGGGGGGGGGGGGGGGAGAAAATCCCCCTTTCCTCCTCTGGCAAAAACACTGGTAGGCTATGTATAGTTTTAAAGAGCCTAGCATCTCACCCCAAACTGCAATTTTGGTACTGAAATTCTCAATTGGCTCAACTCTTTGATTGGAAGCTAATTCAAACAATCCAGAGTACAAGAGCAATTATATTACACAGCATGAACAGTACTGAGAGTTTTTGATTGCATAAATTGAGTTTTTCTATACTCACTAGAAGCAATAAACTGACATTGTATCTGGATGAGGATGAATTTTAGACAATTGTGGGAGCGGCTAAGGTTAGGAGAATTGAGTACTTTTTGGGATGAGAGAACTGAAGAAATATGACAAAGTAAAACCTGGGCCCAACTGATGAAACCAAGCTTAAGACAGCCTAGGCATATCTTAAAGAGCTAGAGAAGTCAACCCAACTTGAGTTAGTTTAGTATAGACAATATTGTTTTAACATGATTGGCTCTTGAGAGTCATGTGACAACATCTTTTCTCTTCAAATTGAAATTTACAAGAGAAAGTGTTTTAACTTTCCTTGAATATACAAAATTAAAGTCATCAAATACAATGGAAGATACTTCGAAGGAAAATAAAAAAAATGGTGAAGTTGATAGCTGTTGCTTCAAAATAGATTTGGGTCAGTGCTCCTGACTTTTTAGACAACCTAGCAGTCAATTAATATAATTACATAGGCTAGGCTTACAGACTAAAAAATTCACAACTACTGCCCAAATGAAATTTGTGCATCTAGACTAGGCAAAGACTGAACCAATACCTTTCAAAAGTTGCACTGCAGATCTTTCGCATGGTTTGCATTTGCACATTTAAGTTTCACATTGGATGAGAAAAAATATTGTCACATGACTTGCAGGAGTCCTATCTTACCTTAAGTTTGGGTGACTTAATTTCCTGTTAAACAATTGAACTGTTATAATTTGCAAATTTATATGTTTGCAAATATCGCAAACAAGAATTTGGATAAACACCTTCAATATTTCTTTGCAAGACAAGACCTCCTCCTCTACATGGAGGCCAATCACAACAAGAGACTGAAATGTGTGATCATTGTTTGTTAAAGTAGTTAGAAATTCTGATTGTGTATTCACATTGAAACAATGAAGAAGTATTCATTTAAAATGTTTTAGTCAGTGTATCCAAAACTCTAATGGAATTTCAATTTTCTTTGCAGCAAAGAGAGGAAACCTGTGCTGTGTCGGAAGGGATGAATGTGGTAGGATTTGAGGGGACGGAGCTTACCAGCACAGCTGATCTTGGCTTGGTTCTCGGTCAGGAGAAAGTAAGGTGGGTATTTTTTAGTTTTACAGGTCGCATCAGTTCAACAGTTGATGAAGCAGGCTTTTCTAATATCAGTCAGTGGCTACTCAGTAGAACAAATGTAATGATTTCTTTCAAGGTTTGCTACTTTATTTGAATTTAGCATCCTTGCTGGTAATGAAAACTTTTTGTGATAATCAGTTTAAATGGATAATCACGGTTTAAATGGTTAAACAAAACTTGGTAAAAGGCACACTTCATTCTGTATTATTATATCCTTTAACTTCTTTGGGAGAAATAAGAAATTAGGTGGGGGAGGTGGCATTCTCACTTTTATTCCCTTCGGTGCCAATGCTGTTGAGATATAGAGTGTAAATCAAAGCAACTGCAGGCACAACACAAAAGAAATATGGCATATGAACATTGTAAAATCCCATTCCTCAGAATAATTCAAGGGCATTTGAGATGAACAAAACACATAGATCTAAAGAGGAACGAGGTTTTGGTTATTTGGAAAAGATTTCTTATGGAAAACCATTAAAAGATAGTGTTTTCCATTAAAAATAGAAAGTAGGTTTTCTAATGTGTTGACCCTCTCCTCAAAAAAGAGGGGTCATGTTCCACCCCCATTCCTTTCTGAAGTGATGGGTACCCATCTTAACTGATGCTGTCTCAAGTGTTCATGTTTTTTAATGGAGGGATGCATGTTACATTCATAGCCTCTCAATCAGTATAGGTGCAGGGAATGCTTTTCCACTGAGCAGGTTGTTAACTAACGTGGCCTAGATGTCTGACATTGTGTGTGCTTGGCTACTAACCTAAAAGCAGGGTACTGGTATCAAAGTGAGTTTTCGGTGGCAGCACATTTTTTTTTCATGATTGTTCAGTCCTTTACGTTGCTTTTCACTGACTGCAGTACTGTGCACTGTACAGAATGATATCAAAGACTATTTTGTGAGCAATCAGTACAGATTTGGTTATCTTCTCATTTTTCACATGAAAGTGTTTGTTAGGCCTATACATTGTGGATCCATCTGAAATTCATTTGTAGATTCCTTTCCTAACACTTGACTCTGCTAGAAAGCACAGAAATTAAAGTGTTACCACAAATATGAAGAGAGAAGAGAGATGCTCAACCAAAATGAATTGGACAAAAAGTTGACCCATTTGGTTTTAATCTAATATTAATGTCCCCAACTTGTCATTGGCAAGATTATGGCAAGAACAATCTCTCCCCAAACTTATTTTGAAACAACAGCTGAGAATCGCACAATTTATTCTTATTTCTCTTCAATGTAGCTTCATAATATTTTAGGACTTCATTTTTGCATATTTATTAAGGAAACTAGGCAGTAACTCCTGGAAATTAGATCAGTAGAGTAGAGCAATAGCTGATTTGATTTCAGTGACTGAAAGGCTGACATAAACCAGTCTAGCTGTCAGAATATACTTTACAGTTTACAATTTGTGTTGAAAATTGGTCAAAATCTGCCACCATGCTTTGAATCAGTAGAGGTTTACCAGCTAACCTATATGTGCCACCTTATGTACACCATTGTTGTTGATCAATGGTAATTATGTTTGATATATCACTCTATGTACCACTGCTAATGCCAGATGTTAATACATATTATTCATTCCTTTTTCATTTTGTTTAACAGTTACCATGATACTCCCAAAGTGGGCAAGGTTCTCATGGCTATCTACCAGGATGGATGCAGAGTTGGTGTCCCCACAAAGGCCTCCTTTGAGCCACAAGACCATTCAAGGTGTCATACCAACTACACCTTTGTAGGAGCTGACTGGTTTTCTTGTGGAAAAGTGGGTATTTTCTTTTTTCTCTTTCTGGTTTGAAAGCAGGTGTTGTTGTTGTTGTTTTGGTGCTAATGATAAATTATCGTGGTGGTTGTGGTTGTTGCTATAGTAGTTGTTGTAATGGTTGTGATTGTGGTGGTGGTTGTTATTGTGGTGATTGTGACTGTTGTTGGCCTTTATTTTTGTTTTCTTGTCATTGTCATTATTACCATTTTTGTGTTTATGTGCAATGTGTATATATGTGGTTGTTGCTATGGTAGTTGTTGTAATGGTTGTGATTGTGATGATTGTGAGTGTTGTTGTCCTTTATTTTTGCTGTTCTTGTCATCATCATTATTAACATTTTTGTGTTAATGTGTATATATATCTTACATTGTATTTCCTCTATATACCATATCGGTATGTCAGCTTGTCATTATCTAACAATTACAGTGCAAACGCTTATTTGTGTTGGATCTGGAAATTTCCAGAAGAAAACATCATCTAACATTTGAACTGTAATCATTCGAAAATATTTACCAATTTCACACATGGGAATTTTTGCAAGGCAGCCTCTCCTCTACATGAGGACTTGAGAATGAATTGAGTGATCATTAATCATAAGTTGTAAACTCTGTTTAACAGTCTGGTGTGTCCATTGTCAGTGTTTTCACTTGTCACATGTATCCAAATATACAATGTGTTTTCTTCTGTGGTTTATAATCAGGGATAGAGGAAACTACATTGGTCCAATGAAGTGTTTTTTAAAAATATTTAAATTCCACGAACAGCCGCCCAAAATATTTTTGAAAACAGCTAAATCTCATATCTTTCTTTTTTATTTCATTCTAAATAAAATCATGTAATATTTTAAAAATTAAATTTACATTGTATATCCAATGAAAACCATGCAGTCACTTTTGGTAAATTTCATATTTGAGGAGAAAAAATATTGTCACCAGCTGCCAAGAGTCAAACATAACCACAACAGTTTTAATAGTACACTTCTTCAAGTTGGGACATCTGCTCTCTAACCCTAAGAGTGTTGTATAAAGTGCTTTTATCCAAAGTTCTCATAGAATTTCAATTTTCTTTGAAGCTAAGAGAGGAAGCCTGTGAAGTGCCAGAGAGGATGGAAGTGGTAGAATTTGAGAGGATGGAGCTTAGTAGGAGAGCTGAGCTTGGCTTGGTATTTAGTCAGGTAAAATTAAGGTGGGTATTATAACTTTTCAGATTTACAGGTCTACTTGAATTTAGCATCTTTGCTGTTCATGGATTATTTAGTCATCATTTTGTTACTGCAAAGGGGCAAGAAAAGTTGAAGGGAAAAAATGTAATCATTTGGAATTGCAATGACCTTTAATTTCAATTTATATAAGCAGTATAGCAGTGGTTGGAAAAAAATTGGTTGGCCCATTGTTAGCTGTCATGCTGAATTTGTTCCGGGTACGGCAAATCTATTTCCCTCCTTAATTAAAAAGTGTAATCACTACACCAAGAAAATCATGTGTCAAGTCATTCTATTGAAATGAAGCAAATTTGGCATGTTAGAGTAAACCGCACCATCTAGTCCGTTGTAGGGTTCATTCATTGAGAAGCGCTATTCCACAGTGGATGGGGCTGTCTATTTGTAGTTATAGGGCATGTTGAAAACGCTCATAAATAACTTCACCCTAGATATGTAGCTGCAAGGCGTAAAATGTGTAGTTCTCGGTGTGTCATTCTGACCATTTTCAAATCTAACAATATAGAAACATTGTAGCTGGTTCTATTTAACATCTCTGAAAGTTTCATTTTATGCAACATTTATCTAGTTCACTTATAAATATCACAAGACTAATAATAATACACTTGAGAAATGGAAACATTTGTACGTAGAATACTTTCGCTTGCATAATACTGAAGACTTAGCACAGTCGCTAATACTATTTGCAGCTGTATTTATGATCCCTCGTGTTGTGCCTGGTTTTGTCTTGCTTGGGATGTGGCATCGAAAGCAAAGTTACCCTTTCAAATATTGCATATAATTGTAAATTAAATGCCTATACCAACTACAGTTTGCAGGTTTTCAACCCATATGGTATTTTTTTTTTCCAGCCGTCCAAAAGAAAAAACTCGTTGATACGTTGAAAGCCTCAACGTCAAAAACTCATCTTAATATGATAAACAACAGGGAGTGTCCATTTGACTTTGAAATTAGGGAGACATCTGACCTAAAAATTCTCTCCTATCCTGTAAAGGACTGTAGATGAGGGCAAAATATGGAAATATGTTTCTGAAAATGTAGCAATTTCCTGTGGACTTAGCTGTATTTAAAAAGAAATAGTCCAGATCCAAATTTGGTATGTTCCAGAGGGTCATGTTCTAATGTTTCTTTTTCATGAAGTTATTTTGATACCGACTTAGCCAATTGAATGGCATAGAAGGTATGCATACAAAGAGGATATTGACCTTTAATAGGAACACGTTTTTCTTATATCAACATATGTAGAACCACTCATACACTTTCAAGATACATTTGATTTATTCCTTTTTGCAAATTTCTTACAGTTACTATCCTCCTCATGTGACCATGACGGCTCTCACAGTCATCTACCAGGATAATTCTCGAGTTGTTGTTCAAAAAAGGACTACCTTAAAACCACTGAACCATCCACTGTGTCATACCAACCACACCTTCCTAGGCACTGATAGGTTTTCTTGTAGAAAAGTGGGTATTTTCTTTCTTTTATTTTCAGGTTTGAGTTCATGTGTCATTTTTGTTGTTATCATAATGTTTAATGTTTTTGTGTTCATCATTATTATGGTAATGCTGGCAATTGTGGTGCTGGCACTGGTTTTGCTGATTTTGCAAATGCCTGAGCAGATAAAACAATACATAAAAAAAAACTTACATGCAATATGCCTGTTTTCACTGCAAGGGGTGGATGTCACCTCTTTGTTGCATGAGTGTACTCTCTGTCTGCAGGCATTTATTTGCTTATCTATCTCTTACAGGTAATTTGGTATGTTTAGATGTACCTATATGTGGAGTTGTTTTGGTACATCCATTGAATGTCTACTGTTTAATATTAGTTTCTTTGCAGGACCTGCAGAGAGACAATATAGAAAATGCATCTCAAAAAGATGTGGTCTACATGGAAGAGGATGAAAAAGACAAGAAAATGATGTTCAAGACAAAGCAAACATCATGCTTAATTCTTTTCCTGCATGGCAAGGCTGTTTTAATGGTTTTTATTTTTTCACATCCAAAGAATACAACAAAGAGCTGAAAAAGAAGAAACACAAAAGAAGACAACAAAGAAAAGAAAAAATATATTCTTTAATGTTGTCTTGTGTTGTTGTTCTGTGTTGTAATCTTTTTCTGGGTAGTTATGTCAGTATGTATACAAATGTAATTGTTTTGTGTGCATGTATTAATGCCTATGTTCTAGTTTGTTTCTTTGCAGGACCTACAGGATGTGCTCCCCATGGAAGAAGAGGATGAAGAAGAAGATGAAGATGGAATGAAGACAACATGAACACCTAGAAGCTTGCAACATGTCTTTTTACTGCCTTACAAGACTGTTTTTATTTTTTCTCTTTACAGAAGAGAAAAGAATGGAGATGATGTAGACCATAGCAGAAGAAGATGATTGAGGGGGGAAAAAGTAGCATACAACATCTTTAAACTATATGCAAGGTGGCTGAGATCATTCCTGAAGGTGGAAGTCACCTTTTTATTGAAATGAGGATGCTCTCAGGCTTAAGATAACTTTTCGTTGTGTTTAATTTGTATTTCTGGATAATTGTGTCAAGATGTACACATGAGTAACTGTTTTGTTGCATGTTTTAATATTTATGTTTTCAGATACATGTCTTCAGATATTTTTTTGGATAATTGCATAAGTAACTGTTTTATTTGCATGTATTAATATCATTGTTTTAGTCGTAGGTTCTTCACAGGGTGTGCTATACATGGAAGAAGAGGATGAAGAAGAAAAAGAAAAAGAAGGAGAAGAAGAAGAAGAAGGAGACGAAGAAGAAGAAGACAACGAAGACGACGAAGACGACGAAGACGAAGAAGAAGAAGAAGATGGAATGAAGACAACATGAACAGGAGCGTGCAACATCTCGTTTAACTGCCTGGCCAGGCTGTTTTTATTTTTTCTCTCCACAGAACAGAAGACAACAAAGAAGATGTAAAAGAAGAAGAAAGAAGGCGATGACTGGAAAAACACACAAGACATTCTTAATGTATAATTTGTCAAATATTATTGTTGCAAAAGGTAGAAATCACCTTTATTGCATGAGTATGCTAGGAATACTATTGTTTTTCTTACTTTTTGAGTACTTTTTCTTATAATCTTTATGCAGGGTGTCTGAGAGTATTATTGCCACAGGTGGAAATCACCTTTTTCATTCAGTACATAAGTAGGCACACTGGCTTAAGGTAGTTTGGTGTTTTTCTTTCTTTTTTGAGTAATTTATTCTGATAATCTTTTTGCAGGGTGTTTAAGAGTGTATTTATGGAAGTCACTTTTAAGTGCATGAATTTGCTCTCTGAATTCAGGCTTTTTTCTATCTTTTTGAGCGATTTATTGTATAAATCTCTCTATATGGTGTTTGAGTTTTTTTGCCAAAGCTGGCAGTCACCTTTGTAAAAGCATGAGTTTGGTCTCTGAATTCAGCCATTTTATTTTTTTTTTGCCATTTTATTGTTTTTTTTCATTACCTTCTGAGAAATTATTTTTATAAT
Source organism: Holothuria scabra (assembly GCA_037179385.1). Classification (NCBI taxonomy): domain Eukaryota; kingdom Metazoa; phylum Echinodermata; class Holothuroidea; order Aspidochirotida; family Holothuriidae; genus Holothuria; species Holothuria scabra. Next base: position 1,888,807 of record CM074188.1, read on the forward strand.
CTCTATGCAGGGTGTCTGAGAGTGTTATTGCCAAAGGTGGAAGTCACCTCTTTAAGTGCATGAGTTTGCTCACTGACACAAGGTATTTAATTGTTTTTTCATGATCTTTTTTGTGAAATTTATTTTTTATAATCTCTATGCCAGAATAAATGCCAAAGGTGGAAGTCACCTTGTTAAGTGAATGAGTTTTCTCCCTGTCACGAGGTATTTAATTGGTTTTCATAATCTATTTTGTGAAATTTATTTTTTATAATCTCTGTACAGGGTGCCTGAGAGTATAATTCCAAAAGGTGAAAGTCACCTTTATAAAAACATGAGTTTGCTCTCTGACTTCAGGCATTTAATTGTTTTTTCATGATCTTTTTTGTGAAATTTTATTGCTATATTTATTTTATTTATTTTTATATTTTTTATTTTTTTGTGAAAATTTATTTTAATAATCTTTATGCAGGGTGTCTGAGAGCGTTATTGCCAAAGGTGGAAGTCACCTCTTTAAGTGCATGAGTTTGCTCATTGACATGAGGCATTTAATTGTTTTTTCATGATCTTTTTTGTAAAATTTACTTTTTATAATCTCTATGCCAGGTGTCTGAGAGTGTTATTGTCAAAGGTGAAAGTCACCTTGTTAAGTGAATGAGTTTGCTCCCTGACACGAGGTATTTTATTGGTTTTTCATAATCTTTTTTGTGAAATTTATTTTTATAATCTCTGTACAGGGTGCCTGAGAGCATTATTCCAAAAGGTGAAAGTCACCTTTTTAAAAACATGAGTTTGCTCCCTGGCTTCAGTCATTTAATTTTTTTCTCATGATCTTTTTTTGTGAAATTTTATTGTTATTTTTATTTTATTTATTTTTATTTTATTTATTTTTTTATTTTTTTGTGAAATTCATTTTTATAATCTTTATGCAGGGTGTTTGAGAGCATTATTGCCAAAGGTGGAAGTCACCTCTTTCAGTGCATGAGTTTGCTCACTGACACGAGGCATTTAATTGTTTTTTCATAATATTTTTTTGTGAAATTTATTTTTTATTATGTCTATGCCAGGTGTCTGAGGGTGTTATTGTCAAAGGTGAAAGATACCTTGTTAAGTGAATGAGTTTGCTCCCTGACACGAGGTATTTAATTGGTTTTTCATAATCTTTTTTGTGAAATTTATTTTTATAATCTCTGTACAGGGTGCCTGAGAGTATAATTCCAAAAGGTGAAAGTCACCTTTTTAAAAACATGAGTTTGCTCCCTGGCTTCAGGCATTTAATTGTTTTTTCATGATCTTTTTTTGTGAAATTTTATTGTTATTTTTGTTTTATTTATTTATTATATTTTTTATTTCTTGTGATATTTATTTTTAAAATCTTTTCACAGTAGTTCTAATGCCAACCCAATAAGTGCATGAGTATATCAGCTCTCTGGTTTGAGGCATTTTGTGTTTTCTCGGTGGGTAATTAGCTATATCTAGATATTAACATATGTAACTGCTTTGTGTGCATGTATTTAATGTCTGTTTTAGTCTTTTCTTTACAGGACCTGCAAGATGTGCTCCACGTGGAAGAAGAGGAAGAAGATGAAGGCAACATGTACAGAAGTGTGCAACATATCTTTGTACTGCCTGGCAAGACAACACAGAAGACAGAAGAAGGAAAAAGGCACCTGAGGCATTTTTTGTGTGCAATGTGCCTGAGATTCTTGCAAAAGGTGAAATCACCTTTATTGCATGAGTATGCTAGCAGTACTTTTTCTTATAATCTTTATGCAGGGTGAGAAATTTATTTTTATAATCTCTATGCAGGGTGTCTGAGAGTGTTATTGCCAAAGGTGGAAGTCACCTCTTTAAGTGCATGAGTTTGCTCACTGACACAAGGCATTTAATTGTTTTTTCATGATTTTTTTTGTGAAATTTTATTGCTATATTTATTTTATTTATTTTTATATTTTTTATTTTTTTGTGAAAATTTATTTTAATAATCTTTATGCAGGGTGTCTGAGAGCGTTATTTGCCAAAGGTGGAAGTCACCTCTTTAAGTGCATGAGTTTGCTCACTGACACAAGCCATTTTATTGTTTTTTCATGATCTTTTTCGTGAAATTTATTTTTTTTAGAATCTCTATGCAGGGTGTCTTAGAGTATAAATGCCAAAGGTGGAAGTCACCTTGTTAAGTGAATGAGTTTGCTCCCTGTCACGAGGTATTTAATTGGTTTTTCATAATCTATTTTGTGAAATTTATTTTTTATAATCTCTGTACAAGGGTGCCTGAGAGTATAATTCCAAAAGGTGAAAGTCACCTTTTTAAAAACATGAGTTTGCTCTCTGACTTCAGGCATTTAATTGTTTTTTCATGATCTTTTTTTGTGAAATTTTATTGCTATATTTATTTTATTTATTTGTATAATTTTTATTTTTTGTGAAAATTTATTTTAATAATCTTTATGCAGGGTGTCTGAGAGCGTTATTGCCAAAGGTGGAAGTCACCTCTTTATTAAGTGCATGAGTTTGCTCATTGACATGAGGCATTTAATTGTTTTTTAATGATCTTTTTTGTAAAATTTACTTTTTATAATCTCTATGCCAGGTGTCTGAGAGTGTTATTCCAAAAATGAAAGTCACCTTTTTAAAAACATGAGTTTGCTCTCTGACTTCAGGCATTTCATTGTTTTTTCATGATCTTTTTTTGTGAAATTTTATTGTTATTTTTATTTTATTTATTTGTATAATTTTTATTTTTTTATTTTTTTGTGAAATTCATTTTTATAATCTTTATGCAGGGTGTTTGAGAGCATTATTGCCAAAGGTGGAAGTCACCTCTTTAAGTGCATGAGTTTGCTCACTGACACGAGGCATTTAATTGTTTTTTCATGATCTTTTTTGTGAAATTTATTTTTTATAATCTCCATGCAGGGTGTCTGAGAGTGTTATTGTCAAAGGTGAAAGTTACCTTGTTAAGTGAATGAGTTTGCTCCCTGACACGAGGTATTTAATTGGTTTTTCATAATCTATTTTGTGAAATTTATTTTTTATAATCTCTGTACAAGGGTGCCTGAGAGTATAATTCCAAAAGGTGAAAGTCACCTTTTTAAAAACATGAGTTTGCTCTCTGACTTCAGGCATTTAATTGTTTTTTCATGATCTTTTTTTGTGAAATTTTATTGCTATATTTATTTTATTTATTTGTATAATTTTTATTTTTTTGTGAAAATTTATTTTAATAATCTTTATGCAGGGTGTCTGAGAGCGTTATTGCCAAAGGTGGAAGTCACCTCTTTAAGTGCATGAGTTTGCTCATTGACATGAGGCATTTAATTGTTTTTTCATGATCTTTTTTGTAAAATTTACTTTTTATAATCTCTATGCCAGGTGTCTGAGAGTGTTATTGTCAAAGGTGAAAGTCACCTTGTTAAGTGAATGAGTTTGCTCCCTGACACGAGGTATTTTATTGGTTTTTCATAATCTTTTTTGTGAAATTTATTTTTATAATCTCTGTACAGGGTGCCTGAGAGCATTATTCCAAAAGGTGAAAGTCACCTTTTTAAAAACATGAGTTTGCTCCCTGGCTTCAGTCATTTAATTTTTTTCTCATGATCTTTTTTTGTGAAATTTTATTGTTATTTTTATTTTATTTATTTTTATTTTATTTATTTTTTTATTTTTTTGTGAAATTCATTTTTATAATCTTTATGCAGGGTGTTTGAGAGCATTATTGCCAAAGGTGGAAGTCACCTCTTTCAGTGCATGAGTTTGCTCACTGACACGAGGCATTTAATTGTTTTTTCATAATATTTTTTTGTGAAATTTATTTTTTATTATGTCTATGCCAGGTGTCTGAGGGTGTTATTGTCAAAGGTGAAAGATACCTTGTTAAGTGAATGAGTTTGCTCCCTGACACGAGGTATTTAATTGGTTTTTCATAATCTTTTTTGTGAAATTTATTTTTATAATCTCTGTACAGGGTGCCTGAGAGTATAATTCCAAAAGGTGAAAGTCACCTTTTTAAAAACATGAGTTTGCTCCCTGGCTTCAGGCATTTAATTGTTTTTTCATGATCTTTTTTTGTGAAATTTTATTGTTATTTTTGTTTTATTTATTTATTATATTTTTTATTTCTTGTGATATTTATTTTTAAAATCTTTTCACAGTAGTTCTAATGCCAACCCAATAAGTGCATGAGTATATCAGCTCTCTGGTTTGAGGCATTTTGTGTTTTCTCGGTGGGTAATTAGCTATATCTAGATATTAACATATGTAACTGCTTTGTGTGCATGTATTTAATGTCTGTTTTAGTCTTTTCTTTACAGGACCTGCAAGATGTGCTCCACGTGGAAGAAGAGGAAGAAGATGAAGGCAACATGTACAGAAGTGTGCAACATATCTTTGTACTGCCTGGCAAGACAACACAGAAGACAGAAGAAGGAAAAAGGCACCTGAGGCATTTTTTGTGTGCAATGTGCCTGAGATTCTTGCAAAAGGTGAAATCACCTTTATTGCATGAGTATGCTAGCAGTACTTTTTCTTATAATCTTTATGCAGGGTGAGAAATTTATTTTTATAATCTCTATGCAGGGTGTCTGAGAGTGTTATTGCCAAAGGTGGAAGTCACCTCTTTAAGTGCATGAGTTTGCTCACTGACACAAGGCATTTAATTGTTTTTTCATGATTTTTTTTGTGAAATTTTATTGCTATATTTATTTTATTTATTTTTATATTTTTTATTTTTTTGTGAAAATTTATTTTAATAATCTTTATGCAGGGTGTCTGAGAGCGTTATTTGCCAAAGGTGGAAGTCACCTCTTTAAGTGCATGAGTTTGCTCACTGACACAAGCCATTTTATTGTTTTTTCATGATCTTTTTCGTGAAATTTATTTTTTTTAGAATCTCTATGCAGGGTGTCTTAGAGTATAAATGCCAAAGGTGGAAGTCACCTTGTTAAGTGAATGAGTTTGCTCCCTGTCACGAGGTATTTAATTGGTTTTTCATAATCTATTTTGTGAAATTTATTTTTTATAATCTCTGTACAAGGGTGCCTGAGAGTATAATTCCAAAAGGTGAAAGTCACCTTTTTAAAAACATGAGTTTGCTCTCTGACTTCAGGCATTTAATTGTTTTTTCATGATCTTTTTTTGTGAAATTTTATTGCTATATTTATTTTATTTATTTGTATAATTTTTATTTTTTTGTGAAAATTTATTTTAATAATCTTTATGCAGGGTGTCTGAGAGCGTTATTGCCAAAGGTGGAAGTCACCTCTTTATTAAGTGCATGAGTTTGCTCATTGACATGAGGCATTTAATTGTTTTTTAATGATCTTTTTTGTAAAATTTACTTTTTATAATCTCTATGCCAGGTGTCTGAGAGTGTTATTCCAAAAATGAAAGTCACCTTTTTAAAAACATGAGTTTGCTCTCTGACTTCAGGCATTTCATTGTTTTTTCATGATCTTTTTTTGTGAAATTTTATTGTTATTTTTATTTTATTTATTTGTATAATTTTTATTTTTTTATTTTTTTGTGAAATTCATTTTTATAATCTTTATGCAGGGTGTTTGAGAGCATTATTGCCAAAGGTGGAAGTCACCTCTTTAAGTGCATGAGTTTGCTCACTGACACGAGGCATTTAATTGTTTTTTCATGATCTTTTTTGTGAAATTTATTTTTTATAATCTCCATGCAGGGTGTCTGAGAGTGTTATTGTCAAAGGTGAAAGTTACCTTGTTAAGTGAATGAGTTTGCTCCCTGACACGAGGTATTTAATTGGTTTTTCATAATCTATTTTGTGAAATTTATTTTTTATAATCTCTGTACAAGGGTGCCTGAGAGTATAATTCCAAAAGGTGAAAGTCACCTTTTTAAAAACATGAGTTTGCTCTCTGACTTCAGGCATTTAATTGTTTTTTCATGATCTTTTTTTGTGAAATTTTATTGCTATATTTATTTTATTTATTTGTATAATTTTTATTTTTTTGTGAAAATTTATTTTAATAATCTTTATGCAGGGTGTCTGAGAGCGTTATTGCCAAAGGTGGAAGTCACCTCTTTATTAAGTGCATGAGTTTGCTCATTGACATGAGGCATTTAATTGTTTTTTAATGATCTTTTTTGTAAAATTTACTTTTTATAATCTCTATGCCAGGTGTCTGAGAGTGTTATTCCAAAAGGTGAAAGTCACCTTTTTAAAAACATGAGTTTGCTCTCTGACTTCAGGCATTTCATTGTTTTTTCATGATCTTTTTTTGTGAAATTTTATTGTTATTTTTATTTTATTTATTTGTATAATTTTTATTTTTTTATTTTTTTGTGAAATTCATTTTTATAATCTTTATGCAGGGTGTTTGAGAGCATTATTGCCAAAGGTGGAAGTCACCTCTTTAAGTGCATGAGTTTGCTCACTGACACGAGGCATTTAATTGTTTTTTCATGATCTTTTTTGTGAAATTTATTTTTTATAATCTCCATGCAGGGTGTCTGAGAGTGTTATTGTCAAAGGTGAAAGTTACCTTGTTAAGTGAATGAGTTTGCTCCCTGACACGAGGTATTTAATTGGTTTTTCATAATCTTTTTTGTGAAATTTATTTTTATAATCTTTATGCAGGGTGTCTCACAGTAGTTCTAATGCCAAAGGTGAAAGTCAACCCAATAAGTGCATGAGTATATATCAGCTCTCTGGTGTGAGGCATTTTGTGTCTATATCTAGATACTTACATATGTAACTGCTTTGTGTGCATGTATTTCATGTCTGTTTTAGTCTTTTCTTTACAGGACCTGCAAGATGTGCTCCCCATGGAAGAAGAGGAAAAAGATGAAGGCAACATGTACAGAAGTGTGCAACATATCTTTGTACTGCTTGGCAAGACAACACAGAAGACAGAAGAAGGAAAAAGGCACCTGAGGCATTTTTTGTGTGCAATGTGCCTGAGATTCTTGCAAAAGGTGAAATCACCTTTATTGCATGAGTATGCTAGCAGTACTTTTTCTTATAATCTTTATGCAGGGTGAGAAATTTATTTTTATAATCTCTATGCAGGGTGTCTGAGAGTGTTATTGCCAAAGGTGGAAGTCACCTCTTTAAGTGCATGAGTTTGCTCACTGACACAAGGCATTTAATTGTTTTTTCATGATTTTTTTTGTGAAATTTTATTGCTATATTTATTTTATTTATTTTTATATTTTTTATTTTTTTGTGAAAATTTATTTTAATAATCTTTATGCAGGGTGTCTGAGAGCGTTATTTGCCAAAGGTGGAAGTCACCTCTTTAAGTGCATGAGTTTGCTCACTGACACAAGCCATTTTATTGTTTTTTCATGATCTTTTTCGTGAAATTTATTTTTTTAGAATCTCTATGCAGGGTGTCTTAGAGTATAAATGCCAAAGGTGGAAGTCACCTTGTTAAGTGAATGAGTTTGCTCCCTGTCACGAGGTATTTAATTGGTTTTTCATAATCTATTTTGTGAAATTTATTTTTTATAATCTCTGTACAAGGGTGCCTGAGAGTATAATTCCAAAAGGTGAAAGTCACCTTTTTAAAAACATGAGTTTGCTCTCTGACTTCAGGCATTTAATTGTTTTTTCATGATCTTTTTTGTGAAATTTTATTGCTATATTTATTTTATTTATTTGTATAATTTTTATTTTTTGTGAAAATTTATTTTAATAATCTTTATGCAGGGTGTCTGAGAGCGTTATTGCCAAAGGTGGAAGTCACCTCTTTATTAAGTGCATGAGTTTGCTCATTGACATGAGGCATTTAATTGTTTTTTAATGATCTTTTTTGTAAAATTTACTTTTTATAATCTCTATGCCAGGTGTCTGAGAGTGTTATTCCAAAAGGTGAAAGTCACCTTTTTAAAAACATGAGTTTGCTCTCTGACTTCAGGCATTTCATTGTTTTTTCATGATCTTTTTTGTGAAATTTTATTGTTATTTTTATTTTATTTATTTGTATAATTTTTATTTTTTTATTTTTTTGTGAAATTCATTTTTATAATCTTTATGCAGGGTGTTTGAGAGCATTATTGCCAAAGGTGGAAGTCACCTCTTTAAGTGCATGAGTTTGCTCACTGACACGAGGCATTTAATTGTTTTTCATGATCTTTTTTGTGAAATTTATTTTTTATAATCTCCATGCAGGGTGTCTGAGAGTGTTATTGTCAAAGGTGAAAGTTACCTTGTTAAGTGAATGAGTTTGCTCCCTGACACGAGGTATTTAATTGGTTTTTCATAATCTTTTTTGTGAAATTTATTTTTATAATCTTTATGCAGGGTGTCTCACAGTAGTTCTAATGCCAAAGGTGAAAGTCAACCCAATAAGTGCATGAGTATATATCAGCTCTCTGGTGTGAGGCATTTTGTGTCTATATCTAGATACTTACATATGTAACTGCTTTGTGTGCATGTATTTCATGTCTGTTTTAGTCTTTTCTTTACAGGACCTGCAAGATGTGCTCCCCATGGAAGAAGAGGAAAAAGATGAAGGCAACATGTACAGAAGTGTGCAACATATCTTTGTACTGCTTGGCAAGACAACACAGAAGACAGAAGAAGGTAACAGGAAAAAGGCACCTGAGGCATTTTTTGTGTGCAATGTGCATGAGATTCTTGCAAAAGGTGGAAATCACCTTCATTGCTTGAGTAATACAGTACCTCTGTGGTGTGAGACATTTTTCAATTTAAATTTCTCTTTTTTTTTAGTACTTCCTTTAATAACCTGCATGCAGTACTTGATATCATTACCAGAAGTGGAAATTCACCATTTTACTGCATGAGAGGTGGAAATTCATTTTACTGCATGAGTATGCTCCAGTGCCTCAGGCACTTTTTTAGTTTTAATTTACTTTTTCAGATGATTATTTTTAAATTTAAATATGCAATGTGCCCTGATTTCGTTGGTTGAAACCACCACCTTTTTTACTGTTCTTGTTTGTACTCTCTCTTGCTGCAAGCATTGTAATGCTTTTGATTCTCTCTTTTTTTTGGTAAATTTTTCACAACATGTGCAGATAGTTTGCTTGAGATCATTGCCAAAGGTGGAATTAGTATGCTCTCTTGGCTTCAGGCACTTTTTATTGCTTTTTATTTTGGAAAATATTTTTAAAAAGTTGTGTGTTCTTAGGTCAGTGTTGGAAATCACTACAATTTATTGTACAAGTAGTTCCTGGCTGCATGCATTCCCTGTGGGTTGTAGAATATGCCCACGGTATTTTCTGCCAGTGGTAAGAGGCGACTAATGGGAAAGACATGCCCTGTACACTGAGTATTTAGATCATGTTTGAAACCAAAGTTGAACATGAACAATGTTTGAATCTGTATTTCTAACTATCTCACTAACATTTTTAATTGGTCTTTTCTTGAGGAATAAAGAAATGGATTTTGATCAGTGTGCCTGATATCATTTTCAGAGGTTGAAATCACCTTTTTATTGCTTGAGCATTTTTTCTGGCTTTATAGCAATGTTTATTGCTACTGCTATTATTTCTTATGGGTCATATAATTTTTAAACATACAGTATGCCCTGTGGCTGAGAAGATTGCTAGAGGTGAAAATCATGCTCTTTTGATTGCATAAGTGCTCTGTCTGGCTTCATGCATTTGTATTGTGCTTAATTTTCTCTTACAGGGAGTAGTTTTTAGAAATTTATGCAATGTGTGTCATGATAACAGAGGTAGAGGTTACAGTCAGGCTCTTTTATTGTATGAGTGTCACCCTCTGGCTTCAGGCATTTGTAATGCTTTGAATTTTCTCCTTTTCACTTTTTTTTATTTTGCATCAGTATGATATCTGGCTTCAGGCATTTTTTATTTATTGCTTTTCATCCTCTCTTTGAGGAAATACTTTTTTTCAAAAAAGTTGCTCTGTCCCTAAGAAAGTGTTGGAAATGGTCATTTATTTTATGAAATATACTTTTTGGCTGCATTCATCCCCCTGTGGGCCAGGGGCTGTAGAATATGCCCACGGTGCTTCCTGCCTGTCGTAAGAGGCGACTAAAAGAAAGTGAACTATGTTTGAATGTGTATTTCAAACTAACTTAACTATAAATGTACTAACGAACTAACAAACTAACCCACTAACTAACTGCTAGGCTAACTAATTTACTTCTTGCAACATGCATTTTAATTGATATTTTTGTTTGGGTAATGTAACTATTGAATTTTTAGCGGGTGTTTGATACAGTATCATTGCCTGCCAAGGTGAAAATCTATTGCTTGAGCATATTCTCTGGCTTCAGGCATTAATTGCTTTTTATGTTATGAGTAATAGTTTTTTTTTAACATTTATACTTTTTATTATAATTTTGTCTTACTGGTGGTAATTTTAAATTCATATGCAATGTGTCTAAGAAAATTGCCAGAGGTTTAAATCATCTTTGGATTGCTTTAAGCATACTCGGTGGCTTTCAGGCATTTTTTTACTTTTCTCTTACAGGTGTTGTTTTTTAAAAATTTAGTTGCATGAGTGCATTGCACTCTCTGACTTCAGGCATGTTGCTTTTTATTTTCTTTTACTCAATTTTTAAAAACTCATTGTCATTATTGCCTGTGAAGATTTCCAGAGTTTAAAATCATGCTCTTTGATTGCATGAGGACACTCTCTGGTTTCTGGCATTTTTATTGCTTTTACTTTTCTCTTACAGATTTTGTTTTTTTAAAAATTTATATGCAGTGTGCCTGAGAAGATTGTCAGAGTTGAAAAATATGCTCTTTGATTGCATGAGCACACTCTCTGGCTTCAGGCATTTTTTTATTGCATTTACTTTTCTCCTAGGGATATTATTTGTTTTTAAATTTACCTGCAGTGTGCCTGAGAAGATTGCCAGAGTTTAAAATCATGCTCTTCGATTATCTGAGCACACTGTCTGGTTTCAGGCATTTTTATTGCTTTTACCTTTCTCTTACACATGTTATTTTTTTTAAAAAATTTATGTGCGGTGTGCCTGAGAAGATTGCCAGAGTTGAAAATCTTGCTCTTTGATTGCATGAGCACACATTCTCTGGCTCAGGCATTTTTATTGCTTTTACTTTTCTCTTACAGATTTTATTTTTTTTAAAAAAATTTATATGCAGTGTGCCTGAGAAGATTGCCAGAGTTTAAAATCATGTTCTTTCATTGAATGAGCACACACTCTCTGGCTTCAGGCATTTTTATTGCTTTTACTTTTCTCTCACAGATTAACGTTATTTTTTAAAAAAAAATTATATGCCTGAGAAGATTGCTAGAGTTTAAAATCATGCTCTTTGATTGCGTGAGCACACATTCTCTGGCTTCAGGCATTTTTATTGCTTTTACTTTTCTCTTACAGATGTTTTTTTTTTAAATTTATGTGCAGTGTGCCTGAGAAGATTGACAGAGTTTAAAATCATGCTCTTTGATTGCATGAGCACACATTCTCTGGCTTCAGGCATTTTTATTGGTTTTACTTTTCTCTTACAGATTTTATTTTTTTTTTTTAAAAAAAAAATTTATATGCAGTATGCCTGAGAAGATTGCCAGAGTTGAAAATCATGTTCTTTAATTGAATGAGCACACACTCTCTGGCTTCAGGCATTTTTATTGCTTTTACTTTTCTCTCACAGATGTTATTTTTTTAAAAAAAATTATATGCCTGAGAAGATTGCTAGAGTTTAAAATCATGCTCTTTGATTGCATGAGCACACTCTCTGGCTTCAGGCATTTTTATTGCTTTTACTTTTCTCTTACAGATGTTATTTTTTAAAATAAATTTATATGCAGTGTGCCTGAGAAGATTGACAGAGTTGAAAATCATGTTCTTTGATTGCATGAGCACACACTCTCTGGCTTCATGCATTTTTATTTGTTTTACTTTTCTCTTACAGATGTATTTTGTTTTGAAATTTATATGCAGTGTGCCTGAGAAGATCGAAAGAGTTGAAAATCATGCTCTTTGATTGCATGAGCACACTCTCTGGCTTCAGGCATTTTTATTGCTTTTACTTTTCTCTTACAGTTGTATGTTTTTTAAAATTAATATGCAGTGTGCCTGAGGAGTTTCCAGAGTTGAAAATCATGCATTTTGATTGCATGAGAGAACACCCTCTCTGGCTTCAGGCATTTTTATTGCTTTTACTTTCCTCTTACAGTTGTATGTTTTTTTTTTAAATTTAATATGCAGTGTGCCTGAGAAGATTTCCAGAATTGAAAATCATGCATTTTGATTACATGAGAACACACTCTCTGGCTTCAGGCATTTTTATTGCTTTTACTTTTCTCTTACAGATATAATTTTTTTATAAGCATGATTGCCTGAGAAGATTGCCAGAGTTGAATTTCACTTTGGCACCTGGCTCCGTCCAGGCATTTTTATGGCTTTTAATTCTTCCTTACAGGTTATTTTTTATGGTCTAACTTTTATTCTTAGTTCCTTCACAGGACCTACTCAGGGACAAAGAAAAGGATGATGAAGAAGGCAACATAGAAGATACAGATGACATCAGCAGAATGAAGACAACGGTGAAAAGAAGATTCCTGTCAAGACGAGACACTGCAGAAGACAACGTAGACGGCGGAGGAATGAAGAAGACATGGAACAGATGCATAGCACATTGGCAAGGCTGTTATTATATTTTTTTATTACTCTCTCCACAGAAACTAACCCTCTGAAGAAGAAGAATGAAGACAACGGGGAAAAGAGGCATTAAAGTGCCATTGCATACATGCTCAAGAACATAGTTATGTGACTGTTTGGCCATAAGAATCTGGTTACATAGCAGATCAGTTTTAGGGCTAGGTGTATAAACAGTAGGGTCCATAGCAAGGTTAGGGCGTAGGCAAATGTGCTGGACTTGTGGGCCTGACACGCTCTGTCCAGCAACTGCTTATTAGGTCTAGGTGTAGGCCAAAATTAATATATGTCTTATTGCAGTATGTTCGGCACATGCTTGTTTCACTTCCAAAAATACAACAGCAGAAACAGAAGAATGAAGACGACGTGGGAATACAAGCTTTCAGGCAAAGCTGTTTTTCTTTTTTCATTTTTTCTTTCCACAGGAAACAACGCAGAAGGACAACGTATGCTTCATGGCGAAGCTGTTTTTTGTTTTTGTTTTTTTTTTCTCCACAGGAAACAACGCAGAAGGTCAACGTAGGCTTCCCGGTGAAGCTGTTTTTCTTTTTTCATTTTTTCTTTCCACAGGAAACAACGCAGAAGGACAACGTAAGCTTTAGCTGTTTTCCCTTTTCATTTTTTTCTCTCCACAGGAAACAACGCAGAAGGACAACGTAGGCTTCTCGGTGAAGCTGTTTTTCTTTTTCATTTAATCTCTCCACAGGAAACAACGCAGAAGGACAACGTAGAAGACAGAAGAATGAAGACGACCTGGGAATATCAGCGCCCTTGCAAAATTATCTAAAGAGCTGGATTTATGGGCCTTACACGTCCTTTTCAGCAGTTAGGCTATGCAAATAATAATAAGATGATTTATCAGGACTCATGGACCTGACACGTCCTGTCCTGCAATTAAGCTAGGCAGAGGAATAATTGGCGGACTTATAGGCCTCATACGCCCTGTCCAGCCACTGCAATGTTAGGGCTAGGTTTCCACAAAAAATAATGCAGACATAGGTTTCCTTGCAAAATCTTTTCTTTTTCTTTTTCATTTTTTCTCTCCACAGGAAGCAACGCAGGAGGACAACGTAGGCTTCCTTGTGAAGCTGTTTTTCTTTTTCATTTAATCTCTCCACAGGAAACATCGCAGAAGGACAACGAAGGCTTCTTGGCGAAGCTGTTTTTCTTTTTTCTTTTATTCTCTCCACAGGAAACAACGCAGGAGGACAACGTTGGCTTCTTAGCGGAGCCGTTTGTCTTTTTTCTTTTCTTTCTCCACAGGAAACAATACAGGAGGACAACGTAGAAGACAGAAGAGAGAAGACAACGTGGGAATATCAGCGCTCCTGCAAAATTATTTAAAGAGCTGGATTTATGGACCTCACACGTCCTTTTCAGCAGTTACTAGGAAAATAATAATTAGACAATTTTTCAGGACGCATGGACCTGACACGTTCTGTCCTGCAATTCAGCTAGGCAAATAGGGAGAAGATTAATTGGTATAGGTTCCCCAGCAAAACTTTTTTTATTTTTCTCTCCACAGGAAACAACGCAGAAGGACAACGTAGGCTTCCTGGCGAAGCTGTTTTTCTTTTTTTATTTTCCTTTCTTCACAGGAAACAACGCAGAAGGACAACGACAGCACGTGAGGCTGACAACAAAAGCTTCATGGTGAGGCTGTTTTTCTTTTTTCATTTTTCTTTTTCCACAGGGAACAACGCAGAAGGACAACGTTGGCTTCCTGGCGAAGCTGTTTTTCTTTTTATTTTGTTTTTCCACAGGATCAAGGTTTATACTCACACTGAGGAAGGATGAAGACAACACGGAAAAGAAGCATAAAATGTGCTGCTGCATATATGCCTAAGGACATATATTATGTAGCTATATATTAAGAGGGGTGGGCAATTAAGCTAGGCAGACAGGGAGAAGATACATTGGCAGACTTATAGGCCTCATACGCCCTGTCTGGCCACTGCAATATTAGGGCTAGGTAGGCAGTTTGTGCCTAATGCAATATGTGACCAGTTACTTTGGCCAGCAGAGATAAAGCTGTGTAACTTTTGCATGCCTGCAGGTGCATACTTTATTTCCTCAAGAAGACATCTACAGAAGAGATATCAACCTTAACTACTAACCTAACTTCTCTATCTCTCCACAGGTGTGTGTTGGTGGCAATATGCCACAGAGTGTGTGTGATGCGCAATGTGCAGCTACCTTTTGGTGCTGTCACTGGCTAGCTTCCGCAAAAGAGAAGATTGTGTTGGTTTTTCTCTGCCAGTGCAAAGCCTCTCCACCACTAAGACTCTTATAGTGCCTCCACGCGGCAACACACGGTAACTGGGTATCTTCCCAGGCTAAACTATAAGGGATCTCGGAGTAGCAAGGACCCTAGAGTTGCAGTGCACAGTGCCTTATATCTACGTACCTTCATTTGTAGATATGTCCTTGTACTGCATCATCCTTGCCCCAGCAATGGGTCAAATTGTCAAGCAGCTAATTGCTTGTGAGCATCTTGATTAGAAAATGCTGCCCTCCACATTGGCCACACGTTAGATTGGGCTGTGAAAATTAACCTTACACAAGGAACTTTAATAAATTACAGTGAATAATGTACATCATGCACATCTGATAGTGGCGTAAATGTCCAAAACTGAGGGTGATATATTTGAGGAAATAGTATTTTTGCCTCAGGGGTTCCACTAAATTTGATGTATTAGTCGTTTCCACAAGCTGAAGTACTCCTGAATATTTCCTAATCATACTATCAAAAACCAATGTCTAATTGTGTCAATTTGAAGCTGTGATGCTCTTCATTTTGTTCTTTGAGGATGGGATTGCCCCAGCCAAGCTGAAATAAACCCCTGACCTCATTCATGTAATTCATTTCAAACAGAAAAACATCAATATTCAAAAACTTTTAATTAATTCCAAAACAGGTTTATATCACAGCAATTTTTATTTAATTATTCCAGTGCCATGTAGTTAGTTAACTGGATATAAAAAGGCAATATCATTTGAAACAGTGACCAGTGACCAAAAGCATCATGAAAAAGGGTGTAATTGTTTTGAAAGATACCAGATGCCTGTAATACATAATTTTAAGCAGAATCACTTTGTATAATTAGTGTGATTTTTCCTGGGGATAAATACTTGGGTTTAAAATTTTGAATTGCCATAGTACCATTATATACTACAATTTTATGAGGAAAACACATTGATTGAAATCACATTGATTCCAATTTTAAAAAGATTCCAATTGATTTTAAGTTCAAAGCTGTTAAAATGCCAACTATGTGTAACATTGCTAAAATCTGCATCTGTTTTTATTTGTCTAGAATCGATGGCAGGTACTGTGAATGACTTTATTCAGGCATATTTTCATCGTCCCAAACAGTTCCAATTCTCCCAACCTACTTACTTCTAGCTCTAGCTCCCACATTTGTCTAAAACTCATCTTCATCCAGACACAATCCTATAGTTTATTGCTGATCATGGCCTGTCCCAGAGGCCATACAAGTCCATAGTGTGTAATCAAGACACTCTCAGTGCCCATGCTGTGTAATTTAGCTATGATGCATTGTTTGAATGTGATGCCAATCAAAGAGCTGTACCAATTGAGTTTTGATGTATGCATACTGAAACTGTAGTTTAGGGTGACAAATGACTGCCTTTAAAGGTCCAGAGCAGTTCCAAACTAATTTTGTAGCAATGCAGGTAAAAAAATACCACAGTTTTCTTCAAAGAATCTTTCATAATATTTTGTAACTTGAATATTGCATTTGCTAGGTAAACCAAGCAGTAACCTCTAATAAATTTCAGGACTTGAGAAGACATGTCACATGACTCTCAACAGCCAATCGTGCAAAAGAGCTACTACACGACTTAAATTTGGGGTGACTGCTCAACCTCTTTTGAAATAACATGGGCCAGGGGGAGGGGGGGGGGGAAGTAACCACCAAAGCATCCCAATGTGTTCAACATTATAGCAATGTAAGGCGGTAAAAATGCCTGCAGCAGAAAATGTGGGGAAGGGGAAGGGGGTTGGGTAAAGCCTACCATTCCCCAGTCCCTGATCAATACAGGTACCATGGATATAATTACTAATTCTGAATAAGGGTGTGTGCATTCTCCCTGTTCAAGTGCACGCTATATGACAATACAGTGTTTTCCTCATAGGTGTTGATGGCTCTTAGAATAGTAGAATTAGAACTGCATTTTCTGTTGAGCTGCCCACATGTTAAGCATTGAGTACTACTATTGATCTAAACAAACCTACTTCTCTTTTCCAGACCAAGTTTTTCACGGCAAAACCTACCCAGGTAGACAGTGACAAGTGGAAGAGATGTTGCTATTTTCCGTTCTTTCAAGACTTGGACCTTATGTATACAACCAAACTAAAGCTAAGACCTGGTTGAACTGTTTGGAAAATAGTTTACGGGGGTCATAGCCTGCCAAGATTTCTAGATCATGCAATACACTTTGTGTTAAATATGATGGTGGATCTGCACATACGGAGTGTTTGAACTGCCCTTTGGATTTCGTCCATACCTATACATATGGCCTGAGCACCCACATCAGAATCTTGTCAGGGCAGTTTTGCTGTTCAGAATATGTCATCCCTTTTATTATGCCAGTGAGGAGACATGTATGCTTTGGACATATTGAGCAAAGGAATGGATTATTTTGATGGAAAACTGGAATTTTCCTCACCAAGAGAGAGGTCCTAAAATTGTTATGACTCTTTGTTCTTCTGGCCAGCAAATTTCAACTGTCATTTTCAGATGATCATGACTAGGTTGATAATCTATGAAGTTTTCCAAAGAGCAAATTTCTAGCAGTGACTGAAAATCAAGGAGCTGTGTTTTTGTGGATAGTATGATTGATAACATTGTTTACACAACTAGTGACTATATATGAGGCTTACACATGAGTTCAGTCCATAGGCAAGTGAGAGTGTGTTTTTGATTCTCCAATTTTTTGTCTATTTGCACAATGACCAGTGGCATTTAAAGTGAAGAGCAGTCACCTCTAAACTTATTTTGAAGCAACAGCTAAATTTTAGGTTTCTTCTTATTTCTCTTCAAAGTATCGCTCAAAAAATTTCAGGAGTTCAATATTACATATTCATGGTAAAAACCAAACAGTTACTCCTAGTTAATTTCATATTTGAGGAGAACAAAATACTATCACATGACTAAGTATAGCCAATCATGAAACCGTGCAGTCTGCTGCACTATTCAAGTTAAGAGGTGATTGCATGTTAGATTTAATTCAAATCTGCTCATATTCTGCATGTATTGTGGTTTTGGATTGTTTGTAATGCAGATGAAAGAATTACAAAAACTGATGCTGGTGCCCCCTCCCCTTCCCTGGACAGTCATCAACCAAAGCTTCTAGCCCCCTTTGGTAACCTGGATATGTCTCTGTAAAAGAACATGTTTTTGGTAAGGGCGTTGTGTTTTACGAATGTTGCATTTAATTATGAGCGTTCCTTGCATATTGTTTTGTTGAACTTAATGTATACTACGATACCTGCATGTTGAAAATTAGCTGGCCAATATTTGCTTTGAATAAAGAAGCTTACTTTTAGAATTGACCTGACTATTTCTCTTTGTGTGACAAAGAAAATAGTCCAATTCGGTCAAGAGAACCAGCAAGGAGAATATTTTCTCCTTCAAAAATTTGAAGGATGGTTCTTAATTTACAATATACCTTTTAGTATTTCCAATTTAGACAGGTAATATTGCACATCTTATACATTTTGAATACTCCATACTAGTTGGGCTTTATATTAAAATGTCACAATCCACAGAAAAGTCAAAACTGTCTTATTGATGTTTTTTAAGGATTATTTTGCAAAAGTACATAGTTTGGACGTATCAACGCTGAACGAAATATGTTCAGAAATTCCGTCTCTGAATGAAATTAAAAATAGGGTTAAACCTTTGACAGAAAACTAGAAATTTGGGAACATCTTGTGAAACTTTCTTCCAAACGTTTTTTAGGTAACCATCCGCACAGAAGTTTAATAAACAAGATCGACTGTATGTTGTTTTCAGTGGGAAAGTAGACCAAATTGCAAAAATGTTTTAAATCGGTAACTATAGCTCTCTTCAGAGAATGGAAGAACAGTATATATGAAACGGCTGGGGGATGTGAATATGTGGCCAATTCCATGAAAGATTCATTTGGATATATGATTTACTTGGGTATTAAGGAAAACTCCAGTTGATGTCCAGGACACAAAGGAACAATAAACAATACCATAATTCATCAATTTAGATCTAAAGAAATTCTTACCCTTCCACTCTAATTGACCCTCTCGCTGGTTCTACTGCCATTTTTACTACTTCCAAGTCATTGGGACTTGCAAAGTGTGTACATACTGTAACATCCATGGAAAGCAGACTGTCGGACATCATACAGCACCGTACCATGGGCATTGCTGGAAAGATGAACAAAAGAACATGTCTGGTCTTACTCCATTTTTTATGGTAACAGTTCACACTTTTCAATGATTGATTCACTGGATTGGGTGACTGTCTCGGTTTGAAATGTTCTAAATACAGTTTTTAAGATGAAAATCTTGGCCATTTTTCTTGCATAATGCTTCTGAACTGCATACAATAGGCGGCGGAAGATGTTTTATTGGGGGCACAAGTTTTCGGCAGCCGACATAATGGTGACGCCATAAGGCGTCCCGTTTTGGGCGAATCACAAAACCCCATCTGGGTGGAGTCCAGGGGCCCGCTTAAGGGTCAATGGTGGGGTTCAGGGGAAAGTCCCAGTAAGTTGTCCAGGGCAGTGGCGTAGCTAGGATTTTTTGTGGTGGGGCTATGGGGGGCTGGATACTTTTGTAGGGGGCTGGAGTTTACTATCTGAGCAGAGCGCCACCATCGTTGGCGCGGAGCAACCGAAAATTTTGGATTTTAAAACCTCCCAGATGGCTGGAAATGGCATTTGTCAGGCTTATTTGTCTTTAATTCTGGTGAGAAAAGTATGTGATTTTTCTCAGATTTAAACAAACTTTTGAGATACTGATTAGCTCAGTTCATTATACTCCACTGGACTATTGTGAGGTAACGGGCCAATCGTATAACGAAGGCTTGGTACGGGAACTTGCTGAGTATGGCGATACGAGATGAGATAGACGCACAGGCAGGAAGAGTAAAGATTTCAGTTCTATTTCAGCATTTGTTATCTTTATTCAGTTCAACTTCAATCAATGGCCAGCCAAAAAATAAAAGAAAAAAAGATTGCTTAAATCAATTATATAAAAGGGACTACATGCTTCTGCTTCGAGGTCTGTTGCTTGAGTGACCAGCTAGCGGGCTCGGTCTTGGAAACCTCGTGCGAGATCCGAACACCTGCAGTCCCACTGATTGGTCAAAAGTTATGACGCACCAATGTAAATGAGTGTGATGATCTAAATGACCAATGAGGAGGCTGCAAAGGGTGAAATTGGCCACACCTTGAAAATATGGGTTATCTAGAACAAAGGAAGGGGGAGCTTCTCGTAAACAACAAGATGGCGTCTGCTAAAGATCATGGAGAGTGTACCATACTACATGGCACTATGTATCCTAACATGATAGCAAATCCGGAATCCTGCTGAATGTTGCAAGCAGCTGTTCCAGTGCACGCGTGAGTAAGGTAGTTCCATAGGCGTAGGGGGAGCATTTCGGTTTGGGGCAGAAGATTTTTGCCCGAAAAATGTAATTCTGCCCGTAAGACTGTCAAACGTAGCGCCACCACCAGTTTGCACGAAGCGTCCAGAAAATTTAAAAATTTGTACCTCTCAGACAGTCGAAAATGACATTTCCCAGGCTGATAAAGGGATCTAAGCAGTCGCTTTTTATCATAAAATTGCCAGATAAAATGTATCACTACCAGTCGATGAAATAGTCCCGTATATTTTCGGGGGAAAACTAAAATCTTGACTTGGTTTTTCATTAAAATTTTATTGCGACTATATGAAGTTTCTTCCCCTTTTCCGGTATATCTTTTTGAGTACTTCGGCCACATTAAGGAATTTTCTGAAAACAATCCCTTTTCAAAATTAAGGGGCTGTCCGAATTATTTCCAAATTCTTGCCCGAATTTTTCCCAAACTCCTGCTCGAATTTAGATTTTGCAGAAATCTGGAGCAGTCTTCTCCCTGCCCCGTCTCGTACGCCACTGGGTATGCCCACTTCACCCAAGAGCTAAGTGAGGTTCTGTGAGGTAATAGTGGTAAGGTTACGACCCTTGAGACTGCACTGACCCAACATAGGTTTGGTGGTTGCACTGGCCAATGACTGGCAGCAATGGCCGTGCAAAGTCCAAATTCCTTCTGACCATATAAGACCCAAATATTCTACCCACCACACCAAGTATGATTTTGGAACAAGTTTGTGAATCCACAGGAACTGAAAAAAACCTACAGGAGATAGAAACATGCCAGATGCTAGGTGCACACTTTAATCCACACCAAGGTAGCCAATTTCTGCCACTCCAAATCTGTTAAAAATTATCCATCCAGAAACCCGATGAGTAAAAAGTCAAGAGATTCCGAAGATATGAGGCTTGTCACAGTCTACCTGAATTTATTCCGAAATTCAGAGTGGAGCACAATTGCAGAATACCCTGTAACTGTTTGAAGGACGAAAATAAACTCTCCTTCAGGTTTTCATTAATGTGGGGTGCAACTTTTGAACTCTGAAAAGAAATAACTGTAATACATGTCAAAACTGCAGTATTTACGCTTCAAAGTGAGTTTGAGGGCATGCGCAGCAGTTAAATGACTTTTTCATTGCATCGTGTTATCAAAATCTAAAGCGGAGAGCCACCATTTGTTGTCGCAAAGCGTTCCCAAAAGCAAGGTACAGTACGCCGTGGCCATGGGCGGCGGAACCGGGGGGGGGGGGGGACTTTGGGGGCTTATCCCCCACAATGAAAAAAGTGGAGGGGCTAAAGGCATGTGTAGCCCCCCCCCCCCCCAATGTTTGTGAGGTGCGCTTCAAGAAGTGGAGACCGGCGACGGCGGGGAGAATATTGAAGTAAGTGGTGAACACATTCTTCATCAGTCTAATGCACAATATAGGCCTACTAATAATTTTAGGGGAACGTTGTCGATGAAAAAGATACTGGACACGCTAAAGCCTCTTTATCATCCCCCAACCCCATCTCCGAGGTCCTCGAAAAGTGGAAGCAGTATGATCTGTTATTGCGTAATTTCGTTAAGTTTTACTGATGGTTTTTCGCGAGGTTGAACAGCGTAGGCTACTACCGTTAGTACACAAGTCTATAGTACCTTTGGGATTTGAGATAGATATTGATTAGGTTGGTGGTAGCCTTGGGAAGAACCACGAAGGGGGGGGGGGGAATGGTATGATCTAGGGGAAGTATAATTGAGTAATTGGTATGTATGGGTGGACAAATGTAACACGGGGTGCAGAAAGTGAATAACACGGCAAACAGAATAAATGAAAGAGGATGCATAATTAATTATTGTTCTTGTATCATCTCAATTTATCTGAAATGTATTACCGTTTTGCATAGGCTGAATTTTTTCCCATTAGTTGAGAAATTGCAAACATGAGACCCATATTTTAAGGCTGGATAGATGCAACATAGAACACGCGGGAAGTGACGTTTCCGGCCACCTGGGGAGTGTGTAAAGTCAAAAATTTTCTTGTACGCTCCGTGGCAACTGATGGTGGCGCTCCGCTTAGATAGTCCTGCTGGCACTCAGCCCCCCCCCCCCAATATTTTTTCCGTTCCGCCGCGTCTGGCCCTGGCTTCAGCTGGCTTATTGAATACAATTTTCGCATTGTGTTTTTATGTTGCGTTAAAATGAAAGATCTACTTAACAGGCACAAAAGAAGTTCCCCCTCCCATTTGAGAATGTTTAACCTCTTCAAGGCGTCTAAATATAAAATGGGGGAGTTGATATTTTGGACTTAAACAGAATTAATCCTGAAGGTTAAGTAAGTTTTGGGCTGGCTTGTATTGGTGCAAAATCCTTTCTTTTGGGAGGGGGGGGGGGGTTAATGGCAGAATGGCAGTTTATGTTCATGTCTGCTGATTTTCAAATTTCTTTGGAAGGGTGAGCAGTGTTCCCCAACAAGGTGAGCCTGGTATGACAGTTATCAATCCAATGTAGCACACATGAGTAATTTCTACAGCAACGTGTGGAGAAAGTCACTTTGACAAATATGAGCGAAAATCTATTCAGAATTCCAGAGGCCAGTAACACGAGAGTATTATTGTTCTGATGACAACTTCTGGCGAAAGTAAATGAACAAAATTCCTCGACTCTGAAACATCATATAAGCTTGGAAATTTGTCGTATTTAAGGAAGTTAAACACTTATCTTGCCCCACCTCCCGCCTATAAGTCCACACTGAGATATAAGTATATCTGCCACTACCAGCTGACCGCGCGGAACGTACCGAAAACGGTTTCCCCAAAATATGTTATTCGTTAACAGTTCAAAATGTCTCCACTATGCTAACCTCGGGTCAAGACGATGGTGTGTTTTTCTTCCAGTAGCTGACTGTACCCTTACAAGTCATGCTTTCTGAAAACTCTCATCACCGCATCCAATTTTGACTATTCATCATCTAGTAAGCCTGAGAAGGAACTAATATAGGATTGACACTGTAGTTTTTAGTTGACAAGCGGGTGACAAGCCCTTATTTTACATAATCTGAAACGACAAAATTTCCGTTCGTCCTGACCAAGACAGCCATTAGAAGGGCAATAAATGTTCAAGATGATTTCAACATATTATGTTCAATAAACTACTGCTTAAAAACTGGAAACATTTTCTTCATTTTGCAGGAAAATAATAGGCCTATTAATACCATTCAAGCTTTCATCTTTTCCTGCAATTTTTAAGAGGGAGTTTTGTAAATGATCTGCATTTTACTCCACAGTCACGGTAACCGTACTGGACAGTTGTCCAGAAAAATGAGACGCTTTTGCCCGTAAAGTTTTTATTACCTGTGGAAATTGTCCCGAGTTTTGCCAAACCCGGGGAAAGGTGGGAAGGGTATGAACCCCTCATCCTCATCTCTCTTGTCCAGTTTGCCTATTTGCTTTAAATATTTAAAGTGACAAGGGCCTATCGGAACGGGGATTTAATCAGTAGACACAAAGGCTTCACGAAGTAGCAGCACCTAACGAACTAGTGTATTGTCCAGAAAGGCTTCAATGGGTTTTATGGATGATGAAAACACAAAAAATTGAGCACCTGATGTGCATGACGGTGATTGCGAAAACACCAATTACACTAGAGTGACAGAGTAATATAGAAAACTTGATACATTATTTCGAGCTGGCTTCTCAGAATATGAAAACTTTAAAAATTTGAAGGGCACAACACCGTATCAAATTGAATGTATGTCTTACCTGCTACAGTTATCACTGAAAATATCAGAACCGCTACCAGAGGTTGGCGATTGTGTCGGAGGACAACATTAAAAAGTAAAATCGGACACCAAAGAAAATGGTGTGATTAGACCGTCCCAGAATATAGATTCGGTGTATTATTTAAATGTGACTGTACTTGTGTACCAGCTGGTCGAGATGATCCCGGTGCGACCTGCCACCGTCTTTCTGGGAAGATCGTTTAATCACATCTTGCTTCCTATCTATTGAACTTCCTTAACGTCTATTGATGTGAGAATTGACAGAAGAAACTTACATGAAAACACATGAGAAATTTGGACAGACTTCGAGGCCATACAGGCCTATAGTTTTCCAGAGAAACTATTAAAGGTGGAAGCGAGATTCTTGTTTCAGGACCACAGTAATGTTTACAAGAACAATTTATATAGGTATTTGTACTCTCCGAAACGGGTCCGGAGTCACCTCTACTCTATCGGAAAAAGCAGCAACGGGTCGAAACTTCATACCTCCACCCCTAGTATAATACTATGTTTACGGGTTATGCAAATTTCAGCTTTGGTCTATATAATTTTTATAAAACGATCTACCCATCACAATAACGTCAGTTGATATGAACAGATAATCTGTTTCAAAATCATTTACTTTGTTGCAAAGAAAATGTTAAAAATAGCGACTATAAAGATTCCACTTACCTCCTTATCTTGGGGATTGCCAGTTTCAGCTATCTGAGAAGTCATGATTTGTCAAAATTATCTGTAGGCCTACTCTCAATTCTTCATTGGAATCCGTGTACATAGATAGTCTTTCGGGCAAAAAAGAAAAATCGTGATAGGTTAGTTAGTTAGATAGAGTTTTACCGCTCATTTCTGAGCAAATGGTCTAAGTCGAACCAGCTGGGGCCTTTTCCTGTTAAGCTAAACTGGCGTGGTTTCCCTACTCCAATATAAATGTTACCAAGTTGGCGTGGAGCGCAACGAACTTTTTGGACCGGACATACCGCCCAATTCAACGGAATTTATGGTTCTAATTTTTCTGTATATTCACACCTCACTCATCCTCACAAATTAATGTCGATTAAATGGGCCAGCAAATTTATTCCAATATATTATTCAGGAGCATGCCCCTCCCCTCGACGGTACCATTGCGTACAAACTTGTGTCCGTTTCGTCTGTCTGTGAAGTCTGACAATTGAAATCATCCCAGAACGTTTTTGCAACTTTTGCCTGTATATTCTACAATTCCGCCCCAAAAGATTGGCGATAATATGACGTGAGTTAAATACGATTTCTTCTATGCTGTTCGAATGTTCGGCGATTTTGTTAGTTGTTTGATTTTCATGAAAACCTGAAATTTCCTTGAATATATGATGCTTTTGTACTTTTCATGCAGCTAAGAAATTTATGCTTGAAAGTTTTCTATGTTTTTTTTTTGCGACTCTTTTTTTTTGTCTCCATCTTTATTTTAGTTCTCTTCATTTCATAATAGCATTTTTCATACAATTTTATTTTATTCCTTTTAGATAGCATATAGCAATTATAAATATACCATTCGACTTCATTCTATAATAATCTTTTACCAACTGTCCTAATAATGCAAGAAAATATGATAGCAAGCTTAATAGTGTTTTCACATTCTAACAACTCGTTTAAATTCTGTAATAACATTCAATACGAAAAAATGAAACAAAGCTGCCATCACAGCCTTAATCGACAACATCCAGAAAGTCTGAATTGAAGGGGTGGCTAAATTTCAATTACAACTTGTACAAAAACATTTGTCATAAGCCAT
Source organism: Holothuria scabra (assembly GCA_037179385.1). Taxonomy (NCBI): domain Eukaryota; kingdom Metazoa; phylum Echinodermata; class Holothuroidea; order Aspidochirotida; family Holothuriidae; genus Holothuria; species Holothuria scabra. The sequence continues at coordinate 1,914,533 of CM074188.1, forward strand.
ACTGCATAACGAAAATAAATGTTAATATTAATATGGGTTGCAAAGTACTACACAACATTATGATTCAATTAAATAACATGGGACTCTCCTTGAAAACTTCCTCGTACTCAGAAAAGGGGATACATTTTCGTGAACTGATTTGATTAGAAATACGATTTTCTACCTGAATATGAAATTTAAACTTATACAGAAATTCATCAAAAAGTGGGATGTCCTCATTAATCTTCTTACTGAAAATATAGTATTTCATATGAAAAATTAAAAAATTGTAAGGGTGCTTTAGTAAAAGTTTATAGCCAAAAAATATCTTCTTTCTTAAAGAAGAATTGGCCCACCCAAAATACCCTGCTCCACGTCTAAGATAAAAGAAGAAGTAACCCGACATTCCCAGAAAAGGTGATCATTTGTTTCGGCTTGTTCTTCACAAAAGGCACAATCAGGGTTTTCTGTGATTTTCATTTTATGACGTAAAACGTTAGTACCCAAAATTCTGTGAAGGAACCTATATTGAAAAAATTGTAACTTACTTTCCCGGATAGAAATAAAAGGGATTCTAAAAATTGTTTTTCAGCAATTTGTAAGCTCCGGGAAGCTGTTATTCCATTTCGCACAACACGTCGGAGGAGAGTGTATTTTGGCTATTAGCTTCTTGTAGAAAATTCGTGACATGTCAGGGACAACTGGAGGAACATTCTCCCTGTAACTTAAATCATTTAACAGTGTTTTCCACGCAATAATACTTTGCTTCCAAGGCATAGGAACTGCCCTGATAAGACCGTAGTGTATCGTAAATGGACAATATAGTATATCAAATTTCCTTATAAAAGAGTTATATGAAAGTATTTGGTTATTATCATCGAAAATATCTTTTACATAAACAACACCTTTGTCAAACCAATGTTTGTAGAAAACTAACTTATTATTCACAACGTGATCTGTCTCCCATTGGGAAATTAACTTTAGTTAAATCGTTTGGAATATCTCAATTAGTTTATCTGTTTCAAGTATTACCGAATCCCTCTCAAAATTTTGTAAAGGATTTAGAAATTTATATTTTTAATTTCATTTGGTCGGGTAAACTGGACAAAGTTAAGCGTAGTACTCAGTTTAGTTGCACCCATTTCAGAGGGTGGACTTAACGCTACTCATGTTTTGACTTTCATTAATAGTTTAAAATGCACTTGGGTAAGCAGATACTCAAACGATACCAGATATTCTCGGAAAGATTATTTCAATTGGTACTTAAAGGGCTTTGGAAAGTCCTTTTTATTCCATTGTATAGCCAAGGACCATAAAATTAATAATGATTTCATTAATGACGTTTGTATGGCATGGGCACAGTTTAATTTTAAGCAATCGTCAGATCATTACTGTGATCAAATTTTATGGAATAACACATATATCAAAGTTTTCTGTGTTAATGAAACACCCAACCTTTGACTCGATCTTTTTTACTCCCTGTCTGAAATTCATGTATTGAAGAAGTGGGGGGGGGGGGGGGGGGGCTGGTTCTCCACCGGTCATCTCGTATGCATACAAAAATAAACATCACCACACACACCGACCCTACCACTGAAAATTATACTGTTGCCAAAGTCGTCTGGAGTGAGAGTGTGAGGGTGTCTCACTCCCCCCAAAAAATCGTCAGACCGACGATCGTTGGAAAATCTGAAATTCCAGTTGGAATTTTCTCATCCTCGCTCTGGTACGCTTTTTCCTACAGGTCCATATCGAATTTTCCAGGTAGATCAAGTGCCGTAGATTTTTCTCACTTAAATTGCACCATTTAGCCCCTTTTTTGAAAGTCTTTGTAAGTTGCCAAAACTTTCACGCGCTTCATTATATCTATTTAGTAGTTTTAAGTGTCATCTAATTTGTATCAATCCAATCATGGTTGATTGTTCGTTTGGATATGACCCGGCTACCTAGGCCGATTTCCAGTTTTCCATCAGAGGCATTTTACCTGTATTTCTGTAGAGATAGGGTGAGATGGGGTTAGAGGGCCTTTCGACCAAGGATCACTTTTGAACACGTTCTCTCGAAATTGGTTATCAAATTAACGAAATTTCCACTCTCTCCGCTTTCTTCAGTTCCTTAGAGGAGGTTTTAAATATCTATTTCTAACCAATTAATTTAAGTCAAGTCGAGCACGGTTTTTCCGCGTGTTAACGACCTTACTCAATGTTACCACATATACCAATATTTCTTCTGATATAGACGCAGGTGCATAGCCGCAAACGTTTTTAACGTATTTGGAAGACGGACTGCCTCGTTCCCTAGTGATTTGTAGAAAGGTTTTGTTGTGCACTGGAATCCAACTGTTCTTGCAAATTCTAAAACTGGCAACTTTCTTTTATGGTACGCGAGCCTAAATAGGTGGTCATGCATCTTACAAAATGCTGTCGAAAGTAGCAAATTTTGCATTCATCGATTTTCCAAAAGCAAATGGGAAGTATGTCCATGGAGGGATTTGTCAGTCATTGCGTCCCTCTATTGAAACTTCGTGTATACACACGCGACAGAGATAGGTCAGGTGGGCGAATACACGCATGATCCCCATGTATTGGTCGTCTGAGAGATTTCAAATCTGTTAAGTAAATCTGCCTGGGTGTTTAGGTACATGGTAGAACACGTTTACAAGAACTAGCGTAGTTGAAGCAAGACACTGCCGTCAAACCCTTCACAAATTTTTCTAGTTCCTTTCAATGTGCAAAATATGTAACAAATTTTAATTCAAAGGTTGCTTTTGGTGCAAGTCTTATATAAAGACACACAAAAATCATTAGGGAAGGTGAAAATCCCCCCTTAAACCCTAGGACCATGAAGCAGGTAGAAGACTGCCTACCAAATTTTCGCAAAATCTGAATTTCGGGCAGAGGTTTACAAAAATCTGGCAGCTATTTAAGCCTTATTACCTACCATGCTTTTAATCTTTCAATCTTTTAAAGGTGTCTGAATTCTTCCCGGAATTTTCCAGAAAAATAAAAAAGCATAGTCACTGTTAAGTTTTCATGAAATATTCTAAAACAAAATGAAACTTGGCACACATTCTGAGAGCCTACACAAAACAATTGTACATACCTCAGTTTCACTTGAGAGTTTCGACATGATTTTGCCCTATATGGTAGAGTATCGTTCGGACCGAGGCTGCAAAACGTTGTGGGACGATTCTAGCCAGGAAAATGTTAAAACTACCTGTATTTAGATTACATTTGCAGACAGGAGAGCACCCATGTGTATAAAGAGCCGGAAGTTTTGGTCCACAAAGTGAAATGGTACGTTTTATCTGGTAATTTCCTGAAGTTGTGTTGCCCTTTTTCCATTTCTTATAGGAGTGAAAATTTTATTGCAAACGAGAGTTGAAAGTAACGACTGCTTAGCGTTAGCACCTCCCTGATGTAACTTTAAAGTCTGAAAATGCTATTTCTGGAATTCTGAGAAGTCGCGATTTTTCATTTTTGTAAGCTCTTCGCCAACTAGCGTGGAGCTCAGCTTAAATTTACGATGCTGTGATTGCTTATTTTTGGCAGAGAATCCTCTGCCCATAACCTATACAGTGTAGCTTACTGTTGATGTCCGTAACTTTGTGGCCGTGAAAATTCAATAAGATTATTAGCAATTATCTTCTCGACCAGTGCACTTTACTCGTATCATTTTCCAATCGTTCAGTTTCCCATTCCTTGAAAAGTGTATAAAGGTTTATTTATCTGTTTGAGGCAGGGTTACTATGAGAATAGCAACTATAAAATAAAAAGATTGTTAAGGCTTTCCTGGGTATATTTTTTTCGTTTTCCATTCTACTTCGTCTTTATTTCAAGCTGATATCAATATTTCACCAGAAGCAAACGTTTTCGCACAAGGGGGGGGCTTACACAAGCCTTGGAAATACCGTTTTCGGCTATTTGAAGTCGCAATTTTTCAAAATTTTGTACGCTTCGCACCAACTGATGGGGGCGATCCGCTTGGATAGCCATTTGCTTGGTCTTTAAAGGTTTATCCCCCATGCTTCAGATCTGTAGTGCTTGTTGCATCCCTGCTAAAAATGTCTGTGTAGACCTTGCTTACATCAGCCTGGGAAATTCCATTTTCGGGGATTCGTGTGTACGGCTCAGGCACGATCCATCATGGCTGCATGTGGATTCACCACGCCTGCGTAACAGTCGATGAGCCATTCGAGCACGGTGTAGTAAACTGCAAGACTGAACTCAGATGATATTGCAGTGCATGAAAGCAGTATATGTTTTGTATGCGTTCCCGTTCCTATTCGTGCACGTCCATTATGAACGTACATATGCTTGATTACGGATGGACTTTTAAAAATTTAATAATTCGCTTGCGTAGCCGTTCGCTAAGCCAATATTTTAATGTTGTACTTGTGTAAAGGAGAACAAGCAGACGGAAAACAACACGTTCCCCCTTTCGCGTGCGTAGCGGTCCGACAAATCAATGCGTTCTTGCGGAATTTGTATGCACGAGAAGGTATACTGAGTCGCATATAAGCAGTCGAAAAAGCACGTGACAACGAAAGCAATCCTTACAATAAAAGCTGTAGGCTTCGATTAACTAGTTATCATTACCATTTCCCTGAATAAATTACTTTAGAATTGTAGGCCTATAATAAAATCACTCCCGTTTTGTGTAGTCTTCTGTGGATTTTTCTCATCAATAACTACTTGTGACAACTTGGACACCGAGCACAAGTAATCATGCATGCAGTTTATTCGTAGTGATTCATATCTGAACATCCTCCAGGAAATAAAACGAAGTTTATCCCAACCGTACAAATACTTTTGGGAAGGTAGTATTTCCTAACATTTTTTACCTGCAATTCTTTTTTTTTTTTACATTTGGTGTCTCTCGTGAAATAAAGTTTTCTGACAAATCAGACTGTTAAGTAATAATGTTCTAAACAACCAAGTTGAACAAGTCAGTACTCTGGAATATATATTTATAAGCATACAATGCGCCTCACAATCGCGCTTGAGGCTCACTGGTTTTCAGCGACTAGACCTTCAACTTCCATTCATGCTACTGTAGTTTTCTCGGGATGTTGTAAATAAAAACATTTTCAAAGAATACATTCAATGAGCATGATGTGAGGTAAACTTGTTTAAAGTAACCGGGAACTAACCCTACAAACCAGAAAAGGGTTTATGATATTTCATTATTGAAAGAAAATATCTGGGCCATTGACTTTTTATTGACCCATTTGTGATGAAGTCAATCGAGTAAATAAGCCAGTTCGGTAGTTCGTTTTGTTGGTTATACACATGCGAACATCCTCCCAATCGTTGGGATAAACAAACCAATCGCGCACTAAAACAGGAATTTTAAAATTTGAGTTTACATGAAAATTTGGTGAAATTATTCTCCTTTTTTTAAATGCATCCAAAACACGAGGAGGGATGTGAAGTGTTGTTTAATGCACTGGCAGAATGTGTCTAAATTGTCTTTTTGTGTAAAAAAAAATTGCATTTTAATCTGCCTTAAAGTAATACCGAGAGCCCTATTTTCGTTCGACTTGGCAAGAAACTTAGACAGTGTTAACGTTTTGTGAACGTACTGACGAAAACAAGGGTACGTCGTAAGCTACGTGCTGAGCTCCGGTTTGTATATCCCAAGCTGTGCTCGACCATTCCACGTGGCAACGAATTACCAAAGTAGATTATTAGTAAACGTCTAGCATATTCTGGACAATCGTCATGTACTGGGATTATGTGCCGTTTTGTGCATTTTCAAGAATTAAAACAAAAGGTTAAAAAGCTGAAATTTTGGAATAAGGGGGAGTGGCTATATCCAAGGAACTGGTTAGTCATTCTGGGGAAATACCCGCCGTGGCTTCGACTGATTTACCTTTTCGCTGGTACATGGTAGCAGCGCCTCACATTTCCCCCATCGTGCAGTTTTTACATCGCTGTGAGAAAAAATATGTTCCTTGGTTAGGGAGTTGCTCCCTGCCATGAACTTATTTACTGGATACTCTTTTTCAAGGTTGGGAATGAGCTGGCATTACAGAGAATGCCATAAGCCTGTTCCGGATAACTTCATCCGTGAATACTGTGCATTTTTGCTTGAAAGAAGGTGTAACATCTTGTTCTCCACAAATGAAACGCACAATTTGACTAGAAGATAGGTAGCAGCTGCTTGAGTTGTCAGTTGAGAAGTGAAGTGGTAGGCCTACTTAGAAAATACACGTGACATGCCTAGAAATGATATGCAATGCAATGCAAAATGACCTTCAAAATACAACTTGAGAGTTAATTCCTACAGTTTTACGCTTTGTATGTGCCATTTTAAAAATACAAGGTCCAGGTTACTGTGTGAACTAAACATGGCCGCGGAAGTACACCATGGTGTCATTTGACACGGACGAGCTGTTTGCACTGACAACCCTGTACATAGGTGCATAGGTCTTGGTCAAGACCATAATACCAGTTCATATGACATTTGCTACTCTCTTTTGAAAACGTCTTCTACAACCTTAAAAAATTCTCAGCTCCGTATTTACTGAAGCAAATCTTCTCGCAACATTGTCAACTGTAAAGCTAGCCGTCACACTACAACAAATTCGAATCGAATTCCGATCTGGTTTTGTGATTTTTTGTTAAATTCTTCTTTAACTCTGATCGGAAACTTGCCAAAAATTTGATCTGAGTAAATATATAAGCTGTAGGCCTACAACAGAATTATGAAAAATTAAATTTATGCTATTTTTCGTGAAGTCACATCGATGAACAAATTTTATTGGACCACGTTGCCTGATAAAAAATATGTGAAGGTGTGACGTCCCGAAAAAAATCAGTTGGCATTTTATTTTCATAGACATATGATGCAAATTATGTGTATTTACACCGAGGATGACAAATTGTTGGCTCTTTCCGACCAAAAGCCAAGCCAAGCCATGCCATGCCAAAAGACAGTTATTAAACTCCCGTTTGCAGAGAGTGTGGCCCTGTTTGATCATTATGGATTTCAGAGAGGTTTTAAATCTCCTTCTCCCTCGTCTTTTGGGAATATTCGCGACTTGAGTTTTAGAGATGACACGTTCAGCTAATGATAAGCTGAATCTAATCGTTTTTTACTGATCGCTACCAGCTTCTCCGCTTTGCCTAACATCATGTGTATTATACATGTTTTTTTCATCCAGTCTAGAATGGAGCCATGCATGCATGAAAACCAATTATGTAGGCTAAATGGCTACATGGTCCGAGGGCCGTGAGGTTGGTCAAGTGTTGTCATGCAGTGGACGTATAGCTTCTTCGGGAGGCAGCTTTAAAGTTTGGTTCCCCGAACCGCCCTTAGAAAAAAGTAGTTTGCTCAGTAAAGCTTTTTCCATTTGGGAATATTTAGTGCGTATGTGTTCAGTGTACACACTTAACTGTTTGAGTCACTATGAATATATGGTACATTTTCCGACAAACTGAGCCCCTCCTGCCCATATAACATAATAACACATTTCTCTCACGTTTGATTCTCTAAAACATTTCCCTTTAAACGGTTTGAAGTCTCATTTTAATATCTTGACAAAAGGTCTCGTTAATTTCCAGTTAAAAAAGACAAGATTTCATGACTTTCTTATTGGAAACGCAGATTTTAGGGGTATTTTGGGCCAATATTAGCAAACAGTGCGCATACCCCCAACAGTATTTGTCATAATTCTTGCCGAGTGTCATCGGTCATATAATTTCACGTGATTGAAAAATTAACAGTGTACGAGGGTTTCCTCTTCAACGAAGCAGAAAGAGCATAAAGTTAGTAAGCCCAGTTTCCAACCTATTGGTTCAAGTAGAGTCGCCCACGGCTTTTTTTCGAGTTGTGGCTCACTGGCTTGTTTCCCTACTCCATTACTTATGCGAAGCATCACGCACAAAGGCATTAGGTTCCATTTTTAGACAGGAAGAACATAAAGGATCGGATAAATTCATTTTGTTAATCAAATAATTAACTCTAAGAATCCTGTGTAAAAATCGCACTTGCAAATAAATTCATGTTTCATGTTTCGAACGGCCTTAGAAGGTAAAGAAGAGATAGAATGCCAATTAAAATTGGGTTGGTTTCTTTTCGCAATGGCTCTCGGAGGAGGGAACTATTTTTTCTACTAAAGTTCAAGATCGTGGATGAGAAAAACATTCAGTTAGCAAAGTATTTAAGAGTTAAGTATGGGAATTTTTCTGGCTAACCCTTCATTTGTTAGTCGTTTTCAATAAAAAGTATGAAAGCTTGGGTGACCAAAGGTTTTTAAACTTTATCCCTAGGGAGGTGTGGGGTGGGTATGTTATCGACCAAGTCATCAGTTTAATTTTGATCATGTTCTACTACAAATGGTTCACAAACTATTATAATTTTTGCGCTCTCCAGGGACTATACACTTTACCTCAATGTTGTCCTTTTATATATCTTCTGGTCACAACTTAAGGGGAAGCACGGCAACAAAGTTAAAACCTCTTTGCGAATAATCACGTAAGAGACTCGCCTTATACATTTGGCTTTGATGGGGAATTGAAACTGTCTAGACAAAGGCTCTCAGTGCAAATTTTGCGATTATAAAATGATGTAGATTGCAATGCAAAATTTAAGCGCGCTTCGCCCGCATTCGCTTCTAGCGAATTCGTGATTGTTTCTACTCCGTTTAATTCTTGTACATAACTGAACAAACAAAGCTCAAACTTTTACCTTGGATGGCATAATTTCGCATCGAACCATCGAAAACGTTTGCATGTGCATGTCGTTTTTCCCGAATTCTGAAAAATTTATCTGATATGGATAAAATGACATGACAAAGAATGCGTTGCAATAGTCGTTATTTAATATGAACGCCTTTGTACAGTTAACACACTGCCAGGGGGTACCACTTTCCTACCCCTTCTCCACCCCTAACTAAGACCGATGATCAGGTCCTGCAGTTGGCCAACCAATAAAAAAAAAATCCTAGTACGTCAGAGACTCAGGAAGACTGTTCCATAGCTTTAAAGAGCCCATGAAATGACTTAGTAATAATGATTTGGGGTCATCTCTGACACTATCTATCAACAAAAATAGCATTTATTTTTAAAATCTCGCCCCACAAAAGAGAAATGCTCAAGTGAAATGGTATCCCTTCCAGCACAACAGCTGAAAAATGTAAAAGTGCTTTGAACCAAGAATGACATCATCACAAGAACCCATCTTCACAGTGTGTGTACTATAGTGCACTTGCGGTACACCCTGCTCTGTTGATGTTACACAATCTTGTATGTATAGATGGCCTAAAATGATTGATATAATCAACAAATTATCATTACAAAACTTAAACCTATGTTTGCTTCTCAAAACCAGTGAAAAAGGGGGCAATACCCCTGTTCAACAGATGGAGTTTTGTGACTTCTCAATATTCCTCGAGCCAACTAGCACTCAGGGAAAATTGTTTGGTATATAATACATGGTACATGTCTTTGGAAGTTCCCTGGTAAGAGGTTATACACACAGAAAAATACCTCACCTGGGGGATGTAACTGCCTCCATTTGTCTTCCAGTGTTATGTAACTATTATTTTTATTGGGGAGGAAGCAGTGATTCTCTCATTACACAGGCCCATATGCAATACTGTATACCATTCTGCACAGTGGCTTAAATACTACCAACAGGTTCTGTGTTGTTTGGATGCATGTGCTAATGCTGCAATTTGACTTGGTTCAAAGAAAAGGAACAGTAAATATAGTGGGAAAGGAGACTAGCTGATATTTTGGTTATTTAAGGAAGTATTCCATATTTTTATCAAAAGTTGGCATGAAGTTACTATTTCAACTTCATGCATTTTGAAGTCTATGCTAGTACAAGATCCATTGGTTGATTTCTACATTAAGTTTGCGACAAATTTTACTTGGAAGGTATGTCTTTCGAAGGAATCCGGGTGAGATATCAGTCTTTTTAATCAACAATATGAATGAATGTGAGTTGAAATGTTTTCTTTTTCTGGTTGGAAGAATTGCTGTCTAGTATTAGATCGACTAGATTACTGGAACCAAAAATACAAACTGATAGGCCTAACATGATGAATGGGACAGCTTTAGTGAATAATGATAAAATTCCTCTTTTGAGGAATTGGGAGTGAGAATTTCAAATTTTGATTGATATATTTTTGGCTTTATACTGGGATTCTTCAGATATAATTCAGGAATTATTTGACCAGTACCGGTCTCATGCTATGCAATCTGTGAGCAAAATGTTATTTAAACATAGCATTATAATACACACACTGTGAAGTTGGGTTCCTGTGATGATGTCATTTTTGGTTCAATGCACTTTTACATCTTTTACATTTTTCAGCTGTTGTGCTGAAAGGGGTACCATTTCACTTGAGCATTTCTCTTTTGTGGGGCAGAATTTTTTTAAATAAATACTTTTTTGATGATAGATAGTGTCAGAGAATGACTACAAATTGTTGTCATTGAGTCATTTCATGGGCTCTTTAAATGAAGAAATTGAATTGAATAAGCCTCCACACTAATAAACGCTTCTGTTTTTTGCATAAGTAATGACTTCGCACCATTAAATAACTACAAGGCAAAAGATGATTCTTTTCTACGAAGAGCTGCAACTGTCTTAACACCTCTCTGCTTTCACAAAGAAATTTGTACACCTTTAAAGGGCCAAAACTCTCACCCCAAAATATAGCTCTTGTAGGGGGTAACAGAAATTCTCAATTGGCTAAGCTCTTTGTTTGACAGCTATAACAAAGCTTACATTACACAACATCAACTGTATTGAGAGTGTTTTAATTACCTACATTGAGCTTTTCTATACTCACCCTGAAGCAATAAACTGAGACTGTGTCTGGATGAGTATGAATTTCAAACAATTGTGGGAGGGGCTTACGTTAGAAGGTTAGAGGGATTGGTACTTCTGTGGGTTAGGGAATTGGCCCCTTATTCTGCTTACCTCAAGAATGGTAAGTCCCGGAGAGGTTTAGCTCTAGTATGATATGAGTTAGACTTCTCACCCCAGGTATAAAGTGAGTGTTTCCCATTCGAGCTTGCTCTAAAAACTGGTCCTTTTCGTGGGAGGGACTCCTAGCCGGAACTCCATAGTCAGTGGGGTCTTATCAACTGCTTATACAAATTTAGTAATTCATTTTACTGTTGAAGTGCGTCTTGATTACTCCACAGTGACGTAACTGCCGCGGACTTGGGAAATATTCTCCGCCCCTCCCCCCTCAGCAGCCCCAAGTGGCGATCGGAGATAGAAAAGTGTGAGAGAAAGAGAAATTAAAATCAAAGAAAAATATAAATATAAAGGCAGCTGTGTTAGTGCTTTGCCAGCGGCGAGGTAACCAGCGCCTACAGGACAGGTTTGTTTTGATACAGTAGGAGTGTCATGTGTAGATACTAGGATGAAGTTCCCACTGAGATCTTCTTCTAACTTTCCAGTTGGTTAGTGTAAACATTAACGATTAAAGACAAAAAAACTTTTTTTTTCGATTTTCAGCTTATCTTTCTACTTTCCTTGGCTCTCCCTCTTTTCTTCTTTTAACTATTTACAAAAAAGGGTGGCTGCGTAATAGCCGTTACTAGGACAAACACACACACACAAAACAAACCAACAAAAAAGTGAAAAAAGGTTTTTTTTCCAGCTTTCGCTCATTAATTATCCCCCCACTATGTGTAAGTAAAAGTACTTTAAAGCAAATGCTCATTTCTCAAATATTCCAATTCTTAAATTCCTCCCCAGTAATAAATTCTTTCGATAAACTATCCCCCTCCCTTCTTCCCAGTAGCCTTAAGTTCTCCGAAAGGAAACTTTCAGTTCGCCGGTTACTGATTTAAGTGGACCTCCAGCTTTCGACTCTCATGCCCACGTTACCGGTGTTGTAAAATCCTGCATGGCGTTCCTTCTAGCTGGCCGGTCTCTTGAACACGGTATACATAAATGGCTAGCTGTGGAGTAAGGTAAAGCAAACCAAGTCCAGTACACTTGGGCTTCATCTCTATTTACCCCCCTTTTCCCTATCGTAACTATCAAGCTGGCCCTTGTGGGACACCTCCACAATATTCTTAACAGAGTTTACCACCAACTTAACTTAAACCTTCTTTACCTCTATTGGGCTGGACACACCCGTCTTTCGCCCGTCGGACACTTGTGGAACCCAGGCAACCGAATATAAGTGCTGCTTCCCGAGGATATAAATGTAATTTTTCCAAGTCACGCGTACCTTCTGGTCACCCAGACCTATCTTGTCCTCCTGCAACAGTTAGGTTTCGAGACTACGAGAACTATAGGGCACGGTGACTCTGAGCAAAGTGCTTTCCTAATTTTCAGCCAACACGTCGCTACCTATCTATACATTTTTACCTAAACTTATCCCCATTGTTACCGCCCTGTAACTAGTATTAGCTCGTATTTTCATGGGCAAATGTAAGACGCCCTGTGGCCATGATTTTGGTAACATACAAAGGGTAATACCCTGAATGTCCTAGACATGGCAACACTAGCGTGGAAATTTTATCAGAACTATGATCTACAAGAAGAACCCAAAGGGTAATATTAGTATTTTCACTTTGAAAGAAATTTTCCTTGTAAAAAAAAAGGTTAATTCATCGACAAATTTGAGGTAGGTTATTTGTGGTAAGTTAGCTTCAAATTCGTGTAATACGTTTTATGAAAATTCATTAAAAATTATGCCGACTTCAGGATGACGTGACAAAGTAGCCGTGTTTTAAATTCGATTGTGAAATGACTGAATGCAAGAATGAAGTAACGACACGGGTTATACGTGACGAATACAGAATCCGGCATAGATTGTATTGCATTTTCAAGAGACGGGTCATCTATAAGCTCGTTAACCAAGGATTTAGTTTATTGCAGGAAACCCCTTGAAGGTACACGGCAGCTAACTTGAACCTTTTCCTGCATTTGATATAGCTCAATGGAACTTTAATTTCCAAACTGTTTTAGGTGATGCAAGGTCTTGCGACTACTACACACGGAGAGTGTCGTCATTTGGAAATTAGGAAATTTACATGACGTCGTAAAACTTACTAAACGGACTCGGCAAGGGTGTTATGAAGGGGATATACCGACGAGGAGGCCAAACTTTCGTTAAGAATTCAGCAAACCGTGAGAAGTGAGTTTTTGTACCTACAGGGTGCCGAATGCAATCTGGACGTCCATAGCGAGCCGAAAAATTTTGTTGAAAAGATAAATAAAAATACCTATTTCGTGTTAAGAACATTTGAATTTGTTGAAAGATGGGTCAATATTTCATCCCAACAATTTCAATTTTATCAGAGTTACTCTTCATTACGAATCTTCCACACAGTAACAAAAAGAGAAAAGAACGTATTATCGGTTCACATGGTGCTTCTTTAGAACCACATCCGTTAGAAAGATCCACGGGCGTCGTTTGGGGGAAGGAGGACATGCCCCCTCCCCCACTTTTTGGAGTGGAGGGGACCATAACGTAAAAGTACCCCCACTTTTTGTGATGTGAAACTTAAAAATTAGGTACTACCAAAAAGACTATTCATGTAGGTTATGTCTCGAAGGTGTCCTCTACCGATATCCATCAACTAGCTTTCTGAATCAATAATATCCACTCATTTACTTTGCAAATCCCCCAAATTTTCGTGCTCTTCACGCGCTTGCAGTCTCATTATTGATGTTCTTTTTTCACTTGCATATGAAACATACATTATTCATCGGTCTCTCGATTGTTCGCTTGCATAAGGCAGCAGGTGTGGTGACGAAGAAGCGCAATATTAAGGAAGAAACTGAATCGTCCCCTGTTTTAATAAAATCTGTGTATGGTCTTCAGTGAATGACCAGCCTGCAGGCTGAAATTGGCTAACAATTTTAAGGAAACTGAAAATGCCTCGGTGAACAGTCTGCATGCAACTTTTTTAGAAAATGTATGATTTCTAATGCAAAATTTCGAGACGCTCACAACATTCCTTCGTATAGCGATTCGACCATTTCGTATTTAGACCATTATCAGAGAAGTAAAATCACACTGACGTTTGCTAGCAAAGAGACTTCAATCAGGAATTAGAGGTACACTCCATCATGTCTGCAGATAGTGTATGATAAGGTGTCGTTCGAAAAAAAAAACATATTTTAATTTTTGTATCAACAATCTTACACTGGTAGGCCTATGCAACGGTGTCTCATTAGCACCGTACCTGTGGAAACCATTCCCCCACCCCTCGATCTGTGATTTTCCCGTAGTAGATTAAAGTGAACTTTTGATGAAGTAATGAATTTATTTTACCTTCTTTCCATTACAAAATAATGGTTCCTTACTATTAGAACTTTTGCACAAATCTTTCGCAAATTATGACAATTTTCGTTGTGATTCTAATTACTTAATAGAGTACACCCAGTATTTAAATTGACCGTATAGTCTGTTCAAGTAATCACCCACACTTTCAAGTTCATGTTTTGAAAACTTTGGAGTAACTCAAAATATTGGAACATTCAGTACTATTTTTCATCTTGGCCCCTTCTCTTAGACACCCAGTGGCGTAACTGCAGGGGACAGGCGGCTCTGAAAAATGAAGAATTCGGAAATTTTCTTTGTGAAACCAGTCTACTGTTTGGTTTTGACAACTCATGAAATTCCAAAATCTCCCCATTAAAAGCTCCACATTTGTCATTACTTGTCTCAAAGAAGCAAGATTTTCCGCCCGCTTCACGCGAAACGATTCCTAAGCATAAGTGCTCGCTTATAATACCGTGAGAAAAATTTTCCGAGCTCTGACCTTTGTAAGTGAAAAAACAGAAATTTGTGACAACAGATCCGTGACATCAGTAAGTACAGTGCTATTTTCATAAATTTACTTTCATAAAATTCAAAATTTTCTCCATACGGTATAAGCTCTTGACTCAAAAAATTTCGTCAGAGGGCCTCATTTCGTAAGGGTTGGATAACATTACGTAGCAACAACGATCTTTCGTCAGCGTTCAATCTCAGATTTGCCAATAGGAAATGCAAATTTTTCAGCAGTCCTTCAACTTTTCAAATTTTCTTACTGGAAACCCAGAATCCAAACTTTTCTGCAATTCAAGCTCCATATTTTCAAATATTTGAAAAATGGCAAAAATTTTGGGCGCTTCGCGCCCCTCAAATTATAGCCCTAGTAGAGAGTGGTGCTCACACTCAAAAAAATCGTAAAATCAGGATGCTTGCCTATCCTCCCCTTTCCCGAAAAAATTTCTAGCTATACGCCGCTTTACACACCTTACCAGGACAGGAGAAAAAAAAATTGCCAGAGCCCCCCCCCCCCACACTTTGAAAACCAAATCGACGCCCCTGGAAAGAGCGGTATCTTAAATGTGGAAATTAGGAAATTTATGCATTCATACCACCAATATATTTGGGATGGACGTTAATAAACATGTAACCTGAATGTAACTAGAAACAAAAGAAAAAAAAAAGAGAAAGCGCACGAAGAGAGAAAAGGTTTTTGTGTTTCTTTTGACACTCGTCTCTTTTACTTTGAGATAAATTTTAAAACCTAAGATCGCTTCTCGGCCTCTTGGCTAAGATCATGGGTAGTAGGCCTATCTCTTCAAGTAAATTCATCCAGTCTAGATTGGAGCCGTACATGACTGACCAATGGTGTAAATGGTCTGAGGTACGTGAGGCTGGTCAGTTAAGTGTTGTCCTATAGTGGACGTAGCTTCCTTGGAAAGCAGAACTCATTCGAGAGTATATACCAACAAAAATCCCAAAAGCTCAGGGACCAACTCTGCCTTTTAATTTACACTAGACCTATAGCTATCTCCCGACATGTTTTATCGGTTGGTATGAATGCAGTCAATTTTTAACAGAATCGGCTTCGGTGCCCGTGCTTTTTTCTATTTCTCTCGACTCTCTGACAACAAGCCGTTTGGCGAAACAAAACTTTAAACTGTTTCCCAAATAAGCTACGTCCACTGACGGGCAACACTTGCCCAACCTCACGGTCCTCGGACCATTTACATCACTGGTCTTTTATGTATGGCTCCAGTCTATACTAGATGGAATATGTGTGCATTATAAATGGTATTATTATTATTATTTATAGTTATTAATTCTCTATGAAGGTTTTAGTTATTTATCACTTTAGACAGTTCCATTTATCCCAAAATTCGAAACAGCAGCTCAATCTCACTGTCATAATACAACGCAAGTTGTCAGTAATACTTGCACTTTTACATCATTGATTCAAGATATTTTTTCTGGTCTAGCAGGATAAATTGAAGCTTTTGTCATATGACAGTGGATGCATGTCACTAAGTCCTCATTATAGACACACCTGACCTTCGCCCCCTCCCCAGGTCTCCCAGGATGAGAGGAGGAACTTTCTCACCATGTTTGGTGGTTTTAAATATCAGTATCTAAGGTCTACAAGCCTGAGAGCTAGCAGGGCTGTTGACCAAGGAATCTGATACAATTTCATCAAGTGTTGGTAGCTATCCATCGAGGGTAGGAAGCTTCAGATATGAAATTCCTGACTTTGTTAATTAACAACTCATTGGTAAGTTTAGGTATACAAATTCCTAAGCTCCTCAACTTGGGATGGACGGTCCCAGGTGGTTCAGTTAGTTGCTACTTGACCATGACGAGGCATGGGAGCCAGTGCTGTAGGCAGGTTTTTTCTAAAGGGACTTATCAATATGTTGAGTGATCGCCTGCCTGAGGGAGGGGACTAACAAGGGAAACATTTTTGGCCTTTTCAAGGAGCCTACAAAATCAACATGGGTCAAGATTTTCGATTTTCTCAGGAATAGTGTTGAAAGTTGAATTGTATCGGTCAATGATGATAGAACTAAACATTTTGTGTCTTTACATGTAATCTAATCCTACCTGCTGAAGTAAAATTTGTTTTTAAATGCGTAATTTTAGGTGTCAATATTAAAGAGCATCAGTGATCGGCATGAGAGTAAGACGCATTTCAATTTTGGTTTTTCTTGCCCGAAAAGTTCTGCCATATGCCATGAAGACTATCTAAGCGGAACCCCACTCTTGTTTGGCGAGGAGCATAAGAAAAATTTCAAAAAATCGAACCCTGTAGAAGGCCGGAATAGCATTCCTATAGAATCTATAAGCAGTCACCAACTTTTTTGTAATAAAAGTATCACTTCAAAATAAGTTCGCAAACTGCAAAGTGATCAGAAAGTAAGTAAAAATATACTTTGACCCGAAAAATGTAATTTTGCCCGATAGACTAGCCTATCTAAACGGAGGGCCACCATTGGTCGTCAGACCGTCGAGAAAATTTTGAAGAATCCCTAGTCCTCAGATGGCCGAAAATTACATTTTCACGCTACGTTGTACATAGAATCTAGTAATTCTTTTTAGCTTTCCTTTGCAACAATAAAAAATCTGCAACTTGCTAAGTGATCAGAAAATGCACCACTACCATTAGATCAGGGAGGTGTTAATAACACCTCCCTGATTAGATTAAATGGTCTTGAATCGTTTCCGGGCAAAACTATACAACGGAATCGAAAATGTGTTAACTAAATTTTTCTCTTTTGTGACCGCTGGCTACATTTAAGATCGGCTGGATTGTTCATGAAGTTTTCTTTGTGATTTTACTCCTAAAATCTTTTGCATGACCGGATAAATGACAAGCCCTTTCCTTACCGCACCTCAACACACTCCGCGGTTCCCGGCTTCACCCGTGTCGTGCGTATATGCCGGCCGGGGAAAGAATTTAAGGGGGGGCCCCTTTCCCTTGAATTTTTTTGAGAAATTGGTTGTCCTTATACATCAAATCTGGTGCCACATGTGATACCGCTTTTTGAACCGTACTGCATGTAAAATTGATTTTTTTAAAGAAATTGTGTGTCCTTGTGCATGAAATCTGCAGTGGTGCCACCTATGGTACTTTTTGAAGTAAAATTTGTGTTATTAAAGTACATGTTTTTAGAATCTGAAAAAGGAAAAGAAAAATGGCATCCGTGCATGATCAATAAAAATAGTTCATTGCCACTTGTGCGCCTCCCTCCCCCCCCCCCCCGCGTACCCCGGAGAAAAACAGGGCAGTTAAGCACAGGTGTAAACAGTGGGGCCATTAATTTATCTTAAGATTATTTTGTCATCATCTGTTTGGAAAATTCGAGATTTTTGAGCAGCCAAGTTTGTGCCGGAGAAATTTTGAGCAGCAACATTCTCTGATAAAACCGGGCCGCAAATACTGCTTCTGTGTGGTAATATCACAGGGACGGATCTAGGATCTTTTTTGAGGAAGAGTCCAACATAAAAAGGGCACATTCATTTAAATTTATATTTTTACAAACGTCCACGATTATGCTATTTACCTAGGCGCGGTCGAACGAAAAAAATATATTGGAGAGGGGGAGCTGAGTGCCAGCAGGACTATCTAAGCGGAGCGCCACCATTCGTTGGCGCGGAGCGACAAGAATTTTTTTGGCTTTACAAACTCTCCAGATGTCCGGAAACGGCACTTTCCAATCTTCTGAGCTGAATGTGCATTGGACGCGATAAAGAACATATTCAGCACCCACCTTGAACTTGGTTCTTGCCGAGAGCCGCACTTTTTGGAGAAGGGGAGAGTGTCAGGAGTTGTTACAGGGAAAAAGTTGTTACAGTGTCAATTTCTCGTTGCAAGAATAGGGAGAGCTTTAAGCTTAGCATTCCACTTTTTCTGATGTGTCTGAATAATTTCGTCGGAATGAGTTGCGTCGCAGAAAGTCGCATACTGTGTAAAGCCCGGTACACACTGCCACGATAACTAACGACACCAAGCGACAAGACGTCGCTCCGGCTGTAGTCCTGGTGGTTTTGCCAGTTTCAGCACTAGAGCTCTGTGGTTTCGGAAGCCGTAGGCCCGATTGAACATGTTCAATCGTAGTTGGATGCAATCGGTGCGTTTTAATTCCGGGTCACACGGCCGCGACCACCAAAGAGGTTTCAACGATGTAAACCAAAGAAGTGTCAACGATGTATTCATATCCATGGCGGAGTCTTCGGTAGTCGTTGCGGTGTGTACAGGCCCAAAGGTACGTTCACACTTGTTCGGTAACGGCAGCGACAACGGCAACGGCAACGGCAACGGCAAAAATATCCCACATAATAGAAAGTGAAGGACTGTTCACACTATCACGGCAACGGCAATGCGGCAATCCGGTAAAAATGCGCCCGGCAAAGAATTAATCGCACATAGATTCAAGGCTTGAGGGGCTTTAGATAACGCGACGTGGCCAGGGAGAAGCGGCGTAAGTTAACCCAAAGTTCTCTTCGTCAGGCTGACGTCCGCGTCCTGAAATTTTTGCGCTTTAGATATACGTGGAATAAAAGTCGCGTGGTAATATTCGAACTTCATTTGAATAGCGGACGCGCAAACCGAGTTGTTGATGGAAACAATATTTTGCGGGAAGTGTAAGTCAAACTTTAGCTGCTTTTACACCAAAACTGAAGCGTTTCAAGCGCTGGCGTTTCGAGCTAGGTGGCTCTCACTTTACCAGCTGTTACAAGCGAGCAAAGGGAGCGTTTCACTATACTTTTTGGAGTTGAACGCGTCTTGCTGAATATTCATAAAGACCTATATCATCATCAGTGGCGTTTCGCAGAATTTGTCTGAAGGGGGGGGGGGGGGGGCATGCAGCAGGGCCTTAGCGGGGGACAAGGGGAGCAACGTCCCCCCTTGAGATTTCCAAATCGCACACACACCACGTGTTAATGATGGTGGCGCTCTACATAGGCAGTGTTGGAACTGCCCCCCTAGAGATTTTGCTAAGGCTACGGCCCTGTGCAGTATGTTGAGTGATCCTGGGGGACCTGGGGGAGGAGTGTACGGGGTGTCCCCGTCCCCTTTGAAAATTTCTGGCCTTTACAAGGTGGCTAGATGCAAAACGTTGCAAGATTTTCGACTTTGACAGGAACAGTGTTTAAAGTTGAATTGTGGTGGTTCACGAGGATTAAACTGAAAATTCTGTCTTTCCATATAGATTATTCTTAATACAGCGCACGATGTGACAAAGTCATTCACGTGCACCCTACAATTAAGTAATAAAATTTAATATTGGAAAAAAAACTGAGATAATACTATAGGCTGAAAAAGTAAGTCTTTAGTGCAACTTTAAATTTTGAGGTATTTGAGACACTTCTGAGAGAGACTCTGAGGAAGGAAATTCCAGAGTCTAGGACCTGCAATCATAAAGGCACGGTCACCGTATGACTTGGAAGCGGTGCGTGGAACTACCAATAGTAATGTGTCACTGTTACATCTGAGATTGTGAGTGGCATTAAAATCTTTTATCAGCATGTCATTGAGATATTTTCGCCCTTGACTATTTAAGCATTTGTAGACTATTAACATCAATTTAAACTTTATTCTTTTATCAACTGTGAGTCTGCAGTGCTCAGATGAAATGTAGACGGAAATAGGATCATATTTTTAAGGTTACGCAAGCAACGAACTGCCATGTTAAATGTTTTGTACCATCTGTAATTTACTTATGGGTACTTTGGGAACACCCATTAAAAGACGGTTTCCATAGTCCAGACATGATGTCATAAAAAGCGTGCAATACGCCCCGAGTGGCTTCTACTTCCTAATAGAGCGAATGGCTTGCAGATGCATCATAGCTTTTTGACATTGCTTGTGTAATATGTAGCTGCATGTCAAGGTGCTCATCATACCACATCCCTAAATTCCTCACATAGGCCTACGGGCCTTTTTGCACCACACACTCTCCTACTCGGATTGAATCATCACATGTGCTCAGCTAAAATGGATCTGGAGCCAAGTAGCATATATTAAGTCTTTGAATCTTTTATATTTAGTTTATTTGCCAACATCCAAGCTCTCAAATCCCTCTTTCCATGCAATCTAATGCAATTTGCGCTACCTTTCGAAGTACAATTTGTTTTTAAATTTGCATACTTTCAGGGGCCAACATAAAAGAACATTAATAGGCATAGGTGAACGGGAGCATTTCAGTTTGCTGGGGGTTTTTTTGCCACAAAAAGACATTTTGCTATAAAGACTATCTAAGCGCCGTAAGCGGAGCTCTGCACCATTAGTTTGCGCGGAGCCTAGAGAAAAAATCGAAAATCAGACCCCTCAGATGGCTGGAAATAGCATTTTCCAGACTTATACGAAGAATTTAACGAGTCGCTATCTTCGTTTGCCGTTTGTAATAAAATGATCACTTCAAAATAAGTTCGCAAATCGACACCAAGTCAGGTAATTCGGCGACTCTCACGGTTTCCCTTCCTAAAAGGCCTACCTCATATGAAACGATTTATATACCAATCAGTTGCCAAAAAATTTCACATTTTAACATCTTAAATGTGACGTCGGAATGATTAGCTGGCTGTACGTAACTTGAATACCGCTTTGAGGTATAGGTCCGGGGTTTTCCGCCAAGCAGCCAAGTAGCAAATAGATGTAGCGAAGCAGATATAGTAGGCGTACTTGTTACGTGCAGCCGGTTTCCCTATTCCGCATGGAACGCCGCATGGAGTACTTTGCTATGACGTCATAGATCTGACAAAATGCGATAACTCTTGCGCTTGTCTGTTTTCTGTATTACTGTGCTGTTTAAGCTGTGCTCAGTACCATTTAATCTGTGCGTCACTCTTAAAGAATCCATGTCCATAGTTCATACGGAAGATTCACTACACAAACAAGGTCGGAGCGCAGGTAATTATCAATTTGCAATGAAATATAAAATAAATTGTCGTTGATTTTTTTCCATTTCGTGGTCACTAAACCCCCAAATTTACCATTTTTAACTTTGGAGCTGTTGTAAGCTTACTGGGACCAAGAAATTTAGACCGAAGGCCTTACCGTCAACCTACATCGATCCGTGTTACTTAACGTTACTGTGTTACTGTTAACGTTAAGTTAACGTTAGGACTAACGTTACTGCAGTGTATCGTGTACATTAGGCCTAACCAAGGCTTAACCGCACAGAGTTTGACCTAGGGCCTAACGTTCGGTCTATATTGCCTATAGACTACAATCCTCGACAAAAACGATAGGGAAATGAAGCAGAACAAGCAATGAACGGATCACTATCCTCCCAATTCCCCATTCAATGTTGTTGCAGCCCCAAGCCAAGGCGTCCTGAAACATGAACATTGAATGTGTCGAGTAGGGGTGCACCGGATTTGGAATTTTAAAATCCTGTCGGAACCAGATTTGCTGGATTTTAACCAAAATTCCAGCCGGATTTAGTCAAATGAAAGAACAGGAACCTACAGGTGGGGTTATACCTTAGGCGCCTCGGGGGATGCACTGTCTTTCGACCTCTATAGGCCTATCTGTATCGTATAAGTTAGCCAGATTCGGCAAACATAGCAATGGTCAGGAGTTGTGTTACATCTATCTTATTTGTGAGCAGAGTTTTGGTATTCCCTTAATACAGAAACTGTTGAGCTCATGTACAATTTGGGTTTTGTGATGTGGCATGTTTCATGAATGTTTGGGCTAATTGACAAAATGTTACTTCATTACAACTCTGAATGAGATGCCCAAGGGTTCAGTTCAGTGAGGAATAAAGTCAAGATGTATTTTGAAGACTTAGCTGACACATTTAAAGCCTTACATGCACCATGTTGAAAATAATTTCAAAAATGTCTGTCCTTGCAAATGAAGAGACGAAAGTACTGTATGAAAACATTGGCAGTCAATATCCAAATTGAAAAGGAATCAATTACAATTCGAAAAGGAACCAATTACTAATATTCTTAAGGTGATTCAATGCATGTTTAAAATTTTGGTTTTGAAGATTTCAGTGTAAAACCTAGGCCTGTCAGTCATTGGCATTATATTTCATCAGTTTTTTATCTGTTAATGGCAAAGGTGATTTTAATAGTCAAGAAATCACTGACACTCTTTATACTGCCACCATCATTTGTACTATTTTAGTTGACAAGTAAGGATATTAGTGTGATTAGAAGATTTGTTAGTAAGACAGCTAAAAGGCCCCAATAAAAAAAAATACTTGATTTTCATCACTGTGGCAAAATGACCTTGGACAAGAGTGAATATATCTTTTTTTAAATTTGGTATCACTGAATAAAGCCCTTCTTGGTCGACCAGTAAGTCAATGCCGCCCCTCATCACCTCCTATTTATGTAATTCCCCAGCTTGCATGCAAGCACTGTCTGGCATCAGTCATATGGCACTGGGATAGCACCCTCTTAACTAGAGGGCAATAGCTCTTCCTCTCTCAATGCAAATTGCCAGTTGAGTTTTTGTAGTTCACATGTTCGTCGGTACTTACTCACCTCCAGGCTTGGGGTAATCGTAATCAGCAATCGTAATCGATTGCAATCGATTACACATTTTTGAAGTAGTTGTAATCGCAATCGATTACTTTTGTGAAAATCTCAAAGTAATTGCAATCGTAATTGATTACAATGGCAAAGTAGTCGCAATCGTGGTTTAATTTCTGATTACATTGAATTGAACAAAGAGTAAAGTTACTAAACAATTTTTTCAGTTCTTGGTTGTTCTGTTGGAATGACAAAATTTAATTGTTCCTCTGTCTTGGATGTTCCAGCTTAAAATTATGGAGAAGTGCAGGGGTTCAATAATCTCTACTTTGGGAGGACTTGGTTCTGTCCGGACTTATCTAGAGCAATGTCTTTGGCCTTTTTTCCAGTTGTGGACCAGGGCACTGGTTTGTTTTGCCTCTTACATTAAACCTGCTCACCTTGTACATCTAGTAGCTATAGTTCTGCTGTGTCAGGCCCAAGTTTGAGCGTGAAGACAGGCAAGAGACGAGAGGAAGAGCTACCATGTCTCCCTCTACTTCTAGAGAGTGCTGGGCCAAAGCCAAAAATGGTCATCACCAAACCTAAAATT
Organism: Holothuria scabra; assembly: GCA_037179385.1. Classification (NCBI taxonomy): domain Eukaryota; kingdom Metazoa; phylum Echinodermata; class Holothuroidea; order Aspidochirotida; family Holothuriidae; genus Holothuria; species Holothuria scabra. Next base: position 1,938,337 of record CM074188.1, read on the forward strand.
TGAACGATTTCGATTTGGTTCAATTTACCCATGGTTATTTAGACTACAGCCCAAAGTTATGAAATCTTAAGAATTAGTTGCGATTTATTGCATAATCAGTGAGATGCGGTCATTCAAAGATGCGAATTGCAGCAAATTGCTCATTCAAAATGTGGTGGGACGGAATTAGGAAAAAAGAACATAACAACATATTAGAAATTTTGAATTCCCTTCTTTTTCTGTGTCAAAGTGCTTCAGTAAACACAATTTATGAACTGAAAAAATACTAAAGATACTTTTAATATCTATTGTAAAAATTAAAATGAAAATGTCCAATTCCGTCCCACCACATTTTTTGCGTTCTTTTTTTATTTTCAATGGTACAAAAGTTGAAAAATTTATTGAAACTTTCCAAATTATCAACTATACATGCAAGTGACACTTCTGAGTGCAAAAAAAGTCAATATGGTATTTTGGGTAGTCATGGTGATTGCTCGACATTGTTGTGGTGGGACGGAAACAAGTATGGTGGGACGGAATTTTAGTTTAAAGGTAATTTTAAGTAGTATGCCCTGATAGATTTACTCATAACTTGACTTTTATGGTCAGAGTCATGTTTTTGACAGCTTTTGGAAAAAATATGGCATATTTCTTCACCTTGTATTTAATTTTGAAGGTACATCATGCATATTTCCAAAATTTGTGGGTCCCTAAATATGGTCCCCCATGGTTTTTGTCGAATTGCTTTCTGACTTGTATGTGTATTATGCACCTTCTTCCTCTGACCTAACCATGAAGGAGATCTAAAACCTACATTAATTTTTGAAGTTATTAAGAACAAATGTATATCCTTCCCCACTAAAAAAGTAAAACCTGTTGGTCATTGCCCACAGGTCCAACAATCTCCATGTTTGCCATGGGACCAATTTTGGACCCTATCAACTCAGTCTTTGGAGAAAGTTTTTGGGTAATGTTTGCCCCCTGCTTATTGCCATGTAACCAAATAATGCTGAGCAAAATTATGAGGGCCTTGGGCTTGGTCTAGGGCCCACATGGGGACAAAGTTTGCAAAAATCACTTTCGGAAAGGAAAAAGTGCTTTTTTGAAGACCTGTATTTTCAGAAATATGATCGGCAGTTCAGTTTTTACATCAGATTCTGTTTATATGGCTATATCTTACTAGGCACATAAATTTTCAGCTTTTTTTCTTATTCCTGTGAGCTGTAATAGGCCTGCAAAATCATGCAAAATGGCAATGGCACCTCTCATCTGAAAAAGCACCATATTGTGCAATACTTTTTGAAATGGCCATAACTATTAAACAGGTTAAGCTGTGGAACTGAAAGTTTCCATGAGTTGGTTTTGTCTGTGATGTAAGGTTCTGAGGAAGTTTCGTGAAAATCTAAGCGGGTGTCCATGAAACCCATACATAATGAACAGGGTTCACTTAGTTCCGTCCCACCACATTCCGTCCCACCACAGTGACACACTTTTGAAAAATTTGCATAGCTCTCTCAAATGAAATGTGATTTATGCAATTGTTTTCATAGTGAAAGAAGAATAATCAGACTTCATTTCAATCTTGAAGTTTTACCTTATATCTTTCTACTTTTGATAATAATAAAATATATGTTGAAAACATGTTTCTGATTGTGTGAAAGTTATCATTCCGTCCCACCACATCCATAAATTTGTGTTACTATGGTAACAGCTTGACATTTATGTTACTTTTTATTGTGCCTTGTAAAAGTATGTGACTGAACAGATTTTATGGAACCAATGAATTTATCACAGAAGCTACACGTAAAGAGGCACTAATAAAAAAGACTATCAAATTCTGACCCACCACAATACGGTAATTTTGGCTTTGGCCCTGCTATCCTTGTGCCAGAAAGTGCTTGCAGGCAAGCTGGAGAATTACGTATGTAAATAGGAAATGAGTATCGGGGTTCATAGACTCTAAAACCAAGTAAGTTTTGTTGATTGCTTCTATCAACTCCAATTGCATTTTGGCCAAGAAAAGTTGACATCTGACATCTTTCTGGTTTTTGAATATATATTGCCCTAAATCACTATTAACCCAGCAACTTGAAAAGAGCACCACAGAAGATTTATCTGGATTTGAAAGGCTGTGGGTATATTCATTGATACTGCTTCACAAAATATTTTAAATCACTGGGACCTTTTATGAGTAACTGTACTGTACATACATTAAGTACTGAATGATGGGTGACTAAGTCCTTCATCATATTAGAAAGTTTGCAACTACTTATAACACCCTATAGCTAGATCTTTAAAGAATATTGTTCTGAAAGGCACACTCCCATGAGTCCCATCCTAGTCTTTAGCATTTTATGACATTTTATTAGCCTTGTAGTAAAGTAAGTTGTGTTGTACAGCTTACCTACACATCCGGCCAATCCGGCCGGATTCAAGACAAAATCCAGCCGGATGCTGGATTTGGAAAAATCCCAAAATCCGGCCGGCATTCCGGCCCTATTTGAAATCCGGTGCACCCCTAGTGTCGAGTGGGGTTTGCCCTATGATGTAGCCGCTTAGCCTACAGTTACTCTACAACCTTCAAAAATGGTGTTTTCGGCCCCTTTTATTTAAAGCAGAAAACATCTTTTTGGGAGGAGGAAAGTTATGGCATGGAATGTGCTTTTGTCAAATGGAGATTACATCAACTTTTAAAGTTTCAAACTTCATCGATGTCTTCTACTATTCAATTTGACACCCATTTTTGTCATGTTGTTGTCTTTCCAAGCAACATTCTCACTGTAGACTTTAGTATACTAATACGTACTTAAGTACAGATATACGGTATTCAGTGATGTGAACAATTGTTCACACATTCAGCATTACTAACGGAAACTAACAGACCCAGATGTAGCCTCCTTTTGTCGAGGATTAAAGGGAGCCTGCACAAGGGTACAGGAATCTCCCAATTTTCGTTTTAAGTGTTTTGAAATGAACAGGTTGCCATTTTATTTTTCAAAGAAAGTAGTTACAGTTGAATTTGTCTGACCAGTGTACTGGCGTTTCAGATTAGCGCTTGGTGCTTGAATAAAGATTTGTCCCTCCTCAACTTAGCTCATGCGAGGGAGGGTCAGAGTGGAATAGTATTCTGGCTGGTGTGAAATGTTAGTTACTTTAAAATTCAATGTACTGTTATGGGAAAAAAGGAGGAATTTTTTCCATTTAATTTTTCTGGTGGGGGGGGGGGGTGGGGGTAACATATTTCAGGAATTCTCTCTTTTTTCACATAAATATTGAATGATGATTTAAACTGCAATCTGGGTAAAGATGAAATTATATGCAAGCATATTGGGTAGTGAACATGACAATTTACTTAAAGATCTCATGAAATTGAAAAGGTATAACCATTTTTGCACAGTGAAAGTTTCCTATATGGGTAATTCCATGTCAAATCACCGGAGGCTGTTGCTCGACCGACTCAAAAAATTCCCAAAATATTTGTATGTGTAGACAGTGATGAAAGAAGCATATCCTAAAAATTTTGGCAAAATTCCTCAAATTTTGACCGAATTAAAATTCGTTGAAATTTCGCAGATCAGTGGCAAAATGACATTTTGGCAATTTTGTCAATTTTGAGGACTAATTTCTCAGCAAATACATAAACCACCAGCCTGCAATGATATGAACATAATTAAACTATCCCATATATTCTGAGAAATAGGGAGCAGTGATGAGTTATACTGTACATTGGGATTTAAATGAAAAAGTAAAACGTTATAAAGCCTACTTTTAGGGCTTTCTGTAGCAGTTCGGTGTCAGAAATTTAAAAAGCCGCTTTTGACAGGCCTGTAATTAGATCTAGAGCACAGTATCTCTTCTCCCCCTCCCCTGAAGGTTGTTTTGGTCTTCCCCCCTCCTCAAGAAATATTTCTTGCTTGACAGCTATCCCCCCTTCGCTACCCCTCGGGCAACGTGTCTTCTGAACAGATTAATCATGACAAAATTAATGCCGTAAACCCCCTGTGGGTACCTTATATTGATCACTTTCCTGTCCTAATATTTTGTACCAAATGATCCTTATTTGCAGTTATTTTGGTGAGATCTCAACAATAATGCATTTTTTGTTCAGTGTATGGTAGTTTAAGTTGTAGAAATGTCAAACTAGGTCCAAGTTATTCCATATTTTGTGTTTCCTGGCTAGATGGTACCTTAATTAATGTTATCTGCCTAATGGCTGCGTTGTGAGAGGAATAAGCCAAGGCCATGTAATGAACACACAGCCCTGTTCGGGGGCTAGGCCTTTGCATGACCTGGGTCATGAAAACTTCAGCTGTAGTGAAAGCAACCACAGTCCCGTTGTGAGAGCAGTACACATATGCTATTGCCAGAGCCTCAGGATACACTATTGTGGACCTAGAGCAGTTTCTTGAAACAATAGAAACTTTAGATACAATAATTTGACATGCCAATGTGAAACTGTTGGGTTGGGTACAAATTTCCATCCAAAGACCATCATAGGGACCAGCTGAAAGAATGATTTGAACAGAATCTGCACGTATACAGGCGTATGAACAAAGATTTTGATGTCTAGACAGTGTGGGTGGCCCAGCTTGTATGAGCATTGTTGAACATAGGAGGCGAAGAATTCTTCAACTTTTTCAAAATTTTAAAACTCAAGCCTGTTTGGGACTTAAGAAATCTCGGAAACACAGGAGCCTCCAGGGGAGTTGCCTCCTGGACCCTGGCCAGGGCATTGCCCCTGGACTCCACAGAGGCTATTATGCGGCCCCTGGACCACACCTGAATAGGTTCCTGATGCCTTCAGTGCCAATATATACAAAATGAAGTGATTTTTTTTGTAACTCGGGCTCATACCTGCATTTCTCATATGTTTGAGGCCAGGAAGGGTTGGCAGGGGGTTTCCCTGTAAAAATTTTTAAGCACCACAAATTTGGCAAAAGCTGCCTGAATTATTTGCCTGAATTAGGCTTACAGTAATGACTGCCAAATTTAAGTTGAAAATGGAAATTCTTCAACTCAAAATAAATGCAAAAACTGCAATATGATTGCACCATTTCCCATCTTAGCACCCTTCTTAGTTTAAGCAAAATTTTCCAAAGGGGAGGGGGACACCTCCTCCCTTTAGCCCTCCCTCAGATCGGCAATCAGAAATGCTGTGTGTGTCATTTGAAATATTACTATTTGCCAATGACAAATTTTGGCATCTCTATTGTTGGCGTCTTGAATGCTGTAACTGTCACACATATTATGTGGATGTGATATAGTGAGGAGAACCCTAGTTCTAGGTGGTCAAAGGTCATCTGGGATGTTGCAGGGTCCATAATCTCTGAACTCAATTCCATGATTTCAATGTTGGAAGCTTGGATGTTTTCATGTGGATACAGACAATACTTTATGTAACACTGTCAGTTTGAAGGAAAAAAAACTTGCAATTGAGCAGCAATGAATCAGTAAGCTTTTTTGCTTTCTTGTTCCATGTTGGGGATCTGGAGTTGAGGCAAAAAGTCACCTCCCCTGAGGAAAAGAGTCCCCTACGGCCATGTCAGTTAATTCACGTAACACACAATCCTTATTTTCACCACAACCTTTGACGAGTGTGTAAAAAATTTGGAAACTTTGAATACACAAGTTTTCCAGTGACGCACATACAAATAAAAACTACAGTGCTGGCAGCATGGCTGCTAGCAGACTTACAGCCTTCTTGCCCCATTCACATAGCTCAGCTAATACTTGTTCATGAATTACATTCTGCCACTTTTTACAGTGGTAGCCTAAGTGCCCATGCATTCCTTATGGGCTGTATGGGATGTTTTCTCTCAGGGGGCACTGAACTTTTGTCTTACTCCAGATCTTCAACCAGGGCAAGATCTTTGCCTCACTTAAACAACAAGGTGGGAGGGATTCAGCAAAGTTTTGCCAATAATTGGACTGCAGCCCCTGGCATATACGGCCATGTTGCACACTATGCTTAGTTGAAACAATCGCCACCTGGAACCACCCACAAGTTTTCCTTTGATTTACTGAGCACCATATCGTGTAGTCTACAATATAGACTGATCATTCTTCTTTCTTCACCATTTTATGCAGGGTTGGCTCAGACACAGAATGTTACAGAGGTACAGAAAGTGATCAATAGTCAATTATTAAGTCCAGGAGTTACTTGAAACAATGGAGAATGCTTCAGCACCTGATGAGATACCACCATCTGAAGAGGATGGAGAGGAATCAACTGAATCAGAAAGTCCCACACCTCCTGATGTACTCAGTCTCTCAAAGAGAAGGAAGTCTGCTCAGCTTCTCACACCTCTGCGGTTAAGTGAGAATACAAACACAAGTTTGTGTACCTGTACTCCTGAAGAAATACAGCAGGCACAGGTGGTTGGTGCTGCAGTCTACACAGAATTTCTTGAACTTCATCTTCAAGCAGAGGGAATAACAAACCAGGATGTACTTCAAACTGTTGAGAGGTTGGTTCAAAGATAAAATGCCATCATTTGTATGCCTACTCATGTTAACATTTCAATCATTTCACTCTGTCAAAGTTTTGAAGACAAAAGCTTGTCTATTTTGAGATGTGCCAACTTTTAGTATTGCTCATTTGATTTCAATTTTAGATAAATGTGTAGACCTAATCAGCCTCCAAACTTTAGGACCTAACTAGGCCACTAAGTCATAAAAAGTAGGGACCAAATGAAAAATCAGGTGGTCTGAAGGTACGGTGAAATAAAATAGATTCCAACCACTTTGCGAACTGAGAGGCATGGCTGTAGTGCAGCAGATTTTGCAAATTCTCTCTGTCATAATTCACATCATTGTTTATTGCAGGGGCACTTTCTGAAGTTTGTCTCTCCATGTTTTAAATTATACTACATGATTGTTAGCTTCCTTCGAGCAATTGCAAATCATGTCCCAGTGATCTTATTTTAAATGAGAATTCTCAAAATATTTGAAAAAAAAACTACTTCTAGAAAAATGCAACAGTATCTTCTTGTTTGTGATACAGCTCCATAGTGACTGCAATACACCTGTCACTCCAAGTGCCAGTGCATAACAAAATTCCAAAGGTGGAAGCAAAGCGCAATGAGGCAAAGAAAATACAGTATGTAACTGCCAAACATCCATGAATTTACTGCCAGGACAGATATTTCCAGTTGACTGTCTCAGCAGGAAGTTCGTATCCTCTGGCACTTTAGTCAGACAATTGATCTGCCACTTTCTATTGTGTCACTGCACACTTACAATGCACTTTCTCAGCAAGTTAGAACCTCTTTGGTGTTAGCAGGGAGGTGTTAGGAAAGAGACACAACGTTCTATAGACTCTTTGGGGCAATGTTTGTTGCAGACAGTAGTCTTCCTTTTCTTCCCAAATATTTTATCTCAATACCTACACCAACTAGGATCAGTGATACATTGTCAAAATTCCAGGGAGAGGGCACACCCTTACGTTGTATCGTGGTAACTTTTCCTCGCCAGCCATCATGAAAACATATGAAATTTTACCCTTTGGTCATTATTGGTTGCACTAAATGTAATTTCTATTTATTTCTTTGGAGAATTTTAACGCTATATACATTTTGAGTGTGTTTAGGAGTTATGCGGAAAGTTGCAAAAATTGGGTAAAATGATTTAGCCTTTAACAATACTTATAGCAGATGACTCATCAAATTAGTTGCAAAAAGAAAGTAAACTATTTAAACTTTCATTGACAGTCGTTTAGCTAACACCTTCAATTAGAGTTTGAAACCTGTCAGTAACAAACCTCAGATCAAAGCATCTTTTAACAAAGAATTGTTTCAGGATTACTTGGGTGTGAAAGAGGCAAATCCTCTTAAGCATGGGACAGGGCAACAAGGCTTAACAATAGGAACAAAGAGACCTGTCAATCAAAGTTTGATGCTTGAATGGGAATCACTATATTTGAAGTACCTAATGTGTGACATATAGGGCTGTTGTGTCTCCTTCCTAACACCTCCCTGTTGTTAGTATTAGACTCACATTATCTCATACAGTAGGTAATAAGCTTGGTTTGCTTGCATAGCTTAGTGTGTTTGCAACGGAAAGTACTATTAGAGAAAACATTTCAGTAAGAAGACGAATTTGAGAGCTGAACTTGATATTTAACTGTAATGCTGAAAAGGTTCTTATGATTGGGGTGCTATCAGGCACAGTTTTCTCCCATGTATAAGTCTTGCTAATATTTTATTCTTATTTTTTGCCTTGTCTTTGCACTGCAGTCATACCATGAGAGTGACAAGTGCCATTACTGAAAGCAGTGGAAGTTTTGGAACCCCTCCAGTGAATACCAGCAGCCTTGATGTGTGGAAGGACAAAGGGAAAAAACTTCATGACATAGCAGTTGCTTTTGAACAGAGTGAAGAGAGGAAAAAAGTTCGACATGAAGCTCAAAGGGTTAGTGTGTGATGTCATTCTGGCCTGTGTCACATTTTTGATTCCTTGCCGTAGGCAGGCAAGGAATCTATGCGATGGTGATGTCGTGTGTGTGTGTATTTGTGTGTGTGTGTTTGTGACACTTGCTTTTAAACACGATATCTTAAGATAGGAATGTCCGACACTTTTCATATTTGGTATATAGATTTATCATGTTGAGAGGAAGAATCCTATTGTTTTTGGTAGAGGTCAAAGGTCATTTGAGGTCACCAGCGGTAAAATTGCGACAATTTCAAAAATAGCTTGTAAACACGATATCTTCAGATAGGAGTGACCGACACTTTTCATACTTGGTATATAGATTTTTCATGTTGAGAAGAAGAACCCTATTGTTTTTGGTAGAGGTCAAAGGTCATTTGAGGTCACCAGCGGTAAAATTGTGAAAACGCCGAAAATGGCTTGTAAACACGATATCTTCAGATAGGATTGCCCGACAATTTTCATACTTGGTATATAGATTTGTCATGTTGAGAGGAAGAACCCTATTGTTTTTGGTAGAGGTCAAAGGTCATTTGAGGTCACCAGAGGTAAAATTGCGAAAACACTGAAAGTGGCTTGTAAACATGATATCTTCAGTTAGGAGAGACCAACACTCTTCATATTTGGTATATAGATTTTTCATGTTGAGAGAGAGAAGCCTATTGTTTTTGGTAAAGGTCAAAGGTCATTTGAGGTCAATAGCAGTAAAATTGCGAAAACTTCGAAACTGGCTTGTAAACACGATATCTTCAGATAGGAGTGACCGACACTTTTCATACTTGGTATATAGATTCGTCATGTTGAGAAGAAGAACCCTATTGTTTTTGGTAGAGGTCAAGGGTCATTTGAGGTCACCAGCGGTAAAATTGCGAAAACACTGAAAATGGCTTGTAAACACGATAACTTCAAAAAAGAGTGACAGATACTCTTCATATTTGGTATATAGATTTGTCATGTCGAGAGAAAGAAGCCTAGTGCTTTTGGTAGAATTCAAAGTTCATTTGAGGTCACCAGCGGTAAAATTGGGAAAATCCCGAAAATGGCTTTTAAACATGATTTCTTCAGATAGGAGTGACCGACACTTCTCATGCTTGGTATGTAGGTGTGTCATGTTGAGAGGAAGAAGTCTATTGTTTTTGGCTTAGGTCAAGGGTCATTTGAGGTCATCAGCGGTAAAAATGTGAAAACACCGAAAATGGCTTGTAAACACGATATCTCCAGATAAGAGTAACAGATACTTTTCATATTTGGTATATAGATTTGTCATGTTGAGAAAAAGAAGCCTATTGTTTTTGGTAGAGGTCAAAGGTCATTTGAGGTCACCAGGGGTAAAATTGTGAAAATTCTGTGCCTAAAATGTAAAGAAAAATCTATCAAGCACTGTCAATTTGAAAGCAGGTAAGGTATTTGATGGCAAGGAATCACTAAGCCTTTTGGCTTTCTGGTTTTCATATGTTCCCCTACTGGAATGAAGGCTATGGCCCAGCTGGACTTAAACCAATTGGTTCAAAAACTTGAGTGATAAAACCTCATCTAACATACAAGTCTTTCATATGTTCCAATTTTTTTCAAGTTGAAGAACCATTGAACAGAATTATTCTACTCCATAGATTGAAAACAGAAGAATTACAGTATCATGTGGACTTGAATTGTTCCATGCAGTATAAAAGTATTTTTCATTACACTTCATTTTTCAAAACATAGCGAGTATGTTGTTCAGAATAAAAATTAGTGTTTTGGATGTGTATGATAGTTTTAAAGGGGAAGTTAAACCAAAAATTTAATTTTCATATGTGACAGAGGTACCAAATCTACACAGTGTGGTGAAAGTTCCATTCAAATCAGACATGTATTTTTTGAGATATCAGTAAATGAAGTCAGTAGATTTGTGTTCCAAAGTTAGTTTCAGGGCATAAATGCTTTGATCTCCTTTGTTTTATCAGTTGTTTTGTTGACCTTGAAGTTAATAGGAATAGGACCTCCCTGTGGGGGATGCAAATGTAAAGTTCTCATGCCACTTTTAGCAATCATATTTTAGTAATATGGAAATGTTGAGGAGAATATTGCTTCTAAAGTTTAAAGAAAAACAAAAGACTGCACACTTTTGTGGGGATATGGTGTCATATGATGTCATATGTGCTTGCTTCAAGTTGACTTTTTGTTGAAAATGTGCAAACTTTACATCTAGAGAACTGCACATTGGATTTTAATGCAAACTTCACCCAAATGCTTAAAATAAGCACCCCTCCTACATACCAAATCCTGTTGTGACCTTTAACTCTTCTTTAATAATAAATTGATAAAGGAATAAAAATACCCTTTAAGACTTTTTGCAGTGGCTCTCAGTCGTGAACATTTGGAATTTCTTACCAGATACTGTATGTTCCATTCCCTAAAATACAGATAATTTGAAGCCCCATAGTTTTTCAATCTTGAGAAAGCAAAGCACTGATTGTAGGGTTATCTACTAATCCCACAATACATGAAAATTTGTGACTCCATAGTGAAATGAATAAATATTACTCACCCATCATCAGTTGACTATTGCTAGAGAGACAAGACAGAAACTAACACATTGCTTACACATATGTTAGGTCAAGTGCAATCACTACACATCAATTCATTAGCCAACTCTTGCTGTCACACAAAAAAGGGTAAGTGTGGCAGTATTTTTTTTTTTATCTCTGGAGGTCATTGAACTGCAGGTCAAGATCTAATGCTTTTACCTGAAATGTTGTCACCTTGAGGAAACTTTTTGGAACCCCTGTTCTGCAGTATTAAAGCATTACCAGAATGCTTTAAGTTAAAGTATTCAAGGGCAGTTGTTACAGATTGCTTTAAAGTGACCAGGCATGTGGGAGAAGCCTGTATTACGTGGCCTGTGAGTAAAGACTGTCTTATTGTGTCCCTAACCTACTCAAAATTTAGAAAGGCCGCTTGAAGAAACTGCAGACTACCATTGGATGAAAACCCCATCTTACTTTGCCCCTGCCAGGATTGAACCATGAACCTCCAGGTTACAACATATTGTGATGTAAAATTTCATAGCTTTTCTCCACTCTGCCATGGCACTGGTCATGTTATATGTTGAGTCAAAATTAATTGTGGTATAAATCTTTTAAAGTAGTTGGTATGTCTGAGTTGGAGAAATACTGTCAAATAAAATAAAAAGGCGTTTTTATAATGAAAAGACCGTGAGCCACAACTGGAAAAAGACAGTGACTGGCCCGACTTAAACCAGTTGGCTTGAAACTGATCCGTGAAACTGCATCTATCTCACTCAATGAAAGATTAAAATGGTTTTTGATTCCTTGCTGTAGGCAGTCAAGGAATCTATGCGATGGTGATGTCATGTGTATGGGTGTGTGTGTGTGTGCGTGCGTATGTGACGCTTTGGCTTGTAAACACGATATCTCAAGAAGGGTAACTCCGAGGGATCTCATACTTGGCATGTGGATTGCCCATATTGAGTAGATGATCCCTATTGTTTTTGGTGGATGTCAAAGGTCATTTGGGGTCACGAGAGGTCAAAAGGTCATCACGAGAGGTCAAAAGGTCAAAACTTCGTAAACATGATATCTCGAGAACGGTACATGTGACTATGCTCATATTTGGTGTGTGGGTTGGTCATATTGAGTAGATGATCCCTTTTGATTTTCTGAAAGGTCAAAGTTCATTTGGAGTCAGCATGTTCAAAGCCTGACAAGCTTTCCTGCACAGTCTTTCAAGAAAGGTCACTTGTAGGGTCCTGTAACTTGTCCTGTAGATGGCACATAGTGAATACATGGTCCCAGAAGATTTTGGGGGAGGTCAAATGTCATTTGGGTTCACAACGGGCAAGGGGGATCTCAATGTAGGAAGATTGGATGCCTTGCTTGTGTACTTTGTGGGCACATTATGGAGCCCTGTTAATTGAAAAACATTGCAAAGCAATGTCAATGTGAAAAAAGGCCTTACATTTCACCGGCAAGGAATCACTAAGCGTTTTGGCTTTCTGGTTATTAAGTTACAGAAAAGTTGTTCTACAGAAAAGTTGTTCTCTTCCATAAGTAGGTGTGTGGTTATCTTTTCAGGTAGTAAAGGATGAGGCAGAAGTAACCAAAGAACATTTTTTACAGTTGATGGAAGGTTTCTTTCAGGATGGTCCAGTCACATCACGAAGAATTATCGTCCTCTTTACATTCTGTAGTGATGTCATAGTGCTTGCTGTAAAGAAACTGACCAAGGAGGTTTTTATGAAATTTCTGGATTGGGCTGTAGAATACATTATAAATAAAGTGTGTGCATGGGTTGCTGAAAATGGTGGTTGGGTAAGTATAGTAACATTTCTATTGCATCATTTTGTGGGATTGTGGGTATTCTACATCATTCTTTACAAAACAATTGTTGATAAGGAGTATCAAGGAGCATTTGTTTAAGTCATGGTGTCAGTCATCCTGATGTTGAGAAAATATCCCTTGCTCCCATCAGATGTCAAGACCAATGTTTTGGGGGTAATTTTTGCCAAATCATCAAAGATGGACTGTTGACAGATTATTAAATACTGGAGATTGTTATGGATGTTATTAGATTGGATCTGGATCTTGAAGGATACTGTGCGACACTCTTGGTGGAGTCAAGCATACAAGGTTGAGTGTGGGCATGTGGAATTAATTGTTTTGTCATAGAAACATCAACGCTGAGATCTTACATTGCCTGGGGTCTTTGAGATCTGTAACATTCAGACGGAGCAATGCCAGTCTCTGATGGTGCAGGAAAAGAAACCATATTTGTAGCAATCCTTGTCGGTTAGTATAATTATGAGGATGTTAGAATGATGATGCCATTAAGATCTTCAGGTTTGTTAATTGATATTGTGCCACCTCTGATGACCTTCAAACTGGTAGCCTTTAAGACCGATTTGACTGCAGGCTCTCTCTAAGAACAAAAGTTGTTTAGGTGAAGTTGTAATTCTGTAAGGGGGTGTATTAACTGCTTGTCAAGACATGATGCAAGAATTGATATACAGCTCTGTTGTGAGACCTAATTGTGACCTGTTAAACTGTAGTACCACTCGTATGCAGGCAGTATACAGACTGACATGTCTTCTTTGTAGAGCAGGATATGGGGGAAAGAGTTTGTGGGGGGGGGGGGAGGAAAGACCTGTTTTCCCATTGTTTCAAACTGATGTTTAATTGGGTCTTAATACTATAACTTCAATCATCAAGTGTAGTATTGTCAAAGGTGATAGAAGTCTTGTTTATGCTGTCAGCTTGTTTTTATTAGATCAAAAAGATATTACAGAAGGAGATCAAGCAATTAGTCCTATTTCATCTATGAGATGCCACATATTTATTATAGACAAATCGAAACAGTCAAGTGATGGTCTGATTTAGTCGTGCTGAACTGGGGTCCAAAATTCTTTGCTCACCTGTATCTTAGATGGTTGTACCATTGAATCCCTTAATTTCACTGAATGTGAAGGTTTAAAATTGCATGTAGACAATAAAATTAAGATGATTTCAGGCTGATGGACCCCACTAATAGCTGACTTCACTGGCTGAGTCCTATTTGTCTATACTTTATTTCTTTAATATAGCCTACTTTGGTTCTTTTGTGAGAGGTGACTATTGTTTGCCTGACTTAACTTCCCTCCCCAACAAGAGTGAGATCCCTTTACACCAATGTAAAGCATCCCCAAACAAAGAGTTCAATATGACAGTGTCCTGAAGCAAATTGCATTTTCAACAAGGGTGAAACCTTTGTCAGTCTACTAGTCCAAATAACTATGAATGCACTTTCAAGTGATCAAATTTCTTTGTTATTTTAATTTCTGCCATCAGTTAGTAATATCTATTTTTGCCAGTTATCGTCAGGCTGACTTTCTCAAGAAGAAATTACGGTTACAACTTATAACCCACTGATCAATTTTAGAGCTCAGCAGTAATGAAATTAATTTTTTTGTCTTCTTTATTGACTGGCAATATTGTGTCAATAGGTGGAATCATGCCAAGAATTGTTTGAGATCGGAAAGGACTACAAGAACAATTAAAGCCACTGCCTATTTCTATCTTAGTGGTCTGGAATTTTTCTAAGAGCTAAACATTCAGGAGCAAGCATTTTACCAGCAATCCAGATTAGTTTCAAAGGAGACCCAAGTGCTTCATATTCTTCAGTAAAATCTCCCTGAGCCGATATACTGGAGTCATAATAATGTGACTGTGTAACAGTTGCAAAAATGTTTACATTGTGGCATGTGTAATATTGTGATATTTCTTCCCCCAGAATGTTTTGCCCATGTTCGTCCCTTACCAGTTTAGATAAACATTACTAGTAATTCTTCTGATGAAGAGTGCATCTCCCTGAAATGCAAGAAATTTCTCCTGAGCTAGTATATAGTCCTTGAAATATAAGCCAAAAAAGTCAAAAAAGCTACTCACATAAAAGTGGAATACAGCTCAGCATACAGTGTACATGCAAAAAATTACCTTTTTCACCAAACCAACACCTTCTGCCCATTGAATTTCTCACCTAGCATTGTAACTTGTCATTTTAAGTAAAACATGACTTTTGCCACGTATGCCGTACGCCTATACATGGTTAAGGTTCATCCCATATTGTTCTACTCTTAAAACGAGGGAGCTTTTAAACTGATGAAGTAGCAGTGAGATGGACATGTGTCATATGCTATTGCACTGTAGGTGGTTTTCGGGCCCACGGTCAAGCCAAAGTACAGTACCAGATTTTGTACCTGTTTGCCACAAAATAGAGAGACTCCACATGAAATCACAGTTAAAAGTCAATGATTTATAGAAAGCATAATAGTCGGGCACATGTGAAAATTTTATATTTTATCCTATTGTATTCTTTTTCTTCTTCTTTAGGACAAAGTTTTGAGTGAACCCTGGAGATACCTTGGTGCTGCTGCAAAATTTCTATTAGCAGGCTTTGTCATCTATGTTGGGTATAAATTAATCAAGAGTGGTTTCAACTCTCTTGCAAAAAAGTGACCAGAAAATGAGTAGAGCATCGATAACAAAATGTGTGTGAAAAAATTTGATCAAGGAGATGGATCTTCTAGCTCTAGATATTTATCTTCAAACTAACCTGCTTCCTGGAGAAGCCAAAGATCTCCAATATGAAGTATGGGAAAGGTTTTACATATGTCATATCATTCAGCTTGAGACTAACATGTGCTTCTTTCTAGTGAAAGAATGTCATGACTATTTTGCACAGAGTTGTAACAAGTCACTCAATTTTGCAGTCCAGTCTTATGCTTCTTTTATATGTGACCAGAGTGAAGTCAGTGACTCAAGTCATTACATTATTTCTAAATAATGATACAATTTCTTTTGCCATCTCTATTTTGAAAATAAGTGACATGAGTTGTGACTCATTTCAACTCTGATTTTTCAGAAATTTTTATGCCAAAGATTCCTACAGTTGTCCAAACTTTGGTGAGGGACTACCACTCATAACAACATGTATGTTAAGCCTTAAACTACAGTAATGTATACCACAGAGGTGGGTAATTCCTTTTTTTGGCACACGTACAGTATTGTGAGGGCTTGAATAGTCAAGAGACTCCATCTATGACAATGAAAATGGGATTTCAGTGTGGAAAAAGTGGCTTTTTAGAGAAAACAAGGAAGAAAGTAGCTTTTTAGGGAAAGCAAGAATGGTTATCTGAGTTCAAGTGTCAACTTCATCATCATAAACTATTTTCAGTTAAGGTTTGCTGCAGCTCCATTGGTCTAAATTTTAATGCATTTTGCCCTCAAAATAACATATATTTTGCCCAAGAATGGCTTTTTTTTCCCAAATTTGGGGACTGCAGCCCCCTCTAGCCTTTATCTTGTTTGTGTATGTTTAACAATGGAAATTGGAATTAGGAAATGGAAATTTTATTTGAATGAAAAGATAAAGTTAACATTCAACATCATTGCAGAGGGATGTCTTTTTTAAATGAGAATTGAATCAGAAAGAGATTTTTTTTACCTCTGTGTCATTAAACTTTTGAGCAATACAGTCATTTTCTTCCTTGATATTATATGCCTGAAATAAAACATCATGAAATTATAATTTGTATTCCAGCAATTGGTTCATATTAAGTGGCCATATTGGATGGCCCCTTTACTCTTGCATTCCAGTGTTGTCAACATAAGTATTGTTCAGTAAAGTGAGTCTTCGGGAGAAAGAAGGTTCAGTAGTAACAGTTTGGTCTAATCAGATGAAAAACAGTTGTATTTTGAGTAGTACCAGGGTGACATCACAAAGTATTGCACAATCTCTGATTTTCAGTAGTCTGCATGGACTTCAAACTTGTACACATCAGCACCAAGAATGTTCTGTGTCACATATCAGCACCAGGAATGTCCTGTGACACTCAGGAATATCCTCTGTCCCACATTAGCATGAGGAATATCCTGTGTTAGATATCAGCACTAGGACTGTCCTGTTTCTCAAATATGAGCACCAGGAATGTTGTGTGCCAGATATCAGCACTGGATTGTCCTCTGTCACATATTAGCACCAGGAATATCCTGTGTCAGATATCAGCACTAGGATTGTCCTGTTTCAGATATGAGCACCAGGAATGTTGTGTGTCAGATATCAGCACTAGGATTGTCCTCTGTCACATATTAGCACCAGGAATATCCTGTGTCAGATATCAGCACCAGGAATGTCCTCTGTCACATATTAGCACCAGGAATATCCTGTGTCAGATATCAGCACCAGGAATGTCCTCTGTCACATATTAGCATCAGGAATATCCTGTGTCAGATATCAGCACTAGGAATGTCAAGTGTCAGATATCAGCTTTAGAAAGGCCCTTTTTACCTCTCAGCACTAGGAATGTCCTGTGTCAAAAAACATCACTAAAAAAATCCTGTGCCACATACCTGCACCAAAATGTGGCTATTTTTTGTGTAAATCTCCTCATCCATTGTATTAAGGTTTACCAGACTGTGACACTCACATAACAGATGGGTATAAAGTCAAAAAGAGTGTCCACCTATTTATTTACATTGCAAAATGTCTCATTCAGCGGGACTTTTAATTAATAACACTGCATCTGGGTCTTGCCATTTCAAACAACTTTTTGAGTTGTTTTAATTCAGCAATATGGCTTTGTCACTTTTTCTAAAATTGAAGATTTTTCATACAGCAGACAGCTTGCAGCTTGAAAAAGTGTATAAGCAAATAGTTGCAATATTGTAAATATTTTTAACCAGAAATTTACAAAGAGTAAAAACAAAATGACTGAAAATTTCCAGTAAATGATAGTTTTACATAGTGGCTTGTCTAAGGAAGATCCCCAAGATGTTTGGTCTGTTGAAAACAGTACTTTAGAATGTTTCACAAATTTGTGCCTTCAAAAATGAAATTAATAAATTCTTGCAGTTTTCTCTTCTTTGTAGAAAAATAAATCAGTTTTAACTTATGTCTCCCAAAAAGTGAAGAGGCCTCAGTAACAAAGTATTTGTATGGAATATCTTTTGAAGCCATTTTCAGTATTAAAGAATATGTGAAGAACACTGCTGAAAACTTTGTAGTAAGTTATGTACTAAGATCACATCACATTGACATTCAAACTTTATTTCAAGAAGCCACCAGGTCATGTCAAAAATTCTTGTTTATCTTGTAATATTTCAATGTTTTGATGATATTATTCAGGTATAGGTGGATGTTTCTTATATATTAAGATTATAATTTTTGTAGCTCACACATTCCATGAGTATGAAAATCGGTCTTATTCAAACTGACATATTTATGCTTTAGTTCAGTAACTTGGAAGTAATTGTTTTTTCATAAGTTGTTGCTGTGAAGATTATCAGAGTATCATTTCTTTGATTCTTGCCTACCACTTTTTTCTTTCTAATTAATTCAGATTCAATATTGCCCACTTAAAACTTATTTTTTTTTTCACCGAGTGTGCCTTTTGGCAGTAGCAAATGCAGAGAGGACAGGTTACACTGTTAAACATGTCTATGGATTTAAGGAATAAAAATTAAAGAAACATACTTTTTTAAAATGATGTCTGGTCTGTCTGTTAGTTGGTAATATTTCTTCAGCCTAGCTCTTCCAATTTGACGACATTTACTTCATCTGGTGTCACAGGCAAAAAAGGTTTCAGCATCATTGTGACTCAAAGGCAGTCAACTCTCACCCCAAACTTAGTAGTCTGCAGAAAATATCAATTGGCACAGCCCTTTGATTGACAGCAAATTCAAAAAAGTTGCAGAGTACTGTAGCTCCTGTTGAAAAGCATGTACTGTACTGAAAGTGTTTTAATCACACATTGGGTTCTTGTATACTCACTGTGAACAATAAACTGAGATTGTGTCTTGATAAGGATGAGTTTTAAGACAGCTTTGGGAGGGGCTTAGGGAGATGAAGGAGAATTGGAACTGTTTGGGTGAGAGGGTTAGGCATTGAAGAGGAAACTCTTTGAAAGTTCTTGTGGGACTGTTTCAGAAATTCTGTTTTTGGTCAACTTAGGGATTTTCCCTTGTGAGCTCATTAAGTTTTGGACGATATTGCAATGCAATAAGTTAGTTACACCTTCAAAACTGGAAGGCAGTGTTGTAAGGACACTATAATGCAGCAGATTTGTGAGAATTACTGTTTTTCTTTGAAACATGACAAATATGGACTGGAATAGTTGAATCTTTTCAATTTGTTTTATGTGCATATGAACCAATACACCAGTCGTTTTGACAGAATCGCTTGTATTTTGTAATGTTTCTGTTGTAATGTCTTTGCTCTATTTACTGGGTCATTTGGTAGTGGCCTTTATATTTCAGTAACTAAGTAAGAAGGTTTGTAAAAACCAGCTAGGTTCCTTTAACTATGGTATTCTAAGAAGGGGCGTCATCAATTATTACGTGAAAAAAGCACTTTCAATTAGCAGTGTAGAACAGTAGAACTATTGCTGTATGCCAATGTGTTACTTAACTTGAGGAAGGAAGGGCCTACCAAGGCAGAAGTTGGTTGACAGCTTGCCAAAAGGTGGCTGTCTTCACATCTGGCATATTGTTCCCAGTGGGCTGGGGGTTGTAGAATATGCCCAAGGTATTTCCTGCCTGTCATAAGAGGCGACTAAAGGAAAACCAAATATGAACTTGAACCACACTTGAAAATAAATTAAAGCTTGAATGACACTTTATAACACATTTGTGTTGGTGTGTCCTTAATTCTCATCTTACGAACTAAATCATCTGGCAAATCATCAGGGACAGACAGGGAAGGTAGTTGTGCAAAATTTCTTGGTGATATTTTTTGGGCCACATGTCTTACTATGCATGGTTCGTAGGTGCAATGAACCTAAACAGTGAGCTTAATGGAAAACGTGGTTTACATAGACTTAGTCCTTAATGGACAAGGAGGGTCCTTCAGTCACACTCGCTATTATTGAAGGGTTTACTCCATCTTCAAGACACAAGACCATTGCTTAAAGGCCGAAGCATGTATCAAATTCAGGTGAGATTTGACTGTCCAGTGTATCTCACTGTCTTGTTTGCAGAGATGGGTTAGTAAGATGATATTCAATGACATGACTACAAAAACGTGGTAAATAGGGTCAACTAGATAAAGAGGCAAAGTTAAAACACGGTTCATATCCACGTTTGGTTTCAAATACAATTAAATAGGCCTTACCTTTGGACAGTGGCGTAGAAAGCAATTTGAAAGTGTGGAGGGGTGGGGGGGGGGGGGGAGTTTTGGACTGTCATGAAGTATGGTGCACTCTCCATGACCTTTACCAGACGCCATCTTGTTGATTAAGAGGAACTCGCCCTTCCTTTTGTTCTAGATTCCCAGGGCCCTTCCTGTTTCCCGTTACGTGTAACCAGTGGACGTGACATATCACATTGCCGTAGTTCACGTGCACGCTGTAACCCACATTTTCGAGGTGTGGCCAATTTCCTCCTTTGCAGCCTCCTCATTGGTCACCTATATCATTATACTTATTTACATTGGTGCGTCATACCTTTAAATCATTTTTTCAAATGGAACTGGTCACTTAAGATGGTAGAGTTCTTCGTTTTTTCCAACCATGCTACAGTGGACAACAATTCCAGTATATCTATGCCCTCTGCAAACTGGGGAATATTGATAACATTTTAATTCTTGAAGTTACTAAAGAATCCATCTACTCACAGACTATTCAACTAACAGGATTGAAAAGTAACTAATGAAAGGTATATATGAGAGCATTTATGGTAGGCAAATGATTCCCTGCCTGAAGTCTTGCCCAAAAGACCATTTAAGCGGAGTGCCACCGTCAATTGGCACGAAGCGTAGAGGAAATTTTGAAAAGTCGGACCCCTCAGAGAGTAAAAAATGGCATTTCTGAGGCTAGTAAGTAGTAGCTAAGCAGCAGGGAGGTCACAAGGCTTCTTCAATAGAAACGGGCAAGCACCCAAATTTTCAGTTTCCTTTGAAGTGTAAACAACACTGTATGAGGGACGTAATTTGCGCGAAGCGCGCCGAAATTTTCGCCTTTTTGAAACAAATAATTGTAGCTATGGAGCTTGAATAGCAAACATTTTTGGATTCTGGATTTCTTGTAATATTTGAAAAGTTTGGGGATTACTGATCGAAGAATCTGTACTTCCCACATTGGCAAATCTGATGGCCAGGTCGAAAACGCGGAAACCGCGGAAATCGAAAAACCGCGAAGATTGTCCAAAACGCGGAAAAAGTTACCTCTTTAGGAATTACAGGAAACTTCTCCACCAAAGTGCCAAAAGTGTTGTGGAAATTGATAATATGTAACTATAACTGCGTTTAAGTCAAATGACATAGTCTGATGAAGGGCCGGGCTACTCATAATTTGAGAGTTACAAACTGCCACGCAATTTTCATTTCAAGATACTAAAACGGGTCCCATGGCTTTTGTTGCACTGAATAGGAAATGCTACGAGTGATAAAAGAGTTTTCGCTTAGGTCTACCATGTGTTAAACACTTTTCCGCGTTTTCGACCTGGCTATATGGCCAGGTCGAAAACGCGGAAAAAGTTACCTCTTTAGGAATTACAGGAAACTTCTCCACCAAAGAGCCAAAAGCGTTGCGGAAATTGATAATATTTAACAATAACTGCGTTTAAGTCGAATGACAGAGACTGATGAAGGGCCGGACCTACTCATAATTTCAGAGTTACAAACTGCCATGCAATTTTCATCTCAAGATACTAAAATGGGTTTCATGGCTTCTGTTACACGGAATAGGAAATTACACGAAAGTGATAAAAGAGTTTTTGCTTAATTCTAACATGTTTTAAACACTTTTCCGCGATTTCCGCGTTTTCGACCTGGCTATATGGCCAGGTCGAAAACGCGGAAAAAGTTACCTCTTTAGGAATTACAGGAAACTTCTCCACGAAAAGGCAAAAGCGGTGCGGAAATTGATAATATGTGATAATTAATGCATTTAAGTCAAATGACAGAGACTCATTTAGGGGTCTGCTTATAATTTGATAGTTAGAAACTGTCATGCAGTTTTCATCTCAAGATACTAAAACGGGTCCCATGGCTTCTGTTTCACGGAATAGGAAATGACACGAAATTGATAAAAGAGTTTTTGCTTAATTCTACCATGTTTTGAACACTTTTCCGCGATTCCCGCGTTTTCGACCTGGCTATATGGCCAGGTCGAAAACGCGGAAATCGCGGAAAAGGTTACCTCTTTAGGACTTACAGGAAACTTCTCCACGAAAGAGCCAAAAGTGTTTTAGAAATTGATAATATGTAACAATATATGCGTCTAAAACAAAGCGTCCCCTTTCTGGCGTACTGACGAATCGCAAATTGGCATAGTGACGAATGTTCAAATTTGGCAATTTTGGCGTAGTGACGAATGCATTTTTTGCCGTAATCTGTTCACCTCAGCCTTAAAAATTGCAACGACTTTGTAAAATATATTATTTTCTACAATTCCAAACATAAAAGCGATGAATATGGTGAAAATTCTCCAAATAAGACAACATTCGTCACTATGTGAAACACAAGATCCACAGATTCATGAAGTTCTTGATTTTGCGATTCGTCAGTACTCCAGAAAGGGGACGAAATGACAGAGGCTGATTAGGGGCCGGGCTACTCATAATTTGAGAGTTATAAACTGCCACGCAATTTTCATCTCAAGTTACTAAAACGGGTCCCATGGCTTTTGTTGCACTGAATAGGAAATGATACGAAAATGATGAAAGAGTTTCCGCTTATCGGTGATTCCATTTATGTGGGTACCAAGGGTGCATACGGGGCATTAAATGGTAGTCAGTATTTTTGTCTGTATATGTTGGTCATCCTAATTTTTTTATTATCATAAAGTTGATGAATTAATTACAAAAATATTCAACATTATTTTAAACGATGAAATTATGAGGGCAAAATGAATCAAAATTAGCACATTTTAGAAGCAAAAAGTGTGACATTTAAACTTGTCATTCCAAAAACTGCCTTGCCCTTATTTGTAGGTTTAATTCAGTAATGTCTTTGAGATATAATACTGACGAAATATCCATTTCAACTGTTAAAGGGGATGTCTATGCAAAACTTAAATTTTCAAATGTGAAAGAGGAATCAAATCTTCACATTGTAGTGAAATTTCCATTCAAATCGGACATGTATTTCTCGAGATATCAGTAAATGAAGTCAGTAGTTTTTAGTTTCAAAATGAGTTTTAGGGCAGCAGAGCTTATATCACTTCCTCACATTGACAAAGAATGATTTGTTTCCTTTTGTTTTATCAGACTGTTGTGTTGACCTTGACGTTAATAGGAACAGGAACTCCCTGTGGGAATGCAAAGCTTATAAAATACGCATGCCACCTATGCAATAATATGTGATTGTTGAGGAAAAACCCAACTCTAAAGTTTAAAGAAAAGCAAAAGACTGTGCACTAACATGGGGATATGATGTCATACTCATTAGTGCTTGCTTCAAGTTCACTTTTTGTTGAAAGTCTGAAAACTTCACGTGCGCATACCTTGAGAACCACTCATCGGATTTCAATGCAAATTTCACCAAAATGCTTAGAATAAGCAACCCTCTTACATATCAAATCCTGTTGTGACCTTAAACCCTTCTTTTAAACTATTTTTTGCCCGAAAGTTTTACATTAACTCTGCCTTAGGGGCCCGATGCAAGCAATGGAGGGATGTGGGGGGTGTCTCACCCCGATAATTCGTCAGAGCGACGATGGTTGGAAAATCTGAAATTCCAGTTGGAATTTTCTCATACCGCATTTCCGCGTTTTCGACCTGGCCACAATCTGATAATGATTGCACGGTGATCGACTGAAGATCGCTGTTGCATATAATGTTTTCTTGAAGGTCTACGAACTGAAGCTCTCCAACACTAGCGTAGCCAGCGGGGAGGAGGGGCAGGGGGGCAGAGTGCCCCCTCCCCCACAGAAATTTTGGGGACGCGACGGGCGATGTTGAAAAATGAAGGAGAGCAAAAAAAAAAAAATAATAATAAATAAAAAAAAGATAAACGGCAAGAGGAGAGAGGGAATCGGGGGCATTTTTTACAGTTTTTCGAGGGGAGGGGGGAAACTCTTAGTCGTTACGATAAAGTATGCAGTCCCCGACGGCGGCTAGTGTCCCCGATGGTTTACCTGTTTTTTGCTCTTAAGGGACAATTTCCCTAATAAGAACCCCAAATTTTCGGCGCGCTACGCGCGCTGTAGATTCACTCCAGTTTTTTTTTTAATACTTCCATTCCACTTATCTAGAGAGTGTAAGTCCTGTCAATCTTACCAAGAAACAGGGAGGCAGAGTACACAGGTTATTTAGAGGTCTTAAATTTCATCTCATATCACAAAGCCTAGTTGCTGTTCTCTTGTGTGTGTCATGCGATAGGTCAGTTGGTGAGCGACTCACGGACAGACGGAGCATAGTTTGGTTATTTTATCGGGTATTCCAGGTGTTTTCGACGCAATGTATGTTATCCCCGATACGGTCTACAACCCCCACAGTTTATATTTTTTTTCTTTTTGTTTTTAATGATTACATAGGCTATGTTATTTTTGTAAGTCTACCAAAAATTTTCGCGCGCTTCGCGTGCTTTGCAACTTCACGATTCAGACTCAACAGAACACTATCAGTGCGCAACTCGGCTTTTAAAATATTAAGTGATATTGTGCAAAATGTGCCAAGGTGTTCAATAACATGGGATAGTTAGGCTCCTTCATATCCCCTTCTCACCACCCCCTCGACATACGGGCCGTCGGAACTTGTGTTCGCTGACATGGCCCGCCCCCTGTCGGGAATAATCTGTCGCCTTCCCATGGTCGGTTTAATTATTTTGGCTTTCAAAAGAGTTATTTCTGCGACAAAACCCAAAATGTTCAGAATGCTTTTCACACTCTTCCTCAGTTCCGTTACCTAGAGCTAATATATTACAAACCCTTCCCATCTTTTCAAGTAAATTAATATGTAGAATAAATGGATTAATGAACATGTCGGGAATTTCATCTCATTTCGCTAAACCAGGGAGGTGTGATCTCTTGTGTCAGTCGTGCGGTACGGACTCGAAGAGGGAAGTACAATATAAGTTGTGCCCGATAGGGCCAAAAGGCCGTAACAATTGACCTATGTAAGCTTTAAAAAAGTACAGATTCTTTTTATTGTAGGCTAACGCCAAAAAACTTCGCCCGCTTTTCCACGGTTAAATCAGTGCGGAAATATCTTCCTCTAGCATACACAAATTTTATGTCGTATATGACTCGCAATGGCAGGTATAGTGCACAGGTTTTCTTCAAATCTCCCTCACCAACTCATCGACGGCATCCTGGCTGTCGGGACTTGGGGTCGCTACCCACCCTACCCCTCCCCCGTTCGGAGAGTGGCCCTTCGTCGGGCAAATCCTGGCGCCAAGCCTGGAGGGAAGACACATTTTCCAGTTATGACTTGTATATGTGTAATGAAGCAATGAACTAAAGATGGAAGCTGCATTTTTTGGAGAGCGGCAACTATTTTGGAGGGGCGGCCATTTTCACTAGGAGGGCGTGTCGTCCCTCTAAAACCCTCCCTGTGGAGAACACTAGAATCTAGTATAAAAAGAACAAAATATAACACCATGTTGCATCTAAGCTCTTCGAGACAGCAAAAAATTCCACAAGGGGAGGGGGACACCCAGGAAGACAGGCCCGTAGACAGGGGGTTCGCACTTACTCCCGCCCAGACCTATTTTTTTATTATTTTTTTTATTTAAATGGAGTTTTGGCGTTTTTCAAGGTAAAATGTCAATTCCGCTGGTTTAGCCAATGTAAGTCTTATGAGTAGCTGTTTTGTTTCAGTGCAACAAATTTCCTAGGGCCCCATTGACTCGTACAGTGACCCTCTTACAGGCACACACTAACTCTCGAGGGAATAAGAAAAACTTTGTTTCAAGATTGAAAATGTCAAAAATTCCAGCTAAGGTGTTCACCAGATCGCTCAATTTTGATGTAAAATTTCAACATCTCCTTGAGGTAGGAGTGGGAGAACCACACCCTCTCCCCGTTCGGATGCTGGGCTCCTCACTTAGGCGCTTCGCTCCCTCAAGAAAATGCCACACCCCAGTGGTGGCGATGAAAAATGAAAAAGTGGGGGCTAAAGGTATGTGCAGCCCCTCAATATTTGTCAAGTGCTCCAATTAAGAAGCGGGGAGGATTTCAGAGTTGGGCTGAACATATTCTTGCTCTGAACACTCGGGAAGTGCCGTTTCCGGCCATCTGAGGGGTTTGTAAAACCAAAAATTTCCTGTTTCGCTCGGCACCAATCGATGGTAGGGCTCCGCTTAAAAACATGTATTGACATTTTTTATAGATTGTTTTTTTTTTTTTTTTGCATTAATTGAGAAATTTCAGAAATGAGATCCATTTCCAGGTTGGGAACATGCAGCATTAAACACTCGGGAAGTGCCGTTTCCTGCCATCTGAGGGGTTTCTAAAACCAAAAATTTTCTTGTACGCTCCGCGCCAACTGATGGTGGCGCTCCGCTAAGATAGTCCTGTCGGTCAAGATTGGGGACGATTAGTCGACTTTGCCCCCCCCCCACAAGAAAGTCCTGGCTACGCCCCTGCTCTCCAATAAAATTTTGAAAGTTTCCGAAACTTTGTTGTTTATTTAAGACAAACCATTTCAAAGTCAAGAGCTTATATTGGAGAAAATTTGGAATTTAATGAAAGAAATTTACAGAAATAGCACTGAAGTTGCCTGTGTCACTTGAAGATCTGGTGTCACAAATAGCAAATTTCGATTTTCTCATTCCCGATCTTGAAAAGGTGTATCAAACTGATTCATGAGATTGAAGAGAACTCGGAATTTCATGATAAAGAAGAGTTCGGAATATCACATAATAAATAGGGGTTTTCTGACCCGGGAAGTGGGGGGGGGGGGGGCGGAAGCATGCTTCCGCCTCCCTCATTTTTCACTGGGTGGGGGGCTGTCGCCCCGCAGCCTCCCCGCTTCTTACGCCAGTGCTTTTGGATCTGACAATTGTGTGCATGTGGACAACGCCGAAGGGCCTCGATGTAACAGGAAGCACTCTCCCTTACGGTGCGGGTCATTGTACTCCGTCTAAGAGCCCCTCGTTTGGTTCATAGCAAAATTACCCTGGAACCGGGGGGGGGGGGGCTCCCTAAATCTACGAGAGCGTTTACGACATGATAGACATTCAAATGGTTCCTTCTACATTGGAGATGGAGCAACATTAAGTAAAAAGGAACAGACCACAAAAACAGCAATACTGAGGTTTTCAATTACTTCGCATTCCCTTCAGTTAGCCGCAATCAATAATGCACATAATTTGAGGAAGATGGGGAAAATGTTTTTTGGCTGTTGTTTTTTCCTTCTGAGTGTGTCAGGGACTCAATTTCAATATATATTTTCATAGATGGCTGGTGGGAGACCCAGAGGTTGGAGACTGTGCCCAAGGCTCCCTGAAAATTTGTATTGGACTATTCGGTGATATGATTAATGGTAATTAGAAAAGCCAAAAAAAAAAAATAGCCCCAAGAACTAACTTTCCCCCTTAGCTTCACTATTCTAAGCGCGTGTTTTACAGTATATAGAGTACCACTTTCCATGTCTTACTTCTTGCAACAAAACATTATTAAGTAAACGAGTCGGGAAATTTGCAGATACCGATGGGATTAAAAATTTTGCTTTGGAAAAACTCGGGAATGGAGGAATTGCCCCTTTGTCACACTCCGCTGTACAATGCTCTGACATCTATTTAATATTCAATGTATATTCAATATTAAACGGGTGCGCGCGAAGCGCGCCACAGTTAGTGCATTGTTCAAGAATGAGACATTCATATGTAAACCATTGGCGTTTCAAATCAAGAGCTTACATTGAAAAAATGGAATTTTATGAAGGACAATTTATATAAATAGCAATATAGCTGCAGTTTTTGCTTGATGATGTGGTGTCACATTATATCCGATTTTGTCAATTCCAGAGCTCGGAAAAATGACAAAATCGGATATGTACCATATGTGACATTACATCATCAAGAGACACCAGCTATATTGCTACTTTTATAAATTGTGTCTCATAAAATTCCAAATTTACTCCAATGTAAGCGTCTTGATTTTGATTTTTTTTTTTGTCTAAAACGGACAACAAAGTTTGGGAAACTTTTGAAAAGTCATCGTAGAGTGCCAGTAATTCGTAGGAAGGTCTTAGATAACATTATCCAGCAATTAAACAACGATGTTCAGTCGTCGTACAATCATTCCCAGATTTGCCACCAATAAAAGTGCAGATTCTTCAGTAATCTCCCAACCTTTTTAAATTTCCCTACAGCAAACCCAGAATCCCAAACTTTCTGCAATGTAAGCGCCATATCTTCATATATATTTGTTCAAGTAAAAGGGGCAAAAATTTCGGCGAGGTTCGCGTGCCGCAAATTACGTCCCTGATAAAGTGGTCTTCACACTTAAAAGAAAAAAAGACAGAACATTTGGGTACTTGCCCTCTTCCCCTGAAAAAAGGGTTTACCCAGTGGCGTTGCCAGGATGGGATTTTTTGGGGGGCCTAGGTAACAAGTGAGGGGCCTGGTACCTCCGAAGGTCAGGCACGGCAAGACTATCTAAGCGGAGCGCCACCATCGGTTGGCGCGGAGCGTACAAGAAAATTTTGGGATTTAAAACCCCTCCAGATGGCCGGAAAAGGCACTTCCCGGGTGTTTTAAACTGGATGTACCCAGCCTTGAATTACGAATCTCATGTCTGCGACTTCTCAAATTATGAGAATGAAAAATCAATCTATGAAAAATGGTAATACATACACTTTTTAGGACCCCAAAACTGGGCACATCGGATCTGTGGCCTGGTGGATGAGACTAAAGGGAACCGGTATCTCCCTTTTCCTTGAGAAAAATAGTAAACTTCAGAAAGACGTAGATCGCAAATGCGGCAATATTTGAATCTAAGCGGAGCGCCACCATCGGCTGGCGCGGAGCGAACAAGAAAATTTTGGGATTTAAAACCCCTCCAGATGGCCGGAAACGGCACCTCCCGAGTGTTTTAAACTGGATGTACCCAGCCGCAAATGACGGCAATATTTGAATGGATATCAGCTTACCTAAGGCAGTACCTTACCCTTTAACAGGAAAACCAAAAGTAGTTGTGAACCCCTCTGAGAAACTTTCTTTGCGTTAGATTTCCTAGATGCAAAATGATGCTATGTTTGGAAAAACTTTAAACTGATCATAGGCCTAAGTTTTAGGATTTTCCCTTTTTGGGGAGCATGAAAAATATCAAAATGTTTTTAGTTTTTGTAGAGATTTTTACAAGAGACATACATACTACCAAAGAAACAATGTGCAAAATGGTTCAGTATTTGTCCATCGGTACATTACGTAGTCAAACTTAAAATACTACGAATAAATCTCTCAAAATAATTGAACCGCAAAGCAGAAGTATGGATCATGTGGGAAACACATGAAATCAGGACCTTGTGGACATTTTACAAATCCCCCGGACGCCAGTGCCAACTAGTAAAAAAGAGGGCTTGTCGAAAAAGTCGTCCTACAGTGGCACTTGTCATGGGCAGGAGTGAGGCGCGACATAGTTTTTAAGGATGGAAGGGAAGAGTTATCCGAAGGCAGTACCTTACCCTTGCCTGCTTACGACATATTTTGTGTGCAATAAAGTATGGGAATGGTCGTGTAGGAGTGTTCTCCAGTGTACGATTGCCTTATTTTCAGTAAATCAATCAGCCAACCGAAAGGCAGAAAGGGTCTTAACCTAACAAAGTCACAATAAAATTTGCCGTCGAGACTTTTGTTTCATCTTCTAAGTGAAATGCAATAAACGACAGTCATGCAGATCACAAACGGTATGTAGTTTAGTGAAAGCAGGAGTTTTGAAGTTATTACTTGATTACATACGTGCACACAAAATGTGTTTTACACACATTCATCCATGTTTTTTTTTTAAATTTTACACATTTTATATATTTACTGTTTTAAAGGAAATACTTCAAAGTTTATTTCCGTTAAAACATTTTATTTTTTCAATTATTTTATTAGGACGCAAACAATCTGGGGGCCTAGCCCCCCCCAGGCCCCCCGTGGCTACGCCACTGGGTTTAACCCCCCCCCCCCCCCCGCTGCTTGGCTACTTTACTTACATGCCCGAGAAATGCCATTTCCGACTGTCTGAGGGGTCGCGATTTTTCAAAATTTTCTTCAACTGAAGTTGGAGTTGCGCTAAGATAGTCTTTTGAGCAAGACTTCATATTTCAGGGAGGGAAGCATTGGTCTACCATACTCAAATGCTCTCTTATACACCTATCATCAGTGGGGCGACTTTTGATTTGGATGGGCTAATCACCAAAGCGGCCCAATTGAATATGTTCAAAAATATAATAGCAATGCAAGGCGCCTCAAATGCCTATGATTGAAAAGGGGCCTTAAGTCCCCTCCAGCCCCTTCCTTGTCTCCGCGGTCCGTGCGTACATTCTAAAGCTAGCATAGGGGTAACGGCTCGAGGCTGCGCTTAATGAATAAGAGACTGAATCCTGTGCTACCATACTGAGAGACCCACATTCAGTCAGTCACAGTCACATTAGTTCAGCCTCACTAAAATTCTGTTGAGGATGTTCCTACTTGCTAGTTCCAGAATGTGAGGCAGAATGTAAGCTCCAATGTGAGACTCGTGTTAGGAACTCTGGAAATGTGTAGACTGAATATTGGCTAAGATCATGTGTAGTATCTGTTCTCTTCATCCAGTCTAGAATGGAGCCATACATGACGAACCAATGATGTAAATGGTCTGAGGGCCGTGAGGTTGGTCACGTATTTTCCTTCAGTGGACGTAATAGCTTCTCTGGGAAGCAGTGAAAGTTTTGGTTTCGCCGAACGGCTCTTTGCCAGAGGGTCGACAGGACTTTGTAAAAAAAAATTCTCTTAATTGAAAACTCCGCCAGTGGCGTAACCAGACCTGACTGTCCGGGAGGGTGGGGGTGGGGGGCAATAGCATAGAGGTTTCCCGATTTTGAAGTAGTTGACCTGTGTTAGTTTGAGGGTGTTTAGGGCTTTAAGGAAAGTGTTGGGGGGGGGGACAATTTTGGAACTCACCCTAACCCATTGACCAAAAGGTACATTTTTGTGCTAAATTTTTTTGCTTTTTCTACGAGCGAGAAACAACTTTTTTTAAATAAATCTGATTTTTTAAATTTGTTTTTTTTCCACTACTGTACAAGGTACGTACCGAAAATTTGGATCCTTTTACACATTTGTAAATATGGAGATTGTATTGGAGAAAATAGATTATAAATAGATTTAGGGTTTCCTGTAAGGAAATTTGCATATTTGGGGGACTATCGAAGAATCTGCGTTTCCTATAAGCATAAATCTGAAATAGCATGTCGACTGAAGATCGTGTTATCTAAGTAATGCGGATTAAGGCTTCTCGGCGACATTAAAATACTCTCGAAACTTTGTTGCCTTTTTAGACAAAAATGAAAGCCTATATTGAAGAAAATTTTAGGGAAACGGCACTGTAGCGGCTAGGACAAATTATCCACTGACTGCTTTAGGAGTGATCACTTACAGCTTTAAGGCTTGCAAGTTAAGGCGCGCGAAGCGCGCGGAAAATTTTGCCTTTTTTAAAACTAATAATTTCAAATATGGAACTTTAATTAGGAAGAATTCGGAATTTTATGAAGGAAAACCTGGGAAAACCACACTGTATTTGGTGCCTCAAATGGCAAATTTTGAAAAATCGCGACCCCTCAAACAGCCGGAAATGGCATGTCTCGGGCTTGTAATTAAGTAGTAGCTAAGTTTTCCGATTCTTGTTGCAAGTGTGAACACCACTGTATCAGGGATATATTCCGGCACACAAAGCACACCAAAATTTCTGCTTTTTTGAAACAATAATATGTTGATATGGAACTTTTATTGCAGAAAGCCTTAAAGGGCCAATCCTCTCACCCCAAACTACACTTCTTGTAGGGGGGTACAGAAACTCTCTATTGGCCTAGCTTTTTGATTGACTGTTAATTCAAACAATGCAGACTACCGAAGCTTATATTACACAGTATGAACTGTACTGAGAGCAGTGACGTAGCTAGGATTTTTTCCAGGGGGGGGGGGCAAAGGTATGAAATTTCCCCCAAATTTTTCCCGGTCAATGTGTATGTATTTCATACAAAAAATGCAAATTTACAAGTATAACAACATTAC
This sequence comes from Holothuria scabra, assembly GCA_037179385.1. NCBI lineage: Eukaryota > Metazoa > Echinodermata > Holothuroidea > Aspidochirotida > Holothuriidae > Holothuria > Holothuria scabra. Next base: position 1,970,416 of record CM074188.1, read on the forward strand.
CATGTCATTGTGTAATATTACCGACATTTTCAATATTTGTATGTACTAACGCAGAGGCGTACCCAGGATTTCTCTGAAGGAGGGGGGGGGGGCATGCAGTATGATCTAAGTGGAGGGGTGTCCGGAAATTTTTTGACGTTTTCAAGGCGCCTAGATGCAAAATGGGCAAGATTTTCGACTTTGACAGGAACAGTGTAAAAAGTTGAATCGTGGTGGTTCATGAGGATAAAATTGAAACTTTTATGTCTTTACATGCATTCTTATGACATTTATGCTACCTTACGAAGTAAAACTTGTCATTAAATTTGTACACTTTTAGGAATCAAAATAAAAGAGCATTGATCGGTATAGGATTTGAGGTATTTCTTGGCAACAAAACGTTATTTTGTCATAAAGATTATCTAAGCGGAGTGCCACCATTGGTTGGCGCGGAGCGTAGGGAAAATTTCGAAAAATCAGACCCCTCAGATGGCCGGAAATGACATTTTCCAGACTTACATGAAGAGTCTGCCCAGTCACTATCTTCTTTTGTCGTTTGCAAATAAAATCCTTCCTTCAAAGTATGTTCGGAAACTGCAAAGTGATCAGAGAGTTAAGGGGTAATCTGACCCAAAATGTAATTTTGCCCAAAAGACTGAGCGAAACGCCACCATTATTTGTCGCGCGTAAAAAAAATTCGAAAAACCAGACCTCTCAGATGGTCAAAAATAGCGTATTCATGCTTGTAAAGAGAATCTAAACATGTAGTCTTTATTTTTATAGATGCCACCAGTGGGAAACAGAGTCTACCTTTTAAAGTGAATTGGAATTTGACAGAATTTGCCTATTTGTAGGAGTTAAAAAATTGGCATCACTGAGAGGCGTACTTGCAGAGACAATCCTTCTCCTTTGAAAATTTTTAAAAAATTGGGTGTCCTTATATGCAACCTGGTGCCACATATGCTATCTTTTGAAGTAAAATCTGTGTTACTAAAGTTTAACTACTTATTTTTAAGAACAAAGAAAAAGTGGCATCTGTGAGGGGGCATGGCCCAATGACCCCCTCCTTCGTACGCCACTAAAAGGAGGCCTACTAGTGGCTCGATCACACAGGATATCCTGTTAGAACAGCAGTGTGTGAAGTGAAGAAGGCTACAAGGTACTCATGGGCCCGTTTATTTTACACCCCAAGTGAGCAGAAAGCTTTTTTCCCAAACTAGCCTGTAAGCCTCCAAGGATAAGGCTAAGTAACAAAATCTTAGTATGCCAATGGATCACGTTCATTCTAATTTCTAGACGAACTTTGAGTTTATCGTTGGCCATGGATTGTTTCAGCCCCATCCATCGTTATGTACACAGAGTAAAATCGGTATAGCTACTACGAGCTTGCAGGACAATATAATAAACTCGGGGGGTCTACGTTAGTGACTGGTCAGTTTTCACATCCTTTTACTGAATTCCTAAAGTGTTCAACGCAGAGACTGTGTGCAAGGGGATAAGTTCGGGTTAACAGCCTTTCAGTGTTAGTTGTACTGTATCAGCTGTTGTTAAATTCCTGAATAACAAACTTCATGTTCACTAAAATGCTCTGATCAAAAAAAACCGCACGTATACAAGAGAACAGTCAATCTGCTACGCGGCGAGGACATTTCTGTGGAATGCGAGTAGGGCCGATCATGCGACACTGACGAAATCTCAAATCTGGGTAAATTTGTTGCATGAAAATAAGAATTATGTATGAGAAATGTCTCAGAAATTTTTGTTCTAACAAAAATTTTGAGAAATTTTTGTAAGAAAATTCATCAGATTTCCCCAATTTCATCAAATTTCCCCAAATTATTTTCGGGGGGGGGGGGGCAATTTTCCCCCTACCCCCCCCCCCCCCAGTAGCTACGCCACTGACTGAGAGTGATTTGATTAGGCCTATACACATAGAGCTTTTCTATACTCACCCTGAAGCAATAAACGGAGATGACGGTGACTGGATAAGGATGAATTTCAGACAATTGTGGGAGGGGCTTAAGTAAGAAGGTTAGGAGAATTGGTACTGTTTGGGGTGAGAGAACTGGGCGATTAAGTTTAAAGGGTTGGGGGATTCCTGTAGAATCTGCTCTTCCTTCAAATATTAGTGGCAAATCTGAGAATGATTGCTTTTCTAAAGTCCTCCTGACTGTCTGGCAAAGAGCAAGAGAGGAAAGTCTTTCCTCCGATAAAGTGGACCTCAGGTATTATTATTTTGTTAACTTTAGGCGACTAAATGATGTTCATGTATTTTTCTAAATGAATGTTCACATATTGACCAAAACAGTTGCTTTTCGGCCTTGTACGGTGGTTCACTGAGTTTTGCATGGACAAGTTTGATTTTTGGTTTCGATGAAAGAGAAACCTATGCATTCACGATGGTGTGTGGGTGTATGTATGTGTGTATGTGTGTGTATGTGTGGATGTATGTGTGTGTGTAGTTTGTGACACTTTGCTCGTTAACACGATATCTCAAGACAGGAATGTCTGACAGTTTTCAAACTTGGTACATAGATGCGCCATATTGAGAGGAAGAACCCTATTGTGTTTGGCAGAGGTCAAAGGTCATCTGAGGTCACCAGGGGTCAAAGTCTGAAAATCTCGTCAACACGATATCTCAAGATAGGAAGTTTGAGTAGATTTCATATTTGGTGTGTTGATGGGTTATAGTCAGGAGATGGTCCCTATCGTTTTCCGCGGAGGTCAAAGGTCATGTTGGGTCACCGGGGGTCAAAGTCTGAAAATCTTGTTAACACGATATCTCAAGATAGGAAGCTTGGAGAGATATCATATTTTGTATGTTGATGCGTTATAGTCAGGAGATGGTCCCTCTTGTTTTTTGCGGAGGTCAAAGGTCATCTGGGGTCACTGAGGGTCAAAGTCTGAAAATCTCGTTAACACGATATCTCAAGATAGGAAGCTTGGAGAGATTCCATATTTGGAATGTTGATGCGTTATGGTCAGGAGATGGTCCCTATAGTTTTTTGTGGAGGTCAGAGGTCATCTGGGGTCACCAGTGGTCAAAGTCTGAAAATCTTGTTAAAGGGGTGTCTGTCCATCTATGTATTGCTTTTGTGGAGGTCAGAAGGGCATCTGGAATAACAAAATTATTTTTTGAACATGCTAGTATAACATATGAGTGAGAAGATAATGGTGCATGATGACAAATTTGAAACAGTACATTTATATATCAACGAAACCTCAGTGCATTTTTGCATTCTGGTATATGAGGTAACGTGCAATGACTAATGTGGTTATGGCGGAACAAAGTACGATTATTGAAGTGGCAAAGAGTATTGATGATTTCTTTGAAACCCCTATAGCTACACTATGGTAAGATATCTAGAATAAAGTAAGGGCGCTTTTTAAATGAGACTTAACTGGTAAATATGTAGCCAAGTGCTCAGTAAAATTGAGGGAATCAAGGAGTATTTTTTGTACAATTTTTCAACGATACAGACTAAAAGGGGATTTGGGAGATTAAAGCTGAAGGATCCCATGTATGAACGACTGAACAAATCAAGCGGCCTGATATGAGACCATCATCAGTAACTTGACTACTAGTACTTGGAACGCCTTCATCTCATTAGCTGAGCTATTGCAACATTGGTCCGCTTCTTGGTATAAAGCCTACAACTTCTCATAGACAGAGCACACTAGTGCACGGAAGATTGTCGCTACCGACGTACCATGCATTGTGCCATAGTCGGATAGATTATTTATGGATTGTCCATAAGATTAAAGAAGCTAGCTAGCCTATAGCTGGCGGATTGCCAGTTGTGCAAGGAAGCCGATACGTATATCGATAGCCTAACGTTAGTCCTAAACATGACACAAGGAATTTCTATCAAAGTGGCCGGAAAGGTGGGGAGGATCCGTTTAGAGGGAACCAACCTTGACAGCAAAGTTTCAGACATCAGACAACGGGTTCAAACAATCACTGGGGAACAGGAATCCTTAAGTAAAATAAGTGAGCTGTTACTATTATTATTACTTTGGCCTACGTTATTACTAACGTTAGGCCCTAGGCTATATGGTTACGTTAAGTTAGGCCTAAGCTTACGTGAAGTATTGAAAACCACACAGTAACACACACGATGCAGTGATGCACACCACAAACCTTATCAAAAATGATGGGAAAAGGCAAGCAAAACAAGCAATTAAACGTCAACTTTGAGGCAGGGAGTGGAGTTTGTCCTATGTTACTACATACTGGCCTAGGCTACTTGCTAGGCCTAGAACCTTTTTTTTTTTCGCCCGGTGGAAAACGGCCTTTCCTGTGAGTGTGGTACAGGACATCTAACAGAACACTGTCAGTTACTGATGTTGGAACCAACTTCCTCATTGGTAGGGGCTAGCTAGGCAAGCTGTAAAAAGTTAAAAGCTTAACTAGCCTAATCAGTACGACATACCCATGTAAACGTGTGACGCCATTGTTTCGAATATACGAATATTTTTTTGCATGACCCTTCACAGGCTCTGTAATACATGTAGCCTAAGTGTGTCTTCGTAACACTGAATAATATTGTGGTCCTATACCGCCATGAAAGAAAACAGTATTATTTCAAATATACAAAATAATTATTTCGAATATATGAAAATAATATAAGGGCCTAGGCCCTATACAAAGAAATATTTCGAAAATACGAAATAATTTTTTTTCTTGCATGTGCCTTTAAGGGCTCTGTACTTAGGTCCAGTTGCTTCACGGTGTAAATTTGTGAAAGGACTTTGTGTGAAAGTTTCTCTCGCATGCACAGTTAACATAATGGAGAAGTTAGAAATTGTAGAAGCAACATTTAGGCCTATGTCTAATAATGCAATGCTAAGATTCTAGTTGTTTGCTTTTAACGAATTTCTCACTGGCTGCTATGTGTTATCATACCCCAAGTCAGGGTTTTCCCTGGGTGTTTTGAATGTCGCGGCCCGCGACATTCAAGCTTCAAAACCAAGGAGGCCGCAACGTTCATAAAACGGCCTCGATGTTCAAAATTGCAGCCAGCTAGCCTCCATAATTTTTCTTCTTTCTGTCAACGACTGCTTTTGTTGTTAATACAATAACCGACAAAATCATCGACTTATTTGTAAAACTGCAACTAACTTTTTTAATTTCCATGCACATACCACTGCATGCGAGTCGGAGCTCTGTATGTATATCCCATAGGGCCTACTATTGAACGAATAACAACGCAGTATTATTATAATTAACTAGCCTGCACTTGCCGTCGTAGGCTTGTATCAGGAAAATATTTTGCTCACTCCTGAGCACAGCAGCTATGTGGCATAACACGACTTGCATGACCAAAACACATACGCCCGCCTTTGGCAGGTTAGAGGCGGGGCTAATGTCTCAGATTTGCGAAATTATCAATCAAACGAACGAACCATGTCATTGTATCTTCACGTTCACGATGTAATCCCACATATTTCCTGTTACTTCGTTCTTAAAACTTACGACACGATTGTTTTGCCCGGCTACAACCAAAGTTTGGGAAATTCGATCGTAGCAAAAATGCAAATGGGAGTATTAGAATTCTATGCGAAGACCGTTGGTTTCTACATGTTTTTCCTACACAGTAAAACTGCATTGACGATGTCACAAGTGTGATTGGCTGATTAGACGCAATAATGAACCAATCACGATGTTTAGAGGTAACTTAAAATAAGTGCGATGGACCTTATGTGTATGATGTCATAGAACCCTTGTTTTCCCACCATGTTTTCATGAAAAGATCGGGACACACACAATCTGTGATTGCTTGCAGCCACGTGCTCCATTGCTTTTATAAATTCTGGCACTCACTTGATCATTACTCCCGATTATTTGCAAACTGAAAAAGGGGTTAAAATATGCTTGAAACTTGCCCTTAGTTTCGTTAAATTCCTGTAAACTCAATCCTTTAACTTCCCGCCAAAACTGGTTGCATTGATAATCACAAACGTAAAATTTTTACCCCTGCCATGGAAGTGATCGTTTGATATTTTCCGCTATAACCCTGTAGTATTACATGGAATTAGATTTAGAATTCAATGTCTTTTCCTAGCTTATCGCAAAAAGCGCCGCGTAAGTTGCTGTACAAACTGTTCTGTTTTATCCCAAAGCTTAGCATACATGTCTGTGGACGTTTTGTACACGTAGCTCCTAGAATCTTGTGAAGTCCGGTGATTATTATCTTGCATAAATTAAGTAATTCCCAGCATTCCTTCCATAATGTTATTTACAGTAGGACTTGTGCAATGTTGTCATGCAACGTCATTGCAAACAAAAACCGTGATGCACGTGGTCTCGTGAAGCAAAATTCTTGGCACACGCATGCAGTAGACTTCCGTGCGTGTCCGTTTTTTCTGCCAAACAAGGCATCATGTTTTGCTTGGTGACATCATATGCATACGACCCATTTCAAAATTTAAATTGGTCCCTGCATCGTGATTGGTTCAATTGCATTGATTCTAGCCAGCCAATCACAATTCGCGCCTTCGCCTATGTGATTTAGTGTGTGAAAATACTCCGTCTCGAGACAAGTTTTCCCATTGAGTTTGTGTTATGACGATCGCACTGCCAATGCTTATATAGCCGGCTAGCGAAGCAGGGCGAGCCCCGTGCCAAATTCACCATGAAACTGCATCACAAATCTCTGCGTACGTGGATTTTTCGGGGATCTGACCTACGTGCATTTCAGTTGCAGATTCTTTTTAAACAAAACGTAAGTTTTGGACAAGAACTGCTTAAAATTTCCGGGGATGTTTATACCCGAATGGAACCATAAGATACGTTAATCAGGTGCAATTGTTGGCTGCCCAGAACTGCTAAGATTCTACTTCTAAGATTATCATGAATGGTTGCTCTACATGGGGTTCGTATTAAAGCAGGAGAGTCGCTTCAGTATATTATAGCAACTACAGTCGGCCAGTGCAGAAAAGGAATGCAATAGTTCCGAAATGATTGGGGGATGAAAAATAGAATGAGCATGATGTTGGCCTAAGAACTAAATTATTAAAGCCTGGGGCATGTGACATCGACAGCAAACAAATCTATCGCATTAACAGTTGATTTACATCTCCACTTTTGAAGTGAAAATATATTACGCCTACAAAAATGATATCCCGTTCGTGAAACGAACGGAAATTTTCCCAATATTTTCTATCCTGAACTGGTAATATTGCAAGCCGGCCCAACCACGTAAATTTTGGTGAGCAACGGACGCGAAATAACGGCTAACCGGGGGTAAAAATCTTCTGGTGCCAGCGCTTAATAAAGGCCATGCCGATGAACCAAAACTTTTGAAGCAGAAATTACGGTGACATGGAAGCCAATGTGACCGCTATCAGTAGATCAAAATTTGTACGAATGTGAGTATCGGTGCTAATATTTTTGCGTCAACTTACAAAAATTGTGTGGACTAATTTCAAGTAATTTGGCTCAAAAATGTCACCTTTTTGCGTCTAGGGACTTGCATATGTCACAAAATTTCCAAAAGGGGAGGGGGACACCCCCTCCCCTTATACCCCTCCCCCAGGCCAGCGATCCACCAATGGACGCATCAGATGCGCAACGTTCAAATCTAAATCAAAGGAAAACCCTGCAAGCGAATTCAATTAACCGATGCACGTAAACAATTTTAAATTCACAATTAGAAGCATTTTCTGATTAGTAGCAGTGGTTTGAAGATTTCACAAAATGTCAAAAGAAAGCAAGTTCCTTGTTCTATTGTGGTAAGAACTAGTTCTGCAAAATTAACGTGACACAGCAATTTCGGAAGTATTGAAATATTTGGCTGATATTTGTGACTGGAATAATGCAAAATGATTATCAAGTGAACGTTCCCCATCAAATGGTTTTCATGTTAAATTTCAGTATTATTTCATTCAATTTCAGTATTTATTAAGGTAGCATATCCCCATTAATTTCCCCATTGACTTACACACTAAATCCAAAAAGTAAACGGGCCTCTAAAAGCTTGTCAAAGTTTTCGCCAGGGTCAAGCTACCCCTCATATGAAAGCTGACAAGTTGGCCATTCGTGGCACTTTCAATTTACCATATCATGACCGTGAAGATTGTTTGCTATTTCACCTCAAAGTTCAAACCACCTTTTCCGAGCCTTGTTTTTCACTAAAATCTGGGTATGCCTCCGCCAGCTTCTAAGGCCCATAATTTCCACAAAATTGCTTCAATTAAGCCCATTTTTTCACCAATGGTACTTCATTTGATATACTCTCAAAAGAAACTTACAGAAAACCCCAGCTCATTCCATAACATATCAAAAAAGTGCTCCTTTTAGGGACTCTATGTGAGAGCGAACAAATGGACACATTAATACACCTTGTAATTGGGATATGCTCCCTTAGAGAACTGAAGTTTTTCACCTTGCAGTTGAGTTATGGTCTCTAGGATACTGTAGCCTACTTTGGTACCTATGGTTGGTGATACGTACGGTTTGGTATGCATGGGCGGCAATCTCAGTGGACAGGGCAATCCCAATGGACGGGAGAACATGTTTCCCCAACATTTCAGAAATCCCTCGTTGACTTTGAGTTTTTTGAAATTAAACATTTCAGAAATCCCTCATTGACTTTGAGTTTTTGAAATTAAAGACAGTATTTTTTATTTTGGAAAAAGAAGTAAAGTTCCACCCAAAATTGAGTGCAAATCGCCACCCTTGATGTTATGAATAAAGTGTCAGCAATAGCTTATTTTTGACGCTTTATTTGGTCATCAAACAGGCTCATAAACATTATTTTGATCAGGGAAAATGTCAAAGTATAGCATGGGGAGAAAAAAGTGAAACTCTTGGGGTCGCAGGGATTTTGCGGAATATGAGACCAGGGAATAAAAAGGCCTATACCCCCAAAGTTTTGTTCATCATCAAAAACTTTTCCCTGCTCATGAGACATTGTCTTGGAATGTAGAATGGGCATGGATGAGGGTGTTATGGGTGCTCTGAAAACCATGTTTAGTGCTGTTAGTATAAAACAATGAGATACAATTGCTTACAGTATTTGTTTAGCGTGCAAAAATTTACTTTTATACTCGATGTTAAAAAAATGACATGTATGAGACATGATTGCATAAAAAGAATTTTGTACTGTAATTTTTTACTTTGTCTGAAATTTGATAGTGCATGTTAACATGTGACAGCAGCAAAGACTAGAAAGAGTGTAGGCCTAATTTATTTGTAAAATTGAAAACAGCTCAAGACGATGTTAAAACAAATGGTAAAATGAAAGAAAGCAAGGAAAAACAAAAAACGTGGTCCATAAAGAAAAGAGTTGACTGGGTGAGGACTCACTGAGGACGCATGGACTTCACTTGAAAGTGTATCAAAACTGCTGAATTTTCAGGATCTGGAAAGAATTTTTACACCAGTTATCTTATTTCTTAAATTTTAAGACACACAAAATTAAATGTGCATGGATGTATTTAAGATAATCCTGAAATTTGGCCCGAGAAAGTAGACTTCAAAACATGGAAGTGCTACAAGGCCATCCATTATTTTATAGTCTTGTCAGGTTCTGGTTGAATACTACAACACTTGACTGTGGAATGGCTAGGGGCCCATTTAAATTAAATCAGATAACTATGTTGGAATCACCTCAAGGATGTCAAGTTCAGTTTATGAATTTGATTCCTAAAAGTTGCAATAGAAGGGGAACCCCTAATGGTTGAAGATAATTCCACCCCAGCCACTGCCCTTGGAATAGGAAAAAACCTACAGCAGTCCTTTTTACAGCAGAAGTTGATTCAACCAGATTCTGGTTTTCTAGTTTCTAGTTTCTCACTTTGAGAAGTGACATCTTTCTGATTTGTTTGGTCCAGATCTAGTATACTGTGGAAGACTTCTGAAAGATGAAGCAACTCTGAAGGAATGTGGTGTGAAGCCTGGAAGCACTATCCATGTCTTGAAGAAAAAGGAGGCAGAGGAGGAACCAAAACTGGGTAATGAGTGAATATTCATGAAACTGTAACCAAGACTAGCAGTTAAAACTGAGGGATTTAGGCCTCTGCTGTTTCAAACATTGCAGAGTCCACTGAAACATATTTTCTATGAGAGTGGAATGTAGTGGTCTACACAGTTCATGTTGTGGTGAGCTACTGTAGCAAGCAAATTGTCAATCCTCAAACATGTTTATTGTAAACCTGCTAAGAGCAAATTTGTGTGCGTGTGTTTTTAAAGACTCTATAACTTCATTCATGATGTTAACTAAAAGATGTGAGTTTTGCTAATTTATTTATCCAGGAAGTTTTACAGAAGTGGTTACGGCTACTACAGCCTTTTAGGCGTTGCAGCAATGTTCCTCAGATCTGATCAGCCTGATCTATCCATTGTCACACTGAAGCTCATACAGGAAGGTCTCAATATTTTTTTGTCCTGTTCTCCTTTCATTTTTCAGATCCCATGGATGAGACTGATATTCGGCAGTTAATGACAGCTCTCCATGCCGCTCTCCTGAATCCTAGCCATAGGCAGGCAGTGAGTGTATTAAATACTACGGTGTAGTTAATATGGTGGTAGGTTACAAACTTACATGGAAGTTGGGTAGACACAGTTTTCTCTGCTGGATAAGAAGTGCATTGATTTTTCCCAATATTGTTTATTGTATATTAATTCCATTTCATGAACTATTTGTCCCCCACCATTTCATGTACCCTGTAGATATTAACCCTCAAACAGCAGGATCATAAAGCCTCTTTAATAAGTTCACTTGTTTGTTTAGTAGGATTTTTTAGAGACAAAATTGAAATGACTTCAAAAATTGCAAAAAAATTTTCTTCTTTTATAGGATGTTGCAATTGCATCTCAATAACATGTAGTATTTAGAAGATACTAACCTTCAAAGTAATACAGCTTTTTCATGAGATTTAGTGCATTATGGGTAATCTGTGATGTCATTGTGGCACATTTAACATTGCTTTAAATCTTTTTAAAATTTTGATATAGCTGCAAGGAATACTGGATGAGGCAACATGTTTGTTGTACCTACTGTACAGTACATATGGTGTAGCGTAATGCTACATCTGTAGGAAATAATATTCAAACATTCCGACAGCGTCAAATTTTACAAAGCAGTGTTGTAACAAGTCATGACTCGAGTCACTTTCTCTCAAAATGGTAGTGACTCGATAGAATTTTTAAAGTGACATATCTTGAATTAGAGAAAAGGATATTGGAACAGGATTTGGAGGGCATGTCTGGAATATTTCTATCTTTTTTTCTCTTGGGTCTTTCTTACAAGACCCAAGTGAAGAATCACCAGAATATGCCTTTAATATGTACTGTAAAGTAGAAACAATTTATGATTTGTCAAATTTTTTACTCTTTTCACAGGTTCACAAGATTTTGACCAGTGCAGAGACCATTGATAATATTATTGCGGCTACTCCAGGAATGTCAGCTGACCATGTAGCTGTTTGTGAGTATTTAGTTGTTCAAAGCCCACATTTGAAATAATCAGTATCAAATATCATAATTGTGATACAATTTTTTTCATGGGATCCAATTTCCCAAAATGTAGCAGCATAAAGGTGGATGCTCTGTGTTAACCATATATTTGACAACATAGCTTAAGTCTAAACATTACAAAATACAGGTTTCAGAACATGAAAGATGAATTCATCTAAATGATTTTACTCTATCGCAAATGCACATCCCTGAGCTGAAATATAGAATGCTGAAGTAGTATGATTGTAATGCAAAAAGAATGGCAAAAACTGTAAGGAAGACTATTTCAAATCTCACTGGTTAATAGACCCTTTTCCAAATAGCAATTACAAAGGATTATGGGGTATGGTTTTGGTATGCATCATTTTTCCCAATGAAATTTCACTGTACAGTTAAAGTAATACACACTTACATTCTGTCCCACAATCCTCTAGCATAAGCAATGGAGAAGGGAAAACAAGCCAGTGAGCCACAAGTGGAAAAAAGGCCACGGCCAGCTCAACTTGAACCAGTTGGTTGGTAACTGGGCTATAAAGCTCTATCTAACTAACTTAAACCCACAAGCCTCTGTAATAGCTATTTTGAGAAGAGTTTCTTTTGATTCTGATCTGAAAGCAAACTGAAAATTGGATTCTGATTATACTCTGTAAATTTTAACATCATTTAGATGGCAACTACAAACATAACACTTATAATGTATTTCTGAAACAAAACTTTTAGCATTTTTCCCCATTTGAAAGATGCTTCATGGTTTTTATTTTTATTAATTTAAATTTTTTTCCTAGCCATGTTGAGAGATCCACAGCTTTTGGTGCAAGTAGCAGACCCTGAAAATGTCAGAAGGTAAGGACAAAATTTGACTGGACACCGAGAATCTTGAATTAGCATTACAACCACTTGCCTCATGAAGAGTACAAAAAACAATATGTATGTTAAGGTTTCCCTCAGAGTTCTGAGATAAACATGCACTCTATTTCAATTGTCCTTAGGTTATGGAATGGGGAATGGAGTGTGGAAAACAAGCCAGTGAGCCACAACTGAAAAAAAGGCTGTGGTGGGCTTGACTTGAACCAATAGATTGGAAACTGGGCCATAAAACTCAATCTCTTTAACTAACCTTAGGTTATTGCTGGTAACAGACACATGTATGTAAGTTGGGTCTCAGTGAATTAATTCAATATTCTTTACATAAATTAACAAACAGGAATTATGAATAGTTACCTGTTACCATGTAAAGCAAAGTCTGTTAGTAGTCATTCCTTCATAATTATGGGACAAATTTTAAATGGTATCCCGAAATGGAAGTATTTATTCAGACAATATCTACAGTTTTGGTCACCATCATGCATCCCTTTTGTTTCAGCATTGTACGTGAACACCCTGCTATTGGCCATGCAGTCATGAATATTGCCGCATCGGTGAATGAAGAAGCTGCCCACAGTGCTAGAAGTGGCAGTGTACTCGGACAAGATCCTGCTTTTGGTAACTGATGTTCCTTTTTGCCTTGTATTTATTGTTCATGTGCCATTTCATGTTTCTCTCCTTTTGATAGGTAATCAAATAATAGAGTATAGGGCAACATTACAGTCAGTCATTTGTCAACCCAACCTACCATTTCACCAGTGGTTTAAATTCCCAGTTAGCATAGCTGGTATATTGTCAAAAAATACATATTACACAGTGTTTACTGAGTGTTGTGATTACAATTTGCCCCTTTTATGCACACCATGGTTTGTCCTTGAACAATTATTTGGATTATGTCTGGATAAGAAGGAATTTTAGGGAGGAGCTAGAAGGAAGCAGGTTAGGTGAACTGTAACTATTTGGGATGGTGAATAACTGCCTTTTAAACCAAGTTCATGATTAATGTGAGGATTTTACTCTGACAATAGTATTTGTATTAACTTTTTCAACTGTAGTATGAAGTTAAAACTAAGGTTTCAGATTTAATTTCTTTTTTTCAGGAATGTTTCCAGAACTGGCTGGTGATGATGATATGGATACCTCAGAGGTATGTAAGGGGAGATTTATCTATCTAATTGGGCAGTATGGGCTGTTGGGTACAGAAAGTACAAAGGGCCTTGGCAATAACTGCCAGCTTGGTAAATGACTCTGCCCTCAGGCGCCTGATCAAATCTTCTAAGCTCTTATGTTTGTTTAACTAAGTACAATCATCTAACAGGGAATAAACTCTGAAAAAGGTGTGAATGTTTGTAATGTAGTTTAAAGGTTTAGAAACATTGTAAACTTGATGATGCAAAAATTTTCCAAGTTTATGGGAATGGCAGAGTTGTGGAATTTTACTGAAAATGGGACTTTAAAGCAAGTGTAAAGATTTAGAGTGGCTCCAAATACCATCACCATTTTCTGCAGGACAACCTTGTTCTGGATGAAATTCATTTTAAGGAAATGCACACTTTTTTGCACTTATTTTCAAAGTTCTATACTGTTTTGTACATGATTATTCATCTGTCCCCTACTGAGCAGTAGAGACTTGTTTTTTTTTTTTGCTTTGTTTTGGCTTTTGAAAGACAATTGGTTCTCCACATTACATGCTACAAGCAGTATTATCTGCTGATTTTTGACCCGTTGTGGTTAAAAGTAATGGCTATCTATGAGAACAGGTTGTGTTCCCTCTGAAAATTTTTTTCACAAATAGGGAATCTAATTGTGGCTTTTAGGGGGCAAAGTGCATTTCTGATCATCATTACTGAATATGCCCACTAAATTTATTGGTGTTGGCCCAGTTTTAAGGTTTTGAATTGATAATTTCTGTCCATGTGGTCAGGTTTTTGTCTGGATACTGAGCACCCTCATATTTTGTCAGGGTGCAGCATCCTAACTAAACAGCCAGTGGAGAACACTGTGCAAGTGTTTCAAATAGGGAAATATTTTTTACTGTTTTACTGTATTGGAATGTGCTTTTTTTCAGTCTGGGGCATGTTTCATAAAGGTACAATATTGGTCTTAAGTTTGATCTGTTATGTAACCATACTATTGAAATAACACTCAAGACCATTCTAAGCCTTTTACATGAAAAGGGCTCACATCTTTCATCGTATGTTTTTTTTTGTAAATTTTACAATGACTAACTATGCACCCAAAACTTGGTCATAAACTGTGGATTCTTTTCTCACATGCCCAAAAGGAACACAGATTACACAGTGTGTCACTGCAAATTATGTCTGAGCATTATAGTACTGTAAATAAATTTTGCTTTCTCCCTCAAAGGCGGGACCATCAAATACTTCAGGTCAGAGGTCACAAGGTGGCATTACAGCAGCCCAACTGAGTGCAGCTCTGACAGCGGCAGGGGTTGGCAGAGGGCCAGAAACTGGGGGAAGGAATGTACCACAGGTATGTTTTCTTGCATATCTTAGTTGTGCTACAATCATGAGCAATAGTGTCCAATTGGTTTTGTAGTTTTGGAAAGCTCTGTAGATGGCTTTAGTTTAAGAAAATTTGTCACAAACTGAAACCTATTGGTAGTGCATGTTTTAGGTTAAGGTAGAGTCAGTTGCTCTTTCTGTTTAGATTTTGGTGAAAGCTTTGCATAAAATGAAGGGTTTATCACTAAAACTGTTTATATCCTCTCATTTTCTAGATGAGAGCTTAAACAAGTGATTAGTGACTTACACGTTTGCTTGTATTTGTTCAGTTTGGAAAAAAGGGTGGTTTTTCTTATTGAGTGGGCCAGGATATATTGATGCATGACTGTATGGGCTTAAGTTAAAGATTGTGACAGAAAATGTATGGTTGCACAAAAGCATGTTATTGATAAAAACTAAAATAGCTGCTCAATACTAGGTGAAAAAATAGAAATACCATAAAATCATTTCAGAGTTACCTTTTAAGGTTGTGTACATGTTGATGAGGAGGTAAGTTATCTACTGTTAATAGAGACATTTCAGTATCAGCACAAAAAATTTTGCTCACTCTTGTTCCATCATGCACTCACTTACTGAAGTATCCATGTTTAGTCGTTTGATTGCCAAATGTAGTCAACGCATCTATCGCATTGTTTGTAGGCAACATTTCTGAGGCCGTATGAATCTCCTATATCAACTCCTGGTGGGTCCTCATCTAGTCCAGCTGCTGCAGCACAAAATTCAGCAGCATCTTCAAGTGGAGCAGGTCGAATAACCGCGGATCTTTTCCAGCAAGCTCTGGCTCAGGCTATGCAAGCCCACAGAGGAGGTTCACTTTTGGACACTGCATCAGCTAGTAACAATAGTACCTTACAGACAGATTACAGTGTAAGTTGGTTCTAACTTGCTTTTGGCGAACTAGAAATAAATGCAAGGCACAGTGGACAAGAATGGCAGCTACATTGTTGTACATTCTTTTTTTGTACCAAAGAAAATAAATTTCATCCTCTGATTGTGTACAGAGGTTGAAATTAAAGTTTGACTGAGTTCAACTGGTAGTATTAAAACTTCCGATGTTAGAAAATAATCATTTAATTTGTTACAGTGCTTTTATGTTACACAGGGTTCCCAAACTGTCTGTAAAATGGGAAATTTCACAAATTTTTACAAGGCCTTTGAAACCCCTTGAATGTTTGGCGTTTGGTCTATGAAATTTGAAACCTCACTAAATCATTATTGGTGGACATATTTTGTATGTATCCATGCTGGGTAGACCTGTAAAATTTAAGGTCATCCTGCACAAAATTTGTTATTTTTCAGTCCTAATTATACCATTTTGGTGCTGAATTTCAGTATTTAAATTTAAATGAATGACTCCAGGTTACAACCCAGAAAACTTCTTTTGCCTGCTCATGAAAGTACACCTGTAATTTACCTGTAAATACTGTTTGATGGGTGAAATGAATGATTTTTTTGTCATTACACATAATAACAGGCATATCAAGCACGTTAAGGGCCTGTTAAATCCATTGTGAGTGCAACACTTTGGAACATACAGTAGGAATAAGGGATGAAAATTTGATCACTCTTTATTTTGATGGTTTCCAATCATGCAAAATGTTATGTCCCATCAAACTTCAGAGTTTTACAGGTAAGTTTTGGAAGTGTTCCTTTCAAATTGCTTGTTCAGAAAAGCAAACAGTGTTTCTTCAATTGCTCCCCCAAAGCAAACAATGTTTCTCCAGTCTCTTCCCCCCTCAAAAGTGGGGTGTGGGCAGTATGCATGAACCAAGTTTGGCAAGGAATTGCAATCCCAATTAATTCTGTTACTGCTTTGTCACAGTAACTACATATTATATAAAAATTGGTCTGAGTGACATACAGATGATTTATATTACTATTTGCAGAGTCAATTGCAACAACTTCGTGAGATGGGAATTACTGATGATGCCATGAGTTTGAGAGCTCTCCAGGCAACAGAAGGAAATGTTGATGCTGCTCTTCACCTTATCTTTGATGAAGACATAGGACCGACTTTAGGAGGAACATGATTGACTTTAGGAGGAACGTTATATTGAAACATTTGCATTGTCAAGAATGTGGAAACATTCACCACTACCTACTCCTGTATGTGGAGGCAAGCACTTGAGCATCATTTGGTGTAAATCTTTGGAAAATGTGTATCTGACTGGCATGATGGTAGTGGGATGAGATATCATGTTAATATTTTCAAAATAATACAGGGACAAAAGAATTTGAGACAACAAGTTCTGGAACAACTCATGAATATACTTCTTGTGTGAAGTGATTTTATTTTGAAACCTATGTCTGTGTATTAAAACACTATGTTGCAATTGGTACTAGTGGGGCAGTCTTCCTTTGACCAAGAACAATATAGTAAGCAATGGAGTTGGGAAAACAAGCCAGTGAGCTACGACTGGAAAAAAGGCTGTGGCCAGCTTGACTTTAACCTGTTTTTAAGAAACTGGGTTGTAAAACTCTAACTTACCAACAAAGAACAATGAAGTACCCTGCTACTGATGGGAATTGACTGTGAAATGTTTCCATTTCCCTATACTATATTTGAAATTCCCCTTCACTTGAAGACATATTCCAGTGGCTTTTCATACTGTAGGGTCTTGCAAGAAAGACAAAGATATTCCAGACTATGACCTCCAAACTCTGTTGCAATACCCTTGGCCTAACTTAAGCTATTTCACTTTAAAGATCGTTTATTCTTGTAAAAAAATACCTCCACTTTTTAACAAAGCTGCAGATTGCAATGTAATGTGGGTAAATTTTGTCAGATTGTTTTATTTAATTAAATGTCCTGTTTGTCTTTGAAATTTCATATTGTTGGAATTTTTGACTACCTTTTTCTGAAGATGTAGCATTACAATTCAGCATAACTTGGGTATATAGCAAACAATGATGTCTATTATTCCCAGCAGGGAGTTAAAAATTAAAAATAAATTGAATGCAGTATTAAATTAACATACCATGAAAGCCTGCAATAACATCACAGATTTCCTATAATGCACTAAATACCAAGAAGAAGTTGCATCCCTTCAAAATTACTAGTTTTCGAATGTTACATTTTATTGAGATGCAGTTTCCTCCTCCTGGAAGAGAAAATTTTCTTTGTATTTTGAAACTTGTGAATTTTGCATCTGGAAAATGCCTTTAAGTTTCATTGAAAGGGTACTGCATTTCACATTTTAGCAGAATACCCTTCCTTTCCATTCCATTACAAAATTATGAATATGACATGATTCATGATAATGATTAACACAAATTTACAGTCAATTTGAATTGTATTGTTGGTGTTGAAGATTTTTTCAGTTGATCCTTTGTCCCTGCTGTTGCTTGTCCATTACTGAACCAAAGACTGCTTCAAACATTTCCAAGTTCAAAATTCTACCAAATTTTGTTGAAAACAGGAGATACTTCCTCGTGCTATACCGTCTCAACATGTTTACAACATCTTTATGCTCTCCATAATCGCGAAGTGGCACAATATCTGAAATGGGAATAAGCAAATCATTTCTCCTTCCCCAAAATGTCAGATGAGATACTTTCACAATTGTTTGATCATCACTGAGGTACATTATGCCAATTAATCTTCTGAAGAATTCCCCCAGAGCATACAGCATGGACAAGGCCAAAGTAGCAAGGTAGAAGGCAAATGTCTTGTCCACATTAACAATGACCCCATATGTCTCTACAAAATTGATTACTGGCAATAAACTGATTGTCAATGCAGTCTGAAAGAGTTTAGCACGGGAGAATATTCTCATTGGAATAATGTAAGGAAAATAATAAAATGGAGTAAACTTTTCTTCTTTGGCTGCAGTTGTGGATGACTGAAACCTGGCTGTCAATGACAGTGCACACGTGTCTATCTGCTTCAATGCTTGACTTGGTGACTTTTTGTGGATGGCATTAACATTATTAAGTTGTTCAAAAATACAGCTTTGTCTGAATGCACAATTATGAACTCTTTTTATCTGAATCCATACAGTTCTTGCACACATGTGAGCCATGATAGAAATGACTTAGTTTCCTCCTGTCTGAGTTTCAGTAAGTTGGTTTATGGGGTACTGTAAGATCTGATACTTGCTTCAAAGTGCTGGGAAACTTATTCAGATTTTGTATGAAGACCTGCAAGAAGAAAGAAAGCTCTCAGTCAGTGAAAAGTGTAACAGCTGAGAAATATGACATGAAGCTACATTCTTGAATGCAGACTTAAAAAACCAAAAGTGTAAATTATTCAAGTAATCCTAAATACTGCATATTAATGTGTCTAGCAAAAGTAGATCTACTTAAAAGTGCCTCATTGAGCTGGGTCATGAAATTCAACAAATTTTTCCAAACCTTTTGAGTTTTCTTTACATAGCAATGACAAATTGTCAAACTAAAACAATTCCCATGCCCTACATACAAATAACTGTTTCATGACTGATCCAATTCGTTTAAATTCAAAAAATTTTGACCAGACACTTTCTCAAATTATGCACAAAAGTGCTACAGATCAGTACACCAAGAAATTGAAATACCTATTTTAACTTTTTTCTGACACTATTGGATGTAAATACTTCTCTCTTTATGCTAACTACAGGCTTAGCAATTTAGCATTGTCATGTACAGTAGTAGTGACCCTTTAACACTTTCACTTAGTTAATGGATATCAACTCAATGAGCCTCTTTAAAAGAGGTCCACCACAGTGAAAAAACAGAAAGTAACAATTTCTCTGCAGTTTGCAAGGCAGTTTGTACAGTGTATACCTCAGAGGAACTTTCCCTGCTACAGAAAGTTTCCAAACTAAACCTGATGAACTCGACCAAAGAGAGAGGACTGCAGTAAGCATCCATTCTCTTCGGATCCTGATCACGCACTCAGGCTATCCAATTGTGCAATCTCATGTAATTACAGTAGTTACGGAGTGGAATGTAATGGTGAGGTAGAATAAGAGACCCCTCATTATTATCCTTCCTGAGATATCATGTTTATTAAGTTTCTCCTGACATCAAATGATATCATGAGAGGTCAAAACAATAGGGTTTATCTTCTGCCCAAAACAATAGGGTTCATCTTCTGAATCATGAGCAATTCACTGGCTAAGTATGAGATTCCTCACTGCTACCCAAGATTCTTGAGATAAATTGTATTTACTAGGTTTTACTGTAAACTTCTGAGCTCTGTTGACCCCAATTGACCAAGATAAACCAAAAGAGATATCTACAGTGCACTCACTAAATATGGGCAAGCCCATGATACTGTTAAGTATGAGGTCCCTCACTGTTCCCTTCTTGAAGTATTATGATTTATACTGTAAGTTTAAACCTCTGACCTCTGTTGACCACCACACATGTCAAAATGACATTTTACCTACACCAAAAATGATAGGGCTCATCTATTAGGTATGGGCAATCCACATGGCAGATTATGAGATCAACCACCTCTGCCAATCATGAGATACTGTAACATGCTTGCAATTTCCAAAATTTGAAGTCTTTTAACATTTGAGCTCAGATGGTAACCTCAAACGGACTCTGACCTCCACAAAAACAATAAGTTAGGGATCATCTACTGTATAGTACTGTAAGTTATCGTGAGTCTATCACTATCATGAGTCCATCACTGCCTGAGTGCCTTCTAAATGCCATTGCAGTGAGTTGCCTAGGTGTGATGTGATTGCGATGCTAAACCTACGATGCAAATTCTTCAAACAACATTAAAACCAATTATATGTCGTCATGTTTTTGATTTTTAAAGCAAAAATGTTAGTCATGGCAACTTTTTCAAGTTTCAGCAAAAGTATGAACCAGAAATTTGCAAAAATCAATAAAAATTATGATGAGAATGTCTTTTATGAAGTTTTAAGTAAGAACTCAGGTAGAAAGGAGATCCTCCTGTATCATATACGTATGTCAAAACCTGGCCCTAAATGTAGTAATTTGTAGGATTTTATTTGTTTGTTGTATGAAGTGATTGACTCATGATAACTTCATAAGCATTGCCACTTGCACTGCTTCCTACATTTCAAGATTCATTTTCTAAAGATTACTCAGTCCAAACAGTATACTCAATATGGCTAATCTACAAACCAAACATGAGATTACCGTAGATACAGTTTAGGCTAAGCAGTTTCTAAGGTAATTACCATTTGGCCTCTGGTGACCTCAAACGGCCTTCATGTTGGATTTCCCTGCCTATAAAAATTCTGTCCACACCTTTTTACTTCAGTGAACAAAGGTCAACAGAAACCAGATAAGAAGTTGCCCTACTGCTTACCTTTCACACCTTGCAAACAGTGGCACATCTGGCCAGTATTATTCCACCTTTGTTTTTATCTTCTGCTAGCTAGGCCTATCTCTTATCAAACTTGTGGTTTCTTGGAGAGTGTTTGAATGAGTTAAGCAGGAAGTCAGGTAAAATTTAATTACCCCACCAAACCTTGCTTTTGGTGAAGGCTCGGGTGAAATATATAATAGGATAAGAAATTCCTCATGTTCGATCTCCACCAAAAACAATATGACTTTTAAATTGGCCTATGGCTTATCAACACACTGTGTAATCTAGCAGAACTATGATTCTTATGAATGGCGTAATGTTACATCCCGTTTTGTGGAGATTATGCAGTAACTCACCGTAACCAGAACCGGCAGCAGTAAAATATTACACAAATTGACACACTTGCTAATTACATATAGCTGGGGCCTAAGCCTTTCAGGCTAGTTAGACCATAGGCCTACAACAAATTTTAACCTGAAACTCCCCATCCTACCCCAGATGGTGTCACCCCATCCCGTAGCAAGAGCAATAAGTTGTGGGGAAGGGGTGGGACACATCATCAGTGTTGGGAATTTTGCCAGCCTTGGGAGGGGTCTAAGTGGCGGGGACCGAGGGGTTGCTGTCTGCCCCTTTCCTTTTGTGGCCTTGTAACAGTATTCAAACTTAAAAACTGCTTCATCTTCATATTGTTACATAAGCTCCAAAAATTAGAAGATTTGTTTTGCTGGGTCAAAATCAATAATTGCAGGCGGCAGTAGCACATGTAATGTTCTATCTGTGCTACTACCAGGGCGTACTTACCCGTTTTGCGAAACTCTACTAGTTCGAGTGTTACAACAACTCGGCTGTAAGTACGTACATAAGGCATGTGACTTTGCCAAGAAAAAAAATTAAACCGCTGTCAGAACATTTGCACAGCCAAACTTAGTGGATCAGTCTGTTGTGATCATGTTTGCGAATATTCAGCCTTCAGAATCGTAACAAGATACTTGCTTGTGATTTCTTATTCCTTGAAGCTGAACCATAAGGTAGCGTATAACATATGTCTGCTTCCACCAAACAAGAGCCTCAATCCTCCAATCCTCCATTCGTCCGCAACAAAAGTTCACCCTCAAAAAGGAGTCCTCAACTCTTGGGGTCGTAGAGTGGCAGAGTGGTCTATTCCAGCAGCTGGTCTATTCCCAATAAAAGAGAAAAAAATTCCAGCTGCTGTGTACCAATGTGTCTCACTCGTGCATGGGTTCAAGTCCCGCTCGATGTACGTGGGTTTTTCTCCGGGTATCCCGGCTTTCCTCCAGTGGCGTAGCC
Organism: Holothuria scabra; assembly: GCA_037179385.1. Classification (NCBI taxonomy): domain Eukaryota; kingdom Metazoa; phylum Echinodermata; class Holothuroidea; order Aspidochirotida; family Holothuriidae; genus Holothuria; species Holothuria scabra. Next base: position 1,992,827 of record CM074188.1, read on the forward strand.
AGGATGGAATTTTTGGGGGGCCTAGGTAACAAGTGTGTGTGTGTGTGTGGGGGGGGGGGAGCCTGGTACCTCCTAGTGTCAGGCGAGGCAAGACTATCTTAGCGGAGCGGGACCATCAGTTGGCGCGGAGCGTACAAGAAAATTTTGGGCTTTACAAACCCTCCGGATGGCCGGAAAAGGCACTTCCCATGTGTTTAAACTGGATGTACCCAGCCTTGAAATGCGAATCTCATGTCTGCCACTTCTTAAATAATGAGAATAAAAAATCAATCTATGAAAAATGGTAATACATGCACTTTTTAGGACCCCCCAAACTGTGCATTTCTGTTCATGGGAGTCCACAGAAATTTTTACACGGGGGGGGGGGGGGGGAGTCATTCATGGATGATTGAATTGTGTACACTATCTAAGCGGAGCGCCACCATTTGTTGGCGCGGAGCTTACAAGAAAAGTTTGGGTCTTGCAAACCCTCCAGATGGCCGGAAACGACACTAGGGGAGTGTTATGAGCTGCATGTACCCAGCCCTGAAACGGGAATTTCATGTCTATAATTTTTAGGTTTTTATAATTTTCAATGTAAAAAATGTTGAAGGGAAATCTGCCTCTCGGTCACGGCCTCTCACGCCTATGCACGAAAAAACTGTCAAACAGCCTATATAGGCCTACTGTATATTCGTTACCCAATTATGAATCATACTCTCCCCCCCCCCCCCCCCATGCATATTCACCTTGTATCTCCCAGTTACATCCGCGCGTCGCCACTTGAGATCAGCACGGGACCAAACGAAGCCCAGCGCATTCATCAGTAGTCGGATGCCATATGCACACTACATACCTGACAACTAGTACGATTTTGGCATAGTTTTTACCATTACAAATTTCCAATAGAGATATCACGTACGAATGATGGTCCCCAAATTATGATTTCACTATTCAGCATACCATCTTCTCTTTTGCTATTCGTGGTCAAATATCCGCAAATTTCAGTAGAAACTGACGCTGTGAGTGAAGATAGTTTGACGATTTATTCTTATTTTTTGCCCCCCCCCCCTTGCCCCCCTTACGGACGCTCATGTTTCTGATCTGTGGCCTGGAGGATGAGACTAAAGGGAACCGGCATCTCAATTTCCCTTTGGAAAATTGTAAACTGCAGGAGGGCGTAGATCGCAAATGCGGCAATATTTCAATGGATTTCAGCTTTAATAGGAAAACCAAAGTAGTTGTGTCCCCCTATGAGAAACTTTCCTTGCGTTAGATTTCCTAGATGCAAAATGGTGCTATGTTTGGGAAAACTTTGAACTGACGATAGGCCTACGTTTTAGGATTTTCCTTTTTGGGGAGCATGAAAATTTCAAAATACTCACTTTTAGTCTTTGTAGAAATTTTGCAAGTGACAAACCTACTGCCAATATAGGCGGCGGAAGATGTTTTTTATTGGGAGCCACAAGTTTTCGGTAGCCGACATAATGGCGACCCCGTAAGGCGTCCGTTTTTGCGCGAAGCACAAAGCCCCATCGGCGTGGGGTCCAGGGGCCGCTTAAGTGCCCCTGGTGGGGTTCAGGGGGAAAAGCCCTGGTAGGGGTCCATGGGGGGCTGGATACTTTTGTAGGGGGTGGCTGGAGTTTACTATCTAAGCGTAGCTCCACCATCAGTTGGCGCTGAGCGTACAAAAAAATTGTTGGATTTTAAAACCTCCCAGATGGCTGGAAATGGCATTTGCCAGGTTTATTTGTCTCTTATTCTGGTGAGAAAAATTTGTAAGTTTTCTAAGATTAAAACACACGTTTGAGGTACTGATTAGCTCAGTTCATTACTCCACTGTACTATGTATCCTAGGATCTCAAATCCAGAATCCTGCTGAATGTTGCAAGCAGCTGTTTCAGTGCACGACTGAGTAAGGTATTTCCAGAGGCGTAGGGGAGCATTTCAGTTTGGGGGAAGAAGATTTTAACCCGAAAAATGTAATTCTGCACGTAAGACACTCAAAGCGGAGCGCTACCACTGGTTGGCGCGGAGCGTCGAGAAAAATTGAAAATTCGTACCTCTCAGACAGTCAAAAATGACATTTCCCAGGCTTGTAAGGGGATCCAAGCAGTCGCTTTTTTAAGTTTCGATTGCAAATAAACGCAAGTTCATTCCAAACTAAAATTCAGCTAGAAAGACTAAGCGGAGCACCACCATGGTTGGCGCGAAGCGTACAAAACATTTTTAAATATCCGACCCCTCAGACATTTGAAAATGGCATTTCCCGGGCTTATATGGGGATCTAAGCAGTCGCTATTTTGAGTTTACTTTTGTAAAAAATTATTACTTAAAACTTAAATTCTGCTATGAAGCGGTCTGAGTGGAGCACCACCATAAGTTGGGGCGAAACGTACAAGAAATTTTGAAAAATCTGACCACTTCAGACAGTCAAAAATGTCATTTCCTATGCTTGTAGGGGGTCTTAGAAGTCGCTATTTGATAAGAAAATTACCAGATAAAATGTATCACTACCAATCGATGAAATGGTCCCGCATATTTTCGGGGGAAACTACAAACCGGAATTAAAGACATGCTAATGAATGTTACTCTACTGCGACTCTTGGCAAAATTCAATATATATATATATTGAAAAAACTGTGTGCCCGAACTTCCGACAATACATGATTTTACTTTTGAACAACTTAGGCCTATGGGGATCTTAGCAGTCGCTTTTTGATCAGATGAATCAGATAAAATGTACCACTACCATCGGATGAAATGAAGTAGATGATTTTCTTCTATTAGTAACACTTATTGACAAAATTGTCACGTTACAAGGTGTGTTGAAATGAATTTTCAAGCAAACATACGGGAAGACATTCCAACCCTGCATCATAAAAGTATCGAAAAACAAATTACCCGATTCTCATAACCATTGCCTGTATTGGCTCTAGAGCAGGATAGATGGCAAACTTTTGGGCACCTGAACACCCTCCTGTCCGTCCGTTGAATTAACTTGGCAATTGAAAACGTCCCAGCATATTTTTAACCTTTGACCGAATATTTGGGGCATATTGGGGCAAATTTTTGCAAGACTACAGTGTGAATTTGGGATGATGAAAGTCTTTTTTTTTCACATTCTACTCAATTGTGTCGAAGATCTTTTTTATTTGCCATGAAAATTGTACTTTAAATATAGCGTCTTCTATTTTTCCGCAAAGATTTGAAGCTATTAAAATAATCAGCCATTCGGGTATTGTGTTACACAAGATTTAAAAACAGTCTCAAGAATATTTCCAGGCTTCCCAAATGTGTCGCGATTTTTTTTTATCTCTTAACTTTTCGTAACTATGTTATCCTCACTATGATACTTTTCCATTTTCCGGCAAATGCTTGAAAGAATTTGCATATTCGACAATTTCGGGCATTTTATTGTGATTATCTGGGAAATAACGGTCATGGCTTTTTGAGCTAATAGACCCAAATATTCTACCCACCACACCAAGTATGATTTTGGAACGATTTTGTGCATCCCCAGGAATTGAAAAAATCCCTACATGAGGTAGAAACATGCCAGATGCTAGGAGCACACTTTAATCCATACCAAGGTAGCCAATTTTAGCCACTCCAAATCTGTTGGAAAAGTATTCATCATGAAACCCGACGAGTAAAAAGTCAAGAGATTCCGAAGATATGAAGCTTGCCACAGTCAACCTGAATTTATTCCGAAATTCAGAGTGGGGCACAATTGCAAAATACCCTGCAAATGTTTGAAGGGCGAAAATAAATTCTCTTACAGGTTATCGCTAATGTGGGGGTCCAGGGGGGGCCAAAGGATAGCCGAAATGTAATAAAAGCAACTTAAATTTGTTTAATTACTTTTGAAAAATTTATTTTGCGACATTCAGTTATGGGGGGGGGGGCATGCCCCCCAAAAATCTCATAATATTATTGGGGGGCAGGCCCCCCTGCCCCCCCCCCCCGCTTCCGCCGCCTATGAGCCAAAGAAACAATGTTTCCCGGTTTTCAGTGGTGTCTATATGCAAAATGGTGCAGTATTTGTTACGTCATCGGTACATGACGAAGTCAAAATTAAAATACTACGAGTAAGTCTCTCAAAACATTTAAACCGCAAAGCAGAAGTAAGGATCACGTGGTAAACACATGAAATCCGGACCTTGTGGACATTTTACACATCCGCTCGGAATTTAAGCCAGTGTCAACTAGTAAAAAGAGGACTTGTCGCAAAAATCTTTCTAAAGTGGCACTAGTTTTCATGGGCAGGAGTGAGGCACGACATAGGCCTACTTGTTAAGGATGAAGCTAGGGAAGAAATATTCGAAGGCAATACCTTACCCTTACGGCATATTTTGTGTATGGTAAAGTAGTAACGGAATTGTCGTGCAAGAATGGTTTCACGTGCATGATCGCCTTGTTTTCAGTAAATCAACCAGCCATCTGCAGTGAAAGGTAGAAAGGGTCTTAACCTAACAAAGTTACAATCGAATTTGTCATCGGGACCTTTCCTTCATCTTCGAAGTGAAATGCATCGACAGTGCAGATTACGGTATCTAATTTAATGAAAGTAGGCATTTTGAAGTTATAACTTGATTTCATACGTACGCACAAAATGTGTTTGACACACATTCATGCATGTGTTCTTAAAGGCATATTCTGGTGGCCTTTAACCTGGGTGTTTTTTGTAAGAAAAGCAAAAATTGGCCATGTCGTTCAAACCCTGCCTCAATACCATTTTCTTTACTCACTATATATCATTAAAATATATATCACTAAAAAGATTGGGTATTTTGTTAAAAAGTACCTCTGCTTTTCAACAAAACATCTGGAAGTTATGTAATTTAGGCATATTGACTCAAATTTATTTTTTTTTCTTTGTAATTGAGCGTATGTCCTGTTTGTTCTTGAAATTCGATACTGTTGGAATATTTAAACATTTTTCCTGCAGATCTAGCATTACCCACTAACATATGTAGAGTACAACCAATAATGTTGCTTAATATTGCCGGCAGCAGAACCGATATTATAAAAAATACAACCGAGCAGACCAGTCAATGGAAAGGTGCTCTTTAATCCGTTTAAAATCAGCCTTACTGAAATCCAGAAAAAAAAACAAACTTAACACTACAGTTGGGTTTACTACAGTACAACAACAAAAGTCAAAGCTTAAAAGGTCATGGTCGCTAGATCAGTGGCGGAGCTAGGGGTTTCGTTCAGAGGGGGCGAAAATGGTCTGCAGGGGCGCTTCGAAGGAGAAAATACCCTGAGCCTGCGCACGATCGAAGCCACGGCTTTTCATATTTTCCATTATTTTGATTTTCACCTGGTAGAAGACTACTTTAACATTTCTCCTCAGCAAGTTTTTCTATTAAAAGATGTTAAAATTTCTATCCATGGGCCTCCGCTGAAGAAAATTCGGGGGAGTGGGACTAAATTCTTGTAGGGGAAAAGCTCCGCGCAAGAAAATTTTGGCCTAAAATGCCGTTCAGACCGCTGGAAATGACAATGCTAAAGCCTATTTACCGCATATAAATAGGGAAAACACTGAGTGAACTGTTAAGAAATATTGATGTTAATTTTTCTTCGTCTTTTTCTTTATGTTTTCTTCGTTTTTCAGTTTTTTTTATTCATTTTCCAGGGGAGGGAAAGTCCCCCCTTGCCCCTACCTGCGGACGCACATGTTTCTATCCTTCTCTTCCACATTCTAGTATGAAGGCAGTCATTATATTTTGTGTGTTATTGTCAGGTCTCGATTTAAGATTTTAATGTAATAATCGGCTACTTTTTGAAGGTAAAGATTAAACCTGCTAGAGCTAAATAGCAAGCAATCTTACAGAGGGAAAAAGTTATGGAAAGTAATCACCGTTAGGTGTGCATTTTTGGCACCTGGAAATCAAGATAAGTACAGGAGGAAACATTAAATGAGGTAATTTACATCATGCGACCACTCTGAAATAGCCATTAATTAAGTACATTAAAAGAAATAGCCAAGACAAGAGGTCTACTTGGCTTTCTAGATACCGAATTCATAATAAATAAAAGTAACCTAAACTTAATCTTTTTTGATGCAATGTTCTGGCATTTTAGACCCCGAAGTACAGAAATAAGCATTTTCGTAGAATTATCGTGCAGTGTCAGAAATAGCCATTTATTATGATAATGATCACTTGAAGGAAAGCAAAATGAAAATTACTCATTACAACTCTTAAATCATTACCACTATTATAACACTTCTAGTTTATTCTAACCTGAATGTTCTCTTCAAATGATTTTGAAAAACGTCTTTTTATCAAAATAGGCTCAATTGTCTAGGACTTACTTCTCTCGAGTTAAGAAGAGTTAATTAGGGGGGATATGTTGCAGGTTTTCAAGTTCCTTTCTGGTAATGGTTCTCTATCTAACTGTAACTATGTTGAGAGGTTTGCGCTGATTCCCGTATTCGTGGCCATAATAAGAAGCTGGTGAAATGTTTATCTAGACTTGACATCAGAAAGTTCAGCTTCTCTCATAGGGTTGTCAATGAGTGGAACAGTCTCCCTGAGTGGGTTGTTAATTCCACTTCAGTTAATTGCTTCAAGATTAAAATCGACAAATATTACCGTGACTGCAGTGGCAGGATCTGATTGTATTGGGTTTGTTTAGTTTATGTTTGGATTAGGTGCTGGTTTTGGTCTGTTCTATGGGGTATCTTATGGGGTTTTTTACCCTCCTTTGCCCTTTAACTGGTTATGTTAAATAAATTGGATGCAATGTCAAATTAATGTGCCACGATTACATCACAGATTACCTATGATGCACCAAATCTTAGGAAAATTACATAACTTCAAAAATCTGTATCCTCTGAACGGTATGTGCTATTGATATGCAGTTTCACCTCCTGACAAAGAAACTTTTCTGCATATTTTGAAGTAAATAAATTTTGTCTCCAGAGTATGTCTTTAATTGTTGCATATTTTATTTATTTACTGGTTTTGAAGGAAGTACTTTTAGTTTATTTCCGTTCAAATATTTAATTTTTTCTCAATTACTTTATCAGGGCTCCAAAAACCTGGGGGGGGGGGCAGGCCCCCGGTGGCTACGTCACTGCTTCCCTCCCACTTGGCATAGGCTTGCCACTAAAATCGGTTGCCCAGCCGACGAAGTCGGTTGCGCGCCGGACTGAAGCGCATTCGGGTGGACCAGTTAACTAGCCGACTTTGTCTTTGCTGATTTAGACCGGTGTTTTGAAATGTTGTTATGATAAACTGTCCTGTGGGCTCTTAAACTTCATGTATCTCAAAGCGAACACGTCGGAGTAGATATGTTGAAAACATAGAGCAGGATATCCTGCTCTATGGTTGAAAAAAAAGAGTTGGACTGAATGTGAAAGTGGTTCAGTCTTTAACTGAGACGGTTTAAATTACAATACATGTGTTGATATATTGTCACACTAGCCAGAGGATGAAATTTCTTTTCAGCAAGGGAATGTGACTTGATCAGTGGTCAATATCTATGTGAATTTGAGAGCATGCTCTGGTAAGGGACAGAAGACATTGAATTTTTCACGTTAAAAAAGTAATAGTTGGTAAGTGTTTCGAAGTTCTTTTGGTAAATTTTATGGTAAAACTCTTCAGTTGTCATGCAAATTTTAGGGGGCTATTCATTCCTTTGCGTACAGCACTTTAATTGGTTGCTAGCTCTTTATTAGCTCTATATAGCTACCTTTTAACTCTCAGATGTTATAGACTGGATTTGGTGTCACACCTCTGCTAAATCAAGCATGTAGTAGCTGTAAGATAATCTTGCTTAGTCTGACCATAAATAATGACTCTGTAAGCAGATATTTCCCTGGGAGAAGTTATGAAGAAATAAGCTTCTTTAACAATTAATCGCGTTAGGAAGCATGATCAAAGTGTCAGTCCGTGTGATGAGAAAATTTACCCATCAACAGTTTATTGAAGTGTATTTGAGGATCTGTAACATACTGTTTTGTATGGGTGTTGTTTCTTTGTTATTCAGTGACAGGGGTGGCGCCAGGATTTGCCCAACAGGGGGGCCAGAATTCCAAGGCCCCGACAAAGCGATGTTATGTCCCGGTGGAACGAGACTTGGCCGAATGACAGAAATTGAGGCGAGCGGAGCACGCCGAATTTGGCGCTTTCTTTTTAACAAATACTTAAAAATCTGGAGTTTATTTGAAGTAAGAATTAAAACTTTTGTTAGAAATTTGGCTTTCGTATTATAAATATTTTGGGTGTTTATAGAAAAATCTGTCATTCATAAGTGAAGAATCAAAAGCGTTATATGGGCGACAGCTGAAATTCTTTTGGGGTTACGAATTAACTCGTACAAGACCTACGAACTAAGGCTTCGAGACGAGACTAGAAGTTTTTCCGGAAAGTTTTCGCCTTTTTTGAACGAACCTTTGAAAATTAAGAGCTTATTATAATGGAGAAATTTTGGACTTTATGTTGGTTTTTTTTGGTAAGCTTATAATGAAAAATTTGGTTTCTTTTATTGAGTGATATGCCTTTCAGGAGCAAAATAAGGTAGTATGCCGGGTCATTAACAGAGTTGGCTTTGCCTATTTATTGCACGGAGTCTCCATCGAAATTGGAAAATTTTGCCACTTTTAACAATCTTAAGCTACTATTTGAGAAAAATTGTAATGTTATGACAGTTTGGGGTTTTATGGAGGAATCTGACGTTCTCATTAGGAACATCAAGTAGGGGGTGATATGTAGTTTTGTTGAGGGTACTGAATATCATCATGCAGATTTAGACCTTCAGACCATATTGGAGCATTCTCCCAAGGAAAAAAATTGACTTCGCATATATTTGAAGTTTCATATTTTTTATTTATTGTCATAGGCGTACGGAAGGGGGCAAATTGCCCTTTTTTCGAAAAGATGTAATCCTGCCCGAAAGATTATCTTTGTAAGGCGCACAGAATTTTTTGAAAAATTGAGAACCTCCGGACGGCAGGAAATGACATTTTCTGGGCTCGTAACTAGAATTGAAGAAGTGGGGGGGGGGGGGGGGGGGGGGCTATGAAACGGAATTGAAAACATACTACAATGTTTTTGACTATATTAAGAATCTTCGTTGAATTCAATCGCAAGGTCCACTAAATAGAAGAAATTTTTAACGTGACTGCCCGAACTCCAGAATATAAATGGTTTTACTCCCAACGTATTTGAAAATATGTCACGTTACAAGGTTCCTTCAAATAAATTCTCAGTCAGACTTACGGGGAGATTTTTTCACACCACTGTTTATCATTATGTGTAGCTGAAAACTACATGGCCGATATTCATTACCTTTGTGAGAGTTCGGCTGTCGGAACAGGCCAGATGGCAGACCGTTGGGTCTGCACGCACATGAACAACCTCTCGTCCGTTTTTTGTAAGGAAAATTCGGAATTGTGAGTTTTCTTCAAGAATATGGTCTTCTAGTAAACAAGATCAAGAAGGTCGTCCGAGTGACTACAGACCCACATCTTTTATCGTGGGTCTGAAGATGAATGCTCCCCGACGAAACTGGATATTCTCAAGAACAGGGGGTGGGTAACCCATCCCCGACGGAGGCATGACCTTCGGCGCACGGATTGAAGATGGGATGAGGGATAGAACAGCTAGTAAAACCGACCCAGATATGCATTTTAAAACGTTAAACAAGAAAAAAAAGTTCAAAAAGAAAAAAAGGTACATAGAATGAGGTTTAACAGAGTTAAGAAGGGACTTAAAGTCGATTTCGATACCTATTAAAATAGATCGAATTAAAAACAAAAAATCTGTTCTAGATCGCCCATCTAGTAACTTCAGTCATTGTGGGTTTTTTCTTATTTTTTTTAATAATTTTTAGGCCTCCCCGACGAAACCGCCGACCTTCCACGACGGGGGCCAGTGTTCCCCGACGGCGGGGGGGGGGGGGCATGCCCCCCCCCCCGCTGGCGCCACCCCTGTTCAGTGAATGTAAACACTCAAGATATTATCAGAAAAATAGCACTAGGCTACTTTAGAAGTTGCGAAATACCACAATATTTGAATGGAGCTACTAAAATAGCATTATAGGGAAGGTGATTTGAATGAAAATAGTGTGGAATGTCGAAGGAAAACATGCAGCTATATTATTGGACTACTGGATTTATTGACACTGATCTGTATCTGGCTGATTAATTTTTCCTATTTTACTTAGTTTCAGTACGGTGCACAATTATTAGGTACATCACAATGGTGTTACGGTATTTGTAAAATTTGTTCTCAAGCATTTGATCATTTGGAGCATAAAATGCATCAGAGTATTAGCTATATAGATGCATCAGAATATTAACAATATAGATGCATAGTCTTTTAATGCAAAGCACCAAAGGAGGACCTCATTTACATCAAATGATCATCAGCAACAACATGGAAACTTTTGTCTCTTTAACATTCACAAAGTGTTGAGATCCTGCAACATCGCGGCTCTACTTAAGATTTATAATACAAAGTGAGTTGAATAGAAGGTGCTCACTGGCTATAAAAACCCCTAATTCTAGCTCAAAACCTAAACCGTCATGGTAATTGGTAATTAATTTGTAATGCCATGGTGGACCAAGCTTCTTAGCTTTTATGTGAGGGTATCGTTATAGCTGTAAACTTTGAAAAGAAAGAGAGCAGGGGTTTCGAAACAGAGCTAATTTATTGCGTAACTTAGCAGGGAACTTGTATGGAGTGTTCATGTGAAGCTTATATGCGCTGCCAACTTCAAAAGCCCGAAGTGATTATAATTTTCTCGCAAATAGGGCTAGCTACTTCAACTGGCCACATTTTGGCAGCAGAGATCATTCACTATGCCGTAAAATTTGAAAAACTTTTGTTGCCCGTAAAATATTTCAAAGTCAAGAGCTTACATTAGAGAAAATTTTGAACTTTAGAAAGACAGTTTATAAAAGTAGCAATATATAGCTGCCGGTGTGTCTTGAGATGTGGTGTCACATATGATAAATCATCATCTGATTTTGCCAATTTCAGAGCTCAGAAAAAAAGTTTACCAAATTGAATTGTGACCGAGCATTTCAAATTTTCAAATTGCATTTTTTTGAGATCCTTATAAATGAAAAATAAGAAGAAAAGGTTTCTGACTTGAAAAGTGTGTGTGTGTGAAGGATTGCATGCTCCCGTCCCTTCATTTTTCACCTGGGGATTATTACCCCAGCCCCGGCTCAGTTCCTACGCATATGAATATTATATTTTCTGTTGAAAATTAGAAATCTGTAGGATTGATTGATGTCCATGAAGCAAAGAGTTCTTAATTCCAAATTTTCATTAGTTAGAGGTTTTAATTAACGGTTGCAACCGCATTTATCTGTCGTCCTAGTTGGGTTAGTTGTTAGACCATCATCAATAATCCGTCGTGAAGTCGACTCACTTGCTATCTTCAGAATGTGAAGCTGAATGTGAGGCTGAATGTGTAGGTCAAACGAAAGTACTTATTCGACACCTGCACTTACTTGTTTATGCGCTAGCTTCAAGTCGATAATGTGATTGTACTGTGTAGCCGCTGTTTTCAAAACAAGAGCTTGATCGAGGTAATAATAGTACAAATATGTCAAAAGAAAACGCTGAGAAAATATGTCTGAAACATATTTGTTAGGTCCAACGTTATGTCAAAAGACCAGTATCCAATACGTCGACCAGGTTGTTCTTGATTTAGGCTAAACCAAATCCTTCTGCTTGACAGCCAAGCAAATACGACTCGCCTAACGTTAATCATTAATGTTAACGGTACATCATCAGCTGGTCTCAACGATACAACTAACGACAGCGAGGCCTAACGTTACCTAGGCTAGGTCTAGGCTAGTCACTGAACGTGACCGTATAATCCGCTCCTTGTAGTCACTCCTTACTACGGTCACTGGCCTACATGTACAAAGGTAACAACGTTTTAAGCCAAAACAACAAACCGAGCTATAATTACGATGGGACGGTTCATAGAACAGATTTGAGTTAATATAATGATTTTGAGCATTCTTATTACTACTTATACCTTCTGGAATGTTTATTCCAGTAAATTCATAGCAAAAGGCAGAAAAAATGTGGTGCCATCCTTCGCAGTAACATCGACATCTTGATCGTCTGCTACAGTGCTACTGTGTTGCATGATGGGAAGGACTTCGCTAGACAAGCTGTCGAAGACCAATTAGTAAGCACGGCTAGTCAATACTTGTACTTCATATAGTAAGCTCTCTGTACATTACGAAATAGTACAGTCAATGCGTAGGTTTCTCTGTTTTAAATGAGATCACATGACAAACACTGACTTCTTCGACTGAAAAAATAATCTGCACAGGCTTAACGTTACTCGCAGAATTATCCAGCCAAAATTTCCTTCTTAAAGGTCTCATTTCGTTAACAGACTTGTGTGGAAGGTGAATGTGATGACAAAGGTCATCTGTGGAAAGTTTGGTGAGAAAAGGTATCTTTTTGGGGACGTGAGGGATGCCTACTCACGCGTGAGTAGGCAAGTGAGCTGTGTTTTTGTATATACCGGGCAAGGGCCCAGAAATGAAGTGTATAGCATAGGAACGTAATGCTGGGTCCTGTTCAAGGGCTAGGTCTAGGCCTACTTCATAGAGTAGGATATCCTGCTCTATGGCCTACTTACAAATTTTATTATACGAAGAGGTTTTGCGAAAACATTGCCTACAGTGTTGATCTTTATGGCTGATGATAACTGGGGATTACATTCAAGTTTCAATAGGCTAGAGGCCGTGGTTTAGGCTACCAAAACATCCCTGCTTTTAACCAATAGGCCTACCCCACCTCCCCATATTTTTTTATATGGATAGCCTAACGTCAGGCCTAACGTTAGGCATAATTTTCAAAACATAGCCTTCATGATAAGTTTTGCCTCCTTGCATGAAAAATTGTGTAAGATGGTTTACCAATTACCTACAGTATACCAATATGCAATCTAAGTATATTTCATTCAAACCAAATATTGTAGTTAGTACTAGGCTAAGGGGGTTCGACTTCATTTCAGTCAAATTTGAACAACTTCTATTAGTCTGCTGCCTAGCCTAGCTAAGAAAAAATTGGCGTTGTCTGCTGGGAACTGAAATATTGGGGGCAGCCATTCTGAATATCCTTGACATACTGTAGATAAGGAAAAAGGAGTGGTCCAAGTACAGAGCCTTGGGGCACACCAGTGGTGACATCACTGACATGTGCATACTGTAATTTGAACAGGTATTTTTAATGAATGTAGGCCTAAATTGTTTTCTGATATCACATGAATAACTTAACAATGCGTTATAGGCCTTTCCTCGAATACCATAATGAGATAGCTTCTTTAAGAGAATAGTATGATCGACAGTGTCAAATGCTTACTTCAAGTCTAACTAACAGTTAGTATAAAAGCCCTAGGCCCTAGGGCATTATTAATATTATCATTATCCAAATGAGAACGAATACTATTTACAATTTCTAATAATGCGTATGATATGGAATGACCTTCTCCAAAACCAAATTTTATTTATAAATAATGTTGTGTCTATTTAGAAAGCATCTCAACTGTCTTTCAGTAACACTTTCAAGGATTTTATTTATACATGGGAGTGAACTAATGGGTCTATAATTTTCCAGTAAGGACTGATTATCCTTTTTAAAAAGTGGAATGACCTTTGCTATTTTAATAGCATGTGGATATACACCACATTTGAAAACATTGCTGAAAACATACATGGGAGTTAACACATGAAAGATGGATTTTACTTAGTAGGAATAGCTTTACCATCCTTCAGCCTACTAATAACTTTTCATATTTCTCATTCAGAAACAGGCATTCAGTAAGAAAAATTGAATGAGTATTGGGGTTTTCTTTTTTTCAAGAGTCAGCTTTTGTCCCTAAATATTCAGCATTGTAAGTACTGTATACTATTTGCATCATCCGACTCCCAAAGCCCTCTAGTAAGTACCAGTTGGGATAGCCTCTCAGGTGTTTGTACTGCCTATCGAAAGAAGAAGAAGAAGAAGAAGATTTCCCAAGAAATCAGTAGGGCATACAGTTGAATCTAGCTTGCCACTAAGATTGCTGCCAAATGATAAAGATATTTATGTATATTCAAATCATTCAAGTGTGTGGTACCACCGTGCTGGATTAAACTCACAGGAAAGCGATGTTTCATTTAACCCTTAATTAAGGATTTAGTGAGTGACCAAGCTTGCTTTGAACTAGTTTGCCTCGACGATAAAATATTTCTGTAGTATAAAGCTATGGCGCCATGAAATATGTAGAACTGAATTCAGGTATCTAATTCAAAATTAAAACTCATGAGTTAGAAGCTTGAAGAAAATTTGAAAGGAAATAAAATGAAACAAAATGGAAAGTATTAAGATCTATCAGGGTAAAGTTAGGCAGGACTAGTCTAAAATTAGGCCTAGGCCTAGGTTAAGACTTGAAGTTTACTACAGTAATGACTAATGTTTTACTAGCCCGCGGCCTACTAGTAAATGTTATAAATACTGTAGTGTTACAACAGGCAAATGTTAAAATTGCAACAAAGACTGAAATTTAAGAAAGTGTAAACTTTCCAGAAAACTTCCATTTCATTCCAACTACTGTAACAAGCAAAATTCTTTAAACTTCAGAATACTCTAAGGAAAGATATAACTTAGAATGGAAATTATAGAAAGAGGTAATCTTTGCACAGGTACGTTTTGACCAATTGCAGGATGTTTTGGTTGGAATGTTTTGACTACTAAAACTAGATTCAGTAGTTCCTTATTTTGTCACAAGTACTACCATATAGGCTACTGAAAAGTACAAGGGACAAAATAGCTGGGTTCATATACCAATTTGTTACCCAAGAAATGCTAATCAGTTCTTATATATTGATTAGCAAAAGCTGCAGTACTTGCTAATAGCAAAGACTCATTAAAGAATTTTTAAGTAATTTTTTATTCCTTGCCAAAGGCAAGCAAGTAATCAATGCGATGGTGACGTTGTGTGTGCACAAGCAACATGTGACGTATGTACTTACAGTATAAAGGGGTAAATACAGAACTGTAAGGTAGATGTGTTCTGTGTTCTTTCATGTAGAATTTCTGTGCTTTCCTTTGTCAAGCATTTGCCCACAGGAAATTGTATTGTAGATGTTCATGGATAAATAGTGATTTACAGGTATTCATCTGTTTCAGCTTTTAACAATTTGGTCAAACTGTGCAAGGCACAGTACAATTATGTTTACATACTCTGCTAATTGCATTTCTGCTTTTGTATTTTACCTTACAGAGTAAAATCATTGAAGAGTCAGAAGTTGTCCAGTTCTCTATGTGAACAAAATGAATGCAACTAGTGGTGGTTTTGATGCAACAGAGGATAATGCAGATCATGTGCAAAGCTTATCAAAGGATACAGGTAAAGTAGGCCTAGATTTTACCTATTAATTGAGAAAAATATCTTCCTCTCCCACAAATTTATACACATAAGTACGCCTAATTGATAAAAATGTCTGAGAGAAATACAGTACTGTACATTTCCTTTTTCACAACTGCTTAATACTGTGTATGTAGCCTTTATATTGTTTTTGAGTCATACTGTAGCTCTGATGCTTGTCATGTTTGGCACAGAAAAGCAAACATTTGGAGAAATGTAGATGCATGTTTTATTCCGCATTCCTATTTTTTCCCAACTTTATTTAGATCAGTTTACCAGTTGTTTGAAATTATACATGTTCCACTTGCTCTTAAACTTTACCTCACAACACCAAAATAACTGTAGCTTTCCCACTTGATCCCTTCCCACCTCTCCCTAAAAACAAAACACAAACCAAAAAAAAAAAAAAAATTAAAAAATTAAAAAGTAAGAAATGACATAAACCATGCATGTATAGACATTGACATTTACATTCACACTCCTTTTAGCTTGGAGTCACACCAAGTACTGAAGACTAGAGGTGGAAGAGGGCACAATTACTTTTAGGAGAAATTTTCCAGACAGGAAGAACAGATACCAAAATTCATGATGGCACTTGCAATTTTTTGTGATCATCTTCAGTGGGCAAAATTTTTTTATGGTCCCACTGGTTAAAGGGGTGTGTAGAGCATAAGTCCTGTCTTTGGGATTGAATGGGACACCATGACCAGGGTGCTATAACATACAGATTTGGTAATGGAGATCTATACAAGGTATGGGATAGTGTGTGGAATTAAGAAATAAAAACTATGAGAACATAGTTACTTTCAAGTGGTTGTTTAATGGGGAAATTACTAACATTTGGCAATGACATGACAGGATAGAGTTTGCAGTGCCTTGATGGGTTATTCCAGACCATCTTTCTGTAGTAATGTCTAAGACAGTTAAAATTCAGAAATTCACATTGTTATGAGACATGTGGTCTTTTCACATTCCCAGTGGAGGAAGTGAGGACCTGTCTTCACCTAAGTATGCTTGAATTGCCGTTTGTCTATTAATTTGTGCTATGGCCAAAATGAAATGAAAATGTTGTGTAAGGGGACTAAATCCTACTGTACATGTCTCATATGTTATGGAATGGTAGCATTTGGTTTCCATCATATCCATAGTTTGCTTACCCTTACAGTATTATTTCATTTCAGAATTAGCAAAGCTAAGGGCAGAGAATCAAACACTTCAACAAGATCTTTTGCAGTGTCAGGTAAGAGACAATTTATCTGGACTCATTCTTTCTTGTTTAATTTACACAGATGTGTTTGTAAAATAAATACATTACTGTACTCATACAGTAATGTACCTGTGCAGTTTTTGGAATGGGTTCCTCAAATGCAGGGTTCCACAAATTGAGGAAAGGGGAAAATATGAGAAAAGACTGGAATTTTATCTTGGTCTTCAAAAATTCTAGAAAAATTCTTAAAATTACTCATTTCAAAAGTGTGGAAAGTCCGGTCAAATGGTTGCTGAATAAGTAAAATACATTCTGTACAATACTATGATGACTCTTAACAAAGGAATGCAAGGTCACCCTTGGTATTAACTAATTCCAATACTTAAAGTATTTGTATGATGCCATAACATACAATGCAGCTCTTTAAATATAAATCAAAGCACAATGCAGAACATACATAGTCCTATACAAATAAAAGAAAATGCACTTAAACAATAAAGGAAGGATTGGAAACATGAAATAACAAAATGTGCAAAATTTTTAACCAAATGGGTAAATTTTTAGATGGGATTTGAAAAGAAGGAGAAATGTTGCCTCCCCTAATTTTTTTTGAGATTATTCCATTGGCCTGGTGCTGTTATCTGGACTGCTTTATCCCCAGTTATCATTGGTGTTTTTGAAATGTTGAGCAGAAAGTGGGCCATAAAACTCCATCTTCTTATAACTAACTCACTGATGCAGTTCCAAAGAGTCGTCATGGTAGTCGTTCTTTCCAGTATGCTGTGGCTTCAGTATCTTTAGAAGAATCTCTGAATTAATTTCAAAGAAGCTGCAGTACAGCAGTCTCAGATGTCAATGTAAAGACATTTCTTAAGACTCATCTTTTACTTAACCTTTGATTGTCATCTTCTTGACCCTCCGTGTATTTTCTCGAAAAATGTAAATTATGTTGTTGTTAGCCTTCCATTAGGTCTTTTAGCATTTTTTATCCAGACAGCAATGCATTATGTTATGAATTGCCACAGTTTGGGTACTATACTGCAAGGAAGGATACAAAACTGTCACTACACCTGTTTTCTAAACGTATATTCTATTTTTCTTGGCAGCCATTCCTGCAACTTCCCTCCACACAAATTGTGTATTACATGTACTTTTGCGTTTGTTTCATTGAAGCTATGCAGTAGATGCTCTAAGTTCATATCTTATGTCAGTTACCATGCTTTTGTATTCTAGTCTTAAAGTATCCTTCAGGGCTGGAATTAATCGAAGGCCATGGTCTTCATATTTTTGGAAATGACCTTGTTGCCCTTATAAAATTTAATGACAATCAAAGCCATTTTGGCCTCCATGCCCTGCATGTGAGATTACATTATTGTCAGTAAAAAATCACATGTCTGGCTTTGGTGCCCTCTCAGTTTACATGACACTCCTTACCACTGATTGGGGAAATGGCCTTGCCCTTCTGGAACCTTAGTTCCAGCCCCGATCCTTGTACCGTACTTTGTTTTCTTCTTGCAGTCCCTGAGTTGGATGAGTCGTTATTGTTAGCTATTCTGTCCACTCTGTTCTCCGTTCTTATTTAGGGTTTGAGTGACACACCCTGCAAAAACTCCTACATTATAACAGTGTGGCTTGCTGGTTTAGTATCCAATTTCATGTTATTACTGTTAGAAATACTTTTCAAAAACTATGAAAACTTATGTCTATTTGTTTGACATTATTTCACATAGGTTTGCTTTTGCATTACACGCTAGACGTCAGATTATTTTTCACTGCTTCTAGATTTACTTTGGCGTGATCAATTTTTCACTGCAAATCGTTCCCCTTAGCTACATTATATTAGGCATAACAAGTAAGAACTGGTTGTTGTCTTTATTCTTGCAGGCAGACAAAGAATTTGTCTGGTCACTATGGAAACGACTGCAAGTTGCCAATCCAGATGTTACTCAAGCTATAAGCATGGTGCTGCAAAGGTAATGCTTGACAGGTAGTGTGTTAACTGTGGAGTGGGAGTCTTAAGTGTGTACAGGAGTATTTCATATGCAGCATTACAATGGGTAATTTGCTGCCAGAATACTTTGTGTTTAAATGCCTTTCTGATTGATGAAAAAGTTTAACGTTGACGTACTAGAGCTAACACACAATGTTATTGATTCATTGAAGTTTTAATGTGTAAATTATAGAAATGTGCTCTACAGAATATATTTTAAAATGATTCAACTGGTCTTGAAAAATATGTAACATTCTATGAAGAAGGAGCCAGACAGTAGTGAAAATTGAAAAGCTTTGCTAAAAAAAGGTCACAAAACTGTAGCATATGGCTTTGTGACATAAAAATGATCCATCTCTCCCTTGAAATAGTCTCTCTTCTGGGTACACTGGTCTTTGAGTGGAGGGTTTCTGTCATGAGTATTCAAGGGATGATAGATTGACTGCATGTTAGCACATTGTAACAGTACGATTGCAGATTAGTTTACCTAACTCCGAATATTTTGTAGGCTACATAGTGGATGCCATTATTCTACTAAAATGCCAGTTGTAGTCAAGTTACCAGTGTATGGTTAAAGGCATATTCTGGTGGCATTTTATTAAGGTCTTGTAAGAAAGAAAAATATTCAAGACCATTTCCTCCAACCATGTAACAATACCATGCCATGAAATGACCCTTACACAAATGCACATTTCTAAATTCTGATCTATGGGCCTTGATAAGGTTTTTGACAGAATGTTTATTTAAGAGTTTGCTCCTCCAGCACACAGCAAAGATGCTTAGCCAGCTTGTGTACACAAGCTGCATAGCTATGCATGATCCCTGTTTACATATTTTGTGGGAAATGTAACTGGCTTTAGAGAAATAAGAACTTTTGCAGACAGTAAATGAAAAGAACTGGTCAGAGGACACAAGAAATAAATATTACATGTGGGGTTGCACATTTTCTGTTGAAATCTGTAAGGGGCATTGCTTGTCATGCCCATTTCCTAACTCAAGATTTCTTTCTTTAAAGTTTGGTAACTTTTGTTAAAAAATACCTCTAGTTTTCAACAAAGTCCCCAAAAAGTTATGTTATTCGGGCACATTGCGTCAGATTCCTCATGCTTTTCTCTATAATTTAATGTCCTGTTTGTCCTTGAAATTTGATTCTGTTGGAATGTTTCAATACCTTTTCCTATAAATCTGGCACTACACCATATGTTGGTATAGCAAACAAGGAGGCTTAATATTTCCTACATCGGTATCAGAATTATACAAGTTGAACCCAATGGTAAATAAATGTGCCACAAAACATCACAGATTTCTAATAATGCACTTTGTCCTATAAAGAAAAATTGCATTCTTTGAAAATTTGGATCTTCCATGCAGTGTGCTGTTGAGAAGCAGTTTTCCCACATATTTTAAAGTCATTGAGTTTTGTCCTTAGAAAATGCCTTTAATAGGTGGTGTGCTTTCATCAATCAAAAGAACCCTTAATTGATAAGGAGTACATTACAAGGCTACCAAATGCTATGAAAATTGTCTTTTCTGCTTCTCTCTAATTTACTTGTTAACATACAAAAATAAATAAATAAATGTCATGCAGTATTTAAATTGTCAACTTGAGCTTGAAGGATCAATTTTAAAATTTCAACCAAAATTTAAGTTCAATAGCACCACTTTAGAGTATTTTCAAAAATATACATAGTTTTGGATACCATGGAGCAAGCACAATTAGATAAAAAACAACAGTGGCCACTTTCGTAAGTTAGCTTTTCTATGATACTTTTTAAGATTGAACAATGTGGCAACCAAAAATCAAGGCAAAGAACTATTTTCATTCCTTTGTGCAATTAATAATTGAAAACACCTCTTTCAGAAGATTTCCGAAAAGTACTTTTTGACCATGTGAAATATTTGTTGTTAAAGCATAAAATATCTGTAGTAATACCAACACATAGGCCTATGTGTTTAAAACATGTCTTTGGTGCAGAGAAAAAGAAAAGACAGAGATGAAGGACAGGAAAGTTCTAGAAATACTTCACATCAAAGATGATCGGATTGCTGAATTAGATAAGGTGAGTCAACGATTGAGAAAATTGGGTTGGGGATGGGGTATATTTGTAACTTTTAGCTTTGGTTTAACCAGATGAATTCCAGAAGTCTTTTTTGAACTACTTTTCCTAGTCTAGGACTTTCTGGAAATGAGATTATATCATACTTTGAATACATTTCAGTTGGGGTCCAAATGAACCAGTGTAACCTAAGCTTTCATGACATGTCAAAATTGATAATCTGACCCTAATATCCTTAGTACAGTTGTGACCAATGTTTTTTCTGCACACATTTATTAAGGTACCTGCCGTTACAACTGTATGCCTGTGAGGTTGAGGCAGGAAAGGGTATCTGCAAATAGGATTTTTTACTTTGTCAGTGAACTCTTAAATGCGAAATAGCTGCTTTTGCCAGAATCATTTTAACAGCAGTGTAAAGTAGCTGTGTTTTTACTTTAAAAGGTTATTTCTCTTGGTTGCAACAACTATTTTTACATTCTTTCACAATTATATCAGGTATTTTATGACTATTTGTGATTATGAAATTTTTGCTAATTGTTTTCAAGATTTCAATTTTTAATTACCGTGTACTGAAATGACACCGTTTATTACTGGTATATTTGTGAAGATTTGGTGTACCATGAAAGCTAAGTTTGACCTTTGTTGACTTCATTGACTCACCCCCTGATGTTTTTGAATGTGGTTGAAATCTAAGATCATGAGTGTCAACTGAATGGAGGTGGACCTCCTTTTCAGTTTATAACTGGAGACTGTTTTCACAACTTAGTTGAGAATGCTTTAATTGCAAAAGACAAAGATTTGTAGGGGTCACCTAAAAATTATCAATTATCCAGTGTTTTTTAGAATACTCCATGAAGATCCAGTATTGAAAATTTCAGGGGAACCATTTATCAAAATAAAAGTGAATCACTTCATGGCTCATGGTCACTCATCACAACTTTAAAGTAGAGTTGGACATCTTGCTTGATCCTTTTCATTGACAATTGCAAAGTTCTGACTACATTCGCACCTTTGCAATATTGGTTCAGAGGTGATAGGTTGACTTTGAAATTAAGTCATTTTCAGTTATAATTTCTGTCTCAATATCCCAACCCTATCGTAACCATCAGATATGACTGTACTATATATGCTATGCCCTTGCCCACTCAGTCTATTTGTACTCTGGCACTTGTAGTACCAACGTCCCTGGACTTTTTGAGAATGCTTTGTCAAACAGCTGGAAAACTGTATGCTAAATTAGATATTCTTACATATGTTTAAAACAAACACAAATTTATTCAGCAGAAATTGACTAAAAAAGGTCTGCTTACAATGCAATTTGGATAAACACAGTCAAAGGGATGCAGTATGTGATTTCGTCTCACTTCAAGCTCACGCAATAAAGAAGTCACATTGATACTATGCACAAGTAGAATGTTTGCCAGAGAACAGAGTTGTAGTTGAAGTTTTGTTGTGTTAATGAATATTCTCGTATTGAAACCAATCAACAGCTGGGAGCAGCTTTTAACTTGGATTCATGAAAACAGTGAAATTGGTTGATCTGTGTCATTGCATGCAGCCATTAGTATGTGTATGTCATCCATCCTGCTATGCTGTTAAGCTATGTCAAATTTACTTAAACATTTGATTTTACTCCTAACAGGTACTAAACAACCAAGCTGAGGGTGTAAAGGAACATCTTAAAAGGTATTTACTTCTTTTTATAGACTGTTATTAATAAATTTTCATTACAAAATATTGTGTACTCTGGCATTTGACTAACAATTGAAAAATGTGAAAAAATATGGTACATTATCTCTGTATTACTGTATCTTTTGTGTATCACTATGCAGATTAACAGCAAATTTTGCTATAAGCATTTTATTTTAAGAACCAATAGCTAACAGTGCAGTCCTTTGTTGGTGTCTAAAGGGGCTGTTCTCTTTGCAATGTTGGTAAATCACATGTCTCCTCGATTTTTGGTTTTATAATGTGACTCTAAAGTTGCCAATTTGGTCCTTATTCAAGTTAGATGTCACCTGGAGAATGCTGTACCTTACAATAATGTTAGTGTGATACATTTCTTACCTTGGCATATGTTAAGTGTGTTCAATGTATATCCAATTGAAAAGGAAAAAACTTGTTAAATCGCTTTGCAGTTTTTCCTTTGCAGGAAGGTCTTAGCATCGCTGTATTAGAGTAACATAGTATAAATACTATACTGTCATTAGTCATTGTCTTGGTGCTATGAATGACACAGTATACAAAAATATTTTTGTAGGTCATGTCAGATTCTGATGTGTCCAGAAGAATTGACTCTGAAGGCTCCTGTCTTTTTTTAACAGAATTGAAGAACTGCAAAAGGCAAAGGACTTGCTTGAGAAAGATTTGGAGGAAAAGAATCAAGAAATGGATGCATGGAAGCTAGAGGTATTTTGTTTATCAATTAAGTGGTATCCTCCCACCACCCATAACAGATTTATTAAATTCATTGGTTTCAACACACTGGGACGCACTAGCTTACCAGAAGGGGATGGAACAGTGGTCGTGTCCTCGTCAGTGTAACCTGCATATCTAAAAATTGCCCTAAAAGTTTGCAAAATTGTTTTGAGGATATGATTCCTTTTATTATACATAACATGAAATAGCCCTTAACAAAACTGCCCATCACTAAACAGTCTAAAACCTGACTTTTGGGCATGTAAGACGGGTTTTTACTTGATGTTCACACCTGTTAGATGAATGAAGATTTATTAAATTCATTGGTTTCAACACACTGGGACACACTAGCTTACCAGAAGGGGATGGAACAGTGGCCGTGTCCTCGTCAGTGTAACCTGCATATCTAAAAATTGCCCTAAAAGTTTGCAAAATTGTTTTGAGGATATGATTCCTTTTATTATACATAACATGAAATAGCCCTTAACAAAACTGCCCATCACTAAACAGTCTAAAACCTGACTTTTGGGCATGTAAGACGAGTTTTTACTTGATGTTCACACCTACAGTTTATAGCCACTCCAACCATAAATCAATAAAAATATGATAAAACCCTTTAAGCAATGAAGTGGCTGTATAAACTGAGGATGTTAATAAAAAGTAAAAACCTGACTTATCTCCCAAACGTCAGTTTTGAAACCATTTAGTGGTAAGCAGTTTTATTAAGGACTATTTCACGTAATTTAAGATGAGACTCTCCTCCTCTGTCTCATGCCTGATTAAGCTTTGTCAGGATAGAACTGGTCTGGGTGGAAGTGCTCTCAACTCTGATATTTGAATAAATGTTTTACCAGTTCAATCGATGTTAAAAAGATTTCCTGGCTTTGTATACATACTGTGTGTGAATAGGCTGGTTTCATCATGGATAATGATATCTATGACATAGATGGGCATTTTATTGGTTCAATTGCCTGATTATGGTCCAGATTGAGGGCTACCAAGCCGAGGGCCTGTATGTCAACCTCATGATAAATGTATCACTCAAGCTAAGTACCTTTAGACATGTATCATGTTTCACATTACTAGACTTGAAAGAATGCATGTCCTGTGCTCCAAATTGGGTAGAATGGAGGTATTCACAAGGTTTTTATTGTTATGTTTAGTCCATGCTTGAAATCAAAGTAGTGGTAATGATGAGTAGCTCTAAGAAGTGTATTTTAGAAGAAATAGATGATATCATCTGCTTGAAATGCCTTATGTATGAATTCCTTACCCCCCTAAAAATGTTAATCTTCACTTAGCGTAATAGCGTAATAGTTAGAATCGGTCAAAATTTAAATAAAATCATTTGAGTAAAGTAGATCTGTAGTTTATAATTGTTTTTTATCATACCATAGGCTACCCCCACCCCACCATTAAAGGCTGTATCTATTTTGTCCTATTGTATAAGTAACCTGTAAAAAGGTCCTCTTTACCTATAAGATGGGGAAAGCAATTCTTAAAATTAAATTCCCAGATGTATTTAAAACTGAATAAAATTTTCATGATAAGTTATAATTTGATATCAAGCAGCAGTTCTTCTCACCAAATGGTACTTTTGCAATTTTTATGTTTTGTACATTATCAATGATGCTTTATGTATAAGACACTTTAAAAACAAACTTTCTCAAGAAAATTTCAGGAAGACTTAAGTAGTGTTTTTTTCAAACAGGAAGGCGATAAATATTCATGTTTACTGAAAACTTAGCTTCTGAATTTCAAAAAGAATGCATTTTCCCTAGTGTGGTCCCAGCAGTGAAAATGTTGCATTCCTTCAAGATGGAAAGTAAGTTGTGTAGAGATAAAATTTATGTTGATCTTGTTTCTTTGTTTCATTCAGAAAGAAAATTTGGAAGCAGCACTAGCTGAAGCGAGGACAGAAAATGAGACTGAGATGAAACAGGTGAAAGAAGAAAATTACAGTAAGTATTCAACTGATAAAAAAAGTGATTCCTTTTGAAGGCCAATCATTCTTTTATTCTTTTAAGCTTTAGTTTTCCTCAATTTACGTAATTTTTGTAATTTTTGCAGAGCTGAGCCTTAAGAATAAAGAATTATGGGATATAATAGAGGAGCACAAGCTGGAGCTATCAGCAATTGAAGACAAGAATACAATGCTTATGGACAAGATAAAGGTACTTTATTATACTTTACTGTGTGCTGCAGTAGTATTGTATCAGAATAATGAGTTTTGACAAGAGGCATAAAAATCCTTTTGAGACTTAAAAGTGGTCCATTGTGATTGTCGTGATTCCAAATATTATGGCTCCCTGAGTTTTCATGTGTTTGTCCTATATGGAGGAACCCTGTTGTTTGCAGGGCCAATACTGTTGAAAGTCAAAACTTAAGAAAGCTCAAAAATGGAAAAACTTGTAAATAAAAGTCAAACAAGGTGTTCTGGAATATTTTCAAACTTTGGACTGTAATGTGACAAAACTCCCAGAGACTGGCAATCAAATTTTAGTTGGGTGGGGTCCGTGTAGTATACAGCAAAAAAATTGCTTGCAAGTTGTGAAAGTTTTATGAGTTTCAAGGAAATTGTTCATACCAAACATCAGATTTATGCTAGAACCCAAGAGCTTCAGGGGCTTTGCCCCCTGGGCCCCCACAGAGACTTTCCCCATAATATCCTACAGGATACTGTAGCAGTATCTGGCCTCCCTCTTCTAAAGCAAAATGTACCTAGCCATAGACTAATTTACATAGCTAGCCCTGGACCTAGGGCAAAGCAAAATATACTTATCCTGAGACTTTTACCCAAAGATATATTTAAACCTCAGGCCTCCATACCCTGGACCCCTCAGGAATTTAGGCCCCTGAACCCGCCAAGGGCCTTAAGAGGACCCCTGGACTTCACTGGACTTCACTGCAAAACTTGCACTCAACTATTGGTTTTGCAATTGCATGCGGAGAGTATTTTGTCCCTGCAATATTTTTCTTTGTCTTCCATTTGCCTTCTCCCAGTGTTGAAATCCTGGTGTTGCCACTGCTCCTCCTTGGTTCTACCACTACCTTAAGCTCTTCATAAGGTGAAGACATGCTCCCCTTGTGGCCTATGTTTTTTGATCCACACTCTTGTGAACCTCATTATGAATTCATTATCAAACTCCTCATTCTATAGTGGAAGGAAGAGGCTACATTACAAGTCACATTTTCTGAGATGACTCCGAAATCCTATACTGATTGTTTCAATTTTGTGTGGTCAGAGTGGTTAAGTGTGCAAGTAACATACCTGCATTCCAATGAAGCATGATGCAACTGCATAAAACACATAAACACTTCTTGCAATGAGTAGTCATAAACTCTCTGAGGCAAGTGTTTGGTAGCACTCAATTTAAGGGTATAGTGACAGAAGATAAGAATGAATGATTGAGGCACAGTAAGCTTTTTTGATTTCTCCTTAACTTGAATTTTTTTTTCAGGAAATGGAAAAAGATCTCCATGGAATTGGAATCAGTGCAGAAGAAGCAGCAGAGGAGGTGAGTGGTACAACTTTTGCTGTGTATTTCAAAATAATCCAGGTATTTTGACTGTAAATTTAAATGGACTTAATATGATGGTATTTTAATGAGCCAATTTGAATGCCTTTATATCTTTATTCCAAATTGCATTTTACTATAAACGCCTAAATACTGTATCTGCTTAGATAAAGTCTGCTTATGCTGTTTTGGGTAGGGATTATCTGCTCATGGGGTGGTTTATGTAATTTTTGTTTGTTGTTGGATTGTTAAGTTTTCTTCTCTTTTTTTTCTTGTTTCTTTTTAAGGGAGTGCACTCTTGACAAGCCTCCAGCTTTTATTTGCACTCCCTTCCACTCTCATTTTATCTTCTGTAATTTTGTTGAACTATGTCAATGTATATACTTGAGTGGTGAAACAAATAAATGAAGTGAAAATGAAATTAAAGTTACTTATTTAGTTAGATGGAGTTTAACGGCCCAGTTTCCAACCAATTGGTTCAAGTCTAGCTGGCCACAGCCTTTTTTCCAGTTGTGGGGACACTGGCTTGCTTTCCCTACTCCATTGCTAATGCTCAGCATCATGCACAAGGGCAGTAGGTTCCATTCTTAGAGTCTTTGTTATGATGTTTAGATGACAGAACGATCTTGCAATGTTTTAAAGTGCTGTTAGCATTTGATAGTGGTGCATATTTCTTTTGTCTGCATTGTTGTAATGACTTCAATTTTGTATTTTTGACAGCATTCTAGAGCAGCTATGCAGTTAGGACAAGCAGAACAGAATGCCAATCAGTGGAAGAGAAGGGCAGCAATTGCTGAAGAGGAACTTGACAAACTCAAGTAGGATATCTAGTTTTACTCCATAATTATACTAACGTTTGGGTTATCTTGGCTCCTACCATTTGTAAGAGTTGTGTGATTAAATCCCCTAATTTCTTAAAAATTAATCAAGATATTACAGGAAAGCAATCCAGGACAAAAATGTCTAGAATAATTTGGAAAACTTGAGTAGCCAGTGTGAAAGATAAGATAAGGTAAGATAGGATAGGGTAGAGGTAGGGGTAGGGGTAGGATCAACTTTATTGAACCCCACATGGGTAACTGAGTACTCCCTTAAAAATCAGAAACATGAAAACAGTATAAACATATAAAACAGACAACATCGCCAAAGTACAAAACAGTTTTTGATGTATGACAGATGGCATATATGTGCATGGCTGTGCAATAACTTCAAAAATGATTTGCAATTAGCATTCAACTGCTCTGATGTTGTTACTTGTCTCTAAATAATCAACTTGGAATGAAACATAACTGTGGTTAACAGTGAGACAGACAGTTCAGGAGGTTTTGCCATCAAGCAAGACATAAAGACACTGTTTGATCTGTGCTTGTGTATTAACCAGGAAAAATCTAAGTATTTTTCTAACCTTAATGTCTATACTGCCTTTCTACATTACAAATTGTGGATTATTCATGGATGTCATTTTGCCTCGTACCAATTCTTCCTCAACATTATTTTCACTCAATTGGTGCAGCTGGCATGGTTTTAATTACACAATTGACTAAACAATTTAACTATCGATAAAATAGTTGAATTATAAAACTCTGGAAAGAACACATTGTCTTAACTTTCTTTCAAAAAGGATTTAACAGTCAGTTAACCTACCATGCTATTTGTGTGTCAGCTTGGTGTATCAACTTTGTTTATTATGTAAATGCTTGTTGAACTGAGTAGCTGGTACCATGGCGTGAGCTGCATCCATTTATTAAAAACTGCTGTCATTTTAAGGTGACAGACTGTATCTGTAATTACAAGGAAGAAGTTGTATAAGGATCTTTAGAGGTGTATACGCGTAACTTATGTAAATAACAAGTTGCACTGGGACAACCTGTGAATATGTATATTTTGCACTCGAATGCAATTATTTGAAGTGCAAGTGCTACAGATCAACAAAAAGCTCAGGCAGTTTTGTGTGAATTTTGAAATTTGTTAAAATATCTGTCTTGTTGTGAAAGTGGCTATTATCATAATTCTTGTTAAAAGTTTGAGTTGATAAACTGATATTGCAATAACAAATTTTGAATATTCAAGAAATATATTGTATATCTAATGTATCCATGTTGATTCAATTAACAATTTACACCTTAAAGTGCCTTTTGAATTTTAACTTTTTTTTTTACAGGAAGAAACATACTGAGTTGAGACAAAATTATCAACAGACAGTTGACCACACCTCACAGCAGCTACAAGTCATCACACAATTACAAGCCTTGCAAGCAGAAACTCAGTCAAGTATAAAGTTTGCTTCTTTCATGCAGATTTCCCAAAGTTATGAAAGTCTGTAGTTAAATGGTGACAAGGATGGGCCATACATTGATTAGCACAGGTTAATGCATGATTAGAGTGTTTATAATGTAAGTGATGCACAAAGATTTAGCCATTTTGCATCCCATGTTAAGCCCCTGTCACACTATTCTGTCCAGGCTACACAAGCTTGTTGCGGGCAAGGATTTTGTTGTATGCAGGAAGATTTCTGTGGACAGGTAAAGATTTTGGAGAGTTTCATGTGGAACTTGCGTCATTGATGCATGATACGTGCATGGGTTTTTTCTGTGTGACGTGTGTACCATATGCAGGAGAGTTCTGTTTTAGCTCAGGGGCACTTGCGGGCACTATGGGTTACGTTCATGTCAGTTATGTGTCACCTGTGTAGGAGTTGCCTGCAATGTGCGAGGTTTATGCAAGCTGATTGTGAGCATATTAACATGGCAAAGGTATTTGCAAAATGCCAGCTGCATGCTTGAAGGAAGCCCTTGGATTACCAGCAGGGAGAGAGTAACTTGCCGGCAACATTCCCTCACTTTCCTCATTCCATAATTTGAGAGAATTTGAGAGAATTGACACTCTGAACTCAAATTGACAGTACCAACACTGTTTCCTTTCTTGCAAAATGCATGCTCGATGCCCACATCTGACATGTGCTCAACATAATTTGAGAAGTGTTTGTTCATGAATTTTCAAAAACCAGATGGAATCATTAATTACTCAATCATGAAACATTTAATGGTAAGTAAGATACTGGGATTGTCTGCATTTGACCATTTGTCATTAGTATGTGAAGAAATCTGTACAGATCTTTACAAATTTGGTGAATTCTTTTGACAAACTAATGAAACCGCTTTAAGGGGAATTCGGACTGAATTACTTTCAGCTACTATGGCACTTGTACTGTTCATTCATAATATTTTCAGCCAGTATTTTAGAAACTCATTTCACAAAGATTTAATGTGTTTTCTTTGCAGTGCTGAAGAATCAAGAAAGTGCCCATCTGATTGAAGCTTCAAATTATCAAGCTGTAAGACTTTTAAATATTTGTTGACTCTTGTTTCAAGTAAAATAAACAAAGTAATCTACTATTTTAGTCTGAAATGCATTACCTATGTAGATTCAAGATAAAGGTTTTTGCATTCTCCATGCAATGCACACATATGCACATTGTGAAATCCTGTTACTAGAAGATGTATGTTCCATGAAGTCATGATAAATGTACAAGTACAAACACCCTGAAGTTTCAAATACATTATAATGACATGTTAAACAGCAACTTATGAAGTAGTTGTGTAAACCTACCTCAAACAAAAGTTGATATATGTAGTTAAAAATATTGGTCTTCAATATCATTACTCAAAATAAAGTGTGGTCATCATCAAAATCTAGCTAAATGTCACATCTTATGTAAATGCTGAATATTTTCCCTCTGTGAATGGTTTTGAACAAATCACTCTGAATTGGATCATTGAATTGTATAATTAACGTTATTATCAACTGTACTGGTATTTAGGTAAGTTTGCAGTCTTTTGTTAATGTTTGGATATCCCTTCAAGTCTGTTTATTCATCGATCTGTCTTTCTTTTTTTCCCTGAAGGTCAATAAGGAGTTGCAGAGAAGGTTTGAGGCAGTGAAGACCTCAGAGGATGCATTGAAGAAGGTCATAGCAGAGAGAAAACAACAGGAAGAAGTATCAGTGATCACTTCAGATGCTGAGGTACAAGTTGGGTCTGTCAGGACAGAGATCAAAGGTCATATATCAGAGGAAGATGAACAACCATGGGTTGAAAGGTCAGTGTGCTGTGTCACTTGTGTTAAAAATTATTAAAAATTTCAAGAGCTTCTATTTCATCCATTTGATGAGTCAAAAATTAGAGCAGTGATCATGGTTTCACTTACACCCATGACCTATTAAAGGGGGATTGTAAAATTGTATGTTTTTCTATTATAAAGTGTTATATGTCTCTCATTTGTGTTTTTTCAGATACTCCCCTGGCAGACTTCCTCCATCTGGTGTAGAAGATACTGTAAAGGTAAGACCTGAGGTATATCAACAGGTACACTGTTTAGTCAAGTGAAATTGGTCAGGTGGCCACTGGTCGATGTGGAAAATTTAGAAAATGTGCAAACCTGAAATTCTTGGAGAAGACTTGGTATTGACAAAGGTATCTTTCTGTAAGTTAGGAGAAACCAAGCAAATTAAATTTTTGTAACTGATCTGCTCCAAGCAAAGCCATTATTTTATGAATTTTAAATGTTAATTTCTTGGTCAGTGAAGTTTCAGAATAGGGGCAAGTTTCAGTAAGAAATTTAAACCTGAATATGTGGAATGTCTAAAGGATTAATTTTGACAAGCTACATGCCACTAACATTACACCTGACACAGATAACATTAAACCTGAAATGTAACAATGTACATTCACTTTGAAATGTTTCATTTGCTTTGAAATGTTACATTCACTTTGAAATGTTTCATTCATTCTTAGATGTAGAAAGAGAGAGACAGAGAGAGAAAAAAATATAAAATATGAAAAACTACAAAATACTACACTCTTTGAAGGGTTTTTGTTTTCTTTACAGCAGTCATCTTTGACAGATGCCACAAAAAGAGTTGTACCTGAAACATCATTATCACCATCTCGGGGATACTTTTCAACAGATGATGAACTTGTCAAGAAATATAAAATATCATCTGTGACTAGCAAACAAGTGGAGGATTCTCATTCAGAACAAAAAGTGAAAGACCTTAAGAAACTGTTACTTCTTAAGGTTAGTTTTATAACGGTTTTGTATGAAAAACATCTTTAATATAGGAAAACTTGGTATATGGTTTATTAGACTTTTTGCATGCAATTTTGAAGCAAGTAAGAAATTTAGCAATCATTAAAAGAAGCATGAGACCCTTAAATTTTGCAATCATACAATACCATAGAGAATGTCTGAAATGAATACCTTTTTATAATCATAAATAGTATTCAAAACTATTGGCATTTGAAAGGCTGTGTATGGTATCATAGGGTAAAGATCTTGGAAGAAGTTGAAACGTATTCTCCTCTCTGTCAATCACCAAACTTATCTCTGCTAATACAGGCCTTAAATTTTGAGGCATCTGAGTGTGATCCCACACCATTACTCACCTTAAATCACTGTTAAGAGTGTGATTTTTTTGCACCCCAGCTGAAGATTTGAAGCTCATATCTCATGTAAATCTGTTAAAGTTTAATAAAACAGCTCACCTACCACTCTCCTTAATTTTCTGAGGAGTGTGATTTGTAGCACACCTGTAAAATCTAAAACTCAAGGCCCAATAATAGATAAACTTGGGCATGGATGAAAAGGCAATTGTGTGCCTGACTTAGCATAGGTATAGGCATAGGTTGCAGTGTGTGTCCTTCAGGCAGAAGCTTTATGCAGATCAGCAGATGACGCAAACGAATCAATTATCATGTGTGAGTGGAGACACATATCGGGCCAGGTTAATCTCCCCTGGCTTTCCAATAAAATCCCAGGGAGAAGGGTCTCAGTTCCTTAATGGGAATGTTCCTGCCATGTTGATCTTAGAATAAATTTGACATGGACCATATCAAGTCATCAATTTAACTTTAACCATTTTACAGGAGGAGGAAGTATCCCAGATGCGGCAAAGTCACGATGGTCGTTTGAGTAGACTAAAGTCATTGCAGTCAGCTTACAGTGTTTTGAAGGAACAGATTACAACATATGAGGAGATTGAAAGGTTGGTTAACTTTACAGTGTTCAACAATCTTTACAAACTGGAATTCGTCAACTGGTAAATCACCACTAAGAAGATGAAAGTCTATGCCAAGAGCCCTGTTAGAAGAAAATGACCAGGAAAAGCCCTTCAACCCTCTTAAACTAACAGAACAACTTTGTTAACTTGTGTAACTTCCAAATACAAACTTTGGTCTCTCCTACATGATAGATTTACCAATTTAACCACCCTCAGAATCACTGAACAGCCACACTGAACCAAAATATTTTAGTCTCCAGAGAATTTCCCAGTAATTTGATCTGGAAACATCTCATGTGCAAGGCAGTTCACTCAACCACCTAGGCAATTGCACCTCCTAAATGTGCCACAAAGTCCATCCATTTCAGTGATAAAGGGAAATTGATTTCAGAGTAAAAAGACTAGTTACACAGTGAAAATGTATGAATATCATTCAGGAATAATCATAACCAGAATTTTTTTGTGAACATGTTGCATATAAATTCCCCAATTGAATGCATTGCTTTTGGGACACTCAAACAACGATCACATTCAAGATATCAGTTTGGGGCACTTAAGTAGTTTTCATGTTTGAAGTATCAATTAATGCAAAGAAATGTATTAAATGTCTGAGTATTTTTTGTTTCAAAATCAACTGATGTTTGATCACATTTCTAAGTTTGCTTTCTCTAAAGTTTGAGAATGCTTATGGGTTCAATAAAACTCCTTCAAATGACCTACAATTCAATGCAATCTTTACGTTATATCATAATCAATAAATATGTGAAACCATAAAAAGTTTATACATCCTTTGCACTGATTTTAAAACCTCTAAATGGAAGAAGTCTGGAGGATCTTCATTTATAATTTTTTTCAGTTAGACTTACAAGAGCACAAGTTTCAGGTTCGAAAATTAATTTTGAGACAAATATAGGTCTAGTCCACTAGGACAAATATATTTTCTTACTGATGTCTCTTCTTCACATTGTAATATGCCACACAAATTTCACAAAGGTGATATTCTTCCTGATACTAACAAAAACTCCTATTTTGATTTTTGCTAAACTACACATTACCTTACATTTTAATTCAAAAGCAAAAATATACCCAATATCCAATAATACTTCATAAGAAAGAGTCAGTCCCCTCTGCACAACATTGAAATGGTGTTACCAACCATATAGCATTATTTGTATGAATAGTTGAAAAAGCATGTTAGCTGGTACTGTCCATTTCTCCATTTAATGATTGTCTTTCAGGCTACTTCTTATAATCTCATACTTAATGCATTTTATGGCAGTTTAATTTTTTCCCCTCTAGAAAACCTAAAGCAAAGAAGACTTCTCACCGAGCAGCGCCCAAAGCTTTACAGAAAGAGAATTCAGATGCTGTGTGGAATGAGTTGACTTATTACAAACAAAGAACAGCTGACCTAATTCAAGAAAAGTGAGAAACAAATTTGGTCTGCAGATTTCAGTGTTTGCGTGTTTTTTTTTTCATTGTGGAAAAGACAATTGAAAAATGTTGAAGAAATCACAACAACCCTGTTTGTAAAAGAAAATGTTTCATTGAAGACTGATTTGCTCTCCTTTTCATGCCATTTTTTTTTTGGGGGGGGGGGGGGGGGGGGGGGTTAGCAAAGATTATAATGGCAGCTGGTAAAGTGTGTTTAGTAGGGTGTCTCACATGAAACATCTTGTCTTTTACAAGTTGAGTAAGTAGTTCATTCTTGGTTCCTGTCTTGTATTATGCATTTCTTTCAAAAGAAGAAATAGAATGGCTGATTCTGTGAGAGTAAAAAATAAATGTTCCAATGGATTTATTATTCAATACATTAGAATGAGTCTTCAAGAGGAGATTGACCAGTTACGTGTTCAGACTGCATCAGACGCCACCACCATGGAGGAACTAACACAGTGTCTTGAAGAAGATAAGAAAGGTTTGCATATCAATAATGACATTAGAGGAATGCTCTTAACTGTAAGCTGGATGTCATGTGCTGACCTTTGTCATGACATAACAGTTCATCTTGTGTTTACCTTGTTTTTTATGGTTACAATTACCTGTTCCATGGCTGGTCCAGCCACAGGTCATCTCGTGATTGTGTTGATGTGTCATCTTGATGTGGAGTTTTCAAGACAACTGTTTGCAATGAAATTGAATTTGAACTTTTGTTTTCCTGCCAACATTCCGGCTATCAGTATTGTTTCTTTTAAAACATAGATATTCCTAGTGGAGTCCAATACACTCTTCCTCCTTGACAGAAATTTAAATCTTTGTAAAATATCATTTGTGGTAGAGAGATAGTGATAAATAAACTAGAATAAAATGTGGTTTATAGGTATTTATTTTAATCAAAGAATTATGTGACCAAAATTTGAACTTTACAAAGGATCCATATTACACAGTACAGCTAGCCTTTAGAAGTTTCTGCAAGGGACTATAATTATCTTACTTATCTTAGTTTAAGACTATTTCTGATTTTTCTACTTCATTCTCAGTGATGTATTTTTATGTTTTTCAGAGCTCCAGTCTCAGATGAGAAGGATGAAAGACCTGAAGAAGAGTGAGGAGAATGAGAGAAAAAAGGCTAAGAGTTTATCTTTAGAGGTACTATGATAGTAATTTATGAAAAATAACTTCATTAAGTGTTTATATTATATGCCCTTTTGTACAGACCTGTGCATGCTGCTGTGAAACTGTAGTATCCATTTTCTGATTTTAACTTTTGTGTTAAACTAATAAGAAATCCTGTATGATTGACAAATATGATAAGTTTCATTTTGTTTCGTTTCGTTTATTTGTTTTTTCTCTTTTCCATAAAAAATACAAAATAGAACAATCTTTACAATTGACAAAAGAGAAAGGAAGTAGTCTAAAAAGCCTAAAGGCTTAACGAGAAGATCCACTCCCCAAAAAGCAAAACAATAATTAAGAAATGCAAAAAAAAATAATGTAAAAAAAAGAAATGTCATTAATAGAATACAAGTAAATAGCGAAACAACACTGTGCAACTATTTAAAACATACCTAAGCATCTTTAACAATAGTTCTTAAAACAATGATTACTAAGATTGTGTTTAAATGAATAAGGTGAAGGATGATGCTTTATAGTATTTGGCAGAGAATTCCAAAGAGTATTAGCTCGGTAACGTAAGAACTGTTTGAAAATATTTGTACGGGGTCGAGATTTATGCATATCACAGGCTTGCCTAGTATTATAGTTATGAACGTCCTTATTGGGTGTAAAATAATTATTAAAAACAGGAGGGTTGTAACTATTAACAGAACAGTACGCAAACATAGCAATGTAAACATGAATTAGATCAGGGAATTTTAGAATATTGAGAGAAGCAAAGAGCTTACTGGTGTGATCATGATAGGAAGCGAAACAGATGTGACGGACTGCTTTCTTTTGAAGGGTAAAAAGTTTCTTAACATTAGAGGATGAGGTACCTGACCATACAGTCACACAAAAGGTTAGGTGGGGATGAATAAGAGTAAAGTATAAAGAATGCAGAACTTGTTTAGGTAGAAAATGCTTTATCTTAGAAAGAATTCCAACACCCTGGGCGATTTTAGTTGATACAGCTTTAATGTGATCATTCCATGTTAACCCAGAGTCAATGATTACCCCAAGAAACGTTGTATTATGAACCCTTTTAAGATAATTCCCATCTATCGAAATGTCAAACGGTAAGTTGTTTACAATGCCTTTAGTTCTATCAAAAACAATAAAGTTGGTCTTGCTGATATTGAGAGAAAGTTTATTGGCTGAGAACCATGTGTAAAATTCTTTAAGTTCTTGACAGATGATGTCCTTTAGTAAATTGGCATTACGACCAGTGAAGAAAATATTAGTGTCATCAGCAAACAATATGGTAGAACACTTCTCAGAAACTTGATAAATATCATTGACATAAATTACAAAAAGGAGTGGTCCTAAAATGGATCCTTGAGAGACACCACACACTACATTCAGGAGATCTGAGTTTGTATTGCTGAAAGATGTAAATTGGACTCTATGTGAAAGATAACTTTTAATCCAGTCAAGTGCAATGCCTCTTATACCATAATGGGAGAGTTTAGAAAATAAAATTTGATGGTCTATTGTATCAAAGGCTTTCCCCCTACCATGTTCTGTATTCCAAGGTTTGATGTCTTAGATCACACAGAAGTATCTGATATCATGAAATTATGACAGCTTGGAAATTTTTTTGATGTCTCATAGCTGAGGCTTAACAGCATCATGAAACATTTGGTTAGTGGCTTTGAGGACTGCTTTTGTTCACAGTGGTGGTTATCTCTATGGTTGCCATCATAGGGAATATAGCATATTAATAATGTTATAAAGGCTTTGGGTGGTCATGTTTTCATGGAATACATGTGTGACAGTTTACAAATAATCGCTGAGGTGTACTTTGAAACTTCACATTTTTACATTTTGTCTTATTGCAGTGTTTTAGAAATTACTTGTCACTTAATTATGAAACAATATTTAATTTCCAGGTCAATGATTTGAGGAGAACTGGGAGAGAGCTTACAGAGAGCAATGCTGTAGTGAAGAAGAGATTAACAGAAGCTGAGCATGAATCAAGGTAAACAAGCAGTACTAAAACTTGTCTCTATTTCTCATTGTGCACTTAAATAACAAAGCAATGTACAGAGTGAAGTATGTTTTCCAAAGTTAATGTGCAATTCTGACATGTATTTTCAGACCACAAATTCTTGTCCTCACAGTTCTGCGAGGAGTCTCAGAGGTATCTGTGTCAACAATACTGTGGTTATGCTTTCCATATTAAAGGGAAGATTTGTAATAGATCAACATCTAATGTGGCCATACATTGTTCTCAAGTCCATTTGTATTTTATCATATCAAACAAAAGGGATGGGATGAGGGTGGGGTGATTCTGAAGTCTTGAAAGAGACTGGGACAAAATTCTGTCTTCACTCTCATAAAATAAGAATGCTGAAGATGACAAAAATATCCAGAATGGTGATTGTTAAATGCCCCATCCCCAAAGTTTTCATGGGCTGTATTCATTTAAAATTTGTTTCTGTTTTGACTGATCTTTTTCTGGTATCTTTTTTACAAACCATTGGCTGGTAATAAGTTTAAGCAAAAATAAGAGACAGTTGAAACCTGAGGCCTGATGAAACATCTTCAACTGGTGCACCACATATTTAGTTCTCTCTGTTACATGTTTCAGTTCTGTTCTTGATTTAAATGGAGTAAGGAGTGACACTAGCCTCATTCTGAAATATCAACTAAATCTTACCAACCCCTTTTTGTATAAAAAGGTCAATAAAAGGAGTGGAACTTCATAAATTTGCCAGTTCAGTAAAACAATATGTCATTACAGTAGTGTAATACATGAATACCAGGATGCTTTAATGTAAATTTATCTGTATGATATTTGTCCATTAAGGATTACTTTCTCAACCTCAAGTTGTTCTCCAAGCGGATAATCAGTAGAAATTCTACGTTTCTCGTTCTTTCTTTGCTATTGTGCTTTTGCATTCTTTTTCCGTTTTAGTGCTTTGTTGTTTTTGGAATTAGTGCTCTATGAATATTTGTGTGTATTGTGTTTCATTTCTTGTTAGGGGATTATTTTCTGCTTTGTCACTTATTTTTCGTAAAAAAATACACATTGGACACCATGTTTACATTCTTCTAGAATGCACAGAGCTGAATGCAGTAAATTAGAATCAGAAGTCACAGTACATCAGAGTAAGATTGAAACTCTACAGACAAAAGTTGATAGACTGAAGAAAAGTTTGATCAGAATGAGAAGAAAGAACCAGTCTCTTGTAGCAGAAAGACAAACAGATAGTAGTTATAGGCAGGTAAGGCAATGGAAACCTGATTGGTCAAAATCTACTATGTGTATGATGCTTCATGCATTCATTTACATCTTTTATTTTATCATTTTCACTGCATCTTGATAATAAATTAAATAGTAATGGAAAGGCCAAACATGAGTGTTTTAATTGGGACTGCAAGACCACCCCCTACTATTCTCAGTGATCCAGCAATCTTTTACAATGGATGCAAAAAGTAATCCGTGATTGGGAAAAAGCTGTTTTTGCATCGCTTCTTATTAAGGTTCATGTAATCACACACCCCTCTAAAAAAATTGTGGAACTGGGAATCCCATTTCCCCTTCTCAAATTCTTAGAAACTAGTGTCAAAACTGTAATACAGTCAGGGTTTGTAGACATTCTGGAAATCAGGACCTTCCCGGATAAATGTTTCACTTTCCTGTAATTAATAGGGGAAATGTCAGGAACTTTTTCTTTATTTTCACTCATATCCACACTGAAACAGGTCAAGTAATTATAAAGCAGTTTTAAAAATTCAGCAGGTGAAAACAGTGGAATTTTGTATTCTTTAAGGGCTTGTAACTTTGCTCTCATGGCATATCTCAAAATGAAAATTTTGTGTGAAAATTACTAAGCTGACACAATCTTACCTTTATGAACCACGGGAAGATTTGTCAAGTATTAAATCCAAATAATTGATGAAATTCCTGATTTTTTTGGTTTTTGTTTTGGTTCTTATAAAGAAACTGATGATAAATCCTCATTTTCCAATTATAGCAAATATTAACTATAGTGTTTGCCCTCTATTGGTAGGACAGTTGTATATGAACAAATGTGGTTTTCTTTTTTTATGTTATGTTGATACTCATTTCTTGGGTGAGAAAAGTTCTGTCTTTTACGTGTAGAGTAATTAAAAGTGGCCTATTGTAGTGAGTTACTCTGATCAATAAATTTATCAAAGTTGATAGTTTTCAGTTGTAGAAAACCGAAAATACTCATGATTTCAATCTGAAAGTTAAAACTAGCATTTTGTGCCTCAATGTAAAAAGTGGCATTTATCCAGATCCACTATACCTTGATGGCTGACCCTACTCCAATTAGAACCACATACAACTGTTTAGATAGTACCCTCTTCATTTTCATGAGATTACAAGGTAAAATTTAACATTATGTACTAATTAGGATAAAATTTGCTTCTTTAATATTTCTTTCCTTCCATGTGTGTAACATACAGTATGAAGAAAAACTCAGCAGAACATTGGATAAGATGAGTGGTATTTTACCAGATAATGACAGCAGTCAAAACTTGAGTGATGTCA
Organism: Holothuria scabra; assembly: GCA_037179385.1. Classification (NCBI taxonomy): domain Eukaryota; kingdom Metazoa; phylum Echinodermata; class Holothuroidea; order Aspidochirotida; family Holothuriidae; genus Holothuria; species Holothuria scabra. The sequence goes on from CM074188.1 coordinate 2,032,576, forward strand.
GATCACAGAGGTAAGATTGTTTTAATATTCTGGTTTTTATGTCATGTCTTGCATTGAGATATCAAAGCCCTTCACACAAATATTACCCTTAATCAACAGTAACTATCCATGTTACATATTCCAGTAGAGAAGGTAACCAGCATCAAATGATGAAAGGCAGGTAACTCCGGTATGGAGAGAAGCTGTTGAGATAAAGCATCTTGCTCCTGGACACGGTGTAATGAGACTGGCAGGACTGGAACCAGCAACCCTTGGATCACAGATCTGCTGCCTTAGCCAATAGTCCACCATGTGCTCTTTATGTTTCCTGTTTTGATTGGGCAATGTCTTGTTGCATTCACAGTGCATAAGAACTACTGTTGTATTTTTTGGTATGAGATTTTAATACCCAATGTCTGAGCCTAGAAGGCTGGAAATCAATAAGCTTTTATGCAGTACCAAGTTTCATGAACACATTCTGTGTGGCATCAGTCATAGAACATAAAGAATTATTTCAAGTCAAAACAGGAACGTACCAATCTTAAGAGTAGTAAATATTAGATTTATCATAAGTAATGTACTTCAGTCTACTACTATCTATAGCTATGTTACTGATGTAAGTATGAAACTGGTTTCGTTCATTAATAAAAGCAAGTAATGTATAAGTCTGATGATGAAGAGGTTCATAATTAATCAAGCCAGCCTTTGGGAGTTATCTCCTTTGAGGAGTAGAACTACTTCATAGACAACATTTGGTTTTACAGTGTTTCGCCCTTTGGCCGTAATTTATATGAAGAGAAAGTACCATTAAAAATACAAAAAGTGGTGTAACGTGAACAATCAAAGGCTGGTAACACTTATTCTCCTGTAAAAGCATTAGTTATCAGGCATAGACCTTGTAGCAATCCCTTGTCATGATCACTGAATTTGCAGTTATTTGCAGTTAATCCTTTCCATTTATGGAATGTTCTGAATTGGTAAAGAATCTGCAGAAATGGTTTCATAATTATGAAAAAAAAATAACAGGGATTTGGACATTTTAAGTTTGTGAAGCCTCTTAATGCAGAATTGTCTATTAATGAGTGACTCAAAGGAAAAATGCTTACAAAGTTACAAAAATTCTCAACTTTTATATGCTGAGTTGACCATGAGAAGTCAAAACATCTTTTTCTTTTTCCCCAGTCTTGAACTGTGCTATGTAAATAACATTAGTAATTCAAAATGTGTAAGTATTTACACGAATAAGCAGACATGCTTATTAGTATCTCTGATATCTCTTTGTTGGTACAATTTACAAATTATTTAACTTTTGTACCATATTTTTGTAATAGTGATGATGGCCAGTCTCCATTTCACCAGAGACTTTCTCCAAAAATGTCGACCTCCACCCCTCGTAAGCATAGATCAGCTGGAAGGAGACATGTAAGAGCGAGTACATGGTCAGCAACTTCAAGACAGGTAAGGGTCAGAGGTCAATGTCAGAGGTCATTACAGTATAAATATCTTCATATTATTTCCTTATCTACTGCTGTTATGGTGAATATCTCACGGGTATGTATCTACTACTAGGAGGGTTTTATTGTTATGCTTAAAATCTTCTCAAAATAGCAGATATTCATTTAATTCAAATGCAGATCATGTTGAATTAAATATGTGTAAAATATGAAAAGTGAAAGTAAAATTAAGACAACAATTTTTTTTACTTACAGCACTAGTAGTTTGTTTGGACTTGGCGGCATAAATGCCCTTTCGTATCTATGGGTGTTGAATGCCCCCTCTATTGATTCCATTTCTTGAGAGAAACTGCAATAATGTCATTACTGTTTGCTCTAGCTTTTATCAGTTCAGAAACATCTCACAAGAATGGCAAGAGCATATGAGGAGGATGAAGTCAGAGAAACTATTCTAAAGCAGGCATCCACTCAGACAGATGGAGATTTTAAAGGACCAGGTAATAACAGTCGTGAGGGGAGTTAGTTGTAATGTTTATTGTAAAGTATCCACAAGTTGTGGAAGGTGATTCAGTGTGACCTTTGACACCAATATCAAAGGTGATTCAAATATATAACAATAGACCCTTTTCTATGTAACAGTTGCAAATTATTTTTGGATGGGAAATTTGGTGTGCACCTTTTTTTGCCTCAGTAAAATGCCAATGACAAGAATGATGCATGTCAAAATTATCTTACAATTCACTGTTTTAATCATTTTAAAAAAGGATCTTTTAGTGAATGCCAAGTTTAAAAGTTATAAAGGGGGAAATATATCAAATGCAAAATTGAGGTTTCAAGCAAATTATTGGTTTGCAATTGAAAGGGACAGGGGTGTCTTACTTACATTTAGCCTCAAAGGAAGTAATTTACTTCAACTGGTGGGGCCATCAAAGTATGCTTAAAGTAAAGCATGCTATCTTGACATATCTCATATCTTAGACTGCAAATATAATGTTGCATTGTGTAGGAATTGCTCTGTTATCCTGGATTCTTTTGGGGTACCATTTTTTTTAAAAGTTACTATTTATTTCTTAAGTAAAATCTCTTCAGGAAAGTGGAATGGGATGGAGTTGTGCTTAGTACGTTGTTGCATTTCATAGAGGTCGGTTTTGACTTTGTGTCTCTAACCAGATGAGAAAATTAAATTTGTGTGAATCTCATAAAACGGCATGTCTTGAAGGTGAATTATCTTATTTAGAACATATAGTTTTGCCACACTAGCATTAAAATTGCCCATACAATATTCACGTCCTTGATATTCCCTCATTCCAACTTAAAATCATCAGAGGTCGGTTTTGACTTTGTGTCTCTAACCAGATGAGAACATTAAATTTGTGTGAATCTCATAAAACGGCATGTCTTGAAGGTGAATTATCTTATTTAGAACATATAGTTTTGCCACACTAGCATTAAAATTGCCCATACAATATTCACGTCCTTGATATTCCCTCATTCCAACTTAAAATCATCAGACCTACTCAAGTCCTTGATTTTGATGCAACTTTTACATCATGATTACTTGTTACAATTGAACCAGCTGATCATCTTTGCACAAAGTGTGATGTGAATAAGGTAAAGGTTTAATAATGGGATAAGAATTAAGGAAATGAACAAAGTAGACTAAAAATGACCTTTTGTTTTCCCCTATGTGAGTTATTTTTCTATTTTTTTATTTGTTCTGTTACTATTCTTTTTTGATGTTCTAGAGGAATTCCCTGTTAGAAGATTATTTGATGTCGGTGTTGGTAATGTGGATATCAATGATGAGATGAGTACTAATACATCAGAGGATTCTCAAACCAGTAGCAGTTTACCATCAGTGGGGAAGCCTGTTGTTTCAGGTAAGTTTAGTTTGTATATAGGAAGTAAAACAAACATAATAGTCACCTTGCATGTCAACCTTTTTTTTAACTGGGGGAGTGGGGAGTATTTTATGCATGAGAGGTAAAAGTAGAGCTTGTAGGATGTGTCTGTTTAATGAAAACCTTAATCTTTCAACCAATTGTTCAACCAATTGCAAGAAGTGTAATCGTTTCAGGTAACTAGCCAAGCACATTTGCGCAATAACTTTGTGACTTCACATTTCATTAGTGTGACAAATCTATGCTTATCAATGCCAAGTGAATATATATCTTTTCACTATTTAAAGCTTTAGTAGTCCCATGATGACTGAAGGAGAGACTGACTGGAACATTTTTAACTACCTCTCCCCAATAAATGAAAATGGTAACTTTAAGGAATGCATGTTGAAATTACAAAGCTTTCATTAGAGGCTGGAGGCAGATTGCAATGGAAAAATCACTTTCATCTATTAAACAATTGCAGAAAAAGTTATTATTTCATCTCAATAAAGACAATTTTTTACATGTACAAAGTACAGGTCATTGACCACATAATATGAGGTGCTAACATAGACCTAAATATTGATGTCATAACAAACTGGAAGCTACACAGTGGGAGAGCTAGGAATCTTGGTCGGGATTAGAATTGCCTGCAGGGGTGCATTAACTGCAGGATGTTAGAAATCTAAAAGGGGCACTTACAAGCAATTTTGGTCTGTCAGGGGTCCCCCACTTACCATATGGTAGCTGAAGCAACATGCTGTTGTTACAAAACTGTTTCATACTTTATGAAAGTTAGGGAAAGTTGTGGCATGAAAGGAATTAAGTGACATAGATGAACAAGAGGAGAGCCTTTGATTAATTAAATCTGGGATGTCAAAGAAATTTCCTGGCACCATGCCTTGGCAAATTGTATCTGTAGAAATCATTGAGATATAACTGTCTGTTTCAAAGGCCCTCCCTAGGATGTTAGTGAGATGATGCTTAACAATACACCAACATGAAAGTGTTATACAGTGCCAACTAGATAAAAATGTAAAAGATTAAATTTCAAGTTTGGTTTGAAATAACACAGTGCATGTCCTTCCCTTCAGTCACCTTTGACAGGCATGAAAATGCTGTACATATTCTACAACCTCCAGCCCACACGGGAACCTGCCTTAGAACCTTCTATTTTGGACCTGCTATCATGAGTTTTCTCAGATTTCTTAAGAAGATTATTGATGATGTGTAGTAATGATAATCAATGATGTAAGATAGTACAAAAAGAACATTTGAAGCCTTGATGGGTAGGTAATATGAAGTTGAGGTATCACAGATACATCATATGCATTCTCTTGTTTCCCCTTTAACAGCAGTTGCATCTAAACCTCTTCACAAGATTCAGCTGTCACCTGGTGTTAAGAATAGGACAAGTGTGAAGATATTGCAAAAGAGAATTAATTCTTTACAGCAACAGGTATGGGATCAAAATAATTGTCAGTAATGACACTTTTATGATACTTGAATAATGTACTTGACATTTATATGATACAGAAATTTTAACAATTGTTTTGTGACCCAAATCTTCAAACATCACCCTTGATTTTAGTGCTACATGAAATCATTTGTGTTCAGTACCATCTCATTTAATTGTTAACTTTCTGCTGCATCATGTCACACCTTAACAACTTTTGGGGTGGCGCTATTGATTGCTTGATTGTTACTTTACTGGTTTGCAAATATGATAAGTTAAATATCCTTTTTAGCTGATAATAATAATAATAATAATGGTTGGATTTATATAGCGCCTTATATGTATGTTCAACATCTCAAAGCGCTTCACAATCATTACCCCTGGTCATTGGTAACTCGTCAAACCCACACTATAAAAGTGCACATCCCTTGCTGTTCGTGCCCGGCACAATGCCACTTCATCGTGTACCCTGGGGGACTTCCCATAGGAGCAGCCACATACAGCGCATCACTATACAAGCTGCCTCACAGGTACCCATTCAACACCTGGGTCGAGAGAAGCAATCGAGATAAAGCATCTTGCTCAAGGACACAACAAAATGACCCAGGTGGGAATCGAATCAGCAATCCTTAGATCACAAGTCCAATACCTTAACCAATAGGCCACCAAGCTGATACCATGATCAGTCCTGAGCACTGACTTTCACTTAGTCTAATGACATGTGCTGTTGTGAACATACAATCCTAGACAAAAATGATGGGACACTTTTGCCCAAATTTGGCAACAAGTATGCACAGATTCACTGGTCTTCCAAAATCCCTTCTAACCCCTGGCCACCATATATCATTTTTTCCCTCAACAAAATATACTCCAAATTTCAAGAATTTCAACATTGAACAGAGGAGCTAGGGGCTTTCCCATATAAGTACCAAGTTTCTTTTACTATTAGTGCACTAACTGTTTGTACTATATGTTGTATCCTTCAAGGTATCCCTGCTGAAAGAAACCAAGAATACCCTTCAAAAATCTCACAAAGAATTGAAGGAGACAAATGAAAGACTGCAGTCTGACTATACCCTAGTTGCTCATCAACTACAGACTAACAGACAGACAGTACAGGTCAGTCTCTCAACCTTTGAAGAATTTTCTAAAAATTTCAGGTATTTTGATGGCTATCAGATAATTCAAGAGAAGAGAATAATTGAAGGATATTTAATTAATGTGCCCTTGTGAAAAATGTATGGTATATAGCTTGAAACAACTACTTGCAGTTTGCAGACATTAGAATGTTTTGATCATGTTTTGAGGGCATAGTTGGTGGCACTTACAATGAAGTCAGAACCTTTTGTTTCTGTTATACTGCACATTCAGTGGAAGCTTTCAGATTTAAATGTCGTGTACTCCCAAAAAATAAGTCCTTCCTCAGGTGTGCCAGTTGTGACTTGTGAGGTCATCATTCTACTGAGCTTTACACCATGTATTGATATTCTATTATGCCATGTTTGAAGGAGGGGGGGGGGGGGGCTTTTTGGAAAAAATAAATTTTACTGTTCATTTAATTAATGTCATATTCATTTCAGCGACTTTCTCGAGAGGTAGAGGGTAGCAGAACAGAGTGTGCCCTTTATAAGAGTGAGCTGACTCAGCTTCAGTCTCAGAAACATGAAGAGAAAAAGTCAGCTATGTCTACCAAGCAAATGGAGGACAGACTTAAAGTGAGATTTATAAAATATTTCTTGCCACTGATTTTTGCTTTATAAAATTGTTCAACTCATAGGCATCTGGTTTTATTTTTTTTGTTTTTAACATTACTAAAATAAATGCTCATTTGTTAAGCAGTCCTGAATAAAACTTGGAAGGTTAACCTTTCGTGACTTGACTTTCATACAGTGACTGAAATTATCAAGAAGAAATTGCATGTATATGAGTAATGAATGGAATCCAAAGCTGTTTTGATTTCTTTAATGGTCGTTGTTTTTCAGACCCAGTCACAAGAGATGGGGAGACAAAGCAGTCTCATCAAGTCATTAAAAGAACAAAATGAAGAACAAGAAACTACCATACAAACCTTAAAAGACAAGTAAGAAATACTCCTACATGTAAATATAGGCAAGAATGTTATACCTCTCACATAACTTAAATAGTTATAATAATGAGTGAGCAGGAATTACTTTAACCCTTTACCGTTTTTGGGTCCTTTTGGACCCATGCGGAGAGCTCGGCTGTCACACATCTTTACTGTTTCACGCGGAGCTCGAAACTGCGAGTAGCTACCCGAAAATTCGGCCACAACAGCGAGAGAGACAATAGTTTAAGGTCACGGGGTCAATGGCCTACGGAAGCCGATGCGGGGCGGGCTACGTCCGCTTTTCCGCCCATTCCCGAGGCGCGCAAATATGCCCTGATCGGAGCACAACGGTAAAGGTTTAAGCTAAAATACCTGCACCACTCGGCTAAAGGTTTACGTGCACACACGCAGAGGCAGTGGCATCAGCTTTGCAGTGAACACACTCCACAGGCTTAGCTTAACCCTTTACCGTTGTTTGGGTCCTTTTGGACCCATGCGGAGAGCTCGGCTGTCACACATCTTTACTGTTTCACGCGGAGCTCGAAACTGCGAGTAGCTACCCGAAAATTCGGCCACAACAGCGAGAGAGACAATAGTTTAAGGTCACGGGGTCAACGGCCTACGGAAGCCGATGCGGGGCGGGCTACGTCCGCTTTTCCGCCCATTCCCGAGGTGCGCAAATATGCCCTGATCGGAGCACAATGGTAAAGGGTTAAAGGAAGACAATTAAAAGCACAAGCTGTATTCAAAAAGCACAACAAGCATAAATTTCTATAATGTACGAAGTGTTGATACAGTGTTTCAGAAATGCATATCAAATGTCCACCTAGAGGGTTAGTCTCATTCGATGGGGGCGCTTTACTTTTATTTTGAGTGAAGGTTGCTGAGAAGGAGGAAGGGAGATTGCCAGCTTGGCCTAGTTAAGGTAACTAGGAAAGGCTCACCTTGTAGAGCATTACATGTGTTGGAGTAGGCTTGAAGGCTTTTTCAAATACCATACACTCTTTATCCCAACCCTCCCCCTCCCACCCTTTTCCCCCTCAAAGGAAAGCAACAAAAAAAAAAAAAGAAGCAGAGAAAGAGAGACACTAATCCTTCAGGTGAAAATTTGATATGCATTTTCTGTAATACTGTGTTAAAGCTTTCAATATTAGAGTGACAGAATTTGGTCCTTACAATGATGTTACCTTTTAATGTTGTAAGAAAAAAAGACTTAATCCTATAAACTCAATGTAACTATGTTCTTGTCTCTTCATTCAATTAGACTGAAAAAATTAGATAAAGATTTCACCCAGAAAAGGTCATTGATTGAAGATCTGAGAAGTAAAGTCAAGGCCAAGGAGCTAGAAAAGACCAGTATCCAGGAAGAGTTGGAGTCTGAAGAAAACAAGATGAAGAAATTAAAAGAAGATATCATTAACAAAAAGACAGAAGTGGATTCATTGAAAAAACAGCTCATTGTTGCTAAGAAAGAGAAGGAAAGTTATGAAAACCGTTGGAATCAGGCAAAGCAAGACCTTGAGAAACAGGTGGTTATTAGAAACTTTTGTAGTTTTACAGCTCAGTTTCTATCCAATTCGTTTAAGTTGGACTGGCCATGGCCCTTTTTACAGGTGTTGCTCATCTGCTTGTTTTGGCTACTTTCATTGCTTATGCTGAGGACAAAACACAATGGCACTAGGTTCCACTAGCAGAGTGAGAAGATGATGGTTGATTTCACATAAGTGAAAGAAACGAAACGATTCTACAGATTCCCTACAATGTATTGTAATGGCGGCTAAAAGCCCTTGTTTTTTTGTTATTTAAGCTATGCTTGTCATAGTACTTGCAAGTTGTCACAGTCTGTATGTAAGATTTTGTTTGTCAGTCTGTGCAGGCCAGTTTTACCCTGGGAGTGGGTTGTTTTCTTACTTAAAGTTGTTTGTCGGGGGGATTAAGTTATTTTTGTACTTGGGCGATTATTCTATCCCTGTCAGTCATGGTCACCCTTTTTTTAACTCACGTGTACTGGCCATGTGTTAGCATAAGCCTCAGATTAGTGCTCCGTGCATCACGAGACTTGAATGGGCGCACTAAGAAATAGCCTTCATTATTTTTGTGTAATTAAGTTTTTAAGAATATACAGACCAACCGTTTATCACTCTCTGGAGTCATTTTTCCGGCGTTCCTGTTTCTGGCCGATCAAAATACAACAACTCAGGCCAAGATCCCCACCCTGCTGGCCTCACGCTACCCATCCTTGAAGCAACCCCCCATATTCGTTACAGTATTAAGGGGGGTCAGGGGTTTCAGTAAAAATTTCTTTGACCTTCAATCAAAAGCAGAAAAAGATACTTATCCCCCTCCACCTCTCCAATCGGTGGCTAGATTCCCATCAATTTAAGATTTAGTCATGGAATTTGGTGTAAGCGATGATCACTGAAGGTTAGTGAAATCGGTCCCAGATGTTCTTCTATCTTTAGTGGTTCAGTTGTGGAAGACCATGTGATTTTTTGTAGGATGACGAGGAAATTTTTTTGTTGACATCAGAGATTATTGTACATACTCTTTTCTGCCTATTTTTGTCAAGGTTTTTATACCTCTTTCTGTCACCAGAGGTCACTTGTGGAACTTTCTCGCAATAGACAACAGGAGGCTGAGAGATCTTTGGACCAATTAGAGGCTCTGGCTGCAGAACAGCTTCAGAGTTTGACCCATCAAACAGAGGATGCATTAAATGGAGCCAGGAGGGAGTTGAAAATACTCCAGAGTAGACAAGTCGAGCTGAAGGGTGTCATTAAGGTACTATGTGTGCTATTTCCATTTACAGTGCTCCCACAGCCTTTTCATACTGACTGCATGGTCAAGTGGTTAATTGGGAGTTTGAGTAAAACATGAACCTTCTGCTATTGGGCTTGGTGCTTAGCATAAGCAATGGAGTAGGCAAAACAAGCCAGTGAGCCACAACTGGAAAAAAGGCCGTGGCCAGCTCTACTTGAACCAATAGGTTGGAAACTGGGCCATAAAACTCTAACTAACTTACAAATCTGCAGCCTTTTAAATGGAAAAAAAGTTATCTTAAAGGTTTCTGTCGGAGCACTGCATTTATTAACCCTTGCGATGAAACCACTGATGGTTGCAACTTACATTTTAGATTACAAAACCTTGGATTTTATTTCCCTCTAACAAAAAAAATGTAAAGTTTGCATATTTTGATAGGGAAGGGTGAACAATTCATTCTAAACAAATTCCTACAATCAAAGAAAAAGGGACAGTAAAATTATGGTTGGAACTTAAACCAGGTCATAAAGACAGAAATGTTTGGGGGATTTTCACTTAAATGATCAGATGAAATTTCCATTTCTTCAGAAAAAGATTAGACATTGTAACTGTGACTAAAATTTTAGGCAGAGTAAAGAATATTCCAACAACGTGTGATGCTGAAGTTAAATTTATTTTAATGTCTTTAAGTTAAGTTTCTTTACCATGAAACATTCCAATATTTCTTCTGCAGGAGCTTGCACGGGAGGTGTCCAAGGAGAGTCAGGTACCCGTGAGGCTACCACCCCCAGACACTGACCCCCTCTCAGTCAGGGAACAGTCTCTTGCCTCTTCTATTCTAAACCTTAGTGCTGAAGACTGGCAGGGTTTTTTGAGAGACGATGAGAGGGACACTTCGAAGGTAAATATAGTAGCATTCTGACTGGGGCAATCATTATTTCTGAAAAAAGTCACTACTTTATGCATTTGACATGATCCTTTCAACCTAATGGTTCAAGTCGAGCCGACCTTAGCCCTTTTATCCAGTTTTGGCTCACTGGCTTGTTTTCCCTACTCCATTGCTTATGGGGAGCATCACACACAACGGCAGTAGGTTCCATTTTTAGAGTCTTTGGTATGACTCAACCTGGGAATAGAACCCAGGCCCTCCACATGAGAGGCAGATGCTCTTACCGTTAGACCAAACACTCAGTCCGCAGTATCTTCATACAAGGAAAATTAAAACTATTCCACAACCACTTCAACCACTGTGACTATGGAAAACCTTTTTGTCTAACAAAATGGATTTGCTGAGAATTTTGAGGGAGACTTTCAATTTCTGAACTCTTAGATCATTCTCTGTTTCATGGAAACTGGTTGGAATGTCTCAGAGTAAAGGTGAACACATAGGGAATATAGTAACATAAAATCGTTTTGTATAGGAATGGTAGGGGGGAATGCTTGAAGACGACACATGTTACTATTGCTTACATTGAAAATGCTTTGAATCAGAAATAAGCCTATCAAATTTGTAATTTATGTATACAACTTTCTTGTGATTAAATTCTGCAATCTTACACTTTCCTCTTTGATGATTCCTAGCCAAGTGTTGTCATCCTTTCTTTTGTCTCATGTACCTACAAAACTTGTTCAAATCTCAAGGTCTTGGGTGTCTCATTTTGGAATATCTATGTAGTAGGATTATTTATGGTTTATGTAACTACTAAATTGGTTAAATGTTATTCTTTTTCACCACATTAAAAATGTGGCTACATTCTTTATTTCAAGAATAATATTTTCTTGGCTTACAGGGAGAAAGGGATTTGACAGATGACTTCAAGAAACTAAATGAATTATTGGAATCAAAGGTTTGCAATTTTTCTCAATTCAAATGTATTTTTATAATCCAATCAATTCAATTGCAATCAAATGTTAATTTTTAAACATATTAGCTATTATTAAAGAGCAGTTTAAAATTTCTGACAACTTTTAACACATATGCCCTTGAACAAAAACTGTTGGTAAAGTTTATAAATATTATAAGTTAAGACTGGTTCAGTACTAAACCCTTGATTTTTATTTTTCAGACCTTCAGTGGCCAAATGGTTCTGGATCTGTTCCAAAGAAGTTTTCTTACAAGGTCAAGATGATATTCACAGTGATGGACTTCTTATTTAGACAACTATTGTGAGGGGGGGAAGGGTAGCAGAAGGGTAGCAGCAGGTATGACAGGAGATCGAGTTGGAACAAACTATTGAACCAAAACAAATACAAAAACCTGGATGAAGTTACGTCAGGAAGGAGAATATTCAGAACCTGCCAGTATCACCAAGAAACTGCACAGTTGTCAAATATTTAGAATAAAAGTGATGAAAAAGTTAAATGTTTGCTGGAAATTGGAACATACCCTCCAGCAGCCTGCTTAGTAACACTGTGAAGTTCCGTAAATCTCACAATCACCTTGAATTTATCCAACTGTCAATTGTATTGCAAATTTAGCATTGTTATATTTTTAAGGGAAAGGTATTAAAAACATACAAAATATATCATATTGGAAAATACTAGTTGGCAGACTTAAAGTACATATATTTTGAACAAACTTTCAAGGTGATAGTGGAAGGTCATCCAACTATTTGTACAGTAGCTATGTGTTATTGACCAAAGTTCATGTAAAGATTAAATAATATAAGAATACATACAGCAATACTTAAAGGGGCAATCAGAGTTTGGCAGCGAATATTATGTACCAGCAGTTCATTTTTCCATTTTTAACTGATTAGTTACCAGAATTAATGGACAAAATGGTTGTTCAAGTGAGAAGAAATATTGATTCTGTGTTAATTACTGTTAAATGGAAATTTTGTCATATTTTTTTGTGTATCAAATACATACAGATGAAAGACTCATCCATACAATGACCAACCAACACTCAGGCCATGATAACCTTTTAACTCAATGTATAATTCTGGTGCAAAGTTTAAGTTGTGGAAAATGCATAAAAACAAACTTTGATTGCCCCTTAGTTCAAGAGATGGGCAGTGCAATATAAATATTCATATGTTGGTAAAAAAGTTATATTGTAAAACTTGCACATAAAAACTCAAAACTGAAATAGTTTCCTCCAAACTAAGTTGCATTGATGGTATAAAACCTGCTTCATGAAAATTAAAATGAATTGCATATTCACAGACATTTTTAAAGGCACAAGAGGTGGAAGCACTCTGAGACTGCTCTTACAAGATTGCTATAATTTACTTGCCAAAAATATAGTTTCATACTGCAAACACAAACATCTTGAATGCAAATCAGAAGGTAAATCAACGTACAGAATAAATATTTAAGTGGATCAATCTGTTTTGATTCCACAATAAGTGAAACTTAATTGCATAAATAAATACTGCAAAACTGTATGTACTGTGCAATGGTACAGGTTGCATATCCAAAAGATGGTAAGCGATGGATGGCGTCCTTCCTCCTCGTGTGGGGAGGACAGTGTTGTTACATGTCACAACTCGAGTCACTTCCTCTCAAAATGATCATGACTCGATAGAATTCAGAAGTAGTTTCCCTATTGAAATAGTACAGTGACTCAAGTCAATGACTTGACTCGAGTCACCTTTAAGTTAGAAAACTGGTGACTCGATTACAACACTGGGGGAGGGAGGGCGCCCTCCCTTGCTATTGGTTTACCAGGGTTGGTTGCGTGTAAGTGCGGATCACATTTGTGAATAGGAGGTAAGGAGAGGGGCGAAGTAGATCGTATAAATCAATACTGCAAAAGTGTATGTACTGTGCAATGGCAATAGTAGTGAGCAATTTCAATATTAACTGTGTGGTTACTCCAATAAGAAACTCTGGTTTTAATGTATGATACCATTGGACCAGTTTTGGAATATCAAAACCATCACACACACTAACACAGTGTGTTACCTGATTTTAAGCTAGGATGAAAATCTACATTAAACTCCACATTTTTTGCATCAAAGTCGGTAAGAATGTGTTTGTTATTACATGGAATGCAATGCAGTGGGTGGTTTTCACAAAGCCTTTTTCTAAACCAACACTAGATGATATTGAACATAATGCCAATATTTGTTGCATCAGATGGAGCAAGCAGGTCTTTATTCTGTTACAATATGCTTCCTCAGTTATTTCATTGGCCATATTCCTGAGGTTTTAGAAGCTGGTGTACCTTGTGAACTGTAATCCATTGCTTCCCTGTGAGTAAAAAAAAACAAAAACAAAAACTGTTTATTGTAAAATTTGTAAACTAAGGGAAACATTGTGGAATAAATAAATATGTAAATAAAAATCATTCCTTTCTTTGTATTATTTTTAAGTATGAGGCCTATTCTTTCAAATGGTAGTGCTTTCAATTAGTCTCTCACAGGCTATCTGACCTAAACCATCACACATTTTTAGAGCCATGTAACATCTGATGGCCATTACATTAAATGAAAGTTTTTACAATCAAATGCTTCACCAAAACAGGAAATTTACTTTCCAGACACTTGAAAGGTATTGTTGTTAAGAGCAATTTCAAACCAAAATGACATATGAAAACAGTGGACCTAAATTATTTTTTGATGAATCTTCATATCAAAGTAGAATAAAACAGAGCCAACTCCATTTTGACAAGTGACCACTTGTGAAAACAACTGGTGGCTAGCGAGGTAGGTGAGAGGCACAAAACTTCATTAGGATAAAATTATTGAATACTCAAAACCTTGTACATGTTAATACAAGGACACAAAAGAAAAGAGTATCTACAAATTAATTTGGACACAGCTACTATCAAGTACTAGAGCAGTAATGCTGCCTAATCTGAAAATTTTTGTAAACATTTTATCAAGGGTTAACTTGAAAAAAATGGTTGTATGCATAATGCATTTAACTTTTTTATGCCACAAAAGAAAGCATTATTTCAATTATCTGGTAGCATGCATTAATTATGTATTCCACAAAAGCATTTGTTCTACTTCTTTCTTTCTTCAGAACTACCCTTCCTTTTAAGAACTCTTATTTAGTTTCCTTCAAATAAAACTTACTGGTTAGGAAAACAATTACTGAAGGTTGAGAGAGGGGGCTGCATATTTTTCTGCTAATGTTCTGACAGCTCTCACCCAACAAATTGTTTTCTTCTTTACAATAATACACTTGCTTTCAAGGAAACAAACTGAGAAGTGTCAAAAGTTAGATGGAGTTTTACGGCTAGGTTTCCAACCTCTTGGTTCAAGTCCAGCCTGCCATGGCCTTTTTTCCAGTTGTGGCTCACTGGCTTGACTTCTCTACTCATTGCTTATGTGGAACATCATGCACAATGGCAGTAGGTTCCATTCTTAGAGTCTTTGGTATGACTCGAACTAGGAATCGAACCAGGCCCTTCTGCGTGAGAGGCGGATGCTCTGTTGTTAGACCAAATAAGCGGAAGTGTCCTGAGGAAATTTGGCCACAACTAATGACTGGCTAGTGTGATAATATCTTGATTCATTACTAAGTTCTTTCACACTTTTTGATTTGGGAAGTGCTGGCTGCTGATAAAAAAAATTGCAGGTAACATTTCTTAATATTTTAGACATAAAAATAAATTACGCATTCACATTCCATAATAGTCAAAAGCCACTCACCTTAAAGGAGCAAATTCCTCTGCATAACTTCTTTCGGGTCTGTAGTGCAAAGGCAAAGATGGGCCATGATCTCTCACAGGAGGCAAGTATGATGTAATCAGGTCATCACATGGCTTGATACTCTGTAAAATGAGAATCGATGTGTTGTATAACTCAACCTTGTTCACATAAAATGAACTAGCATATCTAAACTCATCAAAACTGATCATTCAGTCAAGGTTTTTGTCTTCATAAAACTACAATATTTCACAGATTTCTGGGTACTTTTTCATTGCGCTTCATCATCTATGCACTTAACTATGCACTAACCTTCATCACAAGTTACTCTACGTATTTAATAAAGACCTATACAAATATTTTGGGTATGAGAACTTTTATCTGCCAAAAAAGAAACTTGGATAGACACGTGAAAACCATGTAAAAAAAAGTATGCACTTTTGAAAAATGTTGGGAACCTAGGAGACTCCCTCTAGAAAATTTGGGCATCTGGATGGGAATTTTGGCAGTGGGGGGAGGGGACCTTTTCTGTACAGGAAAATATAGCAAGAAAGCTGGGAAATTTTCCTTGGATAATAAGTTTCCACCCCTCCCAAGCAAGGATATGTTTTCCAGCCCTGCATGTATCAGATAACTGAAAAAAGATGTCAATCACTTGTATTACCAAATAAAGTTTAGGGCAGGAGGGAAAAAGCATATGCAAATTCTACAAGTCAAAACTTGGTAGTCTGTGTAACACCTGTATTAACAATGTCCCAAACCTTCTGGTCATTTTAACTGGTCAGTCTATTTGGCCAACTTTCACCTAGATATATCTCACCTCCTCTCCATCACGTTCCCTCCTGCAGGCAGCACTAAGTTCCTTCTTCAAGCTTGCTATATGCTGCTTGTGAGAAGTGATTTCATCACCTAGCATAACTATTTTACTCACAGCTGTCTTTTGAGCATCACTGAATGCTTGAAGGAGACTCTGAAACATAGCAATGAGGAAATCGTTTCTTATGATAAAATAAATGATTTAGGGTTGCAAGAATTTAATTGACTACAGGAACAGTGGGATATTTTATGGAGTATATGATTGAAGCATTGCAGATGAGATCACAACCCTATTTTATGCAGTATGATTGAAGCATTGCAGATGAGATCACAACCCTATTTCCAAAAGCCTCAACTGAGAGAGAACAAAATTTGAAGTTTGATTTTAATTTCTGAAAAAGAAGATAACATTAACTAGCTGGTCTTAAAAGTGACTGACTGGTGAATGCATATCACACTGTAAGTACATATTTACATACATTAAAGATATTTATATAGCCCTTTCCCTATGAAGGCTCAAAGTGCTTAACAAAACAATTCTGAAAATAAAGTGACCTAAAAAAGTAAGTTTTTAGTCTAAATTTAAAGAACTTAACTGTTGGTGGATTATGGATCTCAAGTGGAAGCTAACATGATTTACAGGCAAAGATAGAAAAACACCCATCAATATAACTGAGAAGGGTTCAAGGTACTGATAGAAATTATTTTCTAGCAGACATTAGACTCGGTCTGTTGTGATAAGGTTGAACCAGTTCTTTGATCCAGGGAGCATTACCATTTAGTAATTTATATAATATTAGCAGTACTTTAAACTGAATACAAAACTCAACTGTTAGCCAATGTAGAGATTTTAACAAGATGGTAACGTGGATAAACTTTGAAAATCTCGAAACAATATGAGCAGTTAGTTATATTAAGAACCATTTGAATGAGACAAAGGAAGGCCAACCAACAGCAAAATACAAGTGTAGGATACAATGTGAAATGAATTTCCCCTGTTGGTTGGTTGGGGTGGTGGGAGGTTGTAGAATATGCCCACAGTATTTCTTGGATGATGTAAGAGGTGTCTAACAGTGCACCTACTGACACTGTATTAGAAACAAAACGTGGACTGTATTTGAAATAATGAAGAACTGTACTATCTAGCTTACACTATTAACTACATTCAGGCTGGTGTGTCCTCAAATCCCATCTAACTAACTGAAAAAAATAGCTTATGGAAGTAATTGATTGGTAAATGTCACTCTTTCAGTTTGGGCACAACACAATGAGTTCAAGGCATACAAAATTTCAGCTGTCTGCAAAAAAAATGTATCTTAAATAAGTCTAAAATGTTGGACAAGTTTTCTGAGAGTTCCAGAACAAGGCGCACACTTGCCCTAAAAGAAGGGTGTAAGATTAAAATCTCCAGTACTGCACTGAATTTTGATATCTTAGAATTGCAAATATAGTACTCCAAGTCTCAAAATTCACAAAAAACAATTAAGTTGGGAAGAAAAGGATTTCACTTGAATTTACATATAACAGTCCTGAAAAACATATTGAAGCTTGACATTAAAAACATTAAAGTGAAGATTTCAAGTTTCCAGATTGCAGAGCAGTTGTTTCATGATCCCGCATCTAAAACTTTTAGACTAAGAAAATTTAAAAAAATGTTTGACCTTTTTCAACTTTTTCCCATTTTCACCAACGGCTGGAAGCCCTATGAAAAGAGACTTATAAAAAGGAAATAAGTTACACTTCCAGGAACTTCTCTCACCTGTATAACACTTCCTTCAGGTTCCTTTAAATTGAAACCAGGCATGGATACTGATGTTGAGAGCTGAGATTGAAGATAAAAATTTTAAATAAATTTCAAATTTTTATTATGATGTTAAGCAATGATAAATGAAAGTTCTACAGCATAAAAATAGTTAAAATTGAAAGCTGTAGACACAGAGTTTTTTTTTTTTTTTTACAATTTAACGACATAGTACTTATCCTAATACAAGAGCCTGTTTCCAGATGTTAGCCTTTGCTACCCTTCCCACATATTCATGGTTGTAAAAGTAAAGGTATTAGTAACACACCAACATTAATTGACAAAATATTCAGAAAATTGGAAGTAAAAACTACATCTTAACAGCACATAGCATTCAGAAGATACTAATTTGCAAAAAAATGCAATTTTTCTTGAGATTAAGTGCATTATGGGAAATCTTTGGAGTCATTGCTGCACATAAATTTGACACTGCATTCAGTTTGTTTTTTATGCTGCTGCAGGCAATATTAAGTAACATTGATTGTTACACCATACATATGGTGTAGTATAAGGCAACATCTACAGGAAAAGGTATTCAAACATTCCAACAGTATCAAAATTTTAAGGACAAAGTAGATGTTCAATCATGGAGAAATACAAAAGAAATCTGAGGAAATTTGTCCACATTACATGACTTTATGCAGCTTTGGCTGTTAAAACTTGGGAGGTATTTTTAACCAAAAAAAAAAAAATCTTTAAGGTGAGATACCTTAAGTTGAGAAAAGGACATTGAGACAAGGTTAGGAATGTTTTTGTTTTTCTTACCAGACCCAAGAAAAAAGACACTAGAATATGCTCTTTAAGTCACATCATTGCATGATATAGTCTCAAGAAAAAACTTAACTTTTTCTTTCATATGGAGGACTGGGTGCTGTACTTTTCTGAGTTCAAGTACATTTGTAAGTGATTTCACAGCAGTATATGTTGATATATTAGTAACATTATTTCACAATAGCAAATATTGATATTATTATACCATACCTGATTAAATATCAACTGAAGAGATTGACTGTCTGGTTTATGAAGAAGATTTCTCCTTGACTTTTCCACCGATGCTTCTACTGACTTCAGGTACAGCAGCAGGGCATCCTTGTCTCTGAGAGAAAATTCACAGAATGTTTCAATTCAACAATTCCAATACTCAATACTGAATGCCCCAAACTTATAATACCCATCCTTCTATGCTTCTGACTGCATGGTCAAGTGGTTAGAGCATTTTAACTTGTGGTTTGAAGTTTGGCATCTTGTCCCAACAACTTTTAAAATGGAACTACTGCTACTGTGATTGAAGCATTGGTGCACAGCATAAACAAAGGAGTAGGGAAAACAAGCTAGTGAGCCACAACTGGAAAAAAAGCTGTGGATGGCCCTACTTAAACCAATTGCTTAAAATCTGGGTCATAAAACTTCATCTACCTAACTGATGAAAATCAATCAACCCTTTCATTAATAAAATTTTAAAGTGATAAAACTAATTGATTGTAAGAGTTTTTTAACTTTAAGAATACTAAAGACTGGGGATAACTCTGTTATGGTTCCATCCATTTGGTGTCAATGAATCACATTCTGCTTTTTTTCTCAACTTCAAACATTAAAATGAACTACATTGTGTTTCCCTAAAGTACAAAGATCCTGTTTACTGCTGTAAAAATGAAGTTAACCAATAAGGGGAACACAAGTAGGCCCAAGCAACAGTACATAAAATGGGCTTCAGTGACAGTGCACAAAATATTGTCATTGTAATGATTGAAAAGGATCAGATCAGAAATATAAATAAGGTTACTAGGTTATACTGAAAGTGCAATGGGGCAGTCGCACACTTGGTAAAGGGTGCACTGATCTTTATTATTCATCATAGCATATACAATTAAAATTAAGTTCTTTATGTTTTTAGATAAGTATTTCACTTTTTAAACAAGTATTACTCCTTTTGTGTAAATAATAAAATACCACATTGTTGTTAAGTGCTAATAACAGATGTACATAGAAGCCATTTTTATCTAAAACATATTCTCTTGTATACGATCAATCAACTGATCCACTGAGTTTGGTTTGTTGGAGCTTTACACTTCAATATCCAACCTTCTAGTTAGTCCAGCAACTTCCAAAGCTTTTTCTCAAGTTGTGGGTGATTGGATTGTTTTCCTTACTCCACTTTTTATTCAGAGCATCATCTGTAATTCATTTATATGTAAACAACCTACTTGTTATTCAACTTAAGAGTATTCTCTGCATCCCTCATTGCATCCTTCAAGGACTGCTTCTCCTCCTCAAGGTGAATAATCTGTCTCTTTAACTGATGTATTGTTTGTTCCTGTCTCTTCAGGTCCATACTTGCATCTGAAAGACCCTGAGTATAAATACAATGCATTCATTGTTTGCCACATTATCACATTGTTTCTTTTTATTGCAATCTGTATTTAGTGACTCTCAAATGATAGATTCACAACCAAAAGTCATGAGAAATTTCACTGTTATCAGAATTTTCCAAACTCAATTTTCTCTCAAAACAAAAACCTTGACTTATCATAACAAAAATCAATTTCTCCATATCAAATCACCTTTAGGTCCTAAAAATTTCCTCCTACTTCAGGATGGGGCATTCACAAACACTGGTACAATTTTCAAATAGGTTAAATTTAAAATGGCAGTATCACAACTAGAATGTAAAAAACTCTTTAAGTCCTGTAAGGCAAACTGTAGCTCTGGTATGTTTCATAATCAATACATCTCTTTGAACTACATGGAAGCTAGCAAATCATGGTATGCAGTAAAACTGCACTTTTACCTACAGTGTGATGGGCATTGGTAAATGAACAAGAAAATAGCTTGTTGGTCAGTCTTTGGCCATACCAGCGTTTTGATCAAAGAAAATTCAAGGGCAAAATTTTTCACAGGTTACAACACAAAATTTCAAAGTAAACATTTCTTTTATTTTGCATCTTAAGGTGCAAGGATGAAGCAGTTCAAAAGGCAGACAATAAAGAAACAGACTGCCCTGAATTTTTCTGTCTTTATAATAGCAAAGTACTCAACATATTTCATCTTTAGTTTCATTCTTGTTCCAATTCAGAGTGAATACACAGGGACAAAGGACATTAATATTATTTCAAAGCCAGCAAGATCTGCATAACTGATGTCACTTTCCAGAGGATCATCTAGAATTAATTAGGCAAGAAAAACTGAGTTTGGAGAGATGGGAAAAATAAGGCCATATCATACACCTCCCCCCAAAGGAAAAAAAATGCCACGAAGTACAATTCTGGAGCTGTCTAGTACTTCTCAGAGCCACTTGGCACTGGACAGAATGGCATAACTTTTATGGTCTACTTTCTTTCTGCAAGGAATAATAGAATGAAAGTTCTGCAGAGTTCATTTCTTTTTAATTTGTGATGAAACTTATAAAACAGTTCACAATACCTTGACAGCTTCAGCAATAGTTCTTTGTTTTTCCAGATCATCTGTTGTCTGTACATTTAATTTCAGATTCAGTTCCTCTAGCTGGTCACTTTGTTCATTTAGAAATCTTTGAGCTTCCTCTTCTCTTCTCAGAGCTTTGGTTAACTCTTCACAAACACTGTCAAACTTTTCCTTCGATACAAGATTCTTTGCCTATCATATCAATTAAAAAAAATAAAATATCAGCAATTTTCTTCAAGTTGATAAAATCTGAAGATAAGCAACAGTTGGCAGACAAATCTTGATTTGCTGAGTTCAGTTGTTCCAAGCAGAAGAAGCCCCTTTCAAAAAAAAAATAAATAAATAAAATCATATATCTTGCTTATAACCTGCATGAGAAAATGTAAGGTCAAAGAAAAGCAAGCAAGGAAGAAATTAAAAATTGGGTTGACCTTCTCATTTTAGATTGTTTGATGAAATAAGAGAGCCGTTTAATCCTTTTTTCCTTGCATGTGTAATATTTCCACAGAATACCTGTTTTCCTTTTCATTTCCACATTTATCTTTTATAAACACAATTAAGCTGATAGATACATGTTCTTTTTTCACATACTTCAAATTTAAGAATATAATACTGAAAATGTGACATGGAATTTTTCTTCTCACCCCTGCTTTCATTTCCACAATTTCTCTCATCAAAGATTCTGACCTCTGTTCAGCCTGCAGAACACCCTCTGCGTCTACCTTCAGTCGAGAAACTTCATGCCGTAGGGACCGTCTTTCCACCTCACCAGAATGCAATCTCTGGGTAAAGTTTACTAAATGTTTCTTGAGAATAGACATTGTTTCCTATAAGGGAAAAAAAGAGAGGGAAAGAGTCAAGGGTAGTATTTGCTTCCTACTTATTTGTATACACTGGTCTGCAAGGTCAAAACTAGCACAACTACACTAGAAAACCCTAACAATGAAAACTACCATTCTGGAGGGTCATTCCAGAGTGACTGAGACTTGAACAGCAGTTAATTTACACAAAATGTTAATTTGTACACTATGTGTAAAGGCAAGGCCGTATGAAGATTCTTGATGTTAAGCATAATAGTGAATAAGTAGTAAATATTTTCATCTATTGCAACTACAATTGGAAAGCTCCACCATTCCAAAGATATCCAACCTTGTTTCTTTGCCACCTAAAAATGACATCTGAAATATTTTATTTCTCTTTACTTGCATGTAAGAACAGTAAGACATAAACAGAAGCATGGTGTCTTTTAACAGTCCAAAATCAACATACCTCAGGCACTAAACTGATATTACCAAATTTTTCTAACAGAGAAAGAAACTTTTGAAAAAACAAAAGAATAATGTTGACCACATTGTGAATATTCCTATTTTTAAAAAGCACAAAAGTATCATGATATTTAAACCATTTTGAAATGTTCATATATTCTTCTAGAGTTGAATATATTGAGTGCAGTCATTTTTCACCCAAAAATACAAGTTTACCCAGAGTATACCAAAAATATAAAAAAACATGCAGAATAGCTTATTTAACACAGCATGTACTGAGAGTTTTCTGACTACACATGCGCCTTGTATGCTAACCAGGGCATGTCATGAAGTAATTACAATTGTGTCTGGATAAGGATGAATTTTAGACAGTTGTGGGAGGGCTAGAGGTAAGTAGATTGAGAATATTGAAACTATCTGGGGTGATGAATAAACTGCCTTTACATTGTATGTTACCTGTGAGGAGAAGAAGTTGGATGAGCCTCCCATAGAACTTATAGCAAGTGCTCTGCTGAGACCATTACACAAAGGTCGCACCAAAGAACCATTGCCCCCAAAAGGCAACTTTCCTGCTACTGGTGACTGGTATCTCTCAGTCAGTTGATGGGACATTAGTGTACCGACTTTAGACAAGACTTGATTCAGACTTTGATGAGCAGACTGCCATGAGACACCTCTATCAGCAGTATCTGTGGATGATAAATCACAGCCTCAAGTGTGACTGTAAGCTCAAGTGGTTCATCTAGATAAAGTGAAGAGATCAACAGTATTCCATTTCCTTTCAGTGAAACTGACTTCAGATATATTTGAGGTTATGTAAACACAACTAAATATTACATAACTTGTATTTAAACTAAAAAATTAGAAATTCTTACAAAGATTCTATGACATGACTAAACTCACTAAAACCATTGGCGAGGGCTATTCAATACAGTCCCACCCTCTCTATCACATTGCAAATAATGACTGCTAAGTACACCTATGATACTCCTGATGATCTGTCTGGAAGGGTTTGTTTCAACTTACTGTAACAAATATCAAGCTCCTCACCCCCAATGAATAGCCCTCCCATAGGTGGAACCATTTTTTTATACAAAACCATCACTAATAAATCAGTATGAATAGCCATGGATTTGACATTTACAAGGTTGAAGAGAAATTTCAATTTGGCTAATATTCCAGGATTTGTTCAATCTTATAGAGGACTATCAACCATATGCTACAAAAAGGTTCTGGTGAATTTTTTTCTCTTACTCGTTTGCATCAATTTCATATGAATAAGTTTATTTTCCATTTATTATCTCTTTAGGGCCACTTGCTAGAAAACAGGAAATGACTGAATGAAAGAAATATTACTAAATCATTGAGGTTGTCTTCTTCCTAAAGAATATGTGTCATGTAAAATCACAGGGGCATGAGTGTAAATTTTGTCACTAGAATTTGAAAAGTTTCCTGAAATTTTTGTGAAATGACCAGGAATTGAAATCATGTTTACATTTTCAAGTAAAACATTACTTAGAACATATATACGGCAGAAGTAACACGAAACTGTAGCCCTGCACACTAAACAAAACAATTTTGACTTTTATAAATAGAGCAAATTGTACTACAAACAATTTAAAGTTTTACACCCTTCCATGAAGAAGTATTTAATGCTTCTTATCTTATCTATATCAAAAAATGTTTACTATCTTCAATAAATGATGAATACTTTGGAGTGGTAGAAAGAATACTTTGGAATGGCAGGAGTAGTAGAATGATAACTCCAGCAGCTGCAACAAATGCAAATATGTTTGTTCCAAATGCCATCTCGTAATATAATGCCAATCACTCGAGATAATCACTGTGCAATACTTACACTATTTTTTATCACACTTTCATGTTTTTATGTTGTTTTATTGGTTTGTTAATGCAAGCTGAATTTGCTCATTTTTGAGCTGAATAAAGTAATATCTATTTATCTTTGTATTGGTATCAAGAGTATTCTAGAGTGAACTTGTCTATTTGACATCAACACAATATTCTTCAAGGAAAAATATGCATTGTAAATTTATTTAAGCTATAACAACCTTTTCAAGACAGTAGAAGCAAACTTCCCACTGGTTGGTCAAAACTCTTCCAAGCTTCAGCAAATTATGAAAATATCTTAGAGGACCCTTCACTCCTAACATTATTTTTGAAGCACTTTAAAAGTCCTATTCACCAGCAATTTCATTTGTTTACATAAACTAAAGTAAACATCATAAGCTTACATTCATTGCTTAGTTCCTGTTTCACCTGAGTCACACCATCTTGTAAGAATGTCATCAACTGATCTTCCTCAACCCAGGCTGAGAGTGGAAGCACAGCATATTGTGTACTTCCAGGTATCCTGCCTTTGTCTTGAATGTTAAAGATAAAAATATTTACATCAAGATAAGAAACTAAACACACCTCATAGTTCTGATGAAGATGAATAATCATTATGAGTGAGGCGCGGTTACTTGCCTTTGCTATCTCTGAAGACACAAAATTACGTGATTTGGTGTCTTGATTTTGTGTTTTCGGAGATAGCAAAGGCAGATTTGGTGTCTTCAATGATAATGTGACACCCGGAATATCATTTTATTTTCCGGGGGTAGACCAAACGGCAAGTAACCGAGCCGCACACGTCATGATTCTTAAAGAAAAAACCCAAGTCACAAATATAAAAAAGATTGTATCAATGGTGTAATTTTACTATTAACCACAGCTGCGCTGGTTATTACAAAAGTAAATTCTGATAACATGTAGATGTTTCAAATAAATACTAAGTTTTACCATCAATTTAAATTATATAAATTTCTGCACCAAAAGCATTTCTGAATGCTGTTTAGTCTTTGTTTTCATATAGTGTATTTACTCTAAAGAGAAAATTTGTGACCTAAGTTTGATTTTCTTAGTTCATATTTCATTCTTTTTTGAGAACTTTTTATTCATTGTCACACAAATAATCACCAAAATTGTTAATGTACAATAATGAATTCCAAACTCAATGCATTTTTGAAAACTAGAAAATGTCTACCTTGAGGTGTTGTGATGACTGTATCACTGGGTGCTTTGACCAATTGCATACAAACCTTATAACACGTTGGCCACGTACATGGTTTTGTATATTAATAACATGGCCCATAATTTTAACAAAATAATTGAACTCCATAATTAATTTTTATTGTCAGACCCAACTCTGCATCCAGATCCAAACTTACTTGTATATAACTTGCTACATACTACAAACTTCCACCAACTAAGTCATGTTTATTTTTATGAGTTTGATGCAATTGAATTCACTTTCAACAATAATGTTTGTAAGAACATTTCTGTAACACTTCTTGAGTTTCTATTTTTGTACATATAATTAAGGTCTGATTTGTGATGTAACACTCAGTGAGGTGTGTCACCTTTGTAATGTATGCTTGATATCTTGGCGGAATTATCCTTGTAGCCATGTGTAAGTTAAGGGTTACTGCAACTACTGTAAGGCTGGTGAACTGTAATTGCACATCACAGTCCTGTATCTTACAGCTGCTGCAGGAGAAAAGTAATGCTCCAGTAATTTATTTCTGATCATAATACAATAAATAGGCACTGACATTTGCATTTCAATATTTTGATGCTCAAACATGAATGTATTGAAGAATGAATCCACTGGGTCCATGCAACATGTTACATTTTTATCTTGTCAACAAAGGTTTTGTTTAAGCATATACAAAAAGTGAATTTAAACAAAAGCTAAGTTCTTCCTGTTGGATCTGAATATAAAATGGATCTGCTCACCTGGATATAAATTGTGTAAGCAAGCTGGCCAAAAGTACATGGGTAAAATATCACATCTCTCCTTCACACTTGGAATAACCTCATATGCTGCAGCTTTCTGTGCAGCAAGACGTTGCAACCTAACAGTGGAACAAAAGTAACTTTTGACAACCTTGGAAAGGAGACATTTATAAGTTTGATGATAATATTTAAAGAGGGTTCGGGTGGGGATGTTTCTGCTTGTTAATGACCCTTAAAGTACGTAACCTAAATGAGGTTTTATGGCTCAATTTCTACCAGCAAAGCAAGAAATTTTTATTTCACAGGTGACAGAAGTAAGATAAAAGTTCATCCTTGGAGAAAATGCAACCAGTTAATCCAACTTGTCTTTTATTTCACATACCACAATATTTTAGACTACTTAGAAAATTGATCAACTCCTGGTGGAAATAGATCAAATACTTCAACTGTTGAAATATTAGAAAAGCCATTTACTCAGGTCAGAGGAGGAAGATAAATCAGTCTATTAGCACAACAGAACCATGTGGAGATATTGATGGTTGCTGATTGACTTCTACCCTCTCTGTTGGGGGTGACCTGAGAATGACAGGTGTGGATGGAAAAGGGCAGAAATTATACACTTACTGCAAACAGTGCAAAGGTGGGATAAAAGGCACCCCGGGAGAAAAATGCACCCACTTTTCTGGTATTTCTGTTATTTTACATCCCGCAATGATATTGTAGATTCCATAGAATATTACCCAATATATACTGGAGGGTATAGATTAAATACTCCAACTGATCGAGTAAGTCTTTTACCTTGCAGAGCAGAAGGATCATATTATTAGAGAAATAGAAACATGTGGAAGTATAAATGGACAAGATAGATATTAATGTTACAAATGACAATGCATTTAGATATTGCATATGACTGTTAGCATCAATAGGAAAATGTCGCTTTGTGAAAATTTCCATGACTTTACACAATTTCTGTGAATTCAAAACTTTTTCAGGCCTTGCAAATTTTTTTCAATTTTTCATGACTTTCTCAGGTTTTCCATGAGCACATGAAACCTGTTAAACCCTGTAGGGGGAAACCACACAAGAAGCAAACCATGTTCAAACAAAAAAGAGTTGAGCATTCTGCTGACAAGCAATGCTGACTAAAAGGAAGTCATTCATGTTAAAAAGTGCAACACACTGAAAAGCCAGGAGACAGACATATGTCAAGTAATGCAAAAATTGAATGAGAAGCCAAAGAAAGGCATACCTGTTGGCAGCTAGTACTGCAACAGCCCCTACCCTAAACATCAGAAGAGGATGAAGCCTTCCTTTAAAATGAGTCTCCTTCTCCATAGTGCTGGAGACAGTGGACACAAACTCTTGGAGCTGGGTCTTTAAGGTTTCAAATCGATTCATTTGTCCAACTAACAGGTGTCTTTGATGAATCAGTTCTCTCATCTGACACCTGTGTGACCAAAATGAACCTAATAGTAAACTGCATGAAATGAGGGCACTGTGAAGTTTATCTTGAGTGGCGCTCAGTAGCTCTTGAAGATGTTGACTGTTTGCCTCAAGTTCACTTTTGGCTGTTGTTGCTGCCTGTGCACTCTGCCAAGCATTTTGGGCTGTATCTTCTGTTTTCTTTCAAAACAAGCCAAAACAATTAATTTAACTAATGCAAATTTGAAGACAAAAGTGAAAAATTGTAAAATATTAAGAAACCTCTCATTGTAGTAATTACTTTTTAAGAATTTACAACTTTAAAAATGATAAAAAAGACAACTTAGACAATGTCTTGTGACACTCTGAGTTTGGTTTAAAGATTTTGGACTCCGACCACTATGCCTGAGAAAGTTAATATTCTGTCTTCAAAAAATTTAAAAATTGTTTTGTCTTTTATATATCACGTGACATATTCATTTATCATGTGACGTAAAATAAGATTTCTCTTAACCCTTTGCAAGCTACATTGGCAGTCCACTAACCATATAGACTTAAATGATTACACAACTCATGTTTAGAGGCTCAGCACTTCACAAAAAATTTGTTCGAGATCTTTTTACCCGACAGATATTTAAAATTTTGATATCAGCATTCGGTAAAGAACACAGAGTTAATAACCCTCCTTCTAACTTTTTTCAACACCTCTCTGGTAAACAATCAGTTCAGAATGGAAAACAGGGTGCTGCAACAAAAAGTTAATATTTTCTATCAAATTCTGATTGTCCCTTAAAATATATGGGGCGATGCGCACTGTTAAACAAAAAATTTCCTAACTGACTAACAATAGCCCTAATCCCTAACCCTAACGAAGGATCCAATCCATACAATACAATGGCAACAGCCAATCAAGAGACACTTTTTTAAACAGTGCACATCTACTAAAATATATAGCCAGGTATGCTAAAAACAAAGTATACTTGTAATGCCAACCTTTGCTTTTGCTCTCAGTTCAAGAAGCTGTTTCTCATAATGTTTCTCCATCTTGCTTCTCTGAGTACTCCAGTCTTTCTCCATCTTTTCTCCTGACTCCTTCAATTTGTTTAAACTATCTTCATGAGCTTCCTGAATTTGATGAAGTAGGGCCTCCTTCTTTTTCAGTGCTGTCTCTAGATGTGTTACCTGTAGTAAAACCAAACCAGAAAGCCAAAAGGCTTAGTGATTCCTTGCCATCAAATGCCTTACCTGCTTTCAAATTGACAGTATTTGATAGGTTTTTCTTTACATTTTAGGCACCGAATTTTCACAATTTTACCCCTGGTGACCTCAAATGACCTTTGACCTCTACCGAAAGCAATAGGCTTCTTTCTCTCAACATGACAAATCTATATACCAAATATAAAGAGTATCTGTCACTCCTATCTGAAGATATCATGTTTACAAGCCATTTTCGGTGTTTTTGTATTTTTACTGCTAGTGACCTCAAATGACCTTTGACCTCAACCAAAAACAATAGGCTTTTTCCTCTCAACATGACAAACCTATATACCAAGCATGAGAAGTGTTGGTCACTCCTATCTGAAGAAATCATGTTTAAAAGCCATTTTCGGTGTTTTCGCAATTTTACCGCTGGTGACCTCAAATGACCTTTGACTTCTACAAAAAGCAATAGGCTTCTTTCTCTCAACATGACAAATCTATATACCAAATATGAAGATTATCAATCACTCCTTTCTGAAGATATCCTGTTTACGAGCCATTTTCGACGTTTTTTGCAATTTTACTGCTATTGACCTCAAATGATCTTTGACCTCTACCAAAAACAATAGGCTTCTCTCTCTCAACATGAAAAATCTATATACCAAATATGAAGAGTGTTGGTCTCTCCTAACTGAAGATATCATGTTTACAAGCCATTTTCGGTGTTTCGCAATTGAACCGCTGGTGACCTCAAATGACCTTTGACCTCTACCAAAAACAAAAGGGTTCTTCCTCTCAACATGACAAATCTATATACCAAGTATGAAAATTGTCGGGCAATCCTATCTGAAGATATCATGTTTACAAGCCATTTTCAGCGTTTTCGCAATTTTACCGCTGGTGACCTCAAATGACCTTTGACCTCTACCAAAAACAATAGTGTTCTTCTTCTCAACATGACAAATCTATATACCAAGTATGAAAAGTGTCGGCCATTCCTATCTGAAGATATCGTGTTTACAAGCTATTTTCAGTGTTTTCGCAATTTTACCGCTGGTGACCTCAAATGACCTTTGACCTCTACCAAAAACAATAGGGTTCTTCTTCTCAACATGACAAATCTATACACCAAGTATGAAAATTGTTGGGCAATCCTATCTGAAGATATCCTGTTTACAAGCCATTTTCGAAGTTTTCGCAATTTTACTGCTATTGACCTCAAATGATCTTTGACCTCTACCAAAAACTATAGGCTTCTCTCTCTCAACATGAAAAATCTATATACCAAATATGAAGAGTGTTGGTCTCTCCTAACTGAAGATATCATGTTTACAAGCCATTTTTCGGTGTTTCGCAATTGTACCGCTGGTGACCTCAAATGACCTTTGACCTCTACCAAAAACAAAAGGGTTCTTCCTCTCAACATGACACATCTATATACAAAGTATGAAAATTGTCGGGCAATCCTATCTGAAGATATCCTGTTTGCAAGCCATTTTCGAAGTTTTCGCAATTTTAACGCTGGTGACCTCAAATGACCTGTGACCTCTACCAAAAACAATAGGGTTCTTCCTCTCAACATGACAAATATATATACCAAGTATGAAAAGTGTCGGCCACTCCTATCTGAAGATATCGTGTTTACAAGCTATTTTTGAAGTTGTCGCAATTTTACCGCTGGTGACCTCAAATGACCTTCGACCTCTACCAAAAACATCAGGGTTCTTCCTCTCAACATGATAAATCTATATACCAAATATGAAATATGTCGGACATTTCTATCTTAAGATATCGTGTTTACAAGCAAGTGTCACAAACACACACACACACACACACACCCACACACACACAACATCACCATCGCATAGATTCCTTGCCTGCCTACCGCAAGGAATCAACAAAGTGATGGAAATATGATTTTATCAATTAATTTCCACCTGCTAAGTTCTAATAATTTTCATTAAAGTAACAAAATGAATACAAATTTATAGATTCTTCTTTCAGAGTAGAAATTACAAAGCATTGTGGGATAGAGTTTTGGTTTTGTATATGCCATTTTTGTCAATAGGCTTAAAATATAACAAGTAAACAAGGCAGACACAAACCTATTTCCAAGAATCTCTATAACTTTTTTGAAAATGGGTCTTTGAGTCCGTCACATTTAAACAGAAAGATTGTGAATGGTCTGGGAGACACTTAATGAACATACAAAACACAACATCTCATAGAGCTTCCATTTCCCGTCCAGGATCATTTTGTAATAATTTACACATGGTAACAAGACACATTAAAACAGGAATGTTTCTAGCTAAGTTCCAAAAATAGCTACAATACAATAGGCCTTTGATGTCTTCTCTCAATATAAATTTTGAGCTATTACAAAATTTTTTTACCACTTTCAAAAGACTTATCTTGGTGTAAATTTCTTCTGCATAGGCATTTCTGTCTTATTTAAAACTTTTCTCCATAACAAAACCTAAGTCAATTTCAAAACCAATCTAATTGTTGGAACTTGCAACTTTCAGTCTCAGCAGAGGTTAAAAGGCTGGTAAGGGTGGGGTTTAAAGTGTAGGTCAGGTCATGAAGATGAGATATGTATGAATTTGACAAGTTTTGTTTAAAATTTGCTTGTTCTCTTTGGTTACCTAGCCATGCAATTTCTCAACAATTTCTCATTCAACCATTTTAGTATGCGGGAAAAGGATTCATGCAAACATACCACATTTTTTCATTCCCTATTTAACTTCATTGCTTTTCACATTATACTTCCTTTTTGTACATATTAAAAATCAATAAAATGAAACAAAGTCAAACTCAAATTAATGAACTCCACTACAGGTGAGTGCCATGGAAGCTGAAACCACATAACATGGATGTATCTACTACAACTACTAATACAAACCTTCTGATTGGCTTGATTAAAACCATTTATTAAGGACACTACTTGTTCTTGGACTGTTTCAGTTAGCTGCTCCCAGCTGGGATCACATAGTTTGGTGGGATCTACTCCTGGTATTGCTGGCCCAGCATGGATCCTCTGGTATAGACCATGAAGGTACAGCTTTCTGTTCTATAAATAAAAAAACACACAAAGAAATGAATGCGTAAATACTTATCATCTTGGAGAGAACAAAAAAAAAAAAAAATAAATAAATAAATAATAAATTAATAAATATATAAAAGACACGAAGGGCAAACTGAACCTTACACTGACAAAGCACAAACATGATGTATTTCAACAGTAAGAGCTGGAGAGCCTGCCTCCAGCAAAGCTTCCAAGATTTTTATCATGTAATTAAGTACACAATATCATCTGGAGTACACAATATCCACTAATTGGAATAGGTGATATTGTGGGGATGGGGTGGGAGGTTAAAACATGGATTAAACCAGTTTTTCAAATGGTACTTTTTCTGTAACATTCACTGAGATCACATGGGTAGAAATAATAAATAATTTCACACTTTTATCAGGTGTATGGACTGTATTTATAACTACAACTTACACCAAACACTGCAGCACATTAATTTAATATTTAGTCTTGATGCATACAAAATTGTCACATACTATATTATAAATCACTTCCAAAAGGGGAAATGTCCATTTACCTCATCAAAAAGTATCCAAATTGAAAATTTGTTTATGCAATGTAAACAAACATTAAACTCTATAAATGCACTAATTAACTTTACATTAAATAGAGAGAAAAAAGGACAATACAAGTATCAACTCCATCTGTTCTTACTTACATTTTATATCAACTTAGACGACAGTCAGACAAGTTATACAAGCAGACTCCTCAATTTAAATTCTGACTTTAACAATGCAAAATGAAAAAAAAATTGATATTTTTAAAGGTTTATACATAGTCAATATTGAATTTTATAAATTTTTGCATGGGTAGCACTGAATTCACCTTTCAGGAGGCTTACAATTTATGTCCAGTGTACCCTCTTAGGAAGGATTGAGGGATGTAACACTGGGAATTGGTAGTCAGGTCCAAAGACAATATCTGACCTTTTGGTCAACTTCATTCTCAAATTAAAACCACATCAAATGAAACACTATAACTTTATGATAAATATAAAAAATACTAATAATTTTACAACCTCTGACTGTTCCTCTAAATTCTTCAACTGACGAATGAATTCTTCTGCAAGGTCCTGGCCTTTACTCTTCTCTGAGTAATGGTCCTGTTCAGCTCTATGAAGGGCCACTTTCATTGCTGCTGTCTGGGTCTGGTATTCATTCAAGGCTTGCCTGACCTTTTCCAGCTCTTTAGTTGATACTGTGAGTTTCTTTTGTAAGTCCTTTGTAAAAGATTGTGAAAACAGCCTTAGATATGAAACTTGGCCACACATCCATAGAAACAAACTGGTATTCTATTTTGGTCATTCAATCCATTGGGCAATTAAATGCAGTTTTTAAAGAGCTCCTAATGTTCTAGCAACATGATTGTATTCCTGCCAGAAACCACTAATCTTGCTGCCATAGTCAGGTATGACAAGATCAGATAACATAACACATTTAAGGGGGAAAGTGACGGTTAAGTCCCCATAAGATTTTCCCAACTGCATAATATAGCTCGATAAATAAGGAAAAACCAAAGCCCAAATGTAAGTTTACACCTTTTTCTTCATTTCAACTCCTCAAACATACCACATGAAAAGGTGAAATGTTTTTGATGAAACTCAGAAGACCAGCAAAGCAGCCTTAGTTTAAATAAGATAGGGGGATACTTCAGTTTACAGGAATGTAGTAATACCAGACTTTATATTTACTTCTAGTATATGAGATAATGGCTCATTTTTAAACTTTACTGGATACTTCGTACTGAATTATTTAATTACCACAAAATAAAATCTTGATTAATCTCTTGTTTGCCATTTTCATGTTCTGGAGAATAATACTGCATGACAAATAACAGAATATCTGAAACATTTACCAGAAGTTTTTAGGGATAGAATGACTGCTTATTTAATGTACAACTCTAATTCTTTCATACTTTTCCACCCTCCTGTGGGCTGGGGGCTGTAGGATTTTTAGTTTTTCCCCTTGTTGCAAAAGGCACCTAAAGTAAAGGACTTGCACCACATTAAACTGTATTTTAAACTGAACTTGAACTTGTAAAGTACTTGAACCTGTGTTCAACCTTTTTCTTTCTGTTGGCATGTCATTAAACTCCATCAAACTACGCAACCCCCTTCCCAAGTTCTCTTGCAAAAGATGACATCCTGAAGAAGGTACAAGAGAAGTGCAGATTCCTTCCAAGAGCATCTTTAAAAAACATTCACAAGTAAGTAAATATAATAACCTTATTGCTTTTATCTTGCTCCCACATTATTTCTTTGTACTGTTGACATTCAAGGCTGATCTTCTCATAATCTGACTTTAACCTTGTAACCTGGATGTTGAGGATGAAAACTTTCATAAAAACATTTAATTTCATTTGGAAATGACATTACAAACTAGAACTGCATTTGCTTGCAAATACGCAGAATTGTAGTGCGTGTTAGAGATGTCTTTTCAGTTAGTACAGTAGCCCAGTTTTTATTTGAACTTTAGGATTTGTTCATGGCGGGAAGAGGGGATGTTGTTTCTTTTTGGCCACTCCTCTCAACCCTATTTCTTGATAGTACAAAGATGGACCACTTGTCTCCCAGCTCCTTGGCTGGACGCATAAAGAAATCATAGAAGAGTAACCAATGATTGAGTAAATCCGGACCTTCTTTGCTAATAGTCAGTCACTAGCTTTATTTTGAAGCATATTTGCCAACAATGAAGCAAGTGCTGAGTAGTCCTTGAACAAGACCGTGTACTGCGCTTAACGGTAGGACCTACTCCGTATACAGTCTAGTGTGGAGTAAAATGAAGTGGACGAAGCATAGTCCCGTTCAAGGACTCGTGCTGAGTAGCCTGCTTAGCCATACGTTATGCTCTGTTGTGTTGTTTACTCCTGCCTGAAATGGTTTTATCGGTTCTCGACTCCTCTTTCACCGTTCTTTATGTTAAATAATGACGCCCTCTCACGCTCTCTGACTGCACCGCTGCATGCATATGACAACTGACTCGTGGAAGGCCGAATAACTGTTGACGCTGTGTGTTTTAACATCCGTGTTTCGTTAATTCGCAATGCATGCTACATGCATGCTGTCAAAACGTTTCGGTCAGACTGCTGTCAAAATAGCTTCTGCTTTTACCACTGAAATAAAGCATGATAATAGAACTACAGCACAAGCAGTAAAGCCAATTCGTTCCGTACAGGGAATTGGCAATACCCTGCTCCGTAGTAGCTAGATGAAGATACTGTACAATAACGTCTTGATACTGTTCAACGATAGTGGACGCAATGGCGCCGTGTTACGTATACCAATTTGGAAGCAGCGATTGATTCTCCAGGCTTATCACTTCAGTGTGAAAAGGCCGAACCACATTACATCGCGTTTTCTGGAAATTTATCCGCAATGCTCTTTCATGAAGCTAACTCCTTAAATCAGCCTTGTAAGTGTAGTATTTGCTTTTCTGAAGTTGATTTTTGTTTAAAGACGGCCACAGATTGCACTTACTGCTATTGTTAAAGGGTAGAGCATGGATATTTGTACGAACTAAGTTACGGTACGCGCAGGGAATTGAGTTGTGGGCCATAACAGGCTTCACAAAAGAAATTGTCAGTCGGCCAGTAAATGCCAATATTGTAGTGCGGCGCACTACAATAACTAAAATGCTAGAAATGGACAGTTCTTAACACATGTTAAAGGAGATATATTCTGTTCTTGGGGTACCTCCAAAAACACACAAAAGAATCAAAACATTACAAAAGAGAGAATTTCCTCCTTAAATGTAGGATTCTCCTCTTGATTCTATTGGTAAAAAATCTTTTTGTAGTTTTTAAGGGCAATCAGAGTATGACAGCAAATCTTGGCCTTTCATTCCAGCATTTTGTTTTTTGATTTTTGACTGATCTATTGCCAGAATTAACAGATACGAAAGAGGTTTTTATAGTGAGGAGAAAAGTCATTTCTGCTGTAATCACTGTTGAATGGAAATTTTGTAATATCTTTCGAAACAAAAATTCCACACAGATGCAAGACCACACAGCATCATCCATACACTGACCAAACACAACATCAGACCATGCATGATGGATGATAAATCACTTTTTGTTAGTTTTGAATCAAGGTGTGATTTTGGTGCAGAATAAAGTTGTGAAAAACTTGTAACACAAACTCTCATTATCACTTTGAAAACATGAAAACATTACTAAAACAGCAAATAAAACATTTTTCATTTCTGACAACTATTACAGACAGACTTAGTTTTAAGGCCATGAATGAGCAAGATGTACAATCTACCTAATACTTATAAATCAAAAGATTAGTTATCACAATTTGCTTCTTTGTAAGAATTTACATAAAGGCTCTGTTACATCACTGGGGGCAGCTTGCAGTAACAATTTTTGCTGCATGCAGCATATAGCACGGATCTGAAAGAATCTCGCCCAAAATTTTATTGAGACTTGCAAGTATTTGCAGACCGAAGTCCAAGTTGCAGCAACCCAATTTTTGAACATGTTCAAAACTTGGTACTGGTTAGTTGTATGAGTATGCCCCCAGAGGTCTCCACAGAACACATGCAGGTGGAGGCTTGTAGAGTCCGCAAGTCACAAGCAGGTAACTTGCTTAAAGAAAGTAGGTTGCCATATAGCTGTAACATATATGGGCCAGCGAGGATGAGATGCGGATATGGAGCAAGCGTTTTACTGGCAATTATTGTTTGGTGCTGTTAACCTGCATGTAGCCTGTCATTTCTGCAGGCATGGTGCAAGGCAAACAAGCAAAGTGAGGGCATATCAAGGGCCAGTTATGGCCTTCCAGTTGTAAAGCTGGGGGCTACCTCTGTCATATAAATATTACCCTCAGAAGAACTCCTTCCTAATGTCAGGAAATAAGAAGCACCACACCCCAAATA
The DNA here is from genome assembly GCA_037179385.1 of Holothuria scabra. Taxonomy (NCBI): domain Eukaryota; kingdom Metazoa; phylum Echinodermata; class Holothuroidea; order Aspidochirotida; family Holothuriidae; genus Holothuria; species Holothuria scabra. The sequence goes on from CM074188.1 coordinate 2,069,463, forward strand.
CATAATGAATTACAGATAGCACTGATTGTATACAGAAAACTCTGAGGAAGGAAAATATTATTGGTTGTCAAAAGACAATACTGTTTTCACCTTGCGTATCAGTACGGCCCATAAAACACTAGTTGTGCAGCTTCTAGCTTCCCTCTCCTTCATTTGTGAACTTTTAACTAGATATTATGTTACTGACCACTAAGGGGCAGACACTGGGCAAACTTTCTGCACCAATACACATGCAATGAAGTGTTTTGCAACCATAAAAACCATTGAAAATGAACTACAAGACTTTTCGAAACACACACACCTACCTCTTTGGAAGTGTTCAGCAGCCTCTTCTGAAAGTCTGTTGTAATCTGTCTCAGCATTTCCAGTACTTCCATAGGAGATGGTGCCTCAGACTTTTTACGACCTTTCTTTGTTATAGGTTGTTGCATGTTTTGAACATTGTCTATGAGTATCTCTAATTCTTTCATGCACCCTCCATAGGTTTCTTCCAGGTATGCCTGCCTCTTTTTGGCCTATCACAAAATACAAATGACACACAGGAAAATGCTACTTATAAACATGTAGAATGGCAACTTTTGTTATGAATAAAAAGTTATGGTACACAAATTATCAGCTGCACAATGCTATGGATATTCTTACACTAAGGGCTAAAAGCAATAAAGCTGTGAAACAAGTAAAGGACCAGTCACATTACAGCAATTTAAAATTTGCTGCACATTCATTTTAAATCAGACCATACTTTTTGTTTAGACTTTCTTTAAGGGTGATTCTGCAACATCCAAAACTGATCCTGATTTGCCTCTCGATAGACTGTTCTGACATAATGGTAAAATTTAAATCACTCAATTGAACAATATTTGTTTGAAAATCAATCCAATATTAGGATGCCTATGTGATATACTCTTACTGGTGATGTGTAGTCATGAAATAATTAGTTTATATTTCATTTCCAAAGATCTTTGAAACAAATCATATATTTACAGGTTGGCAAATTTTTAACCTGCTGTAAGCAGACTATTTTGAAGTTTCATCAGCTGCAATTACAGTTCAATTCTACTACTGGCTTACCACAGCATACAAACAAACTGCAAATGTTATAAAATGCAATAGGCTGCTAATTTTCTAGCTATATCTCATTTAGGAGAAAAAAATAATGTCATGATAACTATTGCAAACATCGTTAGCATTGCTAAGAGGTGAAGTCAACATGGCCGAACAGCTGTTTTTTAGCAGACATCTCTTTTTACTGTTGTATTGGTATACATGTTATAATGTACATGCAGAACCGGGCTTACAGTATATGGTTCACTGTACTGTATGCTGCTAACATGAATATTGACCTACTGAGAACTAGCTTGTCACAGAGCCTTTACTTGGAGAACGTTACGTCAATTTGAGTGCTATATCAGAAAGTGTAGGATGAAAAGCTGATACAGGCATACACTCCAACTCCTTGATAGAGGCTGTGGAAATGGTACTTAATGAGTAATCTTTCACTGGTTTTGACAACAAAGATTATCATGGAAACCTGTAAATGAAAACTCAGCAAAGTTGGCAGACTGTATAGAAAGTATCAAACAGGTGTATCATGGTTTCTAGGAGAGCACCATCTACACAGCCTACAATCTACAGCCTGCAAATTTCTGGCTTTTCCTGGCTAAAATGGGGAAGACTTACACTTCCTTAACCAAGAGAAATCAAAATAGCGATTAAAGATTTGAAGAATGTAAGTTTCAAGGTATAATGATTGCATTTGTAATATATGGTTTCTTGACTCTGAGAGCTTTTACTAAGCACTCTTCCCCTGTACCTTTTTCAATTCTTCTTTCAGCTCTGAGAAGCTATGTTGATGTATCTGTAATTGCTCTGACATATCTGAAACCATTGCATGTTTGCCATCCATTTCTGCAGACAGTCTTGTTTTCAAAGAAGCATACTCATTTTGGACTCTACAAATAATATAAAGCAAAGAATTGTGTTATTCTTGTTCTTATCTGATGGCATTGTACTATTTTACACATAAAAAGTTAGTAAAGGATGCATTTTCATTCTAAAAAAACAAAAACTGGCTAGGTACATTTCAGGACTTCAACATATGAAATTTTCTCTACTTTGTGGTCTTCTTAGATTTATACATTTATGTACCTACATGTAAGTAAGTTTCGACAGAGAGTATTACTCTAAAGCCTACTGGAAGAAAAGTGAAGCTTTCAACATAAACACCACATTTTAATAATCATTCCAAATACTGTACTGTTCTCTTATAAAAGGACTAAACAAAATTACATACTAACTGGTATGGTGGTGGTTTGGAAAGCATGATAGTCATCTACACAACAGCACTAAAGGGTAGAAAAACTTGGCAGTCCATTGTGCTGATTTTATGAAAAGGTTGGAGGGGGAAGAAGCAGAAGACAAAAGTTTTGGATGTGACGGCTACCCTTGCTTGTCCTTATACTCTTTAATAGGTTTGCATACTGGTTAAATGAGAAAGTCAAATGGTGTATATTGCTGAGGCAGAATGTGTTCTTGTTCTCATGAAGAAGACTGCAAATCTCATACATCCATTCTTTGAAGATCCTCAAGCAACCCACACTACATACATACCGTATATTCTGTAATAAACGCCCCCGGGGGCGTTACATTTTTGAAAAGGGGGGCGTTTATTTGAGGGTAAATTGTAATAAAAATTAACTAATTGGCATCGGTAACATTCTGCCATTCAACCCATCATTACCACCGATTATTTGTAAACCAAAAAAAGGGCACAAATATACTTGAAACTTGCTCTTAATTTCATTAAAATTCCTGTGAATACCGTACTCAATCCTTCCCGCCAAAACGGAATGCACTGATAAGCACAAACGTATAAATTATACCCCTGCCATGAGCGCGATCGTTGGTTATTTTCCCCATAACAATGTAGTATAACCTGGAATTGTATTCCTTGCAGTCTGGAAAAAGTGCCGCGTAAGTTGCTCTGCAATTTGTTCTGTACAAAAGCACAAGTACAGACTATCCAAGCTGCAGTGTTTGGCTGTATTTCCAAGTCCCAAAGCTTACCATGTATATCTGTGCACGTTTTGTACACGTAGCACCTAGAATCTTTGGAAGTTCGGTGGTTATTATCCTGCATAAATTAAGCTATTTCTCGCATTCCTTCCGTAATGTTATTTGCAGTAGGACTTATGAAATGTGAACGTCATCGCCAACGCAAACAGTGATGCACGTGGTCTCATGCAGGCTACTTCTTCGCCCACGCACTTACGTGTCTGTCCGTTTTTACCGCCAAACAAGACATCATGTTTTGCTCGGTGACATCATATGCATACGATCCATTGCAAAATTTAAATTGCCCCTGCATCGTGATTGGTTCAAATGTGATGATTCTAGCCAGCCAATCACAACTGGTGCCATCGCCTATGTGATTTAGTGTGTGAAAATACTAAGCCTCGAGACGAATTTTTCTGTTGAGTTTCTATGTGTTACGACGATCACATTTCCTATGCTGATATAACCAGCTAGCGCAGCCGGGCGAGCCCCGTGCTAAATTCAACAAGAAACGACATCACAAATCTCTGCGTACTTGGATTTTTCGGGGATCTCACTTGCGTGCATTTCAATTGCAGATTATTTTCAAACAAGACGTAAGTTTTGGACAAGAACTGCTAAAAATTTACGGGGATATTTATATCCGTAAGGAACCATAGGATACGTTAATCAGGTGCGATTGTTTTGCTGCCCCAGAACCGCTAAGATTATTATGATTGCGTATTTCTACATGGCCTCATTAAAGCGGGATTCTACAGTACATTAACGCAACTACAACCCAGTGCAGTAAAATTCTGCAAATGTTCCGACATGATTGGGGGATGAAAACTAAACAGAGCATGATGTTTGCCTAAGAGCTAAATTATCAAAGGGTATGTGACATCGACTGAAAACAATCCTACTGTATTAACGATTGGTTTATATCTCCACATTTGAAAAGAAAATATTAGGCCTACAAAAATGATATTCCATTCGCAAAACAAACGAAACTATTCCCAATATTTTCCAACTTGAACGATATGCACAAAGCAAGGGGCACGTACTTTAGGGACAAACAGGTGTCTTCCCTCTTTCTAATAATCGGTAATCGGTAATCGGCATCGGGCCGTTTGTTCAATTAAATAATGATTATGCATAACTGGTCAAACACTAGCTCTATCGGTGGTTTGGGCCTGTAGTGTGGGAGGCCTTGGCCTACGCAGTTGTTAAAAATTTTGAGGGGGGCGTTTATTACAGAATATACAGTACATACATACATACATGTTCATATATAATGGAACAAAAGGAAAAAACGAAAAAAGAAAAAAAAAAAAACACTGTGCACAGAATTAAGGTGTGTTCCCTTACTATAACCTAACAAATAAAATTTCTGTTCAATGCTATTATTTCTGCTACTTCATATATTCACTTTTAAAATGTTCAAATTTGAGTCAATCCCAGAGCACAGAATCAAACCAATTCTTTTTACACAACCCATTTTTGGTCAAATATTTACCTTTCTAATTGGCTCCTCGCATCATTTGCAGCTGTCTGTTCTTTATTGTATGCTATCTCCAAGTCACTGTTTACACAATTAAACCAATTAGAAGTTAGTATGTGACAAATACCTCTTCCACTAATGATGTTTATCTAAATTGAGCTGGTTTTATACCTGACAATCATTCAAATTTATTGGAGAATGAGTTTATTGAATTTGGCATTTCATACTGAGCACGGTATCACTATTACAGAGACCCACACTATGTTCTTTTACAGCATTACAAAACTTAAGCCAATTTTAAACAATTCTTTGCTTAACATCTAAATACATTGATTTGCATGTTTGTACCAAAAGTGGCAACTGATATATCACTCAAAGGCATTTCACTCAAAGGCATTTAATAAAGTGAAAAGTGAAAACAAATAGATGTATAAAAATTGTTAATTATTCTTAACCATTCAAAATGTTTTTCAGAAGCAAATTGCTGAAGCTAGATAAACTTCTTTCCATAAACACTTGCCAGCTTGTCATACTATGCAAATAAATGCTCATGACTTTTATTACACAACTCTGCCTGATGTGAAGTGACAAGTTTTAAACAAATATGTGTTGTTTGGAATCACTGGTGCTACTAAATAACACAGAAATGATATTCTAAACAACTCCACAAATAGTGTAACATTTCACCTCTCATTTAACTCCAAAATTGTGATTCCAAATAACTTTGATCTGTTTATAGAAATTGGAGGGGATCTTATTTCACACAGTGTCATGAAACTAGCATTCCAACAACTGCATGCAATTTTTACTGTAGCTATCATCAGCAATTGGGGAAATCTTCTCCCACTTATTCTCCAGGTTTTAACATTTATCTCCAGAACCAAATTCGGGAAATGAAAAAAAAAATCACCAGAATGCCTAGAACATGTTCCCCTTTAACATACTATCAAAAACAAATTTGGCTCTGGACTATTCTTCTAAAAAAGACAAATGATGGAATAAAAAATTCCAATACTGCAAACTACCTGATTTGCTTCTCTGTTGCTTCTGTCTTCCTGATTAATTCACTGTGAGCTGCCTTCTCAACTTCCAAGGCCCCTTGTAAATCACGAACTCTCAGCTAAAGTACACATTAAGGTGAGATGTAGTAAACCTTTGGCAATTAAGTTGTAATAATCATGTCAAAGGGGAAATGATGTATAATTCAGGACTGAGATAGATACTCTTACCCATTATATTATCACAGTATTACTGTTTATTTATTTCATGGTTTGACCTAAGGTGCATACAGCTCTTAGACTATTCATTACAGTATGTCATAAATCACTCCATGAGCTCTGATAACACCTACTATCAATGCACTTTATACAATGCTACATACAGTACAGTAAATAACTCCATTCCTGTCGACATCAACTTTTAGAATCACAGTGATGGATAACAGACTTATCTGTTATAATATTTTGTGTTTTAAAGCTACTGCCATTGAAAGGTGAAATCTATTAAGGTAAATGGAACATGGACTTTATCTATTGGCAAGTATGTAACTGTTCCTGAATTTGAATTAATAATGTGGTATATTTTAAAGTTGGTACCACTCCACAAATTGACTAAAAATAAACTTATTTCTTAAAGGAACCAGATTTGTAACATGACTTATTATTATTATACACTATCCTTTCATATTTTAGATCAGCCCTTCTCAACCTTTCAAAACTCTAGGACCACTTTTACTCCAAGAATTGTAATTATTCTAACATCATATGACTACTAATCATAGCATAAAAATAAAAATACAAATTGGAAGAAACTTATAACTATTGTGACACTGTCAGTAGCAAACAGTGGGGTGTGTAATATAACATATTAAAAAAACTCTATCTTTTTCTATTATGTTTTACTTTTCTTCACTTTTTCATTTTTAATTGCAGATCTCATGGCCTGTCTAGGAGACCAGTGGCCTATCAGTTGAGACAGTTGAGAAGTGCTGCCTTAGACAAAGCATGAATGAATGAATGAATTGTGCTATGATCTAAGCTACTTTATGACTACTCTTTTCCAACTTAAAAGAAAACAAATGGGAAAAATGCAAAGAGAGAACAGAACTGTTAATACCTGGATCAGCTCAGCATTAAATTTGGTTTCAAGATGGGCTGCCCTCTCTGCCTCTGTGCTCTCTTCTAAGGACTTGATCTTGGCCAACGCAACCTAGAGGTTGAAGAAAATGTAAAATTTTGCACAAATGATTCCCCCAAACTCCCTGGTTTGGCATAGGGTGTTATGTGCCATCTGCTGGTAGGATATCCACCGTGTCAAAGGTTGCCAGACAGTAAGTATAGGTATAAATGGTACACATAAGGTGATAGGAGGTAGGTGAGGAGCAAAGTAGACACATATTTCAGTCAATTAGAAATAACACAGGTTTTGTCACAAACCCACTTTAAAAATAGAACCTTCTGCCTGCCATTGTATATCACACTTCATATGTGCAATATAGCAGGGACAAAAATCCAGAGACCAACAACTTAGAGAGAAGCTGTGGATGCCACTAGATTAAACAAGAAGGTTAAAAGTTGAGATGATATACCCTAACAAACCAAATCAAACCCACTGATAATATCAACTTAATGCCACTGACTTTAACTGTGAAGATTTTATATTGCGACAGGGTACAGATACATTGATATTAGTAAATGAGTCACCTCAAAATTACAGGTTTGTATGCATGCTGGGAAAGCTTAAACTTTCTCTGTTTCAATGACAGAGACCAAGCAAACAATGTTTTGAATATTCAGACATCAATTGTTGCATAAAATTACAGACTTTCAAAGGTTAATAAAGTCAACAAACCTGGTAAAATCAGCAGACTCCATTACAGTAGAATTGCAGTGTTATTAAAAGAAATTATTTAAATATTCACCAAAAGCACATTTTTAGTTATGTGCTTAAGTTTGTAGAATCACTCTATTGGTCCCAGCATGCATTGCAAATCTGTATACAGCAATGCAACTGTGTAAGAAGGTACTTTTACCTCCATCTCCTTCTTAAAGCGTTCCTCCCTCTCAGCAGCGTAGTGGAGGTCTTTTAACTGTCTTCTTACACTCTCTGTCTGTGTGTCTCTCTCCATACGTAGGTTGGCAAGCTTCTCCTGGGCCTCTGAATATAAACTATAGAAATGAAAATTCCATGTTAAACCAAAACTGACATGAATTGTGAAAGGTAGAGGTCAAATTGAGAGGTGAACTACCTGTAAAGCCTAGGGCACACTGAAAACAATATTGGATTGGTTTAGAATCTCATTTTTGTTATTCTTATTTTAAAATCTCTATTTCTGGTAGGACAGAACCTTACATTTGTCAACCTGTGCAAATATATGATTTGCAGCATCACATATGTACAAAAATTGAACTTATACTATTTATTTTGTGACTTCACATTGACAGACAACTTTTATCATATTGCTTTTACTCATTTCTGTTTTTTTTTCTTTCATCAGATAGAAAAATGTGGCAATTCGTACAGTGCATGTCCACAGATTTTTCACAGTTGTAATGATGAAAGAAACTGATACCATGAAACAGTTTCAACACATGTAAAATACTGTCTTTACTTTTAGAGTTGACAGAAGGAAGTACTTCGTAAAACGTTATTTTCTCTCAAGCAATCGTTAAATCAATTAACTACTTGCACTCACTAAAATCCAACTAGTCTGTCATTCAACAAGATTTAAAACACTGATATCACTCCCGCACAGTAGATACTCGAAGGTACTTGTAAGTTTATATAAAAGTTTATGACAACATAAACTTGACTATGCCCCAAGCAGAGTGAAAAAAAATTACTATTTACTTCCAAAGTACACATTTTTACAAAGAATGTGTAACCAGTTTTATGAATGTAAATTTCATATTTCCTGCTTTAGTTTACAGTGGATGACTTTATCCTCGACCTTTAATGACGATAAATAGTTAAAACAGGTGTTAACAATTGCAGAGAACATGTTTGGAGCATTCATACATGAGTAGTTTATAGCATGCTTTAAAAGTTGCGTGAGAATTCTTCTTTATGTGAAAAATAATGCCATAAAGATGTGTTTTATTGGAAATAAAAGAATAAAAAAAAACATGAGATTACTACTCTAAAGGCCTAAATACTAGAATATTGACAGAGTGCATATGAGGATAAAACAAAATAATAAGCTAAAAGCGATCCACATGTTTGTAATGTAATCTTTCATCAATACCTCTTAGTGTACATGGTTGGGATACTTCAGGGAAATAAATGTCAGCATTCACACAGTATTTAAAGACAAGTAAAGTATTCTTAATATCCTGAATAATTTTAGAAATATTCCCTTCTAAGTAGAGCCAACTATCCCCAGATAGGTAATCTAACTATGAACAATTAAGGACATATCTGAAGAGAGTGATTATGATTTCATTAAAGGCAGTCTTCATAAAAAGGGTGGGAGAATTGGAAATCTCTGGGGTAATGAACAAATGTCTGACTGAGATAATATATTCATATGAGAAAAGTATGATTGTGAAACTTTCAGCATTGTGGAGGTCATGCATGACAACAGTGAAAATATGTTAAATAAGGGTCTTTATACAGGGTTGGTGCACTGAAATGTAGTTATGACATCAGAGTAAGGTTGAGTGAGAGTTACTATGACAGAGCTATACTGAAAACTAACATTTTTAACTCCCAATCACTTATCCCATTATGTTATCAGCTCAAATGTTTTTTTTTATCAGAGATTCTTGCAGAGACAGAGTATAACAGCAGCATAATGTAAAAAGTTTATTCTGCAGATTATTGAGACTTAAAAATCATTCTCTCTGCTTTATGTATGGACATATTGAGAATCTTTCCACACATGGAGACACAGCTACAATACTGTACATCACAGTGTACCAAAGGATGACATCATCACTTGCATGACCTCTCTACAAAGGTAACTTCCATATCACATTAGATTTGATGATGCTGGCTACAGGCTATTTTATCACTTATACTGTAAAATACCTAACTTCTGTTATTGCTATGTATATTGGCAAACTTCAGACTTACTGTGCCAGGGAAAATGAAACCTGTAGGCTTTAAAATAGTTCAAAGTAGGGGTAAATAGCACCCTAAGAAGAAAAAATCTAGCTCCCAATAGAAGCAAAGTGTTGGTTCAAACAGTTGGTGTGAGTGTATCCTAGTAAACGGATTCAGCCAGTATGTTTCTGAAGTAGGGGATTTTAACATCATCCCTGCCTCCATACATTTATAAATATGTCCCGTCCTAATCCTCCATGTGCAAGAATGTACAGTAAAAGAGTAAATGTGTTTAGCCTTTCCTCATATAGCAATGCTTTCAGTAATGGGACTGATTTTCATAGTTTTTCATTCCCTTTGATAGAGTCAATCTGATGTATGCAGAGTGGTAACTACGCTGGCAAATTCAAATTCTTAAACCCCCCATACTCCATTGCTTGTGAATATACCACTAACCTTGGCACTTACTTACCTCCTACACTTGTAGTCCCAATTTACCCTAGTAAACTCAGGCCACATAAAAAGTAACTTGGTTGCCATCAAAGATTTATTGAAAACATTCATCGGTCTTGTTTATCTTTTATTAAAAAATAAAATTTTAAGTGTGCTCTTTCTTGGCTATATGTAATGCTACATTGTATACCCAGAGTGTTCTATAGTCAAGTTGGCCAAGTCTGTCTGGTAAGTTGCAAGGACTAGAGGAATGTCTCATCAAGGTAATTTTTGTGTAAGTGACAATATATTAATGAAAGCACCATCAAAAGCAATGCAGGAGATCACATTTTCTTTGATAAAACCATTCACGGATATGATTACAGCATCCCTAGAGCTTTGTTCATGAATAGGAAAAATACACCTGATGTTAAAGATCAGCCAGGCCAGTGATGAGAAAAATGTTTACTTTTTTGTGTGGCCTGATAGTACATTGGAAGGAGGTCATGCTTGCACCTTGTATGTAGGCTGACCTCACCAGACCTCTTTCTCTTACTGTATCACCTTAACTGTAACCTGTAACAACCAACTAACTGGAAACTGGGCCATAAAATTCCATCTAACTTTTATGTAAAATTAGGTTTTACAACAGTTAAAATTAATGTACTTAAATGTTTGTCTTATTTCTAAAAATACCATCAGCCCTTCCTCTTCTTTGCTACATTTGAAACATTAGCTACTTTTCATCTGTCACATACCTCCTTTTAACTAATTTTAGGAGTATCTTTCAAAATGTTTCTAAATATAAATATTGCATACAAAATTTAAACAAAAAAAAAAAGGAATCTCAATAAATTTTACGACTTAATTTAAGAGAACGCATTGCTAGTGTATGGTTGACATGGACCACTCATGAAGGATATCAGGGTATACTAATTAAAATTGGGTGGCTGCATAAATTTCTTTTAAATGATAAGAAAACGTCTTATAGTACTGCAGGATCCTTTCCAAATGTACATGTCTGTAATAAACACTGTCTTTTATACTGGTTACTCTCAAGTTTCCTGAACTCCCATCTGAACAGTTCATTAATAGCAAGTATATTTCTCCATGCCATTGCACAATTTAGAAACACAACACTTGACCTTGGAATATAACTTTGAAAATACATCAATTGAGGACTCAAGTGTCAGTGTAAGAAAAGCAAAGAAACATGGATAGTCGAATGTATGCAATAAGCCTTTGACACGCACACACACACACACACACTTGTCAATGGTGGAAAATGAGGTAGGCAGTTTTGAACCACGTAGGTTGTGAAGGGCTCGTCTACATAAACAATATATATTCTGACTGATATCGTACGACCTCCCCTTAGTGGGTTGAAATCGTAGGTTACCTCAGTTGGAAGGTGTGTACTCAGACAAATTACCTTGATTTCAACCATGTACAAACATACACAAAAGTGTTATCCAGATGAGGTTGTAACATACCAAAAAGAGCAAGTTGCTCATCCATCCAAAAACACCTTCTAACAACTACTTCATTGCAGAAGGGCACCCCTGACTTGTTTCTCTAACCGAGGTACTCTTCAATTGTCAGTGGCAGGTGTGTACCCAGACAAATTACCTCAATTTCCACCATTTACAAATGCACACCTGCACACACACAAACTCGTACACACAGGATACAAGAGTATAAAGATCTTGACATACTTTTCTTGTTCTGTGAAAACTCTCTCCACCTGCTCTTTGTCTGTACGAAGTTTTTCCTTTTGTTCATTGATAGTTTTTATCTCTAAGTCCTGAAATCAAATGGATAAGAATAAAAGGTAAAACAGCTGTATATTTACATATTACAGTCAAAAATGTAAAAGTTTAAGAAAAACTGCCAAAAATTAAATATAGTCAGTCTAGTGTTTTCGATAAGTACCTTGAACAAACTTGTAAGCAAAATTTAAATTACAAATGTTGAAGGTAGTGAGACATGTCAGTCAAAAGCCCTGACTTTACTTAGCAGTAATGGAATAAGCTTTCTTAAGAAAAAAGTCTGTTGGAATTTTGTCAGCATCTTTTTGTGGTCTGCCAAGATATGCTATCAAAGATTGAATATTTTTGAGACAACTTGTTGCTTGTGTGAAAATAATGATGAGGCAGGGCTCGATTTTCATGGTTGTTCGATTGTCCGGGACAACTAAAATTCAGTATGGACAACCAAATGTTGAAAGTTGGTTGTCCGATAGACAACCATTTTCTCTCACAATGAATCACAGTCAAGCAGCTTGCTTTCATCTGATTAAAGAAATACTGTTGACTGATCAACTCTTTCAACTTTTTCCATCGTTTAATTTCAAAAATCACTTCTTTTTTTATTCTTGAAGACCTAAAATACATTAGCGCAACTACTGTTTTGTACTGTAATAGTGCGCCAAGTGTTTGGGACAACCAAATTTTCTTTGAGACAACTAAGAATACTGAAATGGTCCCCGAAGGACAACCTTAAATTTTTCTGAAAATCGAGGCCTGTGAGTAGTGTAGCATAGTGTTGACATCTTTTTTTTTGTTAACAATAGATATTACAGTAATTATCTCTTGATGCTCATCAGAGAGTTAACCATTAAGCCCTATTTCAAAGAAACAATTTACACTTCCAAAATAAAGCTCCCCAAGACACACTAATGTTACAATTGTCCTTCAAATGGAGATTGCAAAAACAAAGCATAACATTAGCCATATATATGGCAAGTCCCTCTCTCAGCATCACAACATTTACATATTGAGCTCATGTTTATTCATGATTAAGTACAAATCACAAAATACCCTGAAAAAGCTATTCTCTAGGTTTCTTATGCTTTTTTCATCAAATGCCCAGCTTTGTTATTTTCATGTCACCAGACCTTTAAGATATATGTATATATGTTTTGTACCAAAAGTGTTCATAAATTAAAAACCTGATGCTGTAGCAAAGTGCATAAAGAAGCAATGAAGCTTTGCTACTTGGAGGTCTGGAGTTTGGTTCCTGGCTAGGTCAAAGTAAGGTTGATTTTTCATCCAAGAGCTATCTGCAATTTTTTCCATATGGACTGACCTTTTGAAAAAATACCAAATTTATTCAAAGTTGTTGAATTGGATGCCAACGGACATGAAGTTAATAATAAGCCTTTGGCTTCTTCCCCCCACTTATAGTTGCTGAGCTGCATCGCTTCAAGAGCTGGCTTTAATTAATTTCTATGCACAATTGTTGGATTGGTTGAGTATGGTCTGTTTTATATGGTTGAAATTGTGTGTATATCGCCCATTTCTCTGCCCCTTTATTATACATAAGAATTCAAGTATTGTACACTTCCAAGACTAAAAACAAATTCCACAGAAACATAACCCAAGCACATTAAAAATTCCACCACTGATAGAATACCTACCAATGACAGTCTTCGTTACAGACAAATATAGATAAATCCCTTTCAAATGATTAATCCAATGTGACAGCTGGGTCAATACAAGAGCATATGCTGTGCATCTAAATGTACACATATTTTATTATAGAACATCTGTTTCCCAATTAACAGTGAGTACTAATAAGCTTAGGCCCTATATTTGGCTCTACAGGCAATTTTTCAAAGTTGATAGCTAAATCTCTACAGATTCATACAGTGCTTTACTATATAAACATCATTGCACACAGCTGTTTCCTTACTCCTCCAGCTGTTCTATTGACTTTTCAATTTTTTGCCTTCTCTTTTTTTTTGTCTGAGATTGCTCTATCTTTACACAAATAGATTCACCTGGAGGTGGTGAATCCTGCTCCTACTGTGTAAAAGATTGCACAGTATTTGCTGATAACTTGCAGCATTTCCCATTTCACAAGCAAAATGATCCCTTCATGGGAAATTATTTATATCAGTAACAAAATTTCCCCTTTCATTTTCCTCACATTTTTCCTAGATTCATTTTTCTTCATCTTCTTTTTTTTTTTAATAGACATGGCAAAACCTGTGGCGCCCCACATGCCAACCTTTAAAAGTCTATATACAGTAAAATCTATAAAGGTTGAAGCACATCAAGTCAAATGGCAGTCTTACCTTAAGTCAGTTTTACCATTAGCCAATGAGAAGGGCAAAAGAAGAAAACTGTCATAACACGAGACACCAATAAACCATTTTTAAAATTACTCTGTACCACAGATCAGACAGTAGTCACACTGGAGTGTTAAAACAGGAATTTTATGTTATTTAGTTAAATAAATGAAGTTTTGGGAGTCTGTTTCTACTGGTTTATATCAGGATGGTCACAATTTTTTCCAGTCGTGACACACTGGTCTGTTATCCCTATTCCACAGCTTATGGAGCACCAAGCACAATGACCCTTGGTTCCATTTTCAAAGTCTTCGGTATGACCTGACCAGAAAATGAGCTCCAAACCTTCCTGCTGCATCTTGGATGTTCTAACCACTTAAACATGCAGGGTATTTTTTTTTGGTTGTTAGATTTATGCTTGTAACTGTAACTAAACTCTGGCATTGTTGGCCTCATTCACAAGGAAATGGCAGTCATTTTCCTAGTTGGTCATATGTTATCTAAAGTACTGTAATTACCTTTTCTGAGATTTCTTTCTTTAAAGCCTCAACCACCTGCAAAGTCTCCTTCTCTCTCAATGCTAATGCATCTGTCAGTTCTTTGTTCTTCTCGGCCAGTTCAACAGTTTTGGCTTATACAGAAAAAAATGCAATGAAAATTTGATGATTGAAAAATCCCCTTGACAGGACATAAAGAAGTAATCATCTTAGCATTCCTATTTCAAAAAATATAAAAAAAACCTGTCATTACTTCATTTACAAAGTTGTCACAATGCAAAGAAAAGATAGCATCAATGGAGAAAACATTAACAAAAAATACTTTATAGTTTAAGGCCTGTCTACACAATAACATATTTGTCCATGAACCAGGGTTCTCACCAGCTTTTTTTGTCCAACCTGGTGGAGACTGTCCGATGCCAGTGTTGGTGGGGGCAAGGAGTGAAGCCCCACAAGCTCAATGATTTGAGCATTTCTAAGAGCAGCCATATAAAAGATTCAAAGTTTGAGCTTTTTGGTGCACTATTTTGTATCTGTTCATACACTTCACAAAAATGTGACACACTTCTCTTTACAACCACAGGACTGGCTTCAAAATTCCTAGCTTATATAGCCAGCTGCAGTGCTGATTTGCCTAATATGCTTTAGTTGCACTTGCCAGGATGGTTTTTTTCATGGTAATTATTAGAGCAGACCCACAATTTTTAAGCTGGGTTGGAAACTTATCAGAGCAGTGAGAAGCAAAACCAAATTTCAACTGGTGGTGTGGTAGGTATAGGCCTACAGGTATAAATCGGCTGGCAAGAAATCTAATGACGACTTGCGTACCAATGTATGAACTGAACACCTGTTTCAAACAGGAGACATGCTATTTGTGTATGCTGGATACATCCAATATGTACTGGCAACATTCTTTCCAATCACAGTTATCAATGAATATCATCAAACAAATGTATGATGTCCATGTTTTTAATGGAATATGACCTGAAAGTTACTTGTTTCAATGCATTGAACAAAGTACTTACAGTATTACAATGAATCTACTGTGTGTTGTAACGACTCTAGTCAAAGATGTGACTCGAGTCCGACTCGAGTCACGATTTCAGTGACTCGAGTCCGACTCGAGTCCCAAACTCATGGGACTCGACTTGACTCGAGTCACCACTTGCCAAAGACTCGACGTGACTGAAGTCACCAAAAATAAAATGTGGAAGACTCGACATGACTCGAGTGACAGAAGTGAATGACTCCACTTGACTCGAGTCTTTGTCCACAATGACTCGAGTCACACCCGAGATTAATAAAACGGAAACTAAAATTTGTTTTCATCATTGGACGCACACCAACGGCCGTTCATTACTGCTTTATCCATTATGCGCTCCCATCTGTACATTGGGGGATCCTATCATACAGCTCTGCTTAACATGTGTAGCGACGTCAGTTTCACAGGATAACTCGTACAACAAACTTCTCCAAGCTGAGTGCCCTGTATGTGTAGTAGTACTAGTGGTACCGTGCCCGGGTAAAAATTAGATTTTCCTAGACTTCAGTGTCTAGCCTAGTATACTATGCTCCACAGATAGGTGACTGATTTCCCTCGCTTCTCTACTAGTATGTGGTATTTTGACTTGAAGTAGCTGAAGGTGTGACGAACAAAATTTCGTTTCCATGTAGTCCTATTTAGTTGGTAATATCTGTTATTGGTATCGAGAATTTAGATTAACGAAATCAGTTTGTTTACATGAACACCTGTGTGATCTGTGGCTGCTGATGAATCACAGTTAAGGCCTATTATAATTATCACTTGTTTATGTATCCTTGGGGCCTTAGTGTCCTGCAACTGGTAGCAATGGTGTTTATATGCTCACAGCAAGATTAATTAAAATCGCAGGTCTGTATGAAGAGGTTATGTGAGGAAGCATATGTATACTGCCTAGTTTGTGTTGTACATGTATGGCTTGAGACTAAATGAAAGCTTGATAGTGTAGTGTAGGAGTTTAATAGGTACTTGATTATATCTGAGTGTTCTTGTATGACAAACATATTATTAGATGAATTATGTCATTGCTCAATGTGTAAAGGTTAATATAGTACTAACTTACAGATAATGTGTGTATTCCAGTCTTCAAATTTAGGGTTGTGAAGTTAAATTTCACTTGAAAGTACAGGAGTGGACATCAGTCACCTTCTTAACCCCCTTCCTTCATAGGTGTACAAGGGAAGGGGTTCCAGGGGGCACTTGCCCTCCCACTTCGGGTGAAAGGAGTTGGTCTATTTGGGCAAAACATGGGCAAAGCATGATAAACAGTGACATTCGGGCAAAACATGCTCTTGCCCCCTCATAGAAAATTACCCTCGTACGCCTATGCCCCCCTCCTCCAACAAAAGTGTACAGTCACTTAGCAAAGGACTGCATTTGCAAAAGAGCAAGTGATCACGTACCATGGACTCGATGCCAACTTACTCAACATGTAAGAGATCAGGTGACTTGGAGTGACTCAAAGAAAATAAAAAGCTTTCAAAAGACTCGAAGTGACTCAGCTCGAGCTGAGGAAAGACTCAACATGACTTGACTCGACTAGAATTGCTAAAGACTAGACATGACTCGAGACTGAACACTTTGTGACTCGAGGCGACTCAAAGCTTTCCAAAGACTCGAAGTGACACGACTCGAGCTGAGGGAAGACTCGACATGACTCGGCTCCACTAGAATTGCTAAAGACTCGACATGACTCGAGGCTCGAGACCTTGTGACTCGAGGTGACTCGTGACTCGAAATCAAGTGACTCGATTACAACACTGCTATTGCAGTAAAATGCTTGCAAATTTCCCAAAGATGATTCAAAACACATTTGTAATGTACATCATTCATGAGATATTTGAAGGCTTCAATAGCAAGTTAATACTAAATAAACTTTTAGAAAGATAAATTGATTTATTTTTCTTTTGAGATTTAATGAAAAGCCCTCTGGGCATTCTCTGACTTGACAGAGAACAATAAGATACTTTGAAAAGAAGAGGTACAGCTATAAACATGACATCAAAATTTGTGTGGTCACAGTGCTGATATGCCAACTCTTCAGTACGGTTACGTTGTATCAAATCTCCCAGTGGCAACTTTAATAATGATATATAAATCGACCTGGGCAGGGTGAAGTAGGCTAATGTAACCCTTTGTACAGTTCAAACCGCATTGGAAAGGATAGCTTTTACCATTCATGTGAAAGACAGAGTTTGAAAATTTTTTTCAGGAAAATTAATCTTTTATATCAGTGTATTTATAATGTATTTATTGATTTATATTTTTTCTGGCACGCATGGAATGAACTTAAGGTTGCACCACAGAAATTGGTTCAAACAGTACAGAAAGCAAGGTAAGGACACAAAAGTACGGGAAAGTGAGGTTTATATTACAGTAGCTCCCAAAAGTGCAAAATTATTGTTCTGGTTATTTCCTTTTATCAAAAGCATTTTCTCAGTTCAGTCAGGTCAATCTTCTTTAGGGTGGAGTTCTTTTTGGAAATGAACAACATGTATACAATATAAAAAATGTCTTGTTCTTCCTTCTCCTACTATCTGGCATAAGACAAATCAGCTGCTAAAAGATTTATAATACCACACCCCTCCTAATGAAAAAACTTATATCACTGACAAGAATTTACCTCACGTGTCTAAAGAACGCAGGGGTTTCCCACTATAATTATTCCAGCTGAAGAAAGGAATGGAAATAATCAATTCTGGACAAGCTTTCCATTCCAACCTATCTCTCTTTTCAAACCAACTTCCTTAACCTTTTAGTCCATAAATCTACTCTTGGGAAAACTTATGTGCTATAAGCTTTGATTTATAGGCAAGCTTTCAGACTCCACCCTAAATTGTATATGTTATAGGGTCACTGTAGGTTAAAGTTAGTGATATCTGCTTACTTTGCCTCCGCTAATACTGTATTCTTTCTATGACCTCCAGGGAATACCAACATGCGCAGTTCACTTCAAAATATATAGAAGGATCTATACAGCACATGCTGTACCATGAAGAGTTAAAAGAAAAAAAAATTAAGGTTGATAATGTGCAGTCACCCTCTTCTAATAGACTGTTTGAAGCCAAATTTTGCTGTTTTTTCATTTTGTTTTCCTAAGTGTTCACTGTGCTTTTTGAGCTCAAAAATATTGGGCAATATTTGGAAATAATATGGTATCAAATCCCAACTGAAAGGTATGGAATCTATTTATGAAGTCTTAAAGGTGATAGAATCTGGATCAATGAGTTAGTTTAGTTAGTTAATTAAACATCATTTTAAACTTCAACTTATAAAATGAAAGAAAAGGGATTAGCTAGAGGGAGGGAGGAAAAAGACAGGCAATACCATTTTCATCTCATAACTTAACATAAATGCAAAGTAACCTTCTATACTAAAATAATTTCAAATATATATTGAAGTTTAAATATAGAATCTGGGGCAACCAGTAGTGATTTAACCTAAACACTTGCAGCTCCATTCCAAACTCTTACATAATTTTAAATGTAGCACTTGAAGCAGCCAGAAGTGATGTTTGCTAGTCCTAAACCTCCTACTCTCTAAAAGTAACTTGTTATAAAGTCCTCAGCTACTGCATGTGCAATTTTTGAAACTAGAATTTATTGCCTATTTAAGCAAAGCTGTTTACTTCTTAATTCAATAAAGCCAGCTTACAGTATGCTATAAGAACAAAGATTTGATAGCACTCCTGGGAACCCCTGCTAATTTGTAAAAAGACTATTTTTTAATATTGACCATTCTACAGTATAGGTTGAAACAATGACAATAAAAATAAAGGGTTCCATGTTGTACTTGACTCCTTAATTTCTAGTTTGAAACTTCTCTATTCTCTTTTGACATGGAACATCAGCAAAAAGCAAAGTCGGCTTGTTAACTGGAACGTTGTGGTACCTGGAGAAAAACCTGCATACATCGAGCGCATTTTGCACTCGTGCACACATGAAACACACTGGTACACAAAAGCTGGAATAAACCACTATGCCACTTGATAACCCATCAATATATGGCAGACATTCAATCTTTTCCATTCAAGCTTCCTGAATCTTTTCTGATTGAAGTCTTCATTCTCAAAATCCCTGGTTTTTTTTTTTATTACATAACTGGAAACAAAACTCAAGTGCAGGCCAAGTCTCACATGTCTCCATGATGACCAAGTATGCTGATGTTCCACATTATATCAAAAAAAAAAATAAATAAAAAAAATAAAAAATAAGATGTTAGTAGTTTAGCAAAAGCCTTGGCTTTTGACTTGGCAATTCACCTCGATATTCTTGGAGATTCAAGTTTGCCTGGTGATCTTTTTGCACAGTGACTTCTTTCTCCCTAGTCAAGGTCTTCTTAATGACAGCCAACTCATACTCTAACTTTTGTCTTGTAGCTTCTCCTTTTTCGACTTCTCCACGCCATTTGGCAACCTCTTCTTCTAGTTTTGTCACCTTCGATTAAAATTTCAAGAACAGTACATGAAATACAAATTTCAAAATCATGGAATATGCTACAGTATTATTGAACAAAAGAGCACTTGATATATTTCTTCCTCATTGGCCCTACATTTAACATTATAACACCACCACTTAAATCTTGGAAAGAGAAGAGGAGAGAAAAAGCTCCCTCACCGCCCCTATCCCCAAGGGTTCCTCCATCTACAGTATTGTTTCCCACAAGGCAGTGTCTGACAATTGATACAGTGGTGTGCAGCCTCTAGTACATGTATCTGGTATGCCTATAGCCCCTTGGGATAACTGCTATAGGTGGTACTTCAAACATTCTTGCTTTATGCATTATTACATTGGAAACAAGCTGTTCCACATGTTTTCAACAACAGTACAATGTTTCTTACTCTACAGTATATGTACTACAGTAACAGTCTAGCATGAAGATGTGCAGTGCTTCACTTTGCAAACAAGTATAACGGCAACGACAGAATTGACCATGTATGATAAAGTTGACAAATGTAGTATAATGTAGTTGTTATAAATTAGAACCTCCTCCTCCCCCAGCATTTAAATACAGGCCTAGGTGTACATCCAGAGGTTCTCAATTGAAAGGGGCTGTAATAAGCCCATGACTATTGATGAATCACAAAATGAAATAGGAATCACAGCTTTCGAACAGTCAGTATATTTTCAAACAGAAATGTACAGTAATACAGTATCAAAACTAAAACAAAGTGTATAACCATTTTTCAGCTTAGAATTCAGATGGGACAGAGTTGCAGAGTTGTGTTAATACATGTGTCACTCTTGACCAAGCGCTGTAAAATGTCAGCAACAAATATAATCTATCCCCAAATACTTTTAATTGCTAACAGGATCTATTTTCGGATTGGCAAGAAAGTTACAGCAAGAGGGATAGCCCCTTCCCAACAATGTGGATCCAGTATCTAATACACTTCATTTATTCCTAAACAAAAAGAGGGACAGTGAATTCAGATTTCTACATTAAAAGTGTAAGTGTATAAGCCACTGTAGGTAGTTTGGAAAGAGAAAAATACAGCATTTACTACAAGTGCTTAGCAGAACTGAGTAAGAAGTACTGTGGTGGAGGGGTGGGACAAAAGAGGGTAATTAACATGAAATATGTAAAAACAAAAATTATAACTGTGACAATAGACCTATGAAACCAAAAGTAACTTTAAAGAATAACACTTTGTAAAACAGTTTGTCAGTTTAGTACTGCTTTTACATTGAAGCATATTGTATTGATAAGTCACTGTGCTTCATTCTCAGCAACGCAATGCAGGAAAGCAAGCTGATAAGTCAAAACTTTGTTAGGAAAAAAGGCTGCGACCCACCTGACTTAAACTGATTGACTGACTGACTGACTTACTAACATACATTTTCTTGTTGTTTACTGTACAGTCAAGAAGTGCTCCAATGTTACATGGTTAAAAAACAAGAGTTTAAAGATGTCATAATCTTGTGACAGAATACTATTTTACCATGATCTGTGAATATCTAGAATGCATACCACACCCATCACTAGAATGAAGACTGTCAATAGTGTCCACTGTATACCAACAAAGGCAGACAACAGCACAATACTTAAAAATTGGGTTGAAGCAAAAAATTAATTTGCATATGTTTATTTGGAACTACTGTAAATCGATACAATTTAGTGAAACTGAGATTCAAATTGGACATATGTGTACCTAGTGCATCTGTTTTAAAATGAAGCTACAATATTTGTGACCTCCAAAGAGTTTGAGCCAAGCAGTAGTTAAACCACTGCCTCATATTCATAAGTGAATGCTATGGTTTGTTTGTTTCTTCAGTGTGCTAAGTTAACCTTGAACTTAAGTTTATGACTGAGATACAGTAGGATTGCACTGGGGTACTGTAATTCCCATTCAAAGAACTAAATTGACTGAAATGCATTTGATAACTGCAATCCAATATGGATGATCCACACTGAAATGAATGTCGATATTAATGATTTGATGAGTACTGTGGTAATACAGTATATGGACAACTCCTTGACAACTTCACCTCTTGTCATTTACTCAGTGTATTTAACCATGTACAGTATATGTTTATTGATGGAGATAATGTTCATTTAATCTTTAACATGAATGACCTCAGCTATCCAACCCAAATCAACTAACAATTACCCTGAACAGTAGGGCAATGATGCACAGGCGTTACACATATCTCATTTGGGATATAAAAATTTAACATAGCCATGTTAAGGAATGTTTCATTACATAAGCATTCCTTTCAAAGATTCACAAAGCCTGCAATTCCAATCAGTGATCAGCAGCCATTACACTGTGGTACAGTAACTCTAATATGTAATATAACCATTACTTTACACAGTACCTGGTTAAAAGGGTTCCTGTCCAAGAGGGTGACGTAGAGGTATGGTAAAACCACCAGTTTAACGGGTGTAATGGAAAATTTGTGAGACTCGTTGAATGTTGATTCACACTGATAATTTCTCATCTCATTGCCGGCAGGCTCTGAAAGGCAGCAGCCTAAAAGGGGCTGCAGCCACAGAGGTGCTATGTAGGCTACTGCATAATAAGACTAGAATACACTGTGGGATAAGCTTGCTGTGGGTTTGGTTTCGTTTGTTCTACTAAAGAGGTTTACACCTTAAACTTTTAACATGGCAGTTTTTCCAGTTGTGGGTCATAGATAGATAGTTTTTTCTACTCCATTCCTTCTGCTGAGTATCACGCACAGTGGCAGCAAGTTTCACTTATTGTAAGTCTTTGATTTACAGTATGACTATTTCAGACCCACACCTCCCAGACGCAGATGCTGTGGGACATAATACCGTCGTTTCTGCCTCAGAAAGCAGTAGTAAGAAAAGGTAACATAGCTAAAGATTTTCCTGTGACAAACAAACATTTTGAGTGTACATTACTTATTGCATATGGGCAGATCATTCATTCCTCTGCATACAGTACTGGACATACTGTTTAACTGGTTACACCCATGTATAGAGCTTGTCAGTGAAGTTCCTCAGTATCAGGTGTGTAGCTATGGTACAGTACACTATAGTCTGCACCAGTAGTGATAAAAATCTTCCTGACTAGCAAAACTCTTAATTACAACTTACTGATCAGCATTATGACATAGAATTTCATTTTAAACACTACAGTAATACTTCCTTATTTTAATCTTTTTCCAACCCAATTTTCTCTTCCTGAACAGAATAATCCAGAACCAAATTTATGTTTCATATGCTTAAAGAGGAACATATTTAAGCATTCTGGTGGAAGTTCATTCATGTGACCCCGTATTTGGTCCTCAAAATATTGGCAACTGAAGTTGACGCATTTTCTATAAAAGGTAAACTTGAAGCAAGCAGGTGTGATGTCATAAATTCACATTGTTGGTTAATGTATTGTTTTTCCATATTCTTCATCCTATTAGTTTGTCCTTAAATTGTAGGAACACTATTTTGCCACTACCGCATATAAAGTTTTTAAAATTCTGTTCCTCAGGATGCATCTACTGTATGGTAAAGTATCAAGATAGAAGAGTTCAGTTGCATAATATTGGTGGTAAATTTTACATAAAAACAATACATATTGGCCAACCACGTGAATTCATAACACCATGCCTGCTTGTTCATTTCACATAGATATTTGTCACATTCAGTTGGTAATATCTCAAGAAGCAGTCATGGAAAATGAATGTAAATTTCACCAGGCTGCTTGGAATATGTTCCTCTTTAACATATCAAAAATAAATTTGGCTTCATGGACTTTACTGACTTTTCAATAACAACTGTACTGTACATTCAAAACAAACCCCTCCTTTGTCTCAATGGGAAAAATGCAAATCAATGAAAATAAAATAAACAATAACTAAAAGTTCAGCAACATGAAAGCTATTTCAACATAAGAAATAGCTTAATTTTTATATCAGCACAGACAAAAATTTCTCTGTAGATTAAAAATAATTTGTCAGCCAATGGTTCAAAGGAAAAATACAGTATACAACTCATATGTACACGTATTTCATTGTTTCAGCGTTTTAGGGGAGTTGAAGCTATAGGTTACTGTAAGTTTATGGGTGAGGAAAACCAACAATCACATCAAAGCTTCCACACTTTGAAAACTTTTTAGCTTTACACCAAACCTTAGATCAGGACCCATGATTTGCTTTAATCCAGTTGCAAGCAATACTGTCAAAGATCACCATCTTTTCATTTTTACTAAAACGTGGTCTTGTGGAGTAATTCTGCATTCCATATGTGAACAAAGTGTTTTTGACAGCATAATCTGATAAGTAATTTCAAGTATTTAATGAATGGGCAAAGCTGGGCCTGCCACAGTAGCTCTTGAAAAAGTATTGTTCAGCTCAGTCATAGGAGCAAACTTGTCTGATTGATTTACTATGTAATCTCTGATTTTGAAACTTGAGCAATAAGGATATTTGAAAAAAGGTTCCGTCTTTCATTTCATGAAGTAGCTATTCAACACATATCTTCTGTACACACAACCAATATTTGCCATTTTATCAGAATGAACAAAACACTACAAGTACCCTATCAATTTTCTGGCAACACAAATGAAGCAAGAAGTACAGTACACAGAGTCATTTTTTCCATTCGGAAGTGTCTTAAAAGCAGTTCAAACAACACTTATATTTGGTATTCATGCAGCAAATAGTTTCACATTGCATCTAGCATGGTGTTGTTCACACCTCTTGATAAAGAGTAAATGCTTATTTGAACTGACATGTACAGTAATCCATAGTGAAAAGAGATGCACTTTTCCCACAAAATGACCAAAGTCAGGGTTTTCCCTGGGCCTTTTGAACGTCGCGCCCCGCGACGTTCAAGCTTCAAAATCAAAGAGGCCGCGATGTTCAAAATTGCTGCCAGCTAGTCTCCATAATTTTTCTTCTTTCTGTCAACGATTGCTTTTGTTGTTAATACAATAAACGACAAAATCATTGACTTATTTGTAAAACTGGAACTAACTTTTTATAACTTCCATTCACATACTACTGCATGCGAGTCGGAGCTCTGTATGTGTATCCCGTTGGGCCTACTACTGAACAAGTAACACCACAGTATTACTAGCATGCACTTGCCCTCGTAGGCTCCTATCAGGAAACTGTTGTTCTCACTCCGGAGCGCAGTAGCTACGTGGCACAACACGACTTGCACGACCAAAACACAAACGCCCGTTTTGCAGGTCAGAGGCGGGGCTAATGTCTCAGATTTGGGAAATTATCAATCAAACGAACGAGCCATGTCATTGTATCTTTACGATGAAATCCCACATATTTCCTGTTACTTCGTTCTTAAAACTTACGCCGAAGTTCAGAAAATCGGAAAATAAAGTTGTGCGAACGTACACTGCAGTCTAACCCTCTCCCCTCCCCTCAGTAAATACTCTATCTCTGAACTGTTTTGCCGGACTGCAACCAAAGTTTGGGAAATTTGATCGTAGCACAAATGCAATGGGAGTATTAGAATTCTATACGAAGATTATTGGTTTCTACACGTAATTCCTACACAGTAAAACTGCATTGACGATGTCGCGAGTATGATTGGCTGATTAAAAGCAATAATGAACAAATCACGATGTTACGATGTTTCTTACGTAGAGGTAACTTAAAATAAGTGCAATGGAACTTGTGTGAATGATGTCATAGAACCCTTGTTTTCCCAACATGTTTTCATGGAAGATCGGTACGCACACAATCTGTGATTAATGCTTGCAGCATTGTGCTCCATTGCTTTTATAAATTCTGACATTCACTCGATCATTACCACCGATTAGGCTATTTGCAAACTGAAAAGGGGGCTAAAATACACTTGAAACTCGCCCTTAGCTTCGTTAAATTCCCGTAAACTCAATCCTTCAACTTCCCGCCAAAACGGGATGCATTGATAATCACAAACATAAAATTTTACCCCTTGATCGTTTGATATTTTCCGCTGTAACCCTGTAGTATTACATGGAATTAGATTTAGATTGGATTTATTTAGATTTGCATCCAATGTGTTTTCTTTGCTTTCTCACAGAAAGCGCCGCATAAGTTGCTTTACAAACTGTTCTGCACAAAACAAATTGTACAGACTATCGAGCTGCAGTGTTTCACCTTTTTTCAAATCCCCAAGCTTAGCATACATGTCTGTGCACGTTTTGTACATGTAGTTCCTAGAATCTTGTGAAGTTCGGTGCTTATTATCTTGCATAAATTAAGTCATTTCTAGCATTCCTTCGGTAATGTTATTTACAGTAGGACTTTTGCAATGTTGTCATGCGACGTCTTTGCAAACAAAAACAGTGATGCACGTGGTCCCGTGCAGCAAACTTCTTGGCCCACCCACGCAGTAGATTTATGTGCGTGTCCGTTTATTCCGCCAAATAAGACGTCATGTTTTGCTTCATGACATCATATGCATACGATCCATTTCAAAATTTAAATTGGTCCCTGCATCGTGATTGGTTCAATTTCGTTGATTCTAGCCAGCCAATTACAACTCGCGCCTTCGCCTATGTGATTTAGTGTGTGAAAACACTCGGTCTCGAGACAAGTTTTCCCGTTGAGTTTGTGTTACGACGGTCGCAGGCTAGCGCAGCCGGACGAGCCCCGTACCAAATTCACCATGAAACGGCATCACAAATCTCTGGATACGTGGATTTTTTCGGGGATCTGACTAAAGTGCATTTCAGTTGCAGATTCTTTTTAAACAAGACGTAAGTTTTGGACTAGAACTGCTTAAAATGTACGGGGATATTTATATCCGAAAGGAACCACAAGATACGTTAATCGTGTGCAATTGTTTTGCTGCCCAGAACTGCTAACATTAGCATGAATGATTGCTCTACATGGGGTTCGCTAAAGCAGGAGAGAAGCTACAGTACATTAACTCAACTACAACCCATTGCAGTGAAAGAATGCAAATGTTCTGACATGATTGGGGGATGAAAACTAGACAGAGCTCGAAGTTGGCCTAAGAAATAAATTATCAAAGGGCATGTTACATCGACTATAAACAATTCTACAGTACTGTATTTAACGGTTGATTTGTATCTCCACTTTTGAAGTGAAAATATTACGCCTACAAAAATGGTATCCACTTCGTATCCCCAATATTTTCTATCCAGAGCTGGTAGTATTGCAAGCCGACCCGGACCCAATCATGTCAATTTTGATGAGCGACGGGCGCGAAATAACGGCCAACCGGGGGTAAAAAATCGTCCGGTGCCAGCGCTCAGTAAAAGCCATGCCGAAGAACCAAAACTTTTGAAGCAGAAATTACGGTGATATAAAGCCAATGTGACCGCTATCACTAGATCAAAATTTGTACGAATGTGAGTTTCAGTGCTAATATTTTTGCGTCAACTTACAAAAATGGTGTTGACGAATTTGCCTCAAAAGTGTCATCATTTTGCGTCTACTGTAGAGACTTGCATAAGTCACAAAATTTCCAAAAGGGGAGGGGGACACCCCCTCCCCTTATACCCTTCCCCCAGGCCGGCGATCCACCTATGGATGCATCAGATGCGCGACGTTCAATTCTAAACCCAGGGAAAACCCTGCAAAGTGCTACGCCAGCATTCAAGAACTGTAAGTTTCCAAATTTCAATAAACAAAGGGAATTCATTAGGGAAAAAGCTGACTTTTGTACCTTATCAAGATCCCCACCAACTCCTCTTTAAAGCCATAAATTTCACCCAAAATATTTTGGATGGGTGAGAATTTTCCCCAGTGCCATCATTGGCACCCACCCCAATTCAATATTGCTATGAAAAAGTCTTGTTCACAAATAATGGATGCCTTTAAATCTGAGTTAATATTGGTAACCCCAATGAAACAAGTTCAAAAATACAACACCACATGACAATATTAACCTAATAAGTTGAATTTCACTTACAATAGTTGCACAAAAGTTGAAAATTCATGTTTGCTTTTTTTTTAATCCTCGCATGTAACTATTTTGTGAATTTGAAAAACTATTTGGTCATGAGGTTTTCAAAGCCAGTTGAATCATTACTCACTAATGGAACAGTTACAATATTTGTGTGTCACATATGGAGGTTGTCTATGACCATTTGTCATTAACATATGTGAAGAAAACTACAAATTACAGGTTAGGAAAAATTTTGCAAATTTTAAGATTAAGAACCAAATGTGTCCCTTTATATACAGTACCAACATACATGTTAATTTAAAGGAACTACAAAGAAACACACTTCTACTCAACAGGTACAGTGGTAAGAGCATTCAACTTGCAGTCAGGATTCCTGGCCATGTCGTACCACAGACTTGAAAAATGGAACCTACTGTACTGCTGTTGTGCTTGATGCTATAGCATATTAAGCAATGGAGTTGGGAAAACTAGCCAGTGAGTCACAACTGGAAAAAAAGTTGTGGTCGGCATGACTTAAATCAATTGGTTAGAAAGTGAGATATCGCTCCATGTAACTAACTACTCAACAGGTATCCTTTCTCTACACTGCAGTAATCTTTTCTTTTTGCCAAAAGAATTTGAAAAGCTCTAAAAGCACATTTGGTTTAACTATTTATATTGTCAATAATCCCCTTCATTTGCTTCAAATACATGTCTACAGTTTGTTTTCATTTGAACAGCTTGCCAAGAAAAACAACATGTCCAGAATTTAGTCCAGAGACTTGAACAAGGGGTGTATGGACTAAAGAAGTACACCCAGGTAAAACTTCAGAGACTTTTAATGCAAATAAATTTGTTAAGCACCCAAACTGAGTCTTGTTTCTGTGTTAAGAATAGCCAATGGATTTTCTAGCTCGTGCTTTCTGAGATCTACTGCACATATACTGTACAGTATAAAATGATCAGTTCTTTTCTATTTATTACCCATATTTGCTCTGATTGAATTAAACTGTTGCCTTGTTAAATGTGAGTTTGCCTAAATACAATTTCATATTGACCATAAAAAAAGTCTTTTAAAGGCTTATTTTGAAGGAGTTTGTCTTTGTGAAGTGTTAACAAGTATAACTTTACTGTGAGTTTTCACAGTATAACACTGAAATGATAAACCTGAAGCTTGTTTGCACTGAATGTTTGCCATTTTATTTTACAGATTTTTAATTTTCTCACTTAAAGGGCCCAATATGTTGATATCCATTCATAGGCTAATGTTTCAGATAGTCTTAGGTCAAACAAGGGCTGGCCTCAGGGAGTGGTTCTAGCTCTCCATTCCTGTTCACTGTGTCGGATCAAAGGTCAACCAATAATAGTTGTGCACCTGTAAAAATTTGCAGATGACACTGCTTTGCTGGGTTTAATTAAAAGTGAAGATGATACTGCTTCTTCAGATCAGATTAATCTTTTTAAAAACTAAATATATTGAACAGTTGAACTTAGTGAAAACAAGACAAAAAGAAAGGGTAATTGATTTAAAGTCCAATATCGATCTAAAAATTGTTCTTATTAAGGGCTGTGCTGTAAAAATGGTATACATCTTCCAAGAAAGTGGACCTTGAAAAACAACCCGAAGGGGTTGGTTTAAACCCCTTTGGGTTGTTTTTGAAAGTCCACTTCCCTCTTATGATCACGTTGACATGTGAAAAAACTTAATACTATTATGTATGGTCTGTACAGGTGGTCATGAACAGGTACAATGTTCAAAGCAAATTCCTTGTCATGTTTTTAACATCTGTCACCTGTGGGCTTTGGAAATATGATTTGGTATCATGGGGTGGTAATGTTAGAAAAGAAGAAAAGAATGTACGGAATTGACACAATGGCAAAGGAAGCAGGTTGTGTAATAAAAACAAGTCAACCAGACATGGCCACACCCTACTAAGAACTTCTTGGGGTCAAACTGGACAGTATTTTGCATAATGATGAACACCTGATATGTTCACATTCCGATAGGGCAGTGATACCCCCAGCATGTTAGAGAGGCTGCCTCTGGCTTTAGACACCTGTCACCATATATTCCACATTGTATTAAATAACACAACATGAAATTTAAAATATTCTTAACTTTGCTTCCGTCTTTTCAACATTTGAACCCTTTTGTCTGTTTCAACCTACTACCATGTTTTATTGTTTTGATGTCTTACAGTAGACTTCTATTTTCTTACTTCATAAATTGTGCAGTTTGTGTCTTACTGTCTGTTTTATAAGTTTATGATGTTTTTTTGTTTTATGTTAATGCAAGCACTCAGTTACCCTTGTAGGGTTTAACAAATTTGATCTTATCTTATCTTATCTTACCTTAATCTGAATTATTGTTAGCACAAAGGTGAAGAGGCAGTTGCAAAATTTCAATATTCAATTCACAAGTCCTACAAAGAATATATTCACCTCCTTGGAAATTCTTGCATTTTGTTTTTTTAAATACTTGAGTTGTTTGCTAATATCTCCGGAATAACCAACTAACCTTTAGTCAGACTCATGATGTTATTTTACTTTTATTTTACAACAATTTTGAGAGAAATTGAGTGCACACTTATGAATCTTAAACCCTACTATGGGATGTGACTAGGAGACCACAACTGAAATGGAGAAGGTGACTGATTGGTAAAATTTGCAATTTCTCACACTAGTCTTAAAATCTGAATTAGTCCCTTCTACACCAAGAGGAGTCATATTCTGAGCCTAGTGCTGACATTGAATGTAAGGTTTATATTTCCAAGTTATCAATGTACCGACTGTCCTATGCATAATGCAACATTACAGTGATACTTGCACAGTAAAGCCACTCATCCTGAAATGACAGGAGTTTACTACAACCAGTACTGTACACTACAGGTAAACAAACACTGCCATTGGCCAGCACAGCATTTCAGAGTTGCAATAATGAAACATTTTCCATTTGGTAATATTTGTTAAAATGTTCCTATATATGTTTAATTACATGGTTCTAATTTTTGTTGCACACATTTACAAAAGAAGTCAAACTGGCTTAACAACTGCTGGTTGATGTGACAATATTTAAGGATCGGCTATTCTGTTTTTACTATCTTTTAAGCATGTAAATAACTAAACACAATCTATCACTTCCCAATGGCCCAATGGGGCAAGCAGAGGTAAGAAAAACTTGCCCAATATTATTTTAACTTGCCCCAGCAGGGCTCAATTTTTATTGTTGTCCGATTGTCCAAGACAACTAAAATTCCATACAGACAACCACAAGTGAAAGGTTGGTTGTCTCATGGCCAACCAGTTTCTCTTGGATTGAAGAAGTATGTACTATTAAACCTTTCAACTTTTTCCATCGTACAAAATTACAGACTTCAAGTGTTTCTACTGTACCTCTCAAACATCTCATCTTTTTATTTTCTCAAGACCAATAATACATGAACACAATAACTGTTTTGTTATTGTACCAAAATATTTTGGACAACCAAATTTTGTTGCAGACAACCTAAATTGGTGAAATGGTTGCCTGAAGGACAACCATAAATTTTCCTAAATATTCGAGGCCTGCCAGGAAAACAGGCAATCATGATTGTTCAGCATATGGAAATGTTGTTCACCTTTTTCTGATATGAAGAAGTTTATATGTACTGCACACCCTACAATACTCCTGAAAGAATCCAAACAATGTTTTGAAAGGGTAAAGACATGAAACTTGCATCAACCTTGCATCTTGTAAATCATCCAACACAATAATAAGGTCACAGTGTTGAGTTTAAAATTTATTCATACCTGCTCATTGTGATATGCTGTCAGCTTAAGTCTTTGCTCTTCCAAGCTGTTTATTCTCTGCCTTAACTCTGTCTGTTGATCAAATCCTAATAAAAAAAAAAAAGAAAAAAAAAAATAAATAAGTAATTACTGCTACATGGTTGATCAGCAATGTTGAATATGACACAATACCTGTACACCATTTTCTGTAACCACAGGCAAGCAGTATTTTTAGCACTATTGAGAAATGGTTAGTTTATGCTGTAAAAATTTCCACATGAAGCTGTACAGTAGTCAGTTTGTTATTGAGATGGAATTTGCAGCACAGTTTCTTAACAATTGGTTTAATTCAGGCCAGATACCATTTTTCCAGATTCTGGCTCGATGGCTTGCTTTTCGTAATTCATTGCTTATTCTGAGCACCAAGCACAATGGCAGTAGGTTCCATTTTTAAAGTCTTTGGTGTGACTTGGCCAGGACTTGAACTCCCCTCTAAGTCGGATGCTCTAACCACTTGACCGTGCAGATGGTTGTATTCCCTATAGCTATGGGAACTTAGCTACAATAAGGTTGTAGCTGGAGGTCTTGCTTTTCCAGGCCAATCATGAACATACTGTACTGCAAAACTTTAAGATTAAAATGTTAAACTTTGAGCATGATAGTTAAGTATGAATCAACTTGGCAAGTGACAGACCAATAAAATGTAAGTTTTAGTAGAATGATGCAGTCAGTTCTTTTGTGTGGTCCTTAAGGTACAGTATTAGCAGCTATTTAAATTTGCCCCCAATTACCTGTTATCTAACTAGCATGTAAATTCAAAATTAAAAAGTGAACATAAAACTCTTACCATTAAACAAGTCCAGTAGGTACCTGCATTGTTCCTTTTCTTTTATAAAGACATAATCAGGTTTGCTGCACTTTCTAAAGAATACATTTTCAATTTTTCATGAGTTTTTCATGACTTACAGTAACAAGGGCAAATACAGAATTGACCTTTCTTGGTGTCTTCCATAAAACTTCAGGTGAAGGGGAAAAATAAAGTTTGACATGGCCAGTAAAAATGTATTTTCATACTATAAGTGAGAATGGAACAAATGTAACTTTGTTCAAGAATTTTTTTGAGTGCTGTACCGGGAAATCACTCAATTAATGTGAATTTCAAGACTCTTTTCTTTTAGGCCTTGATATAATGTTCTAAATTTTCATGATTTTTCAAGGTTTTTCATGATCAAAGGGACTGCAAAATTTAAACAACCTAGAATACAAGTTGGCAGTCCTGTGCTTTAGAGTTTACACTATGGGACCTTCTAAAATGCTATGGGAAAATATTGAACTGTTTCAACTTTACAGCTACTAGCTACGTAAGTACTGTAATTGCATTCATACAAGATTACAAGTTTTTTTCAGGAGGGATGAGTCCATTTCTGAAGTTCTTCCTTCCTCCCTGTGCATGAAATTTTGACTAAATTATGGTGAACTGGCCAAAAAAAGTTTGCAGCTTTCCCATGTAGGCTATAAAATAAAAGTAAAAATATTACCTGAATAATCATCGCTCCTAAAAATGATGGATTGTTTTGGTGATGGGGATGTATTTCTTGATTGATAAGGCTGCAAAAACTCTGCTGCCATTGGTGAGGGAGTTCTTGCCACCAAGAAGTCATCGCTCTCAGATGTGTGTGAATTCAAACTGTCCACAGGTGTTGTCGACATTCTGAAAACTTCACCAGTCTTTACTTACTGCATCTGTTGGGGAAATGTTTTTTAAAGAAGGTGTTGTTGACATTCTGAAAATTTTACAGAGCTTTTATAGCTACATACATCTGTTGGAGAGATTTTTTAAAATGAAGTACAAACAATTTCCTAGTAATCTACAGGATTACTATGTAGTTCAAAATGAATGTAGACTGCACAATACATCTGCAATTAATTTGCAACACAGTGAGTTTATTAAAGATGGAAATAAAAAAAAAATGACTTGAGTTTGGTGGTTGCTGGAGGCAAATCACTGCCTATTTATACAAGTAAAAACCTTCCACCAAAAGTTTTTGGTTAAAAAAATTTAAAATCTCACATTAATTCCTTTAAGTTTAAAAGAAAGAGAGTTATTGTACATGTATATAGTATGGCATTCCAGGCAACAGCAACAATGTTGCCATAGCTCAGCTCATCCCAGGTAGGGAAAAATACATGATATATTTCTCGATCTTTATGGGCTAAGATCATGTGTAGTAGAGGTATATCTTCTTTTCATCAAGTCTAGAATGGAGCCACTATTGGTGCACCTATAGAAAGGGACTTAATGCATGGAGGTGGGGCAGTTACAGTAGGTTTGGTGCTCTTTCACAGGGACATAGCTTTTAAGGAGCCTTTCCAGAGGAAACATTTTGTTTCATTCTTTGCTCTTCATGTTAGATACAAGGGACTTTTGAAAGAGTATGGTACCCAAAATGGGCCCAGTGGCAAAGAACTTTACAAGGGGCATATGGATTAGCTCTGTCCCCATAAAATAGAAAAAACAAAAAATTTGCCACACTGTTTGTGGAACCAGATCATGGTGACACAGGTTAACAAGAAAGAGGTTTTCTGACTTTTTCTTCCGTAGAATTCAAAATTTTTCCCCTTACAAGCTCCGTATTTCCACAGTTATGTTTCAAAAAGCAAAGCATATTGCACATGACGAATTGGTCACGGTAAATATATACACTTGATTTCCTTCCTTGCCCAATTACACAATTTGATGATTGACAGGCAGTGATACTCCATGCAAAGACATTTCATCCAAGTCAAGAAATCCTAGCCATTACAATCCTGCCCAAAGTACCGTGTAATTTTTTGCAACCTAAGTGGACTAAAAGCTCAGTGAAGTGATAACACTAGACCTCCAGCAGTGGGTTTGGAAACTTAATATACCTCACTTGAACAATACGGTAGATTACTGAGGTTAGAAAATCAACTTTTTTACCACAATTTAAATGGCATGAAATTGGGTTTCATTATGCAGTAAGGTATGGAGAAGACGAAATTTAACTTTCCTTCACAAGTTCACAATGTGCAAGGTACAAGCACAAAATTTCATTTGCTCTAAGTTCTGGATGTAATTTAGTTTGTGTTTAGACCATGCTGATAATTGCATGATTTTGAGTGACTTACATACAATCTTTAGACACTAATGTTTGTGATTTCTGCGTCTGATTAAGTAAAAATTAAGTAATATTCTGCACAATGATGATTATTGATTACTTTATCTTGTTCAAGACTATGATAATATAACTGAAGTAAACTCTTTATATCCATAAAACTGAAATATTTTCCTACTTTTGTTGCAATGTATTTACATAAGCGGGAAGTTAGTAGGTAGATGAAGCTAAAGATCCAGTTTCTAAACAATTGGTTTTAGGGTAAAATAAGTTTTTTCCTTCAAAAGAAAAAAATATAAATAACAAAATTAAATTTAATGATCAATCCATCAGTTGATCTACGTAGCTTAATTTTTGCCCCTGTCTGTCTGTCCTTGTACACCATAGGTATCCTGAAGAGGTTTAATCTTTCTGACCAGCAACATAACTGTATGTTTAGGTAGCTACATGAGGGAGGACAGTTGGGTTATTTCCCATCCTCACCAGCTCTGGAAAATGAGAAAAAAAACCAGAAATTGTCATAGGCTACGACAGAGACATTCAAGAAGAGTGATTACCCAGGATGGCTACATGGCAGTTTTGCCAAAATTTTCTCCACTTAAAGCTCTGCTTTCAACAGGTCTAAAAAAGGCAACGAAGCTGCAAACTTGAATTTTTGAAATATTGTCAGAGTGTCTCAATCTGCAGACAACATTATGTAGCAGCAGCAATGATGTTAACCCTCCATGCAATCTCTGAGTTTGCAAATTGTTGGGAAGATAAATTAGATAATCCTCCAATAATATCCAAACTTTTCAAATTTCCTTACAAGAATTTTTGATACCCAAACTTCTCAGTTGGAAAGAGAGTGTTGTGCCATCAAATCGGCCTAGCTGCTGAGAAGGACAAATAAAACAGCTACAGTAAATTGTGAAACTTTTCTTGAAAGGTTGGTTAACTTAAATTCAGTAGCAACTTCAAAGAAACTGTTATTTTTTCCCCTCGGCATTCGTAATACTCCTGCACCGATGTTGGCTGCACTGGTAATTTATTGTACATTCTTCAATACTAGTATGGTTTTAACCGCTGTACATCTTTCTCTTTTACAATTCTGTACAGTACATTTTCCAATACCATACTGTATAGCATAGCCTACAGAATGTAGACTTTTTCTTAAATCTCTTTTTGCAATGTAATGCCTACAATTACATAACCATAAGTAGAACTTCCTGATAATCAAAACAACTTCTGTAACACAAACGAATGACTATTCACGTCCAGTGTTCAAAGGTGGCCTAGTTCATTTGAATATTTCCACTACAGTAACTGTCATTGGCTCTACAGGAAGACCAGGGAAACCACAGTTTTAGTCAACACTAAATTGCAAAAATTTGCAGTTGTTTTGCACATAACATAAAGCACTGTACTTGAGGAAATCAATTATCATGTAAGCAATACATGTACAGTATGTATGGTTCTGGTCCTGGTGAATCACTGAATAATCTCCACAAAACAGGATATAACATGCGGGCACAGAAGGCTGAGCAGCAAACTAATTGCTAAAATGAGCTCTACTAAAAATTTCTTCAAGACTTATGGAACCAAATCCTGACCTAAAAGCATTCACAGTGGGGGCATCCCTAACACTGGGTGGAAGGCAGTTCCATTCAGCAAAAGTCCTAGGGAACAGTGAATAAATAACAATCTTTGCGGGATGATATTTTCACAAAAGAACTAGAGGTATGTGCTCTAGTAGACACACCTCTAGAGGGAGCTAACGGGTATGGACTGGTATCAATTGCAACTAATTTGTTAATGGACTTATAAATAAGGGTCAATCTTTGGGCAGCCCTCCTATGCTCCAGTGATTCCCTGCCCAAACTAGAAATCATTTCTGTGATGCTGGCCCTATTGTCTAGAGTTTTTACAGATGAATCTTGCACTACAGTGCTGGACCCCGTCAAGCTAGTTTTTCGAGTCTTTCTGGTAGGGTTCCCAGACAGAGACACTATATTCAAGCCGTGGTCATGATTAGCCCACGTTCACAGCCCTAGTGCAGTACGTACTGTAGGTAGCAGTACAAGTAGCAATGCTGATAGAGGAATCTTGAAACCATCTTGAAGCCGTTGGCGGTTTATGCCAATCTATTGAACCTCCATTGTGTGTTGTTTTTTTTTTAGGTTAAGAATACTGTATTGGTCTAGTGGTTAACAATAGGACCACCAGTGACAATTTAACATAATGTAACGTAACTTAACGTAATGTAACGTAACGTAATGTAACGTAACATAACATAACAGGTGGAAGGGCAAAGGAGGGCTGAGGTCTCATCATAAGATACCCTGAAGTCCAAACCCTAACTAGAAATTGTGGTTACGAAAATCGTAACCACTTACTGTCCATGATTGTTTCTGTGCCAGCGTACTAAAGCTTAGAATATCGTCCTGTCACATTTGTTGGTCGATGTGATATACCTGAATGTAATCAATGCAGAACTTGGGTACTGTATTTGTTGCTTGTTGTAGATATCAATCCTTCGTTACTTTCGACTCATAATTTCGTGATACATATGAATGATGCAGGACTGCACTATTTCTCATAATGCTTATCAGGCTAATTGAAGAATCCCCACCTAAAGGCAGTGATCAACCGAAGTCTCAAAGTATGCCTACAGTGCTCACAGTGGCACTGCAGGTAGGGTTACTAGATGTTCCATTTTACCAGGACATGTCCTCTTTTTGTTTGGTGGTAATGTCCTAGCGCTTTACCACAATTTTGCTTCAATCAAAATAAAAGAAACTCTAGTAAAAGCAATAAATAAATGCACAATTTTGCATCTAGGCACCATTGAAAACCAACAAAATTTCCAAACTCCCTTACTCCCCACCTCTCCCCTCAGACCTCTTTACCAGGGTTGCAATGCATTTCCTCCTTGCGAGAAAATAAATTAATAGTCCAATGGTTATAAGTACAGACAAAAAGAACAGTATAGACCCCTCAATAATTCTGAAAATGATAATATACACCAGCAGCGGTGGGCCTTTAAATTTGCGCGTATGTTATGCCTACTTCCTACATAAACATGAACAGAGGATCATGGGAACGTGGTCACCACCGTACGAACCATAAAGACATAGCAAGATGTCACCCACTGCTAGACCCACTAAAAAGCTATGTTTAACTCACACTTCCTACATATATACATTGACAGAGCAGACTGCTCTAACACCCTATGGGTATATTGTCGCTACCATAGGTGTGATTATAGCAAGATGGCTGTATGCTATGGTTTTATGCGTAGAGAAGGATAAGTCTTATTACTTCTAAAGTTACACCTAGTGTTTGGCAAGCCTAAGTTAAGCCTAATACGTAACTGCTTCCGAGAGAGAAATATAACAATTGAGCTAATGCCAAATGCTAAGATTAAATCTAGGCCTAGATGTGTACACAAATAATGTCATGGGTGTTCTCAGGCGGCGAACTACAAGCTAATTTGCGAGATACGACAGTACAGTGTGTGGTCCACAATACTACAGTGCTCTTTAGCTTGTAAGTGTTTAGCGGCACTGTACGTGTACGCGATATATACTACAGGTACAATGTGGCCTGCTGTGTGATGAGCAAGTATACTGTGAACAAATTTGACTAACTCAACTATTCTTTTACAAAACAATAAAATACATAAATGCCAAAATAAAACCCACTCATTTTAGGCCATATCATAACCAGAAGTGATCATGAAGTCTCGTTCCTGTCTACGTACATGGCCCACTCTACATAATTAATGAGCTCCATTGCAGAAGCGTGATTAAGGTACGGCCCATGATGTCATGGACAGTACAATCAAAAGTCAAACCGCCAAACCAAAACAAGCAGTCCCAAATAATCAGATTCGACCACAGTCATGGAAGAACTCATCAATGTTACCGGGAAGGTCCAAGCTATTTGCCCTTTGGCGTACAGGACATTTCAGAGATGTAAATATGTCTGAAAGTAATGAAGAAGTTGGCATTCAAGAAACTTTTAGGCAAACACAATTGTGCACAACTAACTTTTTAATTAACCAGAAAGCCAAAAGGCTTAGTGATTCCTTGCCGAAAAGGAGTGCTTTTTTATCCTCATAAACTACTGAAAATGGTGACCTCAAATGACCTTTGACCTCCACTAAAAACAACAGGGTCCTTCCTCTCAACAAGGCAAATCTATATACCAAATATGAAAAGTGTCGGTCATTCCTATCTTAAGATATCTCGATTACAAGGTTTTTGGTCTTTGATCTCTAGTGACCTCAAATGACCTTTGACCTCCACCACACACAATAGGGTTCTTCCTCTCAACACGACAAATTTATATACTAAATATGGAAAGTGTCAGTCATTCTTATCTCAAGATATTGCAATTACAAAGTCTTCGGTCTTCGATCTCTGGTGACCTCAAATGACCTTTGACTTCCACCAAAACAATAGGCTCCTTCCTCTCAACATGGCAAATCTATATACCAAAAACGAAAATTGTCGGTCATTCCTTACTCGAGATATCGTGATTACAAGGTTTTTGAACCCTCTTCAATCTCTGGTGACCTCAAATGACCTTTGACC
Source organism: Holothuria scabra (assembly GCA_037179385.1). Classification (NCBI taxonomy): domain Eukaryota; kingdom Metazoa; phylum Echinodermata; class Holothuroidea; order Aspidochirotida; family Holothuriidae; genus Holothuria; species Holothuria scabra. The sequence goes on from CM074188.1 coordinate 2,108,889, forward strand.
TCCACCAAAAACAATAGGGTCCTTCCTCTCAACATGGCAAATACCAAATATAAAAAGTGTCAGTCATTCCTAGCTCAAGATATTGCTATTGAAAGGAGCATCACAAACACACATTCACACACACACTCACACGTACACACAGCATCACCAAAGAATAGATTCCTTGCCTGCCTTCGGCAAGGAATCAAAAATGAATAAAAACTTTTCACACCTCGTTTATTAGGTAAGATCATAATTAAAGCCAGTGTGACTATTAAGATATCGCGATTATAAAGTTTTCGGTCTTTGATCTCTGGTGACCTCAAATGACCTTTGACCTCTACCAAAAAGATAGGGTCCTTCCTCTCAACATGGCAAATCTATATATCAAATATGAAAAGTGTCGGTCATTCCTTACTCAAGATATCGTGATTACAAGGTTTTGGACCCTCTTTGACCTCTGGTGACCTCGAATGACCTTTGACTTCCACCAAAAACAATAGGGTTCTTCTGCTCACCATGGCAAATCTATATACCAAATATGAAAAGTGGCAGTCATTCCTATCTCAAGATATTGCGATTACAACGAGCATCACAAACTCACATACACAAATACACGCACACACATACACACACAACATCACCCAATGCATAGATTCCTTGCCTGCCTTCGGCAAGGAATCAAAAAGGAAGAAAAACTTTTCACACCTCGTCAATTAGGTAAGATCTTAATTAAAAGCCAGTGTGACGTACAGGAACAGAGAATTTTGTGGTTTCATGCTGAAATACTGAACCTTAAAATGTGCTGAAAGTAAAGGTGAAGCAAAAGCTAATATCATTAATGTGTAGCAAAACCAAAGTAATATGCACATTACTGTAAAAGAATAAAAAGTAGTCTTGGTACTGGGGTGACACAAAGAAAAAATATTTTGTGACATACGGGACAATTTGTCTTGTCCCTATACAAAATGTATTGGAAAAGCCTGATTTGGATCAAATTATCATTTATGAAAATGCTGTACAGAAAATGCAAATTATTGAAAGAGTTGGAGCCCATGTACTTATTCTTATGCAAGATAATTATCATACACATCTAAACAGTCATCACTTTTTTTTTATTCCTGAAAATGTGGCCACTTACGAAATTTAAAGTTGGACTGAATACAAGACTTTAATTTTTCTACTTACAGTACTGTAAAATACATACTTTCTTTACACTATTTGTTGTATTTCAGTAACTATTTGTGAACAGAGTACAGCCTTTGCCCTATGTTTTAGGAGTTTGCAAAAATGGTGAATGACACAGTGTGTGGGGTGACAATGTACAGTAGTTAGGGGCAGGGATCACCATTTTCCAGTACAAGATGCTTGTTGGATGATTCAATGCAATATTGAAATTTTAAACTACTGTAGAAAGCCAAAAGGCTTAGTGATTCCTTGCCATATGATATTGTAATAATGAACATGGATGCCCACATGACAAGCATGAGATCCCTCACAAATACTGAGGTGTACTAGTAAGGTCAAAACCGTTTGAGATGATGTGACCCAAAATGATCTTTCACCCTTATTTAAAACAATAGGGAGCAACTACCTAAAAAGACCATCAACATGCTAAATATGAGCACAGTTCAATAACCACATAAACATGTCATGTCTAAAAGGTTTTGCCCATTTGTGACCCCAACCTTTGACCTCCACTAAGGCACTAACAAGAGAAATCTCCCATGCAGTTATGATGCTAGTAATAAAAACTATGTTGACTATTAACTTGAGAAAGAGATCTTTTTGAAACATGCTCCTTTAAATCAAAATTTGGGGTACTGAGGATGGCTCTCTATATGTCTCTATGATCCAAAAAGTTGACTGCATTGAGGTAAGTGTTAGAACAAGCCCTAATCCTAACAGTCATCCATAAATTGCATACAGAAGAGACATCTCAACAGAAAGGTGTAACCTTGGCTATTACAGGTGGTTCTTTTGTATTTGTTTTTTGGTGTAATTCCCTTCCCAGTGACTATGATGTCCTTGAAAATTAACAAAAAATGGGAACCCTATTAATCCAGAAATTAACAAGATTTGTAATTTGCCTTAAATTGTCTGATTGTAGGCACACCACATAATAGAGTACAAGTCAAGTGTCCTTTGTCTGATACACAGTAGATACTATTATGCTTGTTTTGATTACCTGAACTACAGTACTTTCTGAAAAACAAGCCCTACTGAGAGGGCTAAATAAGTGTCAGACACTATCTCCAGCCAGGTAGGAAATGGTTAAATCCATTCAGCTGTATGATTCAACGAGAAAACCCCTCAGGACACTGTGACAGTCAAATGTGATAAATTAGGTAAGATAACAGTGACCAGCAATTTTCACAGGCTCTGGTGGGTCAGTTACAATTTGATTCATTCAATTAGGCAATCTCAGTTCAAGCATGCCCAAGGGTATTTGATCCAAATGATCAGTTATTTAGTTCTTTTTATAAAACTAATTACCCATGATGTATTTAATTACCTAGTTCCCACTTACATGTCCTTATGAGGACAGTGGCACAAGGTTTGTCTGTAACTTTTAACAATCTTTGATACTTAATTTAATGTTATCTTCATTTTTTCTTCAGGGTTATCGAAGAAACAATGTTTCTATGCTCTAAAAGAAATTTTGGGCATCATATAGAGCACTTGATCTGTTCAAAGTTAACACATATGAAGTTCCCCACTAAACAATTCCTCTGCTTTGTGGGCACTGAAAGCTTTCTCCAATATGTTCAGACTACTATGTCCCCAAATAACCCTCATACAGCCTTTGTTTAACTCACATGTTCCAGACACTGCTAGAAACTTCCACTTAAGAGTAGGAAATATATTTCATGAAAATCTATAGGCCAAAATCAGCATACCTATGACAAAGATAACTAACATGTCAGCCTGATGAACAGTTTTTTCCTCTTTAACTTTTTCAGATTTTGTTCTACCCACTTACTCTTATGCGTAATTTAACTGGCACTAAAAGTTCTATAGGGCAAAACTTCAAACCAAAATCAACATAAATACTGTAACAAATGCACTTTTGACATTCTTAATACAGTGAGATTGCGTCAGTACATATTTTGAAGTAACCCAACTTGATCATTTACATAATGAAGTGGATTCCAAAAGCTTACCTATGCATCTCACATTACCCATGCCATTCAAAACTCTTAACCCTATGCACTAATGAATATTAACCTGAACAGTTACCCTTTTTGAGATATAGTATGTGCAAGGTTTAACCTCTGATGACCCTAAATGACCTTAGACCTCCAGTAGAAACAATTTGGATCATCTACTCAATATGGGCAATCCACATTCTAAGTATGAGATCCCTCACAGTTACCCTTCTTGAGATAAACTGTTTACAAAGTTTTGATGTTTTGACCTCTGGTGACCCCAGATGACCTTTGACCTCCACCAAAACAATAGGGATCATCTACTTAACATGGACAATCTACATGCTACATATAAGAGCCCTCACAGTTACCCTTCATGAGATACAGAGTTTACAAGGTTTTGACCTTTTTACCTCTGGTGACCCCAAATGACCTTTGACCTCCACCAAAAAAAATAGAGATCATCTACTTAATATGGGCAATCTGCATGGTAAGTATGAGATCACTCACATTTTTCCTTCTGGAGATATCATGTTTACAAGCAATTTCCAAGGTATTTACCATTTGACCCCTAGTGACCCCAAATGGCCCATGACCTCCACCAAAAACAATAGGGATCTTCTAATCGATGTGGGCAATCTACATGTCAAGTTTGAGATCTCTCAGAGTTACCCTTCTTGAGATATCGTATTTACAAGTGGGCATCACAACACACACACACACATACACACACACAACATTACCATCGCATAGATGCCTTGCCTGCCTTCGGCAAGGAATCAAAAACCTAATTTTGCAAACTGTTATTCTCTTTAAATGAACTGTCCTCTTATATATACCCCTTCCCCTAACAGTCTTTTCCCTTGAGGTAAATAAATGGAGATAGATGACAGCTGGTACAGGGCTGTTTTCTAAAATTTTGTCACTTGCCAAAATAACAGTAAACCATGCTATATGCTCCTATTGTTGCTTTATAAAGACCTCTTGTCATGGAAGAGTTAAATGTGAAATTTAAGTTCATCTAAAACATGTACAGTGCACATGCAAATTCATTTACAGTGCTACTATGTTAATACCAACCATATGGTAAAATACTGTTTGGTAGCTCCCCCAGTATTGTACACTCTTACTTTGATACTCCTTGTATTGAGATGTGATCAGTCAGAAATCTCTAGCAAACCCCTAGTTCAACTGAATTAAGTGTCCAGAACAATTCAACAGGAACTGCAATGCTACGTAAAATCATTATACCCTAATCTGAGAAAATTTCGGTAATTTGTACAAAAATCAACTAAAATATGTCACGTTTGGGAGTTGAATCACAAAAAATGCTAGGAACAATGATCATGGGCCATTCTTTCTTTTCAAAAATGCCATCTGATAAACATCAAAAAGGTACTGTACATTGCTTAGTATTAGGGTACAGAACGAGTTCAGAGAGGTGAGAGAAGTTGAGTGTACAAACTCAATACAGTTGTCCCGTACTGTACGTCACATTTTGTCCCATACGTAACATTTTTAATTTGATTATTGAGCATGCATAAATTATGATAAGAAAAATCTTGTTGAATATATTTTTGTAGACTTCCACAAATCAGAACTTTACAGAATATTTTTTGAAAATATTGTTTACTCTTTCATAACACCAAAAAAATTAGGCAAAAATTGTGACGTACGGGACATACACTTTTGGAATCTGCCTAATTAGCATAATTAATGAGGTGAGCAAAGTATTTTCTAAAATTTTTGGAAAGGTGGAAGCACTATGTCTCGGATAATAGTTACAGTAATCAAATCATGTAGCTGACTCAGCTCCAATGTGGTAAGCCCAAGATGTTTAGCCTACGTAAGCCTACAGGGTCCATTAGTTTCCGCCCCTGGTAGTTTCGGCCTGTTACTTTCCGCCCCTAAAAATCTTGGGGCCAAAAGTAATGTTTGAATTAACATGTAATGATTTAATAAGTGTTAACTTCAAATTTCAAATCCAAGTACAAGACAACAATAAATTTGTGGCTAGGCCTAAAACTTTTTCAGTATCCTCATCAAAAATCATCAAAATGAATGAATTTTATGACCTTTTTTTGTAAACGTCAAGTCTAGTCACAGACTTATATTTTTCTATGTATAGGCCTTAGTACTGTGGTCCGCTTGTCTATACTGTAGGTAGACTTATGCTGAATTTGTGAACAGTTGTTCACAGCACTGAATACCATACCTGTACGTTATCTAGGTATTTAGGTCTACTGTGAGAACGTTGCTTAGAAAGACGTCAACATGGCAGTAAAGTGTGTCGCATTGAATAGTAAAAGACATCCATGAAGTTTGAAACTTTAAAGAGCACATGAAATTACTTAGTAACAACGATATGGGGTCATTCTCTGACACTATCTATCAACAAAAATAGCATTTATTTTACAAAATCCCACCCCACGAAAGAGAAATGCTAAAGTGAAATGGTATGCCTTCCAGCAGTAAAGTGTGTTGCATTGAATAGTAAAAGACATCCATGAAGTTTGAAACTTTAAAGAGCACATGAAATTACTTAGTAACAATGATATGGGGTCATTCTCTGACACTATCTATCAACAAAAATAGCACTTATTTTACAAAATCCCACCCCATGAAAGAGAAATGCTAAAGTGAAACGGTATGCCTTCCAGCACAACAGCTGAAAAATGTAAAAGTGTATTGAACCAAGAATGACATCATCACAGGAACCCAACTTCATATTGCGTATACTACAGTGTACTTGGAGTATGCCCTGCTCTGTAGATGTTACAGAATCTTACCATGTATAGATGGCCTAAAATGATTGATATAATCAACAAATTATCATTACGAAACCGAAACCTATGTTTGCTTCACAAAACTAGTGAAAAGGGGGGTTTCAGCACCTAGAAACACCCCTGTTCAGCAGATGGAGTTTTGTGACTTCTCAATATTCCTTGAGCCAACTTGCAGGGAAAATTGTTTGGTATACCGTACATCGTACAAGTGTTTGGAAGTTCCTTGGTAAGAGGTGTAACACACAGAAAAATACCTCAGGCTCCTTGGGGATGTAACTGCATCCATTTGTCTTCCAGTGTTATGTAACAATTATTTTTATTGGGAAGGAAGCAGTGATTCTCTCATTACACAGGCCCATATGCAATACTGTATACCATTCTGCACAGTGGCTTGAATACTACCAACAAGTTCTGTGTTGTTTTGGATGCATGTGCTAATGCTGCAATATGACTTGGTTCAAAGAAAAGGAACAGTGATTATAGTGGGAAAGGAGACTAGCTGATATTTTGGTTATTTAAGAGAGTATTCTGTATTTTGATCAAAAGTTGGCATGAAGTAACTATTTCAACTCCATGCATTTTGAAGTCAATGCTAGTACAAGATCCATTGCATGATTTCACATTAGTATGACAAATTTACTTCGAAGGGATGTCTTTCAAAGGAATTCGGGTGAGATACAGTATCAGTCTTCTTATTCAACAATCTGACTGAATGTGAGTTGAAATATTTTCTCTTTTCTAGTTGAAAGAATTGCTGTCTAGTCATAGATCGACTAGATTGCTGGAACCAAAATTTCAAACTGATAGGCCTAACATGATGGAATAGGGCAGCTTGAGTGAATAATGACAAAATTCTTCTTTTGAGGAATTGGGAGTGAGAATTTCAAATTTTGATCGATATATTTTTTATATACTTTACACTGGGACGTTCTTCAGATATAATTCAGAAATTATTTGGCCAGTCTCATGCTACGAAATCTGCGAGCAAAATGTTACTTAAACATAGCATTATATTACACACACTGTGAAGTTTGGTTCCTGTGATGATGTCATTCTTGGTAAAATGCACTTTTACATTTTTTACATTTTTCAGCTGTTGTCCTGAGAGGGGTACCATTTCACTTGAGCATTTCTCTTTTGTGGGGCAGAATTTTTTAAAATAAATGTTTCTTTGGCTAATAGATAGTGTCCGAGAATGACTCCAAATCATTGTCATTGAGTCATTTCATGGGCTCTTTAATAAAGGCAGTCATTCGTCACCCTAAACTACAGTTTCAGTATGCATACATCAAAACTCTCAATTGGTACAGCTCTTTGATTGGAATTACATTCAAACAATGCATCACAGCTAAATTACACAGCATGGGCACTGAGAGTGTCTTGATTACACATTATGGATTTGTATGGCCAATGGGACAAGCCATGAAGCAATAAACTAGGATTGTGTCTGGATAAAGATAAGTTTTAGATAAATGTGGGAGGGGCTAGAAGTAAGTAGGTTGGGAGAATTAGAACTGTCTGGGATGATGAAAATATATGCCTTTAGGGAAAAGTTGATGAAATCTTCATTAGACAAAATTACCACTGATATCACATTCCATTCCATTACTTTCCGCCTCCCAAAAAGATGTTTTCTGCTAAAAATAAAAGAGGCAGAAAACACCGTTTTTGAGGGGCGGAAAGTAGCGAGGGCGTAAACTAACTGTAACCAAGCCTAACCCAGTAACAGTAACGTTAGCATGATAAGGTAGTTTAGGACCAAAATGAAGGACTTTACGCTTATCTGTTTTAAAAGAGTAAAGACATTTGGGAACTAATTTAGAATCCCTGCCTGAGAGTAGACATAATTTTTACTCACTTCACAACTTCCAAAAGAGGGCGCTTGAAACTTTTGAAGTTTTTTTTTTTTCCTTTTCTAAGTAAAAAACCCTTTTCTTTTTTTCCTCACTTGGGAAACAGCACTATGAGTGTGTGCTGTGGAAAGAAGTCAATGGTTAGTGCTGTGGAAGAAAGAAAAGCATTGTTAGTACCGAGACCTGAACACTTGACCCTAGCGGTATAGCGATCCTAGCATGAAGACCAGCGTGCTTGCCTACTGTGCTACGAGTGCCGTTGCTGGTGGAGGGGTTAAAAATAATATAACTAAGTACTGTCTAATAATGCTATCTATTACATATAGCTATAGGTATACCCTACGTATATACGTATTCCTAAAGGTAAGTAGGCTTGTACTGTACATACATGTACAGTATGTGGTAAGTATACGTATAGGTTAATAAACCCCTACGTATACAGTTTCTGTGCATGCGTACACCTGCATATGGCCCACCCTAACCCTATACATATGCGTACGTAACCCTAACCTTATTACTATGTGTACTTAACCCTAACCCTACAGCTGTGACGCAAGTTCGGGGCACGGATTCTAAATTAGAGCAGACATTTGCCAAGACTGGGACAAAGAAAATAACCATAAACTAGCTAGCTATGATTATAATATGAATGGTAGTGTTAAGCCATAACGTTAATGTGGTGCATTAGGCTAATGTAAGTTCAAAGTGTATCACTACAATCCTCAACAAAAATGATGGGACAAAACAAGCAAAACAAGCAATGTACGGAACACCACTCCCCCACTCCCCCATTCAATGTTGCGGCAGCCCAAGGCGTCCTGAAACTTCAACATTGATACGGGGAGCCGGGTTTGTCCCATGAACTTTTGTCGAGGATTGTCGGAAGCCTGTACAAAGGTATAGGAATTTCCAAATTTTCGTTTTAAATGCTCTGAAACGAGTGTAGTTGTCATTTTACTTTTCAAGCTACAGGAAAGTAGTATCAGTTGAATTTGTCCAACCAGTATACTGGCGTGTTAGATTAGGGATGGGTGCCCAAATAAAGATTTGTCTTCCTCAAGTAGCTCATACGAGAAAGGGGGAGGGGGAAATAGTACTCTGCCTGGTGAGAGATTTAATTTACTTGAAGAATTTCATGTACTGTAATGGGGAAAAAACAAAGAAGTTTTGCCATCTTATTTTTCGTGTTAGGGGTTGGGCGTAACATATTTCACGATATACCCAACGGTTAACCACAAAATTCTCTCTTTTTTCGCATAAATAAACATTGAATGATAATTCAAACTACAATCTGGTTAAAGACAAAATTATATGTAAGCATTAGGGGTAGTGAACATGACAATTAACGTCAAGATTTCTCGAAAATGAAACGGTTAACCATTTTGCACAATGAAAGTTCCCTATAAATAGAGAGATCTTCTATTTGCACGATTAACCCTCGACAGTCATTGAAATAGTGTGTAGGTCAATGGTTAATCGTGGTGAGGTCAACGGTAAAACGTGGCACTAATTAAATATTCTTACTGGGGAGCAGTGACGAGTTCTACATTGGGATAACAAATAAATTAAGCGATATAAAGCCTACTTTCGGAGCTTTCTGTAGCAGTTTGTTTCCAAAATTTAAAACGCCGCGTTTGTCCTGATTTTATCTGCAATATCTGTTCCCCCCTCTCCTCAAGGTTGTTTTGATCTGCCCCCTCCCCGAGAAATATTTCTGGCTTGAAAGCGACCCTCCCCCCTCCCTTCGGTACCCTGCGGCAACGGGTCTTCTGAATAGGTTAATGACAAAATAAACGACGTTAAACCAGTCATGGGTACCTTATTTTGATCACTTCCCGGTCCTAATTAGAAAACCGAATATGGACAGAAGTCCGTAATGCGTGATAAGTTACATTTCTTCCCCTTGAAATATTTAAAAGCGGCTTTTATTGTCTTGTCATGCAGCAATTGTTCTTCATAATGCTAACACCGTGACATTTGTCTTCTAATCGCTCCTTTCAAAGTACACAACCTTTATTCACTGTCATTAGGTTGCCCATGACCGAAAACTTCTTCATATACATTTGTACAGGCTTCCGACAATCCTCCACAAAAATGATGGGACAAAAAAGCAAAACAAGAAATGTACTGTACGGAACACCATTCCACCACTCCCCCATTCAATGTTGCGGCAGCCCAAGGCGTCCTGAAACTTCAACATTGATGCGATGAGCCGGGTTTGTCCCATGTATACTTTTGTCGAGGATTGTAGCTTAGGCCTATACATAAATACACACACACACACAATATGTACGTAGAATAGGATGATCGATAACTTATGCAACAACATTTTAGAGACTGACGTAATTTCGTATCAATCACTGGGGCCGAATTAAGGTGAAAATGACCGGATACACACGATGGCAGTAAAATGATGTGAAATTTTCTACCTGCTTCTAAAATATTTCAAGCTTTACTTCAGGAAATCACTCAGTCAGGCAAGAAAATTTTGCTATAGTTACCGCCAGTTGCGAAAGGCATTTGAATGTCTGCGCCGCGTCCAACACAGTAAAGTATGTGGTTTGGCGTATTTTGTTTTCGTCAAACAGCGAGGGGAAAGTCTGTTTTTCAAAAAATTATATTCATCCCAAAATCATGATACTGGTTGCAAAATTCTTAAAATTTAGGTAAGCCGCATCCCACGTGATATTTCATCTGACCTGGGGCCAGAGCTACTAACATGGAGTCGGATATCTGCTAGTTTGGAATAAAAGGTGTGACTTTTTTTCAGCAGCAAAAGCAGAAGAGTGTAACCGGTTCATGGATCAAATTCCCTTCGCCATTCTATGAACAAAAAAAAAAAAAAAAAAAAAAAAAAAAAATAGCCGGTGTTTTCAGTTGACGAATCCGATGGTCTGAGTTTAGTCGCCCTTGTTAGGGTCTATGGATCTACCGCATTTTGATCTTTCAGTTTCCTTGCTTGTGCTTCCATCATGAATGGTTGCACGTGTACATTGGAAAGCCTCGATGTCTTGATTTCCTCAATTTCATTGTGTATGCGCGTATCAAATTACATTCAGACAATACATGAAGATGATTCAAGACTAATGGATCCGATCACTGTGCATCAGCTGAGTGTTTCCGGCAGATCGACTGAGGGTGGGGGGGGGGGACCCCTTTTTTAAAAATTTCCAAAAAAATTAGAAAATTGTCAATATCTTGGTTTCAAGAGGACACTTTTTCAGATATGTTTGATCTATTCACACTAAATGGTCTATAACCCTTGCACCTACAGGGTTTAGCTTCATGTTGAAACAGCTTTTGCTGTATACATATATATATATATATATATATATATATATATATATATATATATATATATATATATATATATATATATATATATATATATATATATACATATATACTGTGTGAAATTAATTGTCTTTCCAAAAATGTCATTTATCTCATATACTGCAATTTATGTGGTGTGCAGTATGTCGGAGAATCTAAAAATACTCTTCGAATGAGAATGACACAGCACAGGTCAGCAATTAAAACCAAAAAGGTTGAACAACCTGTTGCAAACCATTTCAATTTGCCTCATCATTCTATCAAAAACTTACGGGTCATTGCTATCGACCAAAACGATACATGGACCGACAAAGCTAGAAAAGCTAAAGAAAATTTCTGGGAACTCAATCTCAAAACCACATCGCCTTTCGGCTTGAACATCAGGAGCGATTTACCAGCTTGCTGATAACACCAACCTAAATAATCCGATCAGGCCATTCCGGCCTAACAATTTCTCTAATTACTTTGAAGAGGATTTTCCTATTGTTGATGGGTTACACCTGAGTAATCCGATCAGACCCTCCCGGTCAATCAACCTGCTTAATTGCCTAAAGAAGGATTATCCTGTCACAATAGAGGTGAGACCATTGTCAGCACCTTTAAAAGCTTCCAAAATTTCTCACTCCTTGTCATTCTCTGACCAAGTATTGACAAAGAGGTAGTATTCCTCGAAAGCTCTACTTCAAACCTTTTGGCTGTTTAATTTATCTAAATTCTAGCCTTCCGCTTTTTGTATCTCCTCGGAGATCCAGCCTTTCAGTTCTGTAGCACCGTTGTCTTACAGTTTCTCCGTCATGTTTATATATATATATATATATATATATATATATATATATATGTATATATATATATATATGTATATATATATATATTTGCCTAAATCCTACCTTAGGTGGACATAAAGTCGTCTAAAACGGCACCTTAGGTGAACATCATACTTTAGGCAGACATTTTGGAGTCCAGCTAATGTTTGCATCATAATATGTCCCCTTGTGCTCATGCTAGTTTAAAAATTTTGATACCTATGAAATAGTTGTATGGCCCTTAGCATTGGATTACTGTGTGAAAACCGTACACAAAACGCACTGCGTATAGTACACCAGTGGAATATTAGCTATATTGTTAAAAATGTCCTCTAAGGGATACGGACGTATTAAACATTGAAGTACATATAACATGTAATATTTTGTTTATTTAATTTGATGTTCTACATAGGCAATTTACTTAAAAGACAAATACTATAGGTTATAACCGTTATGCAAGACTCTTATGGTATTTTAATTATAAATTTCAATGACTCGTATATGCAAATATATTCAAATATGTGATTTTAATATGTGTCCTTCTAAGGTCTCATTTTAACGAATGTCTGCCTAAGGTATGATTTAGTGGTATATATATATATATACCACTAAATCATACCTTAGGCGGACATTCGTTAAAATGATACCTTAGAAGGACACATATTAAAATCACATATTTGCATATATTTGCATATACGAGTAATTGAAATTTATAATTAAAATACCATTAGAATCTTGCATAACGGTCATAACCTATTGTCTTTTAAGTAAATTGCCTATGTAGAACACTAAATTAAATAAACAAAATATTACATGTTACATCTACTTGAATATTTAATACGTGCGTGTCCCTTACAGGACATTTTTAACAATATAACTAATATTCCAGTGGTGTACCATACAACTATTTCATAGGTATTCAAATTTTTGAACTAGCATGGGCACAAGGGGACAAATTATGATGCAAACATTAGCTGGACTCCAAAATATCTGCCTAAAGTATGATGTTCACCTAAGCCTAAGGTGTGGTTTTAGACGACCTTATGTCCACCTAAGGTAGGATTTAGGCAAATATATATATATATATATAATTTAATATATGTAATTTGTGATAAAAAAGCGACTGCTTATGATCCCCATTTAAGCCTGGGAAATGCCATTTTCGACCGTCTGGGGGTCCTATATTTCAAAATTTTCGACGTATGCTTCGCGCCAACTAATGGTGGCACTCCGCTTAGTCTTTCTGACTGAATTTTAGTTTGAAGCGAAAGTCTATCTGCTATTGAAAACTCAAAAAGGGACTGCTTAGATCCTCTTCATAAGCCTGGGAAATGTCATTTTCGACTGTCTGAGTGGTACGAGTTTTCAAATTTTCTCCCAGGACACTTGGCGCCAACTAGTGGTGGCGCTCCGCTTAGATAGTCTTTCGGGCAGAGTTACATTACTGGGGAAAAATTGTCTGCCTCCAAACTAAAATGCTCCCCCACGTCTATGGAAATACCTTACTCAGGCGTGCACTGCAACAGCTGCTTGCAACCTACAGCAGGATCTCAGATATGCAATTCTAAGATCCATAGTCAATTGGAGTGATGGTCTGAGCTAACCAGTCTCTCAAAATTGAGTTTGAATGTAAGAAAGGCACAAATTTTTCTCACCAGCATTAAGGACAATTAAACCTGCCATTTCCAGCCATCTGGAAGCTGCTAAAATCCACAATTCCTGCCCCTACAAAAATATCCCGCCCATAGCCCACTGACAAGAACAAATTGCCAGCTACCCCACTGGTTAGATAATAGTGTGGGTGCATGTCTCTTTACCACTGTCTACAGTCAAAACTTGAAAAAAGTTATGTGTAGCCAGTAGAAAAAGTTGGAAATTGCAGACATGATATTTATCCCAGTAAGATAGTGCTTCACAGAGTTCTTAAAAGAGATGGGAGCGAAATGCAGCGAAAAATTGCAAGTTGGGGAAACAGTCTTTTTAGTTACTGTGGTACTCGACTAACAAAATAAAGCACCTGATAAAAGGGCCTACACATTTTACATATGCATAATCTTTTAATACCACAAATGCCAAAAGTATCTTCGGGTCATTGACTTTAAGGCATTCTAGTGACTATTCACCTATTTCACACCATCTCCTTCAAAGATTGTTTACTCTTGTAAAAAAATACCTCTGCTTTTCAACAAAGCTACAGAAAGGTCAGTAATATGGGCACATTGCCGAAGATCCTCTTTGTTTTTTTATTCCTTGCCGAAGGCAGGCAAGGAATCTATGCGATGGTGATGTCGTGTGTGTGTGTGTGTGTGTGCGTGTGTGACGCCCGCTTGTAAACACGATATCTCAAGAAGGGTGACTCTGAGAGATCTCAAACTTGGCATGTAGATTTCCCACATTGAGTAGAAGGTCCCTACTATTTTTGGTGGAGGTCAAAGGTCATTTGGGGTGACCAGGGGTCAAATGGTAAATACCTTGGAAATTGCTTGTAAATACGATATCTCCAGAAGAAAAAATGTGATTGATCTCATACTTACCATGTAGATTGCCCATATTGAGTAGATGATCCCTATTGTTTTGGGTGGAGGTCAAAGGTCATTTTGGGTCACCAGAGGTAAAAAGGTCAAAACCTTGTAAACACTGTATCTCAAGAAGGGTAATTGTGAGGGCTCTCATACATAGCATGTAGATTGTCCATGTTAAGTAGATGATCTCAATTGTTTTTGGTGGAGGTCAAAGGTCATCTGGGGTCACCAGAGGTCAAAACATCAAAACATGGTAAACAGTATATCTCAAGAAGGGTAACTGTGAGGGATCTCATACTTAGCATGTGGATTGACCACATTGAGTAGATGATCCCTATTGTTTTTACTGGAGGTCAAAGGTCATTTAGGGTCATCAGAGGTTAAACCTTGCACATACTATATCTCAAAAAGGGTAACTGTTAGGGTTAATATTCATTAGTGCATATGGTGAAGAGTTTTGAATGGCATGGGTAATGTAAGATGCATTTGGTAAGCTTTTGGAATCCACTTCATTATGTAAATGATCAAGTTGGGTAATTTCAAAATATGTACTGAAGCAATCTCACTGTATTAAGAATGTCTAAAGTGCATAAAAGTGCATTTGGTACAGAATTTATGTTGATTTTGGCTTGAAGTTTTTCCCTATAACATTTAGTGCCAGTTATAAATACGCATAAGAGTAAGTGGGTAGAACAAAATCTGAAAACGTTAAAAAGGAAAAAACTGTTCATCAGGCTGACATGTTACAGTAGTTAATTTATCTTTGTCATAGGCATGCTGATTTTGCCATATGTATCTCGGCCTATAGATTTTCATGAAATATGTGAGTTAAACAAAGGCTGTATGAGGGTATTTGGGGCCATAATCTGAACATATTGGAGAAAGCTTCCATGCCCACATAGCAGAGGAATTGTTCAGTGGGGAACTTCTTAAGTGTAAACTTTGAACAGATCAAGTGCTCTGTATGATGCCCAAAATCTCTTTTAGAACATACAAGCATTGTTTCTTCCATAACCCTAACGAAAATATGAAGATAACATTAAATTTAGTATCAAAGATTGTTAAAAGTTACAGACAAACCTTGTGCCACTGTCCTCATAAGGACATGGAAGTGGGAACTAGATAATTAAATAAACCACAGGTAATTAGTTTTATAAAAAGAACTAAATTTAACTGATCATTTGGATCAAATACCCCTGAGCATGCTTGAACTGAGATTGCCTAATTGAATGAATCAAATTGTAACTGACCCACCAGAGTCTGTGAAAATTGCTGGTCACTGTTAACTTTAATACCTAATTCATCACATTTGACTGCCACAGTGTCCTGAGGGGTTTTCTTATTGAATCATACAGCTCAATGGCTTTAACCATTTCCTACCTGTCTGGAGATAGTGGTGTCTGACACTTATTTAGCCCTCTCAGTAAGGCTTGTTTTTCAGAAAGTACTGTAGTTCAGGTGATCAAAACTAGCAAATAGTATCTACTGTGTATCAAACAAAGGACAATTGACTTGTACTCTGTTATGTGGTGTGCCTACAAGCAGACAGTTTAAGGCAAATTACAAATCTTGCTAATTTCTGGATTATTCGGGTTCCCATTTTTTGTTAATTTTCAAGGATATCATAGTCATTGGGAAGGGCATTACACCAAAAAACAAATACAAAAGGACCACCACTAATAGCCAATGTTACACCTTTCTGTTGAGATGTCTCTACTGTATGTTCCAATTTATGGATGACTGTTAGGATTAGGGCTTGTTGTAACACTAACCTCAATGCAGTCAACTTTTTGGATCAGAGACATCATTATATAGAGAGCTATCCTCAACACACAAAATTTTGATTTAAAGGAGCATGTTTCAAAAATATCTCTTTATCAAGTTAATAAACAACATAGTTTACCAGCATCATAACTGCGTGGGAGATTTCTCTTGTTTGTGGAGGTCAAAGGTTGGGGTCACAAAAGGGCAAATTTACCTGAAAGACATGACATTCTATGTGGTTATTGAACTGTGGAGGGATATAACACTCAGTTTGCGAATTTCTCATATTTAGCATGTTGATGGTCTTTTTAGGTAGTTGCTCCCTATTGTTTTAAGTGAGTGTGAAAGGTCATTTTGGGTCACATGATCTCAAAAGGTTTTGACCTTAGTAGTATACCTCAGTATTTGTGAGGGATCTCATGCTTGTCATGTGGGCATCCATGTTCATTATTACAATATATCATATGGCAAGGAATCACTAAGCCTTTTGGCTTTCTAGTTTTTTTTTTTTTTTTTTTTTTATAATTGATCGTTCTGTATGTTCTTGAAATTTAATACTGTTTGAATGTTTGAATATCTTTTCATGTTTATCTAGAAAAACCCTTTACCATATATAGAGGAAAACCAACAGTGTTGCTTAGTATTGCCTGTAGCGGGTTCAAAATTATAATTAAGTTGAATGCAATATCAAATTAATGTGCCGCGATCACACCACAGATTTCCCATCATGTGGTGCACGCACCAAACCTCAAGAAAAATGAATTTCTTTAAAACTTTGTGTCTTCCGAACGCTATATGCTATTGAGAAACAGTTTTCACCTTCTGCAAGAAAACTTTTTCCTGCATGTTTTGAAGTTAATAAATGTTGTCTTCATAAAATGCCTATAAAAGAAACTTTTCATCACCGCAGCCAGTACGGATTTCCCTAACCTTCTTTCTTCTAGCTCCTTCCAAAACTGTGTAAAACTCATCCCTGACACAATCCCAAATCACTGCTTCAGGGCACAGCCCATTAAGTATACGAAACCTTAATGTGTAATTAAAACCCTCTCGGTACATGTTTTTGTTGGCTACTATATGATCCACCATGCGTTTTTAGTTTTATGTCAATCATTGAGCTGTGCCCAGCTGGAATTTCTGTAGACTACCGGTTAAGTTAGTGTAGTTTGACGCATGGCTGCCTTTATTCCCCTTTGAGATGACAGAGAAAGGAAAAGGCTCAAGCCGGGACGCTCTCAGAATTTTTTAAAGACAATATCTTCACAACTTCATGAAACCACACCTGGATTGGGTAGTGTAGTGTTCAAAAATTTAGTGTTCCTAAAAGCTTGATTTGAATCTTCAACTTGAAGAGTTTCTTAGCGAAAAATGATCAGATAAAATAAAAGTGTAAATCTTGTTCAAGTTGGTGTCTACGTTGATTCAAGCTTAACTCACGTAATCATATTTCAAATTTGTTATCGCAAATTGCCAAAGGTAAGGTGTTGAAACCGGTGGATGCTACCCAAATACGTGCTCCATACTATGTATGTAAGTCTGATCTACCCTCGTCATTCTTATGGCAGTCTTGCTGGGTCCAGTACAAGCAAAAAGTCAGGCTAGTTGTTCATCAAAAAAGAGCTGTGATAAGACGTACTACATATTCTTCCCACACGAACGTACTAGTCCACGATTCAAGTTTCTTAAATTGCTAAAATGAACTCATTACGAAACCAATAATGTATCATTTGCCTTTCGATTTACCACCGACAATCTCCTACTTTCACTGAAACTTTCTCATTTCTTTCCTCAAAAGAATGGAGATCGCTGGAAAATGGAGTGGTCGAGTTGATGGTGGGTAAGTCGTTGTGTTGGTCGGGGGAGGGTTGTTTTTGATATCGCCTTATTGTGTTTCAGTGGCGTAACTAGGATTTTTCGTGGGGGGGGGGGGGAGCTATGAGGGGCTGGACATTTTTGTAGGGGGCTGGAGTTTACTATCTTAGCATAGCGCCACCATCAGTTGGCGCGTAGCGCACAAAGAAAATTTTGGATTTTAATACCTCCCAGATGGCTGGAAATGGCATTTGCCAGGTTTAATTGTCCTTAATTCTGGTGAGATAAATTTGTGTTTTTTCTAAGATTCAAACACACTTTTGAAAAACTGATTAGCTCAGTTCATTACTCCACTGGACTGTGTATCCTAGGATTGCAAATCCGGAATTCGGCTGCATGTTGCAAGCATCTGTTCCAGTGCACGCCTGAACAAGATATTTCCATAGGCGTAGTGGAGCATTTCAATTTGGAGGCAGAAGATTTTTGCACGTAAATGAAATTCTGCCCGTAAGACGGCCAGAGCGGAGCGCCAACACTGGTTGGTCCATAAAATTTGAAAATTCGTACCTCTCAGGAAGTCGAAAATGACATTTCCTATGCTTTTGGAGGGTCTAAGCAGTCGCTATTTCGAGGTTCCGTTTTCAAAAACTGTTCACTTGAAACTAAAATTCTGCTGGGAAGACTATCTACCCGGAACGCCACCACTGGTTGGCGAGGAGCCAACACGAAAATTTTGAAAAATGGGACCCCTTGAGACAGTCGAAACTGACATTTCCCAGGCTTATAGGGGGATTTAGGCAGTCGCTATTTGATCAGAAATAACGAGATAAAATGTATCAGTACCAATCAATGAAATGTTCCCTCATACTTTCGGGGGAAAACCATAAAACGGAATTGAAAACATGCTAATGACGTTTACTCTATTGTGAATCTTGGCTTAATTCTATAAAATACGACCCCATTTTTCAAAATTGAAGGGCTGTCCGAATTTTTTCCAAATTCCTGCCCGAATTTTCCCAAATTCCTTCCCGAATTCAGATTTTGCGAAAATTTGGGTCAGTCTTCTCCCTGCCCCGTCTCATAAGCCACTGAGAATCTCAACTCCACCCAAGAGCTAAGTGAGGTCCTGTGAAGTAATAGTGGTAAGGTTGCGACCGTTAAGACCGCATTGACCCAACATGGGTTTGTTGTTGCACTGGCTAATGACTGGCAGCAATGGCCGTGCAGAGTGCAAATTTCTTCCAACCATATTTGACTCAAATATTCTACCCACCACACAAAGAATGATTTTGGAACAAATTTGTACATCCCAGCAATTAAAAAAATCCCTACAGAAGATAGAAACAGGCCAGATGCTAGGAGCGGACTTAAAACCACACCAAGGTATGCAATTTCAGACACTCTAAATCTGCTAATAAACTATCCATCCAGAAACCCGACGAGTATAATGTCAAGAGATTCTGAAGATATGAAGCTTGTCAAAGCCTCCCTGAATTTATTCTGAAATTCAGAGTGCGGCACAATTGCAGAATAACCTGCAACTGCGTGAATCTATCGCAATTAGTGTATGCCTATCTATGCCATAGTAGCCGGCTAGCCCGGATTGAATATTATCATCGGCCAGCATGAATATAACTTTTTGCCCATGTCGACAGTGGGGGGCTGCTGGGGGCTTGGCGATTCAGTGGAAGGGGGTCCAGCCCCCAAGCCCCCCCCCCCTTCCGTAGCTACGCCACTGTTGTGTTCGTTTGTTAATAGTGTATTTTCTGTGGAACACTCTTGCCAGGTAAGCCCTCCGTACTTTCTAGAGTGCTTCCCTCCACAATCTATTCTTCTTATATTTTTGTGCCATACATAAATTGTTATTTTCACTGGGACCTTGCTGTAATTTTCGAGATTGTGAAGAAACAAATTATTGAAATGAATGAAAGGAAACTACCCCAACTTAAATTCTTTAGATTTCCAAGCTATAATTTTGAATGGATCCGGAGCAAATCAAGAACACTGCACCAATGTATCTTACCTACATCAACGTTTTCTATGATGAGGCACGGATAGTCCAACTTAGATCTTATAAACAGCTTCTTGGGACTGAACATAAGGTCACGGAAGGTCAGTCTGGTAACCATGGCGAAACCCGGTAACTGGATCACATTCAAACTGGAAGTCATGGCGAGAGTGCAGATTTATCCTCTGTGAACACAAACAAGAGTCATTTGCAAAAGTTACTCCACCCAGAAATCTAAATTGGTTTGTACTTTCCCTTCTGACAAAGTTCTCCCTACAGTCTCCGAAGTGTTAGGTCTGCATGGAAGCAATGGCTTATACTCCGCAACGTAGGACATGAAATCCACTTGGCTAAACCTAGTGCTAAAACATTACCTTGTTAACCTTTTTAATGCCAGACCGGATAATCTGTAAGGATATTTAATTACATGAGATTGTAGGTAGCTTCGGAATGGTACCTATGGCCAGATTTTCAGGTTAGGAATCAAGGAACACATCTCGCCTTACGAGCCTACGACAACGTCCCAATGGGTAGAAACGCATTTGAAGTAATCGTCCTGGTAATTATCGGATTTGTTTTGGGTAAGTGTAGCTGATCACACAGCTGCAAGATTTTCATTAACGATTTACAACTTTTCTTTGAAATTACGTTAATAATAAATTGAAATTACAAGTTGTTAGTCATTTTCAACAAATTGAAACCTTTATATAAAATGAATTGTCAGATTATTTACCAGTCACATATGTGTATGTATATATATTTGATAATTTTTCTTCTCAGATGAACCACCTCTTGAACAAGGTTAAAAACTGGATCTGTGCGTACATTTATTGGGGTTTATCAATAATTAATTTGTTCGCAAACCAAATTTTAAATAGGAAAACCATCTTAAGGAATTAAAAAAATATGAAGTCAGGATTTTGTCCTTGGAATTTCGGCGAGCTGAAGTGACCAATGGAAATAGGGCTTTACGGACGAGAGTGAAGTCCAGACTTCTGTCGTATCAACCAAGTCGCGCTGACCGGATAACCCTCGGACCGGATAAATTTCTGAATATTTGTCGGGGAACAAAATTCCTTATTGCAAGCAAGACTAGACATGCAACATCCAATACACTGTAACCAATCACAAGATTAGTCCGTGATCACCAATTATTTTTTGTTGGTCTTGAGTCAATGCACAAATGTGTTGTAGAATTAAAGTTGTGAAAATTTTAAAAGCAAACTCCAATTGCAGCTTCAAGAATTAAACAAAGACACCAAATGATATCAAAGGCGGTGTGGGGTGTAACTGGTATCCGAACTTGTTAGATCGGTGCCCTCAAGCGATATGTATCCAATGTGTTCACTCTGTCTGAAAAGCAGTTATTTGACTGGTCTGCTTAATAGCAAAACCAAAATGTTACGTAACTTTTGTGTGTTTTGGTACTGTCAATCAATTAGCCAGATGTAAAAGCTACCTGATTTATCAAGTCCATAATTAGGATCCTTAATTTCCTCCCAGAGGCAATAAGATGCAACTGGGCAATGAATTTAGGATGATTCAAAATGTAATTTGGAACGTTTCATCGTGATTATTTTGGGTACAGTATGTATCCGTCGTGATATCGATGAAGCCAATAGCATACAATGTGCATGGAAAACTCCGGGAAGATGGCACCATTTAAAGATCAATTTTGATCGTATTTCTTATTTCCCCATATGCATTAGTGTTTCTTTGGTCTCCTCCCCATTCTGAAAAACTAAGTAATTAGTTTTCCGCTCTCGAAGTTAAAAAAAAAAGACTCTGCCACAGTGCATAACCCCGGTACATGCATCTGTCTTTACATAAACAATTGAAAGTAAATCATGCTTATTGGCGTTTTAATTGCATACAAGTACTGTTCACCTTTTAACAAACTATATTGAGGGACAGACGAGTAGCCAGGGTTGTGTCATGGGAAGGGTTTTGGTGTAATGGGGGGGCCAAGAAATGAGGGAAAAGTCTAAGGATGGAGTGAAAAACCTATTTTAGGTGTTTTGGATTGAAAAGTTTGGTCATGGGGGGAAGAGGGAGGGGGTTCTAACCCCCAAACCATCCACTATTGAGGGACACCATAACATTAATTATATAGAAGTGACATTACTACTGGTGCTGGAATCGACTTAAATTTTGCCTTACTTTTTATAATTATTTTGAATAAATATGGAATTAAACCTAATTTGAAATCTCAATATAGCAACGATTCCAAACAGCTGCTCTTTGAAATCTTGTAAAAGTTTGCGTATATTGACTATATATGCTAAAAATGCAACCGTGGAAATAAAGCACCTGACGTATCGTAAAAAGCTTTGGGTCCAAAGAGTCACCACCCAGTCCCCTACTTAGCACACCATATTCTACAGCCAGCTACACTTCACTCAGGGGGCTACATAGTATCTACATAATTACACTGAGAAGAAGAGAGTAAAATTAAGACAAGATTTAAGGTTGTTGGTCCGACTCAGCTCACGGCAGAATTTCCTAGGTTCACGTATTTATCTATTAATTCAGAGTATTGCAAGCTTTGTACATGTAATGCGGCACGTGCGATGCATGTTGGTTTGCACTTTGCAGAAGTACATCTTGGTTATTCCTACCGCCCTAGATGATATATAATCACCTTCTGGGTGGAGTATGACACAGGCCATGAAATATAAAATGAACTTCATTGTCAAAAGAATAAACAGTAGTTTTAAAACCAACTTCGACAATCAATTTTATCAGTCTTTTTTATCTTCTCTTATCGTGTCTTTTATGATATTCCATAAAGTATAAATGCTACGGTTGTACACTCTCAAATTGAATAAAGGGACTGCTTCACGTTAATTTCAAACTCCAGTTGCAAAACTGTTGTCCCACTGTCAGGGGCGGGATTTGAATTGATCTCTGAAAGTGGTGGCAAATTCGGGCAGACTACCAAATGGCGCCAAAGGAGCCGCGGGAGCGCGAAGCGCTCCCCCTACCGGCGTGTGGTCCAGGGGTCCGCCTTAGGGCCCCTGGTGGGGGTCCAGGGGGAGAAGAACCCGAATGCTCATGATTATTTACGAAATTGTAGGCCTTAAAGTGATGCATTTTATCTTCAACTTTAAATTACATAAGACGGGCACTTAACAGAACACAAATATCACAATTTGACATTCTTCAATCATATCTTTACTCAGTATGATTACAGTCGGCCGTAATCGATAATGCAGAGGGTGATGGGGGAGGGGGGGGGGGGATGAATTTCTTAAAATTGAGGCTCTTCAGGGGCTCCCTCCTTGGTGCCCCAGATCTTCTTCTCAGAAAGCTAGGGGGCTTTTCATGTGATGTGAATTCACCTCTGACTATGATGGGGCGCGCAAAGCGCGCCGGAAAATTTAACGTTTAACCCTTTACCGTTGTGCTCCGAACGGGGCATATTTGCGCGCCTCGGGATTGGGCGGAAAAGCGGACGTAGCCCGCCCCGCATCGGCTTCCGTAGGCTATTGACCCCGTGACCTTAAACTATTGTCTCTCTCGCTCTTGTGGCCGAATTTTCGGGTAGCTACTCGCAGTTTCGAGCTCCGCGTGAAACGGTAAAGATGTGTGACAGCCGAGCTCCCGCATGGGTCCAAAAGGACCCAAACAACGGTAAAGGGTTAAGACATCTCAGTAATGAAACTGAAAGAAAATTAGGGAAAGGATGGGTCACTTTTAACCTTAGCTGAATAACGGTGGCCCCCTAAAGACATTCTTACTGAAGCACAAGGATACTCTGGTTTCCTATATAGTCTTTTTCAAGCGACTTTCACAGAGCCGTTACCTGTGTATAAATGGGCGCGCGGAGTAATTTTTTACTTCATCTCAATAGTGAAACTGAAAAAAAATTGACAAAGAATGGTCTCTTTTCACTACAGCTGAATAAGGGTGACCCCTGAGGATATTTATACTAAGCAAAAACGTACCGTTGGTTTCCTATAGAGTCCTTTTCAGGAGATTTTTTTTTTATAGAGTCCCTCTGTGATGGGACGCGCAGAACACGCCGAAAAATGGACTTTTGAGACATCTCAATACAGAAATTAATGGAAATTAGAGAAAGGGTGGGCCCCTTTTCACTTCCGCCGAAAAAGAGTGGAACTCCAGATTAGGGTCAAATAAGATAATCGTCCTTTCAGAAAGCTTGGGGGCACTTGGTCAGAGAAGGGGACCAGAAGACGACCACCTACCTGCCTCCCACTTTCACTAGTAATGGTAGACCTGTAGACTCTCAAAGGAGGCTGGAAATTTTTCTGAAAACTTCTTACCTTTTTTGAACAAAGATCTGAAAATTTGGAGATTTTCTGAGTATTTTAGAAAAGTTTGAAATTTACTAAAACAAAATTAATGGTATTTTGGTGAGGAATTAAAACAATTGGGGTTCTGCCTCTCAAGAGCAAAGTTAAGTAGTATGTCGGGGTGGATGAAATTGCCTGTTTTATTATGATTATTATTATTTTACGTTGTATCTGCCGAGACTGAAAAAATCCCGAAAATGTTGTGCTATCTTTAACAAATTTTTGAATATTTAAACCTTATATTGGAAAAATGTACCGGATGTTATAAGCGACCCGCTATAAGTAGCAGAATGTTGTTGGATCAGACACTTGAACAAATCAGGACTTACACTTCGAAATAGACGGGCATCTTTTCTTTCATATCTTTTTCAAAAATCCTTGTCACATAGGCATATATATATACCACTTCAGTTCAACACGTTGACCAACTCTAGGCAAACTTCGGAATTTGAAACACAACATTTAGGCCTAATTGCATTGCCTGACTGCCACGAGGAATGAGAACTAACGTATGATGTTGGCCTAGGCTTTAAAAACTGCTCATTTGTTGAAAGACAAGAAAGTACAGTATACTATGCTGTCAGTAAGTTCAGCACACACGTGCTGTTGTATTTTTCAAAATGAATACACGGCCACTTGTATACCATGTGGGATGTACGAATTGAATTCTACAAGTTTACCATGTTCTCTTTACGAAGTTTAAACACCATATCTCATCGTTTAATTGGCTACCTTATGGGATAATAAATGAAATAGAATCCAACAGACTGTTTATCTGAATTGGACCGTAGTATTTACCTTTCTGACGGTGGTAAATGCTCACAAATTTTTGATGCCACTTAACTCAATAGGGGGTTTTACGTCAAACAAATATGTTCTGATTCTGAAGTTCAGGCTATAGGCCTACGGTACTGTACGTTTAATTTGCTTGAAGACTCCACTTACATATAAAGATATCTTTTGTGCGCCCTACATGTTAAAAAGTATGATGTAGATCCCTGCAGACAACCAACGTAACACCGACATAACATCTCCCATCAGACTATGCGGATCCCAAGTACCATGAGCGTCACCAAGGGGGAGGGGGTGGGTCGGGTTGAGTGCGAACGACCCCCTTTTGAATTTTTGTTTTAAAGAAGCGTGTAAAGGATGAACCAAAAATCGAGAAAGGATTTCTTCTGCCAATGCAAAGTATCAATTTCTTTTAAGATGTTGAATGTCGCTGCAATTACAGATCGAGTCCCCCAAATTACTATTTCATCCCTTACTTTTTGTAAAAAGCCGTCCGCTGGCAAGTCCTATTGGCTGTATGTAGCTACACCTTTCCACGTATCATAATCATATATCTAATAGTACTATTCATGAAATAACTTCAAATGATATATTTAAAATGGAACAATTACTTTTATTGAACCTATATTAGAACGATACGTTTATCTCTTGAATTCCATTCATTTGGTGGATAAACTGCTCCATGTCAGTATAGGCTCAGTGTACCTTAAAATTAAAACGGAAGTGCAACTGCGAGATACCTAAAATTGACTTAAAATATCAATGATAAAAATGGTTTCAAGGATGATGGTATTGTTGCAGTAGTCGATAGCACTGAGGGTGTTAACATTACTAAACACAGAAAAACCTGTTATACGTAGGACGCCCTATTTAGATTTCGACCCCTAGCTCACTGAATGCATACCATATGCTTGTCTCTGTTAAATATCCCTCTGTGACTCAACTGTGCTTTATGTCAGTAATAAGTTGTTTTTACTTGATCGGATGGTACTATAGTAGTTATCCCACCAAAATCTGTTCAGTCCGAAGCCTTTCAAGTTAAGGACATGATGATACCAATATTTAAGGAATAAATCGCATTTGGCTGACTTTTATGATGAATAACCGTCGAGACTACAAATTGGCAAAATAACGGACGAGGAGAAGTCGAGCCCGTGATGTTACTAATTTGGAGTCGAGACGATTTACGAGACAGTAACCGTCAGACAAATGTGGCTTATTCCTATTCTACCACCGAAAATGTGTGAAAAACTTCATCTTTATCTCTTTTTTACGTTTATTGACCGTGTGTAGTGAAATAACAAGACAGTGTTCAACCAATCAGAATGAAGGACTCTCAAAAACCGATGGTAGAGTTGGCAGAATTGGAAATTAACTTCCTTTTATCTATGCATATGTATCAAACTGAGTGATGGACCTATCATTATTCTAAATCTCGGCTTACTGCCTCTGTTTTTCCTCCTTTTTTTGCTCGGCGTTTTAATTTTTATTTCATCTCCATTTCTTTTTAATTGAATAGGCCTATATGAAACTATTTTCTAGGTCTTGAAGGAGAAAGGTTGAAAGTAAAAAATAAAGTACATTGGTAAAATCACATTGTGCACAAATTACTGTTTTGTGCTATAGAGCCTGATATCGTAAGTAGTTTAATAGACGCTGTTCGTTGCAGATTTGAATGATTTTCTTCAATTTCTTTGCATTGCAGAATTTAATTAGCTCAAAATTTTTCTATGACTTGTTATATGAGGTTCGCTATTTTTACCTCCTTAATCTTGAATCAAGATTAAGGATCAAGTCGAATTTAACACTTCGTGGTAAGTGATTGCGCTCTTCGAAGGCTTTGTTTGAACTGCCTGCCAAGGGATTTTGCACAAGCTACGGCCCTGAAATCTTTAGATGACCAAAGCTCAACAACATTAAGTCTTCAATTAACCCTTTAAAAAGTCTCCTGGGTCTCTACGACATTTCAAACCAAGAGTGTCCAGGACTCTTAACCCAGGCATAAGACCGCAATTAGCTCCGCGCTTCTCGCTCTACACTTAACCAGCACGTCTTCTAATCAGTTTTCAATCAAATCTATTGAAGTATATGATAACATGCTCTGCAGTGCCCCTTTGATAAGATTCTCTTTAAAACTGAAAAAGAGGCAATAAGTCTAACAATGAAATTAGTCAGTGGCTTGTTTACCTACTCTGTAAAAAATTACTGTTGATTTACAGATCAAAAGACAAAGAGATAAGGATAACAAAACAGTTCTGGAAACTTATTAACAGAATTTTTCTCTAATCTTTATGTTTTTATTTATTTTTTTATTCTGTAAATTTACAGCGAATTTGAGCCATTTTTTACAGTGTACTTCATGGCTTATGCTGAAACCAAGCACAATGTGGCAGTCCGTTCCATTTTTAAAGTGTTCGGTGTGATCCGGCATGAAGCCTTACTTGAACTCCAAGTTGCAGCATCTCTAGATCTGATTACTGTAACAACTCGTTTCAGTCACTTGAACATGCAATAGATGACGCAAGTTACGCAACATCTCATGGTGCAGGCTTAGCATACTTAACTTTTACTCCCCACAATTTACAATTGAATTTTTCCTCTTGTGTGCACAATTTAGCCTGCAGCGGTAGAGACAATCAAAATTGTGTGCACATTCCCTGTGGCACTTCAATTATATTACTGGGGGCAGACTTCGTAAACAGTAGTGACAGTTGTGCAAATGTTATAAACGTGAGTTAGAATACATAAAGCTTAACAGCTAACCCAGACCATGAAACATCCGGGTCATACAGTCACCACTCAAATTAAAAAATTACTAATCAAGAAACTATATTAACTTAAAAAGACGATGGAACTGACAAAACAACCCCTAAATTTGTCTAATGATAAGTAAACTGTCTCCTGGATTTTTTGCTCTCATGAGTCTATTAACTTCTGTTACTGAGAAATATTTTCAGACAGAAACCGTTACTTCCTGTAAACCAAAGCTTGTAGAAGTTGTGTAAACTATCTGCACCATTGTGTAAGTTGTGTCGGCCGATATCAGCATCATAAACTGATAAAGCATATTTGCAAGTGTATAGAATCAATTAGAATCATATTCGTTCATCCACCGACCGTGAGTTTAGGAAAATCAGTGTGTGATTTTGTGTTCACCACAGAAGAGGCTCTTCTGCAAGTGTATCTTTTTTTTGCATTTTCTTCTGTAAATTTGTCCTAGAGTTGTTTGTGATTCAGAGGTATGCGGAAGGAAAATGTTTTTTTCCTGTTCATTTAGGAATGAAACATGGATAACGTACTACTGGTTATACTAACACTATTCACTGCAGGTGAGTTTCCTGTTAAAATCCGGAAGAAAATATTTCAATTACAGTTGAAAACAGATATGAATTATTTTGGTAGTGCGAAGATGACTAGCTATTTATTTAAATTGGTAGACTGACACAAAGGTTTATCTTCTGACTTTTTTCAAAGTTCTCAACTTTATTTCACACTTATAAGACTCCTTAATCTTAATTACCTTAATTAACTAACTGAAATACCCTTTTCACGTAAATAGCTTGTAGAGTTTGTAGAAAGCAGTATTCCACTACAAGTACGAATAAAGAACAAGAAGAAGCCAGATGTTAGTGATCACTTTATTTTTTGTGTGATCCTCTGCCCCCTGTAAAATGTGGTGAGTTAAAATTAATACTAATTGAAAAATAGGGCAGCGAAGGAACACATATTAATAAATGCAAAGATACATTTTTAATAAAATAGAACTAGATAAGATATTTGAACTTCATATTTTATTTTTTTTTGCACACAATGCCCACAATAGCAAAACTTTTTCAGATAGCCAGACCGTGCTAATTTAACTGATGTATTAAAAAAATAAACGAACAATTATATATATTTTGAAAAGACATTAGGCTTTTCTTTTATCCCTATCTCAATTGTCCATTCAATAAAGCAAAAGGTGAATTGCACATTTATACTTAATACCTTTTGTTGCTCAGAGGATATGGTACGATGTGATATGATGCTAAATGATGCCAATGGTACGTAAACCAGGGAGTTGCTGGCAACTGCGTGGGTAAACCTTGTGGTGGGTTATATGGAAAGGGGGAGAAGAAGTGAACAGATATATTCTTTAGAATGGTTCAAATAAACGTATTTTACTCATACAGATAATGTGGATTAAATTCAGGTGTATATATTGTAATTACCTATTGTTTAATTTCGATCATACATTCCGAAAAGTCCTGAAGCTGTTTTCTTCAGGGTGTGCATCGGGTGTGTTAAATTAACACATCAACATCTAAGCGGCTTTCATTTTAAAACGAACACGAATGTGATTCCGATCCGATTTTTTCGTTTTTTGCCAAAATCTTCTCCATTTCTGGTCGGAAATGCCAAACATTTGTCGACCAGTGTAAATATATGATTTGCATCTGATGTCTATGAAAGTTAAATGCCAATTCTTTTTTGCTTGAGGTCATACCCACAAACAACTTTTATCGGACAGAGTAGTCCGATAAAATCTGTTTATTGTTGTGACGTCACAAAATAGTTAACATAAATTTAATATTCATAGTCCTGCGGTGTCACTTATGTATTTACACAGCTTGGTAAGTTTTTGGCTGTTTCCGACCAGAGATGGAGGAGATTTAAACAAAAACTCACAAAAATCGGATCAAATTCTGATTCGATATCGCTGTCTAGTCACATTCCATAAGCAAAAAATTCTCAAAACTTGGGGGGAGGGGGAGGAGGGACACCACGCCACTTAGACCTCCCATAGGATAGGTCATCATTTCATCCGTCCCTAATATAAAATCCTGACCGCGTTTTTGTAAAGAACTATAAAGGACCACATACTGGCTTTATTGCACTCGTGTAGCGAAGGTGTGGTTTGATGTGTGATTTTTAACTTTTAGTTGCGATGTCCTTTGAAGTCTTATGGTGATGGTACTTCTTCGTCAAAACTGCGAAACACTCAACTCTCATATGGATAGCGTTAGGTTGGTAATTAGGAGAAGTCCCAGAATCAAATTCCGGTGAAAACATTTCTACATTGCCAGGCGACTCAGATGCACAAATGCAGTCTCGGAGTTTGGGTATGGGTGGATACGTTTTTAGTAGTAATCTAGTTGTCTGTTTAGTCGGATGTTCAGTTCAGGACATGCTCTATTCCAGTCGTGCCATGTGCTTGAAAAAGGATTATTCTGTTTCAAATTGTTGTCCGTAATCACATGGATACCTGCCGTTTTAGAAGTTCGCAGATTTTGACAAGGTTGTCTTCAAGTCTGTATTGACGTTATAGTTCATTTGGCAATTTTCAAATTTTCATAGACTGGCACGTGAAGTATGAGAAGAGTTTACAATTACAGCACTTTAGCTAAAATTTGTTCTTACGATTACATTTACAGGATACCATAATGAGATGGTAGATAAAACAGTTCCCCAATTGACTGAAAAATCTAAATGAGGTCTATATCATACAAAGAAATGAATCTCAGTTCATATGAATGTTGCCTTCCAACTCTTCATAATTAAAAAGTTCAAGTTCAGTCATATTAACTTAGCTAATTAGTCACTAATTTGAATTCCTTTTGGTATACCATCTTGTGGTGCCAATATGCCCAAAGACATCTTTTTTAAAGATGGTAACAGCCATGTCTCAAAATTTTGAACGGCACAATTTGCATTGTCCCGAAACTTTTTACTTGCTGGTGAATTCATATCAAATTTGTCTGTTAAATAGGGCGTTATCTGAGTTGTCACAAGTAAGAAATCTGTTCATAGAGACTATACATACATGTCAAAAGTTCAAAATATTTTTTTTTCAAATTTGCCAAGATGTAAATTTTCACAGCACTTTTCCAGATTTTGCAAAACTTGTAGCAATGAAATTTTTCTGCTGGGTAGCAGGTTAGCCTTTCCGTGCCAATGGCCAGACTTTTGACAGACCTATAAAACCCACGATGGGGATATAAGGGAAAATTCCTTAGTAGAATTTCAGTGCACTTCCCGCTACCATTTATTTTTATTTCGGGTTTTTCCAAACCCTAACCTTGGTACTGTGGAAAGAATTCGACCTTTACCCTGGCAAAGTGTGAACTCCATGGTGCACGAGGTTTCTATTCAAATTTGATACAGACTAAATCACCAAGAAAAAAAAGACAGCAAGATGGCAGGGTCGTGTGAGCAATCAGAATTATTTGTTTCTCCGAACAAATTTAAAATTAAAGGAAACGTTAAACTTTAAAACTGGAAAATACTTTTAGACTGTCAATACTAAACAATGGTATCTACAATGAACCACAACTTGAGAGATCAATCGGTTCCCCTACTTTTCACTATCGACAGGTGTTACCGATAAGTTGTGAACTTGTGACATTTACTCATTTGCCAGAGTAATGAAGGATACCTTTCATTGAGTTATTCGTTCAATGTCTATAGACCACTTGGGGAACAACAGAGTACTGTGTATTATGGGAAGGAATTGGACCACCACAGAGACTGCACATACAAGAGTAGTGATTTGATATTCATAGTAAAATTTGGGGGTAAAACCATCAAAGGTAAATGAGAAATACTTTTTTGAACACCATCCTTCAGAAGTTAAATTTGCCAATGAAGGGAAGTCAATAATGTGGCATTTTAATACATGGTTATAAAAAGTACCGTAGTCACTGTATGTTATGGCCGTGACTTCCCTGACCTTTAACGTACTATATATGTTGGTTCAACCAAATTGTATTTCCAAATTACTTTTCTCCCTTAAAAAAAAAAACGGAATTTCTACCAAATCATACGCAGTTAAAAGAATTCAATGGCTCTCTTAAGGCTTGTGACGCTGTCTTTATTAGGAATAACTTTTAATAATAAGCCTACCAAAAGCATCAAGATTGGCATGAAATGCTAATCTTTACATTGGGTGTTCTTTACATTGCGTTTAAAGTTGTCAGTCTAACTATGTGACTGAAAGATGTAGAATGTTTTTGGAGATTGTAGGTTCGGATCATTTGCATACTGATAAGGTTTCTTGGGATGGTCCTCTTTTTTGGGGAGGGGGGGGGGGGCGTTTGGGGGTTGTAAAGTACTTTATTATCATTATGTGGAGAAAGGAAGGAAACCAATGAACTTGCTAGTCCTAACTGACACAATCGAAGGGGAACAATCAACCATTTTGCACTTTGATCTTACATGCTGAGGATTTAAGGAAATCTACAGTATTTTAGAAGCCACAGTATAGTAGTCTTACCGTGTAACGTATACTTATATAGGTAAGCTATGGCTGCTATTTCAATATCAAATCAACGGCACGTGATATTTTTCAAGGAGGACTGTATAGTTTTCCTGAGAAAAGCCTTTTCATTACACAATAAGTTGAATTAAGTACCGAAATCCTTACAGAGAAATTGTAAGAATTCAAGGGAGAGAAACCTGAAGGCTCCTGAATCAGCTCGGAATACTATTATGAATGGGCCCCTAACCTGGTGCAGGGGGGGGGGGGGGGTGGAACAGATTCCCATACTTAGCATACCTACTAACACTGGTTATTGAAGAACCACCCCCACGAACTTGATTCATTCGATGAATGATTGACACTGTGGATTCGTATGCGTTGACGTCACTCAAACGTCATGTTTTGAGGAAAAATAATGACCACCTGGTCGCACCACTCGTCAATCAATCAATTGAATTCATTTGTTGTTATTGGTTTGTTATCCTTCCCAAGAAGTGCGTGCTTATTGCATAGTGACTTCGTATTCATAAGGTATAGGAATGTAACGAATCTGGGATTTTAGGATCCAGCCGAACCGGATTTTACCGGACAGTGAGAACTAAGTTGGCCTACTATGGTGCTTCTGTTTTACTTGGACTAAGTGGCGTAGCCAGGATTTTTTCACCAGGGGGCACGAGGGGGGGGGGGGAGGGGCACAGACTTTTTATAGAAGGGCACAACTATAACTCAGGGATAACTATTGTGAGACTATCAGACCTACATCGTGTTGAGTCTGACTGACAGCCAGTGGCGGCTTGTGGTCTAAATACATGTAGGGGAAATCTGTATTGGTGGGAGTAAACCAACGGCGCCCAAGGCGCCGTGGGAGCGCGAAGGCGCTACCACCTACTGCGTGGGGTCCAGGGGGCGAAGCCCCCGGAAGCTCTACGATATTTACAAAATTTGGGTTATAGAACGAAGCATTTTTCCGCCTTCACATGACATTTAATGAACACTAAACTGACTGCAAACTTCACCATTATTTCATTGAATATTAGTCTTACAACTGGCTCGAGGTTCCCGTGGCTATGAAAATGCATTCATCTTTCTTTGAGATGAGCAAACATTTTAATTACACGTTGATTAAAATTTGAATTTTCTCTTAAGAACGTCTTTTCAATTGATAGCATAGCTAAAGCGTTTAACCTATCATCATTCGTATTCAGTGTACCAGCTGGGTGAAACCTACTACGTGAAGACGATACAGACTGAATTTGCGGCCTATGTGGTTCTAATCGTTTGATTTCCAATTTTTCTTCAAGACTCCTGTTTGAAAATGGACAAGTTTGTAAACTTCAGTTTGACAGTATTCATGTTCCATTCATGTCTCACATTGAGAGGGTTTTGGGAGCTAGATGAGACTTAACACACGAAGAGCCCCCGAGCACGATTGAGTGCACATGTATCCCAAGCTGCAATAAGCATTTTGACCTGACTCACCGTGATTTTGTGAGCCCGAAGCATAGTTTTCTATAACGTTGTTACTATTCACACCAAAATTTTCGTGTAAATAAGAGTACCTGTAGTCACAATTCACACTAAAAAAATTTCGGCCGATTAGCGGCGCTAGCACTTGTATAGAAGAATCCGATCAGCGCTTGTTTTTAGTGACTGTAGGCCACCATTAGTGGGGTCCATCAGCCTAAAATCGTCTTTATTTATTGTTTACATGAATTTCAAACCCTCGTATTTAGTGAAATTGGTAAATTCAAGCAGTGGTGTAGCTAGGATTTTTTCCAGGGGGGGGGGGGCAAAGGTATGAAATTTCCCCCCAAATTTTCCCAGTCAATGTGTATGTATTTCGTATAGAAAATGCAAATTTACAAGTACAACAACATTACCATGTCACTATGTAATATTACCTGCATTTTTAATCTTAAAGTATAACATAGAGCAATTGGAATTAACAGCTCTTAGTATATTATTTTGGTCAACAAGATCTGGTTTATTTGTATGTACTAACGCAGTGGCGTACCCAGGATTTCTCTGAAGGGGGGGGGGGCATGCAGTATGATCTAAGGGGAGGGGTGTCCGGAAATTTTTTGACGGAAAAATTTGGTGCAAGATTGGTGCATGCAAAATGGTGCAAGATTTTCGGCTTTGACAGGAACATTGCAAAAAGTTGAATCGTGGTGGTTCATAAGGATAAAACTGAAACTTTTGTGTCTTTACATGCATTCTTATGCCATTTGTGCTACCTTAAGAAGTAAATCTTGACATTAAATTTGCACACCTTTAGGAGTCAAAATAAAAAGAGTATTGATCGGTATAGGATTTGTGGTATTTCTTGGCAACAAAACGTTACTTTGTCATAAAAATCATCTAAGCAGAGCGCCACCATTGGTTGGCGCGGAGCGTAGAGAAAATTTCGAAAAATCAGACCCCTCAGATGGCCGGAAATAGCATTTTTTCAGACTTATACGAAGAATCTACCCAGTCACTACCTTCTTTTGTCGTTTGCAAATAAAATCCTGCCTTCAAAATATGTTCGCAAACTGCAAAGTGATCAGAGAGTTAAGGGGTAATCTGACCCAAAAATGTAATTTTGCCCAAAAGACTGAGCGAAACGCCACCATTGGTTGGTGCGGAGCGTAAAAATAATTTCGAAGGATCAGACCCCTCAGATGGTTAATAATAGCGTATTCATGCTTGTAAAGAGAATCTAAACATGTAGTCTTTATTTCTATCGATGCCACCAGTGGGAAACGGAGTCTACCCATTTAAAGTAAAAATTGGAATTTGACAGAATTTGCCCATTTGTAGGAATTAAAATACTGGCATCACTGAGGGACGTACTTGCAGAGACAATCCTTCTCCTTTGAAAATTTTTGTAAAATTAGGTGTCCTTATATGCAACCTGGTGCCACATATGCTATCTTTTGAAATAAAATCTGTGTTACTAAAGTTTAACTACTTATTTTTAAGAACAAAGTGAAAATGGCATCTGTGAGGGGGGGGGGGGGGGCATGGCCCAATGGTCCCCCTTCGTATGTCACTAAAAGGAGGCCTAATAGTGGCTCGATCACAAAGGATATCCTGTTAGAACAGCAGTCTGTTAAGTGAAGAAGGCTACAAGGTACTCATGGACCCGTTAATTGTTACACCCCACGAGAGCAGAAAGCTTTTTCCTGAACTTCCTTGTAAGCCTCCAATAAGTATTAGACTAAGTAACAAAATCTAAGTATGCCAATAGATCCCGTTCATTCCAATTTCTAGACTTACTTTAAATTAATAGTTGGCCATGGATTGTTTCAGCCCAATCCATCGTTATGTACACAGAGTAAATCGTTATAGCTATTTCTAGCTTGCATGACAATATAATAAACTCGAGGGGGGGGGGGGGGTCTACTTTAGTGACTTGTCAGTTTTTACATCCTTTCACTAAATTCCCAAAGTGTACAACGCACAGACTGTGTGCAAGGGGATAAGTTCGGGTTTACAGCCTTTCAGTGTTAGTTGTACGGTATCAGCTGTTGTTAAATTCCTCAATAATAGATTCATGTGCACTGAAATGCACTGATCATAAAAACCGCACGTATACAAGAGAACAATCAATCTGCTACGCGGCGAGGACATTTCTATGGAACGCGAGTAGAGCCGGTTTATGCGACACTGGCGAAATCTCAAATCTAGGTTTATTTGTTGCATGAAAATACAAGTTATGTATGAGAAATGTCTCAGAATTTTTTATTCTAACAAAAATTTTAAGAAATTTTTGTTAGAGTAAGAAAATTCATCAAATTTCCCCAATTTCATCAAATTTCCCCAAATTATTTTCCGGGGGGGGGGGGGAGGCAACTTGCCCCCCTGCCCCCCCCCCCCCAGTAGCTACGCCACTGAATTCAAGATACAAACTGGTGCACAACCATCCATGATGGAGGTAAGTAAGGAAATCGAAAGATTTAAAGGTGACGGACCCCAGTTATGGCCGACTGAAATCAGACCATCAATTGCTGTCCGAATTCGTGTTTATGGCTACTCTGTATATGGCTCTGCATACATGTACAACTTGCGTATCTATTGTTTGTGTGTACGTACGTAGTAATAAAATAAAGGTATACGACGTCAGATAGATCGGAATCCAAAATGCCATCGGGAGGCTGATAACTATTTCGATTTTGGCCTGTGAGTTAGGCCACAGGGAGCAAAACATTATTCAACGTTATTTAGTCTTGCTGCTGCATTGGTATTATTACGACCGAGTGTAGTTTTACCCCTCCCCCTAGAATGGCGGTCCACCAACGAACAGGTCAAAGGTGGAACCCGCATGTATAGCCTCTTGCAACTTTGGAGCTGTACACGCGTAGTAGGTCTGCTGTACACTTCACATTGTAGACAGGTCCCTTAATTCGTACTGGCTAAGGCTTCCAACAAACGTTATTGAAAACAAAATTTTCGTATGAATAGTGCTTCCACTGTCTTTTATTTATCCAAAAATCCTCGTATGATACTGCCCTTTATTCATACGAAAATCTTCATATGAATAGTGCCTTTCCACGTGCCATTTATCGTACGAATTTTTTTTTTTGTGAATAGTGCTTCCACATGCCCTTATAAACACGAAAATTTTCATGTGAATAGGCCCCACCTTTCTATAAAGGATACACACGTGGCTGATTAACGCGTTCTTAGTTACCGGTGTATGCATAGAGTGCCACGAAACGAGACCAGGGAGGGCAAGTGAAAGGCTGCCCGTAGTTCGAAGAAATTGGCCAATCACCTTTCATCATTTCAGCAGATAAAATGTAAGTGCGCAGTAAGTGTGCAGTTATAAGTTGCTATACACGAACCCGGACAGCAAGCGATAGTCTGATTTCAGTCGGCCATAACTGGGGTCCATTACCTTTAAATCTTTCGATTTCCTTGCTTACCTCTATCATGGATAGTTGTATACTAATTTGTATCCTTAATTCTTCAAGTTCACTAAATATGAGGGTTTGAAATTATGTAAACAATAAATAAAGACGATTTTAGGCTAATGGACCCCACTAATGGCGGCATACAGTCACTAAAAACAAGCGCTAATCGAATTCGTCTATAGGGCTTATGCACCTACGTCACTGCGTTGAGCATCTCTCTGTTTGTCCATCCAGACTTCCATTTTACAACAATTGTTTTTAAGGTGCTGTTGTTCACGCGTTTCGGTAACACAATGGCTGCCTTTGATTATTTCCATCCAGTGAAACGCGCTGACGTCACGTGCATAATCTCTATTGAAAAATCCGGCCCGGCTGGATTTATAGGCTAATGGCAAAGGGACCTGACTGCATTCAAAGTAAATTTACCTTACTGTTCTCATAGTCCACTCAATTTAAAGTTTGACCTTAAACAAATTGCAGCAAAAGGTATTTCAACAGAAATCGTAGCATATAGTAACCTTTTAAACATACTAAAAATCGACATAAATCCACACTTGCATTTTCGTACAATCTTGATACTACGTTTCTATGGTGAACATAGAGCAGGAAAACGATGACTTGCTACGCTGCGAGCTGAAAGCTTTGCGTGGCATGCGTGATACTCGGACAGTTTATCCCCCATCTGTATAATATTTTGGAAACCATTGTCAGGTAAGTCATCTTAGACTTCATAGATTAGCCAAGAAATTGCTGCAGTTATTTAGCCTAGATC
The DNA here is from genome assembly GCA_037179385.1 of Holothuria scabra. Taxonomy (NCBI): domain Eukaryota; kingdom Metazoa; phylum Echinodermata; class Holothuroidea; order Aspidochirotida; family Holothuriidae; genus Holothuria; species Holothuria scabra. The sequence continues at coordinate 2,146,913 of CM074188.1, forward strand.
ATAAAAAGAAAAATAGCGCAACATGGAGCGAATTTACGCATTTTACGTAGGCTAGGCGCACTAGCAGAGGCGTAGGAAGTCATTCGAAATGGGGGGGGGGGAGGGGGCGGAACAATTTTGCACCATGCACCTCACCCTACCCCATGGAACAACAGGTACATTTTTTATGTTAATTTTTCCTCTTTCCTACGAGCAAGAACAATTTTTTAAAACGAAGAAATCTGTTTTCCGTGTGACACGGTGGGAACACTACTGTATTAGGCAGGCCTACGTAATTTGCGAGCGCAGAGCGCGTCGAAAATTTACGTCCTTTTACACATTTGTGAATATGGAGCTTGAATTGCAGAAAATAGATTAGATTCAGAGTTTCCTATAAGGAAATTTGAATATTTAGGGGACTATTGAAGAATCGGCTTTACCTATTTAGCATGACGACTGAAGATCATTGTTGTTACATATAGTCAGGTAGCATTTGTCATCTACTTCAGAAAATTGCCAAGTCTGTTTTTTCACTTTCATGTGTTTGATGACATCACAAGGATCATCTTTCAACTTAGTGTCAAATTTCTAATGACCATCTTGACAGGGTGAGGGCGCTTTTCAAAATGGCTGCCAAAATCGGTAAAAATCCATTATAAAGCTTATTTCCCACCATTGAAGTACAGTAAAAGAATGTGAAACATCCATCAATATATTGTATATGTCACACCATATGTTTGATTTTGAGTAAAAAGTTGTATCTCATAAGTTAAGGGCGCTGTTTAACAAAATTGCCGCCACGAAATAAGTTTTGCCGGCGAATTAGAATCTTTCCATCAACAATTATTGTAACCACCTATTATATATTTTTGTCTATTACAGGAACATTTTTCATCTTGAACGTGCGATGTTTTTTTACTTTGTTTTAAGTCTACTTACATTTCTTTACTTGAATGTGGAGCTGAAATTAAACCACTGATAAAAATATTTAACAAAATAGAGTAATAATGGTTATAGTAAACTTTGTTCACATATCTGTCATTATTAGCATTATTTAGCAATGTATGATTTTCACGTAAGAATGGGGATGAAGTTAAAACTCGGATACAAGTTGCACATGCCAATCGGGGTGGGGGGGCGAAGGCCTGCAAGACCGAAATTGCATTGCAGCTTATGGGAAAAGCGGTAATTGTTTAACGTGTGATCGTAAGCTAATTACGTTTCGCGAGACCGAAAGTGAAATAAAGTCCGCGAGACCGGAGGGCTGCAAGATCGAAAGAATCAAAATTGGTGGTTAGGAGGTACCCGCGGCCCCGGGGACGGAATCGGCTCAGCATCAACGTCCACGTGGGAAACTGCCGCCGACGAAGGGTGTTGACTCCCGGTGGGGAACCAGAATGCGAAGGAGGCAGGATACTCGTATTCTGAGAAAGAACCCCGGAAAGCTGCTTTAGGAAAGCCGTCATAAGGGATCCGGTATCGCTGCCCATAGACTTGCTCGGGGGAGCAGGCAATCACCTCCGGTTTGGAATAACTGAGGGGTATGTTCTCGCCGCTGTCTCTTGCGGTCACTGTCTCTCGACTGTGAAAGCGGCTCCCTGCGCACTTGCGACTCCATGGATATCTGCATGTTCAATAGGGTTTCAATTGAAGCTCTGTGCAAGACTGGTTCCAAGCGGCTTGGGGTCGGAGCCTAAAGAATAGATGAAGAAGGGGTCAAACTGGACGAATTGAAGCCATTACGATCGAGGGCAGATTTTGACTTCGAACCTTCTTTGAGCAAAGGCTTTCCCTTGGACTTCTATTTCTTCTGCTGGCCTGAAGCCTCATGTGCGGGGGATTTCGGGGGCATTTCGGTTTCACGTGCCTTCGGTCTCTTGCGCCTTCAGTCTCGCGGGCCTTCGGTCTTCCGGGCGGCAACCCAACCATCGACTGGAATCAGTTACTTAGATCAACTAATAGTTGACTCGACTGGAATCAACTAATTCTGTTGACCAAATTCTATATCCATTGTATACTAGAACAGACCAAATTTAAAATGTATGCTGATGTAAATAATGACTCCAAAATCAACACTGCCCAATAAGTTAAGTAAGATTTCTGATCCACATGTTCATCTGATAATCAACCTATTAGTTCACCATTATATTCCATTTCTTACTTTCTCATGGGACAACACTTATTATGTGTGGTTTGGAAGTACAAAGAGTCGGGAGGGGGCAGCTGTCGGCCCTCTTTGCCATTCAACAAACAAGCAAACAACACCCACCTTAGTTCCTTTGAAGACGCGGACTTGGTACCAGCTGTGCTACAGAGTAGGCAAACATACCTCTCCATTTTCTTTAGGATCCAGGACCAGTGTGGCTGTTTTTTTTTTTCTGTCAAGCTAAAGATGGCTAATGCATCCAGTGTGGTATCATCACATTGCAGGAATGTCCTGAAAAGGCTTGACACGCCCTTGGTAGCAAATGTTCCTGTGTTGTCCGTGCCCTTAAAAGCATACCATCTTACAAGTGCTTCAGCACTTTTCTTTCCAAATTTCTGGTAGCTGTCCGAGATGGATAGTCTTTCTCCTTGTTTTCGCATAAGTGTTGTCCCATGAGGAAGTAAGGGGTATCATTCTGGTCAGTGAAGGTGCAATGATATGGCGTATTTTGCTAATGCAGCCTCGTTGTCTGTTAGTCCAACAAATCCTCCTTTGGCTTTAATTTTCTTGGGTTCTTGGGTTGTCGCTCTCCCCCTTTGAAAATGTTTGGCCTTTTCAAGGAGCCTAGAAGCAAAATGGTGCAAGATTTTCGACCTTGACAGGAATAGAGTCGAAAGTTATATTGTCTTTTTATGCAATCTAATGCCATGTACCCTTCCCTGGATCAGTTGTGTTTAACTCATGCATATCTGCCACTTAGAGACGACCCCATCATCCATAGTTATACTGGTCATGGGCATGGAAAAGAGCAAGCAGATCTTCAGTTGTGGCTAGATGTAATTTCTAGTCTCTTTTCCTTGTAGCGGCAAAAACATCAAGAGAGCTTGCGCTTGAGCCATGTAATTTGTCAAGAACTTCTGGATTCCTGTACTTTGCGCTTTACAGTCTATAATGCGTTTGAAAACATCTGTGCGACCTAGTAGTAGATTGATTGCTTCATATTTGTTGTTCAAACAATTCGGAATCAGGTGAATTGAGATATGACCCAAATGCATCTACGGCTCCCTTGGTATCTGAGACTAGATTAGGTATTTCTGTTTCTCTGAAGGCTACCTGGATGATCGAATGATGAAGTGTTATGAGCGTAAGTGTGTGAGCCTCGATACCTCGATACAGTAGATATGCCTTCCGTCTAATACCTGCCTATTGACTTCATCATATGTGCTACTGAAATCTATGATGATATCAAGAAATTTGATGGCGAAGTCTGATCTCTGATGCTCTGAATTTCTCATCTTGTGGCTTGGTAACTGTGTTGACGGTACACATCGCATCTATAATGAGGATCTGCTTTGTTAATGCAGTGCTGCACTCTTAAAACGTTGGGTAAAATATCCGTTGGTTAAAGAAGTTAATGAAATGTGTTGGTTAAACTTTGCTCAACTTTGGGGCTAATTGGTGCAATGTTTAAACGCTGGGCAAAGTTTTTGTTGAGTAAAAGTAATTGCTTAAGTGTTGGTCAATCTTTGCTCAAATAATGGTTAAATTTCCCCTTCCATGCACGCGTATACTGTTATACCCAACTGACTGGTCAAAATGACGATAAGATTTTATTCTACAGTTGAGCATATTTTCCCTTTACCCACTTGTTGGGTAACTTTTTGCCAATTTGTGGGGTATATTGTTGGTTGCAGTGTTGTCACCAAACAACAGTGCACTTGACCCGATTTGTTTCACAATTCTTTTCACATTCTTCTCGTAATCAGACCATGGTACCATAATCTGAAAATTCTCTTTGGCATCTTTTATATTGGCCAAACAGCTAAACTCGTACATTACTTTAGACCATGAAATCGATCTCTATTTCCATAAAATTCTTTAAACAGTACTACGAACTAGAACACATTTGTATGAGATTCCATGATTCGTATTTGGCGCAAAACTGCTATCCAATGAGAGGTCAGGATCTGGGGTATTCTCTTTCACGTCCGAATGAGCGTTTATATATTATTATTTGAAACCTTTCGGCACAACAAGAAACCTGTCTCATAACCATGATAACAGTGCATCCAGCTTGTGGCTTCTGTTCTATTCAGCCAGTCTAGAGCAGGACCACTCAGTGTTTGCCCTTTTGAGGGCGTACTTGTCCATTTGGGACGTTAAGCTCCTTAAGGGAGCAGAACTCCTTTGGGAGTAATCGTTTGGTTTTCGCCCCTTGGCTCTTCGCCAGAGAGTCGTGGGGACTTTTAGAAAAAAAGTGTATGAGAGCTACGGACCAGCTAATTCTCATGCAGCCCTTGTGTTCACATTTATGCATTGATGAAACTACAATACTTCATCACATCATTAACACACATCATTTTACAGTGCCTTTTAAAAATGATAGTTTTGGACGTACCTATACGAAACTCAGTGACAAACCAAATAGGTTATTAAGCCAGGGTTTTTTAACCGGGACCAATGGGTTGCCATAACCAGGGAGCTGCAGTGGCAGCTCCCTGCCATAACCTACAACCTAACATTTAAAGAAAGCACCAATGTTTAAGGAAAAGATGATTAACATATAACCAACATTTGGTTAATGCATTTGCCCAACAGTTTAATAAAAGAAGTGCCCAACAAGTGGGTATGTTTTAAAATGCTAATTTACCAAACAGTTGGGTAATCTCTTGCCCAACAGTTGGGTTCAAACTTTACCCAATTTGGTTGGTTAAAGTTTTGCCCAACTGTTTAGGTTGTTGAATAGATGCCCAGTGTTGGTCAAAAAGTTGGGCAAAATTTGCCCAATTTTTTTAAGAGTGTGTATTCACCCGTGGGTTCCTGCACATTACCTGGTAGAGGAAGATCCATGATCAGCCTGACTATTTGAGACTTGCCAGAGAGCACAGTCATTGAACCATGTGGGTGAAAATTAAACGTTGGGGTATTGCTGAACTCATACTCGCCAATTGCATCCTTTACTTCAAACTCTGACCTGGTTTTGGCAACAATTAATAGTAGCCGCCTCGCTTGCTTAACTGTTAAAGTGTATCTCAAGTCAAAAAAAAAAAAAAAAAAAAAAAAAAATCAAAGCTATATGTTACAGAGCATGAAAAAGGAATTCTAACGGTCTAACTCCCATCTTCATAGGACATTCTTGAGCCGAAATAAAAAATATTGAAATTTATTTTTTAAAACAAATTAGTCCATTATGCAATAATTTGTTCCTATTTTTGTTGTACAACTCACATTACCTGCTTTTATTCCTTTAAATTTAATAATGTTTTTATGACCTTGAACACTTCCTGTTTGTTTTCAGAGCATATTGTACAGAGTGGAACTAGTTAATAACATCACCCCATAAGAGTAAGAGCGCTGTCCCACCTTGGCACAGGGTGCAGTGACTTTCAGAAGAACAAAGAAATACAAAGATTGTAATTTGAGTAGTACAACAATGATATCACAAATTATTGCGCAATGTACCATTTTAATTTGAGTGGATAAACTTCAACATTTTTATCTCGACTCAAGAATGTCCTATGAAGATGGGATTTGGACTCTTAGAATTCATTTTTCATTTTCTGTAATATATATTTTTGATACTTTTTAGTTGATGTACACTTTCATCTTCACTTTGGGTACTGGTCCAACACCCTTGGAGAAGGTGGTGTTCTTTTTTCTCCTTTGAGTCCCAGAAGCCAGTTGTCTGTTCAACCATTCTGGATGAAACAAATTTCTTAAGTTGTTTCGGAAATGTAGTTGAGCAGATACGATGTAAACTGTTAAGATGTGATTTATGTATTGGAGTGTTCAAAACCCCCGGGATTTTCGGACGATTTTTCAAGGTCACCCTTAGGCTATCGCTAATTTTCTCAATTTTTTTTATAACGGCCTCCTACAATATATACACCAAATGAAAGAGCTTTTTCAAGAGCTACGAAATAAGGGCAGTTTGAAGTGTGTGAGGTGCACCTAACTTAATGGCAATTTCTTGAAAAGTGTTACTTCTGACTTTACAAAATATGTGAGATGTGGTTTTGATTGATTTTTAGAGCCAATTAGAAACAGCGAGCCCATCTTTGAAAAACGTCAACAAGAATTTGACACCAAGCTGAAAATTGTTCCTTGTGATGTTAATGAACACATGAAAGTGAAAAATCAAACTTGGCAAATTTTCTGAAGTAGCGATTAAATCATGACGAATGCTGCCTGACTAATAATGTTAGAAAGAAAAAAGTGTGAACACCTTATCAGTGACCTATTGCGGCGCGCAAAGCTCGCCGAAATTGTTGCCCTTTTATAACAAATACATGAAGATACGGAGATTTTATTACGGAAGCTTTTGGTTCTGAGTTCCCTGTGAGAATTTAAAGAGTGACATATGTACGAGGAATCGAAAAACAGAAAAGAAATCGCGACACATTTGGGAAGATTGTCACTTGTAAGAAACAATCATTCCTCATCCTGTGTTTAAGCCTTGCAAAACAAACCTACCGAAATGGCCGACTGCCTAAATTCTTTCAAAACTTTGATCGAAAAACAAAGTAGAAAAAAATAAATAAATAAATAAACATTAAATTTAAAATTTTCATGGAAAATAAAAATTACCATGAAGATATATGCGACAAACTCATGCAGTTCAAAAGGTAAGATATTATTTAAGAAATGCAGAAATCAACACTTTTCTCGAAACATTTTGAGGAGAAAAGTGTGTAGGTGACTGTGACAGTCTCAATAAAGGCTTTATTCAACTTTTGTTCTAACTTATACACCCATTTCTAAGAAACTTTAATTTTGTGCATTAAAATATTTTTACTTAATAGTTTACATTATCTTATCGAGAAGTATGCAACCATGTACTAAACCTAACGCGTCTTCTACCGTCACCATTGCCAGCTTTTTACAAGTTTCAGTCATTGTTTAGGTCCGTAAACAAGGGAGGAGGGCTGGGGGAAGGTCCCCTGCTCCTCGGCTTGGCCCCTGCTCTGTGGTCTTAAACAGTCAGACCTCTGTACGATAGTAATAGAACAAGTGGCCTATTATTTAAATTTTGATATTTTCTTCAGTCTTTCAATACACACAAACTTCACAAAGTGAAGTTTTGTCCAAGTCGGTGGAGACAACATACGGATAGGACGAGCTTGAGATTCGCGACGTTGTGCTCTTTCAATTTCGTAACTAGTGGAAGCACTCGGCACAGCTCTTTCCCGTCGTCTCGCGCCCCGCAGCCCAGGATTGCCAATTGTAGACGGTGCGCCATTTGAGGTTATCATATGTAGTCAATGAACCTTGCACATTTCTTTAGGAAAGTCCCTAAATCATCGTACAGATTTCATGGAAAAGATATCAGGCTTTTTTAGGAAGCCGGGGTTTGAATTTAAAAAGGTTGGTTCTTATAAGCTTGCACGCTAGACCAGTTTCTGTTGCCTGACTCATATTGCTGTAATATGGCAGCAACTTTAACAGTAGCGAACCGTTTGAGTTTTTAATTCAAGGCTTTATGGAGCCAAAGTTAAAGTATTACGAATATGTTAAGTTAGTTAACCCCTTTGGTGAATAAATTTTAATTTAAGGACCTGAAATTTTTTATAAGCCTTCAGATTACATGTATAAAATCATGTTTAGGCAATGTTCCGATGGTAGTCCTTTTATGAGCATTGGTGGGCAAAAGGGGGTTCGTTAAAATTGTTTTTGATTAAAGGTAACAAATTACAGTGTGCAAATTATATGCACACGACAGGTAAGCAGTTCGGGAGATAACCTCTTTCTGGGGAAGATTGTTTTTCACCCGATCGGGGGAAAACACGGCCATGGGTGGCGCCGTTTTCAAATTTCTCCCTTGATGCTTTGCGATCCTACCGCGCAATTTAAACGGAAACAAACGTTCAAAATACCTGGACAATTTAATCGGTCTTAGGAAAGAGAAATTTTGGAATATTGTTGTTAGGGGAACAAAAGGGCCGGATCATGTTTGGTAGTTCACCGGGCAAATTTTGAGATATCGAGCAATTCTGTTACGTTCTGTGTCCTAAGCTTAAATTATAGACTCGACACAGCCGCAATATTTGTTCAATTTTTTTCTGCAGAAAGTTGTGTAAGTTACTCGTGATAGCAATTGAGGTCATTAATACGTTGTTGAAAGTTTCTAAAGTTTTCTGTTTGTGGTGGTGAATGTATATGAACATATCCACATTTATAAAACAAAGCGACGCCTGTGAAGAGGTACGCACTAAGTGCTCATGAATATTCATGCTGCAAATTTTCTCCCGTTCGGGGTGAATTCTCATTTTCACCCGAAAACGGTTACCCCCCGAACTGGTTAGAGGCATATTAAATTTTTGCCAATTCTTTTGAGTGTTTTACCGGGGTTTAATTAGCGCTGGCCATTCTAGGGGTGGCGCTTCGAGGTCTCTCTTGTGAACACTCAAGGGATGTCATGAGAATGTAGCTTTTAAGGCCAGCACAGAATTTACACTCTGCTTATCTCGTCTGCATTTTTTCGATACAGATTGCGAATTGTTTCAACCTTTTAGAAAAATTGGGCGGGGGATGGAAAGGGATGAACCCCCCCTCCTAGCTCCCCCAGTGAGGATTTGCGCACTGTCTCGAAACCCATCTCATTACCATTTTTCATACATTGAGTTTTTATCAATAACTGAGAAATTGCAGACATGAAAGCTCTATTTCATGGCTGGTTATATGTAGCTTAGAGCACTCAGAAGTGCCGTTTCAGGCCATCTGGGGGGAGGGGGGGGGGGGGTTGTAAAACCAATTTTTTTTTTATACGCTCCGTGCCAACCGAGGGTGGCGCTCCGCTTAGATAGTCACACACATAAATTTCCCCAAAAGTTGGAAAGTCTGCGTTTAGCATAACTTAGTGCCCCCTGGAAATGGTTTGGGCCCCTGCTCTGCAGGTCTGGTCACGGGCCTGTCATTGTTATATGCATCGATATGGAACACAAGAGTATTCGAAATATTCGTATTACCGTACAGTATTGTATAGTGTCTGTTTTATCGTGGTCAGCCGGTCCATTGGCCATCTTTACTTTTGGAATCTATAAATATTGGAAGCAAGAAAACAGCGGAAAAACATAAATTCATGCCAACTAATAACTGTATTAACAAAAGGAACAAACAAAATATTTTCAGCAATTGCAAGCTTTTCAGTGCGCATTGCCCCCTTTTCTTCGGTTGGAGTTAATGCATGGATGCTTATGAAGAGATATCCCTTTAAAGGCCAGTGGTATGGGTTTTAAGTTAGAGAACGATCTTTATTTTACGCTCGCTTCTCTCTTGGGCTGTTTTAAGTTACCGAACAAAATGAATGCTACATTTAAGATGGGATAAGCTGTGATTGGGAAGATTAAAGTGTTCTTCTGCGAGAAAGCCAGTACCATTCCTACGCATGCCGTGTTTATGATTGCTAAATACACGTACATGTGGCAACCTTCGTTCAAATGCTGCCCGCTTGCTACATGGTATATTATCAGGTTAATTTTTGTCTGGCTTAGCTTTCGACGCCCTAAGATATGAAGATCAGGTTCTACGTCTAGATTGATGTCCAATAGATTGACGTCCCATAGTGTAACATCATAATATGCCACGAAATGACGGAAAAGTTAAACGACCCTTTAGCGACCTTTTTAACAAAATATGTGCAATTCCAGACATGTCTCTGGTATACCAAAGAAGGAAACGAGGAAAACGAGGAAAACGTTTTATGGTCACTTCCAGCTGCCTTTCAGCAAACTACAAACAGCCGTACACAATAGGTATGCCTTTTATTGCTATGTGCAGGTAGGCCTAGATCTCTTTTCTTTCACTTTAAACTTTAACACCATTGAAAGAGTGTCACCTATAAGAAGACTGTATTTATCTTAAAAGAGAAGTCGAAATGTTGTAGATTAAAACTAAATGAGGTTACGACTATGACGTAAAATGGTTGAATTTTTTTTTGTCAAATAAAATGTCTAGTTACAGCCTAAAATGCATTGTATCTGGTATAAAGGTGAAGACTATCCAAATAAAATGTTTAGTCAAAATGAATTGTATCTGAGAATTGTATTTGATATAACGATAAGGAATATTCCAACCTTTGGAACCATAGAAATCCTAAGCTTTATCTGGAAGGAGCACTACACCAATGGAAACGCGGGAGTCAAAACTTACCCAACCGTAGGGTCACGTGCCTTGGGAATATAGTTTTATGGGATGTGTCATATTTTTACGCACCGGATCGAACGCAATCGTACATACACTTTTTTTTTAATTCCTACAAACGCTTGCCACAACACTTAACCATCCCCGCACTGCATGATCACTATTAGTTTAGTATTATCTACAGGCGCGTAGCCAGGATTGTGCGATGGGGAGGGTTTTGGGGTCTGGGGGTGGGGGAAGACATGAGGGAAAAGTCTAAGGATAGCGGAAAAAACGCTATTTAAGGGTTTTTTGAATTGCAGGGTTGGACCTGGGGGGGGGGGGGGTGGTTCTAACCCGGTTAGACCGGTTATCTTACATACCGTTATAGGGGATGTTTACAGTATTCTGCAGCAATATATAACGCCATACGCATATAAAAAAATAAAAAAAAAACAGGGCTCCGCACGATTGGGTTCGAAACACCCAGTCGGTTACGCACGCAGGAAGAAGGGTGTACAAGTCTAATTGCTGGAACCACTCATTTACATTTCCGAGACACGTGACCCTTTTGCGTCATCCATTTTGTTATTGTGGGAGGGTCCTTCAAGCTAAAGCCTAGGATTTCTGGTTGGGATTTCGTTGTAGTTACCTGCTTTCTCAATAGAATCATATTGCATGGATACAAAAGGTCTGATCATAAAATCATTATTTAACATGCCAAACGTTTATTTATATTTAAAGGAGGGTGTAAGGTTACAGCAGTTCTTGATATATTGGAGGGGTATTCTTAGCATGTAGGTGAAATTTGCATTGAAATCCGATGTGTGATTCTCAAAATATGGGCACGCCAAGTAAATTTGTTAAAAATTAAATTTTTGCGATAACTTCAACTTTACTTTACATATTGCAATGTTACCGGTGGTGCTTTTCTTATCATAACAAGTCCGCTGCATTCATCATTGTCCAAACCTGCATGAGCACATCCTCGAAAAAAATTCGGATAGGCAAAACGCTATGTCAACAGGTATTCAAAAGTTGAGTTTATTTGAGAAATCATTTTTAATCCATCCCTCCTTATAACGTATGGTCGCTCGAAGTGGCGTAAGCAGACTTTTTCTCGAGGAGGGGGGTGTGCAGTATTTTTAGTGATCGCTGGCCTTGATCCTCCTTTGAAAATTTTTGGCCATTTTAAGGAGCTTAGTTTCCAAATGGTTCAAGATTTCAGACTTTGACATGAATAGTCTTAAAAGTTGAATTGTGGTAGTTAATGGGAATAAAACTGAAATTTCTGATTTTTTTTGTGTATTTACATGCAATCTAATGCCTGTAGGAGAACTTTCGAAGTGAATTTATTTTTTATAAACTGGCATACCTCTAAGGGTCGAAATAAAAGAGCATCGGCATTGGCGTATGGAAACATTTCAGTTTTGGGTTTTCTTCGGCCGGGAAAAACTACCACAAAGACTATTTTCCGCGGAGAATACCGATAATTCGAAAAATCGGCCCCTCGGATGGCCGGAAAAAGCGTTTCCCAGACTTATACATCGAATCTGAGCAGTCGCTATCTTTTTTGTTGTTGCAATAATAATAAGAAAAAACAGCAACTCGCTAAGTGATCAGAAAATTACCACGTAAAATGTACCAGTACCATAAGATGAAATGGTCTTGAATCTTTTCGGGGAAACTATTCAACTGACTTGTAAATATGCTAATGTTCCTCTATTGTGACTCTTGGCTAAATTCAAGATCCGCTGAATTGAAGAAATTGTCTATGTGACTGCCCAAACTCCCGACTTGAAATGATTTTAGCAGGGAGTTGTTATCCAAATAACAGCTCCCTGATTTTGGTCCGAGCATCTTTTGCATGCATTAATGGCAAACTATTGTTCACATAACCTGAACACTCTTCGCTCTCCTGCTCCCTTCCCGTATATCTATGCCGATGGCCGATGGGCCCCTTCCCTTTGAGAATGTTTGAACCAGTAGGTGTCCTTACATGCAATTGCAATCTGGTGCCACAGATGCCACTTTTTGAAGTAAAATTCGGAATTTGATGAAAAAATTTGGGTATTTTTAGGAATTAAGAGAAAATGGCATCACTGAGAGGACCTGGAGAAAATCTCTTCCCTTTAAAATTGGTACCTTTAACTGGTACCTTTTGAAGTAAAAATTGTATTACTAAAACAGGCATTTTTAGGATCCCCAAAAGTGGCATCCTTGAGGGAAGGGTATGGCCAAATGCCCCACTCAGTACGCCAGTGGTTGCGCGTCCTGAACTGTATGGATTACCTTTTTAGTACAAAATTTCGCATTTTCATTTGTTGACAAGTATGGTTTCGAAGGTGGTGAATCCAAACTTATAAAGTTTGGGGGAGGGAAATTTTTACCAATTGGTTACTTAGTAAGGAGTCCCCCTTCACCTGTGGATAAATTTTTAGTACTTGATGATATTCAGCCGAAAGCTGTGAGAAATTTGGAAGATTTACTCATTTTTTAAAAAAGGTATTCCTTTTAGCCCCCAAATTGTTAAATTTATTTGGTTTTGTTATGGCTCACATCTGAATCTCAGAAGCATCACTTTATGAGAAGTAGAAGGTTGGAAAAGACTAGATGGAAAATGGTAACATGTTTGGACATTTGGACAGAATTTTTCATAGCTCTGGAAAGAGCAGGAGAAACTATTTAGGCAATGAGAAATCAAGAAACAGACCTTTGTCGGTTTAATTTTAGAGATGAACAATTTCAGTTCACATCTGACAGTTTTGCCCAATAATAGCTCGGAAAAAGGGAAGTGACATTATTTAGCCAATGGAAATTCGGGAAACCGGCACATGTCAATTTAATTCGACATATATAGGCCTACAGGTTTAGCTCACATCTTACTGTTTTGTCCAATCATAGCTCTGGAAAAGAGCAAGTAACATTATTTAGCAAATAAGAGTTTGCAAAACCGACAAATGTCAACTAAATTCGAAAGTTGTACGATTTCAGATCACATCTGATAGTGTTGTCCAATCATAACCCTTTAAAAGAGCAAGTGACATTATTTAGCCAATGAGCGTTCGCGAAACCGACTTATGTCAATATATTCGAATCATTTTTTCGAGAGACGTTCAACTTTGGCTCGAATCTGACAGTTTTGTCCAGTCATTGCTCTGGAAAAGAACAGTTGACGTTTTTTAGCCAATAAGAGTTCAGACATATGTCAATTAAGTTCGATACCTGACAGGTTCTCTTGTAAGTTTCTGACAATTTTATCCAAACAGAGTACAAGAAACCCAATTGAATTCGACATACGTCAATTTCGGGACTTTCGGCACGCAAGGCGTACCATACACTTCTTTTACGAAAACAAGAAAAAAATAAACCGTGTGTGCTATTAATTTGCTCTCTGGGTTACATATTCTGCTCTACCTAATGAAACATCAGGATGGGACCATGTCCGGTGTCCAAACCCGCTCGGAGCCATCCATATGACATGTTATCGTATTAAACATAAACGAATGAGTCAATTAAGTTTAACAGCATATTGTTAATTAGAATAAAGGAAACTTTTGCCGACTATCACACCATAATAAATCTCCTACACAAACATAGCCCAAGTCGTCCCTCTTTCATTGTGTAGTCCATGCTTGTCACATCAAAATAAGATAGCATGTATCACCCGCCATTCAAATAGTGCTCATTACGACATAAGTAAAGGCCTATGATCGATAGGTTTGATAGATCTGTAGATCAGGTCCTACGTCTAGCCCGTTAGCCTTCTCCCAAACGGCCACTTTAATGAATAGCCTAGGTCTAACTTCACAAAGGTCAACATACCACGGGCGGAAAAGTTAAACCACCGTCAACTGACCCTTTTTAGAAAAATATGTGCAATTCCAGACATGTTTCGAGTAAGCAAAGGAATATCAGCGGTGGTTGAGCAAACTACAAGCAGTTGTGCACATTAGGTTTGTCTTTTGCTGCTCTGAAATGTCATGTGAAGGTACAACACTTTTATTCTAACGTTTAACTTTACCATGACTGAATGACCGTCATTTATTAGAAGACTGTATTTATTTTGGAGAAGGCGAGGTAATTTTATAGTTTAAAACTGAATAGCATTACGATCATGACGTATAATAGTTGCACTTGTATGTCACATAAAATGTCTAGTAATTAGGGCCTAAAATGAATTGTATCACGCATAAAGATAAAGACTATCCATAAAAAATGTTTAATCAGAGCTTATTGTTTCTGGTATAAAGATAAAAATATTACGCCCTTTGGAAGAACGTCGTGGTTGTCTACTTCCTCAATTGAAACATAGTGGATACAAAGGTCTGATCGTTAAAGCAGTCTTTGACAATGTCAAGCGGTCCTTTTTATTTAACTTCATTATGCTATATGACCGGTTATGCCTTTCTTTAAGATAACAAGATCGTTGCATTCATCAATGTCCAAACCTACCATATTTCTCAACAGGCAAATTACATTTGAAGTATTTCTACAGGTTGATTGATTGCTTCATTTGATTCTGAGATTAACAAACAACATATAGCATTAACCAGAATACTACGTATTCCCACTCGTTCGTAGAGCTCTGTGGATCCCATCAAAAAGTGTCACATTGTTGCGAAATGTGTAGTAACTTGGAGGTAGAATATGGCTTAAACAATATGTTTGGTAATAATAAATAAAAATTATTACATGAAAAATGTCCATTAAAGACAAGAAGCAGATGAAATAAGAGTTTTGGGAAAGATTTATTGATGTCTACATCAATAAATGTGGATGTGTAACAGAAATGATGTTTAAGTCAATTACAAGAGAGAAAGAATCAACAGTACAATCTTTTACAAGAAAGAGGTTTTTGCTAACAATAGTTGATACGATAAACCACAGAGCAAACTTTGGACATGAAATACATAACCTTCAGTGGAGAGTTGTCAGTTTTCAGTAACTTAACTTTGGTACATGTTGTCTGAATAATTAAGTAGTATATCTTTCTATCTTATTTGGTGAGCACTTTTACAGCTGATTCACAATAGCACGTTGCTTTAAAGACTTTTTTAAAAGTCAAGTTTACCATGTTAATTGTCATACTAGCAAATACGTTAAGAACATGGCGAAGCAATTCAAACATGGTGAAATAACCTTTTTTAAATAGTATAGGGCCTAAACTTTCCAAGAATGCAAGAATATTGATCATGTTCTGGTAAGGAACATGATTTGTCTTGAGTAATTTGAGTACATTTTCATTAAATATAAAAATTAGAGTAACATGGAAACGTTACTACAAATAAACTTTGAAAAATGCAATCAGTACAATAAGTGCAGACAAACTAATTTTTGTCTTCTAGGCCTAATTCAAACTCTGGTACAAAGACGGTCGAAATTGTTTTTCTTCGTATAGCAAAAGCTATGGCTTAAAATCTACTATCATAACTTTTCTTTTCAGGTTTTTGTCCAAAATTTGCTTTTTTGAAAAAAGTCACTCTTTTTTCTAACTCAAACTATGGTAGGCTTACATAGGCCTAGGCCTACATGGTTTTTCTTTGCATAGCCTAGTGAAACGTAGCCTATGGCCTAAAATCTGCTAGGCTAGACCATTATAACTTTTCTTAGGCCTAGCCTAGCCCACTGATCTATATTACTGGATTGGGTAACCCATTCTATCAGCCTCTACGTTTTTGAAGCTCATGGTTGTCCGTCGGCGCCATATTGCTGGGATGCATATAGCACTACCAAAAAAGAAACCTTGTACTGTAAGCAATTGTTGATTGACCAACGCAGTGTTGTGCCCGGGGTTGTGAAAAAAAAGAGGGAAAAAATGAGACTTAAGTGAAAGAGAGAGGAGAGCTATGTTGAGACAGCATAAAACAGAAAAAATATTCACAGAACCTTCCATTTGTGAGTGGATTTTAGCCGAAGATTCCTATAGGCCATTCAATCAGTGTAACATAGTACTAGTACAAGCATATGCCCATTATAATGATTAACTAGGAGATTAGACGTCAAAATTATTAGGATAAAAAACCAATTGAATCATCCCACAATCAGAGAAGATGCCACTGAGAGTATTCAAACAAAATTTACTCAAAATATTGCAACCAGACTCAATACTTTTGGTTGTAGGCATAACAATGGCCGTAGGTCCCCTGAGGGCCGGGTGGACAGGAGCAACCGCCAACCTCCCCGAGACTTCCAAACCATACATACACTATATGCTAAATGATGGCAGTGTGTGAACTCCCACCCCCCATATCCCCCACCCCGAGTTTTTGCCCAGACTGCAGCCAGCCCTGATAATCCCTACCTCTCTATTGATGATTGATGCACCTATATTTTCCACCTTTCTAAGTACAATTGGCTGTCATCTCTGATATCGTTGGATTTGTTGCCTAAAATGGCAGAGAAGCATGCAGCTCCTGTGTATGCAATATTGCAATGCACTAGGCTCTTAAAATCATCTTGCTACATCAAAATAATTCCCTGCTTCCAAAGAGAGACTCTTCAAACCAACTCAGCCTAGTGTAATGAGAGTATGAGAAGAAGCATCTACTGGAGGACACCTCCCACACTCATGGGCATATGGGGTGGGGGTGCAGGAGGGCACTGGCCCTTCCAATTCAGGCCAAAGGAGTTGGTCTATTCTGGCAAAACATGATTAACAGTGACATTATTCATGCAAAAAATGTTCTTGCCCTCTAACAGAATATTACCCCTGTACACTTATGCCCACACTCTTCAGGTTAACCCAAAACTGCAATTTTATGCACTATAAGTAAAAACTAATTTGAGCCCATAATGTTAACTTTTGAGCTGGTTGTATACACCTTAATTTGTTTTGGATTGATTTGTAAAGCTCTCCTTGCAATTACGATGAAATAATGGTTACAGTTATGTTGTCATCACTATAATACAGAAAATAGTTTAATCAGATGGCATACCCAGTGAGGGGGTGGGGTATGTTACATATGACTTCCATAGTTGTAGTGATATGTCACAAAGATGGAGGGTGCAAGTCTTGACACAAGACTGATTGTTACAGAATATTTGTGGATTACTGGGCAACATAATAAGAAAATCATTCTTGTACTTGTGAGATAAAAACTGTGACAGGACTCCCCAAATGGCCAAAGTGCATTCACAACTTACTGGTGATTAATTAATAACAACCCCAAAGTAAAGTACTAAAGTTCATGAGAAAGAATGCTGAATGCAACTTCAAGAAAAAAAAAACAAGTCTCGTTCAGCTGTCCGTTGGCTATGATGATGTTAGTGGAGTTAAATAAACAGACCTTTTACGGCCCAGTTTCCAATCATTTGGTTAAAGTTCAGCATGCCAAGTCCTTTGATGATGCCTACGATGATGTTACAAATTCACTAGTCATGTGAAAGATGTCGTCCAAGAAGATTGAACTGAAACAACTGTCACTACATAAATGGCAGGAAACCTTTAAGTGATGTATGTTGACTAGGGCTAACAATGTCTCTGCTACACAGAGAGCAGATTCAAACAACGCTCTCTGTATAACAGTATAGCCTAAAGGCAAACACTGGTAGCCTAGTCTGTCTCCTTATCCATCCAATTCCCTATCTTGAAGTGGGTCAGCTAGTTGAAGCAGCCTCCTGATGTTACCAAGGCTTGACTCTTTTACATGATACTGACTTGGTATTAGGAGCTTTTTCTCCTTGACACAAGTTTATTTAAGATTTCAACACTGAGGTGTCCCTTCTGCCATAGTAACTTCAGTCCTGGCCAACTTCAGTCTATCCCCAGTGTTTCAAGAGCTTGCAAGTACCCACATATGGTGGACCCGCTGTCGATAAATTTCATGTTGCCAAATGTTCAGTGCAAGATCCAGGTGTATCATGGGGAAAGAAACCATGCAGAAATTGTCAGGACCAAAGATCTGAAAAAACTTTGCAAACTTGTCCCTTTAATTTGGAGTGGTCCCAGGTAGATGAACTGTAAAAATAGTTCTCAAGTTTTAACTACCGAAAAATAAACGCCATTGTTACTGTAGGCCTACTAATTTGTTGATGACTGAGAGTAGTTGTTTTTCAGTTTTTTCAGTGTATATGGTTTAGCCTACCTTCTGGGCAAAACAGTGAAGAGTGAGGTTCATTTTTCAGTGAATGGCACTTGTAGATCTCTTTAAGCCTTCCTTTCAAGTGCACAATAGTCATCATTTTTAAGCTTGCCTAATGCCTATACAGGTTGATACTGTACATGACTGTCCCTCAAAACATGTAACATTGGGCTTTACAGTAACTGCTCCACTAGTACAGTAAAATCTAATTAAGCCATAGAGTAGGATAATAGGAACTAGAGGGCGGACTACCCAAAACAGCTGTGATCGTATGGACACTCTCTACCCATATTCTATCTGGGCATCAGACCGATCGCTTACATAGAGATTCATACAAATCACATGCACATGAACGTCCAAAAATTTGATTTCTAAAATCATCTACTTCTATCAGAAAAAGAGGAGGATGTAGTATCTCTCATAAATTGTAAGTTTCTTTTGATGGTTTCGTATTTTATTCTTGTTTAAGTTGAAAAAGACGCATTTTTCTTCACCTAGTGCGAACACGTTCCTGTAAGTGTAAGACAGTATGCAATAGGCCTATATACGTAGTACGCAGTATATATTACGCCTAACGTTACTGGATAGTTTCTGAATCTAAATAATCCACACTCCTTCTGTAAACTTTGTGCATGGAGCTTTTTCACGATGCAATGAGATGTTATATAAACAAGAGGTCTTTTTAAACTGGTGGGGCAAGGAATTTAGGTCAGATAGGGCAAAAATGGCCTACATGGTGTTAGTATTATTTAGCAGGCTGTAAAACAGTAGGCCTAGGGCCTTAGTTAAAAAGAGCTGGCATGCAATTTTGGTCTGCTAGGGTGAGGGTTGGAGTAATTTAACCATACTTTGCCACTTTCTTTAAAACTTTAGGGGTAGCGAGTCTAGAGTCCCCAAGTATGTTTGAGACAAATTTTTGGAGCCAAATTTGTAACTAAGGCCCGATGCCTCAAAAGTACATGTGTAACGTTAGGCTATATATGCCTAATCAAGCTTGATTCTGTTGCACTGGAAAGGTACATTATTTTGGGAAATGGTGAAATAATTTAGTGTTTAATTCCTTGATGCAGTTTAACTTACTTTTACCAACAAATAAAAGAAGAAGAAAAAAAAACATTGAATACCTGATGCCAGTCTTGAGTTGTAGGCTACTATACATGTGTACTATGCTACGGGTTGCATTTGGTTTTAATACATAATCTTCACCCCAAACAGAAACTGATGGTTTCATTTTTTTCTTGCACTTGCAGGGAGAAAACCAAGGGATGTCAGATTCATAGTGCTGCTGGCCATGGATTGTTTCCTGTACTTTACGCTGGATGTGGTCATGTCTAAAGGCATCTGCCACACAAGCAGATAATGAAGTGAACAAAGACATTTAAAGCTTGATTCTCTCACCCCAAACTATAATTTTTGTAGTTAGTCCACATCCACAGAAATTGCCAATTGGCTCTACTCTTTGACTGAAAGCAAGTTCAAAAAGTGCAGAGTACAGAACTGATACACACTGTACTGAGAATGTTTGATTACACACTGGGATCAAGTATGATCACCCTGAAGTAACAGACTGAGATTGTGTCTGGATGAGGATGAATTTTAGGCAGAGGAGGGATCAAGGGGCTTATTGAAGAAAGTTAAGAGAATTGGAACTGCTTGGGTGTCATCTTTTAAGTCCAGGTTCACTTGACCTACAAAGTGTCAACTGACTTTTAATTATCATCATGTATACACCTTGAATATTTTGAAAGGAAATTTTAATTCTGGATCACCATACCTTGCAATTACTGGAGTTTAGACAGTTGCAATGAGGGAGAGATTCAACAAGCCAAAGCAAAATTATGGAAAGCAATAATGTCAGCTGCTGGTGAAAGACTGCATTCTTTATTATACCTGACAACAGTTTTAAAGACTTCCAAGTGCCCAGAGAAATTAGAGAAGTTCTATAACATGTGACTGTGATTGGACTAAAATGGTTGGTAGAATTGAACCTATTTAACATTGTCTGAAGAAGAAGTGGATCAGACAAATGTATACATGTAGGCCTATTCATGTTTTGCTTTTTACCCTTCATGCATGCCAGTAAACTAGTGCTTCAAGTTTCTGCTAGTGTTGTAACAAATCAGGACTCATGTCACGTACTTCTCTCAAAATGATAGTGACTCGATAGAATTTAGGAGTTATTTCCGCATTGGAATAGTTCAGTGACTCGAGTAGAGCCACTTAAAAGTTTGAAAACTGGTGACTTGAGTCACTAGATTTAGTGACTCGATTACAACACTGGTTTCTTCAAGCTCACTGTTGCCATTATGACAAGCTGAGAAGTATTTTATACAAGAGACACATATAGTAGGCTTTAGTTTGGCTTTAGTTAGGCTGTGCAGTAGTTTGCATATCATGGTACCGGCCACATTGCAGCCTACACCTTGGAAGGTACCGTGGGAAATTGTGGAGTGACATTTCTGGCTATTGCCAGTCTTCCCTTTCCCAAATTTTGCACTCCGTTTCAAATGGTTAGAAAGAAATTGCACCTGTAGCCCTACTACATCATTATTCCTTATAGCTGTAAATTAAAAACATCTGTATGTGAAAAAGGAAGAAAAAGTGTACAAAAATAAAACAATGTAGTGAAGATAGAATGTCTGTTCAAATCTTCTCTTTTCAGTCTGGCATCTGTAGTTACAGTATTTTATTAGGTGCCCCTAATACACAAGGCTCAATGAGTCACTTTCATGCGAAATTTTAGTCAGCCGTAGAAGGGAGTAACGTTAAGTAACTTTTCTACCCCCTGTATATCAAGCTGACTGATTCAATTGGCAAAAATATTCTGGTCATCTTTTCAGTCAACCACTTACAACATATGACTAACAGCTGACCAGCTACTAAAATAAAATAAAATGAAAACAGTCACGTCATGCTACTTGTGCTGCCCAGTCTATACTACTTTACTAGGCATAGTTTTTAATTGGAGAATGAAAAAGAAAAAAAAAATGATAAAAACCCCTCCCCACCCAGTGACCCAGGTATTCAGTTTAGTAGAAGAATATGCCTTCCTTTTTAAATGTCCATTTTTCAATCTCCACAGAAAATATGTAAGATCAAACATGAGAAAAATGTTGGAATGTTAGGATAGGCCTACATTTGCGACTTCATGTGGGGGCGAGTTGTCTCCTCTGTTCGGAGTTTCATTAGGTGCCGAGCTGTCTGAGTAGCCAGCTTCATTTAGAAGCCGAATTGTCTGTATATGAAGGGCTATATGCTTTTAGTAGGTACCGAGTTTTCCTACTTTACAAAAGCACTGGGAACTGTGAGGCCGTTTTGTCTTACAATGGCGAGTTGTCCTTGCCTGCATGAGTGCGTTCCTCGAACGTTACTCTTTTTATCACTGAAAAGCAAATTCAGCCCCTTGCCGACCATTTCTGTTGACGTGAAAAGTTAGAAAATATCTTTACGCGTGAAAGCGAACAGCTTATGCCACTTTTTAGGATGAAATACACATTTTAAAAGGACAAATAAGTCTCAGGAATTGGCCGAATCGGTTTCTGCCATACAGTTCGTACGCACATGATCGCTCCCCGCGTGACTTTTGCCCAAGTCATGCCCAGAGTGAACGTGGATGCCGTGTCTCCATGCAATCACAGACGATTTACGTACGCGCCATTGGGAGTCCGTACTCTAGTTCCTATATCCTGCTCTATGAATTAAGCCTAACATACAGCAGTAGGCCTAGGCCTAGGCTACAGTAGGCCAATGTATAAAATTGTGTGACAGTGTAACGCCTTCCCTTTACCGAACAATATCAAACTGACAACTAAGCTAACTAAAGCCTCAAAATTGACGTTTTGAAAATTAAAATAAGGCTCTTGAATCGTTGTCAATTCATTGTCTTGAATGAACGTACTCGCCAGTGCTGCAAAATTAATCCAACGAATCTTTCGCTCCCTACACTCTTTGCACACTACGCGGCACATAACATAACCAAGCAGGTAAGTTTTGGGTCCTAGTAATAACTAGTATGGCCGACAGTGCACTTCCGGTCGCTTCACTTTTGAAACAATACTCACCCAATCCAGTAATATAGATCAGTGGCCTAGCCTAGGCCCTAGGCTAGTATCAGGTTTTTACTTAGGCCTAGGCCTAGGCCTTGCCTAGCCTAGGCTATCAAAAATTTGCTTTTTGAAAAAAATCAGTTTCAGGAATCACAACAATCAACAACCGATCACACTGCTGTTTTGAATAGGCTAGTCATATAGTCAGGCAAGGGCTGTGTATAGCTAAGTTAACTTGGTAGCGAACGTTCACAAACCTTACTCAGTTACTGAGTAGTAGGCCTGGCCTTGTTAGGCCCAAGGCTTGTAACGTTTAC
Source organism: Holothuria scabra (assembly GCA_037179385.1). Lineage (NCBI taxonomy): Eukaryota > Metazoa > Echinodermata > Holothuroidea > Aspidochirotida > Holothuriidae > Holothuria > Holothuria scabra. The sequence continues at coordinate 2,169,603 of CM074188.1, forward strand.
CACTGTTACTGTTAGTTAGGCCTAGCAGCTAGGCCATAGGCCCTGAATATTTTTCCTTGTCTCCTGTTCCAGCAGCTAATCATAGGCTATTCAGAGAGGTCGATTATATGCCTTTCGTGTATTGTCCATGTGTAAAAACAGAAAAATATTTCTACCATATCTCCGACTTCAAGATCTTGTGGCAATATTGCAACGAGCAATTAGGCTACGGTGTAGCGAACTGCTTAGCTAGCACTGCATCTAGCTATGCTGCAAGCTACAGTAGCCCAGTATGCTACTATACTGGCTTTATGTGCATTCCTAATCTTTTCGCGTGACGTCTAGGCCGTAGTCTTGATATAGAGAAAGCCATAACAAATTGCCAGTCATTTAATTTACGGTGGTCAATTGCTTTTGACAAGCAATCGTTAATTAAGGAATAAATTACATAAGGCTGCCTTTTATTCACCAATAAAAGGCAGCCTTATGTAATTTATTCCTATTCTACAACCCCAAAACTGATAAATAGTACGAAAAATGAAAGAAATTCTGATAAATTGAGTCTAAAAAAGCGATTTGCAGCAAGTACAATAACAGGCAGTGATGACAACCAATGAGCAATTACTATTTCTGACGGTTTCTATTACCACCATTCTTGTAATTTTTGCCTTTTGATGTTTCCTGGCGAACAACAAAATGGTGACCTTGACCGCCTTTATAGTATATAGACTGTGTACAGTATGTGTCACGTACGTATATGGCTACTATTATGTATAAGCTAATTTCTTTACACTAAATTTGACAACGGCAAAATAAACATTTTATAGATACTTCAAAGTTGATTAATAGTAGAACACTTACTTCCTAGATAGTTTTATCCTGAACTTGAAAAAGAATTTGTTTACTGAACTTGAAATTGCGCAATTGTCAAAGGTCAAAGTTAAAGGTTGACCAAAGTGCAGAATACACTTACTGAAAGCATACTTAATTCAACGATTATAAACAATGTAACCTGTGAAAACTGGTGAAGTGAAATAAGGTGAAACGTTTGATAAATCGACTAACTCTTGAGAAGAAAAGATATGAATGTTCACGAAGACTTATTAACAGTCACATTTACTGGTGCACGAAAGTTGCAGCCCTGAAATATTGAGGATAAAGCTATGCTTTGCTCTTTGAACGACATTGACAGGTTGGTGTTACTCTTAGTGCTAGGCCTAACGTTAAGCTCCGCATCAGTTCGAGGTAGGCCTACTCTAACGACGTTACGTTGATCCGTAGTGTTTTCGCAACTGTGTAACACTAGGCTGTTGCCGGTTTGAGTGTACTCGCTAGAACTTACACACTGGGCGCTTAAATTATCTGATAATTGCCTCTTTTGCCCACTGCTCAAGCGGTTTACGTAGGAGCGAACACTACTTTCGCTTTTGTGTCCAGTCACTGCCATGATTTCATGGGTCTTGTGGCCCGCTTTGTCAAGGACTGTGCAGGTTGTTGCCCTGATACAATGATTGGTATAGATACATGACAGTTTTGCAAGTTGAGAGATCTCCTTCATCATCCCCTGCAACTTTTTCTCACCAATGACAGCATTCATGAACCAAGGAGCACTTTCATCATTTGGTTTTGTGTTGAGTGGACGCTGAAAGAAAGTGTTTGTATTAGGATTTAGCTTCTCCATGTACAACTTGAAGGCAAAAACAGGGCAATTTGCTTCATCGTCAGGAATGTTGTACATCCGTGACTGTTTGTGCTGGCCATCAGAAGTAGTGCCGGGGTGATTTTTTTCTTTTTCATTCATCGACATTTCAACAAACTCTCTGCCAGCATCATCTCTTCCTACAGTGAATGAATCCTTGGTAAGGCGACGCTGACCTTCACTTCCTCTACGTCCAAAATAAAATGTCACATTGAACCAGACTTTCCTCAGGAGGCTCAGTGGACTTTAATTGTTGAAGACATCTGATGAATACAGCTTCTTGAGGTCTTCGTCACTAATGGCAGTGTGGTGTTTGGTCTTATCCAAAACCATCTTTCTTCATTTGTTTTATCAGACCAACAAACATGTTATTAGATCTGCGGAATTTAGGATCTGTTATAATGTTAATGTTTCTGTTAAATGGTGCACCACCCAAATGCCTGTTGATTGCTGATCTTATGCCAGCCATTGCTGACTTGCCATACTGGTTGCCTTTCTTTGTACGGACTTCTCCATAGAATTGCCTCAAGAGCTCATCTAACTGGTTTTCTGGAAGGTCTTCAAACATTACATCATGTTGTCTCTCTTTCAACCATTCTGTGAAGAAAAAAATGTAGGCTTAGGCCTAGGCTAGCTATAGTACTAGTTCATTATGCAATGTTATTTGTGGAACATTTCTCCAAACTTAATAATAGCCAAAGTTAGTCAGTTTAATTTTTCATTGCCCAGAGAATAGTAGGCAAGTAACTTATAAACTGCCACAACCCAAAATTTGGCAAAATAACGGACTCGGCTGCATCTCGTCTGTTATTTTGCCAAATTTTGGGTCTCGACAACTCCAAATCTGGCAAATAACGGACTCGGCTTCGCCTCGTCCGTTATTTGCCAAATTCGGAGTCTCGATGGTTTATTCACCAATGATAGTCTGCCAACTGCAATTTGCATCCTAATGTAATTTATTCCTTAAATTGAGGATCTTGCCAACTTAAAAAATTTGTCAATTAATTTCAGCAGCCCACTACAATTTATTTGTTGAGAAACACACTGGTTCACTGCATTGTCCATAACTTTGCTAAAAGTCACTAGTATTTAAAGACAGTGCTAGAGCAATTTATTTCTGACACGTAATTTGATGGCTTATTTTGTTGTTGTATGTTGTAAGGTCATCTATAGTACTTAGGCCTGGGCTAGGCTTAGTTGAATCAAGTATTGGCTATGCTACTGTAGCTGGCTGACTGACCTTTGAAAATCTGTACTCCCCACTTTGTGGCTCGTTTAGTTGAAGCTTCTAGTCTACCATCTTCAATACACTTCACGTCACTTTCAGACAGTTGTGGAAATCTACACGTACTGCTATTTTCTTTGTCCACATCACATGGCTCAAATTTGAGATCAAAGCAGGGAACATCCATTGTTACTGAAGGAGCTGTGGACCTTTGCAGTATACAGTTGTACTGTACTGTACACTGTGGTATGGTCCTGTGGTTCCAAACCACCACAATTCTGTTGCATAGCAACAGCAGACAGTCTTGATACCCTCCAAATAAGTAGTGTTACTATTGACTTATGCATGTTAATGAGGCTAACTGCCCGTTATTGCAAAAATAACGGATTGTTTTTAATGGTCACATGATACTGAATTAGCCAATAGGAGCTAAGAAAGTGAATAACGGATAGCTAGGGGTTGTAGAATCAACGTTAGCAATATACAAAAAGTGATGTTTATTATATGAATATTAAATATTACACCCATATATTTACATAAAGTATACTAAAAGACTGGTGTAGTCTACAACAAACTAACCAAACGACACGAAATTTCGTCTCCACTTGAGCTGGGACCCACAACTAAGCTCGAGAGTACATTACTCTCTCGCAAAAAAGAGACAAAGCGCGAAGAAGGGCATGCAGGGATAGTCTAGCTCCACAGCCTTACTCCCGTTACTGTAACTTTGGAAGGAACGGAATAAACAGCTACCTATCTGAACTCAATAAGCGAGATCGTTATTCGTGTATATAAGCACATACTCAAAGTAGTTGCTTTAGACAATACACGTAAGAACTTCTTCCAACATTGGAGTTTATTTGAAAAAAAGGAGATTCTCTTCAATTCATCCACTAATACAAGAGGTGATTGTGCGTCATGTAATATGAATTGCTTTTTATGGTACAGAAATTTGCAGTGTAATATGTCGAGAAGTAGGGTTGCTAAGTTGAGGTGGGGCGATTTCCACCATTTGAGAATCGCCATCCTGAGAAGGGCCCCAAGATCACTAAGTAAGATTTTCCCATCCCCTTTGCAAAAATTTTATATTTAGCCGGAAGATATGTGAAATTTGGCAGATTAACTTCCTACTTGAAAATGATTTACCTTTATATACCTAAAATTATGTTTTTTTCTGGGTTGGTAATGACTCAGATTTGAATCTCAAAAACATTACGTTAAGAGATTGAGGAGGTTGAAAACAGACTTTGGAAGATGCCCTGATGGAAAAGGGCAATACATTTGGTCGTTAAGCTTTCAAAATGTAGTGTCAATTTATAACTTATCTTTCATTATTTACACCTTTTTATCTGAGATGAGGCCTAGTTGTCAGCGCCATTCTCAATCCAAAATCAGCGATCGTATTGGCCGACCGGTTCAGTTAGTATTGTCAAAATTTACAAGTTATAAAAAAATCCTATAAAACTCATCAGTTTTGAAGACCTAAATCAGTCTAATAATTACCACGTTATATTTCATATAGGCTGGGACACCTCGTTGATTAGTCTTGGTCAAGACGTTAGTAAATTTTCCACTTCTCAGATTTTACAAAATGAGGGCACTTGCCATCTAGACTGTACCTTCGTTCATTATGGGTTACTAACAATTAGAATCAGAAATTCGAATGAGGGGCGGCTGTAGGTATGACATTTTACAATAAGCTACTGGAAGATATAACACCATCGTCTTAACACAAGACTACTCGTTGATCGCAAAGCACTCAAATTAAAATTTAAAGTGTGTTGAACGTATTGATCTGTGAGATCATATAGTTTCAAGCCGTAAGCCCACAGAGATCAGTGACGGATCCAGGATTAGCCAGAAGGGAGGGTGGGGCAGGTCAGTTGGAGCGGAATGGAAAAATATGGAGGGGGGGGGGGGGCTGAGCGCCACAAGGACTATGTAGTTGAAGCACCACCATTAGTTGGAGCGCACAGGAAAATATTGTGCTTTAACACCCTCTAGACAGTTGGAAACGGCACTTACCGAATGAGAAAAATATGAAAAATGGTGCAACTATTTTTGCTTTTTACGTGCAATGACTAATTAAAAATGCCACATTTTGAGACTAGCACTAATAATCGCCACTTCACTTAGAAACAAAAATACCTCTCGAGTTAAAGATCTATTTTTATATATGCAGGTATTGAAAGTTCTTTTCAGAATATGGGCAAACACAGGTATACAGTGGGCGCACGGAGGGGAGCTTTTCAGTTTGTGGAAGGAGACAGAAGATTCTCTGTCCGAAAAAGGCAATCCTTCCCGAAAACCTAAGCGGAGCGCCACCACTGGTTGGCGCGGAGCGTTGAAAATTTGAGAAGTTGTTTCCCCTCATGCAGACACCTGGAAGTGACTTTCCCCGGGCTTGAAAGCAGAAAATAAGCGGTCATTATTTTGTAATCCCGGAGGAAGGATGACCCAAGTAAAGCGCTACCATCAATTTAAGCAGATGCGAAGAAAATTTTGGATACTCTCAACCCGCACCCAGCTCGAAATGGCGTTGCCCGAAAGACTAAGCGGAGCGCCACCATCAGTTGGCGCGGCGCGAACTTTGCTGGAAAATATTGAAAATCGCAACCCTCACATAACCAGAAATGACATTTATTAGGGTTGTTAACAGAATTTAAGCAGTCACTGTGTTGTAATCCTGCCCGGAAGACCGTCGCGCGCAACATCGGTTTGCCCGTAGCATACAGAAAAATCTGAAAAATCGCAGCTCCTCGGACAGCCGGGAATGGCATTAGTAGTACAGTACGTGGTTTTCGCACCTTTTTGTGGTGGGCGCAAAATGGTGGTCCCAATAGAGGGCGCCCGCCACAAAAAGGTGCGAAAACCACCAATATTAAAACTGTGAAATTTAATATTTCTCCAAAAAAAAAAAACAGTTTTAAATTTCTTTCCGTCATTCTCATATTTGAATGTTTTGTTGAAGCAACATAAATTTGTTAAAATGAATTTAAGATTTTCCTTCGAAAAGTTCACTTTTAAATTTCCAGAAAGGTCAAAATTTTCCCAGATGCGATTCAAATGTTTAAGAAAAATTCTCTCCTGCTCCCATTGAAGGAAAATTGGTGTAAATTTGAACAGATATGTTAAAAGCCTGTTTCTCAGTTCTTAACTGTTGTGACTAATTTTCTTTCAAAATAGGGTTCTGACTTTGAAAAAAAATTGAATTATGATGTTTTGAGGGAATTAAATGAAAAAAAAATTGAACCATTTTGTTCTTTTCACCATACTCTCTTAAAAATGAGTTGACATTAATTTATGGAACCACCACAATTACAGTTCAAAGTTCACAGGTACGGATCCAAGGGGAAAGGGGGAGGGGATTTTACGGCCTCAGCCCTCCCTTTTTGCCACATAAATAATAAAACACACGAGAAATTAGCAGCACAACTCTCTCACACCCTTATTTTTCTTTAGTCAACACAGCCCCTCTTTTTGGGAATGTCTGGATCCGCGCCGGATTTATGTTATTAATATGTAATGCTGTGATCTAATAACTTGATGTCTACTTATCTGGCAATAAGTTATATATCTTTGAAGCTCTTGTCATTCCTCGACACCTTCTATTCGTGTCTTTTTGTGAATTAAAGTTTCAACACGCAGTTTTGTCAAAGTTGATGACTCTGCAGATGAAAACGTTTTGTTTATTATCTATTCTCAACATGATAACAACCGCTCTCAATTACAAGAACATGAATTAGTCCAAACACGTTTCCATGCTGGAATAAGGAAATAGCATGGATGATTGCAAACACTTACAAAATGTTTTGTGTATTATTTGTATTACATCTCAGGTTGCATTCAATAGATTTTGAGTGATATGACAAAACAGACATTCGCAAGGACATCTGACTGAGTACCAAAAGAGTGATGCAAGTTATATCTTTTGATTCACTTAATTATATTAAAATGAAGGTAATATTAAATTAATTAATTTTTCAAACTGTATTAAACACAGTTTGAAAAATTCAGGAGAACACATTTTTAGAAGGATACAAGTATTATATGTAAGACCCTATAAAGCCTGTAGGCATGTGGTGCATACATGTTCCCTTTCACCCACATGAACACAAGAGATATGGCGTTGCAAATGCCATTCTTGTAAAAGTATTTTTTGACACAAAGAACATTGGAAGCTAGCCATGATGAATGTAAATGAACTACTGTAAGCTCGTTATTAAGACACGGCGATGATAAGATGTGATCGCTTTGGTTTCTAGAGACTAAATGACTACTTTCAGAGTGGTGCTAAATGACTACTTTCAGAGTGGTGGGTCATACAAAACTACCAACAGCGCTTGAAGCCATTCATGTCTGGACACGTCTTCGTCACTCTTTTGTTCTTTTGTGTGTAGAGTAATCTTCTCTTAGCTTGATCGAACACTGGCCATTCAAAGTACCAGCATAAATTTACAAACAAGTCGGTAAGCTAATACTTTGGATGCATGGATATGATATTCGTATAGGCCTAAGTGATATGCAACTACCAAATGAAGGTTAAAGTAACCATTGCACACTGAAAATTGTTTGAAACGTATTATTTACTAATGATCATGATAAATGGCTAGAAAAGTTTCGCTATTTTAAGTCACTGCAGAGAACTTGATTGAAAGGGTGTGTTTTCCTTTTGTATTTTTTTCTGCCATTTGATTGCCGCTTCTTATTGGTCATAGAATGAAACACTTTAAAGTTGTGTACCTATAGTCTGGCATTTGAGGAAATTGTTTTTCAGAAGTAAGCTCTCATCATAATCAGCGTTTTGGTGTTCACGTGATACTCAAACTTGAAAATTAAGCAACGGTATAACCAATCGTGGTTTTCATGTTCATTTCAACACGAGAAAGACAGAGCTTCGTCACGGTGTAAAGAAGTACGTATAGGTTGGCAAGTTTCATTGTGCCTCTGTTGGCTCCTTACACATTTAAACCTACAATCTTCGACAAAAATAAAAGTGGGGCAAAGCAAACAAGCCAAACAATAAACGAATTACCATTCCCCACTCAATGTTGCGATAGCTCAAGGAGTCCTGAAACTTCAACATTGGCACGGGAAGCGGGGTTTGTCCCATACATTTTTGTCAAGGATTGTAGCTTTGTTTGGAATTTTTAACAAGTGACTAATAACGTGTGCTTAGTCTACTACTGGAATGTGTTGTAGTAGTAACCACACAATGAGTGATAAGTCGGTAACTATTGAATGTTATCACTTCAACTGAAATTAAATGATACCACCCAATACTGCAAGTCGACCAGACCAGCGTGTAGAACCGATTACAGTATACATCATAGAACCGATTACAGTATCATCACTATCTTGAAAAGACTGAATAGGCAAAACGTCTTGGAATTGACCACTGAACTGAAGGCTAGGCTTGTTTGAAGATAATGTATTTATTGATTGATCTTGGAACTGCCTTAATAGGATTGAAATAAAGGCTCAACCCTCCTACTAACTACGTGCATACAAAAATCTTTCATAGTGCTACTGTGTGAAAATATGCTAGCCACAAAAACAGTGAATATTCTAAATGTGATCTTTTTCTGGACAAATAAATCACTGAGGAACACACTCAACAGTAGGAGTAGCTGTTCGAAGATGCCAGCCAGTGCATTGTAACTTTCGGTTACTTTATCTTATTTGTTTATTTTAAATAGTTTTTAAATAGAACACTTCAAAACCGCATGTGCATTTTCCTCCAAAAAATGCAACGTGACCCGAACATCCCAAATTGGAAGTAACTTTACTTAACTTCGTTCAAAAAAAAAAAAAAAAACACTTATTGTTTCTGATTATTTTCACCTTTTTATTGCATCGTGTTTTTTTAGACATAAATGTTACATTTACACTGAGAAAGAAACGAGTTTCTTTTAAGTTCAATGCGGGTCGTTTTGGCCAGCTTAAGTTGTGACGTTTTGATGACGTTTAGAGCACTTTTCAGAAAGATCGATCGTTGGCTGAGACAGTTAAGCCGCCGGCTCGAGCTAAATCGAACGCACCTAGTGTTTACATTTTGGAAGTTTACTTTTGTTACATATATGATTGGTTATTTTCATTTTGGGAGTCTTACTTTAGTGTTCGAAGTAGTAAGCAAATAAACCTGTCTTATGAGTTCAACTCTTTCGTGAGGGAGTAAGTCGACAAAAACTTAATAAAGTTTACTTTTTCTAAAATTTATTCATTCAAAACGTCAAATTAACTTCCATTTATTTCAAAGTCAGAACCCTATGAAATGAAAATCAGTCAGAACAGTCAGGAACTGAGTACACTCTTGAAGTCAAAGATTTTCAAAAATCACTGGACACTGGTCTTTTACTTCCCTCTAGGCTATGTGCCAATGTTAGTCCTATCTTTAAAAAAGGTGACCGTTCCCTAGCCTCAAACTATAGGCCGGTCTCTCTTACCTCGATTTGTTGCAAGGTCCTGGAACACATTATACATTCTCATATAATGCATTACTTTGATAACCACTCAGTTATCACGAACAGGCAGCATGGCTTCAGATAATGCCATTCTTGTGAATCTCAATTGGTCTTAACAACCAATGACCTAGTGCAGTCTTTAGATCGTAGATCCCATACTGGCATGATTATCATGGATTTTTCTAAGGCTTTTGATACGGTTCCTCATGACCCTCTGCTTTGTAAATTACAGAACTATGGTATTAGAGGCAACACCCTTAACTGGATTACTAATTTTCTTAAGTCCCGGAAGCAGAGAGTCGTAGTGAGTGGTGATTTTTCCGATTGGGAACACTCAACCCTGCACGTTTGACTCCACCAGGAGTGTTGTGTAGATAAAATCATGACAAATGACATGACAAGTCCGTTCAAATTTAAACCGATTCAGATCAACGGGCACAGGAGAGAAATTTTCTTAAATATGTGCCTAGATTTGGTTCAATTTGAATCAGTTTGTTTGTTTTTAAATTGATACGTTTTACGAATGTAGGACTTAGGTTTTAAAACTGCATACAGGCTCCTGACATAACCGTGATAAGCGATATAAGTCATTTGACTCTCAGAAAGTCTTTTCTAATGTACCATCATAATTATCGTATTTGCTTAGAATTTTGATTATTTATTTTTGAAAAGTTTACTTTCGTTTCATATGATTTGCAATTTTCCATTTAGTGACTTTTGCAAGTGTTTAAAGTAGTATCATTAGGAAACAAAAAGTTTCTCAGCGATTGATGATTTCATGACTTTTTCCTTTTGTAATATCTACTTTTTACAGATTGGGACTGATTTTGTTTATATTTATGAACCCCTTTTTCACATCAGCCACACTAATAGGATAAACAATAAATCAGAATATTGTTTAAATTATTCGTGGTTTTCGCACCTTTTTGTGGTGGGCGCCCTCTATTAGGACCACCACTTTGCGCCCACCACAAAAAGGTGCGAAAACCACGTACTATACTACTGGCATTCCCAAGGCTTGTGAGCAGAATTCAAGCAGTCGGTATTTTAGCTTTTTTTGGAATAAAATGTTTAAATCGGTAAAAAATGAAAAAGTGCAAAATGAACAAATTTTTCCTAACAAACTACCGGGGTTATTTGGTGTGAACAAGTTACAAAGTCGACGGATATGTATTGAATCATGTAAAGCTTTACTAATATAAGGAGAGGCGAAGTAACTTATTTTGGACATGATTTCTATAGTATTTGACATTTATTTTGAAACATTGTATGTGATACTTCCAGGTGAGATTGGAATCTATTTATACACCGAGAAATTTAGCTGTTTTAACTGCTAGTGTTTATTTGTTTTATTGTCAATAAATAGCTGTCAATTTTAGGCTGTTAAGTGTGAAAATTCTAGATATTAGTTTTACAAATATCAAATCCAAGATAGTGTATTTGTTTGAAACTACAACGAAACTGTTTCTAGCTCAGTACTTAAGAAACGTGCTCCAGTAATTAGGTCTTTGTGTTTAGAGATATTCGTGTTCCCAGGGGCAACGAGTTATCGAACACCCTCTTACAGTCACATTGAGTTTTACATGACTGATCAAACACCAGTCGTCGAAGTATCACGTCTATGACCTCCCTCGTGTTTGCACTTTGGTTATCAATGAAAATTTCCTTCAACTCTGTTCCCGATATGATGATATTTTGATAACCTACACTGTGGCAAAACACTTAGTTGGTTACTAATCGGGGGTAGCCTGTTAACATTCCCATTTTACAAAGAGGGGGTGAAAGGGGATAACGTTCAGAGAGCTTTGTCCAAGATTGTAGACATAGAGATCCGAAAATCCGGAAAACGAATTTAGTCGTGTGTAGAATGTCCAAGGGTTTCTAATACGGATGAATATCAGACAGTTACTGTTAAAAAACAACCAAAGAACAACAAAAACAAAACATAACAAAACGAAAACACCTACACAAACGCAAAACAAAGAACCAGGGAGGCGACACTGGAGATCTCACTTGCAGGGAAATACTTTCACATCAATTTTTATAAATTACACAGTCACTAATTTTTTGCATTACCCGGCTTTGTGGCTAGCCAAGTTTGGCCAACTAAGCCACGCTTCCGTGCGTTCAATATCATTGCTTTAACATTTCGTGAAGCTAGGATTAAGATTGTATATTGGCAGTAACATATTCTAACATCACCCACCCTTTCCCCATCTACTCACTCAGGTTTCCCATTAATGCAAAGTTCAAAAATTTTAAGTAGATTGCCTTAAAATTTCGTATATACTTATTCTGCTCAACAAAACGAATAGCCTCAAAATAGTCATCCTTCGGTGTTACATTCTCCTATGAGTACATTGTTCATGCGCATAGTTTCAAAGTGCTAAATTTTTATAAAAAGGAGGTTGGAAACAAGGGCGTAGGCCTACTTTTCTTTGATTTGAAAAATAAGTTCGTTTTTAAAAACAACATAGCTTTAAAGTAAACCTGACACAAATTCGCTTCTTTATTTTATACATTGATTTAAACGGACTATTAAAAAGACACAGGCAACATGAGGGAACATTGTGTTAATTCATTGAATAAGTTATAGTCATATTCCCAATCCCATATTTTAAACTGCCGTAAATAACACGGGCATGATTTAGTAACATTCATGTGCTTACCTTCCACCTGCTATGGAAGTAACTGACTGTAACTCTTCATCTTAAGATTATCAATTTTTTTTTTCAAAGTTCGAGTTATGCTACAGGTCGTTTGGTTGTGGTGCAAGTCAAGTCATAACCTATAAGGAGTCAATTAATTCAGAAATGTTTGGAAGTCAAAATGACGTGGTAAAGCCTCATTTGTTTTAAAATTGGTAATCTCAGTCTGAGACCATATAATAATACCAAGGACGTAAAGATCGATTAAAAGTAAGTGAGGTAGATTGGTAGGAGATGAAAATATTGTAACAATAACCAAGATAATCTGACAAGGTCAAAGGTTAGAAAGTAATGTGTTATTGATATCTCGGCACTGAAACATTTTAGGGGGTAGGCGTATTGGAGATTTGTGTCCGTCTGAGTGAGGTGAATGTGATGACCCAATTTGACCGCAATGGCACTTGGGCTCATTGACCTCTTTGACCTTTGTGGCGTTTTTGTTACGCCTGAAGTTTTTTCGTTGAGACGACAGAAAATGACAATCACACTACCCTCCTGCGATGTTCCTAACTTGAGTTATTGGCACTTAAATGACACCTTAGTTAGTTGTAGATCATATGCATTGGAATGCGAGATATGCGGTGCGATACCTTAAAAATGCAAGTAACATAGCGGGATAGCATAATGGAAAGCCGTGTTCGTCTTAATGCACGTGTTGACCAACTTTGACTTAACTTGACCTAATTAGACCCTTTGACCTTTGTGACTTTTTTGGGACGCCTGGATTCTTCTTGTTGAGAAAAACAAATAGGCAGTGATATACTACTGTTCCACGATGTTTTTAACTTGAGTCATTGACATCAATAGAATGTTAGTAGTGTGTGTTTATGTGCATGTTGTATGCATGTTATACGATTTTGAAATTTAAAGTGCCCTTAAGTTTTAGGTGAAATTCGAAAGTCATTGGGGTTAAGGGCGCGCTTTCCTTACTTGCTACTCCCTTTATGCAAAATGTTCTTAAGTGTAAGGAACCATATTGCCCTTGGGCCTTTGTTTAGTCCCCTTCAATCAGTTTTTTAACCGTCATTTGATAACTTTTGCAGTACCTAGCGTGCTAAGTTATTAGGATACTCGGGACTTGGGATATTTATTGGCTATATTTGACTCCTTGCTCTCAACCTGTTCTGGAACAGAGAACAGTGTTCATTAAGGCACTGATGAAGCGCTAAGAGCTCCCCTAACGGCCTGGGATCCAGGGTCTCGCCTTAAAGCCCCGGGTGGGGTCCAGTGGCTCTGGAGATACGAAGCTGATTTGAGTATCAGAATGAAACATATATCTATGTTTAAGGGCCGTGAATCCTTATTAAACAAACATGGGAAATTGAAATTTTGTGTATGGGCGAATGTCTGTAATGCACTGAACTTGAAGGTGACAGCCTATGGTTAGGGAACGAATCCCCCTGAGACTCTGGGGGTATGAAGTTAACTTGAGCAAGAGAATGAATATTATTTATGTGTAAAGGGCTCTTAATCCTTATCAAACGAACATGGAAATTACAATTTTCCCGAGTTTTGTACATAGACGTAGGTCTATGATGCACTGAACTTATAGGTGAGTAGATGCGTGATGACAGGGGTTTCACGGGGCTTTGGAAAAATAATGTTCACGTTCTAACGGATGTATGAATCTGTCAACTATCCTATTTAAGATAAGAGCACACTTCTTGCATCAAACGTGTTACTTGTAACTTGACAATTGACGTCGTACCCTTCACCTTTTTACTTTGCAAAATGCTACCAAGTTTTAATGTTTCCTCTTTATGTTTAAAGGCACGAAAGAAACGTATTTTTTGTATTGGCCTAAAACGTAATTGACCGGTTTAAATGTCGTTTGATATCCAACGGTACATGACTAACAGCTGCAGCAAAGGTTACTCTGTGATAACCTCCTCATAATTTAGGTCGTTCTTGCATCGTTTCCTAGCCTGGGGTCACTGGTGTCCTGTCTAAAATCTTGGTGAGAATATGGATTGTGGGGGAAGGCAAGATTTCGTACATTTGCGTTCAGGGCATGTATTGGCGAATAGATGTTTATTTTGTAAGATCATTAGAACCTTACCGAATTTTTCAATCAATTTGAAAACATTACACAGTTAATAATAAGCAGAATACAATTTTTTATCACTATTTTAAATGGGGGGGGGGGGGGTAATTTTGTGGGAGAATCCCCCTTGTCAAAAAGTGAGGGATATATCACCCATCCCCGGGATTTCCGCCTATGTGCATGTTATAGTCGATCACGAAAGTCAGTACACGTTTGCGTGCTGTTTTTGCACCCACACCTCACACCACCTCGGTTGATGATGCAGTGGGATATGCACCAAAATTCATGCTGGTATACCGAAAAGCAAAATTCTTCAAATTAAATGCCCTTACTTGCTATAATTACAAAAGAGGTTGAATGAAATTTACAAAAGTAGTACCGGGATTTTTCTATTACGTAAGTGGTCAGGAAGCGTTAAAAGGTGTTGACTTCACATATTACCAAAGTGAATAAACTTAATACAAAGTGGTAACTTTCATTGGATGCCCACCCGTTTCGTAGACAACGACCTATAAAAAGTATCTCCAGCTAACACAATTAATACATGGTCAGGATCTATTTGAAGAATGCACTTGAAATATGCTGGGTGATGAATTTCTTTCAATTTTGTTCATATTAATACAGTAACTGTGATTAGGGCGGAAACAAGAACTGCTGCTACACAAGTATCATCAACAACAAACGTCGCAACAGCAACTGATTATTCCCCTACAGTCAATGCTAGAGACGAAACAAAAACAAATCATGTTACTAGAGTTTCGTCAGCTGGACCGACCGAGGAACTGACAACAGTCCATTACGAGACAACTGTTGGAATATTAACAGATAATGCAACAGAACAGTTTTCAACAAAGTTTGAGCAAGTAACATCATCGGCTGATAAAGAAACAACTGATGGTCTGGGAGTTGTTACTGTTACAGAAGATTCATCTACAAGTGAAATTACGGGAGTTGCATCACTCAGCTCAACCAAGGAACTGACAACCGCTTCATCCGATACAAGTGTTGGAATATCAACGGAAGATGTTACAGGAAAGCTTTCAACACAATTCAAGGAGATAACAACATCACCTATTGCCGAAGCAACTGATAGTGCCCAAACATTATATGTTACAAACGAACTAACGAGTGATGTTACCGAACTTGAATCGCTTGGACCGACCAAGGAACTGACAACCGCTTCGTCTGATACAAGTGTTGGAATATCAACGGAAGATGTTACAGGAAAGCTTTCAACACAATTCAAGGAGATAACAACATCACCAATTGCCGAAGCAACTGATAGTGCCCAAACATTATATGTTACAAACGAACTAACGAGTGATGTTACCGAACTTGAATCGCTTGGACCGACTAAGGAACTGACAACCGCTTCATCCGATACAAGTGTTGGAATATCAACGGAAGATGTTACAGGAAAGCTTTCAACACAATTCAAGGAGGTAACAACATCACCTATTGCCGAAGCAACTGATAGTGCCCAAACATTATATGTTACAAACGAACTAACGAGTGATGTTACCGAACTTGAATCGCTTGGACCGACGAAGGAACTGACAACCGCTTCATCCGATACAAGTGATGGAATATCAACGGAAGATGTTACAGGAAAGCTTTCAACACAATTCAAGGAGGTAACAACATCACCTATTGACGAAGCAACTGATAGTGCCCAAACATTATATGTTACAAACGAACTAACGAGTGATGTTACCGAACTTGAATCGCTTGGACCGACCAAGGAACTGACAACCGCATCGTCTGATACAAGTGTTGGAATATCAACGGAAGATGTTACAGGAAAGCTTTCAACACAATTCAAGGAGATAACAACATCACCTATTGACGAAGCAACTGATAGTGCCCAAACATTATATGTCACAAACGAACTAACGAGTGATGTTACCGAACTTGAATCGCTTGGACCGACGAAGGAACTGACAACCGCTTCATCCGATACAAGTGTTGGAATATCAACGGAAGATGTTACAGGAAAGCTTTCAACACAATTCAAGGAGGTAACAACATCACCTATTGCCGAAGCAACTGATAGTGCCCAAACATTATATGTTACAAACGAACTAACGAGTGATGTTACCGAACTTGAATCGCTTGGACCGACCAAGGAACTGACAACCGCTTCATCCGATACAAGTGTTGGAATATCAACGGAAGATGTTACAGGAAAGCTTTCAACACAATTCAAGGAGGTAACAACATCACCTATTGACGAAGCAACTGATAGTGTCCAAACATTATATGTTACAAACGAACTAACGAGTGATGTTACCGAACTTGAATCGCTTGGACCGACCAAGGAACTGACAACCGCTTCTTACGATACAAGTGTTGATATATCAACGGAAGATGTTACAGGAAAGCTTTCAACACAATTCAAGGAGGTAACAACATCACCTATTGACGAAGCAACTGATAGTGCCCAAACATTATATGTTACAAACGAACTAACGAGTGATGTTACCGAACTTGAATCGCTTGGACCGACCAAGAAACTGACAACCGCTTCATCCGATACAAGTGTTGGAATATCAACGGAAGATGTTACAGGAAAGCTTTCAACACAATTCAAGGAGGTAACAACATCACCTATTGCCGAAGCAACTGATAGTGCCCAAACATTATATGTTACAAACGAACTAACGAGTGATGTTACCGAACTTGAATCGCTTGGACCGACCAAGGAACTGACAACCGCTTCTTACGATACAAGTGTTGGAATATCAACGGAAGATGTTACAGGAAAGCTTTCAACACAATTCAAGGAGGTAACAACATCACCTATTGCCGAAGCAACTGATAGTGCCCAAACATTATATGTTACAAACGAACTAACGAGTGATGTTACCGAACTTGAATCGCTTGGACCGACCAAGGAACTGACAACCGCTTCGTCTGATACAAGTGTTGGAATATCAACGGAAGATGTTACAGGAAAGCTTTCAACACAATTCAAGGAGATAACAACATCACCTATTGACGAAGCAACTGATAGTGCCCAAACATTATATGTTACAAACGAACTAACGAGTGATGTTACCGAACTTGAATCGCTTGGACCGACGAAGGAACTGACAACCGCTCCATCCGATACAAGTGTTGGAATATCAACGGAAGATGTTACAGGAAAGCTTTCAACACAATTCAAGGAGGTAACAACATCACCTATTGACGAAGCAACTGATCGTGTCCAAACATTATATGTTACAAACGAACTAACGAGTGATGTTACCGAACTTGAATCGCTTGGACCGACCAAGGAACTGACAACCGCTTCTTACGATACAAGTGTTGGAATATCAACGGAAGATGTTACAGGAAAGCTTTCAACACAATTCAAGGAGGTAACAACATCACCTATTGACGAAGCAACTGATAGTGCCCAAACATTATATGTTACAAACGAACTAACGAGTGATGTTACCGAACTTGAATCGCTTGGACCGACCAAGGAACTGACAACCGCTTCTTACGATACAAGTGTTGGAATATCAACGGAAGATGTTACAGGAAAGCTTTCAACACAATTCAAGGAGGTAACAACATCACCTATTGACGAAGCAACTGAAAGTGCCCAAACATCATACGTTACAAACGAACTAACGAGTGATGTTACCGAACTTGAATCGCTTGGACCGACCAAGGAACTGACAACCGCTTCTTACGATACAAGTGTTGGAATATCAACGGAAGATGTTACAGGAAAGCTTTCAACACAATTCAAGGAGGTAACAACATCACCTATTGACGAAGCAACTGATAGTGCCCAAACATTATATGTTACAAACGAACTAACGAGTGATGTTACCGAACTTGAAACGCTTGGACCGACCAAGGAACTGACAACCGCTTCTTACGATACAAGTGTTGGAATATCAACGGAAGATGCTACAGGAAAGCTTTCAACACAATTCAAGGAGGTAACAACATCACCTATTGACGAAGCAACTGATCGTGTCCAAACATCATATGTTACAAACGAAATAACGAGTGACGTTACCGAATTTGAATCGCTTGGACCGACCAAGGAACTGACAACCGCTTCATCCGATACAAGTGATGGAATATCAACGGAAGATGTTACAGGAAAGCTTTCAACACAATTCAAGGAGATAACAACATCACCTATTGCCGAAGCAACTGATAGTGCCCAAACATTATATGTTACAAACGAACTAACGAGTGATGTTACCGAACTTGAATCGCTTGGACCGACCAAGGAACTGACAACCGCTTCATCCGATACAAGTGTTGGAATATCAACGGAAGATGTTACAGGAAAGCTTTCAACACAATTCAAGGAGGTAACAACATCACCTATTGACGAAGCAACTGATAGTGCCCAAACATTATATGTTACAAACGAACTAACGAGTGATGTTACCGAACTTGAATCGCTTGGACCGACGAAGGAACTGACAACCGCTTCATCCGATACAAGTGTTGGAATATCAACGGAAGATGTTACAGGAAAGCTTTCAACACAATTCAAGGAGGTAACAACATCACCTATTGACGAAGCAACTGATAGTGTCCAAACATCATATGTTACAAACGAACTAACGAGTGATGTTACCGAACTTGAATCGCTTGGACCGACCAAGGAACTGACAACCGCTTCTTACGATACAAGTGTAGATATATCAACGGAAGATGTTACAGGAAAGCTTTCAACACAATTCAAGGAGATAACAACATCACCTATTGCCGAAGCAACTGATAGTGCCCAAACATTATATGTTACAAACGAACTAACGAGTGATGTTACCGAACCTGAATCGCTTGGACCGACCAAGGAACTGACAACCGCTTCATCCGATACAAGTGTTGGAATATCAACGGAAGATGTTACAGGAAAGCTTTCAACACAATTCAAGGAGATAACAACATCACCTATTGCCGAAGCAACTGATAGTGCTCAAACATTATATGTTACAAACGAACTAACGAGTGATGTTACCGAACTTGAATCGCTTGGACCGACCAAGGAACTGACAACCGCTTCATCCGATACAAGTGTTGGAATATCAACGGAAGATGCTACAGGAAAGCTTTCAACACAATTCAAGGAGATAACAACATCACCTATTGCCGATGCAACTGATAGTGCCCAAACATTATATGTTACAAACGAACTAACGAGTGATGTTACCGAACTTGAATCGCTTGGACCGACCAAGGAACTGACAACCGCTTCATCCGATACAAGTGTTGGAATATCAACGGAAGATGTTACAGGAAAGCTTTCAACACAATTCAAGGAGGTAACAACATCACCTATTGACGAAGCAACTGATAGTGCCCAAACATTATATGTTACAAACGAACTAACGAGTGATGTTACCGAACTTGAATCGCTTGGACCGACCAAGGAACTGACAACCGCTTCTTACGATACAAGTGTTGGAATATCAACGGAAGATGTTACAGGAAAGCTTTCAACACAATTCAAGGAGATAACAACATCACCTATTGCCGAAGCAACTGATAGTGCCCAAACATTATATGTTACAAACGAACTAACGAGTGATGTTACCGAACTTGAATCGCTTGGACCGACGAAGGAACTGACAACCACTTCATCCGATACAAGTGTTGGAATATCAACGGAAGATGCTACAGGAAAGCTTTCAACACAATTCAAGGAGATAACAACATCACCTATTGCCGAAGCAACTGATAGTGCCCAAACATTATATGTTACAAACGAACTAACGAGTGATGTTACCGAACTTGAATCGCTTGGACCGACCAAGGAACTGACAACCGCTTCATCCGATACAAGTGTTGGAATATCAACGGAAGATGTTACAGGAAAGCTTTCAACACAATTCAAGGAGGTAACAACATCACCTATTGACGAAGCAACTGATAGTGCCCAAACATTATATGTTACAAACGAACTAACGAGTGATGTTACCGAACTTGAATCGCTTGGACCGACCAAGGAACTGACAACCGCTTCATCCGATACAAGTGTTGGAATATCAACGGAAGATGTTACAGGAAAGCTTTCAACACAATTCAAGGAGGTAACAACATCACCTATTGACGAAGCAACTGATAGTGTCCAAACATTATATGTTACAAACGAACTAACGAGTGATGTTACCGAACTTGAATCGCTTGGACCGACGAAGGAACTGACAACCGCTTCATCCGATACAAGTGTTGGAATATCAACGGAAGATGTTACAGGAAAGCTTTCAACACAATTCAAGGAGATAACAATATCACCTATTGACGAAGCAACTGATAGTGCTCAAACATTATATGTTACAAACGAACTAACAAGTGATGTTACCGAACTTGAATCGCTTGGACCGACCAAGGAACTGACAACCGCTTCATCCGATACAAGTGTTGGAATATCAACGGAAGATGCTACAGGAAAGCTTTCAACACAATTCAAGGAGATAACAACATCACCTATTGCCGAAGCAACTGATAGTGCCCAAACATTATATGTTACAAACGAACTAACGAGTGATGTTACCGAACTTGAATCGCTTGGACCGACCAAGGAACTGACAACCGCTTCTTACGATACAAGTGTTGGAATATCAACGGAAGATGTTACAGGAAAGCTTTCAACACAATTCAAGGAGGTAACAACATCACCTATTGACGAAGCAACTGATAGTGCCCAAACATTATATGTTACAAACGAACTAACGAGTGATGTTACCGAACTTGAATCGCTTGGACCGACCAAGGAACTGACAACCGCTTCGTCTGATACAAGTGTTGGAATATCAACGGAAGATGTTACAGGAAAGCTTTCAACACAATTCAAGGAGATAACAACATCACCTATTGCCGAAGCAACTGATAGTGCCCAAACATTATATGTTACAAACGAACTAACGAGTGATGTTACCGAACTTGAATCGCTTGGACCGACGAAGGAACTGACAACCACTTCATCCGATACAAGTGTTGGAATATCAACGGAAGATGTTACAGGAAAGCTTTCAACACAATTCAAGGAGATAACAACATCACCTATTGCCGAAGCAACTGATAGTGCCCAAACATTATATGTTACAAACGAACTAACGAGTGATGTTACCGAACTTGAATCGCTTGGACCGACCAAGGAACTGACAACCGCTTCATCCGATACAAGTGTTGGAATATCAACGGAAGATGTTACAGGAAAGCTTTCAACACAATTCAAGGAGGTAACAACATCACCTATTGACGAAGCAACTGATAGTGTCCAAACATTATATGTTACAAACGAACTAACGAGTGATGTTACCGAACTTGAATCGCTTGGACCGACGAAGGAACTGACAACCGCTTCATCCGATACAAGTGTTGGAATATCAACGGAAGATGTTACAGGAAAGCTTTCAACACAATTCAAGGAGATAACAATATCACCTATTGACGAAGCAACTGATAGTGTCCAAACACAGGATGTTACAAACGAACTAACAAGTGATGTTACCGAACATGAATCGCGTGGACCGACCAAGGAACTGACAACCACTTCTTCCGATACAAGTGTTACAATATCAACGGATGATGCCACAGAAAATCTCAAAACACAGAGTAAGGAAATAAGAACAACAACCGTGGAAAAAACAACTGAGTATCTCCCTACAGGGGATGTTACAGGCTATCCAATTACAAATAATATAACTAAAATTTCATCACTTAGACCCACTGAAGAACTGACGACAGCTCCTTTCGTAACGATTGATGCCACAGAGAAGCATTCAACAAAGCTTAAAGAAGTAACAACATCACCCATTGACAAAAGAACTCAAAGCCCCTCAACAGTAAGGGTTACAGAAGAATCTATAGCAGGTAATATTACTAGAGTGACATCAGCTGAACCGACCGAGGAACTGGCAACAGCTCCTTACGAAACAAGTGTTGAAATATTAACGATTGATGCAACAGAAAAAAATTCAAGAAACCTTACGGAAGTAACAACACCACCAATTGACAAAAGAACGGATAGTCCCCCAACAGTGGGGGTTACAGAAGAATCTGTAACAGGTGATATTACTAGAGTTACATCAACTGGACCGACCGAGGAACTGACAACAGCTCCTTACGAAACAAGTGTTAAAATATTAACGATTGATGCAACAGAAAAGCATTCAACACAGCTTAAGAAAGTAACAACATCAGCCATTGAAAAAACAACTGATCATCCCTCAAACGTGGATGCTACAGATAAACTAGTAATAAGTGATTTTACTACAGCTGAATCAGCTGGAACAACCGAGGGACCGACAACTGCTCCTTTCAAAACAAGTATTTCAATATTAACAGATAATACGTCGCAAAAGCTTTCAACACAGCTTAAGGAAATGAAAACAACTCCCTTTGCCGAAACAACTAATGGTCCCCCAACAGTGAATGTTACAGGAGAACTAATTAGCAGTGATATGACTAGAGTTGCCTCAGCTGGACCGACCCAGAGACTTTCAACTGCTTCTCACGAAGCAAGTGTTGGAATATTAACGATTGATGCAACGGAAAAGCCCTCATCTCAAGTTTATGAAGTAACAACATCATTCATTGAAAAAACTAATGGTCAATCAACGTTGGGTGTTACAGACGAAGCAATAACAAGTGATGTCACCAAACTGGCAACAGTTCCATCCGAAAACCTTACAACATCTTCTTACGAGACGAGTGTTGGAATATCAACAACTGAAACACCAGGAAAGATTTCGACTCAGATTACAGAAAGACGAACATCAGCTCTTGGCGAAACTCGCAGCGTTCTATCAACAGCTGATGTAACAGATAAACTATCAAAAACATTAGCAATTGGCGGAACGACAGCCCATGTTTATACAACCGAAGTGGTATCAGCATTAGATATTACAGGAGATATAGAAGTAAGTCCAGACATGGAATCTACAACCTCACATGAGATGACTACTTCTATGCTTTCCCCATCGTCGTCTGCACCAACAGGAACGAAGATTAAAACCGAACCAGCAGAAGACGTGCAAACAACTGAAGAACCTTTGACGAGAAAGTTTGCTTTTGTTTATGGAAGCATACACGTTTATTCATTTGATGGACGTTCGTTCACGCTTCATGGTGATGGTTTGTTTGTTTTGCTATCAGACTGTGTGAGAGAAGGTTCGCAGTTTAAAGTTGCCGTTCAGTTTTCTAGAATGGATAGCTGGCCCGGAATTTCTACTATATCACAATTGTCAGTGGACATTGGAAAACAAGTAAGTCTTTCAATTACTTTAGTGTATTCCATGTTTGTAACTATATTGTAATTTGGTAAATAACTGTGATGATGTATTACGTTGGTCTACGATGTTAGTCACTGATAAAAAAAAAAAAACAAGAGTGTCTCAAAGAGGTTTTTAAAGAGAAACTAACATTATCACTAACATGCCCTTCATTCCTTTTGACTGAATTTTCATCTATTCGTACGTTTTTAAGAGACTGAAAAGCAGTAGATATCTAATAAAAGTTGTTTGCCAATGCTTATGCCAATGATTTCTTTGAGGGAATTTTTTATGTCTTTACAATTAAAAAGCTAAGAAATTCGACTTGTAGATTCATTCATTTTAACATGAAAAGCAATATTCTTTTCAAGAAAAAATTGACTTGAAAGAGTCCACGTGTAACAAGAATATGAACGAAAACAGTGAGTCGCATCAAGATTGAAATTGCACCTGCTGGTCAATTACGTTTGCTTTCTTTGAGTAGAAATGATTGATTGAAAAGAAATTAAGTAGTGAAAAGTCTTCATGAATGGGGTTTATAACAGTAATGCCTTAACGATTTGCGAATACGACTTCCACTGTTTTAATATACAGCAAATTATTAAAACAAAATCGAGTGGTTTAATGGTTTGACCAAATTGAAAGTATTATTTTATGAAAGTATTATTTATAAAAAAGGAATATAGGTATTTCTAGCCATGCATATGAGTGCACATATCAGACAACAAATAGCAAATAGTTCAAAAATTTTCCTCCACCCACAGATCATTTAAGAAAGTAAGAAGAGGTACATATATATCTATCTAAACATATATATATATATTTATATATATATATATATATATATATATATATATTTATATATATATATATATATATATATATATATATATATATATAATGAGGTCGAAATGCTGCGGAGCACTGTTGAAATGTGTAGGTCGAAAAGAGGTAGTAAAAAGTGCTTAAAAGTTTGCGGAAAACTCCACGACGTTTCGGGTATAAACCCTTCATCAGGTGGCAAAAACCAAACTGAACAACCAACAGTAACAATAGGACACGACAAACATCACATCCGAAGCGGTCGCTGTAAAAACAGAACCGGACGAAAGTGACTGTCAGAAAACATGAGTGCGAAGGATGAAACACAAATCAAAAAAAGAAAAAGAGCGTCCTGGATGAAAAAATGCACGTAAAAATCGAACATGTTCTTAAAAAAGGGAAAACAGGAGACAAAAACTAGCTCCGGAAAAAAAATTGTAAATAAGGCCTACACAGAAAAAAACGCCCTTATAAAAATTTCTCATAGAATTCTCGTGAGATCTCGTGAGAATCTCACGAGATCTCGTGAGAATCTCACGAGATCTCGCGAGATCTCACGAGAATTGTATGAGATCTTGCAAAACTTGTTCCCATAACTCGTGAGAACAGCCTGGGTACTCGCGAGAATTCACGAGATCTCACGAGAATTGTATGAGATCTCACAAATCTTGTTCCCATAACTCGTGAGAACAGCCTGGGTACTCGCGAGAATTCACGAGATCTCACGAGAATTGTATGAGATCTCACAAATCTCGTTCCCATAACTCGTGAGAACATCTTGGGTACTCACAAGAACTGACGAGATCTCACGAGAGTTGTATGAGATCTCGCAAACCTCGTTCCAATAACTCGTGAGAACAGCCCAGGTACTCGTGAGAAATCACAAGATCTCGTGAGAGTTGTATGAGATCTCGTTCAACTTGTTCCCATAACTCGAGAACATTTGAGAATATTAGGAGAACTCCTGAGAACAACGAATGAACTTGAGATGATTGCGAGAACTTGTGAAAGGATGCAAAAAAACTGCATGCGAATCCAATGGCAATCTCATAGGAACACAAGAAAGCTGAAAAGAAAATCATATATGACCTTGTGAAAGTAAAGGAGACTTTACAGCTTTAAAAGAACACAAAAGCAAGTGAGCAAAGGCATTGCATGGTCTTGTGGGAAAGCAGCAACCTGCATTAGGTTGCCCTATACCTCTTCATATAGTTTCAACTAACTTTCATTATAGATGCTAAAGTATTTTGGTGTAAGTGGCTCTGTATATAAAGAAAAGATTCAAGACAAACTTTAAAAAATATGAAAGTATACAGGCACTGAACTTTGCACATAATCTATTGAAAACATTTACATCACAGAACCACTAAATACAGTGTATGGGAGCACATGGCTCAAAGTAACTATTAAAGTATGCACACGCCCCATTTACCTGTTTAAATTGCATGCAGCATGAATACTGCTAAATCATCAAATATTTGTAGAAAAAAATACATGCATAACCTGCTGAGCCCTAACCAGTACAATACAGTATTTTATATCATTTTGGAAGTAATACCTCCTGGGAAGTCTTCACATATAGAGACTTCCAACATAAAGCAAAGTGTGTTTAACTAGGTTACAATGGTTCCTTATTTTTAAGTTTTATGGAAGTTGTATTCCCTTCCAGCAAATGTTCTTGTCTGCTTTTAAATAAGTTTATTAATTTTAAACAAAACCGTGATTCATAAATGTTGTGTACATCGTAATTCCATACAAAATTGGACATTGCAGCCAAGTTTAAAATTTGTCTGACAGAAATGAAATCCTCATCTCATTGTGAGCTTATTGTATCAGCATGTGCTCAACTGTTGAGCCAAATTGGTGCTGAATAAAAATTACAACACACACTTAAATGCTGCCAAGTTGTGCAGATTTGTGTATAGTTCATTAAACATTGAAATAATTCAAATTGTAATATTGATTCAGGAAAAAAAAATTATAAGAGAAGCAATTAGTTTTAATTGAATACAAATAGGCATTTAGTACAAATGTGAATGCTATTTACATGTATAGTTACAATTAGTACCTGTTCTGAAAACTGCACTGTTAAAAATATACAGGCAGTCCTTACGAGAGTGCTATGATCTTTAAATCAATGCCAGTTATTGAGGAATGGCAAGAATTATGGCAGACCACTGAGACCAGGTATAAAATAAGCTCTATATAGGCTTCAGTTCTGAGTTTGAATTTTGGTACACATGTAAATAGCAATATCTATTAATCTCATGAAGTCATCCCTTACTAGTCTAATTCAACCATATTTGGTAAAACACAGCAGTAACTTACACCATCCACAGTAATCTTTACACACTTTGCCAAGTTTGTTGAGGGCTGCAAAATAAATGGTGGAAGGAGAGGCTCATCTGTTACCTTGAGAATGTGTTCAGCACATGCTCCTGTTTCATTATCAACAGCAATTTCATTGCTTTCAACCAAGAGGGGCTGTACCACAAAAATCACATGTTGTTGCTGGACATGCAAAATATGCAGTACTTTTCCAATTCTTTTGGTTCCATAAACAACAAAACTATCTGATCGTTTACTTTTTGAGTTACATTTTGCTTTTTCATATTTCACTCCAGCAATGAAAACTTTTGCATACTCTGCAATCCTTAAGTCACAAAACTGTTCTTCAAAATAATTGCCTAGGCACCTTCTAACCTCCTGGTTTTCACAATGAAACAGGCTTCCTTTACCCTGAAATAAGATATTCTCATCATTTTTAACTTTGGTAACTGAAGGTAATAAAGGGTATCCTCTAAACATTGCTTTGATATATTCAGTTACAGCTGGTGGAGTGCCTTCTCCCATCATATTCAACTGTTTTGTTAGATTTTGTACCATCATAAAGTTATTTACAATTTGATGAGCAATGCCCCTGGTACCATGAAACAGTGATTTCAATTTTCTGTTATAGCCTTCAAACAAAAACAAGAGGATGCCCATAGTGGACCCCAATTGAGGACAGTGTTTGGCAAGTGTAACAAAATGTGATTATTAAAACTCATGTGTTGGACACCATACAACCTTTCCATATTCCTTACAAATTTTTTCAAACAAGTATCTGCCATTTCAATGTCAGCAACTCTAATTCTTGATTTCGTTAATAGCCAAATACTATGAATCAACAGAACCAAATGTTTCAAGTAAACACTTGGAAGGATACCATTCAAAATTGGTAGAAAGTAAAAAAGTAGCCAGCACCTGAATTCAGAAGCTTTCCAGAAGGCTCTCTTTGATGGAGAGGCAGGCAAGCGAGTGACTTCTGATGGAGGAACAATGGATTCAATCCTTTCATTTACTTCCTTTACTCGCCGCCCAATGTACCATGGCTCTTGGCTGTGGCAAGAGTCAAACCACAGAGATACCAATTTTTCCACTACCCCTTCACAAACAGCATGCATGTAATCTACTGCAAAGCCTGAAACGATGTTGAACTTAGGTAACAGCAACAATTGTGAGGGATTTGGCTTCACACCATACTGGTTCTGCCCTGTCCGTCTTGCAAGGACAGCTTTTTCCACAAAGTGTTCACGTGTCCTAAGTTCATGTGCAATCTGATTACTTGGGTAAACATGCTTCACTCCCTAAAACCTTTCAGAAGGATGCAAACACCAGTTGCATCCAAAGTATCCATTAAACTGAACTAGGCCTTGGAGCTGGCATCGTGCAACTGAATCGCAAACACAAGTTATGGCATACACCTTACTGTTCAGGTCATGGTGCGTTGTGGGATTTTGCCAATCCAGGCCATCTCTAGCCATTGCTTCACACTCCTCAACAAACCCTTTGAGGTATACCTGCATGTTAGGTTTTCCACCTCCAAACCAGATACCAGCAAGAATGACATGCTTTTTCCGTTCTTTTGGTGGGAGCTCATTCAATGTACAAAGTATTGGCCAAACACTACCATTTGATGATTGGAAAGCTGAAACTCCATCACTGTTAAATGTTAACGAAAAACTACCTGGATGAACAGTTTCTCGGTACAGCTTTCCATCTTGAATATCTTCAAGAGTGCCATCCTCATTATTGACAGGCTGTCTTATCATACTGTACACAGATGGCATTTCCAACAGATTCCTCAACTGCGACTTCATTGATAGAGATACAAAAAAATCTCCATCCTTAATCACACGCTTTGGTAGTGGTGGTCTCACAATTTGCACAAACTAATTCATCACCGACTCCCAAACAAGCTGTACACTTATTACAATATCCATGGTAAACAATATCATTTTCCCCAATGTCTGGCATGGAGTACTTACGTAGCAGGTAATTGCTTGGAGGAACACTTGGGAATGGTAAGTGTTCATTCAGCAAAGTTAATAGGTCTTGAACTGCAGAACCTGTAAGGCCATGCCTGATTACAAATGCCATTATCATTGTAGAGCTCTGTGTCTTCGTTATAGGTGCACCGTTGTATAACCAATCATCAGGCTCATCAGGATGTGGGGGAAGTGCATCATAGAAGACATCCAAGTCATCATCTTCAATATGACAATATTAGAGCACATACAAGATAAGAGAAACGTATATTTCAAAGACACCTGTCTTCGTCATCAGCGTCAATGCGGAGTGAAGAAAAATTTAGAAACAACAAGAAACAAAACAAAACAAAAAAAATACAAATCCTATCAAGAATGTTAAACAGTACCGGTTTCCCTGTAAACCACAAAAGGGAAGTCGCTCAAATCACCAAGATCTCTGTTTAGGCCGCGGGTATGCGTTGACAGTTTTAGCATCCATTTGCTTTCGGATTTAAGCCTTTGAGTGACAGATGGGTAATTAGAATTGAGTAGGATACACCTTAAATTGGACAAAGAGTGGTTTGAGTTACTAGTGAAATGTTTGGATATAGGATAATTTTGTGGTTGTTAAACCTCAGTCTAAATTTGGTGCCGGTCTGACCCACAGAGTTGCCTTTCTCACGTACGTTGCAGCACAGTAAATAAACTACATTAGCCGTGTCACAGTTTAAGGGAGGGGGGGGGGGGCGGATGTTACAAGTAGTGCCCGGAGGGGTAAAAGTTTCGTCAGTGATAATGAAAGGGCACACCTGACACCTAGACTTGCCACACTTTTTGTTGCCTGTGTTTCCAGCTGCCCGAAGCCTGGATGATGTAAGGAGGGATTTGAGGTTGGGGGGGTTGAGCGTTTTGAGCGACTTCCCTTCTGTGGTTAACAGGGAAGCCGGTACTGTTTAACATTTTCGATAGGATTCGTATTTTTTTTGTTTTGTTTCTTGTTGTTTCTAAATTTTCTTCACTCCGCATTGACGCTGATGACGAAGACAGGTGTCTTTGAAATATACGTTTCTCTTATCTTGTATGTGCTCTAATATTGTCATATTTGTGGTGTTTTCTACTTATTATTTTATATTACATGGAGCATACGTGGACTTACTGATATATATATATATATATATATATGTATATATATATACAGTAAATATGTAAATAATTAGAAATAAATAGGAAACGATTGCTTTTCCCTGAGCATCGTATAAAGTGAAAAGAATAATTGAAATCAACCTCAGCGAAAAATTGACCACCTCCACTGGGACTCGAACCCAGACCTCCTGCTTTACGTGCAGGTGCCTTAACCAATTAGGCTATGAAGCCGGTCTTGGCTGTTCTCATCACAGAAAGATGACAATCTCTCACTGAGGGGGCGCTATATATATATATACATATATACACACATATATATATATATATATATATCTTCCTTACGGGAGGACCTGCCACGTGACACGTGATCAAACCCAGCATAATATGTGTCGCAATAATGGTTTCAAAAACGAACTGGCTTAATTATCCGTATTTTTTTTTCTGTCTTCAGAACTTTGAATTCTATAAAGATGGGACTGTTGAAGTGAATGGCGTTTCTAAATTGTTACCTATTGTAACTGGTTCCGCGATAAAAGTACGGCAAACTGGAGTGACCGTAGTAAGTTCTTTGAATTGCAGAGGAGCAATATGGTGAAAGCATTATTATGTTTATTTTTATAATGCAATTTAAAAACAGTTTTCGGTAAGAAATAATGTTAGCTCCTACTTTTGAAAGACCTTTGCATTCTAAAAACTTATATAAATCAAACACTTCTATAAATTAAACACTACGTGTTAAGGAAACATATGAATTAAATTTGTGTGTTGAACATGGTGATATGTCTTCAATTGGAGGGCAAAAATGCATCTAATCCCTGAACACGTCTTTCAGAGTGTATTGGTAATATTCTAAATAAGGATCTACTACAGTTTTTGTAAGTTTGGATATACTTTCCATACTAGTACATGTCTGATATATACGTTTATGTGACATGCATGTTGTTGTGAACCACATTTTAAAACTGTTTAATAGTAGAACTATCAACTGGATTTTCTAACCCTGGATCTTTAACAAGACCCACCTTCCCTTTCTAAGTAAAAATAGTAGGCATCTGGAAGTAAAAAACTTCGGTGTACTGAGCGGTTAGACATAACTCATAACCAAAGAGTCTGGTCACATTGCCAATTTAAAAGTTAAAAACGCTGGTCGTAGGACACTTTCCACCCTGAAAAAAACCCACATTCAACCCATGGCCGTGCGGAATCCTTTCTCTCGGGTGTGTGTGTGTGGGGGGCAGTAACGTTTTTCCTGATTCCAGATCCCTAACCAAGGCATAACCTCTACCGTAGGCGTACAGGATCATTTCAATTTTCTGCTCGAAAATGTAATTCTGCCCGAAAGACCATCAAAATGGAGCGTCATCCATAGGTTGGCGCGGAGCGCACGGAAAATTGAGAAATGCCGGAATGGCATTTCCCAGGCTTATAAAGAGGACGTGAGTAGTCGCTTTTTGAGTTTCTGTTGGCAGAAAAACGTTCACTTCAAACTAAATTTCAGGCAGTTGGATCAGTAAAGCGGATTACCACATCACTTGGCGCAAAGCGTACAAAAACTTTGGAAAATCGAACCCTCAGGCAGCCGGAAATGACGTTTCCCAGGGTAATAAAAAGGAGTCGCTATTGCGAGTTTTCAATTGAAATAATTTAAACAAATCAGCAATTTGCTGAGTGATCAGAACATTACCAGTTAGTTAGAAAAGTATTAAATATAATGTTCCACTACCATTATATGAAATAGTCTTGCATATATCTTTTCAGGGGAAAACTATTCAACGAAACTTAAAAGATACTAATGTTTTTACTCTCTTGCGACTCTTTGCTAAATTCAATTTATATTGCATAGATGAAATTGTCTATGTGACTGCCAGGATTCCCGAATATAAACGATTTAACCTCGATAAGTAGCACCTTTTGAACAAAATATTACGCTACGAGGTGGGTTAAAATGAATTTCAGACAGACTTCTGGGACGATATTCTCACACTGTATCATTAAAGTGTTTAAACACAAATTACCCGATCTTCACAACCATTGCCCAAATTCGCCTCTTTGGGCAGGATAGATGACAACTATTGGGCACTGCACCTGAGCACTCTCCCGTCTCTCAGAGTAATAAACGGTGATAAGGTTGATAACAGTGATAAGTGATAAGGTTCCAGTTTATTCAACCTTCACCCGAATATTATACCATTGCGGGCAAAGTTTTTCAAGATTACAGTATAAAGTGGGGCTGATGAGGAAAAACTATTTTTTACGAACTACCCGAATATGTTGTAAATCATTCCTATTTTTGTTTTCCATGAAAATTGTCGTGGGGACAAAGATTTGAAAGTATGAAAAAACGGCCCTTTCAGGAATTATGTTGGAAAAAAGTATTAAAACAGGCTGAAGAATGATTTTTTCTTTTGAGCGAAACCAATTGTGTCACAATTTTTTTAATCTCTTGATATTTCAAAATATTTTACCCGATGGCTATGATACTTTGGTATTTTTCGGGAAAATGCTTGAAAGAATTTAATACTCGACCATTTCGGGCATTAGATGTGTAAGACTGCCCGGATGTGTATTGAATTTTTTGGAATCTTGTTGATTTTGCATAAAATGTTTTACCACGACTATGACGTTTCTTTCCTTTTTCGGGAGTGATATTCTTTTAAGATTCGGACACCTTAGGAATCTCCTGAAAAATAATGTCTTTTTTTAAACGCAAGTGGCCGTCCGAAGTTTTTCCAAATTCCGGCCCAAATTTTTCCAAATTTTTGACCGAATTTTAGTTTTGCGGGAAATTTTGGCTACCCGTCTCGTACGCCTATGATCTCTGCCCGGCTGAAGCACCACAGTCTGCCCGATTTATCAAGCTTTCGGCCAATTAGAGGGCTACAGTCCTCCGCCTCCCGTCTCGTACTACCATGATTCAACTTCACTGACACTTTGTTGGAAAAAAGTGTGTCTACATTCCTTTGACCCTTTCCAAAGTCAACGGGGTAATGCACCATCTTTGACCTTTTAGAGCTTTACTACCAAAATAAATTACATGAACGCTAGTTTTGTGTTTGTCTGGTTTACTTCTTAAGCTTTTGGAGACAGACTTTGGATTACAAGTAAGATGGATAACTGTTCACGGGAGTGTTATCTTAGGCTTGACTGAAACCTGGAGAAAAAAGGTGTGTGGATTAACTGGAAATTTTAACGGCAATCTTTACGATGATTACGCAGATGCTACAGGAGAAATTGTGAGTATTACATTAATTTATGATAATCCATCGTAAAATGGATCGAATTTTACCACAATTTGAATGATTTAAGAATGAATTGAGGGTTTGAACTACTTGAAAAAGGGTAATGAAGATGAACCAGGATCACCTTATGCTGTTTCGCCCAGGGGCGTAGCCAGGATTTTCTTGTGAGGGGGGGGGGGCAAAGTCGACTCATCGTCCCCAATCTTGACCGACGGGACTATCTAAGCGGAGCGCCACCATCGGTTGGCGCGGAGCGTACAAGAAAAGTTTTGGTTTTAGAAACCCCTCAGATGGCAGGAAACGGCACTTCCCAAGTGTTTTATGCTGCATGTTCCCAGCCTAGAAATATGGATCTCATTTCTGATATTTCTCAATTAATGCAAAAAAAAAAAAAAAAGTCAATCTATGAAAATTGTTAATACATGTTTCTAAGCGGAGCTCTAACATAGATTGGCGCGGAGCGTACCAGGAAATTTTTGGTTTTACAAACCCCTCAGATGGCCGGAAACGGCACTTCCCGAGTGTTTTAAGCAAGAATATGTTCAGCCCAACTTCGAAATTCTCCCCGCTTCTTAATTGGAGCACTTGACAAATATTGAGGGGCTGAACATACCTTTAGCCCAAACTTTTTCATTTTTCATCGCCGCCACTGGGGTGTGGCATTTTCTTGAGGGAGGGAAGCGCCCAAGTGAGGAGCCGAGCGACCGAACGGGGAGAGGGTGTGGTTCTCCCCCTCCTGCCCCAAGGAGATTTGCACTTTTACATCAAAATTGAGCGATCTGGTGAACACCTAAGTTGGAATTTTTGGACATTTTCAATCTTGTATGAATGTTTTCCTTATTCCCTCGAGAGTTAGCAGGGTTAGTGTGTGACTGCAAGAGGGTTACTCGGCACGAGTCAATGGGGCCCTAGGGAATTGTGTCGCACTGGAACAAACACAGCTACTCATAAGGCTTACATTTATTTGGCTAAACCAGCGGAATTGACATTTTGCCCTGAAAAACGCCAAAACTCCATTTAAATAAAAAAAAAAAAATTAAAAATAAGAAAAATTAGGTATGGGCGGGACTAAGTGCGAACCCCCTGAACCCCCTGACCACGGGCCTGTCTCCCTGGGTGTCACCTTCCCATTTTGGAATGTTTTGCTGTCTCGAAGAGCTTAGATGCAATATGGTGCTATATTTTGTTCTTTTTATACTAGATTCCAGTGTTCTCCGCAGGGGGTTTTAGAGGGCCGACACGTCCTCCTAGTGAAACTGACAGCCCCTCCAAAATAGTTGCCGCTCTCCAAAAAATGCAGCTTCCATTTCTAGTTCATTGCTTCATTACACATATACAAGTCATAACTGGAAAAATGTGTCTTCCCTTTAGGCTTGGCGCCAGGATTTGCCCGACGAAGGGCCCCTCTCCGAACGGGGGAGGGGCAGGGTGGGTAGCGACCCAAGCCCCGACAGCCAGGATGCCGTCGATGAGTTGGTGAGGGAGGTTTGAAGAAAACCTGTGCACTATACCTGCCATTGCGAGCCACATACGACATCAAATTTGTACATGCTAGAGGAAGATATTTCCGCACTGATTTAACCGTGGAAAAGAGGGCAAAACTTTTGGGGGTTAGCCCACACTAAAAAGAATCTGTACTCATTTAAATCTTATATAGGTCAATAAATTGTCCCGGCATTTGGGCCCTATCGGACACAAATTATATTGTAATTTCTTCTTCGAGTCCGTACCGCACGACTGACACAAAAGATAATTAACTAAGTTTAGCGAAATGAGATGAAATTCCCGACATGAACATTAATCCATTTATTCTACTTATTAATTTACATGAAAAGATGGGAAGGGTTTGTACTTTATTAGCTCTAGGTAACGGAACTGAGGAAGAGTGTGCAAAGCGTACCGAACATTTTTGGTTTTATCGCAGAAATAACTCTTGTTTAAAGCCAAAGTAACTAAACTGACCATGAGAAGGCGACAGGTTATACCCGACAGGGGGAGGGCCATGCCAGCGACAACAAGTTCCGACAGCCCCTATGTCGAGGGGGTGGTATGAATGAGCCTAACTATCCCATGTCATTGCAGCCTTGGGCACATTTTGCACAATGTTACTTAATATTTCAAAGGCCGAGTTAGTGTTCTTTTGAATCTGAATCGTGAAATTGCAAAGCGCGCGAAATTTTTTGGTGGGCCCACAAAAATAACATAGCCTATGTAATCTTAATGATTACAATAAGAAAAAAAATAGAAACTGTAGGGGTTGTAGACCGTATCGGGAATAACATACATTGTGTCGAAACCACCTGGAATACCCGATAAAATAGCCAAACTATGCTCCGTGAGTGGCTCACCATCTGACCTATCGCACGACACACACAAGAGAACAGCGACTAGGTTTTGTGATATGGGATAAAATTTACGACCTCTGCATAACCTGTGTACTCTGCCTACCAGTTACTTGGTAAGGTCGAGAGGACTTACACTTTCTAGACATGCGGAATGGAAGTATTGAAAAAACCGGAGTGAATCTACAGCGCGCGTAGCGCGCCGAAAATTTGGGGTTCTTATTAGGGAAATTGTCCCTTGAGAGCAAAAAACAGGTAAACCATCGGGGAGACTAGTCGCCTTCGGGGACTGCATACTTTATCGTAACGACTAAGAGCACCCCCCCACCCCCGAAAAATGTAAAAAATGCTCCCGATTCCCTCCCTCCTTTTGCCGTTTATTTTTTTTTTATTTTTTGGGCTCCCCTGCATTTTTTCAACATCGCCCATCGCGTCCCCAAAATTTCTGTGGGGGGGGGGGCACTCTGCCCCTGCCCCCCCCCCCCCCGCTGGCTACGCTAGTGGTTTCGCCTAATCTGTAAAACCAGGGAGGTGTTAGGACACCTCCCTGGTAAAACGTAACAAGCTTGACAGGAAATCTTAGCTCTCATGCTAACTTGATATTTAATTTGGCTTTGATAAAATTGTATACCGATACCTTACAACATATAAAATGAATTGATGTAATGTAATGGAGGTGACAATGGAACGTAATTTACAAATAAATTTTACTTTAATTTTTTAACCTTTATTACAATGCATTATTGATGAACAAAACCACCATCATATCAAGACAAATTATCCAATGGTCCAAATTGGAGTACAATAGACTGTTAATGTATTTGGTAATGTAAATTCTTCAAATATGAAAATATTTCTTTAGAAGACCTTGTGTGTATATACATTAATACTATGCTGAATATTAAATAAGTAAGTCGAAAAAGAAGTTACCACAGGAGTGTACTTTAAAATTTATGTTGTTGCACTTTTATCAGCTAGTAAAAAGTAGCCCAAGAGTTTGCTGTAACATTAACATTGCTTTACTTTTATCAGCTAACTTTGAACCAATTTGCCAGAAGTTGGGAGGTAAGGAAAAGCAGTATTCCATCTTCCCGAAGGAATATGGCGAAAGCTCGATTTTGCACTGATAAGGCAAATTTAACAGCAGCTCATGAGAGATGCAGCATACTATTAGACGAACGTGGTACGTGTTTAGTTTGTAGCGCTCAAGCATATGTATGTAATCTAAGGGTAATTTTTTTGTTAGCACTTACATGAGGTATCAACCACTCGGTCATACAAATTATATGACATTTTATGCATCCGATTACATTAATATACCATTATAAATACGTATTTTTCAGTACCCATTAGGACCTCGATATGTCAGAGTGACGTGTTGATCAGATTTTAGATGGAACGGGATTGTTTTTTATCTGAATGAAAACTGTTATGTATGTAAATTTATGCATGCCTATTTTAAATATTCATGAAAGTTCTGTTTCGAAAACGACTTGAATAACATAAATGATTCGTACTCTTTCAGCTGTAAAAGTAGGCGATGTTATAATAATAAGTTATTTCATTTTGGAAAGGTCCATTCGGATCATGTGTGCGGAGTCTTCGTAATGAGAGTGACCGGTACTACTGGGATTGTTACTACGATGCTTGTTTCGTTGATGGTGATATCAATAATAGAGGTTGCGATACAATAGGTACCTTTGTTAGTGAGTGTAACAGGGCCGGCTATGCTGTCAATGAATGGAGAGATATTGCCAATTGTGCAGGTAAGCATGTGATGAGTATTCCTAAAGAATTTCTTTAAAGAGTATGTCAACATTTGCATCTTTTTATCCAGGTAAAGTTTGTGTTTTGTTACTAAGGAGGCAAACGTTATTATGCCACCACAAACGCCACACATAAATTTGTGTTTTAATTTTTCTGCTCCATCAATCATATACCTCATTAATCCCATGATTTTCCCCTTCACTACTTATTAAAGCGACTCATTGAGTTGGTTCATGAAATCCAACTAATTTTTCCAAACCTGTTAAGTTTTCTTCACAAACCAATGACAAATGGTCAAACTTAGACAATCCCCACATCCAGCATAGAAATAACTAATTTGTGAGTGAGTAATTAACGGTTCAATTCGGTGTTCAAAAATTCGTGACCAGACACTTTTTCAAATTATGCACAAAACCAATACAAGTCGGGACACTGCAAAATATAAAATTTCCACTTTTTCCGTAACTACTGGATATAAAACTTGACTAATTATGCTAATTATAAGCATTGTCATGTGGTATATCCTTTAACACTCTCATTAAGTCATCGATATCAACTCAATGAGCCCCCTTTCAGTTTAAGAACTTGTCATCATTAACAGTCAGACCTGTTGTGCACACTGTTTCAAATTGCCTGGGACTCTTATTTGTGAGAAATGTTTCGTACTCATACTCTGAGATTACAATTGCCTGGACTCATATTTATGAAAATTATTTTTACTCATACTCACAGATTAATTAATAATTGGCTTGACTCGTATTTGAAAGACTTTTCTTGTAATCATCCTCACAGTTTATTATTTCCAGGACTCGTATTTGTGAGAATTATTTTGTACTCATACTCACAAATTATAACTGCCTGGACTCGTACTTGTAAGAACGTTTTTGTGCTCATTCCTGCATTGACTCATATTTGTGAAAACGGTTTTGTGCTCATACTCACAAATTATAATTGCCTTGACTCGTATTTGTGATAATTGAATTGCACTCCTACTCACCGATTATAATTGCCCGGAATCCACGGACTTTCCATATACATGGACAAAGCAAGTAACACGTACGTTCTATCCGTAGATTGTCGACACTGTCTGGGACAAAAAGGCGCGCCAAGATGGCCATCAAAACGGTACATTTTGTATGATTTGACAACGAACCTGTAATGTTTTGAACAAAAGTTAAACTTGAATGGAAAACAATACCATATTCCTACAGTGCGTGTAGTGATTTTGATCTTACCTTGCATTATTTCGAAAATGTTTCAACTCTCTTTAAAATCTCTTGAGTTACCTAAGCAAGTCAGTCCAAACTTCAACACAATACCATAGCAGACAGCCATCTTGCTACGCCTTTTCTTACACGTACGGTAGCGACAATGTAACGTGCAGTAAGCTCTGTCCATGTATACACGAATCCGGACAGCAAGTGGTGGTCTGATTTCAGTCGGCCATAACTGGGGTCCGTCACCTATAAATCTTTCGATTTCTTTGCTTAACTCTATCATGGATTGTTGTTCACTAATTTGTATCTTGAATTCTCCAATTTCACTCAATTTGAGGGTTTAAAATTCATGTAAACAATAAATAAAGACGATTTAAGGCTGATGGACCCCAATAATGGCGGCCTACAGTTACTAAAAACAAGCGCTAATCGGATTGGTTTATAGGAAGTCCGTGCTGGAATCATATGTGTTAGGAATGTTTTGTAGCCTACTCAAACTTACAGATTATAATTGCCTGGACTCGTATTCGTGAGAACGTTTTCGTGCTCATACTCACAAATTATAAATTGTCTTGACATGCTTTTGTGAGAGTTGTGTTGCACTCATACTCACCAATTATAATTGCCTGGAATCGTATTCGTGAGAATTGTGTTGCCATTAATGAAAATGAAGCATGTTTTTACTTACAATTAGAAACACCCCACGATCACTGATACTCATCACAATTTACCCGTTCCGAATGTTTGCTATAATTTACCACGGAATTGACACATCGTATCGGCTAACTAACTGATAATAATCACAGTTATGAACCAGTTGGAAAATTTGGTACTTCCGGCTGGGTCACAAGGTCAAATGTACCATGACAACCGTCCTTACTGTGTGAGAATGCGCAAGTTATACTAGTCCTCCAAGTGTTTTATATGTGTACTTATTGCATTGGTAACAAATTTGCATCGGTGCAAATTCGAGATAAGCGTACAAGTGTTGGGGAGGTGACTCACCCCCAGAATGAATTGAGTTTGAACATTTCGTCTATTCAAAGAGAAATACCTGTTCTATTCCTTTGGGTGATGACAAAGCCTGGATCAAGCAACATAATAATTTTAATCGATAGCCCTTGCTATTTCATCAATTGTGAAGATGTAGGGTTACCAACGGCATCTATCTTTAATCGAAATATTGAGGGAAATGGCCACTTCTGTAAAATTTAATTCACTGTTTCAAACTCTAAAGCCAACTGGTGTATTTCCAAAAAGGTTGCCCTCGGGGACATGTCCCCTGTCCTCTGAATTATGCTCGATCATAGAACTCCTAAAAATATTCAAGTTAAACTTATGATTCCATTTTTCTTTGCCAGCCCTCGATTGCCCAAATGGAGCTAATTACCACAGCAGCTTTCAAATGCCGTGTCCAGAAACCTGTGTGCCATTGGAAAAGTTTGACAGTTCATTTTGCAGGTCTGAAGAACGATTTGAAGGTTGCTTCTGTCAGGATAATTTAAAACAGGAAGGTGATAGATGTGTTAATGGCACATCATGTGGATGTTCTTACGACGGAGTATACTTAAAGGTGCATAAAGTTTGTTTCCTTTGTCTTCCCATTGAAGAATATAACTTCCCATTTAAAAAAAGGGGGGGGGGTGAAAAAACAAGCATAGGCGCTTCTTAAATTTTTCCTTCCGCTTCTTTCGTTTCCATTGTCCACTTAAAAAATTGAAGACAGTTGAAAAATTTGCTCTTAACTATTATTGAGTTGCTTTGAATGTCCTACGGTTTATGCATAAATAGCAATCACCACGAACATTTTTATCTCCTGTTACTTAAAGGTTCGTAAAAATTTGTCCTCACCTAAAAAGGGTCCATGAACTTGTCAGTGATCGAGAGAATAACCCGTTTTAAATGGTTCTCAAAAGAAAATGAAATTTGAGTGTAGATCAACCTAACATATTTCAGTTTAAATCATAGTATCATTGTTATCGGTTTGATTCTCTATCAATTCACACATTTCTTGGGGGTCAGCAGACCTTTCCGACAGCGGTGCATGTTATTGCGCGGAAAGGGCGTCAAAGAAAACTTTGTGAAGCTACTTATTAGAAAATTTTAACAGCTTTGGACAACGGAGCGTCTTCACCCTTAGTGGTAAACACCTATCTGAAGACCAACTGCGTAAATCTTCGCCTGGTAGAATTAAAACGATTTGTATCTTCTACTTGTAGAAAAAGACAAATTTTATCACAGAAATTTGCGATGAAAGCTGTGAGTGCGATGAAAATGGTCAGATATCGTGTAAAAACATCGAATGCGACACGAAAGCATATTGTGGACTTCTGAATGACGAATACGGTTGTCACTGTCAATCAGGATACATTGGCGATGGCCAACATTGTAGAGGCAAGTGATAGTGATGGTGGTGGTAAAAGTGGTAATGTTGGCAGTGGTGGTGATGGTGATGGTGAGGTTGAGGGTGAAGGCGAAGGTGAAGGTGAAGATGTGAGTCTCGGTAAGGATCATGGTGAAAGTGATGGTGAGGGTGTGAGTGTGAATTGAGGTGATGGTTAGGGTGACCGTGAGGGTGTGGCCGAGGATGAAACTGAGGTGTGGGTAAGGGAAAAGGTTAGGGTTAGGGTGATGGTGAGGGTAATGGTCAGGGTGTGGTGTAGGCCTTGGATGAGAATGAAAGTGAGATGTGGGTAAGGTAAAAGGTTAGGGTTAGGGTGATGGTGAGGGTAATGGTCAGGGTGTGGTGTAGGCCTTGGATGAGAATGAAACTGAGATGTGGGTAAGGTAAAAGGTTAGGGTTAGGGTGATGGTGAGGGTATGGGTGAGTGCGTGGATGAGGACAAAAGCGAGGTCCAGGTAAAGGGCTCTGACTTGTGAAATCATGGTTGTTAGTCTTGTGCTGTACAGCTTTCAAATGCATTCAAAGTAAATATATGTGCAATGCAAGTTAAATTCCCTCATTTATTTTCAGATTTCACCTAATTAAATAAATTCGACTAATTGTGATTATTTTTTTCGGTGCAGTTCCTTGCAAGAAGTTCGAATGTCCCGCACCAGATTATAAATGCATAGGTAAAAAGAAAGTCTGTAATTTCAACTGTGAATGTGATCAATGCGCAGATGAGGACGAGGATCTTTGTTGTAGTAAGTATATTTCCATACGTTTTTCGAGACTGAAAATTTTGACAAATAAACAACAATTTTTCAGCCATCGATATGGTATTTCCAGGAAGATCCTTGTTAACCCTTATCACATTAATTGGAACGAGACTTCATAACGAACACCATATTGCGACCAGTCATTTTGGAAAAAATGCAAGATTCCACTCGGCTAGCGGCTAAGCAACCCGCGATTGAGAAGCGAGAATTAGAACGGCAATTAAAGTTCTACAACATAATGAAATTGGTGTGGCACCATGACATGCCCGACAGCGGGGCCAAACTCCCCGACAGGGGAGAGGGCAACATTTCGAAGCCCCGACAAAGGTGATGAGTTTCCGAAGGAACGTGGCAGACAGAATTTGA
Source organism: Holothuria scabra (assembly GCA_037179385.1). Lineage (NCBI taxonomy): Eukaryota > Metazoa > Echinodermata > Holothuroidea > Aspidochirotida > Holothuriidae > Holothuria > Holothuria scabra. Next base: position 2,211,308 of record CM074188.1, read on the forward strand.
GACGTGGGTAGCGGGCCGAAATTTTGGGCTTTTTTCCAACAAATATTTCAAACCCAAAGCTTGTTTTGAAGAATTTGAAATTTTTAGAAGAAATTCGGTTTTTGTAAAGACCATTAAAAAAATCGGAGTGTTTTTTTTGCAGAATCTGCCTTTCATATGATCATAATAAAAAATTTGCATGGGCGACTGAATTCCATTTGGGGTTACTCATTTTATTTAAGGCCTGCGTACTATGCTCTCATAAGAAACTGGAACTTCACTTTGGCCGAAAACTTCATAACTTGAACAAAGATCTGATAATTAGAGCTTATATTGGAGAAATTTGGAATTAAAATGTGGCTTTTTAGTATTGCAAAACTGACAGGTTTTGGGCTTTATTCAGTGATCTGCCTTTTAAGAGCAAAAATAACTGACTGATTAGAATTTCAGGATGATTAGTGTTGGCTCGGGTTTTTATTGTAAAGAGTATCTACAAATACGAGAAAATTTTCCGAAAATATTTTGCAATTTTTAACAAATTTTTGGAAACCTGAAGCTTGTATTGGAAGAAAATTGTAATTTTTATGATAGATTTGGGGGTTTTATTGAATGATCTGACCATCTTGTCAGTAAAGTCAAGTAAGTTGCCGGGGCAACTCATAGTTTGTTGGGGTTGCTGGATATCATCATGCAAATTAAGATTCTCTGACGATATTGATAACTTTCCCAAAATAGTTTGTCTTCCTCTTAACATATATTTAAAATCTGGAGCTCATATATGGAAGGAATTTTATGGCAGTAGACAAAGTCGTACGGAAGCATTTCAGTTTTAAGGGTTCCAAACATTTCGCCCGACAAAATTCAATCCTGGCCGAAAGACTATCTGAGCACTGAGTGCAACCACTGGTTGGCACGGAGCTCATGGAAAATTTTGGAAAATCCCTTCCCTCAGATAGCTGGAAATGGCATTTAACAGGCGTGCAAGTAGGATCTAAGCAGTCGTTGTTCAAAGCTTTTGCTTGTAGTGGAATGTTTCGCTTGAAATAAATAAGCGAAGTGATCAGAAATTAATAATTCCTATTACAAAACGGCATACAATATATATAAGCCTTGACAATCTAAACGGAGCACTACTGTAACTTGGTGTGGAGCATACAGAAAATTTTGAAAAATTATTACCCTGAAACAGACGGAAATGACATTTCCTAGGCTTGCAACTAGGAACGAAGCAGACGCTATTTTAATCCAATAGCTAATTTTAACTCCAACAGAAAAAATCAGCAGCTTTCTAAGTGAGCAGAAAATTATCAGATAAAATGTACCACTACCATTGGATGAAATCGTTTGTACCTCTTCGGGGAAAAACTATACAACGCAATTGAGAACATGTCAATGTTTTCTTCTCTATTTCGCCGCTTGGCTAAATTCAAGATCTACTGAATTCATGAAGTAGTCTACACTATGTGACTGCCCGTGTGAAATCCCAAGCCGCCGCCTCCTACGTCTATGCCAGAAAATTGGAGAAAAATGGATTATCTGTAAAGGAGAATAGGAAAAGTGAAGTGTTTCTTTAAAATCAATGTGCCCAAGTTCATATGGGCAAAATGAAGACTGAAGTTCGTTGAGGTTTCATATTTGGTCGTTCGTTGAAATGGAAAATTATTTTACTTTCTATTCAGAATGTTGGAAAATTTAAAGTTTGAGAGATTTCTTGGAAAATATGGTCTTTTCGCAAGCAAAATCAAGAAGATTGTCGGGAAAGGGGTGAGGAGACTGAAGCTTATTGGGCTTACATCTTTCATTGTATGGATGACGGCTCCTTAAAAAAGTGTAGATCTTTTCCTGACGAGGGGACACCCTTTCCGAACGGGGGGCATTGCTCCCCCCTCTCCCCGCCCCGCTGGCTCCACCACTGGAATGAAATATTCAAAATGTGAGGGATCTAACTTTGATCATGTGAAAATTTGAAATTCTTTTGAGCATCTGGACTTCCTTAAGACAAAAATGTGTTTATAGCTGGGTACATAGTCGAGCTTTGCTATAACAAATGTAATAACTCCGACAGAGGACCAGCCTCCCTCGGAGGAGAGAAGCCATCACTTTAGCCCCGTAACTAGTAAAAACGTCATCTTTACATGAGATTCGAAAATTAGTTTTTCACATAAATAGCCGAAATCACCAACAGTTGCTCTATGAGCACACTTATCTTAAGATAAACCTACTTTTGCCAATATATTTTTTCAGATGAAAGAAAAAGCTTGGATCATTGCCCATCTGTAAACCACACTCGGTGCGATAGCGGTAGGTACATTCCCAACAATGAACTTTGTGATGGGAAGGGAGACTGCGAGGATGACTCTGATGAAAATGACCAACATTGTAGAGGTAGGTAGCATCAGTGAGTCGATTAGACCCAAGTCCGAGTGGTATGATCACATGTTCTAATGAGTCCACCTACGACAGTAACCTCTTGTTCGTCAATGATTAATATTAAAATAATAAAATACAGGGCAGAGGTATAATGGACGTAGATTTCTTCTCAACTTTTGGGGAATGGCCAGATGAAGCACGAAAATTTCAAACTGTGTGCACGCAAACGTGCACAGCGAACACGGGGCGAGAAGCCTAGTAGCAGTGGGATCCAAGGGGCAAAGCTCATGGATTCTGTCTCAGAAGCCACACGATCACCCTAATTTAAAAGATGACGCATGAATACATGTTTGAGACGCTATTGATAACAAACACCTCAATGAGAGTGAAGGCGCCCAGAGCGTGCGAAAATTCTTGCTATTGATCAGCAAAAATGGTGCTGATGTAAGAAAGGAACCACAAAAACCACTATACTGTAATTAAGAGATAAACATGGAACACCAACTGTGTATTTTAATTGTCTTTTCATTTTTTTTTTTTGGCAGAGAGGGGATACTTACATCGGCCATCCTCTCAGTTGTGAAGTAAATCCCCTTATCCCGAGGATGTACACCCATGGGCCGATAGTCTTCTAGTTTTAGCAAAACATATTTTTCAGCAAGATAATATTAAACATTGATCTAATTATTAGCTAGTGTTAATGAAACCTTACAAACGGTAGTAAACAGAATAAGACGCATTAACAATAACACATTTGATTGCTTTAAAGAATTAATTGTCCTACAGGATAAATAAATATTTTAGTGTGACTTAACTAGGACCTAACTGTTGGATTGGACGTCAAAGTATGTGATGTTATTCACTATATGACATTTAGGATTCTTTCACTTGTTTGGTAGCTTAGCATTATGAAATAAATACCTCGGGCTGCCTCTTTCTGTTGTTGTTGTTGTTGTTTTTTTTTTTTGCTTACAATTATTCGATTGGATTAATATCTTTGCTCTAAGCTTAAGTTGCCAGAACATCTAAACGAATTTCCTACACATAGTACCGGCGGGGGAGATTCAGTTACAGTATTGTACGTTGCTTTACGTACAATATTGCCGTTAAATATGCTTCAATATACCGTAATTTCTTGCAGAGAGAAGAAGATGAGCAAGGAACCTGAACAAACACATTAGAGAAGCAAAATATAATTATGCATAATGCATGCTACAATTAAATTGTTACGTCGTTCAAAGGTCTTCAAATACGACGTAGTTTTTCACTTTCACAGTTAACTCTTTTTTCAAACTTCTTTCAGACTATTGCGATAGTATTTCTTTAGAAGGTTCCACTGTAAAAATTTCTCCGAAGAAAGCTAGATATCCCCCAGGTTCTGTAGTCAACATATCGTGCCGTCCCAAATTTACACTACGTGGACAAAAGTACCTCACTTGCGAGAATGGACACTGGTCAAATCAGCTTCCAGACTGCTTAGGTATGTGACTCTTACACACTGATGTAGCCATGCTCTTTGTTTTTGGTGGCCTACTGCAGGGCTTGATCGCCTGCATGGAAGGTGTATAAGGGGAGGTGCTCAGGAGAGGGTTTACCCTTCCCTTTCGGAAATAATGAGATAGTTAAGTATCCTCAGATGAAATTTGGAGCATCCTTTGAGCGAGTTTTTTCACGATAAAAAGAAAAGGTAAATTTTAAAATAAATTTGTGGTACGATCGAGTATGAGTTTAAAATGAATTATAACAGTCACCACGTTCCAAAAAGTTTAAACTGTTCTTCATAAACCAAAAAAAAAGGCCCTAATCCAACTTATTTCTGCCTATGTTATGAATCACATTTGACACGCCTCCCCTGACATCCCTCAACTTTTCCCCTCCTTCACACCAAATAACCGCTACAGCCTTTGTTAGGCAAATTTTTGATCAATTTGCTCCTTTGTCCTTATTATCGATTTCAACATTCCATTGCAACAGAAAGCTCAAACCAACGACTGTTTAAATTCTGCTAACATGTTCTAGGGAATGCTATTTTCGGCTGTCACTGGGGTTGTGATTTTTCAGAATTTTGTATTTGCTCCAGCCAACCGATGGTGGTTGTGCCGGTTAATCTTTCGGGCAGAATTACAAAATGGAGACTGCTTAGGATCTGCTTGCAAGCTTGGTGAATGCTATCTCAGCTGTCAGTGAGGGGTTACGATTTCCAAAATTTTCTGAAAGATCCGGGCCAACTGATGGTGTGCTTCACCTAGGTAGTCTTTTGGGCACGATCGTATTTTACGGGCAGGGAATCTTCTGTCCCAATTCCTTAACTGAAATGGACCAGTCCTTACGCCTATGCCTGTGTTTGCCCTCTTAATGCGACATTCCGAACATAACTATCAATTCCTGAGACATACAAATATATATATTAAACGTCAGTGACATTTTAACTTGTAAACTAAGCGAAAATTTTTAAAACGAGTTACAGAATGTGACATTCTCAATTAGTTCTATTTTGTCAGTGCGCGTAAAAAAGAAATACATTTGCACCGTTTTTCATATTTCTCTCATTCGGGAAGTGCCGTTTCCGGCCATCTGGAGGCTTTGTAAAGTAAGGTTTCCTTGTACGTTCAGCGACAAAAATGGTGGCGCTCCTCATATTCCTGCTGGTAGAACCCCCTCCACATTATTCCATTCCGTCGCAACTGACCTGCCCCCTTTACAAATCCAGGTTTCGCCATTGAAATGAAACCCATAGTGATGATGCACGTGAACTACGTTTGATCGAGTCCGCCCAGCTTTGTCTTCAATTGTTTACTGTTAAAAGTTAATAAAGTATATAGTTGGTTCAACATGGCATGTGAGTAAAAATGCAGACATTATTCATGAAATGTATTAACCATACAGTAAATAGGGGGTCATGAATGGATAAAAACAACAAGAAGGGGGAGCAGTTCTATCCAACTGAACGATTCAACAACACTACGCTGGGCCAGAAGTGATGGATGGTTTCCGAGATAACGTCTGGAACCAAACAGTTTGGACGCGCAAAGCGAGTCGAAAATTTGAGGGTTTTGCTCTAGAAATACTGAAATATTTAAGGGGATTAATGGCTCATGTTAATGAAATGGAACCCCGGCTCCAGTGCTTATACCGAAAAATTGCAACTTTCCAACTAACGTATTTCTAGTCCCTTCCAAAACTATACTGAGCTCTTCCTTGTGTGAGATGCAAACCCTATTACATTGCTACAAAAATATCTTGGGAGCATGCCGGTCCATAATATGTAATAAGCGAACTCCCTGTGCATGTTAAAAGAGTCAGCTATCCTAAACTTTTTAGCTGTGATGCGATCAAAGATCATTCAGCAATTAAGAACTTTGCTTTTCCCGAAAAGTTTACTCGGGAAATAAACTCGGGGTGAAAAACCAAGGCACCGAATTGCGGGGAAAATCCCTTCCCACATCCTCTGGATTTATCATTGAAACACTTTTTTATACACAACATGATTTTGTGTCCGAATCAAAGATCTTTCAAACAACAGTAAGTTAGTGCATAGTTTGGTAGAATAAGGGCCGCCGAACAACTCAATGGGCTGTTTTCGAAAACTATATCTTCAATCAACATATCAGAAACTCGCGTTAAAACTTTAAGCAAATGTAGCTGTGGAAATAAGCGCGCCTAGCGAGCAAGAGATGTTTTGTAACTCAAGGACAAAATGCTCCAGAAATTAACACTACACGTCACATCAATCGCAAATATAGTAACTAATCTACTAAATATAATAGAAAAGTATATGGCTCCCCTTGATTTCTTCATGCCTCGAGTATTGGGGGACATTTGATATGATGTACCCCCTTAAAAATATTGGGGGGGGGGAATGTCCCCCGTCTCCCATGATCACCACCTGTGGTTACATATAACAAGATATGGGAGTGGAGGAGAGTTGGGGAAGCAGAATGGTTTTTACTATCAGTCCCCCTTAAACACATAAACAAAATTAAGAATAAATAGACTTATATATGGAAGAACATATAAACCATAACACGAAGAAGATGAAAGTAGAAGTTTAAGCATTGCACCTCTGTAAAATGTGTTCCTCTAAGTTTTTACCAAATGTGCCGAGGGATTTTGAATTCTTAATCAATGGTATTATTGAGTTTATTCCAGAGCTTTGGGTTCATGAGATGAACCGAGAGAGAGAGATACAGAGATTAAAAGCTTGTGTAAAAAACCTAATTATTTGAAAATTATCGGCCTTCCTAGAGTGATAGTGGTGGTAATCCCTATTTAAATTAAAGTGATTGTCAAAAACTGTACGAACAATCTACCGTTTACATACTTGTACATAAAATTGAAACCTGATACTTGTAAACATAAAAAAATTTAAAGTTTTACGATGAAAAACTATAGAAGCACAGCTATTAGTTTTGCCAAAATTGGAGAAGAAACTTTTCCCAATGGGTTGGTAGCGTGATTGTTTCTTTCTTCAAAAGTAGCTCAGTACGCTCTCCGCTGCAGGTTTGTAGTCGAAATGGGTGGGATGGGGGAGAATCAGTAAGACACCTAGAAAATATTTCTACCCTAGACTATAAAGTTTTAAGTTGTCCTTAACTAATCACCTTTTAACAGGTAAGCTCACCTGAAAAATTTTTGTTCCCCTCAAAACCTCTCTCTTGATGCCGTGTCCATACATGCTCAGCTGTAGATTGGCAACACTGACAACAGACCCACTGATCTTTGCGGTATACTTGAACAAATTAGAGCGTGTGGGGATGACGGCAGGATTAGTTTTGGAATCGCCGAGGGCCTAATAGCACTTATTTCCCACATGCTAATGAGAAGTGATCATGACCTTTGGTGTACAATATTATCCTCAATCGATCTGGGATTAAAACTAGTAAAAAGCTGTGTGACGTCAGAGTATATGCCGTACCAAATAAAAAGAAACGTCTTTTTTATAAGATGGGCGACGGACAGGTTTTTATTTCGTGTAATAATGATAACGGAAATAAAAGATTTGCATTTTCTTCGTTAGATCCTTGTCCAACGTTGTCCGTACTCAATGGAAGACCAAATGTGCGCAGTACCTCGCATGGGAGCAGCGTACAAGTGATATGTAACACGGGTTATGAGCCTGAAAATAATGATAAAACAGTTATATGCAACGATGGTAACTGGACTGGATCCCTGTCAGCTTGTAAAAGTAAGTATATAATATGTGGGCAACGTTTACTATCGGAAATCGCATCTTTACGAGAAGGCGATTAATAAAATTTTTCCGAACACCCAAAATAACTCGAAATCTGAATTTTAAAGACATTTTTCTTACGGTATTAAAAAAAGTCTTTTAAATATAGAACGAATGTCTTATAACGGCTATAATCAGCTTTGAAAGAATATAGAAAACCTGAAAACGTCAGCAAAATTTCAAGTAGATTTCAAAAACCTACTTAGTTTCTTTCATTTTACATAAAGTAGGCCGAGATGTAAATGCATAGGTAGGGGCGTGGTCTGTATTGCCGCATATAATTTCATTTTCCAATTTTAATTGGGACAGTAAAGTATGAGAAGAGAAACTATTTGGAGCTTTAACCATTGTATAGCTAAATATGGACTTTGGTCCAGCTGCTTTTAAAAAAGTCACTTTTATTCACGTAACCTATGGGGTTTAATATTGAACTTCACCAAGGTCTTCAACTGTGAGCAAATACGGGTAATCATTTTTGAAAAGACTTCACCTCTGCAACTCCACCCGAGGTCGAGGACTTATCATCTTCCATTATTCTGGTGAGGTGATGCATTTGAAAGATCTGGATATCTACAAATAAGTTTTATTAAAAGACAGATTTCAATTATTCATTTCTAAAAGGCACTGAATTCACGTTACACACGGCAATAACATTTATTGGGTTTTACCAATTTCTGTACTTTGGCTAGTTATAGGTTGTAAAGATCTTTTCAAGGTGTTTGTGTGTTCGGGTAGAAACAGCTTAACCCACTTCATTTAAAAATCATGACAAAAGAGTGTGTTTCCTGCTACGTGGAAAACCGACTTGATATTTCAAAACATTCACTCACTAGAAAAAACACCTCCATGAAAAGAGCCTTATACCAGGGAGCTGTTAGGGAAGGAGAAACAACGCATGCTCCCCTTTTGTCCTATGTGCGTAGGCGCCACTTAAGTTTTGCATTGTCTGATTCTTGAAATTACTCTAAACTAACATGGATTAGGCACTGAAGAAGATTGCTTTCGTTCGTCGTCTGCTTTATCTGAAAGAGCTCTTAGAATGATTTTCCTCCATTAGTAATACATTGCTAGCCGTCAAATAAAGCAAAATTTGTTTCAACTAGTGCGTCAAAGTGTCACTTTTTAAAAGTGTACAGTATATTTCTTTATTACTTTTTAAGAAAAGATACATTATTCGCTATTTCAGAAACAATCCGGAAATGTTTGAAATATCATCATCGAAACAAAGACTCCCTTTGCTTTTCAAACAGCTTCATTCCTTTTTAATAGAGAAATTAGAATAATAATGGAATTATGCATACTTGAAAGTTGAATATGCAAAATTAATCAAGAAACGTTGCAGGCTTGTATTTGAGAATTAAGAATGTTAATCGTGCTAAGATCACAGTGAAACTATGCTACCTGTACTATGTTGTTGTTTGACATCAAGCGTTCATTCTCTCTGCAAACTATCCCTAGCAGCAACTGAATAACTACTATGTTGAAAGCGAAAATGTTCAAAACTTATTCAGCAACAAGATTATATTTTTAGCCCGATGTCACAGGCTTCCCGTCATTAAATAGTCTAACATGGTGCGAAACAACCTTCATTTGCTTCATGTACTATCTTTACTTCAGATATCAATGACTGTGAATCCAGTCCTTGTCTACATGGATTTTGTTGGGACCGTGTCAATGATTATTCATGTTCTTGCCATAGTGGCTGGGAAGGACGTAACTGCGATAAAGGTACGTAGTGGTTGTCATCTGTAGACTTATGCAATAATGTCACGTGACACCATTTTTGGAGAGTAAACAATAAAGGACAATGCACGCAAGAGGTACACCTTTCAGCAGCCTTGTGTGCGTTATCCCATTGATGACGAATGAGCAAGTGCGTCCTCCAGTATGGGCAAACGCATATAAAAGCCATTTGTTAGTGTAGGTTGTAACGATAAGCGCCTACCTCAACTAGAGGACGTTGTACTTCGTGACGTCTGGACATAAGGTCTAGCAGGGACAGCTTAAATTTAGATTCAATGACTATAGTTAAACTTTTTTGGCGACTCTCTAATGATTTTGTTCTTTCTATAATGAATTTTCATGTGTTTCAATAATTAGCTCAGATTTTTTTTAATGTCAATTACGAAATATTGTGTCTTCACATATGCACATTTGTGTCTTCTCAATCATTTGCTTTCAGAAGGAAATTTTTTGCAAAAAAGAAGTGAGAGCAAAATTTTCTACAGATGATGCATCTTCACAAAAAGTGGTTGAACTAAGCAATAAATTTGACATTATCTCGACGTCAAGTACAAATTTAATGCTGGATAATGGGATGTTTATTTCAATCGCAGGCGCTTAATTAACCTCTACCACTTTCGTGCACTGAAGAATTTATAGACGGATTTAGTTTGTGTGTAAGGTAAAATGTTTGTCAAATAAAGAATCACTTATTGGCATTTTGATGCATGTATCATTGTAACTATTTAGCATGCTTAGCAGCTTTCGCTTTCTCCGTTTTCAGGCGTGCTTTGCTATTTGGCTTGTTATTTCAAAATTTTAGCATAGGCCTTTTCACGCTTCATCGTACCTTACATACCCCTCAGTTAATTAACCGCGTGGAAGGATGAGGCATAAAAGCAAATTGTTTTACTTGAGCCCAACAAGGACATGAGCAGAGTTACTCTTGGTATAAAAATAGTTTTTAGGATGACAGACTATACAAAATAGTGTTATGTAAACGTAAAGGCAATATTTTCACTAGGATATTATTTTGTATCATATTTGAGTCGATCTCTTCCACAATTGCATATGATTATTTGGTGCATAAAGAGGCTCACTGCGCATGATTCCACCTTTCAGAAACTTTCTTAAACTGTACTTAAAATAAAGATAAAGACATAATTTGTTGCACACTCTGCCTGGAGAAATTCTAAAAATCTGCTCTCTTTGGCCGCACATTTTTTTCTGGACTTTAAAAAATACCAGCTGATGAGTTATCACATGAATGTATCATCACCTTCCTACTCTGATTGGGGAGTCAGTGAGAAGTAGTGTAGTACCTTTCTAATATTGTCCTCCGTGGTAACCTTTCGAAGAATGGCGTATTGGGACGGGTTTGAAACAATCATTCAAAGCTTCCATTGCGACTATATTCATTTTGTTTTTACATTGTACATAGATGTGGATGAATGTTCATATTCATACAGCGTGTGTAGTGACAATGAAAAGTGCGAGAACACAGATGGTGGCTTCAAGTGTTCCTGTAAAGATGGTTACGTCCACAGTTTGAGACCTAGATGTTATCGTAAATGTGTCGGTAGGAAAGCTTTCATGAAAATATTGCTTAGATAACATTTTTAGAGTAACCGCACGTCAGAATGCTTTGTTACAAAATGGACTCAGTCAATGTGAGATAGAAAAAACACCTCGGGATTATCAATAAGCCTAGCTTACCTGAAATGTTGATTTTTCCTCATTTTAATACAACTGACGTTTATAGCAAAGATATGACAACAGAGCCCCAATCTGCTGGATTGTACTTTTTACAAATGAATGCAAGCAATATCTTCTAATTCAAACGATCGTTTTTATATGTGGAGTAAATTTAACAATTAATATTCAAAGTTTTACAAACCGGTACTCAAAAAGCTTTGAAAACTAGGAGATAATGTTTTTCAGTTTAATCATTTACGTGTCTCACTCCAGAAAAAAACATTTTATTCGTAGAAATTGATTCTTTTATCTGCGGATTTTTCAAATTGATTTACATAGTTTTATTTACCCCAAAATATATACGATTTTCAAACAGAGGATATACTCCAGCCATTTGGTAGTCAGCACGGCGATTACAGTTTGACTTATGGCAGGCAATATAAAGGAAGAAGATATTTTTCTTCGTTTAAGGGAGAGAGAAGTATTTATAGTGATGTTCTGAGCTCAACTGTGTCAATAAGGACGGGATTTCCACTTGGTGACAACTTTTATCACAAATTTTATGTAAGTCGACGTATTTTTAATGCAAATTGGGTGTGTTTTAGGAGTCAGATATTCATTTGTACATGACTAAATAAAGGTGACTCGATTAAGTCAATAAAGTAAAAACTGTGCCGTAAATAGCTACTGTGTGTTAGGTGTGGTTTAAGGGCTAAATTTCTGACAAATGTATATTAACATGTATCTACAGGTATTTTACAGTCTCACTATTCCTGAAAACCCATTCTTTCAGGTTCTTCACAGTTTGCTTGATTAATAAACATTTTTAACGTTTACGGCTAAACATCAATTGGGCAAAAAGGTAGCAATCAAAATTAAACAAAAGATAACTAGGAAGTTACGCAGTTCCTAATTGTGGAAAATTCCAAAAGAAGAAAAGTTGATCTGACTAGGTCAAAACAAAGTACTACAAAGACAAGTACAAGGAAAGCTTTAAAAAGGTTAGATACAAAGTGGGAGTTTGTGGTTACAAGTTATAGATTAACTGACCATTCCTCAGAGTAACATATGACTTAATATCCATCCACATATTGAAAAATTTTTCATAGTAAACCTACTGTGACCCGCTTTCGCCCTATCCCCGACAGGTTCGATGGTTATTGAAAGTATTTCTGGATTGTTTTGTACTTTGAGCTAAAAAAACCTGCACACATTTTGGTTTCAAGAGAACAAACGTAGTCACGCAAAAGATAAACCAGATTCTGTTAAAAACCTGCTTAATAATATTATTAATAGTTTCTCAATGATTAATATATCTTGTGGCTAAAGGGGGCATCATTGTCTGACACCTGTTAGCAAAGCAGGGAGCTGCTAATAGCAGCTACCTTCTTTGTCACTTGTTTGGCAAGTAGTTTGTCCAAACATCCTAATAACTTTGTCGCAACTGTGACAAGGAGTCCGTCCTTGGCTGAGAAAACGGCAATTTGAAAATAATTAAGACTCCTTGTCGCACATGTGACAAGGTGTCAGTCCTTTTACTGACCTTGTTTAGGGCTACAATTTTGTCAAAAAAGGCAATAAGTTATGCGAAAGGAGCTGTCCAGACTGATAAAGAAAATCCATTTTGAAAATAGAACTTGTTTTCAAATTTCTACACAATTGGGATAGTTTTCTCTACTCTATTGGTTTGTGCTGTACTCTAAACGTGACCCTTAACCTAGGCTAGCACTACGTGTGTAGGCTTACGTGCATTATAGAAAACTTTCCCTTGAAATTCTTTGACTTGAGGACAACATAGGCTAGGGATCTTTGCACTTATGTCACTTTTTGACAATAATTGACATGAAATGCAGTGCTTCCTTTTGTTTTCTAGCCGGTTGTGTCTACCTTAATAAGCGAGGGTAAACTAGGACACCGAATATTTTTCCCCCATAAAAACTGACTAACCAAAAACCGTGTCCCGTAATGCCACCAAAATGAAGGTTCTAGATGATGTAACTGATAAGGGATATTTGCTCTTTTTTTTAGTTAAGCTCACCAATTGAAGAAAAAAATCTTAGGTTCAACAAAACGGCAAACGGCCCATATGTCCCGGCCCAAGACTACTGCTCTGCAGCGCCTAAATGATAGTGGCCTCTCCATGGGGAAGTGAAGTATATGGTCGATTTGTCACTGGTGCAATCACATGGGTCTGCTCTTTATCGTCACCCGTCTCACCCGTCTCCTGTAGTGGTGGTATCGGTGCCCGGCTGCCAACTCATCAGGGTTAGGATAAGAGTTGTTGGTTACGGTTACACTATGGGGTAGGGTATGGAGTCAGGTCAAGGAGTTAGGGGTAATTAGGGTACATGATCCCCTGCCTAGGTTCGCACCAGTGAGATGGGGACCAATGAGACGAAGGGAGGGGTGAGATGGGACTATAGTTTTCTTGCTCTTTTATCTGGCAGTCTCGCATAAATCGGATTTAAATTCACATTTCACCAAAATATTGGAATAAACTACTTGCTCCAAACCTTACTTTACTTTCTTTATATAAAATGAAATAAATTGTTCATTTTATTTGTTCTATCCATGCCATAGATCGTTGAGAATGGACTGATCATTTTTACAAAACAAAATGCATGGTACCGTGGAACATATTCATATCCCAACTCTTGGTCATTCAACTTTCTAACTGCTGTAGCACCGTTTTGGGCTGATGCAGAAATAGCTTATGGTGATGGCAAAGTACACTATCAGGTAATTCAGAATGCAATGGATTTTTTGCGATATGTTTAAACTGACCATTTCTATGTGCTGTAGTGTCTCACATACATTTTGGTTTTAGATGACACGAAAAAGTGTCTTTAGTGTCTGCGAATAACTGTCGCTATAGATTTATCTAGCTAAACACTCATAAATTGAATTCGCTATTTCTTTGGCACGTTCATGAAATGTTTAAATTATTGTTTAGATACTCGAAGCCAACAGCATCATTCGGTACTTGAATGAGAAGGAAGTGGATGGCCACCTAATTCTAAACTGTACAGTGTTAAAATCTAAAGTCTAATGTGGGAGACGTGCCACCTGTTCCCCCAGGGTCGTTGCTAGACTCTTTCCAGGGGGGCAAGCACCGAAATTTTCCGATTTTTTCTAAAGTGTGAATACTACTGTACTGAGGAAAATTTGGGTTCTTTTAAACAAATATTTGTAAGCATGGAGCTTGTATTGCAGAAAATGGTTTAGATTCTGGGTTTCCTGTAAGGAAATTTTAAAATTTGGAGATTATCTAATCTGCGTTATTTATTAGCATACATCTGAAAGAGCATGCATGTCGACTAAAGATCGTTGTTGTACACAATGTGTTCTAAGCGCGCGACAAATTTTATGCCAAGGCGACTGAAGTGAACAAAACTGACCACAGAATGGCGTCGAATTACAGAAGCGGTTTCCCAAAAATAGGCTGTTTGCATGTAACCTACTCCCTGCGAGAATGCTTGCCAACGGCCCAATGCTTGCGCGCGTGCGTGCACTGCATGCTTTCAATGCATTCAACACTAGTAATCGGCGCTAATACTCGACTAACTCAACCTACTTACGTACGTACGTACGGCGGCCGTGATTCAAAGTGGTTAATTTATCCGTCTCTCCTCATTCTGGGGGAGTACAGGATGTCAAAGAGAATAGCAAGTTTCAACTCTTCCTCCTGCAGATGAGGTGAGTCATCACTCCCAAGTGCAATCGGGCGTAAAAATAGCATGTGGCTTCGACTTCTCATGTTTGCAATTTCAAAGCAAATAATTGCAAATATAAAGCTTTTATTAGAAAGAAATCGGAATATTATGAAGAAAAGTTTGAAAACCGTACTGTATGTGACTGGTGTCTCAAATGGCAAATTTCGGAATTTTTAATTTTTTTAGGAAGGGGGGGGGGGGATCACCTCCTGCTCCGTGGAGCTACGCCGCTGTGTCCCCCTATGATTGACTTCCACGGTAGAGACCACTGTGTTTTAGTAGCCTTGTTTGGACTGCATACAAGTCACATAACAGAGGTTGTAGTATTAATATGAAGAATCGAAATTATACTAACATGAACTGAACATGGGGTCTGATCTTAAATTGTACGCTATTTCGTTTTTATTGACTTCATGCTTAAAGCTAAGTGTGTCATTGCTATCACAAGGCCCATAACCAAAGGGGGGGGGGGGCAGAGAATGAAGTAATATGAATGATTTCGACCTTCATGAATTTCAAGTTGTTATTGACATATCTAGATCTGGCTACTGGCCAACGGATCACGGCATGTTGTCGTGCATTTGGTTTTATTTTGAAACGCAGCTTATAACTGAAAGCTCGTACGATGAACGAGCCATAAAACTTTGCATGTAAATGCACCCAGTGGTGTAGAAAGATGTTTGATCGGGTGAGGGGGGGGGGGGGGTCGGGGCAGACCAGACGGGACTTCTAGACCCTGACTCCACTTACCAAACCAAAACATCAGTTTTGATGGATGTCTTCTTGATTCCTTGCCGTAGGCAGGCAAGGAATCTATGCAATAGTGATGCAGTGTGTGTTTGTGTGTATGTGTTTGGTTGCGTGTGATTGTGACACTTTGCTTATAAGCACGATATCTCAAGATCGGAAAGTCCGACACTTTTCATATTAGGTCACGTTGAGAGTGAGAACCCCATTTATTTCGGTGGAGGTCAAAGGTCATTTGAGGTCACCAGAGGTCAAAAACGAAAAACCTTGTGAGCACGGTACCTCAGATAAGGAATGACCGACACTTTTCATATTTGGGTATATAGATTTTTAATGCTGAAAAAAGGAAAAATCTATTTTTTTTTTGGTGACGGTCAGAGGTCAATTGAAGTCACCGGCAGTAAAGCTACGAAAACTCAAAAATGTCTTGTAAACACGATATCTCGAGGTAGGGATGACGGACAATTTTCATATTTGGCATATAGACGTTTCATGTTGAGAAGAAGAACCCTATTGGTTTTGGTGGAGGTCAAAGCTCATTTGAGGTCGTCAGGGGTCAAAACCAGAAAACCTCGTAAACACGGTACCTTAAGATAGGAAGGACCGATATTTCTCATATTTGGTTTATAGATTTTTCATGTTGAGCAAAAGAAATCTATTGTTTTGGTTGCAGCCAAAGGTCATTTGGGGTCACCAGGGGTCAAAAAGGAAACATGATATCGCAAGACAGAGAGGACCGACACTTTTAATATTGGTATGAAGATTTGTCATGGTGAGAAAAAGAATTCTTTTTGGGTGGGGCAGAGGTCATTTGAGTCACCGGCAGTAAAGCTGCAAAAACTCAAAAACTCAAAAAAAAAAAAAAAAAAAAAAAAAAGGCTTGTAAACACGATATCTCAAGAAAAGAATGACTGACACCTTTCATACTTGGTATATAGTTGTTTCATGTTGAGCAGAAGGAACCTTTTCTTTTTGGCGGATGTCAAAGGACCTTAGGGGTCACCAGAGGTCAAAACCGGGAAATCTCGTAAACACGATAGACAGATTTGTCATGACGAGAAGAAGAACCCTACTGCCCCTACCTCTCCCAAGACATTTGCTCCCTCCGGTGCCTCGCATGGCCACAGGCCTGGAGGGTTTGTTATCACAATTTCTCAAGACAGCAATGAAGGACAATGGTTCATAGATTTGCAATTTTTCTTCGGTGGAGGTCAAAGGTCATGTGACCGCTCAGACACTAACTGTGAAAAAATCTCCTTAATGCATTGTAAGTGAACCAAAGTTCAAATGCCAGGTCGCCAGAAGTCAAATGTCAGGTCATCAGAGGTCAAATGCATGGTCACTAGAGATCATGTGCCAGGTCGCCAAAGGTCAAATGTCAGGTTATCAGAGGTCAAATGCCACGCTACTAAAGATCATATGCCAGGTCACCAGAAGTCATGTTCCAGGTAACCATAGGTAATGTACCAGGTCACCAAAGGCCACTCGTCGGGTCGCAAGAGGTCATGTGCCAGGTCTTCAGAGGTCACGTCAGGTCACCAAAGGTCAAATGCCAGGTCACAGAGGTCATATCCCAGATTACCAGAGGTCAAATGTCATTAGGATATCATAAGGGGTTATAAACTTCTTTAAAATGGTACCTTCAAGAAAGAAAGTTTGACTAATTTTGTTACTGGTATATGGATGCAGTACGGTTAACAAAAGATATTGAATTGTTTTAGGTAGGCCAGAATTGGGTCAGCCATTAAAAGGTAGAATTTCCCGACCATTTCCAAGATTATCATTTGCTGTCAAAAGAGGTAAAGAGCAAAATTGTCCTTTCTGAAAGGAATCACTAAGCCTTTTTATGTGTGCCTTTTATGAGTGCTTGACTTTCTGACGCAACCAGTCCATGGACTGGTAGGATCAGTGAAAATTTTGAAAATTGCAATTGCCACAGCAATTAAGTAATCCTACAAATTTTAAAACATGGTATTTAAGGATACGGGCTTTGTATCTTTTTGTTAGTTACAGAGAATGATACCTGACATTGGTCGTAATTATCCTAAAATGTTTCTGAAGAAGCGGAAGTTCAATTTGGATAGCCATTACTAGCGTCCGAAACCCATGAAAAGACAATTGTTTAAAATAGGAAACTTCGCTCAAAATCGAATTGACACAGTAGGCTTGGAAAGTACCTGCGCCGGGTCCCTCATAAAAGTCCAGGGGCCCAACTATACTGATGCACGGACAATGCGTCTTCTTTAAATAGGGATGATCTGTTTTTATTCTGAAAGAAGGAGAGCCGCTTGCAAGTGTTCACACCATTCGGTATAGTTTAGGACTTTAGCCTTAGTTTTATGTTGTATTTTCATAGTGAAATTGCCGAGAAATTTTTACCGCTCACTACCACTAAACTCATAGACACAATATTCCACTCAAACCTTTTTAAGTAGTAAATGTTTCATAGGCATACCACGAAACATGTGTCTCGGGGGTGAAACCGACAGGAGAACCTTTCTCCCCGAGAAGAGCAAAAATTTACCACTGTCTCAAGGCATATCAGTCTGAAAAACATTTTGCTCCAAAGAAGCATTTTTGTCCCCTTCCGTGCATCGTCTGTCTCCAGATTGGCCTTATGCAACCTTCAAAGTATTTGAGTTTCAAACCACGATTTATCTTTGCAGATCTTTGGCTCAATTGTGTATAACTTTTTGACAATTAACAATTTCACTGATTCATGCTAAACATGTGGCTGCTTCATCAGTGATATATTGCTAAAACCTTAAAGATTCTAATGTACATGAAAGACACACCTTTAATGCCATCAAGGATCTCATCTTTTCGTATTTGTTATAACGTCTATAGATATATGAGAGGACGACTCATGACAAAGTAACGCTTATGGATAAAGTTGCAGACAGTATCATGCCTTCCATTAAAATATATACATTTGTGCCAACGTGGATGCTGATCGTTACGTGGGAGCACCTTCTACCCCCAGGAGGGACTGATGTGAGTATCCAGCAGCAGAGAGAGTACCGGATCAGTCGGTGAAACGTCACTTGCTTCTTCATGCAAACAATGTGTTGGTGTGCACACAATGTATTGCCAATATTACCCCCGTAGTGTAGTCCGATGGCTTTTCTCACCCAGCTCTGAAGTCAATGGGAAGAAATGATGTAAACTTTGCTGCACTAAAGTTCATTTTAAAACACAAATCTAGATACTTCATTTAATAATTTCTCGGAAAACATGTGTCTGATTAGAATGGAAGATTCACCAAATTGTATAGACTTAGATCCTCTTTCACATAAACCGATTAGAAGTTTTGTTTAGAATTTCCCTATTCCTTCAATAGTAGCGAAAACGAAACCTTCAAGCGCGGATCCGTATGCATTATACCGTAAACCGCGTAGCAAACAAACGTACCAGCTGTAGAAAAATCTTGTACTTTGGGACAAATAAGTATCTTATCGGTTATTATTTTGAGAAACTCAAAGCATTTACATGAATTAATCCTGTACCTTCTGACCTTCCCTTTTTCAAATAAGTAGTTGCACAACCCTTAATACGACTCATTTTTACACTCTTAAAAAGTTGGTTAAAAAAATTCACCAACACTGGTCATGTATGTCAAATACCTGAAAATGGGTAAGTTTTCCCCAATATGTGCCGTTTATTTCGTTACTCCACAGCCCGGTTACCCAATTAAGTGGTAAAAACACTGTTGGGTAACCCATTAATCGGCAATTATTGAGTAAAATTTAACCAAGTTCAGGTATTTGACATACGCCACCAGTGTTGGTGAATTTTTTTTAACCACCTTTTTCTAGAATGTAGGATGGTGCCTTCAGAGTGAACAACAACGTACAAGTTTAACTCTGAGAAAACAGTTTGGCTGCATTCATGTTCATACTTTCGCGTTGCATGTAGTGTCACCATTAGTGACACAGCATTCGCCCTCTCTGTACAATGATTTTATCATTGTATCGCTATTCCTTGAAATGTGAACACTTTAGAAGGACTAGCATCGGTTAAAATTTTTAAACTTTGCCTGAAAAGATCCTTTGTCGCAATTTAATATTTCTCTCCGTTTTTTCCAGAATAATACATTTCAGGCTGTATTAATTACGGACGGACGGTACAGTTTTGCTCTGTTCAACTATCGAGAGTGCGATATGAATTGGAACGTAAAATCCCTCTCTTCCCGTAATGTAATTATAGGCTACAGTTCAAGTTACTACAGGAACATCCAAATACAAAATTCGTATCCTTTCCGATCGATACAAGACAGATACAGGCCAGATTTACTCATTGGCAATACTGGAAAAAAGGGCCGTTGGCAATTTAGATTGGAAAATAATAACGAGAACACCGTTAATTCCAAAAAGTTTTGTTTTGACTGGTACAACAAAGAAGGTTCTACTTGGCGATGGTTATCTAGTTTTGACCCTTGTCCACCTTCATATTGGCAAGCAAGGAGGGATAGAAGGTACAGGTACATCCAGAAGTCCTATCTAGTCAAATACTGGCCTGGTGTTCCATCTCGTTGGAGAAGTCAAACAGGAACAGACTTTGAAAGAGACGTACGAAACGAAAGATGTATGTATTCGCCGTAAAGTTTTTTTACATAAATATTTCAGCGCGAATATTCAGGTAGATGCGCACTGTTTAACAAGGTGATTCTTGATTGGCTGTTGCCATTGCAGTATTGTTTCGATTGTATTCTTTGTTAAGGTTAGGGATTGTGGCTGTCGTTAGCCAGTTAGAAAATTTCTTGTTAAACAGTTCGCACCGCGCCAAATATTATAGCTTC
Organism: Holothuria scabra; assembly: GCA_037179385.1. Taxonomy (NCBI): domain Eukaryota; kingdom Metazoa; phylum Echinodermata; class Holothuroidea; order Aspidochirotida; family Holothuriidae; genus Holothuria; species Holothuria scabra. Next base: position 2,231,562 of record CM074188.1, read on the forward strand.
AGGTAGTTCAAAGACTGATTGGAGGTTGCCATCTCAAGAATTTATCGTTGTTTAATTCTTGTTTGTATCATGTCTGGTTTGGGCAAACAACAAATTAAAATTCAGTTAAGCCTCTGCAAGTAGCCTACCTAAAATGAACAGGCCACTAAAGTAAACGTCATTTCAGTGTTTGTATTTTTTACACAGATGATAAGGTGCAGTGTCAAGTTATAGGGAAACTTGGTCGCAACCGTCAGACCGTAGATGTCTTGTTTAAGATGTTTCCAAGGGAAATCTACTCTTCTAAAATAACTGTTTTTGTTTATTTATTCAAATAAAGAGCAGATTGAAGATTTATTGTGATAAAATTGAATGGAATTGAAATGCTTAAACTTTACAAAATACATTCCAGCAAAGAAATTGCAATAGCCTTTAAGGTGGGCTTCATCGCTTGTATTTTCTCATTTACACATGGTACCCTTTGCCCGTGTAATTATAACCGTGCCAAAGTCACCCACAATGAAATCCATGCATGGATAAACATTACATTACAAGTTGAACGACCAAATCATGAGGTAGTAGTTAGCGGGGAAGTGTTTCCTTTGCAGATATTGGCAATCCTCATGTCCGCACTATCTTGAAGTAAGCGAGTGAAATTCCTTCTGAACAGAGTGTCATGAGGGATCACTCCTTGATTGGTTCATGTCATCAGGATTGGAGAAAAAATCAATTTAAATAGATTCAAACCGATGATCGATATTATATGTGTGGAGATTCTTTACTTTAAGTGCACGTACAATGAAAACGGATGCGAACATATAAAACAGATTAAAAGCTTCAGTACACAGAGCCGGATTGGAGAGAAAAGGTAGAAAAAAACACCCAAAAGGATCAACACTTTTCATCTGAATCAATACATGTCAATCAATATATATCAACCAATACAGTAGCGGTAATACCATTTCGCTGTATGCCCCAGAATTAGTTCTATTTGGGAGCTGTTTGGATCTCCTTAGTCGTATGCGCATTGCATTGCAGAGAAAATATCAGGTGACGTAACATATCACTGAAAACGTCACGAAAATATTATATTCCTGCCACATTTTTAGTCCATTTTAAATATAATATTGTGTGTTTCTAAGATCAGCATCAATTAAATTCTGTTCAACTATTTCTTGAAAAATATTGTTCCTCGTGACAGATGGTGAAATTTGCTACCAGCCGTCTCTCTTCCGCCCTTGGTGGTGGTGGTGGGGGTCGTGGTGGTGGAGACGATCGTTTTGGTGGAGTTGGAGTCCAGCTAAGGGCAACATCTGCTGTTACAACAGTTATGATCTATCCTTGATAAGAGGGTACAAGTCGCTCTTCCACAGCAGCGTAGCCGAACGTTATCAGTTCAACACAGGATGGGGATTCAACTACGATCGTTACGAAAAATGGTTTGGTATGAATACATGTTTCCAAATTGTTCATTTGCAATTGTATGCAATTCTGTGACTTAAGTTAATAATCAGTGTTTTTTAATTGATAGGCCATTTTTCGTTGTGCGTCAGTAACACAAACTGTTTCCGTCAGTTAGTATTTTCTCCAATCGCGCCCTACAAGCTTTCGTTAGAGCTCTTATGTTCCCTTCCAAAATTCGTGGGCCAGGTGATCTTAACATAAAAACGATTTTGATATGTTGTAGTGTGCTCAACATTAATTCGGTATCTGATGGTATAATAAAATGCCATTGAGACATATTTAGACATATTTACATCAGTCACTGTGCTTTAAACTTGTAGGACATCCGTGAACATATTAATTACATAACAAGCTAGCGGATATCATGCAAAATACTACAATAAGAAAGGGACGAAATAATACCGTTGTAAATTTCTTACGCTTAGGGTTAACTGTGTTTTTGAACAGATATAGCGTTCAACTCTCAGACTGAAAAAAATGTTTACGGTAGAGTTTATCTGGATCAGGGAGTACGAGATAAGATGAATGTACGTCTGAAATTATTCACTGAAGATAAAAACACAGTTATTTTACAGGAACACTGTATGAAAGCAAGGGGTAAATGAACGGTTAACTTAATTTGTAGACATTTAAACTGATTTAACAAGTCTATATCTTGGAAAAAAGTTATGCGCATATTGGGGGTAGCAATCAGAGTAGCGAGTCAGCTTTTCATTCGTCGTATTTTTTTGTTACAGAAAGTAAGTCCAGTCCTTTCAAATTTAAACTTCCATGGTATTTAAGAATAAAATAACCTCCTCATTCATAATGAAAATACTAGGAATTCCATTGAACCCTGTTCAACTAGGGGTCCATTGATTTCGTTCAGAAACATTTTGTTATGTTTGCTATGTACTTATCATACGCAGGCGCAAGTGCCAGCCCCCTAAGTGTCCGAGGTTGTATATAACTTAATGCTGTTTTTGCGTTTATTGAAAAAAACCTGCCAGAATGACTTATTGCCTATATAACTATATAACTATATGCTCATTTGCCCCCTCCACTCCAACCTCCATCCTCATTTTCCGAAAGCCACTTGTGCATGAGTCGTATTCGAGAAAACCATTGGAATGCCTTCTTTTCAACTTAGGCGACAGCTCAACGTATCATGCAACAAAGTAACAAGATCTCGTTACCTGTTCACCATGCCTGAGGCCATGTTTGTATTGTATTGTGTATATAAACCTGAAGATAAGGTTTATATACACAATAATATAATAGCGATTTAAGGCTGAAGTTTTGCACAAATTTCGCCCTTCACTAGCTGCTCGGATTCGTCTATACGCAAGCATGGAGCTATTACGTTGAAGCTCCACGGGTCGACACACCGAAATGTATTATGTACTGTATACCAAGCTGTATTTTTACGTTCGACGTCATATGCATGTAAATCGAAAGCGACACAGCCATATGCATACCTACAGACGGGGTTGGGACAGTGCGATTGCCCCTGGTCCTGATTATTGAAAAATCCGGAAACATTCTGTTTGACACCAGACCGTCAATTACCGGTAACATAGGACAACTGCTTTGCGGTTTTCACAACTTCTTTTCATAAAACTCCGAATTCTCTCCAATAAACCCACATTTTCAAATACTTCATCAAAGAAAGCTAATTTTTGGTGCGTTTCGCGTGCGGCATATTGCAATCCATAAAACAGAACAGTACACTCTTTAAAACATATCAAAGTTTGGGAAACTTTCCGCGTTGATTCTGGAAATAAAAAAAAAAATAAAAAAAAAAAATCAGAAATATGACTCACTTGACAACAGATTGCAAAAGACACTGGTCAACTGGTCAGCTACAGTGCTGTTTACATTAATTTTCTTTTGCAAATTCCAAGTTTTTCTTCATATTTCCAATGTTTGTCTATAGAAGACAACAAATTTTGAAAACATTTTAAATGCCGTCGGGAGCCTCAATCCGCAGGCCCAAACTAACGTTATTCAGCAATAGTGATCAAAAATCGCCGTGGAATGTCGGATTTACTGACGGATAGCTTACAGTATTTGAGAAATCATTAGAGGACAGATTCTCGAAAAATCCCGAAATTATTCAAACTTTTTAAAGGTAACTCAGAACTAAAAAAATCTCCGTAATGCAAGTTGCATTTTTGAATATGTGTTTAATAAGGGCAAAATGTTCGGCGCGCTACGCGCTCCGCGCATTAACTTTGGGTGCTTACTTCCCCTGTATTAAAAGTGTTTTACTTCTGTTGAATGGATCATGGCTGAGTGAAACCGTTGTATAAGTCTCCATATCATGAGTTGATCGTGCCACCATGCAACTTGGGGATGTATGCAGTTAGGTGACATCCATGGTAGCGTTGATGAATAAAATCGAGTTGAAGGATTAATCATCTATTGGATGTTTAAAACGAGTCATTTTATGACATTCCCCTTTAGCCATATGAACATCAGTGCAGACGTTTCTCCTATGACTGTAGTTTAACAGGACCGATTGCACGTAGTCTCACAGTAATGTTAAATTCATTCTTTGAAGCTACCTGTACATGACATGTATGAATTATGTAGCCCATGGTAAGGCACTGTATTTAACATCGTGGTCTCCAGCCTGTCAGTGCTGATGCTCATATTTAGAAAAAATATCATGTCGTTTCAAGCCCTCACTAAGTCCCCTCCCCCCAAACAGCAAAGTCTAGGACTGTGCCTAATCCTACGTCAAATTATTTTAATGATAGTTCCTTTAAAGTTGCAATGATGGGGACAAAAGCACAACAGAATTCATCTAAAATTGTTGCAAGATGTCATGTATTTTCATTGGTAGCGCCAGAATGTCGAAATCTGTGGGGGGAAGAGGGGGAGGACAAAGGAACTTTATTGGGGGAGAATATGTTCTGGCGCAGCTTGAAATCTAGGGCGAAGCGTGCACTCCCGCAGGTGGGTTCAAGTTGTAGGAGGCAAGCCCCCCAAATCTTAAATTTTAGCATATCTCTGAATAAAGTATAGTCTTAGGAATGGTATATTATTTATTGTTTGGTTAACCAAATGTAACTGACCTAACCTGGATTGTGTAGGAACAAGTGGGGTCAAGAACAAAATTTGAGGGGGTGTTCCCTCTTTTCCCCGTAGCGCTGCCCTTGAGTATGTTAAAATAGAAAAAATAACAGTTTAGACTTTTTCATGTCTAATTTCACAATTTCAGGCGAAGATTTGCTACCAAGATATCACTGCTGCATGAAAGCCGATGATGAATACTTTTGCAATTTGTATCGGCAAAGAAGACCAGATGCAAACAGTTGGGGTTATCGTCCACCTGGATGGGGTATGATATAAAACTCTCGTAGCTCATAGCGATTCCGAACATTACTTGTCTTGGGTGAGCTTGTTGTAATCAATCCGCGACAGGTACTGTTTTAATTTCCTATATGCGTAATAATACCTAAATACCTTTGAATGAACTTGCAACTAACTGTACAGTTCTTCACCACTGTTTACTTTTTTCTTTCTTCCCCGCCTATACGGTACTATTTTTAAGCACAAGATGATACTATAAGTTTCAGAAATCAAATTGTTCAAAGTGTTACTTCCCATGTGCAACAAAATCGTTTAACAATTACCAAAAGTAAATAAAGATAGACAAAACAACCGTTTGTTTTTCTTGTTACGTTGGAGGCCGTTGTCATCCCAAGAATTTGAAATATACATATGATTTCATTTAATCTCAATTAATGGAAAGCTAATAGCTGATGAACACTTTAATTCTTTGGAACATTGTAGAATCGGTTGGAAATGTTTGGAAGAGGGAAGCAAAATGTAATTTTACAATAATTTCATTTTCACGATTAAAGATCATGCTAGACATCGATACTCTTTCAATGATATAACTATAAAAACTTGCATTATGAAGTAGTGAATATTTCAAACATGTGATAGGTTGGTTCTTTGGTGACCCGCACATGCGCACACTGGATGGATATGATTACACATTTAATGGCCTAGGAGAGTTCGTCCTGGTGAATATCAAGTCAGAGGATACAGACAACTATTTATTCCAGTTACAAGGCCGAACAGAGAGAGCAATCAATAAGGAAACCAATGAAGCCACAAAGGCTACAGTCTTTATTGCTTTTGCCGCTGTCTTTCAGAATAATACAAAGGTGAGGAACCATCAACCTAATCAATTCAACGCTTTAATTTTGTGTTGAAAAAAACTTACTTAGTTCATATACTAAAGGCTAAAGCCATCATTTGAAAAAAATTGGTTGTGTGTGTGCCTTTGTTTGTTTGTGATGCTGTCTGTATATCAAGGAAGGTCCGAAATTTTCATTTTTTTTTTGTATTTAATGAGAAGAACCACATTGTTTATGATGCAGGTCAACAGGTCATTTGAGGTTACCAGCTGCGAACTGTGAGGACCTCGAAAATTGCTAGCACTTTTTCATATTCGATTTCTAGATTTTTCAGGTGAAGAGGAATAACCCTATTTTTCGACAGAGGTCAAAGACATTTGATGTCTCAATGGTGGAAATACGAAAACCAGAGAAAAAGGCAGAAACTTGTAAAATCGTAATCTTGGGTTCACCAGAGGTCAGAAAGAAAAATTTGCAAAGTATTCACAAGATTGGAGAGGAATCACTAAGCCTTTATTTTACTAGTATTCCAGAGAAAAATCAATTCCACTGAAATAAATATCGAAAATTTCACTTTAACAGAATACTTTTGAGACCTGAACAGTGCCAACTAAGGTAGTTTTGTGATAAATTTACACCGTTGGTTGAACGCCAAAATTAAGTGGGACCCAAAGCAAAATGAAGCTTGCTATTCAGAACCTCCTCCCGTTGACAAAAAAAAAACCCATGGGTGCTCTCCTTTTCAGGAAAATTATCATGGATTTTGCTTCAAAAGATAAGGTTCGATACACTTTTTTTCTTTATAAAACCGAAAATAGGCCTCGTGGCAGCAACCCACACAAAAGTGAACAACAAAATAAATATCAAATGCCAACTACCAAAGACGTGGGTCTTTTAAAAGTTTAGACGTTTCACGTTGGATAAGATCAGTAAAGACACATGGAATGCAAGGAAACAACCATTTTCCACATATGCAACCAGTCATTTCACTCCTTTTTTACTTTCCTTTTAAAAAGGGACCTTTTTTCGATTCAGTTTAAACTGAACCTTAAAAGCACATAATGCGTTAAGTGAAGATGCTTTGTTGTAGTGTTAACATGAGTCTTCTTTAATTTTCTGCCGAAAAACATTCTCTTTTGAGGCTTTGATCTGCTTAACTGAACATGTTCAGAAAAAGAAAATTGATATCTCTTGTGTGTACCCAAACTTTCGTGAGAATGATCTTATTCCTTTTCTTTAACTTTCATCATAATTGAATTAGGAATCCAGATATGTCTTCCCAACATCGAATACTAATTCTTTTGTTTTCTTCATATTCAGTATTGAGATATTTCTAAGTACACCAGTTTGCAACGTTTTAGATTTCTGACTAAAAGGAATCTGAAGTGTGATTGAATATCAACACCGTTATGTTATAACCGTGTCGTCTGCATATTTACCTACTGAACAATTTTGAACAGTACATCTGTAGTCATTGGCATAAAAACAAAGTATAACAGGTGATAATGAGCAACCTTTAGATGTACCAGTACTGAATGATCTTTTATATGAAATGTCAATAGAATAAGGTAAGCCCGATTCCTGTCATTTAATCTTGACTTAAGCGTATTTCAAGTGTGTGTGTGTGTGTGTGTGTGTGTGTGTATGTGTTTTTAATTAAAACTTCATGCAAGTTTTTAGGCAGGCACATTCAATCATTTACCTCCGGATTTTGTGTATGTTCCTTCCAAAAGGTTGAAATCGGACTTGATGAAAATGATGAAGATCTGGAAATTTATCTCAATGATGAATGGTTCAACATTACACGTCTAAGGGAGGAGGGTAAACAAATACCGCTTGTCATTTACGTTCTGCAAATCTAAAAGGCTTTAAGAAAATGGAAAATTTCATGAATAGTTCCAGTCATTGATTTCAAGTTTTCAAACATCCTTCATATGACGGTGTGACGTATCCAAAACATTTATCTGTATGTACGATGATGGTCATCACATTCAACCAATGGTTATTTCAAAACATTTTTGCAGTAAATTTGATCTAGGCTGAATTTGCGAATGCTCCTATATCGTTAATTTTTGCAAAGTCATGCAAGGAGTAAAATTCAAGAAATTTGGTCTTTGTTCATATTTCTGCACAATGTATCAATAAGCATGCATGTTGTTAAACTTTAAAAGTTTTCATGTCTCAGCTGATTTGTCATTCATGATAATGAACAATGTCCTATTCTTTCTTCACTTACATTCAGGGGAATATAATCATGGTGAAAATGATACATTTAAGTTGATTTTTGACAAAGATGCCAACAGTTCCAGCATAACAGCTTTGTGGGATTCTCATATCAGCATCACAGTAGAGTCAAAGTTCTCTCTCTTAGATGTGGTATTCTCGGCTCCTGAGCTATACCAAAATGGTTCTACAAGAGGTTTGCTGGGTAAGTCACTAAAAAAGAGGCTGAATTGATATCAACTATTATCTGAATCCCCTTAAAATCAATTTCCATTTGAACATAATCTATCTGTAAAGATACGGACCAACGGAAAATACATTTGTAAAAGAACCAGGATGTTAAAATTAATGGACCCTTCCTTTGTATATATAGCAACGCAGAGACAACTGTTTAACATGATGAATATCTAAAAAGGTGAATTATAAGCCACTTTTATTAAAAGATGTGAAAGGTAATCCCGGCCTTAATTTCCCCAGATCTAAGCAACAACATATGTTTGTCCGATGAAAAACATCTGTCTGGTATTGATGCTTTTCCTGTGGGAAAATAATCCCACACGAAACCAATTTCCCACTAAAAAAAAGCTCCCTCATCAAAGGGGTGTTGAATGCATTTTTATAAAAGGAGTAAGCATTGAAATGACTAATGAAACATTTTTGAACAGCGACTTCAAGTAATTGTTTCTTTACTTGAAATAACAAAATCATTTTTACTTTTGTTCTTTCCTTTGTGTAAGAACCTTGTCCTACTATGAAATGCAGTTAAATGCTCAAATACCCTTCAATGTGAATGTCCATTTAAAATGTAACTAAATCTGTTCGTTAAATATTTATAGTACACGCAATGATCATAAATTGATATGTCAACCTCTAAACGTGGTTCATCTAAAGCAGGCTTCTTCAATAATTTTTCCTGAAGTGCCACATGGGGAACTTATGTTGATTCAGTGAACCAGTGATCTCCATCCCCTTTTTGAAATTGTTTGTGTTTCAGAAGGCGGATTATATGTAAAATGATACATTCTTTTGTCCCATTCCAAACCAAATTTGACAAACCACAGTCACTGCTGAGCACACAATTAGTGCTGACTGTTTTTTAAAGTGAAAGTTAACTTGAGTGTCGAGGTTAGGATTTGACAGAATTTTGACTTTTTAAGAGCAGAAATAAATTTTTATTGAACTGGTTTTAAGTTGTTGTTATTTTTGTAAATTATATTCTTGTAGTATTTTTGAGTACCAACAACCGACTTATATACATGGACATAGCATGTAACGTGAACGTCATATCCGTAGATTGTCGCCACCGACTTGGACGCAAAAGACGCAAAAGGCGCACAACCAATTCGACAACCAATTGATGCCAAATTTTCCAAATAACCCGCATGACTCTTATCCTCTACAATGAGGTGTATGAATATGAATGATAACATTAGTGTAAAACCTGAAAGTTGTCATTAACTTTACAGTTGATGCTGAAAAACTTTTACAACTTCTTTTGGTCCACTTTTAACAAGAAAGCCAAATTTGCCTACAAATGTTTTTGCTTTTGTCTCTTTGAAGGGGAAAGGAACACTGACAACTTGAATTGCACACTTAAAAATCTTTCCAATACTTGCGGAAAATATCAAAATATGACAAACGTTGGTTTACTTACATGCTGTTGGTTCCACTGAACTGCATTTATTTGTCTCCGGTATGCACGCTTTGACTCTTATATACGATAGAGGGAGGTCTTTAGGAATCGTAACCTTCACACCTTGCATTAAACACGGTAGCGTTTGATTTGACGACGACTCTGTAATATTTTAAACAAAAGTTAAACTTAAAGGGGAAAGAATATCTTATATATGCAATACGTGAAGTAATTTTGACCTAACCTTGCCATATCTCAAAAATATTTCAACTCTCTTGCAAAATCTGGAAATTGACTTGAGCAAGTCCAAACTTTACACCAAACCATAGCAGACAGTCATCTTGGTGCGCTTTTTCTCACACGCACTGTAGCGACAATGTACCGTGCAGAATGCTCTGTCCATGTATAGGAAGTCCGTGGTAGCAACCCAAACGCGTTCGCTCGCCACAAGTGGCGCGCGCGCCACCACTTGAGGAAGCCTGATCTAAAGTGTTCAACATGAGTATCACGAAAAGGACTTTTTTACAAGTTCACTCTTGATGAAACCCAAAATAAGTATCATGAAAGACTTTGAAAAATCATAGAAATAAATGAAACTTTTAAAATGGAGTATACAATCCACAAGTCAAATTTTTTTTTTTCACTAGCTTTAAAAAATGAACATGTTTAATCTGTGCAACGTATTTTGTTCATTCTTTCTACCCCAAAGGTGTGTGGGACGGTGATATTACAAACGACTTCGTCATGAGAAATGAACAGCTAAAGGAACCTTCTCAGGGAGAGAACCTCACGGAGAAAGAGTTGTATGACTTTGGGAAGACTTGTAAGTTGATTGTCAATGACTCTTAAGGATATTACTGTGATCATAAGTATATGTGATATACATGGGATTAGAAGCATTTTCTCATCAAAAGGGAATGTCCTATAAAAAATAAAACAAGTTATACATTACTTACGTCATTTCTTTTAAGTTAAAGTCTAAACAATCATATCCTGTTGGAAAATAACTATGTGCTTTAATTCATCCCATTGAATTCTCGTCAAACCAAATGTATAAAATTTCGTGTTCCAAAAGATCTGAAAAGAGATGCCTTACAACGGAATATTCGATAGATTGAAAAAAATTGCATACGAGGAAGAAACGATTCCATCCTTTAAATTTATTTAGGTGCAAGCTTGATTAGAAAATGAAAACCTTATTTCGAATTTTTTTATTTTCATGTTGTATATATTCATATTTAATCCGACTCCTATAACATTCTAGGGAAAGTTTCATCCGATGAATCGCTGTTTCACACATCGAGCCGTCGAAAAAGAGCAACAGACGATGATGTTTATGAGCCAGTTTTTCTTGACGAGCTTAGGAACAACGTTTCGATTGAGGATCCCGTCTTTTATGCCAATGCTACCGCTGTATGTAAAGAAAGCACAGAGTGTCTCTTTGATGCACTAGCTACTAAAAGCAAGGCCATCGGGGAATCATCCAAAAAATCGCAAGATATTTTTCAGAAAGACCAAAAAGCAATCAGTGGGTTCTCCATTAACTCAATTTATATTTTGATTCCTATGTTCTCATATTGCATATTCTGTCACTTTTATTAACACACATTCCATTATCTGACAGTCTGAGAGAGATAGTTGCTTTTCGAAATTACTTCATGGTCGCCAGCATAACGGCAATTAATCCCGAGAAGAATTCTTAATTTTGAATTATCTATTGCTTAAGAAAAATGAGATAATTTAAAAAAAAATCCTATTTTTAAGGTTCTGTTTACTCTGGTTTGCTCATATTTCATATTTTTTCTCTTTGCATGAATGAAATGTAGAAAATTTTCCACCAAATATCACGGGAGAAAGTGAAATTTTAGTACAGGTTGGTGTGGAAGCCTTTTACAATTTTCAAATTTTCGACCAAGATGATGATGAGGTTCTCGTGTCACTGATCGGCAATCTGACGGAGGGAAATTTTTCAGGTAATTAAATACAGATCTGTGCACACCGAAGTGACAGATTTTTCAACAGATCTGTTAAGAAAACTTGCAAATGTATAGAAAATTGAACGGTATTGAAGATTTATGTTTTTGTTACTTTTATGTTATGTTACTTTCATTTATAGACAATCAGGTAACGTGGACCCCAAGCTCTCTAAATAAAGTATCCCTAATCATTCAAGCATCAGACAACCAGTCCACCTCGGTCCTACAACCAACCATCAAAGTCTGTGATTGTAAGAATAATGGTACCTGTCTATGGAATGAATACACTGAAACTTCGTCCATAGTCGCAGATAAGTTTGCTGTAAGTATTTAATTAAGTTATAAATGAAGTTTTGAAACATTTCCTCAACAATTTTAAATTATGAATATTATGCGCCTAGTTGGGGCAGCTGATGCACGCTTTTTAACTCGAAATTTCTTGATTGGCTATTGTCATTGTATTGTTTTAAATGTATCTTTTGATAGGATTAGGGATGAGGTTAGGGATTATTATCATCCTTAGCAGGTTCCTTGGAAAACAGTGCACATCGGCCCAGTTGTTGGAGGTAAGATGTGGGATCCTTGCTGAAATCCTATTGCACGGTAATTCAGTATTGCATAAAGGAGAGATCATGTAGGCATCCTAGTTCTATTGCTTCAGGCCTCAACGTCTTGGATTATTCTGTCACTGCACCTAATTAATCAGTAAAGAACATGAAGGTGCTTAATTTTTCAACTCTAAAAATCCTTCAAACAACTTGGCAACCGGTCGGGATTTCACCTTTGTAAGAAGCAATTACTGCGTCTGAACTAAGACTGAATGTCTATTTATGGATGAAGATCAGGAACGCTAAGCGTGAACGCAAGCATAGTGGAAAACCCAACCATCCTCTTCCAGTTGCTGACCGTGTTGCTTTGAGCATCAAGAAGTTGCATCGAATCTTAGTCTTATTCTTGAGATTATTTATTTTGTTTTGGGTTGTCATTTGTTATCTTATTCAAGCCAGCAGATATGAATAGCTATTTGACTGAAAAGATTTCGTTTGCTCTAACCCTCATCTATTTCATAGGTTGTAATATGCAATTGCACCTCTGGATGGACTGGTGACTTCTGCGAAGAAGATTTAAATGCCTGTGAAGACAGCCCTTGTTATCCAGGGGTCGCATGCATTGACCAATTACCTCCAAGTGAAAATGCAACTTGTGGAAATTGTCCAAACCCTCTTGTCGGCGATGGTTTCCAGTGTTACGGTATTTATTCAGATAGTTTGATAAAGTTAACGGGGGCATTTTTTTCATTCCAAAATTATTTTATCTGGGAACAAGTTTATTACTCCATGTTTACAATTTCTAAGTCTGTTAAGGATTAAGATGATGTTAGAGACTTCGTGATAGGAGATAGCATTCGCATTAATGCGCTAAATTTAGCTACACGCGAGGGTTGGCCTGTTGAGAAACCCCATTTCGGAAATTGAGTTGCACAAGACTATTTTAAATGAGGCTCAGAAACAATTAAGGTGTATCAGCTGCCCGAACTTGTCCCCAAGTTTTAAAATCACATTTGATTATCACGAAAATTCTCCCTGACTACCTTTCTTATTTTTTGACATTATTTCCAAGAATTCGGGCAAGAATTAAAATTTTTTGGGTATTTAAAAACATGGCATGCCGGATTTCTTTTAAGGGTTAAATGGCTGCCCACTTTTTCCAGTTCGTTGCCGAGATTAAGATTTTTAGTTTTTGGAGGGGGGGGGGGGCAGTCTGTCCCCTGCCCCGCCTCACTACCTCATACGCCTTTGAAAGTAGCTTAAAGTTTCCATAATGCCAACATTTGGAATCAGCTTTAATCATCTTCAGCAGCATTAAAATTGTAACGATTTGGAGGTGTAGTTGGAGATTGGGTAGCGTGAGGCCGGCAGTTAGGAATTCTTGGACAATGATGGCCACTTACCATTTGTGAATGAGCAACACAAAAGACGAGTAAATCAACCGTAAAAGCTTCAAACGGTGTATTCAAACAAATAAAAACGTGTTCGAGTGATTAAAACATGGCACACGGAAAAGTAAGCTGACTTTATAAGTACACAGTAATTGGCAAGAAAACTTGGCAAGATATGACATGCAGTTATTGACTAACGTAAATAGTAGAAAGGCTTAGATGTAAATTGCCTTGAAAGCTTGACCCTTTCCTGCATGCTGTCTCCCCAGAGGTGTGCCAGGCACATGAATCCGCTCTAAATGTCGAACTGCCTTACTTGTACCCGTGTACTTTTTTAAATCATTGGAGTCACCAAAGGGGAGGGGGTTCGGGGGTGCGAAAGACCCCCCTTTGAGTTTTTTTTTAACAGAAACTCTTAAAGGATGCACCAAAAGTAAAAGAGGACCATGGCAAAGTATAAATTTCCTTTGATATTTTGAATGCCTAATCTCGCTGCAATTAGAGATCGAGTCCCCAAAATTACTATTTCACCCCTTACTTTTCGAAATTGCCGTCTGCTGGCAAGTCCTTCCTTGTGCCACTGCTGTTGTTGGTTGTGAAATAAAACATGGAGTAGCCATGCAGACTTGAAAATTTGTGGAATCGTAGATGTTCTCGAGGGGGCAAACTAAATGTTTTAGCAATACTTCAGGTTTTACATGTAATGATAACATAACCTTTGCCTAAACAGTCAAAGATGTGGTGAAATGTAGCTACACTTATGAAGAGTATTTTAATCATGTATCCAATACCACCACGAACAGAAACAATAGAAAAAATATGAAAAGTAATTTCATGAAAGTCCTACAATTGATTTTTTCAACGGAACAATCATTTTATGGAAACTATTACAACAATATGCTCATCTCCTGAATTGTGTTCATTTTGGTGGGTTAACTGCTTCATGTCAGTATAAGCTATACCTTAATATTAAAACAGAATCACCTGCGGGATATTTAAAATTGACTTAAAATATCACTGAAAAAATAGTTTCAAGGATTATAATGTTGTTGTAGCAGTCGACTGTTCGGAGGGTTTTAACATTACTATACACAGAAAAAGTTGTTAAGTAGGATGCCTGTAGATTTCGACTCGTAGCTCATTGAATGTATACCATATGTTTGATTTTGCTTAATATCCAACTTTGACTCAACGGTTATATATTTCAGTCAGTCAGTTGTTTAACTTGTTAGGATATTCCTATGAAGAGATAGTTATCCCACCAAAATCTGCCGAGTCAAAAGGCGCTTCAAGTTTAGGAGATGATGGTAGCCATATTTAAGGAATAAATCGCATTTAGCTGACTATAATGGTGAATAAACCATCGAAACTCGAAGTTGTCAAAATGACGGACGAAACGAGGCCAAGTCCGTTATGTTGCTAATTTGGAGCAGGGACGGTTTATGAGACAACCAGTGGCGTCGCCAAGGGGGAAAAAAACCTTGGAAATGCCATTTCCGGCTGTCTGAGGGGTTACGTTCGTTCAAAATTTTCTTCACCCTTCCGACTACGTCAATTGGAGGTGGCGCACAGCTCAGGTAACCCTTCAAGCACGATTAAGCCTACATTTTTCCTTCAGAGGATCACATCTAATTGCCCATCAACTGCCTTTCTTTCTCTTCATAGTCACGGTGCAGCTCATCTTCCTCAAATTGTCAACCTGTTACGCTCTTGAGAGTAGTTTCACTAACGTTTGTGTTGTTATCAAAAATAAAATCTTACTCGTAATTGCCCTGTAAGTAATTTTTTAGGCCAGTGTAAAAACAACCCTTTTAAAAAACAACTTTAAAAATTCACAAACACGCTCGCTTCTGGATGCCACCAATCCAGCTGGTTCCCTTTACCGAGCCCATAGATCCCACGACAGCACCCCAAATTTAAAAAAAAAACGTTATGGTGCCACTGTCATTTTACGATTTAAAGCTTTCGCTGTGATCCCCATCTATGGGTGCACGTTTTGCTCTGAACCTTTATGAAGTCATAATTTAGACATTACCAAACTAGCAATATTGGCTATATTTTCACCGCATTATACTCATTTGAGATCTCTAACTATAACCAAATAAACCAAACGGAGTCACAACTCGAATACATTAAAATAATCCAAGTAGAAGAGAAGCTTCAATGCAGGGATCTAGGAGTTCCAGTTCATCACATCTGATTCTCAAGGCTCCGCATAATCCCTTGGAGCTTTCTTACGCCTCCGCAAAATCCCTTCGTTGTAGCTTCTATATGGCCAGCAAAGTTCCTCAGCTGACGCTTTTAAAAAGTATCAGCATTACAATAATTAGCAGCAGGGACCAGTCGAACAAAACCTGAAAAAAATATTTGAAAAACACAAAATTTTACGTGAGTTTTGTTCATTAGGAAGTGGGGGGGGGGTTGGTGTTTGACTATACTTAAACGCAAGGGAAAATTTTGATGTCTTACAGTGGTTTAAAATCTGTTAGACTGTCAATCGGCTCCCATGGCTCAAAATGAGCGGACCGCAATCTCCTTAACCACCAGGGGACAATTTGAATTTCGAAGTTTTCGAAGAATTGAGGCATTGAAAATGATGTATTTTAATCTCAAGTTTCATTGACTTTTTGTGGGTACCGCTGATACACCACAAAAATTACTAGCTGGCTTTTTCAGATTTATTCCTTCTCTGAATGTGGTATGTCCAAAAAACGGCCGCGTTTTCAGTTTTGTGTGTGACAGAAAAGCTTCGAAAAGTCACTACAGTGTCCCGTTTGTTAAGAACCCCGTTGGCTAAGATTGTGTCCCATATATCTGTAAGGGAAATAACACTTTCCGTACTTCCTTCATTAATTCAAGTTTAGACAGAGGTGGGTGTTTCAACAGGGGATTGAAGCCAGGCTTATGAAAAAGTTTCAAGTATTTATTTGCAACACATAACTGTGTTATTGGTTATGTGAAATTTTTTTCAGATGTTGACGAATGTGCAGTGGAAAATCCACCCTGCGATCAGATATGTACCAATGTCCAAGACGGTTATGAATGTAGTTGTAACGAAGGTTTCATTCTCAATCAGGATAACAAAACCACCTGTGAAGGTATGTTTTCTTCTGAGAATGTACTTCATGTTTTTCTGGAAAAGAGTATCACTGCTATCCACTTCATTCAATTTTCTTTAATACTCTTTTTATTCTATTGACAACTTACACTTGTCATTAGGTTTTGGCCTATCTTCTGAAACGTATGAACCTTGATCATATATATCTGGAATAAATCTTATAAATTTTTAATAGAAGGCTTGGAGGAAAGGATGCATTGGTGTTTTCATGATCAATATAACAATCTTTTCTGCCGAATCGGAACCCTCCTTACTTTTAATAAAAACCCAAACACTCTGAAAATGGAAGATTTATTTCAGACAAGTAAAAGGAAGACTTTAATCACTTTATTCTGTGTAGAAATCCTTCAACGATTCAATTTGCTAGCCTTAATCCCCGACTCCGAATTGTTACTATTGTTGTTACCAATATTATTTTTTTCTTTATTTATTTTTATTTATATTTATCCTTTCGTTTTTAATTTATTTCTACTATTGCTATTGTAATTATTATTTTTTTATTATTATTATATTTATTGTATTCCCTTGAGTGTCTTGATTTACTATCTGTACTGTATCAGTATGAGCGATGCTTTCTTTTTTCCCCTCTTTTCTTTTTTGACTTTTTTTTTCACTTCTTTACTCCTTCTTTTTCTTTCTAAGTAATAATTGTGTTTACCTTGTCTGTTAATTATGTTTCTCAGTCTCTTGTATCCCATATAGGGGTGTAATAGAGAATGAATTGAACTTGAACTTGAACTAGAGTCCCTATTATATTTATCATCCTAATAGAAAATAATTTTTCCCGTATTCTTCTTTTCAAAGATATTGATGAATGTACTTTACGGCAGGACAATTGTCATCAAAACGCACAATGTCAGAACACACGAGGATCTTTTAACTGCACATGCATGGACGGGTATTTTGGTGATGGTATCACCTGTGAAGGTAACGTTTAATTTTAAGTGAGGCAAGTTGTTCACATTATAGTGCTAAACGACACGCCATCATGCATTTCCTTTGATCTCTATAGGCAATTCTCAGTGAAACAACTATTTGCAACCGCGGTGTCTTAGTTCAAGCCTGTACGTACATGTAGTTGCCCTCAAACATGGCTGAAATACACGACGCGAAAAGAAAAGCTACTACGAGGTCACGTGAAAACTGTTTATGGCAGTTTTTATGCGTCATACCTTTCGTATTTTGGATTTGGCAAAGATAAACTGATTTTGCTTTTGGTCTTATCCATATGTTGTTTCACAATTGCTTTCATGGCCGGATATTTGGTCGTGGTATTGTTTTTTCTACCCACACGAACGTGTAAAAACTAAAAACAGTGCTTATTTTAAGAAATCGGTACCACTGAATACATACTAGGCTACTATGTTGGGGAAAATTAAATTATCTCAAAAGCTACATGAGAAAATCTGTCCGCTTGAAGAACGGCGGAACGAACTGGCCGATCAGGGGACGAACTGGCCGATTTTTTGACGTCATTTAACCACAAGAGTTGTTTGCTTAGTCGGCGCAAATATTTATCCTGCACGAAAGACCAAGAAATGACCATTGTTTTTTTACAGTTTTGGTGCTAAAAATTTTGTATAATTCCACCAAACCTGGACCGATTTTTCTGGTCTAAAATTCGTTTTAATGTCAACTTATCCATGGAGTTAACCGCAAAAATGTGATATCTGGAGATGTAATCCCTAAAGCAGGCGAAGGTAATTTTGTCTTTCCTTCAAGGGGACGAAATCTGTAATGAATTCAGCAGAAAACTTTATAATTCATTGGTTTTCATATTGTTATGATAACTAGGATCAAAGTATATTTGACAGGAGAAATGAAAGAAATTGGAAGATACTTTTAAAAACAACATGTTTGTTTCAGGTTGTCTTCTCTTGCAAATTAAGCTACAATCACATGAGGGATATGCCAGCATGCTTGAAATTAGATTGTGGACCGAAGCTTCAGCCTTACCAAGGCACGTGTCCCAATTGCAACTAACCCCATGTATTATGAATCCCGTCAGCAACTACTGATAGTGAATAGTTCTTTTCCAGAGACCGACATTTCAATACCATCTGAAAATTATTGTCGGTCTAGATCACGCTTTATATATCAGTTATCCTAATAAACTCTAATAATGTTACTTGGTTTTCCGTAACATTACCTCGAAGTTAGCCGAAAGATAGCTGTAGATCTTGCAACAAAACAATACTCAAAGCCACTTCATTACTAAACAGTTTTCAGCACATAGTCCACAGCCTCTCTATTCAAACAACTGCACAGTGGGCATCCACTCTCACTGCTTGCTAACTATTAACTGCTTACTGCTGTACACAACACAATGTTTAACTGGTACACTACTTGCTTTCCTATACAGCTCTACACTCTGCATGTACCATACAGGGACTCTTTTGAAAAGGTCTTTGTTGTGACAGATCCTTTGAATAAGACAATCACAATAGACTTCCTTCAAAGCTGTTCACTGCACAAGTTACACAGCCATTTTGTGCCTTCCCATATGGGGAATATGACTTCCCATACCAAACGTTGACTTCCCATACCAAGAGTTGGCTTCCTATATGGGAAACTGGACTCCCCATATGGGAATGTAACTTCCCATGTGGGGTTTATGTGGGAATTTCAATTCTCATGTGGGGATTCATCTTTGTGATGTGGAATTCTGGCACCTGCCTAATATTATCCCACATAATTCCTGTAGGAAGTTGTAACTTCCTGTAAGAAATTGCAAATTCCTATAGGAAGTTTTCGTTTTCCTAAAGGAATTATGTGGGTTTTTTTTATAAAGGATATGGGCGTCATTTACATAAATTGATGGATTTTCATATTGTTTGAATTACTTAGATCGGGACGAGTGTTTAGAACTCACATCAACATGTCACCTGTATGCCAACTGCACCAACACCGACGGAAGTTTCATCTGCACTTGTATGGAAGGCTTCGAAGGGAATGGAGTTAATTGCATTAGTAAGGGCTCGTCTTTAAATTTCATGATCATTGGTATTCATACATATGCCACTGTTCCTGTAGCAGCTTAATAAGATAAAAGTTAAAACACAGACCCTGAAGGTTTAACCTTGTCTTTCTAGCCTGGGAAAATATCTATCTAACTTGGAAAAATAAGATTATCCATACTTTTACTATTTTGGACAGATATTGACGAATGTTTACATAAATACGCTGACTGTGACGAGCATGCTACTTGTTCAGATTCCGAAGGAAGCTACAGCTGTACGTGTGATACTGGTTGGACGGGTAATGGCAGAAACTGTAGTAAGACCAGTCAGTGTGAAAATAGTCCTTGTCACGTCTTTGCTGACTGTGTAGATGGCAAACAAAGCTTTAACTGTATCTGTCAGGACGGTTTCGTTGGAGATGGTTACACGTGTCAATGTAAGATACTTTCGATTTTTCTTTTTTCTCTTTTCAAGTGTTTTAGATCGAAGTACAGCGGTGGTTTTCTTATAACATTGACATGTTTACAGGTGGAACTAAAACCTGATTTGGTAACAAGTTAACGAACTTTCCTGGGTTTGAAATCCTTCCGTTTGAAAGATTTCTTTCTTGTCTTGCTGTCTTGGTCATTTGTATACAAGAATAATGCAGGAATAAATTCTTATAGATATTTTCAAGTATAAAATCAGTCAATATATATTCATATACTTGCAATATATGCAGTATTTTCCAATTAAAAATACCGAAGAAAAGTTCGAATTTAAAGTATAATATGTTAAATGGTGTACGTAAATCCTACAAATTCGAAGTACCGATCAATGGGGGGGGGGGGGGGGGCGACGCGCACTTTTTAACAAGAAATTTCCTAACTGGGTAACGATAACCATAATCCCTAACCAAATCCTCAACCCGAACAAAGAATACAATCGATACAATACAATGGCAAGAGCCAATCAAGAAAAACCTTGTTAAACAATGCGCATCTACACAAACAATGTCATTAAGGGTTTATTAGGCAGAAAAAACTACTTCAATATTTTTCAAATACAACCTAGCGGAAAAAAAACCTTTGCAGAGACTACTGGGGAAGCGTATGCAATAATTACAAGGAAATGTGTTTCCAATAAACTTCGAATAGGAAGATATTTCCCCACTTTGAACAAGTTGTCATGACTTAATCCTTTCACCCTATTAGTAGGCGATTTTTTACAAAAACGTGCGCAACAAAAGGTTAAACTCAGTGGTTTTTTTTTTTTTATCTACGACTCTGTCAAGAGCATTCGTTGGGACAAAAAAGCCACAATACAGACCACCGTACTTGCTTTTGTTTAACTTCTTGCAGATGTGGATGCATGCGCAAGTGGAGACCATGACTGTGATCCTGGTATGGAATGTGTGAGCAATAAATCCACTTACTTCTGCCAATGCGGTGAAGGATTTGATATGATTGGGGATGAATGTCGAGGTACCTAAACGTCTTGTTTCCAAGTACTCAAGTTTAGATTGCTTAATAGATCTCAAGTTAAGGTGTAATGCTTTCTATTTTCACTTATTTGATTAGTCCCATTACGACGAGAAATAAACGAGTAATCTTTTCAGGTTGCATGAATATTTTGGTAATAACTGATCTTGAATGACAAACTTGTTTTTTCTGCTGAAAATCTTTCGACACATCATTCTTTGAAAGTAACGATAAGCTGTTAAAGCATTCTTATTTTAGTTACAAACGTTTTATGCGTCTTTCTTCATCTTCTAAATACTTAAAGAAAGATCTTTAAGAAATATCTATCGTATTTACACGGAAAACCCCTTCGTTGGCATCTCTGACAAACTCATAAGGAGGAAATTCTGACTGCTTACTCGACATTTTAGTAGGCGCTAAAGCATGAAAAGTCAAAAAGAACAATGAAAACTAGAACACACTCGGTATGAAACTCTGATGCATTGCAATCCGATCGGAGTCGTGAGGATCCAAATGCACTTAATTTAGCCAATCACAGGCGTACAGGAGTATTCTCTTCCACGTCCAGAAAAGATATTTAACCTTGGTATTTGTGAATAAAGGGATATCGTCAAGCAAGTTCCAGCTACCCCAGTCGCTAGATATTTCTTTGAGTAAGAACATTTCTTACAGCCAGGCCAATGCAGTCAGAGCAGGGAGGTCCCTGGTCCGAGAGACGACAGGATAGAGAGACGATCCGCCTGGAAAAGGACCCTACAGAACTTTTAGAAGACACGTCAACGCTCTTTCGAGTTTACAGCCGTTGCTGGTCAGGCCTAAGGCAGAAACAAACCGCTTGGATACACTCCTAGAAAGGGATAGTGTACAGCCACACCTCTAGGCTCGGGTTTTTTTCACAAGTTCCAACAAACTTCGACTTGGTAACCACAAGTGAAATGTAGAGTTGAAGGGAATGGAAATTTACGGTGTGGCTAATGCCGCCAACTTAAAACCTTTACAAGTTCTTCAGAATAGAATTTTAAAAACTTACTTTTTCACATCGGCATCATTCTACCAACGTTTTGCACCGCAAACTGCGGGTCCTTAAAGTAAGCGATATTCATGTTTTTAAATGGGTACCTTTACTTATGAATATGTAAATAACACACTTTCTCGTGTCTTCTGTAATACTGTTAACCCTAGAATGTTCTCGTACCCTATGAACCGCACAAGAAGTAATGCACTATTCTCAGTGACCAGGCACAATTCTTAACACGGGAAGCTCCTCTTAAATAATTACTGCTTTCAAATGTGGAATGTCCTTCCTAATGAGGTTAGGATCTCTAAATTATATGTTAGTTTTAAAAAGAAACTCACAGCGTTCTTAATTGGAAATTTCTTCTGCTTAAGATAATGCATTTTATACTTGTCCTGATATTGCATGTGTGCTGTTCTTTGTTCTTTGTTTTCTTACTTTTCAGGGGTTTGGATAGCGGATGGGAATGGGGTGCTATACATACCTTTTCCTTTTTTGTTTATCAGGTCACTAGCTATGATAGACATCTTTTTTTTTCTAGTGTCTTGTTTATACTACAGCATGTATCGTTTCTTTGTAAATCATGTATGAATGTATGTATAGACAAAATAAATTAAAAAAAATGAAATATAGCTGTAAACAAAAAGACTATCGTGAAGCCACTAAACGAGAATTTGAGGATATACTTATACGTTATGACCAAAAAACATATCTAAAGCCGAAAAGGCAGTCTGAAAGCACTTGCTAAAAGCATATCTGTTGTCCTTACACCCTTTGATAGGCATTCATATTGCAGTTCTAGATGTCACGGACTACCAAGCCGAAAATGAAAAGCAATTAGAAAGTCCGCACTATCAAAACCTTGAGAGCGATATACCCCTTGACACAAAATATATGTGCTCGAAACTCTTTGAGATATGTTCCACCAAAAACAGGTTGATGACAAAAGTTTGAATTATTTGAATCCACTACACCACACGATACGCACCCCGGCCATTTACGTACGTTCAGAAGTACATAAACCCGGCCAGGTAACTCAAAGTTTGCCTTCGAATTAGTAGCAACGGATAGCCTAGGGAAAAGGATATCTGAATTTGTGGATGACTTCCACCTTCCTTTTGTGTTAAATGAAAACACTTATGTAAAGGCACAGATCATATCCCTAACGTATTGGAAGCCATCCCCAGAAAATATCATTCTCGCCACTCTGGATGTGGTTTTTATGTACACGACATCCCATAAGACGAATGTTTAGATCTTGTTCAGAAAACCTACTCCGAAGCCCCTCAAAGCTTCTACGAGATAAAGAAAACATTTCCCTGCTCCATGTGCAGACAAGTGAACTAATTCCAACAGGAAATTGTTTTGAATTTAACGGTAACCTCTACCTACAAAAATAGATTGCGCGATAGGCAGCCAAGTTTCCCCTAAAATTTGTGATGTTTTCATGCTTCTTATAGAGAAAAGCATAATATCCGAACATTATAAAATTGCTTCGGTACAGGATGACATTAAAATTGTTAATTTGTTATACAAAGAAACCCAAACAGAACTTCAAAATCTAATTAAAAGTCTAAATGCTTCTCGAATTTTCTAATTTCCTTCACAAACGTCCTTTGAGGAAGTAACTTGCCTGGATCTCCGCTATGATAACGCAGGAGGGTCAAATACGGTCTAGCTTGACCATAACACCCAAAATTATTTCATATTTCGTTTGTTAAAAGCGCCTTTGCATCCACCAACCAAAGAGCTATCTTGGAACATTAATGTCTTGCCAAGTCATAGAAATTTACTTTTCTTTGACATGAGTCACACGTATGACTCGGGCTTTTCCTAAAAAATGCGGTATGACGGCTGACACGTGACGTTAGATGGTGGACCACCTCCCTTCCCCTTTATTTGGCATATATGCATATCTTATAATGCATATATTATAATTTCATAAAGGTCAGAGAAAACGTTGGAAAATTTTCTCAACTTTTGTTACATCAGTATTTTAACATTATTATTTTTATTACATATTATTTTTCTCTTCAGATATAAACGAGTGCAATGATGACTCACACTGTTCCCCAGATGCTAATTGCATCAACGCAGTGCCTGGCTACTTTTGTGAATGCAAAATAGGCTTCCATGGAGATGGACGATATTGCAATGGTAAAAATATTTTTCACCGATGATAACGACGATGACGATAGGATTGCTTTACTTTTTGATTTTATTGGATGAATATGTTATCGGCATTTAGGTCTATATGCTTGAATGGTAACAGTCTTTTAAAAGAACTTCAGAGTTTCTGAGGCAAAAAGAGGTGTTGCAGTTTGGGAAAGTTGTATGTTTCTTCTCTCAGTTTCTTAGTTAGCTCCTCAGCATAAAATTGTCGATTCTGTTGAAAAGTAGAAAGTTTCTTCCAATTTTATCTTGTAACGTGACATTCAAGTGTTAGAAGTTTTTGACAACTGGTCCTTCTCAAAAATTGATTGACATTATTTTCTTTAACTTCGAGTGAACATTAATTTTGTATAGCTTATATAGGTAATAAACACAGGGTAATTTCCCAATAATGCGCCTTTTTCGAAACATTAATTTTCAACATTGCTTTGCTAACGCTTTTTTGTAATTTCCTTTGTTTACAGATATTAATGAATGTGCATCTGAAATATGTTCGACTGAGCTCCATGAATGCGTAAACACTCTAGGATCCTACATGTGTGTCTGTGCTCCAGGATACAATGTGACAAGCAGTGGAGAATGTGAAGGTTGGCAAGCTTAAAGACTAACGATAGCCTATCTCGTATGGAGGGCAATCGGTATCAAATAATGGGGACTCGACGCGTACTAATTTAATTCGACATATAATAATTTAATTCGACCTGTACCAATTTAAACTGACATATACCAATTTTACTTTCACACACACCAATTTAAACTGACATATACCAATTCAAATTGACACATACCAGTTTAAATCGACACCTACCGATTTACCTCATTAACATATGCGATATCCCGATTTCCCAACAGCCACTAAGCACATGCTCTTTGCAATCCGCTAAGGCCTCACCACATAAATGAGCCGACCTCAGTCTTTTTTCCAGTTGTGACTCACTGGCGTGTTTTTCCTAATCCATTGCTAAGGCTAAGCACGAGGAACAATGGCTTTAGATTCCATTTTTAAACTCCTTAAAGTCATTGAAGTTGTGAAGCCATGGAGGATTGCAAAGCGCATGTGCTTTGCAGCGATTAAGAAATCAGGATACCAAAAATATTCATGCGGTTAATCGATAGGTGTTCATTTAAACTGTTATGTGTTATGTGTCGAGGTTAACTTTGTATATGCCAGTTTAAATCGGTATAGGCCTAAGTCGAATTAAATTAGTATGTGTCGGTTCCCCATGATTTGATACCCATTGCTCGCCATAATCTCGGTGTACAGCCGAATCCGTTAGAGAAAATTTTTCTGTTACTGATTTTTTCTGGCTTTGTTCCGAGTGAAGAGAAACGGTTACTGTACTTCAGAATTGATCCCCAGTCAAAGCGTGGTGTTACAGCCTTGTAATTGCATACATACTGGACGGGATGCCTAAAAATGCTATTAAATTAAGTTTGGTAAAATGAAATCTTAGAAGGAAAGGTTACATTACTAAACAGTGGCATGACTGGATCCTGATATTAAGGTGAAGGAAAATAAATAAGCATAAGTGAATATCTCTATTTGTTTCGTTTGATGATCGTTATCACAAAGTGTGAGTAAATTTTCATTCCTTGTGTTCTATTGCTATAGCAGCAAAGTTCATTATGTAAAGGTCATGACCTGATGTTAATTATACGTGTATATATGCACCATGTGTTCATGTGACGGAAAGCGTGGGGAAAAGGGGTCTGCTAATTGTTTTGGAGCAGGCTGGTGTGACTAATGCCGGGGGTTTCACGACTTTAAAGGAAGTTTTATTTACATGGTTGTAATTCTATTTGTTGAAAAATTCCGTATTTGGTTGGCGAAGAAATCATCGAATCAATAAAGACGGCAAGTGTGACAGGTCTTAATTGTTTCACTTTCGACCTCAAGTGTTGGTGTCACTGTATGTGTGTTGAAGGTATTTATAGGTAAGCATGTAGGCATTCATTTCAAGGTTTAGTACCAACTACATGGTCTACTGAACTTTGTTTCGCAGGAGCGAAGTATGCACCTATATTTTGGCATTTTGGACTAAACTTGGACCACTTTTACGGCTCTTCCATTTTAATTTGGTAATGTTACCCAGGTGGAACTTTGGATGGTTACCGCTATGCTTTCATATTATCTTGTATGTAGATATGCAGTATATATTTCATGGAAACATGGCATTTGTTCCTAGAGAATTAGGGATGTCAGAATGTTTATCCAGTTCCCATGTGCATGTTTTAACTTTCAGATGCCTTAAAGACAAATCCTCTCACCGCACACAGTTTCATTTCTCCTAACCCACTTGCTAAAGTCTCTCTCACTGACTATTGCCTAAAGCTCATCCTCATCCAGACATTAAAACTTTATTGGTTCACAAGACCCGATATTTAACTCTCAGTTACAGTAACCTACACTTTTGGAGCATTATGGCAATAACAGAGGCCCACCCAGGTGAGAATTTCTGTAGACTACTACAAATGTTGTAGTTTGGGTGAGCGTCGACTGCACTTAACTTTTATATTTTTCGTTTCTCTTTTCAATTAAAGATGTAGATGAATGTGCCCTGAACATTAGCGATTGTTCTCATCACTGCAGCAACACCATAGGAGGTTATGAATGTTTGTGTGATGATGGATACAAGATTGTGTCATCTAACCCAAGTGAATGTGAAGGTATGTAATGATCACGGGAAACCTGTTTTTGTGCAAGGAATATAGCAGGTGACCAACTGAATACGCCCATCCTATAAGCAACTAGTCGTGCTATTAGTTTATTACCTTTGGTATCGGGGAAAGCATTAAATCAGATACTAACCAGATTCATCCTTTAAACATGTTCAGACCATTCAAAAGCCTCAGAAGTCTCATGTTCGTATAAAGGCTCAATCTGGTGAGTTGTTCTATTGTTAAAGGTACTTTTTAGAGTGCAGGCAGTTTAGATGGCAAACACTGAAATATTTGCCTATGAACAAAGTGGATGATATCTGAGAAACAGCAACGAACAATATATACATTTTTAAGCTGGTAAGTCTGATTTATTAAAGGAAACGTTGATGATTTACCACAAGGCTGGGAGAGATTGAGGTTTCATATACTTCCAGTTGTACATATAGTTATCACAGTTAGTCAATTTGCTATTCTACTCGCATCATAAACCCTCCGTTTTTTTAATTCTTCAGACGTAGACGAATGTCTGCTAGGACTAGATGATTGTCCACAACAGTGTAACAACACAATCCCAAGGGAAAGTGATGGAAATCCTTATGTTTGCTACTGTGCCGACGGGTTTTTCGAAAATGAAAAAGGAGGATGTGAAGGTAACATGATTCATGGTGAATTTTCTATTCTGATATTTGGACAGACTTTTCTTTGTGCTATAGGTTCGTCGCATATGTTCTGTAAAATAATCACATGGCCGATCCAGGGTTTTCCAAAGGGGTTTCCGAAGTGTTCGCCGGTCTGGTGAGGGGTATTAGGAGAGGAGGTGTCCACACCTCCCCTTTTGAAAAAGTTTGCATTTTCAATGGTCCTAAAGTGCCATTTGTTGCACTCTAGCCAATAGAGGACAATAAAAATCGATAGGAATTGAACAAAATTTGAAATAAATTCGAATAAAAAAGGTTTTTTTTCCCTTTATGATGGGTCTAAACGATACCTACGCCTACATAATTTTCACGGGTAGCTAATGCAACGACAGCTTTGCGAGAAAATTCGGCTAGTAAACTGCTCCACCCGAGTCAGTATGTCAGTTCGATCGGCACCCCACCACTGGACAACCAATTTTACTGACAGTCATTAGATCAATAGGAAGGAAAGCCAGAGTACCCAGAGAAAAACCACCACTCAAGCGGGATTTGAACCCAAGAACATATGAATCACACTCGACGACCCACGGTTCCATGAACCTGTTTTTCTTGATAACCAAACTTTAAATCAAGGAGAAATATTGGACACATAGGCGACCAGGACTTAGGGTTTACCTAACCAGCGACAATCAAGTGATAGAACTATACACATGGGCAGCTACCCGGACCCCATGTATCCACTGGATCCTGGAATATGTGCACTGGTGATATCGGTGTCAGTAGAACTGGCAAGCATTATTGCATGGTGGCATGAAACAAAAGCAACATACCCGGTCTACTACGAAGGCCTCTGCACGGCAAGCAACTCTCTAACACGAGCATTTACGTCTAGCAACCAACCTTGGTAACCTCCGGTCTCTCTAACAAAAAACGCAGGCTTCCCGATCGATAAAATTACATTTATAGCCTCCAGCTCGACCTCTTGTCTCCTTCAAAGGAAAGAAGGCTACTTACAAGCCCATAACCTAAACGGCGAAAGACCACCCAAAGTACGGTCATATAACATCTTGTAGTATAAATATCCGACAGAAAATTGAACGTTAAAAAAGGTAACAAATATTCTCCAGTCTGAGAAACCTAAATAAAAGGTTGAAACAATTCGCGCTCTATATGGTAAGAATACAGACAAGATAAGCAGAATGTGAATTCTGTGCTAGTCGTAAAAGCTACTTTCTCATGACAACCCTTGAGCGTTCACAAGAGAGACATCGAAACGCCACCCCTCGAATGGCTAGCGTTAACTTAACCCCAGTGAAACACTCAAAAGAATAGGCAAAAAATTAATATGCCTCTTACCTGCCGTGTGCTTAGAATTTGTACACTGTTGTTTGTTACCGTTTATAAAAAAAACAATTTTAACAAACCCCCTTTTACCCACCCGTGCTCATAAAAAGGCTATCATCGGAACAGTGCCTAAACATGTTATGAATGTCATCTGAAGGCTTACAAAAAGTTCGGGGTCCTACATTTAAATTTATACACCAAAATACCGTAATATTTTGACTATGGCTCCATAAAGCCTTGAATTAAGCCCACAACCGCGCACGACGGTTCGCTACTGATGATGTTGCTGCCATATTACAGCAACATAAGCCTGACAAAAGAAACCGGTCTAGCTTGGTCAAAAGAGCCAATCTTTTTAAATTCAAACCCCGGTTTCGTTTATAAAAAAACCTAATATCTTTCGCATGAAATCCGTAAGTTGATTTCGGGCCTTTCCTAAAAAATGTGCAAGGTTCATTGACTATGATAACATCAGATGGGGCACCGTCTGCCCTTCTTTTACTTGAAACAAAGGCCGGACTGTTAGAGACAAATGTGAATATAAGACCCAACAAAAGGCCTTAATCGGGTGGTATGAGCATTTTTTTATTGTTCCTTATAAGGAAAGCATATCAGGATGAACAGCATCCGCCCCTTGTAAAACAACTTCTCTACGTAAACGAACTGTATGCGAAAGAGGTGAAGGCTTTCCAGCTAATTGTTTTCTAAAAAATACGGGGACACATTTAAGCCTGAAAACCTTACGGTTGTCTTATATTGAGGTAAAAGGTTGCCAATTTTTTTTTTTTTTTTTTTTTTGCTTTTCTTTCAGCAAGTAACACATGCAATAAAACTACGTGCATCAATGGAGATTGCTACTTTCTCGATGGAACTGAAATATGCCTTTGTAATCCTGGATTCGATTTAGCAGATTTTAATATGACATTGTGCGAAGGTACGGGCCAAAGTTTAAAATATTTGATGAAAGTATTCAAGAATTGCTTTTTAAGAGCTGTCACTGCACACTACATAACAAAATCACCAAGAGTAAAGTTGAATTGTAGAAAAATTACATTGCAGGATAGATGTTGTTGAATATCTCTGTATTCGATGTTTAATGTTTCGTCAGGCAAAGGAAACCCTCTGAGGGGTAAGTCCCTAGGACAACCGCCTAAAACATCTTCAAGGTGCTTGCATGGAACAGCGGGCATTCTAAATCAAAATTAAGATATTGATTTTCGTTTGGTACTTGGTCTGTCATATCTGGTTTAATGAAACGTCACGTTTTCCTATTCCACGCATTTAGCTGCATTGAAATCAACAGGATACGGTTCATCATGTTCTGATGTTTAACATTATGAATTTTTTTCCCCCTTTCAAGACATAGACGAGTGTTCAAACAGCTCTCTGAATGAGTGTAGTCAGACATGTACTAACACATATGGCAGCTACTCTTGTGGATGTGTTCATGGTTACGAATTAAATCCTGCAGATAATTCCACCTGTGATGGTAAGTTTTTGTAAGTTTTTATGTTTGTTTTATTAACGGACAAGCTTACTCCTCTTAGAATGAGACAAAGTATTTCTGCAGTGGTAACATTAATTGTCTACACTTTGGAAACAAATTTATTCGTTATTTTCACTTTTCTTTTATTTGTTGCGTGATTTTTGCTTTGGTTTAGACACTAACTTACGCAAGAGTTTTCAGACGTAACTGACCTCTATTATTATATTTCTTTTTCAATATAATTCTAGATATAAATGAATGCTTGCGTAATTCTTCAGTCTGTAACGCTACTACTGAGACCTGCATAAATACGGTTGGTAATTACACATGTGCCTGCCTGACGGGTAGGTACGAAAGAAACCAAACCACGTCCACATGTGTCGGTAAGTATTGATGTTTTTGGGGAAGTGTTGAAGCCATTACAGTTAAAGCATACTTTCCAAAAGTAATGTTACTTCGTTACTTCGTTGTTATTTTTCATTTTACACTTCAGGAGTTTTGTAATTGTAGGTATGCAAGGGGAGGTTGTTAAGTGGCATAAATTACGTTGAATGTTGTTAACTAATAACGTATTGTCGTGAAACTCTTAGTGTAAAAAGGATTAAATTTTGAAAGGAAAATCTTTAATTCCCTCAGATATTGATGAATGTTTAAACGAACCATGTTCCACGGATGGCTCGTGTAAAAATATACTCGGTTCATTTCACTGTGAATGCGGCGATGGATTTACAGGGAATGGCTTTGAATGCACAGGTAAGTTTTATTTTTTTTCCTAACGTAATGAGGACGTTTGTGCAACAAGTCTGTATCTGGAAATACACACCTGGTTCATCTCCTTTTCTTGAAACAAACGTAACTACATAATAATGTTTTTCTTTGGTTTTGTAGCGTAAGCATTAGTAAATATTTTTTAATGCTTCAGTTACTGCATTTAAAAAAAATCATGGATAATTTAAAGGGTATTGTTAATGAGGACAGCGTTTCTCCGTTCTTGGCCTGTTATTTTGTAGTTTGAAACTACGTTACCATTAGATTTTGATTATTTCTTCAATTTAGATATTGATGAATGTACTTCACATGATTGTTCTGACAATGCCTTGTGTATAAATTTTGACGGAGGATATAATTGCACTTGTCTACATGGCTTCAGTGGCGATGGAATAAACTGTACAGGTAAGCACTATGAAAAACTTGTTCATCTTGTCGAACTCATTTACCTTTTAAGGTTATCTCTGTAAGGTTATTAGACTATTTAAAGAAAGTAAAAATGTCTCTGACAGTAGAAACATTCTCGTGTAAATAATGTCGTATATGCCTGGAAGCGCCCTGGTTTTGCCCCGGTGCCACTAAGGAAGCGACCCAGTCCGTGTTAAGACCTTTTGGAAAAGTCAGCAGCTCAGTAGGGCCCCTACTTTGTTTTTTAGCAAAACATTTTACTACTCCCAATAGAGATTTAGCCCACAGACTAAATCGTGGATCGCAAATTCGCCACTTCAAAATGTTAAGCTCTACATATTATTTCCTTTGTTTATTTTATTGCAGTTGCTCCATTTGTAAAAATTTTATGCTATCTTGTCGTTTAGTGAAAGGGGTGAGCTTAAAAATGTTGTAACAAGTGTGTTAAAGAGGCTCCTTCTGCATTTAAAACATTTAAAAGATCATCATGACAAAGAACATTACATTAACACAAATTGAAATTTTTGAATTGCACAAGTTTGGCAAGGAAGTACCATTCACCTAAAAAAGCCGTGTAGATATTTTAGAAACTCTCACGTTTCTCCAAGTACCATGTTCAAGAAATACTGTCAATGTCATTAAATTAATCTTTGCACACAGATATCGATGAATGCGAGAGGAACGATTCTCTTTGCGTTGGTGCAGATAAGGAATGCATGAATTCGATTGGATCTTATACTTGTGTATGCAAAGAAGGTTATACTGGAGATGGAATGAACTGCTTTGGTTAGTTTAACATTGGTAACGATACATTGCTAATTAGAATACAGAAAGAGAAACTAATTGTCGGAATTAGTAGCTTTTATTGAAGTTGAATGAATTCAAAGGGAATCGCAAATTGAAATTTAGCTTTTATATGTAAAAGCAGGAATATAGCCGGCCTCGGAAACGGACTCATTATTTCAGTATTTGAAGGATCCAACCAAAGGAGGTGATTTTGCCTTATTGAGAAAGTACGGAGACTTTCAGAGGTCGGACTCGAGTTCTTTAAAGTTGAAAATTGCCGAACTAGCGACCCAAAGCCAATTCGACTACATCACTGCGTGACATTGGGTTAGCTTCCCCGATTCTCCGATGTCGACTAGAAATACTTTTTCTGTTTCTTTGTTTGTTGAAATTGAAAGGGATATGACCTCCCGATGGGGATTGCAATATCGAATAATTCTCATCCCACTCGTGAAACACATTTTGATTATATGGAATTGCTTAAGAGAAAATTGATATTAAAGGTTACAGAAAACAAAAAACTGCTCATTTATGTAAAGAGTTATGTGGAGATTTACTGACAACTTGAACAGTGCATATACGATTGGAATGGAGGTTGTTCCGAATTGTGTAGATTGTTCCTCCTCGATATAGGAAAATTTAATTTTTGTTTAGAAATCCCCCTTAAGGTATAATGCTAAAAAGAAGAAATAAAAATAATTAAATAATAAAAAGATACATGATTTCAAAACATTCACTTGAAAAGGATAATCATCCTTTGTAATGTATGTGAAAACAAACATTTTATATTTTCACATATGAAAGTCAATGGACATAAGAAGTGGCACCATTTATGAATGAAGAGGAATCGGAGATGCAGTTGTTTTAAAATATTGAGAAAGACTAGGTGTAATGTAAAGAGAGAAATCCTACGCTATGTGAATGTTACAGTGTGAAAAAACAAAAACTAAGCATCAACCAATGAGGAAGGCCGTAAAGAAGTTACGTACTTCATTTAAATATCTTTTGGTACAAAATGTGAGTAGAAGGTGTTGCTAGTGCATTAGTTCGACCACATAACAGGATACTGTTTTCAGTAGCATTCACTTTTAAGGATTACCATTTGAAGATGTACTCACTACGGTGTTTTTATCAAGAATTTATTATTTACGCAAATATGCGAATTAATCATTAATAAATTCAAATTCAAATATTTTGTGTTTACTGGTTTTCAGATGTAGATGAGTGTGCTCCATCGGGAACCGGTGCTGACATTGTTAAATGTCACGTTGACGCTGACTGTACAAACACAGCTGGTAGCTATAGCTGCAAATGTAAGCATGGATTTAAAGGCAATGGAACGCATTGTAAAGGTGGGTGTATGTATTCTTAAGTAAAAACCTAACAAAATTTTGCAATATTGTTGTAACGAAATACGTGGCGAAAAGAGGGTTTATGTGTAAAATACAACATATATATGGTTAAGTGCCACCCCGCAAAACGTCACACCATTATCAAGAATTTCCGAATTAATACCATTACTCGAGATGAAGGGTAAATTAATACATTATTTATATCATCCACAGGACAACCGTTACCCAAACGCTCGAACTTTATGACTGACAATTGGATGTGATTCCAAAAAGCGGTTGCACCCACATATAAAAAGTTCAGTTGTTGCCATTCCTTTTTGCAAAGTTCCCATTTAAGTTCCATGATCTTTTGAAAGTAGATGTTATCCTGAAACAAAACACAAAGTTCACAGAATAAAAAGTTTTTCATTCTTTTGATTCGGTCAGATACTGATGAATGTTTAACAAATGTGCACGAATGTGGCAGCAACAGCGATTGTACAAATACCCACGGATCATACCGGTGTGACTGTTATGAAGGCTATCGGGGCATTAATAACTGTTCTGACATCAACGAATGCGATGAAAACTTGCATGACTGTAACAGATGGGCTACATGTGAAAATACAGAAGGAGGTTTTTCATGTGAATGCAACGATGGTTTTTTCGGGAATGGTAAAGTTTGCTCAGGTGAGTTTGTTGCACTTGAATGATCGAATGTTTTTAAAAAGAAACGTTTGACTTACAATGTTAACGTATTAAATAGATGAAACATGCATGTACAGAGAGACAAAACACTTAAGCATGCGGTACGTAACGTCGTAACTTACTGTCCTCTACTGTTAAACATCCTTTTCACTAGAGTCAAATATTATATCTTTAATTCTAACCAAATTGTGGAGTATAAATTTGTTACAATTATGCAATCGTGAACACTTCTACATATGACATCAAATTTCGTGGTTAATTGTTTCACATAAATCATCAAAAGGTGTTTCTTTGTGGATTTTCTCAAACTTGCGTTCCCACAGATACCAACGAGTGTCAGGATGATTCCTTGAACGACTGTCACAAATCAGCAAACTGTGTAAATTATAATGGAAGCTATACTTGTGAGTGCAATGATGGATTTGTATCAGTTCCCGGAGTTCGAGTTGGAACAGACTGTCGAGGTAACTATTAAACGATGATCATCGTTTATGCATCACATAAACTTCTATCAGCAATGATGAGAAGAATCTATATTGTTTCCATTTTGCTACAATTCCCTTCAAAAATTGTGTCACAACTAGTGAACACATTGCATAGGCGGCCGAGACTTGCAACACTTGAACTTAAAAGAGTTTTTGATTCGTTTTCAAGTGCAAAGGCGACTTATAAAATGGGCATAAACATGGTACTGTACTTCACTTTCATTTCATTTCAATTATTTGAGGTTTACTTGAATGAAAGATTCCAGTCATTGAAAGACATGATTATATAGCATGTATTGATTGTATTTATTCCAAGAGTAGCCAGAATATTTCCACTAAGTGATACCAAAAGATTGCAAAAAAGATGTGGATTTAAAAACCTAGTGTAAAATTAAAGTCATATAATTCAGTACACCTTAGAGCATTAATTGAGTAAAACTAAAGGCCTTTTGTGCTGATTGGATAAGCAACAGACTCAAAATACAAATTGTGCTGCAGACAGATTTTGTCCGATGTCCTAACGAAAATCAGTTGATCAGTCCAATGAGGACCAAGTACTAATGCATATTCAGTAGATGCAAACAGCTAAAATTGGCACAACGACAAAAATGAACAAGGTCTTATGTTAATGTGCGGTCTTTGTTATATTGCATGTACAAAGTGGTTACACCTGTCACACATACTTTTTCACAATGGCAGCGCAACGATTTTACGTATAGGTCCAAATAAGAGAACCAAGGGGCCATAGTAGGTACTCATCTCAAGGTTAGCAGGGTTCTAGCCAATATAAACCAATAGTGACAGACAGTGACATTTTCCGTAGTAAACAAAAACAATTTTTAGTGTACACAAGAAATGCAATGTTAGCTTACATGCAGGAACGTCATTCTCTGGTTGTAAGTAGCCGATCTTGAGTTGAGTGTTATGGTATATGGTATATTTATAACTGAGTGACACCTCAGTTACATTGCAAATTTAACCCCAAGTTAGATATAAACTGGTTTATAGTGGGATCGGTTTTGAAAAAGGTCTTACAAATTTACTGATGAAAGCTGTTTGGGTTCATTCAAGAGACTAGCCTTTTAGTTTGAGGTTTGAGTTGTATTCAAAAGAGCGCAGTTCTGTTTGCGAATAAAGAAAAGCATAGGAAGAAGCATGATGAAATAATTTCCCTTTGTGCGAACTCGCTGGCTACACTTTAATGTGTTAAGTAAACACCTCAGCTAATACACTTACGGCGTAAGTGAACTGTAATCTGAAAATATTCTACAAAAGGAACATGTAGAAGAATGAGTAACATTTTTAACACTGTTGTCTCTTAATAAAACCACATTCAGTGCATTGACATGTCAGTAATGAGAGAACTGTATCTTTCGTTGCATTACAGATATTAATGAGTGTGCAGGGACTGCTCCAGTTTGTGACTTTTTATCAGAGAACTGTGCAAATGAAATCGGATCTTACCGATGCGAGTGCAAAGAAGGTTTCAAAAAAGATCCGTCTCTAACCTGTATAGGTAAGACAATTTGCCTTTCTTTTCAAAGTGTAATTACTAAATAAGTTACAAAATGATAGCATTTATTGACATCATCCTCAAAAACCACCAGTGTCCATGTGTAACTAAAAAGCGCAGTTCCTCAACTTGATTTTTAGAAAAACAGCTTCTTGAAAAGAGAGAATTCAATCAAATTTATTTATTAATACTTGGAAGGTCGTACCAAACACTAAAATAGTTTTGATTCAATGCGATGTAGCAGATTTTGAAAGTTGATGAAGGTTACATGCATCACTTCTCACTGAAAAGTACGTTCAACATTTTGTGAGACAACGTAAACCTAGAACCGTTTCATACAGAGATAGGGTAGCTAGGTTTGAACTAAGTTACTGCGATATGCACTCATATAAC
Source organism: Holothuria scabra (assembly GCA_037179385.1). NCBI lineage: Eukaryota > Metazoa > Echinodermata > Holothuroidea > Aspidochirotida > Holothuriidae > Holothuria > Holothuria scabra. The sequence continues at coordinate 2,268,155 of CM074188.1, forward strand.
TGAAGTCTCTTAGCTTTTCCTTCACGCCCCTCAAAACCAGTGGCTTTTAGTGAAAAGGTGTGAAATCTTTAACTACATCTGCTTCTTTGACTGGGCAGTTTGGGGTTTTTTGCCGAAAGTTATCAGACCTTGTAGCATATTAAAACACGAAACAGTACGCGAAGCATGCGCTTTCGGTGAACGTGTATTATCACCTGATCCGGGGATTTCTCACATGGCGGTGCCTTGCCAAATTGCATTCACGATGCACTGCGACTCGACCGTGCAAATTTATCGGAGCCCAACGCTAAGCATGAACCGTATCTTTGCATCACTTGGGGGAAATTCTCCTTTTAAAGAATTTTTTGTTAGTATTACAAAGGATGTATTATGTCTGGTAGTTGGCACAATAGTATGCAAGAGGATAGTCACGGCACTAGTGTTTTTATAACCTGTTATTGAAGTTTATTCCACTATTTTCACCTATCCATACCAGTTTATTTCTTCATTACATATGAATGGGTGGACGTGTCCTCGATGTACCCCAGTGGGCGACGTCTCTTGTGCTAACTATGTGAAATATTGTCTACGTCTCCCATGTGATATCTATGAACAGTTATTACGATCTTTAATGCCGATATGAACTACTTTGGCAATTTGATTTCTTCGAAAACTATTTTAGTTATTAGTTAGGCAATAACATAATCTTTTCGTATGGATCCATTATTTACAGAATGTCCTTGATAAGTTATGAGAATTTCAGGTATATCTTTGGCACAGCTCATTTATCGTGATACTTTAGAGAGTACTTGTCTTGAATAGTTACGCTAAAAATGGTAAAATTGTAACCATCTGAGCCGAAAGCATCTTTCATTTCTTTAAGTTATATGATGAAATATGAAATATTGGGCAAAGAATGTAGTTTAATAATTATATCATCTCTATTTGCCATTCTGAAGATATTGATGAATGCAATGATGATCCATGTGGAACTCTAAACAACACGAGGTGTGTGAACAATAAGGGGAGCTACTCATGCCTGTGCAGGACTGGATACTACAACAAATCGGGAGGATGTGTTGGTGAGTAATATTGTTGTTTGGATTTTTTCAAATACGTTTTTAGTTTTACCTTTTGGAACTGGTTTTGAATAAGGCCGATCATGTACAATAAGAATCTTCTCATAGTACCATTATCTAATGCTTCATTTTTATTGTTATTATTACATGTCTCTGTTGGAATTGCTTTGGTTAAAACAGGAGAAATTTTTATGTTTAAAACTTAGTCGATTTCACTAAGTAACTATAGGTAATGACGTAATATAAGAACAGTAAGCTTTTCATAAAAAGTGTGACAAAGTGAAGAAAACCTATGTTTATGGCCATTGGAAAAAAGAGAAAATGGCTTAAATTTGTCTAGGTCAGATGTAATGGTAACGGTGAATTACCATTTTCATTCCAAAGCTATAAACTAAGAAAAGCAAGTTAGCAGATAGGAAATAACTTGAGCATTTTATTTGTAATTTGCCTCAAACAGCTGCGGAAACACACAGTTTAAGAGCTAATTTTACTGCCATACAAGGATTTCAAGTTGGAGGTGATTTGCTTGACACGGACAATTTACAACAATACAGAAAGGATATGGAAGCTGATGTAAGTAATATTTTATGGAGATATACCAGAACTGGAATTCTGAGATCCGGCCGGACCCGAATATACCAAACAGTAAAAACTATCCGGCCGGACTTGATTTTTGCAGTTAGACACTTTTGCACTTATCGATTGTAAAACGTACTGTACTCTCTGACCCGTGGACATAGGTGGGTCCAATGTGTGTCATGTTCATCAAGGTTGTGAGGTAGGGATGTGATCAATACCTTCTCAAAGAATTCTATAAATGTGCGACAAGGGCGTGTCATATTTTAAAGCAAACATGGATAAAAAATATGAATTGATGGATCAATTGCGTGAGAGAGGGGTACATCAATGCAAAAAAAAGAAAGAAACCAACAAACATTAAACAACCTTATCGCGGAGGGGGGGGGGGTCAAAGGGTGCATCTTACACTTGACAAGAGCAAGATGTATAATTGATATCAGGGTCCAGGTAAAATAGTTCTAAGTACCAATGGTACATAATGGCAGGGCGGCAGGCTAGAAGATCACCCATTTTACATTAAAAGTAAATTTTAGTTCATAATTAATAGACAACTCTTCTAAAAATATTGGGATGGGATCATCTTTTCAATGTAGGAATTAGTGTATTCCCTTTCAAATCCCTTTCAGGCAACATGAGTGGTAGCTTTAATGCCTGTTGATTTACCTCCATGGATAAAGGAACTACTGCATAATCAAGTTTGCCATGTGTATAGCTTTGATTTGGTTTAGTTTTAAACTTCCAATGGTCATCAAAAAATTGATTAAGAGTTAGCGTCTAACTCCAGCCCTTGCCCATTTGTCCTCAACTTTGATAATCATCTCAATCGTCCGACATCTCATTGATCCAAAATACTGAAATAATTATGATTTATAGATTTTGTTTCATTTGTAGAGAAATCAGTCACTGAGTTGTTTGTTTTTTAACCAGAGTCTGAATTTTAAACGAAGGTTGCAACAAGATGTAAAACCTTCGTAGGAAGTACCCTCTATGAAATAATGATTGGGTTCTGAGAAAGAAATCTTACAGTTACAGTAAGCAGTGGCGTCACAAGACTTTTCATTATAGGGGCACAAAAAATTTGCAGGGGGCACCGCTGCACTCTACTCATGGCGCCAGAGACGCCACAGAACGCGAAACTCGAGGCCCATCGGGTGCAGTCCAGAAACCCGCCTAAGGGCCCCTGTTGGGGTCCAGGGGTAAAGCCTCTTTGGGGATCCAGGGGCGAAGCCCCCGGAGGTTCCTCGGTTTTAGGATTTTGGGAGGTAATAAAGCCGTGCTTGAAGGGTAATTCGATTGACTTAACTCTGGTTACTAGTAAAACAATGGAACTACTACCAACAGTGGATTTGTCTGGCATTTTGAAAAAAGGGAGCAGTTCAATGTGAGAGTCCTGGTGGGCGAAGCCCCCGGAAGCTCCTAGGTTTTAAGGTGTTTTTGAAGTATTAACGTTGTAATTTAAGGGTGATTCTATTGCCTTTACTTACACTGGTTTAAAATTACTTCCAGGGCAACTTCGAGTAAGATTTTAATGGTAACAGATCTAGTGAAACTAGTGCAAAGACCGGATCTGGCTGACATTAATTGAAGAAGGGGAGCTGAACTAGAAAGAGAAAGCAGTTGATGGGCAGTTCAATATGATTCTCTCAAGGTTGTAGGCCTAATCCAGCCTGAACTGCTACCTGAACTGTGCGCCACCTTCAGCTGATGAATTCGGAAGTGTGCAGAAAATTTGGAAATAACGCAATCCCTCAGACAGCCGGAAATGCCTTTTACAGGAATGCTCTTGCGATATTTTTATTTGACGAACATGAACATTACCGCCTTTTCTGTAGAAAGGAGAATCAAACTTACAAAATATTTTCGAAGTCACACTCTGACTACAGAAGACATCGTTTTTTTTAAAATATCAAATCTTAGTTGGGGGGCACATGGGACGTCACTGACAGTAAGATGCAACTTGCCAATGCAATGATCTCTCTTTCTTTTGAAAAACTCATTGTTGACATAGAATCCCTCGTACCCTCTTCCTTTATCACCCACTTTGTGACAAAAACAGTTTTAAATTAATTATTTCAGTCATAAATGTTATTTAAATGCACTTGTAGGGCCTGTTACGAATGATTCACATCAAAAAGGTTCCTGACGGATTTTTTAAAAAAAAAGTCGGATCGGAACCCGAACCGGATTATTTTTCATTATCTCGCAGGATAGTCCAGCCGCATCGGATATCCGGTGCACCCCTAATATTTACTAACTTGACATAATGTGAACTCATATGACATCATGTTAACTCATATGACATCATGCAAACTCATTTGACGGCATGGAAACTCATTTTACAACATGTGAACCGATATTACAGCATGTGAACTCAGTTTACAGCCTGCAATCTCATTGCAAAACAAGTCATCTGACATCATCTGAAGTAGATGGGTAGCACGTGAGTCCATTTTTAAGGATATAAACTCATTGTACAGAATGTGAATTTATTTGACTGCATTTGCTCTATGTGCTGATTTTATACGTGAATATACAAGAATTGTACTACAGAACAAAGGCGGTGACTTTTTCTCAATGTTGTGGTAGAATAACCAATTTCAAAACAAATGAATATGTGAAAAAACAGTCAATATGCGATTCCTCAAAGAAGGGGTACTAGGCCAGAGCACATTTTTTTGAGGGAAGGTGGAAACCAAGGTGCAACTGAAACATGCTTTTGACATTTAGCACACGACCTTGACAAATATTTAGGGGCCTGATGGAAGTTTAAGAGCCCTCATGTCCCCCGTGGCACGACACTGACCCCCGCAGGTACTGCCATCTATAGAGCTGGCGTTTAGGCTTGTGTCTAACAATAGTTTTCACTGATTGTAACAGTCGGGATAATTAAGTCTTTGAAGTCAATGCAAACATGCTTCATGACCATCGTCCTATTAGATACAACAGTTCAAGCAAATGTATTATACATAAACAACTAATGTACATAACGGCCCTTTAATGCAGCAATCTATTGTGAGACGTACCCTCTAACCCCAGACCTGCCAAAGTTCTCCAAATCTTGCGTCAACGAAGCCTGATAGGTACGACTTAGGGTGCGTCATATTCGACAGGGACTGTGCGTCAAATATAATGGAACCTCAGTTCAATTCCGTGACGGAAGGAGTGGGAAGCTTGTTTATGCACAGAATTGTGTCAAGCTCCCCAAAACATTAACTGGCATTTCCCTGGGGCCCTGCAGGGGGAAGTGCGTAACAATTGTTAAGTGCATTATCTCATCTTGGTGTATTTGATTTACTTGCAGGTTAATGAAATCTTGAAAGACCTGAATGGTTATCTTGGTTCATTCGTGAGCTTCATAACATTCATTCCAGAGACAATCTTAGAGATTCACTTTAATTTGCAATTTGAAAATTCGTCATCTGTGGTTCTCTCTCGAGTTGAAGAAGTATTTAAAGATGGGTTGGATAATAACATCTTACCTCCAGATAATGTTTTGGACCTGTCGTCTATTGAGGTAGGGGAACCAGGTGAGTATAAGTGATACACTTGGGTTTTAAAGGGAAAATGGTTGGAGATGGTACTTGGAAGACAAAATATCAAACAGTTCCCTGGAAATCAGTATAAAATGGCCTAACGGTTGGATACTTTTCAAGAATAAACGGAGAAAAGGTCTTGACAGATTGTTCCAACTAGTCAAGTGGGTCAATACTTTCTTGATCATGATTCAATTTTTATGTTGTTTCTAAATAAAAAGAGTGAATGTTTGTGGCAATGTTTGGGTTTTACTTAGTCTTAAAATGCAGTAATGTAAAATGGTATGGCATATGAAATGGTATGACGACGTTCAGAATCTTTTTAAGGTGGAATTGATGTTTGTTTTAATAGCTTTTAAAAATGCAATTGACTTTAGTTTTTGCAATTCGCAATATTTATGTTTAGGTATATATATATATATATATATATATATATATATACAGTGGTTAGAGCATCCGCACTAGAAAGCGGGAGGTCCCGAGTTCGAATCCCGGTGGAGTCAACATCGTTTTTTCACCTCAGCCAGATTTTCCAGCTTTACCAATTTGATTTATATATATATATATATATATATATATATATATATATATATATATATATATATATATATATATATATATATATATATATATATATATATATATATATATATATATATATATATATATATATATATATATATATATATATATATATATATATATATATATATATATATATATATATATATATATATATATATATATATATAAATATATATATACAGGGAGGCCGATACTGTTTAACATTTTCAATAGGGTTTGTATTTTGAATTTCCTTTTTTGTTATTTGTAAAGTTTTCTTCATTCTGTATGCTGATGTCGAAGACAGGTGTCTTTGAAATACACTTTTTTTCTAATCTTGTTTGTGCTCTAATATATTAAAATATTTGTGGTATTTCTACTTAATCTTATATTATATATACTCTGATACTTAATTAGCTAAAACATCCTTGCACTGCTCAGAATCATTTAGAAATCTTTAGAAGTAATTGATACTTAACGAAAATGGAGTATTAGCTGGGAGACAGGGGGCATGTCCTCCGACATGTGTTGAAATGCCCCTCTTTATGTTCGTTTTTATATAGTAAAATTTTGACTAAGGTGGTAACGCCCCTCCCCCCCCCCATTAAGGATAGGGATTAGCGCTACCGCTTCATCCTTTATGCAGTATTTGCTGGAGGTTATTGTGAAAAATTGTAAGCCGTATAATTTCGTATGCATATGCTACTTTTGAAAATGGAGAATGTACAGGTAAAGGTTAATTTCTTTCACGTCTATCCTCAAAGAATTGAACATGATTAACATGATTTTTGGTTTTCAATAAGTGCTTCTAGCTGTCAGCCAATCGGTGAATACCATAATAATTGTCCAAACTGAAAGGAGATTCACGTAACCATATATTTTACTCGCAAAAAAACCCTTACACGATGTATAAAATCAATAAGTAAGATTAACCAATTCAATAAAATATTAGTAAATTAGTCATTCAGAGAGAATGTATGGCAGCTTAATGATGGGGGGGAATATACAAGGTACTCACCACAATACAGACGTCAGGTTCCAGATATATATATATATATAGTTAGTGGTTAGAGCGTCCGCACTAGAAAGCGGGAGGTCCCGAGTTCGAATCCCGGTGGAGTCAACATCGTTTTTTCACCTCAGCCAAATTTCCCAGCTTTACCAATTTGATTTATATATTCCACGCAGTTGTCTCCAGCGTTTATTTTCACTTCATCTCTGCTTTCACAGGTTTCTGTATCTCTTCCGAGATCCGCTGGAGAATTAACAATTGTGTTCAGCTGGATAGCATCAACTTTGATCTTTGGTTGGGCTTGCGTCAAACGAGAACTAGTGCTGTTCCAAAAAATTAGGCGCCTGCTCAGGAGGTGAATTGCGAGTTGCTTCATCTGTCATTTGAACAAAGGCCAAACCAACTTGGCTTCATGGCTCAGTGGTTAGAGCGTCCGCACTAGAAAGCGGGAGGTCCCGAGTTCGAATCCCGGTGGAGTCAACATCGTTTTTTCACCTCAGCCAAATTTCCCAGCTTTACCAATTTGATTTATATATATATATATATATATATATAACGCTAATTCCCGCCTTAAGGGGAAATTGTTGAAAAGCCGACCATAGGGGGAAGAAAGTTGTATACCTCCTTTAACTTGTTATCTTGTACTTCTGCTTGACGTCATTGCAACCTTGTGGTTTTCAGACCTTGCTAAATGCACCCCTGTAATTGTTTTTAATATATCTAAAACAGTTGAAGATATAAGTCTTTAAAGGTTAAATTCGTTTCCCCTTAACGTTTTCATACCATAAAACGGTACTTAAGGGGAATTTGTAATATTTCACCCCTTGTGAAATAGCATATTTCTCCTTTATCAATGTTACTTTCCAACTGAAAACTTCCCCTTAAAGAAGTATAGATCCCCCCCCCCCCCCCCCATTCTCCTAAAGATTTTAAGGGTTAACTGGAACTTTGCAGAGAATTTATTTGTTAAATGAACTATCTTTTGAGAAAAAAGTCTGATGGGATAGGCCTCTACCTAAAAATATGTCGAAGTTGATTCGGTATCAAAGAAAACAAAATATAATGTACACTAACATATTAAAAAGAGTTGAAATCCCTTTTTGGATATGTTAGGCAGTGGCGGATCCAGAATTTTCCAGAAGGAGGGGCCCAGGTCAGTTGTAGCGGAATGAAAAGGAAACACTAAGTAGGGAAGGGTGAGTGCCTGCAGGACTATCTAAGCGCTGCGCCACCATAAATTAGCGCGGAGAGTACAGCAAATTTTGGCTTTTCAAATCCTCCAGATGGCCGCCGAAAGCAGCACTTCAAAGAAGGAGAAGGATGAAAAATGTTTTTTTTTTTTTGGGGGGGGGGGGGGGGGGGGGGTTTACATGCAATGACTAAATATAAACGTCACATTTTAAGGCTCACTTACGATTGTCACTTAGCTTTAAAATAAAAATGCAACTAATTTCTAGGGTATATTTACTTCCCAGGTGTTCAGACGTTATTTGACCTCCCTTTTTGCTGCAATGAAATGCTTAAATAATAAAAAAAACAACTTTTAAGTGCAAAATGACAAGAAAGTAAAGTGCAAGGAGTAGCTATATTTGGTGTGAAGAAGGCACAAAGTCGAGGGATATAAGGGGAGATGTGTCATTAAGCAAACATGACAAATCAATGAGGTATATTTAAAGTGTACCTCAAGTCAAAAAATTCAAAAATATGTATTTAAGAGAATGACAAATGAATTCTAACAGTCCAACTCCCATCTTCATATGGCATTCCTGAGCTGAGATATAAAATATTGAAGTTTATTCACTTAAAACAAATTGGTCGATTGCATAATGATTTGTGACTTCCTTGTTGTACAATTCACATAAAATGCTTTGTTTTCCTTTAAAATTAAAAATGTTTTTATGACCTTGAAAACTTCCTGTTTGTTTGCATAGCATGTTACACAAGGAGGGCTTAATTAATTACATCACCTCATAAGAGTAAGAGTGCTATCATACCTTGGGACAAGGTGCAGCATTGTTCGGAAAAACAAAGAAATACAAAGATTGTAATTTGATTAGTACAAGAATGACATCACAAATTATTGCGCAATGTATCATTTTAATATGAGTGAATAAACTTCAACATCTTATATCTCGGCTCAGGAATGTCCTATGAAGATGGTAGTTGGACTGTTAGAATTTATTTTTCATGGTCTTTAATATATATTTTGACTTTTTTGACTTGAGGTACACTTTCAGTTATAGGCCTTTTTATTGTTTTATGAAGTAAAGAAAGAACTACAACCTTTTCGGAAGGGAACCCGGGTCCGGACACCCCCATCATAAGTCCACCTCTGTTCAGTTCCCTTTTTGTATGAGCTTCTGATTTATTTTCTACACGTTTGTACGAAGAATTAAGAATAGAGTGAGGCTTTTAACTTAAAAGAGCTTTTTCACTTACACGGAAACGAGGACGGGGAAACAAACAGGATTACTAACCGGACCAGACGAAAACAAAGTGAAAACTATTTACAGACTTTCCAACATTACGATGGCAAACCAAATATCTGTGCTAATACAGATATACAAACCCCCCGAACCTAAACATCTCATAGGACTATATACAATTATCAGGTTAACTTTCAACCCCCCTGCACCGAAACAAGTGAACCCTACCGCCTGCCGAACGCCGACCCTGGCAAACAACGAAGCTGGCCTCAATCCTCAGCTTAATCTCCGTTTTCGCCGACGCCAGGGAGACGTACACAGGCCTCCTCTCTCCCCTCAATACAATACTACATCGGTCTCTCCATAAGCCTGAGGCCAGCTTTAAGGAGGCGGAAAAAAGTAAGTATGCCGCAAGCACTCGCGTTGCATACATGGCGGATGTGATAAACCACACAAGGTGTAGTCCTGGCTTACAACACAGGTGTTGTAATACGCGATGCGATCAGTGAGGACTAGAAACCACTTTCAGAGGGGCCACAAAGTCACTCTGCCAAAATACATCGGGCACACTCTCCCACTTTGTGCACCCAGTGCAAGGGCAAATGCCATCTCTAAGACGAGACATAAGGCGATTGATATATGATGGATTCGTTTGCAATTCGCCACAGCAGGTCTCGCAGGCCGTAATCTAGTGACCTGTTATGCACTAGTGCACTACGTACCACACTTCCGGCTCTGACGCAAAGTCGTTGGGATCCACCCGGCCCACCAAGTCATCAAAAATGGTCCGGTGTAAGCTAAGTCACTGGACTGCAAAATTTCCCCCCACAATTAATTAACATAGCACGGATACATATGACAATATACCTTCGAGGGCCTCCAAATCTGAGGTTCAACGTTACTAAACAGGGACGCAAAGAAACTACGGAATGACACCCCTCCTCCCAGCCAGTAACGAACAAAGTAGGCAAACGGCATCTCACTGTCGACAGCACTAAAAATACTCTTGGCCAGAAGAAAACCGAACTTCGAGGAGAATTGCACGAGGCGCAGTCCCCCGTGCCTAAGGTCCTTGAACACCACCTTTCTTCTGACCAGCTCCGTTTTCCCTGACCACAGGGACTTAACACGCCCTCTAAAGTTGCACGAGGACACCTTCTAGAGGAGCCAGAACAATGCCCGGGTTTTACTTTTTCCTGCTGTCAAGAATTGACATGAAAGCAGCTAATAACGTAAGATTACAACTTTTCAAGTAAAAATTGAAATCGGTGACAAGTCAGTTACAAAAGGTTCAAGATGAAAAAGCACAACAAAACGTAAGATAAGAAGCTGGAGAAAGAAAGGTGTCGGTAAGATTTAAACGCGGATCATTGCAACAACACAAACGCAGTTTAGATCTCAGTACAGCAAATCCATGCCACGACCGATGGTGCTGCGAGCCGAGCTGCCGGCAAACGATTTCAAGTATTCCGGGTACCACCAGAAAGGGTAAATGAAACGGTTAATTACTGTTATCCTCCCAATCAGACTCATCATAGCGCCCTCCGCCGGCTTTTAACTTAACACCTCGCTTACAATTGTCTTTTACGTGCTAAAAACGAACACGGCCAAACCGGCGAAATGATAGCTACATATGGCAAACAACCCCCAAACAGTACAATTCAATTGCCGTACAATACAATTGATAGCATTATATTGAACAGTTGTGTCATTTTTGCATGTGAAAACCTTCCCCAGAGGAGGGCCATCGTGACGAACAAGTTCCCTTACTTCCCTTACTAAGATTTCTCCTCAACACGTTTTTCTATTAAAACATGTTTAAATTTACTATCCATGGGCCTCCGTGGAAGCAAATTCGGGGGGGGGGGGGGGGGGGGAACTGAATTCTTTTAGGGGTAAAAGCTCGGCGCCACCATGAGCTGGCGGGGAGCGCAAGAAAATTTTGGCCCAAAATGCCTCTCAGATCGCTGGAAATGACATTTCTAAAGCCTTTTTACCGCATATTAAAAGGGAAAACACTTTTATCCTGAATGTTCTCTTCAAATGATTTTGAAAAATGTTGTGGAAGCTATTTTGGTATCTTTATAAACTCTTTTTATTGTCTATGTTGACAATTATTCCCGACAAAAAGAGGGCTATTTGGGCTACAATTATTTTTGCGTCGTGTGCAAAATCTTTTATTGGCCGGGAGGGTAAATTTATTGTCAGTCTGTGTATTTTGAAAGCTTATAATCACGCTTGGTGTGGAAGCAATGAACTTAGCACAGCGACAACATTCATTAGTGTGAAAATACGGTTCGGCAAAACCTATCCCTATATCACAAAAGACCTATATCACAGAAGAAGACCCTTTTCATCAGAATAAAGTGCAGATAGCACAGTTACCGGTGGCTGTTTGCGCATTTTGTTATCTGGGCCTTAAAACAACGCTATTTAATTATGTCTTTTGCCAATAATGGTGCAAGAGTAAAGTATGTTAAAAAACTAATAAGGGTGATGACAGACGATTTTGGTCCGTCAGGGGGACCGTCCCCCCCCCCCCCCCCCGACCATATGGCAGCTCCGTCACTGACCTAAATGTCATCTTTACATATAAGTGATTTACCTTTTCTTCAGATGTTCAGGAACTGCTATTGGTTTAGTATAAACGTAAATAACATTTGAAAGGAAAAATAACTTTCAGCAGTGGTGGAACGTTTATTTGTTCCATATCCTTGGGGAGAGGTGTGGGAGAGGGGTGTTTCCCTCCCCTTTGGAAAATTTTCGATTTTAGCCATTTTGGCCAAAATGCCATTGCCCAGGAAGAATTTTTGGTATCCAGATATAGGAGTTTGTTGTATACAATAATTTTAAAGAAGCACTGACCATCAATACATCAAGTTACCTTTTATAGAACACATGTCGATTTTAATTGCTCATTTCTCAAAAACTGAACATGGGGGATGGATGAAAATTTCACAAAATGCTTAGGATGATATGTTCCTCTTCAAAATATGATAAACATGAATTTGGACAGAACTATTCTTTCAAGGCCCCTGATGAAATTGAAAAATTTCCTCCAAAAGGCAGGGGTGCATTCCCCGACATGGGTTCCTCTGCTGGCTTCATCCCTGCCCTAATGGTGTTCTAAGTACACACTTTTGCTCACTCCAAAATGCACTTACTAGCAAAACATTAGGTGTTTGTTGAAAATTTGATCTTACTGACCCAACATGAAAAGAAAAAAATGGTATTGTGGACAAATACATTTTGAATTTGAAGTAATATATTAGAAACAATAAACTAACCAAACTCAAAACAAAGTGTTTTCAAACAATGAATTAAACAAAATGCATAGTGTAACAGCACACACTTACATTTCAGAAACTTAACTTTCAGGACTGTCAATACTCTTCTCCAAAGTGATTATAGGCAGCAAAAGTTAACAAACCATGATGATTTAAAACTGTTTCCAGCAGCCCTTGACTGTCTTCATAACAACAATTCAGCGAAAGCCTACACTATTTTATATGCAAACCAGCAATAAAAGTAACAATAAAACCCAGTTACATGACATGCCGTTTGAAAGTTTAAAACATGTCCAGAACATCTCCCAGATCTTTCTTTTTTTTTTCAAACAAAAATTTCTTAACTTGTTAATTGAAACTGCATATTAAAACAGGTTTCTGTCCCTATCAAAAACTAGCAACAGTTGAAATGTTCTAGAAAAAGTAACAATCTGTAAATATGTCCAAAAAGATAACACTCATTCTAAACAACTTTTCAATCCATGCAGCTTTGTCTTCTGTGTAAAGTCTTCATCTATGGGTATGCAAATACTGACATCCATAAGGGGGGCCCTTTATAAGGAACCTTTGCCAATGGTATGTTTTAAAAAATGCTGTCAAACCACCCACTTGAAAATAGTTTTCAATAAAAGAAGTTTACATCCAACAGCTACAACAGCTATGTTCAAACTTGCTAAAAACTCCATAGCCTACTACATGTTTAAAACTCTTAGAAAATGTAGCTCTATCAATTTCAGTATTTCTGTCACAAGTATCCTCCCTGGCATCATATCTCTTATTTCAAAGACATCTGTACCATTATACTTCCTCTTTAAAACCCATTTCAAGCATAGTTATAAAAAGCACAACATAATTTCAAGTGCTTGAGAACAAACATAAAATTTTAACAATTGAACAGTTGCAAATCATTTTATGAAGATAATTATTCCAGTAACAAATAAATCTGAAGTCCAGTATTTTTTGGCTGTAACAAAAATAAAACGATAAAACTTTGATACTACCACAAACAATGAAAGTCATTTCAGTTAATACAGCAAACTACTGAAACCCCAACATGTCACAAAAAGCCATCAATGTGCTGCAGCTGAACTAAAACCTCCTTTTCTATACCTACAGCACTGTAATTTTCAAAGAATTTGCAAAAAGCTTTCATTTTCCACTTTGAACTCCTTTTAAGGAGTCCCACAAATACCCCACCACATCCCCGTGTAGGTCTTTATCAACTGTCTTCCAAATACCACGAAGATATTGACTGCTCACAAACAAACTGTTAACAGCTGAAAAGTTATATATGTATACATATAACAGTAGACATATGCAACCATGACATGAAATCTGAAGCCTACAATTGCCTTGGCTCTCAAAGAAAAGTAAACCTAAAATAGCTTGACAAGTTAAAAAATGCCCTTCTGGTATTGGCACTTTGATCTGTTATAACCTCAAAAAAGTTCTTCACTAACATAGAGCATACCCTATATGTCATTTATCTCTCTAAATCTTTAACAATACAACAAACATAAAATGCTCATGCTTTAGTTTTGTAGCATGGGCTCTTTTACATGAAATGAAAAAGTCAATCTTAATTGATGCTGCAAAAATATTAATAAAAAAAAACAAACAAAATATTGAAAACAGGAAAGAAAAAGTGATATATTCTTTAAGGAAAATTATCAGCCCATTTCAGCTAAACTTAAAATTAATCTCTGGTTAAAATATCAAACAGTGTCACATGAAGGGAGAATCATTCCTGCAACATAATTTTCAATGAATGTGTAATATTCTTAGTCCTACTGTTACATTATGTTTTCCTTCTTTAAATACATGGTTAGCGGCCATCACTTGTAAGCCTACATGTCTGGCATGATACTGTCCAAAACAATTAAGTATTTTGACCTACCTCAAAAATTTTTTCAGGTTATATGAAATCATTCATACCACCACAGGTCACAAATATTTCTGTGGCTGGACTGCATGTTACTATGTCATAGAAACCAGACTTTTTTAATATATTTTTAGGTACTTTCTTCCACAGTTGGCTCTCTAATTACATGGAGAGGTTTTGAAGTCATAGTTCTTTTTAAAACTGCCTTTCCCCTCGAAGAAAATCAGGAAAAGATTAAAACATGGCGTTGAAAGTTCAAGTCAAATGTACCTACACTGTCCCATGAAATTGTTAAAATGTAGACTGCCTCAATAATATACATGGTGCAAACATTTGTACCGTTTGTATCAAGATCACACCTTTGCAGGGAAATATTCCAGGTTGCATATCCACAAAATCATCATGCATACTTTCCTTTATGTAAACAATGCAATGCTAAAATGCTACTTTTCAAATCTACAAAATCAAACTTAAATATAAGTTAACCTTTGCATTTTAATGATGATCAGCAGTTAATGCAATTACTGTTAAATGAAGTTCACTAAAACTTCCACTACCAAAGGACAAGTGAAGTGCACACCATGTTCACTTAGACAAAAATGTATTTCAAAGCATGGGTAAGGAAAATGCATAAGCAAGGGAAAAACATTCTTTTAGAAAATTTCAATTCTTCAATGTGACCCTGAAACCCACCCCTTCTCTCTGTTGCTGGCTTTCTTTGCTTGAAGTCTGATATCGTTCATCACTTTAGTACGGATTGCTTTCCAATCTTTACAAAATGCTGGGTTCTCGTTCAAGAATTCCATAACATCTTTCTTCCCTGAATAAGTAAAGACAATGATAGTTTTCAGTTTAAAGTATCTGCAGTTTTAAGTGTTAATTACTGTTAAGGCTCTATACATGGTCTTTTGTGATTTTAATAAAAACAACGGATATTGGTCTTGTGCTTCAGAAAATTTCACACCTTATTATCTATTATTTGCAGGGTGGTTTGAAGCAAAAATGTTGTTTGTTACAGAAGAACCTATTGTACACAATTTGGTGTAACTTTGATTCAAAACAGACATGTAGAGTATTTCTCAAGATATAAGCAAAGTTAGTACCTTACTGACCCAAAAAGAACACTAGGCAAGCACCCATTAGACTTCCTCATTTCAATCAGGGATGTTTTACTCTCTTTGTTTTTTGGTCTGCTGTGCTGACATTGAAGTTAGTAAATATAGGATCTCCCCATGAAGAATGTTAAGTTTGTAAAGGTTTCACACATTACATACATCAACATCCCTATAAAATGGGATAGCTGAGAAGAAAATTGATTGCAAAGGATAAAGGAATGCAACAGACCGCTTATTAATGTGAGGATATGATGTCATTTGAGTGCCTGCTTCAAGTTCACATTGATTTAAAATGTGACAACTTCAACAACTGATATCTTGAGAGCCACTTCAGATTTCAATGAAAACTTTAACATAGCATAGAATAAGTACCTTTAACTAAACTTGATTTTAGCTTAGACCTTTCTTTTAAATGTATTGATGATTAGCATTTCAAAATTAGGATGCTGGCCAGGTAACTTTAATTCACACAAACAATTTTTCTGCTTTGTATAGTAGCAGGTGGATAAATTCAAGTGTCATTGCTAATAACAATGTGTAATGTCTGAGGATGTTAAGGAGTTATTCTTAGGTCACTTGTGAGACTTGATGACTTGAAACCATGTTGATGCAATATACTGTACACAATGTGTCCTCTTAACAAACTGTCATTACCATATTGTTCAAACAATTGTCTTTAATTCCCACTAAATGTTATGAACACCAAATTACATTTAACTTCAATCATGATCTGAATTTATCCATACAATGTGTCAAAGAAATTGATACATTTTATGAAGGAGTTGAAAGCATAGGTATAGGGACCAAAATTAATAGCCAAAAGAGTACCAGGTAATTTCTTTACAGCCTCTCTGTTGTAATAATCTCTGAAGAATGTTCGTACAGCGTCAGATTCTTCCCTATTCCAAATTGTGTACCTTCGGGCTGCACGTAATAAAGAAAAAAAAGGTTGAAATACTATGAAGCATTAGTAAAAATCGCATGTTCAATGTGAACTAATTGGGTGCTAGCTCACGCAGCGTGTTATAAACTGTGTAAGGAGCAAAGCTCGTCAGGTTCAAAATTTTTGAAGCAACCCAACCAGTGACAATCAGAATAGTACCTTGGGCTGGCCAGCTTGAAAACCATCTCCCACTATCACAACTGGAGCACACCAAACAATAAGGCTTGTGTTTATACTGTGTGCAGTGCTATAATGGCTAGCTTTTTAATACTAGTCATGTACATAATATGAGCTCAGTATTTGTATTTTCTTTGATACTTAGGTATTCTTATTGTCATACTACTTATTTTGTAAGAGTCAGTGCCTGTTCAGCAGGTGATTCATGCACTTAATACAGAAATTGTTGGATCATAGTCACAGAGTAGGCCACTATCTTAATTTATAATCATAGTGCATTCTTAATTCCTTTATTGTTGCCAAATATATTTTGCTTGCTAGTCCTATGTAAATAGTTTCTGTCCCAGCAGATGGCTGTACTTGAACATTGACACAAATTAAGTTACATATTACATGGGTGACCTGATCAGCTAAAAATTAACTGTCTGTCAGTGGCCCTCCCAGGATTTTGGACTGAAGGTGATTGAGAATTATGAGAAGACTGTATCTTCTGTAGGCTAAGTGCCACCACTGGTTGGTGCAGAGTATACTAAAAAATTTTGGGATAAAAATTACCCCCTACCCAGGAGGAAATTCCCATTAATCCCATTGGAAAAATTAAATGAGATCCCATAAAAAAAATAATGGGATCCCATAAAAGAATTAATGGGATCCCGTTAAAACCAGTTAAAATTCAAAGCTAAGGTCTGGGAGTTGGACACTTTGTATGGAATCCAATACAATTTAATGGGATCCCATAAAATGAATGGGAAATAAAAAAATCAATGGGACCTAAAATTTTTATGGGATCCCATAAAAATCCAAAGCTAAGGTCTGAAATTTGGACACTTTGTATGGGATCCAATACAATTTAATGGGATCCCATTAATACTCTATTGGTTTTTAATGGGATCCCATTCATTTTTTTCAATGGGATTTATGGGAATTTTCTCCTGGGTACATTGCAGGAAGGCAACCTACCCTGTCCTTGACAGTATAGATATGGTATTCTCAGTAGTTTTTTGGATGAAATCCCTTCTCCCAAGCATGACTGGCAGATGTCAACTAATATCCATTATTGTTACTAGCACTCTGCTATGAGGAATTGTCAGACACCTGTATACAGGTAATTGCTTACAGTCTAACAGGGGGGGGGGGGGGGGCAAGAAAACATTTTACAAACTAGCCAGAATATATTTGATAACTTTTCCATGACTTCTGTCATTTTCACATTCTTCCAGGCCTGGAAAAATGAAGCTCCATGGCTTCACAGGCTGTAGGAAGCCTGTTGATTCCCAACAATGCTTTCACAGCATTATTTCATAATTATGGAATAAGATTAGGGCTTTACCTTTGGAAACATCTAGTCTACAAGATACAACTTTTCTTTCATTACCACCATCTCCATCAGTGAAACAACTTTCATCTAAAAGGAAAAGAAAATCAAATTTCATTTACTATACAATGGAACCTTTACACTAATACTTTAGGGCAAATGAAGCTGTATTGTTTGGGTTTGCATTTAACATTTGGAAACTTCTGTTAGCAAGACAATTGAAGCAAGAAGTATGTTCCAAGTAATATTTATTTATTGAAGACTTCCACTGGACAGTAATGGAGAATTAGATTGAATGTAACAAAATGACAATTGCCTTTAGGAGGGATTCACTTCATGCAAGCAAAAAGGCACAAAGCTACACATGATAGTTTATAGCTCTGGATATTGTGCACTTGATTTTGTTTGATACTGTAGTTAGAAGTTCAAGCAGTTAATTACTAGGATTTTAATGGGGTCTGAAGCAAAACATAAAAACTATGCATGGGTGAATGCAATCCTGAAAGAGGAATCTATGGGACCTCTATGCATGGAGACAAACATTATGCTTATGCTGAAAGGGAAATTCTTTGTTATTCCTTACATGTATGGTGTATGGTTATGCCACATCTACAGGAAACAATATCCAAACATTCCAACAGTAGTAGCATGGTTATATAGAAAGTTTTGCACATTCCAGCACTTTTTTGTAACTGTCATGAACAATTCACCCTTTTTATAAAACCAGAAAACCCAAAGGCTTAGTGATTTCTTGCCAAAAGGAAATAAATGGTATCCATTTTTACATCTTGTGCAGTTTCATTTACTGGCAATTTCCAAGGCTTTTATTGTTTCATTTATAGGCCTACCAACCTTTCCTCTTATCTCTCTGGTGAAGAGCCATTGGGAAAACCAAATGAACACTCCTAAATGAATTCTGCTTTCCAAGAAATTTAGCTTACTTCCACCTCATACTTTTGCAAAAGTTCCCTCAACTGACATCTGTCAAAGAGTCAAGGGGCAAAACCAAACAATTTCTCCCCAAAGAGTTCTACTCCTAAAGGAGAAATGTCCCCATAAACATGAGTCCCAATCTATATATATCTCCATACCATACACCTACCACCTCACTGAGCTTTTAAAGTACATAGAAACAGGCACCTCAGAAATAAAAGAACCCAAACCAGACCAGAAAACCAGAAAGCCAAAAGGCTTAGTGATTCCTTGCCGCTGAAATGGATGCTTTTTCTTCAAATTGACAGTGCTCTGATATGTTTTTCAAATTGACAGTGCTCCATAATGTACCCACAAAGTATACATGAAAGGCAACCAAGCTTCCCACATTGAGACCCTGGATTACCTTTGACCACCTCGAACTAGCTGGGTTCTGCTCACAATATCACATCCACATACTATGTGTGAAATTTTGCAGTATCCACAACTCCAACCATGAGAAACTGTGTAAACATGATATTGAGACTTTGACCTCTCGTGACCCCAAATGACCTTTGACCTCCACCAAGAACAATATGATCAATACGCACACCAAATATGAGATAAGTCACACTTACCCTTCTTGAAATATCGTGTAAACAAGCTATTTCAAAGGAATTTACCATTTGACCTCTCCTGACCCACAAAAAATAGACAGGGATCATCTACTCAAAATGACCAACCTACACACCAGATATGAGCATAGTCACATGCACCATTCTTGAGATATTGTGTTTACAATGTTTTGACCATCCGACTTCTCGTGACCCCACATGACATTTGACTTCCACGAAAATCAATAGGGATCATCTAATCAGTATGACCACCCTATACACTGAATATGAGCACAGTCACATGAACCATTCTCCAAAAATTGTGTTTTCATTTTGACCTTTTGACCTCTCATGACACCAAATGACCTTTGACCTCCACCAAAAAAGAATAGGGATTATGTACTGAATATGGCTAAACCACACACGAAATATGAGATTAGTCACACGTTTCCTTCTTGAGATATCGTGTAAACACGCTATTTCTAAGGAATTTACCATTTGACTTTTGTGACCCCAAATGACCTTTGACCTCCACAAAGATCAATAGGGATCATGTACTTATAATGACTTATGTACACACTAAATATGAGCATAGTCACATGTACTGTTCATGAGATATCGTGTTTACAATATTTTGACCTTTTGACCTCTCATGACCCCAAATGACCTTTGACCTCCACCAAAAACAGTAGAAATTATCTACTCTAGATGGCCAACCCACACACCAAATATGAGATTAGTCACACTTACCCTTCTTGAGATATCGTGTAAACATGCCAAAGGCATCACACACACACACATACACACACCCACACCACACACACACACATAACATCACCATCGAGTAGATTCCTTGCCTGCCTTCGCCAAGGAATCAAAAATGCAAAGTTCTGATAACCACTCACAGGATCTTCTACATACTATCCACCCACATGCACCAAATGAAATGGAGTCTTTGTTATCACTTGCAAAAGCAAACCACCACACCCAACACCAATGATCAACAACAGAAGCACAATTAACACACCCAAAGGCAAAACCCCACCAGAAGGCAACCACAGAACATGGAGATGGGGGTGGGGCCACTTGTTACATTAAAATCACTATTTACAAATTATTTGCAAAAAATTACCTAATCTATAGCACACTGATTCCATAATTGCAAAATGGGGCCAGGCCTGCTGAAGTTTTCAAAACTAACCTGAAGTTGAACTTGTATCTGGTGATGGTGAACTGTCGTTTGACATTGTGCTCCTTTCATCCTGGGAAAATAGTTCATCATCATCACCTAAAACCAAACAAGCAAATTCATCAGATAATATATGGGTTTAATAACACTTAAAGAAAGTTGCACAAGTTATAAAAGCAGCCATAAAGTAAAGATTTCACATTGTGCTGAAATAGAGGTCTCCAATATGCAATTTTATTGAAGCCTGGGCCTGCTGACAAAAGTTATACCTCTTATAATATTTCTGAAACAAGTTTTGAAAATAAGAGGTTACCTACATATAGGGTGCAAAAGGCGAAAGGAGAAGAAAATGTTCAGACAGACAAGACAATTTCAAGCATGTGTAGATCAAAGCAAACATGACAAATTGTATCACTGTTAAAATAAGCAAGAATGACTAGAGTACCTTCATCAATTGTTTGCAGTCGTCTTCCTACCACTGTCATTTCTTTGATAGCAAGGGGAGCTTGGTAGATGTTGCAGTTAGTTTCTTTTGAGTGCCCAAGGTGCTTGTAGAAGTACTCTCTTTCTAATTCTGGAACATCCATGAGTGCAAAAAGTGTACTTATTCTGTGTCTATTTTTGGTAGCAGTGATCAATGTTGGGTCCCTCAGGTTCAATTTCTCACAGCACTGGTAGACAGAATGCCATCCAGAAACATGATTCTCTGAACCATTTGTACTCGGAAACAGATATGGATTATCCCTGTTGATTGAAGCAGCAATGCGCCATTCCTTACTGTTGAGCTTTCTGATAGGTTCTAGTGTGTCTGAAGGGAACAGAACTGGTACTAAATGTTTGCTGCCTTTCCCACTTTGGTACGTAATTGCGAGAGATGATGCCAGAGCCCTATCCAGTTCTTCCAAATTTTCGAGACGATTAGCATCCAACCATGCCCCTCTCTCTGCATCTTCCCATTCCCTGATTAGCAACCTTGCAGGCTCTCCGCCTCTCCTTGCGTTGAACAAAGTAAGTCTACAGACGACCAAGTCTCTCAACAAAACAAAGTGGTGAATATCTGCAACGGCAGTGTCAGATGATAGCTTTAACATATTCTCAATGATGTAACGTCGTAACTCCTTCAGATCTTCTTCCTGGGGTAGCGCTTCAGGCCTTCTCAACTTCACTTGTCTTTGCTGTTGAGTCTTATACACAGCATCCCCAAAGAGATAATTGTAGTTTAGTTCTAAGACAGCTACAAACTTATCAATCTTTGCTGCTTCTTCATCTTGGTCTTCTATCAGGTATGAAGCTTTTAAAATCTTTGCAGCTGATTTCAGGAGATAGTACAACGCATTTTTCAGACCAGCTTTTACATCCTTAGTGCCGTGTTTTTCAAGGGATGTGTAGCATTCAATTGCACCTTCCAGATGAGCAAAGTTACTTCTCTGGAAAAGGTCTGAAGTATTACCATTTCTTTCTGGCAACTTTCCAAGTTCTTCTTCCTGCTTCACAAGTTCCAGATACAATGATGATAGCCTTCGCATACTTGACATCACTGAACGTCGCACTTCCATTTTTTTGTCAACCTTTCGTTTCTCCTTAAACCACAATCTTCGGCCTATCAGTTGGAGAACAGGATCTGTTGTACATTGCGTACCAATTTCGTCACGGCGGAACTTAGCCAAGACCTCAGTCGCAAATTCTGTGTTAGAATCTTCTTCAATGGAAAACAGGTGAATGGGAACTGGAACAGATGGGACGCTTGAATCACCTTGGCAGATTTTGGTGTGTCTTTTCAAGTAAGTCCTTCCATAAAATCCACTACAGTGGCAGCACATAACAAGGTCAGCATTGTCATTTGAAGATCGTTCCCGTTCATATGCAGGATTATCTCCTTTGGCCTGCTCCTTGTTCACTTTCAAAATCCCCATTTTTTTAAATGTAGACATTCCTAAGGCCTTTTCTTTTTTAGGTAAGGCTAAAACATCAGCTACACATTTCTCATCTTTGTGCTTAGCAGCAATATGCTGAGATAACTTGCTTTTTGCAGTATCACAAAATGGGCACAGTCGGTATGGTTTTTTGTATGTTTGTGCTGTTTCGCATGTGACAGGTGCATCACTGGAAGATTGCCCTTCACCTGACCATGAGGCAGAACTGGTAGATGACTGACTAGGATATTGTGATGCATCACTGGAAGATTGCCCTTCATCACCTGACCATGAGGCAGTACTGGTAGATGGCTGATTAGGATATTGTGATGCATCACTGGAAGATTGCCCTTCATCACATGACCATGAGGCAGTACTGGTAGATGGCTGATTAGGATATTGTGATGCATCACTGGAAGATTGCCCTTCACCTGACCATGAGGCAGTACTGGTAGATGGCTGATTAAGATATTCTGGTGGCATTTTATAGACTGGAAAAACATCACTCTCATCAGATGAATCACCATCCGAAGACTTATACATTCCATGAAAAGTATTCATACTGGAATCACTTTCAATGCTTATCCCAAGTGTCTGGGTTTTGTTCTGGGAAACTTCTTCGTCAGGATCTGACATAACTGTTTCTTGAAACAAGCTTACTAAATCCTCATCTTCAAATGGATTGGGTGAACTTGGTGGAGGAGGGATATTTTGTTGCTCAGATGAAGTATGAACAGGTTGAGACATTGCAAGAAGCATTAACATGGCTGATCGATTTATGGAACATTCATTTTTGCTGAGCATGCTGGAATCTTGCTTAAGGTCTTGCTGATTTACTTCCACTGGATGTATGTCATCAGGACTAGAACATTCCAAAGACGCGTCAGTGGGATCATGGCTGGTGTTTTCTAACAACCTGTCACATCTTTCTTGGCCAGAAGTAGCAGGATTCACATGTGGGTCACCAGTGATTTCAGTTTCCACCACCTATTAAATCAGAATGCAAAAATGAATTGAAGTTTTGATATGTTCTATTTCAAACAATGCCATAATGTCCCACATATTCTCAGTCGCTGGTTAAATGTTATCTTAACATGTTCAATTGCTGGAAAAATAGCAAGGTTAGCATGAGCTCAAAAATTTAGGAGAGGGAACGGGGCCTCTCCCTTGGTCTAAATTTTTGAGATCTGTAAATGGGGGCACAGGCATTCTAGCTATGTCAAATTGTTGGAGAAACTTCATAGATACCATACAAATTAACAAAAAAAATGTGATGTAAACTAGAACTGTACCCCCACTTCTTTCTTTATTTACAAGGTGGCCAGAGTTTTCATGGCCTTCAGCTGATTTATATGGTTGACTCTAACCCATTACGGGATGTCCTTTAAGGAGCCTTTAAGTTTAGCACTTTCAATGGAACGTTTGCGATTGCGAACGTCAAGCATGCGCTGCTCCATAGCTCCCAAGTTATGAGAGGCTAGATGTGGGGTCCAACTGATCCGTCCATTGGTGGATCGCCAGTCTGGGAGAGGGGTACAAGGGGAGGGGGTGTCCCAATTTTTGAATTTTAGAAGTGTCTACACGCAAAATGGTGGTACTTTTTTGGCAAATCAGTCAACACAATGTCGTTGGGTCACCGCCAAAAAAGTTCAGTACAGTACTGAATTTTTTGCAGGAACCTCGAAAAATACTATGTAGAGAGATTTGCCAAAATAATATTATGCAGATACTCACAAATGCGCAATGGCTAAAACCTCTCCTAATCAAAATATTTCAAGGCCCAGTTCTCTCACCCCAAACAGTACCAATTCTCCCAACCTTCTTACTTTAGCCCCTCCCACAATTTTCTGAAATTCATGCTCATCCAGATAAAATCTCAGTTTATTGCTTCAAGGTTAGTAGAAAACTCAATTAATATAATCAAGACAGTCTCAGTACCTTTCATGCTGTGTAATAAAAGCTTTGGTACTCTGCATTGTTTGAATTAGCTGTCAATCAAAGAGCTGAGCCAATTGAGAAATTTGGTACTCCTGTACCAAAATTGTAGTTTGGGGCGAGAGGTTTGGCCCTTTAATCGTTATTTTTGAGGAAAATTTTGGTGCAGTACCGGCACAGTTTGCAAACATCAACTCGGTGTGTCACTGGCTGTTGTACCATGCTGCAGGTGATTTGCAATATCCTTGTACATCTCACATGACATTCTAGCCATGAAAACAACGTCAAGAACTGTCAAGACAGTTAAGAACCTTCGGAAAACTCTGAGACAAGCCCTGCCTATACATAAAGTGCATGGGCATTTATTTTCGCTTTTGAACGCGGCATTGCGCAACGTTATTACACTATTTACACAGTGACAGGAATATATTCCATACCTGCTGCGAAGGTTAGTAGATAACAATGTTGGGACAGCAAACATAGTTCCATATGTACGTCCTAGGCCCTATATGCATTGTATAGCACCGCGAACAGTTGAATGTGCTTTGAGATACAATTTGCTGAATTTGTAGTTACCAGTAAGCTGAATTATTTGCTAATCTGTGTGATTAATTCTCTTACTAAGAATACTTCTGAAATTTGAAATGCAGGTTTTTCAGAGGGCTAGACAGGTCGGCGGGTTTGGGCATCCATATGCGAGTCAAACCCGCGAAATGCGGGTCACTTGGGAGGCAGGCTGCTCTGTTGTACACAGACTGTTGGAAATTCCAATGCAGTTACTGTTACTGCATGCGGTGAAATTCACACAGTAAAACTCAACTGAGATTTGCCACTGGATTCAAAGGAATTTGCCTTGCGTAAATGGACAAGGGACTTGTTAATCGAATTGCCTATAGATTGTACAATACGATGCATGCACTCTGCTGTACATGTGTACTTTAAATTTTTAAAAGACAAAACAAGCAAGCACTCAGTACACTTGTTTGCGCTACCAACTTCCAAACAGAAAAACATTGAGATTGCAGCAAATATTTTTACAGCAAGCATTGCTACAGTAGTACTGTTGACCATGACCACCTTGTGCGCACTTGTTTAGGCCTATAGACTGCGAACTGTGGGCTTGCGGCATACAGTAATAGAGCTAGTTTGGGAGGAGCCTTTAAGTTTAGCACTTTCAATGGAACGTTTGCGATTGCGAACATCAAGCATGCGCTGCTCCATCTCCCAAGTTATGAGAGGCTAGATGTGGGGTCCATCTGATCTGTCCAATGGTGGATCGCCGGCCTGGGGGAGAGGTTAAATTTTTGAATTTTAGAAGTGTCTACACGAAAAATGGTGGCACTTTTTTGGCAAATCAGTCAACACAATGTCGCTAGGTTACCACCAAAAAAGTTCAGTACAGTACTGAATTTTTTGCAGTAACCTAGAAAAATATTGTTTTGAGAGATTTGCCAAAATAATATTATGCAGATACTCACAAATGCCCAATGACTAAAACCTCTACTAGTCACAATATTCAATCGTTATTTTTTAGGTAAATTTTAGTGCGGTACCCACACAGTTTGCAAACGTCAACGCTGTATGTCACTGGCGGTCAAACCGTACGTGCTGCCGGTGATTTCCAATGTTTCCGTACATTTCGCATGGCATTCTAGCCATGAAAGCATAAGCCAAGAACGTCAAGAACTGTCAAGACAGTCCAGAACTTTTGGGCAACTCTGGAACAAGTCCCGCCTGTGACCCACAAAGTGGGCAATTATTTTCCCTATTGAATGCGGCGCTGCACGACGTTATTACACTGTTTTCGCAGTGACAGGAATATATGCCATACCTGCTGCGAAGGTTAGCCGATAACAATGTTTTATGTGCAAAACGTGTGAGGATAAAAACTAGGGATAACAAAGAATTCTTCCACAAAACCTGTGGCTTGGTATTTAAGGCAAGGAAATGTGTGCAAAACCTAGTGTGTCAAACCTGTGAGTAGGAGGTTCCAAACACGCAGGTTTGTCACCCAAGAACACGCGTGATTTCCTTTGTTTTTCCATGCGTGATCACACATGGTGCAGACACAGGTTGACGCACCTTTTTTTGTAAGGGTAGGAATACTTCGGGGATTTGAAATGCAGGTTTTTCAGAGGGCTTGGCAGGTCAAAGGGTTTGGGTGTCCAAATGCGGGTCACTTGGGAGGTATGATAACTTCTCCTTTGATGTAACCATGTGAGGGCCTGCAGTACATGTACAGTACATACGCAGCACAAAATGTACTACTTACACCCACAGAAAACTGTGTTGAGGACAACCATAAAATTCTAAGTTGTAAAATATCGATTTGTCTCTCCTTGTAATATCGCTGTAATTCCTCTGAATGTTGTTTTGAATGCTATGCTGAATGTCGAGTTGAGTTGTGTGCGGTGTAAAAATTAGTGAAAGTTTCGGGTCTGTGAAAGTTTGGACAGGTTTGGACATGTTTTGCAAACGTTGTGCATATGTACAGTAGGGCTGAGTTGCTGAGTATGAGTGAGAGAGCAGTAGTGTGCTGACATACCAACACAATCAAGATGTAATTCAATGAGATCAGATGTCTGTAATTCCTATTGAAGTGAATTCTGCAATAATCACTGTGAAACCAAAATCTAGCCTACTGATTTGTTGTACATCTTGTGAAGTCTCCTACTATCTCAAATCTGTTTCTTGCTGCTGCCGTTAATCTCAACGAAACTACCAAACTATGACTCTACAATGCAGAAACTGAAAGAGGACCTCACAATCTGCTGCGGATGCGATGCAGCTTTGTCATTGCCGGTAGAGAGTGGTACTGGCAGATGACAAACTGTTATATAGACTACGGACTCGCAAGAAAGTTTGTTGTGATTTCCAATACATACCCCGCCTGTCCCTTGGGATTACTACTGTAACGTTGTAGCTAAAGATTCCTTGTGTCTTACGAGTTCCCACCACTTATACTGAGATATGTATGTCTTTACAGAAATTCAGTATTTCAATTGTCCAATGTTTTTTTATTGAATTACCTATTTTGGAAACTTATAAATTTCTCATCAGTAAGCATACATCATTCTTTGATTTAAAAACATTTTGTCTGTCATGGAAAGCGTTTACAACATGTGGTCAGTCATTTCGTTAAATTAAGTTAGTTTTGTACAGGGATCTGAAGCGAAAACCATACAGTTAAGTCAAAGTATTTTCTGAGAGAGCGTTCGTTCGACGGTGTGAATGAAGCAATAAGCCCTGCCCCTTCACAGCGCTGATATTTTTTGCAGGTTGCCTAGTTTGTAGTATTACATCAATACAGTTCTGTATCAGGTTACGCAGGGGTCATAGCATTTAGTTCTGACTGTCAGTGAACTCCATGCTGATATGGGGCATAAGGGCGTGTGCACACAGCACAGTGTTTTTATGTGTTTTTCTAGGGATATCTGGGAGCCAAAAAGGCTTTAGTAAAAGACTGAATGGAAGCCAGATTTTTTGAAAAGGAACCCTCATGCATCAGCGCATAGAATTTTTCTTGACCGGGAATATGGATTTGCTGGCTAATTAGGCCAAATTTTTATGTGTCCAACCTATACTCCTCGGGACACGCGGGAAGAAGCCTAATTTACAAACTGCACGTCCAGAGACAGAACCTCGCGTCTATGACGTGCAGACGCACCAAAACACAAACCCTGGCCTTCATTTGTGCCAATACCCATATTTTACCAATAACGCCATTATCTGCCGACATATATACTGATAATACTTATCGCTTATCTGCTAAACTTTGCCTTTTGGGATCTCTGTGACCATGTGATGATCTTAGGAATTTTCAAGAAATTTTGCCTTTTGAACTTTGGTGACCCCAGATGACCTTTGACCTCCACCAAAAACAATAGGGTTGTATTTCTACCAATAGCCCACATCTCCATACATAGTATCAAATGGATCTCAGTTTCCTAGTACTTCGAGATGTCATGTTTCCAAGGTTTTCAGAGTGTGACTCCTGGGACCTCAAATGACCTTTGACCTCTACCAAAAATGATAGGGTTCTTCTTCTATCCATATCGCATCTATATACCAAGTAACAAGTCTATCCAAGTTTCCTACCTTGAGATAATGCCTGAACAAGGTTTTCTGAGTTTGACCCCCTGGTGACCCCAGATGGTCTTTGACCTCCATCAAAAGCAATCTAGATTTTTTTCTCTATCCATAACAGATCTATATACTAAGTTTTAGGTCAATCCAAGTTTCCGAACTTGAGATATCATCTTAACAAGGTTTTCAGAGTTTGATCCCCAAGACCACAGTTGACCTTTGACATCCACCAAAACCAATAGGGTTCTTCCTCTCAGTAAGGGTCATCTATATGTACCAAGTCTGAGAACTGAAGGACTTTCCCTTCTTGAAGATATTATGTTAACAAGCAAAGTGTCACAAGCACTCACACACACACATGCAATACATGCACACACACACCCACACACATATACAAATGCCATAATGAATGCGCACAGTAGGTTTCTCTTATCATCAAAACCAAAAATGAATACACACTGTTGATCTGGGTTTGCCAGCTAGAGCATATTAAGAGTTGGGTGGCACTATTCTCAGGGAGAGTCTAGGTTCCCCCCACCCCTTAAAATAAAGATGGTGCTACAGTATCTCTTGCAATTGTTGACCTATTTGCCTACATTTTAACACTGGGGCTTGGGTGACGTGAGATCAAACAAGCTCATTCTCAGCAACATTTCAGTTTAGTTTTCAGAAATTCTGTTCCTGTCAGGGCAGTACATTTCACCCTGAGTGCCAGGTGCAAGAAAAAAAGTGCTGGACCCCTTAGCAGTGTACCCCACCCTAGCAAGAACCAAGGCTGATATTTATCAGTCACCTAATGCAAACCCTGCTGAGAGAGGGAGAGTTTAAATCTTGCATAAAGTAGCTAAAATCTACAACATTTTTCATAAATTGACTATAGTCTACTGCAGGGGTCAGCAAACTATGGCCTGGAGGTTGAGTCTGACCTGCCTGTGTCAAGAATCCCCCCAAGAGCTGTCAATATCACTTACAAAAAGCACAATGTGCAATACTGGCAAGAACGCCTAGCCACTGATGTCTGTAATACTAATTTCAAGTATCAAATTGCCGTACATGCCTTGCCTCCATAGCACCTATAGCTTAAAATTGTATCAACCCTGCAAAACAGTTCCATAGTGTACTATGGCCTGCATCGCTTGCTACTGTAACTTTGTACCAATGTAATGTCAACTACACCTTTGGCCCTCCACTAATTTGCCAAACAGCAAGTTGGCCCAGGCCCCCAAAAGGTTGGTGATCTCTGGTCTACTGAAACCTTAGGTAGAAATATGACCATTTTATTTCCCCTGATTAAAGCTTACTATATGTTACAAAATGCTGTAAACCACGCATACTCACAATCCTAGCCATGGAGTCACATTTTGTTGTCTACCATACATCCCAAAGGCAATTAAATTATGAGAACTAACAGTTGAGGATTGGGAGCTAGGGGATATAGGGCTAGCACGTTGTTTCTTCATGTCATAATCATCACATGGTTTAGAACTCTTCAGTCATCTCTATCTATAAGTTAAGTGTGACTTTAACCTGAGAGAGAATTTAGATCTTGCATAAGGTAGCTAAAATCTGCCAGATTTTTCATTACATTGACTGTATCCAACTGAAACCATTGGGAGAAATATGCATCATTTTATAACTCTCCTGATTAAAAGCTAAAGCTAGCCGCACACTATACGACTTTGCACATCCCAACTCAACTGAACCGTCATGACCTAATTTTGAACGGTCGTCACAATTTTCAGTTGCACGACAGGGCCACACAAACTCTATGACTGGCTATCACATATTGTCAGTCAAACCATTAGGGAATGCACACATATATGGTACAACAGCACAGAACACCATACACTTTGCAACTAGTATACTTTCAATGGGTAGCTAGCATACTAGGCCTACGGAAGTTTACAGCTCACTGGAGATGTCGACTGCCTCCGCAATCTCTTCAACAGTTTTTTTCCACACATTCCTTTAATTAGGAACAGCTTTTGCTTCAAGAGTTCTAAATACAGGTCGTTGCTTCCACATTTCTAAGAGTTTGTCTCATCTCTACTCACTGTACTTGGCCCATATATCTATCTTTTCAACTGAAAATTTACACAAAGTTACGTCAAACGTTTTCACTAGAACAAGCATCAGACAACTTTCACCGTATTTATATCACATGAGTGCATATAAATCAGTAACTTTGATTGGTTAGATTTTTCAGTCACTTGCGACTGTCGGCCTACAGAGTAGGGAAGAACCAACATGTTCGTTCTTCTCGACCGGAGGTGATACGACTTAAAACTGGTCTTAAAACTGCCAGTCGCAGTTGTAAACTCATGCACACTACTGTACATGACTGTTGGAGATCCAACAATCGAGTTGAGTTGCAACGTGCAAAGTCTTACAGTATAGAGTGCGGTATAGCTTTATGTTACAAAATGCTGTAAACCATACTCACCAGCCTAGCCATGGAGTCACATATTTTTTTCTGGCGGCTGAGCATGCTTGAATCTTGCTTAAGTTCTTGCTGATTTACTTCAACTGGATGTATGTCATCAGGACAAGAATATTCCAAAGACGCGTCAGTGGGATCATGGCTGGTGTTTTCTAACAACCTGTCACATCTTTCTTGGCCGGAAGTAGAAGAATTCACATGTGGATCACCAGTGATTTCAGTTTCCACCACCTATTAAACCAGAATGCCAAAAAGCTTAGTGATTCCTTTCCGTAAATTGTCACAAACATGAATCATCCATATGACAAGCATAAAAATCCCTCGCAGTTACCCTTCTAACAACAGTGTTCACGAGGTTTTGACCTTTTGACTTCAAAAGGCCTCAAGTGACCGTTGACCTCTCACCAACAACAGAGATCATGTGCCCAATACCTGCATGCTTAGTATTAGATCCCTCAGAGCTACCCTTCTGAGGTTACAGAAAGGTTACAGAGTGCACAAGGTTTTGAGCTCTGGTGACGCCAAACGACCTTTGACCCTCACCAAAAACTATAGCTAACATCTAATCCCTGGAGGCAATCCCTATAAGCAATCCACATGCCAAATATGAGATCCCTTTCATTTACCAATCTTGAGATATAGCTCACAAAATTTTGACCTTTTGACTTCTTGCGACCCTGAATGACCTCTGACCTTCCCCAAAAGTGAAAACATTTATCTATTTTATATAGGCAAGAAACATGCTTAGTATGAGATCCCTCACAATTACACTTTTGAATATATAGTGTTTATAAGGTTTTGACCTTTTGACCCATGGTGATCCCACATGACCTTTGACCTCCACAAAGAAAAATGGGACTGTCTATTCAAGATGGTCAACCTACACACTAACTATGAGCATCTCTTGGAGTTACTGTTCTTGAGATAAGGCATTAGCCTTTTTTTAAACCTTTTGACCTCTTGTGACCCCAAAACCATTGACCTCAACCAAAAATGATACAGATCATCTACTCCTTATGAACAACACACATACCAAGTTTGAGATTCATCAGAGTTACCTTTCCTGAGATAGAGGGTTTACAAGCAATTTACACAGCTTTTGCCCTTTGACCTCTGGTGACCCCAAATGACCTTTGACCTCTTTTGGCGCCAAAAAACTATAGGGTTCATCTTCTCAAAATGATCAACCCACCCACCAACTATGAGATCCATCACAGTTACCTTTCTTGAGAAAAAGAGCGTTTATTTCACCCTGGTGACCCCAAATGACGTTTGACCTCCACGAAAAACAAAAGACATCATCTACTCATTATGTCCGACCCACATACCAAATTTGAGATTGGTCGGAGATGTACCCTTCTGGACATGGAGCGTTTACAAGCAAAGTGTTACATACACACACCCACACACACGCATCTAGATTCCTCTGACTGGCTATGTACAGGAATCAAAAATGAATACACACTGTTGATCTAGGTTTGCTAGAGCTGGGTGGTATTAAATCAACACTATCCTGATGGAGGGTCTAAACTGTGCCTCCCTCCCCTTAAAATAGAGACTGTGCTACCTCTTGCAATTGTTTACCTATTTAACACTGGGGCTTGGAATAAGATCAAACTAGCTCATTCTTAGCAACATTTCAGTTCAGTGTACCCCACCCCTAGCAAGAACCAATGTTGACATTTATCAGTCACCTAATGTGAACCCTGATAAGAGAGGGTTTAGATGTTACATAAAGAAGTTAAAATCTACATTTTTCATGAGTGTAGTCTACTGAAACCTTAGGGAGAAATATTGCCATTCTATATCTCCCCACCGTCTCCACCCAGCACGCTTGTGCCTGCATGCAAGAGGATGAATACAAGTCGGCTATTGCAGATTTATCTGCCAGCCTTCGAAGGCAAATGAATGTCTTACAAAGGTATTAACACTTGTTATTTTGAAAATAAATATAGAAAGAAAAATATTCCCCTTAAAAAGGAAGTAATTTCTAATTGGCTCGGTATTCTAGGCCTACGTAAATGCTTGAACATGAACGCACAATGACTGGTTTGAAGTTAACGGACTTGTTCCGTCTTTTTCTGTGCAAAGTATCTTCAAGTGACGCACTTTTATAAGTGTGTTCGTTTTCCAAGCACGCAGAAGTTTGCATCAACTAAAATCCTGAGAATACACTGAGAAATGTCTTCTTCGCGTATGTAATGCGTTGTAAAAGCGTACCCACACTGACCTCTTTGAACGATGGATTTTTTTTTTCTTTTTTTTGCTAATGCCGCTTTAGTTTTTACACGAATCGCCGGTTAGACTGGTCAACGCTAGGTCTCATCTACACTTCCACCATGATATTTACGTCTCTATGAGGAATCAATTTCAGCAACAGTGTAAGTAAACGTGTGGAATATATGCTTATAATATCTTTGGGGTTTACCCTGTCTTCGAACCTCCAGTTCGTAGGTCTATCACATGGTGTTAGTCTACTCTGACTGATTTAGTGCAAAATTCATCGTCCCACTATTCAAAAGAAGTGTTCGTATGTCTTTCGCCTCCAACACGCTTACGTTTTGTACACTTGTTAAAATGAAGAAAAAAGATGGTCCCTACACGAATAGCTCCTTATTCTCGAGTCATTTCGTTCATTATCCTGCTGTACAGCACAACCATTGTGGGCAATTCATCAACGCAAAATCACAGTCCACTTAGCAGGCATACATTGCAAACATGCAGTTGGCTTCGCGCTGAACAGACCATGGGTGAATGCTGCGCTCTGATTGGACAAACCGCATGAGGCCTGTTTGTCGCGTCGAAGACGAGTTCACACCAACACAACGAGTACCGCCTAGACCCGACTACGATTGAACATGTTTAATCTTGCCGACGGCATACTACCCGACGAACCGTAGTCGTGGGAGTGTTCACACCGCCCATACCCCAGCCGACGCCTTGGGTGGTCGCCGTCGTGTCTTGGGTCATCGTGGCGGTGTGAACCGGGCTTAAGGGAGACATTGACATTAAGGCTAGAATGTTGCTTCATGTCATAATCATCACATGTTTTAGAACTCTTCAGTCATCTCTATATAGGTAAACTATGCCTTTAACCTGAGAAAGAATTTAGATCTTGCAAAAAGTAGCTAAAATCTACCACATTTTTCATTATTGACTGTATCCAACTGAAACCTTATGGAGAAATATGCATCATTTTATATCTCCCCTGATCAAAAGCTTAAATGTTACAAAATGCTGTAACAGGGAATAATGAAGCATTCAAAATTTGCACAGCAGTTTGTGAGACGTACTTTCTCTCCATTAGTATATATAATCACTGAAAACTATATATGTATGCACACAAAAACGTGCTACACAGTGCATTTGTTTACTAATTTGGCCATTTTGTGCAGCAAATTGGGATGTAATACCGGATTAATTATTCCGTGAAAACCATACTCAAAATCCTAGCCATTAAGTCACATATTTTGCTCCCTACTGTACACCCCAAAGGCAATTAACATCTGAGAACTTAACTGGGAGGGGACAGAGTCAATCCCAATGCCTATGAGCTTACTGCATGTATACAAGCCCTTACACCATACAGATATTATTGTGGATGCTTCTGGCACAGGTGTACTAGATATGAAAGGCAAAAATTTAAATTTTTTGTATTATATTTCAGTATTTTTTATAGCCATGGCCAACCCCAAAACTTTTGGTGACCTAATAATGTGGTTTTGGAATACTGAGCATGATAATTCATCTTCACATTTTTTGGAATTAATATGAAGACCCACATATTCCCCCCCCCCTCCCCCCACTCCTACTCCCTACTACAGGCACAGACTCTTAATGGGGTTAATTACTGTTGAATGAAAATTTCTTAACATCTTTCAGGTGAAAAAAATTCCACTTGTTTGCAAAACAAGACCAACCACCATTTCTTGCCCGTGACTATAATCACAGCTTTAGATTTTCATGACAGCGTGGCTATAACTCAATAAATTATCATGTTGCAGATTTATTGTAAACCGAAATTTCTGAAAACAAAACTGACTTTAAGTTTCTTTCAGTGGAGTAAGTAAATATGTAGTTACAGCTAGTACAGTATGTTAATAAGGCTTTGAAATTTATACTGCATGAACACTTGCAAAGATGATTATGACTGACATGTTTCACACAAGTGTTACTGGGAAAATTGGCTTATTTAGTGTATCTGGTCCTATAAATGGTACTACTGTATGACATCATGTGGAAAAGTTTGTAGTGTTTCCCACACACTTCACAGATTTATGTGGGAAACAGTAGGAAATTACTTAGGCAGTCTGGCTAGGACATTGGCACTTATATTACACATACGTCTCACTTCAATGAGATTACCCCTTGGGAGACATCCACTTGGAATAGGTAAAGAATAATTTCACAGCAATGGCTTTGTTGTAAGCCCACATTGCAGGGTTAGCGCCAGCTCAAAAATTTAAGGAGGAAATTCCCCTTGGTCTAAATTTTTGAGAGGGATCTGAGAATCTTGGGGGGCCGGTGGAGACTCGAGCAAAGTCAAATCTTGGAAAAAAAATGACACGTGCCTGCCAGAGCATAAACCAAACGTGTTGGGTCATTCCTTGTCAAATCACCTAATTTTTGAGAAAGTTGTGGCTCGACTGTCTCAAAAAAATTCCCAAAATGTTTGTACAGTATGTGTGGACAGTAATGAAAAAAGCAACTCCTGAAAATTTTAGCGAAATTTCTCAAATTTCGACCGAATTAAAATGCGTTGAAATTTTCGCAATCAGTGGCAAAATGGCATTTTGGCTTCTTTGTCAATTTTAAGGGCCAATTTCTCAGCAAATACATAACCCATCAGCCTGTAATGATATAAACAAAATAAAACTATCCCATAGAATAGGTTTCTGTAATATACAGCTTTTCAAATGTTGTTATGTGGAGTTATGGCTTCCTGAATTGGCCAAAATTTGCATTTTTGACAATTTTGGTGAACCCTGCCACATTGACAGGTTATTCAACCTTAACTTCAACTAAACTTCCCCTGGCCTCAGCCCCTTTCCAACCTCACAACAAATTCCCAATATAGTGGAGAAAATCCCAAGTAATAAGTGTAAACCAGGCTGAGATTCTGCTGGCCATGCACCATGCACAATATGGTAGACTGTAAATATTATGAAAGTTGCTGGGCCAGTTATAAGTTTCATTATACATTGTAATTGGTTGCATGTTTAGCTAACTACATTGGCAAGGGAATGGCAAGTTCTTATTGCTACTGTTAGGCAGATGTCAATCACAACTACAAGGAATTTTGTGGAATCAAGAAATTTTTTCACAGTAACAGCTGCTCTAAGAATAAACAGATATCATGTGTCCTTAGGGAGAAATACAAGCCATATTGGACATTATTCTATGATTTGCTGCAAACCATAATCTCATAATCTCAACTCAGCCGTTTCGAAGTGAGATTTACTGATGGATGCTGTTTTAGGTTCAACTTAAACTTCACACATGGTCTAATGAAGTCTTCGGGGTTTGCAGTAATACTAAAAATGTCAAAGTAGTCCAGGTGTGCTCCCTTTGGTTGATTTCGTGGGTTGAGTGACTGACCTTGTTACAGTAGTTCATATTTAGAGAACACTGTACAGTATATGCTTCGAATGCCTGTGGTTCTACATACGTACTGATCATACCAGCCTACTCATAACATAACACAAGGCAACGCAACACAACAACACAACACAACACAACAGAACGACGACATAACGATATACAGTAGGCGAATCCGGACAGATAGTGATGGTCTGATCTTAGTCAGCCATTACTGGGGTCCATCACCTTTAATCTTTGAATTTCCTTCCTAATCTGTTCCATGGATGACTGTACACTAAAGTGTATCTCGATTTTCTCAACTTCACTGAATATTAGGATTTGAAATTCACGTAGACAATAAAGAAGACAGAATGAAGTAAATGCCTACAGTCACTAAAAATGAGCGCTAATCGGATTCCTGTATAGGCCCATTATTATTACACGTTAGGCTTAGCCACAGTCATTCTTACCAGACCGCACTGTATTTGCAAGCAAATGCTTTGTTCTAGTTTTAGTTTATTTTACTTAATATCTGGTAAATAAAGGTTATTAACCAAGGCCTGCTTACCCTTTCTTTTTTTTTCAAGCAGCACCTTTCATCAGTACTGATCTTCTTGAAACAAGACTCATGCCACATATCCCCACAATCTGAAAATGAGAAACTGCAATGTTGATGAATCTAGTGTTTGGAGTAAATTGCTAAAATTGTCAAATTTTTGTTTAACTTATTCATGAGACATCACAAGCTAATATACTTAAATACAATAAATATGGAGAGCTTGAAAGTGGACTAGAGCGGATAGATGCATACAATTTTTATTCCTTTACTAAATATACAATATGCATCATGTCAAACACAAGTATCTCTTGCAAGCTGTTGTCATAATTCAGCCATGGTCATCATGATCTGTAACACTTGGTTAAACCAACCAGTTTACCTTTTTCTTTGGTTTAAACTTAATTATTCAGACTAGAACACACAGGTTTGCTAACACTTAATTTTAAATTAATGTTAGGCCTTATTTAATTTTAACTATCAAATTTCTTTGTACTACAGTAGATCTGTGGATCACATGAAAAATAATGTATCTGATGTGGAAAGCACAATGGGTAATACCCACCGAAGCAAGAAAATCCATTCCACTCAATAGATGACGAAGGGTTATCACACACAGAACATGAATCAACATTGCCATCACATTCTGTTAGTCGATGAGGCCAGTTCTGTACACAAAAAAAAGGAACTTTAGACAGAAGTGTAATCTCTGATGACATATGACAATCACATGGTACATGCTAAAGATGAAAATTGCTTTGCATCTGATACCCTGTATGTACAACATCTTCAACAGTCCACAGTACCTGCACATACAGTATTGCATGAGTAATTCAACCAATGAGCTTGGCTGCAAACACCTGTGCCAAAACAAAAAAACTTGAATCTTACTTCTGACTTTTGAAACATACTGTACATTGCACATTTTATTTGATTTTCACTTCAAATCAATTTTCTGTGTGCTCTAGTTTATACTATGAAGTGTGTACATTACAA
This sequence comes from Holothuria scabra, assembly GCA_037179385.1. Classification (NCBI taxonomy): domain Eukaryota; kingdom Metazoa; phylum Echinodermata; class Holothuroidea; order Aspidochirotida; family Holothuriidae; genus Holothuria; species Holothuria scabra. The sequence continues at coordinate 2,306,267 of CM074188.1, forward strand.
ACTCATCTGCTTAAAGATCCAAACTCTGGTTTTGGAATCATAAACTTGGCTATCTGTTACCAAATCCAATCAAATTTTGTTTCTCTGAACATGGCTGATTTATTCTCAGTGACATATGAGCCCTTCTTTGGGTAATGAAAGGCTTCCTGTTTGTAATCTAAACAAAAGATGTAACTCTGCAATCACTGGACATTTCAATAGCTTGTCTGCAGTGTAAATAGACTGTGTAATCAACTGAAAAAATCCTCACAGGCCAGGGGTCAAGTGCTATTCTAGAAGTGATAGTGGTTTCTTACAACAAATAAATGAATAGAAAAGGAGGATTTTATTACACCCGACCTCCCTTTTGTGAGGTCTGGTCAGAGTGGCCCTATTTTTAAGCAGGTGAAGTCATAATGATTCAGTTTTTGTTGAGTCAGCCTAGCAAGTTGAAAACATGGGAGGAATGTTTGAGTGTGGGATTTGGTACAGTGATTTTGGCCATGCAAAAACCATTAGAAATGACCTCTGAGATTTTGTCAGCATGGGAGGTTTCATTATAATGTCAAAATTCAGCCCCGCCGGTGATAAAATCTATTTCTTATGAGGACTTAATACAAAGCTATTAGCCCCATACAATTTAACTTTCACTTCTAACAAAACAAAATATAAATAGTATCAACTAGACATTGGTTTGGTGGATTTAATTCCGGATCAGATACAATAAATACTATCCACAGAAAGTCAGCTATTGTCAAGGACTCTTGCTAACTTCAAGGACTCACCTTGTTTTGTCTGATTCGCCATGGTGCGTCCTGCACACCATAGTCATACATAATTTCATCTTCAACTTTGATATCTTTGGTTGCAAATAAGCACAAATGTGGTCTGTTGTTGTATTCAAGGACCTTCATGGAAGAGTTGCCTCCTTCATAACTGTCATTTGCATACTTTGCCAAACACTCCACGTTTGAAGCATCAATGCTGCACAATAAAATCAATGGACACAATGTTTACTTTTATAATATTTCCCACCATCCATGCATGTATTGAGGTATTGCAAAGTACAAACAGAGGCGGAAAAAGGAGAAAGCAGAATTCTGCTTCAATTCTAGCTTGAGTCTTTTTTGTAGGCTTACAGTAAGGTATGACATGTTACCATCTAGCAAGTTTCAGTTGTAATTTTTAACACATGACAATAAATTGTGGAAGTTCTTCACCACAAAATCTAACCAGCCAACAATAATGCACTACTGTATGGTGCTGAACAAACAAAAGTAATATCTTGCTGAGAAACAACTCAGAAAACAACAGTCAGAAAAAGTGTACTCACCAAACAGACTTTCCCTGGTAAGTAAAATAATAATGAAAGCAGGAATCACTTTGTAAATGCTCCTCAAAGATCAATGAACCTCTATATTCAGCTATGAAGTCTCCTTTCACAATATCTTGACTTGCAAAGAGGCCATACCCTGTCAAAAAATATACCACAACATGCAAATGTCCAGTTGGTATCAATTATTAAAACAAAGGTCTAATGTAAATGACACACTCACCAGCAGGGACAACTGAACAGTGACAGCATGCTGTCACTTTCCTTCTTGAGAATTGAACAAAGACACCCTATGAGGTCAAAGACAGTGTCGGATTTAACTGATGCCCCACTTTGCTACAGTACATGATCTGGGCATTCGAGTGGTATGCTTTCATTGCATTCATACTGTTTGAAAAGCATTTATCGCCAATTAACACTAGTCACTGGTCTGAAAGCTAGCCCCAAATGTTGCTTAACTTTTTGTGTATTTAGGCATATTTGGTATTGTAAACCAATTAGTCAGATGTGAAAGCTGACTGCATCAAGTGTGTATATAGGGTGATTCATTCCCTTCTTGAGGCAATAAGATTTAATCAGGCTAAGAATTGAGGATATTTCAAAAAGCAAGAAGGAAAGTTTTATCATAAATTTAGAACTCAGGGCTTCCCTTGGCATTCATTTTCTTTTTTGGAGGCAGTCACCTTATTACTGATTTTTGCTACCACCTACTGTAACCTCAGAGAAAATTGCTTTTATTGCCACTCTTGCCCCTGTTGATGTCAAAGCTGTTATCACTTTCCTACATGGACTATACTTACAGTACCACCTCATATCCACTTAAACCCTGGGGAAACCCTGGAACTCTTGATATAATTTATAGTTACTGTAGATATAATGGGAAAGAATCTACTTGAAGATCAATGTGTACAGCTTGGATTGAAAAAGAATATTCTTTTTCTTTTTGGTTTTGTTTTCAACAAAGGTTTCCAACTTCAATATGGATCACAAAATACTAACAGTACTGTTATACTGTTTCTAATCACAGTGCCCGTAACATTCCGCATGCTAGGTAAACTGAGCCTTGCATGAATACGATCTTGTATTATTAATACGATATACAGTATATGCCACTTCGAGTATAATCCTTGAACATTTCCTAATGGTTAAACGTGTCAGTTTTTAGCAAATCAACACTTTGCCTGCAAAGTACAAAGACAGCATATCACTGAAATGACACTGAACACATTTACAAAAAATGGCTTTTGAAACAGGCCATTACATATTACACTATTTTTCCCCAAAATCGCACTCCAACAGACTATGAAGTTTATAAGTGAAACCTATGTTACCATGCCCAGATGTCAACACGAAGCCTGCTACCTAAGAACGTACAGTAGATCCAACACAAATTGAGCAGTAGTGTGAGCGAAGTTCAAGTGTTAAAATTTAAAAAGTTATGAAGCTGAATCATTTAAACTCTTACCAATCCAGGGATCAATGTACTTTTTAAGTATATGCCGTGGGTCACTTTTACTCATGCAGTAGAGTCTAGCAACATCTCCTGGAGTCACTTTTCTTCTCTTACTTCTTGTGACAGGCATGACTACTGTATAATATAGATGTGGAAAGAACACATTGAAAAATTTGAGCAGAAACTGAATTTACCATACATGGGTTAACAGGAAATATTTCACAACTTTTGGCTTTCATGAAGTTGTCATCCTGAGAATACTCTCATAGTCTGAGCACTTAACATAGCCTAAAAATGGTAAAAAATTGTGCATGTAACATGAATGATACGATGCTCATAAATGGTCCTTGAAGATAACCAAAGTATCAAATTCCAAATCACTTGGTGACCCTGCCATTTTGGAAAGAGATGACAACTTTTATCCCAATTACCCTCCAAAAGGGATGGCATGTGGCCTTCATATTTGTGCATGAAAAAACCTTTACATATAGGGGCACAATATTCTAAAAATTTGGTCACTCTAGTTTGCCTACATTTTGAGAAGGACTGCCCAAAATGGCCCAGAAAAATTGTAACTGTGAAAAGTACAATTTTTGTGCCCCATCATCTTCAAATCTGTATGGTACTGTACAGTATCACCATTTTGACCTCATTTTTGAAATTTACACCTAAAAGCAGGTATAGTGAGTCTATAACTGCTTCCTTCAAAAAGTTAGCAACCCTGAAAGCTGTGTCCCCAGAACGTCGACATTCCTGAGACCTCATAAGTCAGTGTGACACCTGAACTTTAAATTTTGAATGCTCAATTTTGGGATTTCCTCCTGAATCATATACTGCTGCAAATAATCCAAAAATTAGTCAAATCTAAGAGATGGCCAGCCAAGAAATTTGTTTATTTTATATAATGATCCAAATATGTGATCCCTTGCATTTACAGGTCTTGAGATTCAAAGCTCACAAAATTTTGACCTTTTGGGCAATTTCATGATGGAGGGGACATGGACCAAAAATAAAAAGTATCAGTTTTCAATCTGCTATTGGTCTAATATTGTAGTAAACATGTCTAAATTTGTGGAATAAGCAAGAGTCTCACCTCAAACATTCAAATTTTTGAAAATATGGTCCGAAAAAGTTGTGAGGATGAGAACTCAAAAATAACCTGGAAAATGCACTATGCATTGTATCCCATCACATATAATACTTGCCAGAGAGTATTTGGTAATTTTATTATTTGTTATGATGGACACTACAATTGACCATCTCTTGACAGAAGACATTCCAATAATTCTTCACATTACTTCAGAATAGAAATTTATTTCAGCCGTGAGTAACCGAAAAAAACGACTTTTTCTCTCTGTGAAATTTCTTTAACAAGTGGGAATCTGATAACCCTAATTTTGTAAGTATTCATTGTCTCAAGCTTGGAAACAACATGACTGGAAAAGAGTGACTCATCACGAGCGAGCAATAGATCACCAAAATCTGTAACGTGAGTAACCATGTGTAACATGAGAAACCATACCACAACACTGAAACAGTGCAGGAAATGCCTGTTGTTGTCAGGAAATTAAACTCAATATATAAAGGGCATTATTCCACAATTCCTAGGTGAGAGAATTTTACAAGTACAGTACCTATCATGCAATACACTTCCAATCAGCCATGATTTGCTCCAGTGACAGCTGTCTGTGATTCTGCTGTGATCTCATTTGGTGAAAAGGAAAAGCCTTTGAACGTTGCACTAACCAACAGTTGGGGAAAAGCTAGTGAAATGAGAGAAGGAGCCTGTTGAAGGCAATTCTAACTGCAGAATAAGGTGAGATTCACTTTCTTAGAATTTGTCAGAGAAAGGACTGTCTCTTCTCACACACTCCTTCTACCCCAGTCTACAAAGACTTTTGACAAATAACCCCACGTGAAAAAAAACGTAATTTGGTAACACTGCCACTGAAAGGCACATAGTTCAACCAACTTCACATACTGTAGTTACTACAACCTCTAAACTTCGTAGCTTACTAGTCCTGTCCAATACTGGACATCCTATTCTGCCCGTCCTTGTGGAAGAACCCTGCTTACAAATGTGATAGAAACCTGGCGATAAAACGTACCTGAAGCTACCAAAACTACCGTATGTTCTGTAATAAACGCCCCCGGGGGCGTTACATTTTTGAAAAGGGGGGCCTTTATTTGAGGGTATATTTAAATAAAAAATTAACTAATCGGCATCGGTAAAATTCTGCCTTTCAACCCATCATTACCACTGATTATTTGTAAACTGAAAAAAGGGCACAAATATACTTGAAACTTGCTCTTAACTTCGTTAAAATTCCTGTGAATACCGTACTCAATCCTTCCCGCCAAAACAGAATGCATTGATAAGCACAAACGTATAAATTATACCCCTGACATGGGCGCGATCGTTCGTTATTTTCCCCATAACAATGTAGTATAACCTGGAATTGTATTAGGGGGGCGTTTATTAGAGGGGGAGCGTTTATTACAGAATATACGTTAATGGTCTCATATATCCCCAAAGGAAATGTTAGACATGCTTAAAATTGCTTTCACGCCCACAACCTCAAAGGCGAAAGAATCATCCAAGTACACAACCTCCCAGGCAGGTAAATGTCGATAGGAGTTTTAATTGTGGCTGAGGTGTGGTCTCCTAAAATTGAACAGAAAAGCCTGTCTGAGTTAGTATTCTCCTGATCCTAAGCAAAGAATTAAAAAATCAGGAATACGTCTCTTAAATGCTTCAATTAAAAGCATGAAACTTTTCACCTGGTTTCGCTCTTTTCAACCTTGCCACTTTAAAAGGTGGTGCACGGTCAACCAAACCGGCCCTTAGAACTTGCTGGCGAACTACCTGTATACACAGAGCTGTAGATCTTGGGTTTAGTAATGGCAATGCTTCTGTGGTATCATACTGTAGACTACAAAAGTCTTCTCTAATTCCATGTGATTCAATAGAACTATCACCTCAGCTTTCAAAATAGAAGCAAAGGGGGAGCAGAACAACATACAGGTGTCAGTGATGCAGCGAGCTGGGCCTAATTGAAAATGGCCAAATCCAAGTGACAAGATCTACTATCTCAGTCAGAAACTTGTGATTAAACTTGATGCACAATCGGTGGTCAATAACAGTGGACAAATTTTCTGTCATCTTCTGAACAACTTCAAATGAGTTGTAATATGTTACCAGTTTTGCTTTAATGGTTGTCTGGTAGATCCCTTGTTTCCAAGAGACTTATTTTCCTGAGTGGGCTATAATTTAAAGCCAAAGCACTAAGTCAAAATTGTTACAATGATCACAATTTGCTGCTGTTTGTGAAGTTATGATTTATGTGTTAATTACAGTATATACAAAAAACCAGACAGGATTGCAACAATGTGGAAATCCATTGGAAAATGTGTTCAAAATGTCAATTCCACTTCTATGTGGGTGTTTCCTAGTATTTATCTTGCGAAAATTTCTACATAGACTCCATAGATTCCATGTGTACTTTTACTGGTGGACAAACTGTAACGTGAGTAACCATAACGTGAGTAACCGGTGAATGCTGCATTCTCACAGAAACTGGAAACCAGATATGATTCTATTTGTATCTGGTATTTGTACCATCACTTGGGTACCATAAAACATGTATTTATTTTATTCAAATTTATTCAGTATGAGGACACTTTTAGACGGAAGTTTAGTTATCCTGCAGGGGTGATTTTCAAATGTAACGTGAGTAACCGACACTTCCATGTACCTTATCCTACGAAAAACAAGATAATTAAATTGTGTTTGTTCTAATGTTTAGGTACATTTGTTACCTTATTTATGTATCAAGGGCAGCTATTCAAATCACTTTATGGTGGAGTTTTTGACCTTTGCTGATCCAAAATGACCTTTGACCTTCTCCAAAAATTATGACATTTATCTATTTAATATAGGCAAGAAACATGCTTAGTATGAAATCCCTCACAATTACACTTTTGAAAATAGTGTTTACAAGGATTTAACCTTTTGACCCCTCCCCTGAGACCCCAAATGACCTTTGACCTCCATGAAAAACCACAGCAATCATCTACTTAATATGGCCAACCCGTACATTAAGTATGAGATCCATCAGAGTAACCCTTCTTGAGATACAGCATTTACAGTGTTTTGACCACTTGACCTCTCATTACTACAAATGACCTTTGGCCTCCACGAAAAACCACAGCAATCATCTACTTAATACATGGCCTTGCAACTCACACAACAGGTATAAGACTCATCAGAGTTACCCTTTTTGAGACAGCGTTTACAGGGCAGTTTACATAGCTTTTGCCATTTGACCTCTGGTGAGTACTCCAAATGAGCTTTGACATCCATGAAATACGACCGAAATTATCGACTCAATACCACCAATTGACACACTAACTATGAGATCCCTCAGAGTAATTGATTCTGAGTGATTCCAAAGTTTTGACCTTTTGACCCCTGGTGACCTAAAATGACCTTGGACCTCGACAAAAAACAATAGGAATCATCTGCTCATTATGGCCAACCCACATAACAACCATGCGATTCATTGGAGTTACCCTTCAGAGCCTTCACAAGCTAAGCGTCACATGTACACACACAAACACATGGTACCACAATTGCATACAGTAGATTCCTCTGACTTTGGACAGGATCAATAAAGGGGGGGGGGGGGATTTGTCCCCCCCTCCCCACTATCCAGAAGAAGGTGGGTAACCCCCCCCCCCCTTTTTTTATTTCCATAAAAATTAGAAAATCATTAATATCTTGGTTTCTTACTGAAAAAGACAACACTTTTGCAGCAATGTTTGAACTTACACAAATAAATGGCCTTTAAAACCTTGCACCTTACAGGGGCCTTGAAGCAAACCATCCCCCTGAACCCTCTCATAACTAAAGCCTAGGACATCATTAATTTGGGACTTGGGGTTTAGCAGTAATAAATGCATCCCTTTTTTGTGTTTATTGCAGAATCCCTGTTCAGAGTTCATACACAAAATTTAGACTTGCTCTAACTGCTGGAAAGAGTGTTTCTAAGTAATTGAAGTTCTAAATAAAAATAAAGAAGGAATGTGATCCCTTAAAGGTACACTAAAAGTTGTTTAGACTATAGAAAAGTGACAAAAATTTCACCCTTGTTGGCAACCATGACCACTTCAAAGCATATCAAGTCTTTTTCTGAGGATTACAGTACTGTAGTATCAAAGGACCATACTCTCTTTAGGGAGGCTAAACAAACAAACCTAGGAGAGGAACTTGAACTAAAGGACCTGGGGAGTAAAGCCCATTCCCCCAAAAGGGATAACACCCTCTCAATACATGACAGGATGCTTTTACTCCATCCCTATTAGCTCCATGGTTATTCATAAAATTGGAATACACTACACACAGTAAATTTAATGAACATTTGGGATGTTAATACATTGGAAAATTAATCTTTCTTCTTCCAATTTAAAACATTAAAAAACATTGCACACATGCATAGTAAAGAATACATACAGTAGCCATATGCATGCATTTTACTACATGTACCTAAAAATTTTAAACTAAAATAGGGGAAAATATAAGTGGCATATATTTCTCACATTGTATGCCTGGGTCTGTTCAAAACCCTTTGCACTACTACATACATTACAAATAACGATCATTTGGGAAGTATTGGAAAATTAATCTTTCTGCTGTAGTAAATCCTATTTTAAACTTTAAAATACACAGAGTACTGAGCACATACATGACTATGCATTTCATACTGTAGGGGGAAAAATAAGTGTCATATACTTCTCCACTACTTTTTAAACTTAGGGAGAAATATGAGTGTCATATACTTCTCCCATTGTATGGGTCTATTCATAAACCTTTGCAATACAAGTGCTACACACAGTAAATAATGTACATGCATGTAGTATACTGTACATGTACAGTATATTCTCTGCGGTAGTTTCAATGCTATTTAAACACTGAAAAACAATGCACACACAGTATAAACTACTGTACCTGTATCAGGCCTCAAAATTCATTTTCCCACCTAGGCCAGACGTGACCTTCCTAACATGACTTAAGTCAGAGAGCAGTCCAGGAGTTATTTGGACTCCCAGAATCCTAGATTGCCTCATACTGTAGAGAACATTTTAATGAAGGAATTTAACAGAACAGTCCTTCCGTGCCCATTTGGACTCCCTGAGCTCACCATACAAGCCCTGCTTCATAACCAACAATTTTGGGCTTAAATGTAGGCCCAAGATAAAGTATAATACACACAGAGAGGCCTATAAATGTTAGGCATAGGCAGGGTTTCCATCAGAGGGGGGAAAGAAAATCCCTCCCCTCTTTTTCCTTTCCATAAAAATTAGAAAATTGTCAATATATCTTGGTTTTTTACTTAAAAAAGATAACACTTTTGCAGCAATGTTTGAACTTACAAAAATAAATGGCCTTTAAAACCTTTAAATTGCACCCTACAGGGGCCTTGAAGCAAGCTTAATTTTGTGCCCCTGAACCCACTCATAACTTTAGCCTAGGACAGCATCAATTTGGACTTGGGGTTTAGCAATAATAAATCCCCCCCCCCTTTTTTTGTGTTTCTGGCGGAATCCCTGGGCATAGGCCTAGCCTAGATCGATCAAAAATAGGCCTAGGCTAGCCAAGGTGAAAAACTATAATGGTCACATTGATATGTACCAATAGTGTGAAACACATTATTCCGATTTCATTCTTCATGTTATGCCTAGACTAGTCCAGCTGAAAGTGTTATTCTGTGATATCTTCAGTCTCATTAGTAGCCTAACTAGGCCTAGGCTACAGTAACATTTGTGAGGTGTAAGTATACTTATAGTGCTGTATTCATGACTAGTAAGGTCTTTTGGTCTTTGTCTTTGCACTGAATACGCAATACAAAATAATACTGTATATTGTGCACTTTTCCTTTGATTGCATGTGATCTCCACCTATAGCTAGAGCATGAAATTTGGCAGTTTTACAACTAACATCGACAACTTGTTCCAGTCAACATGCTATATCACCAATTATAAAAACGTTTGGACGATATTTATTATCTGATTGATATTTCAACAGATTCAAGTTAAGACATTACAGATTCACCATACGTAGCTTCTAGGGCCAATCCATCTTCAGCTCTAGGATATTTTCTAATTTTTAATGTTGCATGGGCGAATTTCCACTCATCCATGCTAATTGCTAGGCTACATGTTTGTACATCTCGCATTGTGTTCTAGCCTAGGCCAAGGCTAGCCATGAAAACACACAGTCAAGGGAGACTTGACAATTAAGAATGCTTGTTTGATGGGAAACTCTGAGCCAAGCCAGCCAAGTGGGCATTCATTTTCGCTATTGAACGTGGCATTGCGCTATGTACGTTATTACACTAGTAGCGCAGAGACAGGAATATTCCATACCCACTATGCAGTTGAATGTGCTGTGAGATATGATTTGATGAATTTGTAGCCTAATAAGAAATCGTAAGCGTATCAGCGTTATTCAATATTGTGTGGATATTAGGCTGGGCCAAATGCTAGGCTAACTAACGTTAAGAACAATTAGGCCTACTAAGATTAAGAACTGGCCCTAACGTTAGGCCAAACGTTAAGCCTAGTTAGGCCTAACTACTATTAGGCCTAGCCCTTGAACAGGACTGTGTGTTACGTTACATGGCCTAGGCTCGGCACTACACTCTACATCACAGCCCTTGCCCCGCTAACACGAGAAATCCCATTACTAGCCGGCCTTGGCCAGGGTCGTCATCTCTCACGTTCACAAATTCCTGTTTTCTCACCAAACTTTACACAGATGACCTCTGGCACCGCATCCACCTTTCTGCATAAGCTGTTCACCCAGATTCGATGTTATAATGGTGTATTTTGTCCGAAAAATTGAACATAACACAAACTTAATGGGCCATGTTTGCAAGCTTTCGAACGACTAAGTAGTCGGTCTTCGATCATACTAAACCGCGCACATATTAATTTCATTAAATGCTGACATGTCATTAATCATGTTATCATTGCTGATTAGGAAGTAAAATACAAAGGACCATTGTGCCAATTTTTTATTTTTGTTCGCAAAATGTTGCTATTCATTACACATGTTAGAATGGATCCCTGAGTTTTTCACTAGTTCCGCGAAACGCCATGCGCTGAGTTCCACGAGCTGCAGTACAAATTGTATGGCAGCGCGTGGAACTTGAGACAGGGCGTACCAGTGGGTGTCAGCGGGTGCCAGGGCGCGGAATAGTAGGACCCTTCGTCTTCGTGATATCCACTTTGGGGTCAAAGGTCATACCAGGGGTTTCCACTTATTCAAAAACTTTTCACACTTAGAGAAATTTTGACAATGTTTCAACAATTTCAAAACACTTAGGGCCTAGAAGCTTCAAATACGAACAAACAACAACTTTTCATATGAAATTTGCATTCATTTGGTGGAATGATCTTTAAAGTTACCGATTTGGTGAAATGGTTACAAAGATCTAGGAATGATTTTTCATGTAGAAACACTTACTGTATGAGGGCTCATTCAAACGAAGGAGTTTCTAACCAGAATCAAAGTGTCATTTTGCTGCATTATGACCTCGGACTGTCCATGAAAGCCGATTTATTGGTATCTTTTCGATTGAAAGTCGCACATCATTTTGTGGTAATATAAGTTCGATGTGTGTAATATTTACCAGTTTAGAACGCATTTTGTCCTGAAAGCCTAATGGCAGGTTGTTTGCATTAGCGGGGCAAGGGCTGTGATGTGGAGTGTAATGAGCTTAGGCCATGTAACGTAACACACAGCCCTGTTCAAGGGCTATAGCTAAATGTGCAAATGGGGGTCACTTGGGGGTATGGTACTGAAAGTGAAAGGCCCATGCACTTAAACAATTGTTATTCTGGCCTAACGTTATGCTAGGCTAAGCTGTAAGTAAAGTTAGGCCTAGGCCTAACGTTAGGCCTAAGGAGGGCTAACGTACCTTAGCCTTGGCCGATGTTAGATCAGCATGACCTATAGCCTACGGGCTAGAGAAAAAATTCCTGGCCGTTGGTGTTTCAATAAACTGCTACTTACCGATTCCAGGTAGGGTCTACTGCAATCTCGATTGTTCTCAATCTCGATTGTTCTTCATCCATGTACGCTAGGCCATCGTAAATGACGTGTGCATGACATGTGCAGGAATATATGCAGGTTGAATGCTAAGCTCATATGCAATCTATACGTGGCCGGCCGGCCATACATGTGCATAATATAGCTCTACGTACAACCACAACAAGTGCACGTCTGCAGGAGCAATGAAATGAGTGAGGGCGTCATCCACTTTTTCTAATAGAGGAGTACCGCCTTTTTACGAAAAATGCAGAAATATTGAGATTTCACAAATAAATTGCAAGCCTGAACTCGTTAAATAACCTATTGCTAAGAGATAATGAAAATATAACCCTTACTTTAAGCATTAATGAGGAAAATTGAGGTTTCGCCTTAACGTAGGGTTTTAGACGACGGCAGATATAAACCCCTATTTTTCAACATATCATCCAGAATGCCTGGACCCCTTTATAGAATGGAACGTGCCATAGAATTGTTCCGAGACTCGTCCTAGCACAAACAGTCCATATGTTACCGCCCTCAACTGACGTTTAGGGGGTGAAAAAACTCCTCAAAACGTTAAGGCGAAAGTGATATATCCCCCTATTTTTTTCTTCCCCCTATAGTCGAGTTTTCAACAACTTCTTTCCCCCTAAGTAGGGTTTTAGAGAAATATATATATATATATATATATATATATATATATATATATATATATATATATATATATATATATATATATATATATATATATATATATATATATATATATATATATATATATATATATATATATATATATATATATATATATATATATATATATATATATATATATATAAAAGAATAAGTAGAAAACACCACAAATATGACAATATTAGAGCACATGCAAGATAAGAGAAACGTATATTTCAAAGACACCTGTCTTCGTCATCAGCGTCAATGCGGAGTGAAGAAAAATTTAGAAACAACAAGAAACAAAACAAAAACAAACAAAAATACAAATCCTATCGAGAATGTTAAACAGAACCGGCTCTACACTTAACTAACCAAAACAGCTTACTAATTAAAGAGGCTACTATGCAAAAAAACCTTTCTACGTATACATTACAGGTATTTAGTGTTCAAAGTGATGCCACAGTAACACAACGAACATTAAAACCATCGGCTTAACTTAAAGATAATTGGTAACTTACGGAAGTGCGCAGTGTAAATTGGTGAAACCGCTGTTGCGACTGGTGACGCAGTGTGTCATTTGAATTTATTTATCTACGTTGATACCATTCGGGCTTAGGGTTTTTAGTTTTTCAATCCAGGACGATTCTCTGTGTCGAATTGTAGTGTGTGATCTTTCTGTGATGAGTAAGTGCCAGTAAGTGTGACATTGTCTATTGAATGCAAAGGGGAATTAAAGTGTATTGTGTAAGGTAGTTGTTTTGAGCTTGTTTTGTTAAAATTAATGATTTCTGATCTCGTATTACTAAATCGTGTGTAAAGAGTAGTTTCTGTTTTGCCTACATATTGTTTATTGCAGGCTGTGCAAGTAATTAAGTAAATGATCCATTCTGATTTGCAATCAATGTGTGATGTGATGGGAAAAGTTTGTCCCGTTTTAGTGCAAGCTCAAAACAACTACCTTACACAATACACTTTAATTCCCCTTTGCATTCAATAGACAATGTCACACTTACTGGCATTGAACTCATCACAGAAAGATCACACACTACAATTCTACGCAGAGAATCGTTCTGGATTGAAAAACTAAAAACCCTAAGCCCGAATGGTATCAACGTAATAAATAAATTCAAATGACACACTGCGTCACCAGTCGCAACAGCGGTTTCACCAATTTACACTGCGCACTTCCGTAAGTTACCAATTCTCTTTAAGTTAAGCCGATGGTTTTAATGTTCGTTGTGTTACTGTAGCATCACTTTGAACACTAAATACCTGTAATGTATACGTAGAAAGGTTTTTTTTTGCATAGTAGCCTCTTTAATTAGTAAGCTGTTTTGGTTAGTTAAGTGTAATATAATTTGTTCACAAATACTACCCATTTTTTAGTCATTTTCTCTATTTTTTGCTACTGTAAATACTATGTTTTCCCTTCTCCCTTCTCTCCTATATAGTATCCTGAAGAAGGCCGATACATACTGGCCGAAAGCTTGATTAAATCTTAATATTTGAGTAACGCGAAGCTACGTCTGCCGAGTTTTTATTTTTCTGTTGTCTAACTCTCTCTCTCTATATATATATATGTATATATATTTCTATATATATAAAGGTGTTAATTTTTTCGCCGAGGGTGATTCCATTCACTCTTCTAACATAGTAGGCCTACAATGCTCAGGGATGCAATCAACTATTTATTTCAAGTCACTTACATTTATTTTTTATAGCCAGCCTCGTTGTTGTTTTACTTGCTAAGCCGTAACACCTCATCTTACTACTGACTGTTTATTTACCCTTCCACAGTCATAAATCCATGCGCTGAAGGAACAGATGACTGTGTTGAAAACGAGCAGTGTGTCTTCAATGGGACATCTGAACAATTTACATGCATGTGTTCTAAAGGCTGGACAGCGGATGGCGAGGATAATTGCATTGGTAGGTTTACGAATTCAATCAATAATAGTCTGCATATACTGGAATCAAAAGGGGTTAGCTACACACCATTAGGTATGTTGTAGAGATTTCTAGCTTATCTGTGACATTTAAGTACCTAAAAATGATTGATATAAATAAGCGCGGATTCTACAATGAAACCCCTGCTGAGTTTCAGCAATACCATTATACATGATGTAAACTTTTTTTGCGGTTTCTCAAATTGGATGCAGACTTGGTGGTTTTGTTTTCAAAGCTGAAATACCATAGAAACAAATACATAAATATAAAAACATTGTCATAAGTAATAGATAATCGATAGCACAAATGAAACAGTTTAATTTTTGTTGCTGGAGTATCGGCTGCAGTTCATCTTAAAGTGAACGCAGCTTGAAGGAAAGTTACATATCATATCTCTTTTTATTAAGAAGATAACAGGGTCTATCACGTAGCCCTTTGAAGTTCTTTTAATCTGATAAACTTGGAAAGAGAAATGTAAATTACTCCACACTCACCTTCTGTTGCTTCAAGAAAATTATTTGAGTGCTTTGTACACAACCTATCCCAATACGTACCATCATATATGAGGAGAACGTTCTGCACGTAGTTGTGTCATTGTGGATATCGTGTATTATCTTACTCTTTGGGGGATTATTTCGTTTTAACAAAAAACTAGTTTTATAATCCCCTTTGTTTGCGGGTTCCATGTTTTACCTTTTAATAATTGATAACTTCCTGCAGATATCGATGAGTGTCTACAGGTTAACAACACCTGCAACTTGCGAGAAGTCTGCATTAACACTGATGGGAGTTATCTTTGCCAATGTGATCTGGACCAGGGATATGCTTCCCTCGATGGAAATTGTGTTGGTAAGGGTACTATTACATGAAATCTTTGGCAATTGAAATTCTTCGATCTTTGAATGTAATAAGAAGTGAGAAACTACATTATTCCCAAACGTGTTAATTGTTCTGAAAGCTCATAATCTAGGAGGTAAAGTAGACTTTCCACTGACCGTGGATTATTGATGGGAGTTTCTCGCCCGTGCAGGGGGGAAAATAACAAGGATGTTTCCATAATATTTACCATTTTTGCAAATTTAGCTAGACCATCAAATATGCCAGGGAAATTAAGTTGTGTATCGTATGTTTTAGTTTTACTCCACTCGTTAAGTCTTATGTTAGAAACTGTTTAATGTTCTTGTCACCTTTCATCTGCATTTCTTCCAGCATCAAAGGTGTTTACAACAAACATTACCATTGATGAAATAGATGATCTACCGGCAATATTCCACGATTCTCTGTATGACCAAACCTCTAATAACTTCACTGCTTTAAGCTCTAATTTGTGTTTGTTGGTAAGATCTCTTTAGCAAGGAACCCCTTTTATAGAAAATAACTTAGCAATTAGCTAAATTGCACTCTATAAAGTAAGATTCATATAACTTTCAAGTAAACCTTCTTAATACGTATTTCTTTATGAAGAATTAACTCTTTGATACAGCGTGATCTGTTAGTAACATATTTTCGTTAGGTGACAAGTCTTTTTTATTCTGTGTTTAATATCTTCATTGTTAAAATGGCAGGTTCGCACGAATACAATGAACATTTTATTAAGAAAGCGTTTTTACAAAGTGTGCTTGGAGTAATGTAATGCAGTGTTTTACTCTCAGCTATAATGGGTTGGCTTATGTGATTTATATTGAAACCTACTACTGACCTGTTGAAGCAATTGCTGCCAATATATGGTAATGATTCACGCAACTAAATGAGTTTTCAAGCATTATTCTTCTAAATGGTCATTATAAAATACCTTTTCTAGTGTAGCATTTTCACAATTCATTCTAATCAATTTGACCCATGTCAAAAATTTAAGATATGTGAACGTTGATACTTTTATTACTCACAGATTTATGCTAGTGTTATTTCTAAGGTGGACAGGTTTTACAGAAATGATTACGAAGTGTGCAAAGTTCAACAGTTTCAGCCAGCTTCCAGCATCAGAGCAGAGATAGCTTTGGTGTTTAAACTCGAGTCTTCTATTACCAAGAAAAATTTGGAAAACACCTTTAACACCAGACTTGCAAACATTAGCTATATCTTGGAGAACGGGTTTACAAATGCGACGCTTAATCCTGCAATCTTGGAATTCAATGGTATTGAAAAAATAGGATTTTCTTTTGTACCGTACATAAAATGCAGAGCATTACAGTTATTATTTGCAGGGATCCATCAATATGTTCTAGATAAGTCGCTAATAATACATCTTTCAAAAATATCGTCTGAAAAATACATTCGTATTTGTACTGCAGATTATTGCTTCGAAAGAGAACGAAAAAGTTCTTGAACTTAATATCCTTAAGAATTGTACACATGGTTGTTCTATTTACTAGCAAATTGTGTCGTGGTGTAAAATGCGGTGCAGTTATAATTTTTTTCTTAAGACTTCTTAACAACTTATTGATAAATCACTTGTTAAAAAAATATATTTTTCTAATTTTCATTTTGAATGTAAAATAAAATACATTGTGCTCTGCAGATGTTGAGGGAATGACTACAACAGTACCGCCTACAACACATAGTACAACAACAAACAATACTACAGTTCGTACCACGTTGAGTCTGTCAACTGAGGACAGCACGGCAAGTGGAACGACAGAGGGCAGCAGCAAGACGAGTTTCAGAATGGACGGCAGCACCACAAATTTGATAACAGAGAGCAGCATGACAAGTATAACAACAGAGAGCAGTACAATGCCTTTCTCAACAGATAGCAGCACTAAAGGTTTGACAACAGAGATTAGCTCGACAAATCTGGCAACAGAGGGAGGAAGCACGATACGTTTGACAACCGATGGCAGCAGAACAAGTTTATCAACAGAGGGCAGCACCACAAATTTGATAACAGAGAGCAGCATGACAAGTATAACAACAGAGAGCAGTACAATGCCTTTCTCAACAGATAGCAGCACTAAAGGTTTGACAACAGAGATTAGCTCGACAAATCTGGCAACAGAGGGAGGAAGCACGATACGTTTGACAACCGATGGCAGCAGAACAAGTTTATCAACAGAGGGCAGCACCACAAATTTGATAACAGAGAGCAGCATGACAAGTATAACAACAGAGAGCAGTACAATGCCTTTCTCAACAGATAGCAGCACTAAAGGTTTGACAACAGAGATTAGCTCGACAAATCTGGCAACAGAGGGAGGAAGCACGATACGTTTGACAACCGATGGCAGCAGAACAAGTTTATCAACAGAGGGCAGCACCACAAATTTGATAACAGAGAGCAGCATGACAAGTATAACAACAGAGAGCAGTACAATGCCTTTCTCAACAGATAGCAGCACTAAAGGTTTGACAACAGAGATTAGCTCGACAAATCTGGCAACAGAGGGAGGAAGCACGATACGTTTGACAACCGATGGCAGCAGAACAAGTTTATCAACAGAGGGCAGCACCACAAATTTGATAACAGAGAGCAGCATGACAAGTATAACAACAGAGAGCAGTACAATGCCTTTTTCAACAGATAGCATCACTAAAGGTTTGACAACAGAGATTAGCTCGACAAATTTGGCAACAGAGGGCGGAAGCACGATACGTTTGACAACTGATGGCAGCAGAACAAGTTTATCAACAGAGTTCAGCACAACCAATTTGGCAACAGAGGGTAACATTAAAAATTTGACAACAGAGGGCAGCACGACAAATTTGACTACTGAAGTAAAGACAACAAATGAAACAGCAACAGTTTCAACGACTTTTTGTAAGCATTATTCGGTTACTTTTTGAAAACATAACACAACTCCAAAATGATGATAAAAAACTGCATTAGAGTATTGCAATTGATGACGTATGTGATACACGTATGGGTTAATGCAAGTAAAATTAAATAGTGTTCATTACGTTAGAATTGAGCCGGTAAAAGGTAGCAGTACACTTGGAAAATCCCCTCATACGAGGAAATCAAAATATTTGTTAATATGAAAGTTACGTATAAGGGTAGGCCACTGGCGGCGAAAGCAAGGGGAAGGGGGGGGGGCACGTCCCCCCTAAATTTTTTAGCGAGGGGACGTCCCCCCCCCCCTAAAATTCTTAGCGAGGAGACGTCCCCCCAAAAATCAGAGAAGAAGTAAAAGAAACTTGGGAGCCTTGAACCAATTTCAAGTTGAGACTATATTTAACCCACCACCGAACAGAGCAGCCGAAATTGACTTAGCATATGATCTGCCATTGTTTGGCTGATTGTTGTCACAGTCCCTGCGACCATGCTCTATGCCTGTGGCCTAGTTTTTGGCTACAAATCATTACAAGAATC
This sequence comes from Holothuria scabra, assembly GCA_037179385.1. Taxonomy (NCBI): domain Eukaryota; kingdom Metazoa; phylum Echinodermata; class Holothuroidea; order Aspidochirotida; family Holothuriidae; genus Holothuria; species Holothuria scabra. The sequence continues at coordinate 2,325,054 of CM074188.1, forward strand.
TGGCAACCTCGCCCGGTCCGCAAACCAGGTGTATGTAGTTTATCACTTGTCCAGTGAAACCGAACCTTTACTGTACTAGTATTTTCCCTCCGCGAGAAGTGAAGCATTGCCATTGCCATCACGTGAACGAACAGTTGATCAGTATTCACTCATGCATAGGCGTACGAGGGGGGGGGGGGGGGGTCAGGGGCAGACTGCCCCCCCCCCAGAAAAAAAAAAATTCTCAAGACCTAAAATATCTTGCAGGGATCTGGAAAAATTCGGGCAGCCGTTTGAGTCTTAAAATCTGGTTTGTTTCTACTTACACAGAAAACTCCTAGGCGTGCCCGAATTGCTTCAAACACTTGGCCAAAAAAATATAAAAAAGCATCGTAGTCACAGCCGTCGGAAGGTATTTTAGATTGGGGGGGGGGCTGACTCGGGCTGACTATCTAAGCGGAGCGCCACCATCAGTTGGCGCGGAGCGTACAGAAAATTTTGAAAAATCGCAACCCCTCAGACAGCCGGAAATGACATTTCCCGGGCTTGTTAATACTATCTAAGCAGTCGTTTTTTTGACCTTTCGTTGTAATAAAATGTTCACTTCAAAAAAAAAAAAAACTATATATGGCAAAATTATGGGGGGGGGGGCCGCAGCCCCCCAGCCCCCCCGCTTCCGACGGCCCTGACCCACTGTCACGGTACAATTTTCATGAAAACTCTAAGAGATACCAAAATTTGCGACACATTCGGACAACTTATAAAAAAAAAAAATTCCGTCAGCCTTACATCATATTCTTGCGCAAACCTTTGCCCGAAATGACACAATATTCGGGCAAAGTTGCACAAAAGTTCTGGGACATTTTATTTGCCAGATTACAAGGGGAGAGAGGATGTATACAGTCCCCTTTTGACGCACTATATCACTAAATGACAATCACCAATAGTCACCAGAAGGATGAAACATACTTGGTCGAGAGGTATTTGGGCAGCATATGAATGAGATGACGATTTTGCACTTTTCAAAATGATCCTCTTAAAATTGTGCGAAACTTTTTAACCTTCAGTGCTGTGGAACCGAATTTCGGGCAATGGTAAACAAATCAGCGTAGCTTGTTTGCTCACCCATACGAATACGTAGAACATGCTAAAGTTTAGGAACAGTCTGCCGCTGTGCATCGTGTGCGTATGGTTGAAACCTTTGATTCTATCATCTTTTTATCTGGAATTATGAAACATTTTAATTTGAAATTGCTATTAATTTGTAGCAATTTTTAAGACACATAACATGAAGTTGGCAAAATAACACCAGAAGGCAAAATGACCCATCTACGGAAACCCAATTAGTACCGAATTAAAAAGGAATCATTACCATAAACGCAATGTCATAATCGTACTTTGAGGAAAACACAGTTATAATTACTTCGCACAACGTTAATATAAAATAAGCATTAAATTTTCTAATAAAGTAAGTCATTTCAGCATAGAAGATAGTTTAAAGGAACTTTTAAGCAAAGGTCACACACAATTGTTTTATTCCTTTCAGAATATTTACATGTTTGCCTCGATAATTTGTTATCAGCTGGTAATGAGTAAATGCCACCTTATATAAACTTTTATAAACAGTTCACAAATATATTTTGTATACACTTACTCTTTTAGCAACTGGCTGTATGGATAACTCCACTTGTAAGCAAAGTGAATATTGTATTGACAACAAATGCGTGTGCAGACGAAATGCTGGTTACTCTCGAACGAAGGATGGAACAGAATGTCAAGGTATAACAAAAATTTAATTATAAATTCCGATTCGGTTGATTCAGTCTGTGACATACCTTAACAGTTATGTTTCTGTTGTAAGGCTACTATTTCTTGGGACAAATATTCAATCTTCTAAGACTTACCGGTACGAACTGTATGGGCTTCGTCAGAATTATTTGTATTATGCAAGCGCTTTGGCAAACAAGTTAATTTCTCTGAATGAGCCAGTGAAGTAAGCTTCAAGAGTACATAAGACCTAAGATCCATTTCAAGGGTCGTATAAACTGTAATTGTTTGTACCCTTCTAAGGCCAGATTCCCCCGTTCACCGTTCATTAATTTTTTGAGGGTAAAACAAAAGGAAATAAATAACGAGGGCACGGCTAGATTAAACCTGAGGGTTGAGAAGTTGCAGCGTTAAACTTGAATAACCAAACCAGTATTACCACATCTGCTCGCGACGTTGCCGGTTCGGATGTTAAGCCCTTTGATGACATTACTTCTACGAAACGTACGACCCTGCTCGCGACCGGATCTATTTGTAGATTGTATCCCTCTCCAGAAACCTCGTTTAGGCCAAAATCTATCTGTTATGTTCTTTAGTTAGCTGTCCCTTCACAGCATTGCCTGTGACCATTTTGGACTTCCCCAGCAGTTCCTTTCAAATAAGAATGCATTCATGGAAGTAATTTCCAAAGGTAGAACTATGACGTTAACGTAATCATCACGCTGCTGTTGGCACCTGTGCTGTTATACCTGGCTCTGCCGCACATTACACAGCATGACGCCAATAGCTTTTTTGCTGTCTTTTAAGCATTATAGCCGACTTGCAATTTTTGAAGTGACCTTACACTACTTTATTGTGCCAGTGAGCCACAACTGGGAAAAAAGGCCGTGGCCGGCTCGACTCGTACAATAGGTTGGAAGCGGGGCCGTTAAACTCCATCTATCTGACCGACCAACCGACCGGTCGACCGACCGAACGACCGACTGTGTTGTGCTTTTAATTAAGACGTTTAAATTTTTTTCAAATTTTAATTAAAGTTAACGTTATTATGTAGACGCTGATCTTAGAGAATACAAACAGTAGGGGTGGCGCCAGGACTTGCCCGACATGGGGACCAAACTCCCAGACAGGGGTGCCAGCATTTCGAGTCGTCGACAAAGGCAATGAGTTACTTCTGGTGGAACGGGACTTGATAGAATATGAGGCGCGTGTAGCCCGTCGAAATTTTTGGCTTTTTTTCAACAAATATTTGTAAATCTGGAGTTTGTTTAGAAGACAAAATTTTTGGACAAAATTTGGCCTTTTTAAGTACCATTAAAAAGTTGGAGTGTTTTTTGAAGAATCTGTCCTTCATATGGGCAATCAAAAAACGTTACATAGGCGACAGCTTGAATTCTTTTGGGGTTACTCATTTCATCGTACTAGGCCTGGGTACTAAGGCTTTCAGACGCAATGGAAATTTTCCCGAAAACTTTTTCCCTTTTTTGAACGAAGATTTTAAAATTAACAGCTTATCATATTGGAGAAATTTTAGAATTTCATGAAAAAAAATTGTCTTGGGGGGTAAGGATTCTATTCATTGATATGCCTGTCAAGAGCAATTGTCGGAGTGATTAAGACCTTTGGCTTGGGTGTTTTATTGTACGGAGTATCCATCAAAAATGAAAAAGTCATTTTTTAACAAATATTACAGAATCTGAAGGTTTACAGAAATATACTGAATCTGAGTTTTTCGTAAATGAAGGTGAGACCATTTCACTTTACATCTCTATCATCATGTACTCAAATGTTACGATGTACCGTGTAAAATCACACGTTGTACATCTAAAAACACACGTTGTACATGTTAAAACGTAAGATCATCATGTTATTATTGTCTCTTCAGCACGCCATGGAGAGTGAGCCTTTCGGCGTACCAGAAGTCGGCCAAAAGGCTCACCGATATGCGATGTAGTAAAAGTACACGTTCATGTACTAACTGCTTACGATCATGTACTGATTTCATAAGTCCATGTACTGTTTGCTTACGTACATGTACTGATTTCATACGTTCATCAGTACATGAACGTATACATTTAGTACATGAACGTATGAAATCAGTACATGTACGTAAGCAAACAGTACATGAACGTAAGCAGTTAGTACATGAACGTGTACTTTTACTACATCGCATATCGGTGAGCCTTTTGGCCGACTTCTGGTACGCCGAAAGGCTCACTCTCTATGGCGTGCTGAAGAGACAATAATAACATGATGATCTTACGTTTTTACATGTACAACGTGTGTTTTTAGATGTACAACGTGTGATTTTACATGTACATCGTAACATTTTAGTAAATGATGGTGTAAATTTACATCATGATTGTATGAAGTTAGTACATCATCGTTTATTTTTGGTACATGAACGTGTAATTTTAGTAAATGAACGTGTATTTTCAGAACATCATCATATTTGGTGAGCCTTTTGGAGTGCCATAACACATGCCAATTTAAATCGAAATATTTCAATGTACACGTTGTTCGACATACACAGATATTAATGGACATAAACCAATTTTAACTGAAACATGCCAGCTTTAACGATTTACTTCATTCACATATCTGACACTCCGATTTCTAAACCGCCGCAAAGCATATGCTCTTTGCAATCCGTTGTGGTATCGCTACATTTTACGTATTTTAGCCATTGTACAATTTCAGGCCGACTGCGGTCTTGCTGCTGTGCATGGTTACTTGCTATTGGATAATATGCAGTGTGACTTGTAGAGTGACGTTGACACTGTGCGAACAGCAGGACATTTAGGAGTTAGTGCAAGAAATTTGTGTTTTTAACTTTTTGGGCGATTCGATCAAGAGCGAGGCACTGCATTACTCTAACCGAAAAATGAAAGGTAACGATTTATTACCTCACCAAAATTTGTCGATTTTAACTGGTATGTGTTAATTTAAATTTGTATATAGGCCTTTCGATTTAAATTGGTACATGTCAGTTTATATTGGTATGTCGCGAATTAAATCGGAAATGTCGATTCCCTTTACCGACCGCTCGCCATACTGGGAAAGCTTACCGTAGCTAAAAGATAGGACCTACATTGCGCTTAAGTATCGTTAAAGCACTTTCGTTCAACGTTCCGAAAAGTTACATTCTGCTTTTTAAATCCTTTCCACAGGCAGGTAAGGAATCTATGCGATGGTGATGTCGTGTGTGTGTGTTGCCGACACTTTTGCTTGTAAACACGATATCTCAAAGTAAGAATGACAGGCGCTTTTGTATTTATTATATATAGATTTTTCATGTTGAGAAGAACAACCGTACTGTATTTGGTGTATAGGTTTGTCAGCTGAGAACAAAAAGTTTATCGGTTTCGTTGTAAGTCAAAGGTCTTTTAAGGTCACCAGGGGTCAAACCTGACAACTCGTAAACACGATATCTCAAGACAGGAACGACAGACACTTTTCATATTTGCTCAATAAATTCGTCATGTTAAAAGAGAGAACCCCTTTGTTCTTCGGGGATGTCAAAGGCCGTTTGAGGTAACTAGGGGACAAAATCGAAACTCGTTTCCCTCTACAAAGACCCCCCTGCGGCCTGTCCTACCCCAAAATGTTTGCCCTTCCAGTACTTTGCCTGGCCACAGGCCTGGAGGGATTGTTATCACAATATCTCCACATTGCAATGATGGAAAATTTTCATATTTGGTGCATAGATTTGCCACGTTAAGAGGAAGAGCACTACTGACTTCGGTGGAGGTCAAAGGTTATTTGAGGTCACAGGCGCTTACTGTGCGAAAACCACGTTAATGACTCGTAAACACAATTTCTCAAAATAGCAATATGAATATTTTATATTTGGTATGCAGATTTATTTTTTTCAGGGGAATAACCTATTGTTTTGGTAAAGGCCAAATGCCATTTGGTTTCACCAGAAGTAAAATTGAGAAAACTTGAACACAATTAGAGGAAGAACTTTGATTTTGGTAGAGGCCAGCCAGGTCTGCAGAGGTCAAATGTCAGCTCACCAAAGGTAAAATGTTAAGTCACCATAGGTCATAAACCAGGTCACCAGAGGTCATATGCCAGTTACAAGAGTTTAAATCCTAGGTCACCAGAGGTCAAATGTCATATGAGATCACAAAGGGCTAAAACGGTCAAAAAAAATCCTTGAAGTAGGATAGTAGGAAGAATTTTATTATTGGTATGACGATGCACTATGGTTAACAAAAGATCCCTAATTGTTTAAGGGAGGTCAGAATTAGGTCATCTTAGGCCACTGGCCATAAAAGGTAGGGTTTGCAATGAATTTCCAAGATTATCGTTCGAGGTCACCAGAAATCAAAAGGCAAAATTTCCAAATTTCCTTTTCGAGAAGGAATCACTAAGCCTTGTGTGCATTTATGAAAAACCCTCCAATGTTTTCAGTAACAACAAGGGTTCTATTGTCCAACATTTGAGAATGCTGATTTTTTCCTTATTGTGACACAAATCTGTATATTGGAAGCTGTGCCAGAAAAAAGAATTACGACATATTTGCAATTCAAGTCTTTTGGTATTTAAATCTCATGAGTTTTGTGCTATCGTTTTTATTTCATCAAACAGCAACAAAAATACTGCAAATGAGTTTTTTTATTGTCGATTACAATGGTAAAAAAGCGGTCTTCAACGACTCCCTGAAAGACAGGAAGAGCGAATATTTTATTCAACTGGAATCTGACGTCTGTATTGTGGTGAGTACACTGTGTATTCTCCCTCCTTAAAAAGCTGTCATACATTCTTTCTGAATGACTAATTTACTTATATTTAATTGAATTGGTTAATCTTACTTACTGATTTATACATTGTGTAGGTTTGTTTGCGAATAATATAATATGGATGAATGGTACCAGAGGCATGAACAATATGTGATTACCTGAATCTCCTTTCAGTTTGGATAATTGATTTGGTCCTCACCGATTGGCGGACATCTAGAGGCACTTAAAAACCAAAATTAAAATCCTGTCATCCAGGGTTCCTCTGTCTTCCTCATTCGACTGCCGCTTGGACCAATAACTTTGGTCTTTGGGCAAGACGCTATCTCTATAAGGTCGAGTCATACTGTTTACTTGTCGTATAACGTTATGGTCCGAATAGGTAATGGAGTTGGAAAAACAATCCAGCCCCCCACAAATGGGAAAAAGACCACGGCGCGGCTAGACAGGACGGTTAGAAGCTGATGCTAAGAATCAAACCACTCTGCCTGGTTGTGCAATGGGCACTCCGTTACCTTGTCGTTGGGCACGTCACATAGCTGCTGTCATAAAAGAGGATTGCCTCTCTCGTTGAGCAGGCCTAAATGTTTTTGTGCCCATTTAATTAGGATTGTCTTGATAGTTGCACAATGAATTGGGCTATGTAGAATCTATTCTCTTTAGTTAAACTTGAAAATCTCCGATAATTCTACATCAAGATTTGCTGAAATTCTTAGCTGACATGCCCTCTTTCTCAGAGAGTTATCGAAGTAAGGCGAAGTGAATGTACTGTTTTGCTTTTCATGAACACATGCACATTAAAATGAACCTCGTTTTCCTTACCATTACTTACGGTATGTTTACGAATTATAGTCTTGATTTGTGCAACTTTATGTACCTTGCCAATTTGCCCCACTTTAAGTTCAAATGATGTTGCTTTTCCAATGGGCGAAATTTTCGCCGACTTGGGTAAAAGTTGAATCAATAGTTGATAATTAGTATATACTGTAACGTCTTTCACTGAAGAAAAAAAAACTTTGCAATTACTTTCATCGGCAAATATTATGCCGAATCCAATGTTTTTTTTATCATTTCCAGCTTGAATTCACTTTCAACAACTTTGATGGTCAAGACCTGAAGAGTTCCTTTAAGTTCTGCAGGGTGTTACGGTTCACTAACGGTAGCGTTGGCGCAGATGTAGATCTGTTATTTGATAAAGAGTCCAATGTTACTAGTGTCCTCGTACAAGATGCAATTGAGGAAGTTCTTCTTCGAGATAATGATACGCTGTCGGAAAATAATACTAACAAGAACCTTCTTCTTCGACCCAATAGCGTCAATGTACAACGTAAGTATAATGTCAACCAATATTTTAAAACATTAAAGGGAATATTGCCTTCAAAACACCCGCTCATATGACATACAAACGGAATCGCTGTAATAATAAACCAACGACTCTCATCGAGAAACACAAACAATAGCTACATTTCCTCGACAATTCAGGGAGTTATAACGGATGGAGAAGTTTCAATCCACTCTTTCAGACAATAAGTACTTCAGAATAAAAACATCTTACTCAGCTATTAAACTTTGATCGACAGGTCTGTTTGTTCTAATTGTTAAAATGCTTGTTGACAGTACGATCTCCACATTTCAAAGTGCAGTATTGCTGTAACAAACACCATTGTCCTTTGATCTTTTCATTGGGAAATAAATAAACCTTTTTTAAACTTAACGCTAATCCGAGGCTCGATTTTGGTGATATCGAACGATTTCAGATTGTTCCTGATATAACGGAGATTATTGTATTGTGTTTTTACTCAAACAGTAACAAAAAGACATATTGTATTTTAATGGTACCTCTGCGATAAAAATACGTCGTCTGCTGGAAACATAGGCCAAGTCTATATATTTTCTTATTTTTTGCAAATTTTTGAATCTTTTCGCAGTATTTTTGGAAAGAAATTAAGATGAATGGAAATTCTCTGCTGACTTCAAATGACATGATAATAAGTATGACGAATAATAGCAAAAGGTCAAAATTTTATATTTTCGCATGACAGCTGGCAATGAAATACAAATGAGTCCGCATAAGGGGTGTGTGTTTTTACGACGCATCATTAATTCTTTAGGTGATTAAGGCATTGGGATGCAATAAAAAAAAAAGAAACAAGATAAGCGTCGTCAAGAAATATTTCTTAAAAGAGTCTAAGAACTTTATATCTCCATTTAGAAAAATAATGCTTTAAAGCAGATGTTAAAAATGCATCATTCGAACTGAAAAGTTTGGATGAACGATATAGTCTGGAGAAGAGAAGCAACGAATATCCATACTGACTTCCTGTCTGTGAGAAAGCTATTTCTTGAAAAAGTAGACTACCGTTCTACATTCTTTAAAATAATCTATCATCTTGTGTCTATAAAAATTTGTTTAAAACATTTTTTTTTCAAAAATAAACTAAGTGTTCCCATTCATATATATTTTTTTATATTATTGTTATTTTATTTGGAAACGAGAAGCACCAAATGTAATAACCCCGTCTCCGTCACCAAAATTTAGAAGCGATTCCGTGTTTTTGACTAGATTCTTTTCTGAGGGTACTCAGGAACAAATCAAATGAGGTCTACCAGGTTTAACAAGCCTGACTGAGTGTTTGAGAATTAACCAGATGCGAAGTCACCCTCTCCCTTAAAATTTCTTTTTAAGAAGATTTGGACAGTAAGGATTATATTAACACTGAAGGTAATAAAGTGGAAAGAAACAAAACGAGGATAAAGGAGAGAGGTACCGTATCAAAACCACTGGTCACGTGTCCATGTTTTGATATCGTTGTCATTTGATGAGTTTTTTAAAATATTTTTTCATCGAATATTTCAGTTATTTTGGAACCATCTTTAAAAGTACAATCGGGGATTAGATCTTATTATTTAGAATTCATGCATATTTTAATCTCACGTCTTTAAGGGTATATTTTAACCTCTAATGCCTGATTTCATTCAGGAACAGAGAAGATCTCTCTTAAATGTAAATATATCCCCTTGCATAATGGGGTGTGATTCAAATGAAAATGTTATTACAACAAAATTTGAATTTTTAACAATTCAGCTTTTGTTTTAAATCCTGAATTCCTAAATAGAATGTTTTAATATCAAAGTGAACGTGTGTTATAAATATTTCTGGGGTTTAAATTCACCTTCCACCTTAAAGCACTAGCAATTAATAAATTTATTTTACAGCTATTAGTCATCCAGAGTGTGACAATAAAACTTGCAATGGTAACGGAAACTGTTCTACTGTCGACCAAGAATTGCACTGCACGTGAGTCCTGTTTTGTTTTTATGTAAACATCTTATAATAGAATACTTAAAGAATGTTTAAAGTCCCTCCGTTCGACTAGATCTACCAAGACCAGGCTATAGCCGATTTTTTTTTTATTAATGCCTTTGACCAGGGAGGCGTTATTACAACTCCATGCTTTGACTATCTCACACAACTTGTAAATTATTTCAAGCTCATTTAAGATGTTTTTACAGAGAAAATGTGTAAAATACATTATGAACATTTTCCCAATTCTTGTGACAAGGTGTCTATCCTTTCCTACGTAATAACAAACGACAGTGTATGCAGGTAGGCCTACAGTTTTGTGACATGATTTGCTTGTAGTAATTATAACAAAGAAGCTACCAATGCAGATAGAGTTAGTTATGTATCTCACTATTAAAATATATAGAGGCGTCTCTTTCATCTTTTATTTGATAGCTGGGATACACAATGTTGATAATATATTTGATTCAAATAATCTATTCAGTGGCTTAGCCACGGGGGGGGGGGGGGGACTGGGGGCCTAGGCCCTCCCAAATTTTCTTCTCTTCCAGATTTTTCGCGTCCTGATTAAGTAATTGAGAAGAAAATAAAATTTTTTGAACGGAAATAAACTTTGGGGTATTTCCTTCAAAAACAGTAAATACGTAAAACGTGTAAAAATTAAGAAAACATGCATGAATGTGTGTAAAACACGTTTTGTGGGGAAGCATGAAATTAAGCAGGCCTAATAACTTCAAAACGCCTACTTTCACCAAAGTAGATGCCGTATATGATCTGCACTGTGGTTTATTGCATTTCACTTCGAAGATGAAACGAACGTCTCGACGACAAACTCCAATGTGACTAATGTACGTGTTACGTTAAGACCCTTTCTGCCTTTCGGATCTGGTTGATTTACTGAAAACAAGGCAATCATACACTGAAGACCATTCTTACACGATCATTCTTATACTTCATCATACACAGAATATGCCGTAAGGCTAAGGTACTGCCTCCGAATAATTCTTTCCTTTCAACCTCAACAAATAAGCTTATGTCGTGCATCACTCCTGTCCATGACATGTGCCACTGTAGAACGATTTTGTCGACAAGTCCTCTTTTTACTAGTTGGCACTGGCGTCCGGCGGATTTGTCCAATGCCCACAAGGGCATTGCTTCTGTGGTAGTATGTATGTCACTTGTAAAAATCTACAAAGTCTAAAAATGAGTATTTTGAAATTTTTCATGCTCCCCAAAAAGGAAAATCCTAAAACGTAGGCCTATAATCACTTCAAAGTTTTGCCCAACATAGCACCATTTTGCATCTAGGAAATCAAACGCAGAGAAAGTTGGTCAGATGGGGACACAACTACTTTTGGTTTTCCCATTAAAGCTGAAATCCATTCATATATTGCCGCAGTTGCGATCTACGTCCTCCTGAATTTGGCAATTTTTCCCAAGGGAAAGGGATTGGAAACCGGTTCCCTTTAGTCTCATCATCCCAGGCCACAGATCAGAAATGCCTAGTTTTGGGGTCCCACAAAAGTGTATGTATTACCATTTTTCGTAGATTGATTTTTTATTCTCATTATTTAAGAAGTGGCAGACATGAGATTTGTATTTCAAGGTTGGGTACATCCAGCTTAAAACACGTGGGAAGTGCCGCCTCCGGCCATCTGGATGGTTTGAAAAGCCCAACATTTTCTTGTACGTTCCGCGCCAACTAATGGTGGCGCTCCGCTTAGACAGTCTTGCCGCGCCTGACCTTCGGAGGAACAAGGCCCCCCACTTGTTACCTAGGCCCCCCTAAAAATTCTATTCTGGCTACACCACTGAATCTATTGCGTAATAATTTATGGTAAAGTCCGTCTTGCAAGTGTTTTCAATTGAAATTAAAATGCTTAGATGATTTTGAAATAGTTAACCTTTCTGTGAAGCATGAAGAGAGGAAGACTGCTTGTAATTGTTAAGTCAGGTCACCCTATAAAATTATAGACACATTAAATGTTTACCAACGAATGAGGTTACGACTACTTGAAAACAGAGTTGATAAAGTACGCTTACATTTTCGTCAAAATGAAATACAGATACAAATTGGTCTACGTTCTCTTTCAATCACGAGATCACTTCATGCCCAGAACCTAATATACACGAATGTATTCCTGCCCATTCGAATCAATGCCAACCAGCGACAGGGAAGACACGAAGGATAGACCCAACAAATGGTCGTCAAATCTTAAATCACTTCGTAACCGGATTCGTGTATTAAAAGGCAGTGAACAACGTGTGCAGGACAAGGTGCTTTGGCATTCGAGAATCAAAACCTTATTTAAGCGGCTCATTGATTTGGTTCATGAAATTCACTATTTTTCCAAAACTGTTAAGTTTCCTTCACATACTAATAACAAATGGTCAAACGCAGACAATCTTCATATATTCCATACAAATAATCTTTTTTATAAGTAAGTATTTATGGTTCAATGCAGTTTTCAAAAAAATGTGATGAAACACTCTTTTAGATTATGCACAAAACCGTTTCAAGTCAGAACACCACAAAATTCATTTCAGCTGTTTTCCGTAACTTATGTATATGAAATTGGACTCTTTCTACTAATTATTAGTATTGGCATGTAGTAGTGACTCTTTATCACCCTCATTAAGATCTCGAAGTCAACTCAATGAGCCCCTTTTAGAAAAGTTTCCCGAAAGTGAGGTGACTCAAGTTGTTACAACTGAAGTCGTTTATTCAGTTTGCTTTGGTCGTAGCATAGGTGATGTAAGTGGATCGGTCAGGGAAGTTGCTCTTTTCACGTAACTGCGGTCGAAAGGCCGACCGGAACCGTGACCCTTTAAAGAGGTACAATGTCTTTACTTAAATTAAAGGGATTAAAAACTGTATCTCGGTTTAAAAAGTTCCTAAGAATTCGTCGCAAAAGTATCGTTAAAGTTTACAGAAGAAAGACAAGTCTTTAAAAAATCCTTTTAAACAAAATTTTTGTCGAAATATTGATGTGTAAATGTCAGCCATTATGTAAGAAACAAGACAATATTTGACTTTGCCCTCTTATCAAATAATGTCACAATCTCTGACGCGAATGCATGCATTGTGTTGCTGTTACGTAATTCGGTTGAAAGGACGAACAAAATGTGACCTTTAAGAAGGTACATTTTCTTCCACTTAAATAATAGGGAGTAAAAACTGTATCTTGGTTGAAAACTACCTCACAATTATTAGCGAAAAGATCGTACAAGTTTTCCAAAACGAATGAGCAGTTCAGTTATAACTTCAAACAAAATTTTTGACCAAGTACTGTTGTGCTAATATCAGTCACTATGTAAAAAACATGACAATATTTGAGAATGTCCTGCTACCAAGTAATGTACAACCACTAAGTGACACAAAACTATCTATAGATTGCTACATTTTACAGAAGGTACACATATTTCTGACAGCCCAGTTGGACGTACTTTCGCAGCGATATTTAACGTCCACGCAATCAAAAATTACAGAAATACCCAATTAAAGTCTCAATCTGTTTTCAAAAAAGTGGCAATCCACTGAACAAACATTGCAATATATTTTTCGTTATTTTAGTATCCAACAATACTCTTCACACACTTGTCCCTGTTAAAAATGATTTACCTCCGCAACAACAATCTCTACAACGCCCAAAATGAAGACAATGTGGCTCCGTACTGTGCTGCTGAAAACTGCAAAACGAACACAAAATTATCCTTAGTTAAGCTATAAACCATAGCTTATTGCAATAGTAAAATACATGATCCTTCTTCAGTTTGGCAAAGGTTACGTCTGCATGACTCAATAGGTATTCCCTTTCGGGAAACCAAAAAGTAGAAAAAACAATACAAATAGTTTTATTTGTATATCACACAAGTGACGTCACAAATTATTGTTCAACCTACCATTTTTATTTGTATGTATATTCAACATTTTACATCTCATCACCAGGATGTCCTTCTAACATAAAGTAACTAAACCGTTAGGTTTGACTTTAAGCTTCTTAAAATATAGTTTTTAAACCGTACAAGTTTAGGTGATCCATAGTTTAATGCAAGTACTAATGATGTCACGGCAGTGTTCGGGTCCCTTTAATAGTTCGTGTGGGTGGGTTTTTTCATCAGTAATGAACACAAAATTAACGTTTCTTCTTACCTTAACGACCTCGACAATGTTTCTTTGTTGAATTAAACAACAAAAAGGAAAGAAGAGAAAACGCCGTTCTGGAACAAAAACATTCGCTGTCAAGCTTTGATTAACCCTTTAATGAATTTTATATTGGCTTAACGGTTGTTTTGTTGATTTGGTTTAACATGTCCACATTCCATTGACACAGGTGTGATCTCGAATATTCTGGTGAAAGATGTGAAGAAAAAATATCCACAGAACTACCGGACACCAGACTACCGACAGACCTACCGGACACCAAACTTGGTAAGATAAGCCCATACTGCACAGTGAAGCAAAATGAGTGCCTCAAACGTAGTAAATTTTCAATGATCACGTTGTCTGCAATTTTTTATTTTTTGAAACTCTGGTCGGGTAACCCCAAAATATTCCCTCGACTACTTGACTTCTTGGTCTAAGAGGGCATTGGATATATTTCACTTTCAGGAAAGTCGTAAATATATTTGTGAATGGAGTCATGTCTAAGATTTCTTCAGTTATATTTGCATCATCTCGTTATTTAATTGGTATTAAAGTTACCTCAATCATACATACTATTAAAAAAATACTGCAGTTGAAGCGTAATATCCTCAGCATCCTCGGAAGATTGTTAACTACTTTGCCACATGAACAACCGGTCAATGTTCTATAACTCCTGTTACTGAATTTCTTATAGTTTTACCTTATGCTTTGTTTCTTCAACTTAAGCAAATTAATTTCGTGAAATTGAAACAGTAATAGATAATATGTGTTCAATATAATTAGCTATGAACTAAATTTAAACTGTATTTATATCTTATTTTTTCATACTCTGAATGGCTTAGTGTTTAATGCTGTTCAATCATATTCTAGATGTTTAATGCAATAGAAAATATTTTTGTTTATTATTTTACAGATGTAACTAGCATTCTGCTGATTGTGTTCGTGACATTTTCCATTTTGCTGTTGTCAATATTGTGTGCTACATACGGTATCTTCATATGGAAAACAAGGCAAAGGAAACGTCGTGGATCAATTGACGGAAAACATGGTGTGTTTAACTTGTCAAGCAACGTGTCTGAAACATCTGAAGAAATCTCAATGACCGAAGCAGCCCACCCGTCCCTTGGAAAAGTATCAACCTCAGACCTAGGTAGTTTGAGAAGTGATGAAGTGGAGCGTTTGGAACACTTGGCAAAAGTGATTGAGAGGATGCCAGATTTGAATGTAAGTCTCTTCTGAATGTTTTCCCCTTATTACGTATATATAGTTGTACACTTTCCGATTATTATGTTGGTGACCGGAAGTCGCACAACATGAACTTCTTAATTACCTCTTCCGCTTAATAGAGCATGACTCGAGAGGGTTATTTCCAAGTAGTGGAAGCACGAGCGTGAGCGTTGAGGAAGGAGGATTGGAGGCACAGGAAAATGTTGTGGTGGGCAAATCCTTTCTCGCGAAGACCGAGCTCATAGTGGTGGGGTCCACCTAAGGGTACCCAATTGGGTAGTGGGTTCATTCCTGGAGGTTTTAAGCGTATATCTAGGTGAAAGGTTAAGTCTCATGAAAGGTACATTTTACTAGAGAAGACGAGGTCCAGGAGCCCGCCGTAAAGCATTTGTCGGAATCTATGAGGCAATGTATTGGTGGGGTCCAAGGTGACGAAAATCCCAAGATATCTGATATTTTACCACATCTATGGCATTAAAGTGAAAAAGTAAATTTTAGGATAGGTTTATTTGATTCAGGAGTGAGAGCACCTCTGGAGGCTCTGCGGAGAGGAGGGATAATCACTCCTTTGTTTCATTTGTGATATCAATGGATGCAGTTTATAGTTCTTTTCTTTCATTGTGCATTTTGCATTCTTCTTGCAACAAATGTGGTATTCTTCAATGAAAACACAAAACTTGTTTTTTTATTGGATTGATGATATCCTTGATAGACACAGATGAGATCTGCTGTTTATGGAGAACACGCCGTAGAAACCAGTTGCACTAGTTATACCGAAGATACATACAACAGGAGGGGACCTTATGTTGTTGATGGCTCTGAAGCTTTGAGGAGGAAAGTAAGTCCTAAATAAATCGCTACAGTGATAACCAAATGCCACAGTTTTCTTGTTTTAATGTGAGAAATCAACAGAGAAGAAAATTTGAGTTATGAAATTTCATCCACGATTAAATTAAGAACAATATAGAATAATACCGGTGACAAAGATTATAGTCCTAGATCTTTCCAACTTAAAATGTACCCCAAGTGTAGAATTTTAAAACATGTGTATTTGAGAACGGTTGCAAAATGAATCTTATTCATCCAAGTCACATCGCCATACATTTTTCCATTGCTGAGTTACTTAATGTTGATATTTATGTACTTCGACCAAATCAAAAGTATAAATAAAAAAAAATAGTTTGTGACTTTTTTGATGTCCAACCCAAATTAGCTACTTTATTCCCCTTTAAAATTAAAAATTATCGTAATATCTTGGAAAACTTCCTGTTTTCTTGCTTATTATGTTGTAAAGGGAGGACTTTTTAATCACACCAGCCTATAACAATAAGATTGCTTTCAGAAAAACAAAGATATAAAAAGACGATAATTCGAGTAGTACAACAATGGCATCACAAATTATTGCATAATGTACCATTTTATATAGATTGATTAAACTTCAACATTTTTATCTCACCTTGGGAATGTCCTATGAAGATGGGAGTTGGAATGTTTGAATTCACTCTTTCATGCTCTTTACTATATACGTTTGAAATGTAGAATTTGAGGTACACTTTAAATCTCACGTTTCTCCTTTTACAGAAGCCAGGGCAGCCACGTGACCCAGGAAAATTTTATATGCCACGACCAGACTTGAAAAGTCCAAGCAATCTCGGTTGGCCAGATAAATAACCTGACCAAGAAATAAAATGACACAATCAATCTATGAGGAATCACATCACAGGTATAATTAATTACCACGTGTGCCTGAAGAAACAAAAAACCCGTAATACATGTGAAGGATGAACCACTGTCTCAATGGATAAACTGATTAACACAATGATGTAATGTTTGAGTATTATGAACCATGATATATTGACAAACTAATTGAATATGTTACCGTTTATATTGTTTTAAGCTACATATATGTCCTTGCTAATACCCAGAAACTTATTTTCAAAGCTGTATTGTCTACCTATACACAACGCATTCTGAAATTTTCTCTTTGTCATCGAAAAGTTTGTTAAACATTTAAGAAAAGACGGTTTCCTATTAGACAGTGCCATTCTTTTATATAAGCCATGTTCACATCTTTGTTTATTCGTAGCACAAAGAAAGGAATGTTTTAATTGGTTGCATGAACTTTATTGAATAATTGTTTTCGGTAAAGAAAGTAATTTCCACTATTGCAATGAAAACTCCTTACAGAAACTTTTCGATTCCGTGTATACGTTTCCAGTTGGGGAATATCATAAAAAACTCTTTTAGAGGTAAATTGTCAAGAATGTGTGTCGTCATTCCACAGAATGAGAAGACTACCCAGTTTAACTGTTACTGATCTGTAGTGAGACAATATAAAGAGCTTATAAAACTAAGACCGGGTGTTCTGTTTAGCCAGTCTGGGATCGTCAGGGCCAGTCTAGGGGCATTCAAGGCCAACAGACTCCTACGACAGTGTTGGGACTCATTGGGTAGTCATATGATTCTCTTGTCCTGTCAGGCTCGTATGGTCACTAAAATGCATAATTTCATGGTTTTCCTTGCAGTATGGGTATGACTCCTACAGGAATTTCTGTAGGTTGAATTAACATTATCCTTCTTTGATCTTTCCCATTGCACCCAACTATTAGATACGAGTAAAAAGCCAAGCAATATTTAGCTTCTATAATATTTAAAAAATATTACTAAAATATTGCTTTATAAGGTAGGTCCTTTAGCTGATTTTCGTAATTAACTAAGGGTAATGTTTTAGTGTACAACTGAAATGTGTACATTATACATTGAATTTGTAAAAATTAATGTGTACATACAGAAAGATTTACTTTGGATTGAATGTTTTTTGGACCAAAACCAGAGTGTGTTTCTTTAAGGAGAGCTCTTTCATATTAAAAAAAATCCTCACTTCCAAACAAAAACTAATCAATCCCGGCAATAAATTCGCTTTGAAAAAATGCCTCTTTAAGCCTTTCGATGAAATCACGTTTGATGATTTCGGGCCTTTCCTTCAAATGTGCACTGAAGGTTCGTCGACTACTCATGTGACGTCAGATAGCGCACCGCCTACCCTTATTTGACTTTATTTCTCCTTCTCTGACTACTACTATGCATGATAATTTCCCTACAGGTTTTCGGTGTCATAGTCTGCTTATTCCTAGTTCAATGCCGTGCTTGAAATGTGGTGTATTATGGAAAGTATTCTCCTTCATTCCTTTTCCATTTCACATTCTTTAAAAAATTCTATCTTTAAAAAACAATACAAAATATGCAAATAAACGAAAAAATATTTGAAAATGTGTGTATTTTGGATTTATTTTGCAGAATTTAATACATATAACTGATGGTAAACATTTGTTAGAATGATTTTTTTTTCCTCCATTAATTTCGTTTTCCACAATCTTGATGATTTTACATTTCAACACACTTTTCCGCCGTATACAAAATAATATAAAAAACATAAGAGTTTAGATAATACAAGTAATATATGGATAATATATAGACTAGTGTTCATACCCTTTAAGAGCTTTACATTTACAAACCTAAAAAACATCACATACTGTATACAAGTCATGAATTGTTTACATTGCTATATGATGCAACAACGAAAAATGCACAGTAAAGGGGAAAATTCATGCAATTACTGACTTACTATAAAGACTAACAAGATTGAGAATAAGAATGACCGGTCATATAGTATACAGTACACGAACAGGAGAACATCAATGAAATAGCTCAAGGCACCCCTAAAGACCCGGTAAAATCCATATCATTAGTTAGTTTTGGTCCTTTTTCGGGAGCATAATTTGAATTGTTGTATCTTTCAATGCTTATGGCAAACTTAAACTTAAAGAAGTAATCCAGGCTATTGTGGGGTTTCGACCAAGTCTCTTACATCCAACACTGAAAAACTTCATATGAAGGTTAGAAGGATTTGTGTAACCCTCTTTGGAATGACGTAAAAGAAAAAAGAACAACAATAATTTAGATGCTTTTTATTTTTTCAACAATTTTCCACGCGATAAATTAAAATTTTAAACAATCTAAATTGCATAAAACCCTTATTGTTAAAACAATTGGGAATGAACAAAGCCGTAGCCTGGGTAAATGCCACAAATTTAAAATAGTTAACATCAGGCTTCACCATAATTTAGCACGTAGTTTACGTAGTTAATGTGCGACGATTTGGACATTTTACTCTTAGGAAGCTGCCGCCTGTAATCCCCTGTTGGCTACGTCCCTTTCAAAGTACCTTTGACCATGAACTAAAGATTCATTCATTCATTCTTCCAGTATTAGGGTTCATTCCGCCATTTAAAAGAAAAACTTGTTAAGACAAATTAAGTTAAGAGGTAAAACAAAGGCAGAAAGGGACGATAACAGGTATTACCAGAAATCACAAAAATGACTGTGCGGTAAATGAAGGAGCTAAAAGAAGTAGGTTTATCATAAAATCAATATGTTTGTCCGTTTACCCTGCTTTCATGAAATTTCTGCCCCAATCACATTGCTCCGTAAACTATTTAGCTGAAAGCCATTTTGAAAAAGATGCCCTCGCGCTAACTAAGACTTATCATTCTGAAACGAGGGTTTAAAATTCGGAATCTATTTTAAACTTTCATTAATAAAGTATCGTAAGAATTGAGAAAAAGCAATTATGTTTATTTTTAAAATACGGCAAGAAAAGCGTTGGTTATGAGGAAGAAATTGAGTCACTGTATTAAGTACTTTCCAAGAGGATTGCTGCAAAATTTTGGTGGAAAGCTAAGGAGTTGCCAAGTCTGTAGTTATATTTTCTAATGTATAATTTGTACAAAATTAAATTTCTCTGACAATTTTTCAGATGATTCGGCCCATTATGATGGCCAGAAATAGGTATAGATAAGGTTAACGTTTTATAGTTTCCAATTGTGGGTTTCCAAGAATTCTAAAGGGCAAAGGATTATCGAACTTGCCTATCAGGTTTGGAAAACTTTCCCGCTAGAAATCTGAAATTGTCAATGGAAGAGTCGTTTCTGAAGTTTCAGGTTGGTCGGATTTCGAGGCAGTATACTTTTTGGTAGCGTTTTCATGGATTTCGTCTGGGAATGCTAAATTCGCGGCTTTCACTGGCAGTTGCGGAGAAGACTGTGTTACCCCACGTGGGACCCACTTGTAAACACTTTACAAACACAGGTATGTCCCAGATATGTTGCAATAATTAAGTTTCCAATTACGAAGGCGGATCTACCATATGGGCATGGGGTTATTGCCCCCTACCAGACTAACCAAAATTACCTCTCAGCGCTCTGAACGTAGACTCCTAGCGTACTGCACTATTATAAACGCTGCTTTTAAGGCTCATATAAGAAAGTGGGTCTTCTGTGATGAAATGAGTCATCTTTGATATTTTTGATTAGCCAATCATGTCTCTTTTTGTTGAATCGGTTAAAAATAAATAAAAAAAAATCTGTTTTCTAGTGGTAATAGTTGCAGACTTGGAGTACCGATGAGCAGCAGTTACTGTTTTGTTTTTCCTGCATGCGGCCAATCTAATTATAAACGAGTATAGCTCATTCCGTAAATACAGATTGGTCTTCTGACACTGCATGAAAACATTGAGAAAATGTTCCTACTTTTGTAGTCTGTTCTTATTTTTCATTAAGGAGATACATAGAGGAATAGCGGCCAAGCTGACCTTTCATGTTAGAAAGTTTTTAAAATTTGACTGTTTCAAAGTGGCCACATCATGTATAATACTGTATATAAATTGATGGTTCCCTGTTACTGGTCTTGATTCGTGAATATGCCAAAAATAAACGTCTAAGTTTCAAAATTTAGGAGTGGTAGAATAAAATCCCTCGAAATTCCCCGCCCATCTTTAGAGATTAAAAGAGCGATTGAAAGACTTAAATCTCTTTACACCATGTTTGAAACCAAACTTGAACCATATTTCAAACCATATTTTAACATTACCCTTTTAATCCAGGCGAATTGAATGCATTCGTGTTGGTGTGTCGGTAAGTCCCATCAAATTCTAGCGAGCTTACACAAAGTATTTGACTCCTAGTACTTGTCTCTTTCATTTCGTATCCCTGTTATGAACTTTATACCTACCTATAATAGTACCTATTTCATTCACATTTACTCCTCGAAATCGTAGTCCCACATAAATTTAGTGTCATTTAACAAAACAGAAAGTTGTCTGACGTAAGGGTGATAAAACTTCCTTAACGCCATCCTTGTAGAATTGAGCATGGGTCCGACTTTGTATTGAGCTTTATTCACATTTTTCGGTGATAGGTTGCACATCTTGGCAATGGTAAATGGTTTGATCCTTTCTGCATTTCAGAGATAACGTAAAGATACAAAAAATATTTAATTGTAACACAGCACCATCCCTCTGAAAATTTTTTATTTTTTTTTTTATAAAATGCATTATCTTGTACATCCCTTCTATTTAATAATGTTTGCCTTCACTCCATCATCCATCTTGAATATGTATTAGGTGGCACCAATATTTAAACTACCTCTGTTTTAGGTCCGGAACGAGTCTAGGCATGTGTTAAGCAGAAGTACACTAACGCTTTGCATCATAAGGCAATTATAAACGGAGAAACACTTTACCTGTTCGTTTGCATTGAAAAATGTTTATCCGGAGCTTTAAAAGATGATGTTCACATCGTTAATCTTTTTTTGCTCACATGTAAGGTATAAAATGAATGATTAAACGGGGGGTCGATCTGGTTTTTGGATGGGGATTAAATGTTCCAAGAGTGAGAATCCAAGAGTGGATCGTGTCCTGGACCGGATTCGTCAATAAACAATCCATTCACACGAGCACTTTTCTACGCGTGCACACACACTTGTATACGTGTTACATGAACACTGACACTGACACGCACATACAAACAACTTTGATGCAACGTTATTTACGCGGTGTTATTTCTTAAATGAGCTTAAATCGACATTCCTCAGAGCCATTAAGTTTTCTGCTTACCACAATGCTATATTTTGTATGCTGCCTGTGTTTTTTATTATATTTTTGTCTACCTGAATTTACGGAAGCGTATTGTTGTTGAACTACTTGGGCAAAACGATAGTGGCCCCTCTAATATTTTCATTTAAGGCAAGTGCCCCGTGCTCCCAGGATCGACGCCCCGGTTATGGAATTATGCAAAAATTAACTAATCTGGGAAAACAAACTGGAAAAGGCTGTTTTTTATATTACTTGAACAAATGAAATAGCCGTCGTGTTCACTGACTGGAAAACCGTTCACTTGCGATGTGTTCTACGTCATATTTGACGTGCCCTTATTATTAAGAATAGAAAAAATGGCTATTAACTTCTTGAAAGTTGCAAACTTCACACAAATTTGGAGTGAAGATGATCACACTTGGTTTTCCAAAAAAATCTTTCAAAAGTAGTTACCATCGGCACTCTTAAAACGCAGGTTTTTAATTTAACCAGGATCGGTGTTCTATTCCCAACATAATCCTGGTTAAATTCTGGTTAAACTTACATAAACCCTGACGGAATTAGAATTTGATTTAGTTTAACTACGAAACTTAACCAGGAATGTGCTGGAGTAAGTAGAATACCGATCCTGGTTAAATTTAAGCCCGGTGTTAAAATTTTGTGTGTGTGTGTGTGTGTGTGTGTGAAAATCCGTTCTTATGGCTTCTCCTTTAAAAGCTGCTTAGGGTTGAATAAATAGCATTTTGGAAATTCTTTACATCCCAGAATTGATTGATAACGGAATATAACACTATTAAAAATGACTTACCTACTTTAAGGAATGCAAATATTTTTGGTAATATTTCTTTACAATTTGTCTTCCAGTCTTCTAATGTCACAAACATCATCTGTTTTCTTGGGTATCTTTGCAACCAGTCTTTGGCAAATACAGAGTATAATCCGATGTATAACCTCTAACAACAAATAAACAGAAATATTCATTTCATTTAATTATTTGCTTCTTCGTAACAAATAGTAAAGTACACCATTTACAAGTATTGTTAAAAGAAGCGTTTGTAAATTCAGTTTTCAAATGAATCGTGTAGAACTTCGCTTGAACCAAACAAGTTAACTAACATTGGCTACAAACAAAGCATTTCCATATGAAAAAGCACACCAAAAATGGTTAGTGTAGCAACAACATAACACCTCGTTAGTTTAAAATAATGAATGAATTGAGGATCAAATGAGAATGTCAATATACTAAGGACATGAATACAACACATTAAGAGAACGTTAACATTAAGAATTTAAATGAAATTTCGATTTAAAAATAATAAAAAGGCGTAATTGTCCTCTTAAAGATGTATTATAATGTTTTATTGAATGTAATAATTTATTTATTGTAAGTAAAACCAAGAGTCTCTAGCAACTCCCTGGTAAAACTCTTCGCAGTCAACATGCAGCTAATTGCATATATCTCATCCTACCCTTAGCTTAGTTATGATCTCCTTTCAAGCGCCATGTAAAACCTGAAGTGGGTTATACTATATAATACGGGCAGTATGAAAATCTAGGTGTCAAACCGGGAGGAAATTCCTTTCGAGACCCTTTGTGGTAATTTCGTCAACCAAAAAGGTTTCAATGAATTCCAAATGGTTCTAACGGGTCTCCAAAAGATTTTAGTAAATGCAAAGGTAACTTTTTTCATTCCATTTGTGATTTATTCAATCTATTTCACTCCTACTTACCTCATCTCTTACACATATGAACAGCTCCATCTATCGCGGAAGATGTACTGACGAAATAAGTCCTACAGAGGGCGTGCGCTAGTTAACCCGTGACCCGTCCTTGCTTTATCGTCAGCGGAACGATGCACCTCGCGTGTTTTTTGCTTGTTATATTTTCTCGGATTTTGGATTCTTCTGGAGACTCGCCCGTTCTTTTCACCTACGATCTTGACGCTGTTGACGTTCCATAGCTCCTTTTTGGCCCTACCAGCCGTGGTTCCCCCTCCTTCTCAGCATGCTGGTGGACGAACCATACCGCTTCCCAAGGAAATACAGTCTGCTGACTCAACTTCAAGGCAGAGTCTGCCACAGGGGCCTTCAGACTCTTCGTCTTTCTGCGTGGCTTGTTTCAAGCATCACCTCAGAGTGAAAGGCCTTCCTACAGACATTGTCAACATCGCCGCGGGATCTAGGAGAAGATCGACTATTCGCACTTACGATACCAGACTTAACAGATTCAGACAATGGGCGTCAGACCATGGTTTCAATCCCGTGGAAGCTTCCCTTCTGCAAGTAACGGAATTCCTGACGGCCTTATTCCACGAGGGGAAGCAAGTCAGTACAATAAGAAACTATAGATCTGCCATCGCCGCAGTTCACAATGGGTTTGAAGACGGTTCTGGCGTAGATGACAACCAAACTATTGTCCACCTACTGAAAGGGATGTTCAACCAGAGACCACCTTCTAGGCACTTACCTCCGTCCTGGTCTATCAACTCTGTTATCAGTCGGCTGTCCAGCTCACCTTACGAACCACTATCCTCAATCAGTCTAGAACATCTGACTCACAAAACGGTTTTTCTGCTGGCTGCGGCCTCCGCAAGGAGAAGGAGTTTCCTACACGCCCTCACAGTGAAGGAGGGCTTCATCCGGTTTGACCCGAACGGCGTGAGATTACTGCCAGATCCCGCTTTCCTAGCTAAAAATCAGACGATCTCCTTTAACCCTTCCGAGACGTACGTCCCTGCTATGCATTCGGTTTCCTCAGTACAAGAGGGTAGTCTGGTATGCCCGGTGAGAGCTCTCAAGAAGTACATTAAGAGAACTAGACACTTAAGGACGTCCGACAACCTCTTCCTAATCCCGAGGAGTCCTTATAATTCAGCTTCAAAGGCTACAATCTCCAGATGGATCAGGGACCTCATCCAGCCCTTTGCACTACCATCAGAACACGTGAGAGCCCATGATGTCAGATCTCATGCGACCTCTAAAGCATGGTTTCAAGGTGTCCCCTTGGAAGATATCATTAAGGCGGCGGCGTGGAAGACACCGTCGTCCTTTGTTTCCTGTTACCTCACAGATACAGTTTCGGCTGAGGGGTCTTTCGCCAAGGCAGTGCTGAATCACCACAAACAATCTTCCTCCAGACAGTCTCCTCTATCGGCTCGGTCTCCAGTCCCAGCCGTCCCGCCATGCAACCGGTGCTAATCTGTTCATATGTGAAAGAGATGAGGTAAGTAGGTGTGAAATAGATTCCCCAAAACTTACCTGGTTTGGGAGTCTATAAACCCCACTTACCTCATCTTGATCCCGCCTCCCGGCCCCACTCTGGAACCTGAGAGATCTTGCCTAGGAATCTCGTCTGCACGGTGGTTTAACTTCACCTACTAATGTTTATTAACTGCTGTGCCTGCCGGTGATGTCTCGACTTTCTGTACACGACCTGAACCATTCTCCGTAAGAATCGGTAAGTCCTGTGGACTTTTTCCTCTTGCATTTAGTGTCCTCTCTTAATAAGGTGGTTTTGTTTTCCGTAGTCATTTGGTGGTTTACCCATTGGTACGCACTGGTCTAAACGTTCCGAAGCGAAGTCTCTCGGGTTCCGCTGCCGCTTAAGCAAGGACGGGTCAAGGGTTAACTAGCGCAGGCCCTCTGTAGGACTTATTTCGTCAGTACATCTTCCGCGATAGATGGAGCTGTTCATATGTGTGAGAGATGAGGTAAGTAGGGTTTATAGATTCCCAAACCAGGTAAGTTTTGGGGAATATCTATCAACGATCAAAGCGTGCCTTGGAATGAAACGGGTTTTCCAAAAGGTACCGAGACCTTTAGGATTTAAAGGTTGTTAAACCAAAGGGTTCCAAAGGGGATTTTCACATTGAAAAGGAAAGATATATTTATCTATTATTTTATTTTTTCTCATTTAATAAAATAAAAAATGAGATAATAATAATAATCAATACCACTTTGCGTTTATCTGTTACATATGCACAATATCGAAGCGACCTCCTGTCTAAACATGAACGAAAGGCATCGATTGCGGCAATAGCTTTCTTGTGAAAATCCTCTGGTGACTTTTTCTCCGTCTCATGGAAAAATAAATAATCGGAGTATAATCTATATATGGACAAAAACAAAAAGGTTACAATATTTTTTTTATCTAACCACTTCTTCCTACAAACCGACTAAAAAAATTAGCTTTATTGGCATGGTCAACATTTTTAGCGGAATGACAAAATTTCATCAGAACCTCTCTCCATATGGAGAGCAGCATTGTAGTTCGTGGATTTATTGTTTTCTTTTCTGATTATGTGCAATAGGCCTAACGACTCTCCCAGAACGCTATCAGACCCGTAACCAGAATTGAAGGTGTGACCGGTACTGAAGCCGTGGGCTTATGTGGCAAAGTTGTAAACACACATGAAATGTATAAGTCAGTGACAAACTTCAAATAATCTAGGTTGCGAAAAATCCCCCTCCTCACATTCCCTGGTTAAAGGGCCTTAAGGTGGTCCATTACTAAGACAGTTCAACCTTTCCTGGATTCTCACGTAAAGACAATTGTTAAATTTATTTACAATTTGTTACCCTTCCAGAGAAATGGTATATGGGTACGGCCTTGAAATTCCATGGGCAGTTTGTAAGCATGTTAAAGGTTTCTTATGTATTGACTATTTCGCTAATTTACTTTACCACCATCATTTCGCCAAACCCTGTTCCCTAGAATTTGCTAAATTTTGTGATCTACAACGTTATGAAAGTATATCAAAAGTAACAAAAAGTTGACATTGTTTACCTTGTTACGGGTTCTCTGAACGATACCAGTAGTGAAGCTTTTGGAAGGATTCTGTGAATTACATCAGCAACTAAATATTTCGGTCCAGCTTTACGATTTTTCGGGTAAAATGAAGTCCACTTGTTATTGTGCCAAAACGTTGATGCAGAGCCATCACCTAATGACGTAAATTAAGCAGAAAGTCAAAAAGCTTAGTGATTCCTTTCCGCTGAAAATCGGGTTCGGAGATTCCAACACTGCCATGCTCGAGATGACTTTTTGCCACCTGGAACTAGGGTTCTCCTCACTATATCGCATGCACATAAAAACGAGAGAATTCTACTCCCTCGCCATAATAAATCCACATATACATGTATGAAATCTATCGAAGCTTCCCACGATTAGATTTGGTGTAAAAAAATATTTAGACTTTGACCTCTGGTGACCCCAAATGACGTTTGACCTCCACCGAAACAATAGCCTTCCCTCCCTAAGTTTAAGGCATCCAAATACCAAGTAGGAAATCCGTTCAAATTAACCCCAACGAAAATTAGTAGAGATCTTCCACTCAATACCGCTTACCCACACACCAAAATATGAGCGTAGTCACATGTAACATTTTTGAGATATCGTGCATACAAAGATTTGACATTTTGACCTCTCGTGGCCCTAAAAGAATATTTTTATCTCATCGCTCCGTGAGGATGATAAGACATTGTTGTCATTTTGCCTATGGGGCTATATATGGCAATGCCAGCTTAAATCGCAATGGTTACCATGGTAACGGTAAATTTTCCCAATTTACTAGTCTCAAGGTCTAACATATGGTGAGGTACCCTTGGGTGACTGAGGGTCCAGGGCTGAGAGAGGGGTCAAAACCTGTCCTTGTGTGTGTGTGTGTTGGTGGGTGAGTGCGTGTGTGTAAGTGTGTGTATGTGTGTGTCCAATTTTGTTTTCCAAATATCTTGTTAATGGCTGGGCCGATTTTCTCCAACTTAGTAGGATGGTACCTTAGGTGAAACAATTGCATTTAGTTTGTCACCTTATATGTGACTACTCTTCTGGCTATGCGTTTGAATTTTTCAGTGCTTCATACTTCTCCGTGAAAACACATTCTTAACGAACATAGCTAATATTCCTCATCGACCACGTTGTTCTGTATTTACAGTGAAATTTTCGACCTTTTCCATGATTTCTCCAACTAACCGTGTTCCAATATTAATCATCAAACTTGTTTAATACTGACAAAAAGTATAAACCCTATGCATATGATGTTAAGGAGCAGACAGAACGCCCTATTTTGTGGGCAAACGAAACCGACACCGACGAATGCAGACAGCTGACTTGCCATCCAGCCGAGTCTGCTACACGTGCAGGGCAAATTCTTATGCGTGCGGTCACGTGCTCCATTGTTTTACCCCCAACGATGACGTCAGGAAGTCGTCAATGCATAATGTCTACTCTATTAAAGCACGCTTCTCAGAGACAGTCTTTTGCTCGATGTTGAATCTCATTGAGTGCTTTGCTCTACAGTTGAACTCATCGTTATATAGGGTGAATCATACAGACGGGAACGAGACTTTTCGGTCACGTTTGGTTTGAATATAGCTTAAATTTCGGCACTTATGCATTGTAGTGTTTCCTTAAGAATAATACCAATAATTAAAATAACATTTCTGTAGCGCACACTTCTATAAAAGATATATGTAGTGGCGCTTTACAAAACAAAGACATCTACAAAAAATGGTAAATAAATTAGAGTTCGAGAACTAGTGAAAAGCCTTTCTGAACAGATAGGTCTTGAGCTCTTTTCTAAAAATGGTGAAAAAACCACACCGCTGAAGGTCTGCAGGAATGTCGTTTCATTCCCTGGACCTTACACAGAAAAAGCCCTGTCACCAAAGGCCCTCGCCAGAGTTCTTGGTACAACATAATCAGCATAATGAACATAATGCAGGAATGAATTTAGTAAGTCAAACAACTGAGTAGCATTCGGCTCTTGACGTTTGTGGTATAGGTTTCGTACCGGCCGGCTCAAAGTACACGAACTCTGACTTGCTACCAGCATTTACCTAAAAAGCGCAACCTACCCGTTCAGCACCAGAAATTTCTTGTGACAGGAATAGAGATTTCCTCGAGCAGTTGCGATGGTCCATCAATATCCAGGCCCATATTTTATTGTTAAAGAAGGGTTTAAGGTCACATGAAAAAATGGTTTCATTTCTGCCACATGCAACCGTGCACATTTTGCCTGAAAATTTTCACACAGAAGCCTAGATAACATGTATATTCTACAATTTGAGGATTTTAAGGTGACGTTTCTCTCACACTGATGAGAAAAATATTGGGGATGCAATGTGTAGTAAATTCGCTTCAGTTTTGCTTACCTCAGCTTCTACTGTGGGTTGTAAGATTCGAGTACAAATAACGTCACTTAAACCCTCTTCTATATGAACGTGTCCCAACAAATCCCAACTTCTGAGATTTCTTCGGGTAATTGTTTTTCATTACAATTAGACTAATGCATTTTCCTTTTCAATGGGGAATATGGAATCGTTTTGCAATGTTTCATATTGTTTAGCTGTTAACCGTCCAGAATCGTCGTAAGTGAAGTTAAGATATTGTAACTCTCTACAGAAGCTTCATATATTTGCATGTTATTCCCGTATTGTATAACGTCTTGATTTCATACGCTTTCTTTTCTGTTTTGGTGAATTATTGTGTTAACTGAATTTATGTTAACGTGACCTTGAATCTTTTCCTCCTATAACAACAAAAACTGCCGAAAGAGCAAGATGTTGAGGCTTACCTGCTATAACTGTCTTCCTTTTCCAATAGATTTTTGTTACTGCCTTGGTAACGAATGTACTTGCATAATAATCTAGAGTGTCCTTTCCTGAATAAAAACACATAAAAATCTAAACTGATAAACAACCTCTAGGTTTTGATAGAAAGATCTTATAAATGAGGAATCTTCGGGCGACGCGCACTGTTTAACAGGAAATTTCCTAACTGGCTACAATAGCCCTAATCCCTAACCTAATCCATAGCCCGAACAAAGAATACAATCGATACAATACAATGGCAACAACCAATCAAGAAACACCTTGTTTCACAGTGCGGGAATCTTTGGTGACACTGGTAAGGCAGAAAGAAACCTCTGTTACGATTGGTGCATGAGGCATGAATAGTACCAAAGATTCCAGACTCATGAGATCTTTCTACATAACCTAAAAAGCGTTCAATAATTAACATTTCAAATTATGCTTTGTACTAAGTTAATAAAAAATGTACCTTGCTCATATTTGCGAGAAACGGGACGAATTATTGGCAAAACAGTTGCAATTGAACTTTAAATGACCAATTTTACAGCCTGACAATGATTTTCTTTATTTTTTAGTTTTTCCAAGCTGGCTTTTATCACTGTTCTTTTTATTGTAAGTTTCAACACATTACACTTTTTGATAGAAGTCAGAGAAAAATTTTAATAAAATGAATCTGTATCTTCTATGAAAACGTACAGAAAAAAATCAAAGCTAGGAAGAGTCGCCAATATGAAAAAAAAAGTTTTTTCTCGAAGAGATTGATCATTAAAAGGAATCATTTTACATAACGAACCAATTCTGATCACATTCGTATTCAACTTTTAGAGGCGAGAAGCGAGCTTCAAACGACTTAAGAGTTTAAAAATCAAGCGCTGTCTTTTGCTTGCGTGGACTGGCCCGGAGAAAGGGGAATTACTACACATTTCTTGTATCTAGAAAATAGGAGCCAAAGTTACAAAGTCAAATGGAGAAAGGAATAAGAAGGAGAATTTGGCTAGTGAAGGTGTCCTTGGTTAAGACTTGAAAAATTCCACTCAAATTATACACTGTTAAAAATGTCAGTATTCTAAAGTAATGATGTAGCCAAAACGTGAAATAACGTTCGTTACCCGGAATCCGAGCTACCAGTATTTTCACTGTAAAATTACATTCCTTTTTTAGTGTTCTAGCCAGGGTCGCCTCACTTTTCGTATATAAGTGCTATCTGAACTTCCCACTCGTTTGCTTTGTCTCAGGGCATATTCCCCTCTTCTCATTTATTCATGTTAGTTAAATAAGATTTAAAAACACCAACACGAATGTGTAATATAGTGTCATACTGTTCAAATACTGTTCAAGTCCACCCGTTTAGTCGCCTCTTACGACAGGCGGGGAATACCGTGGACATATACTACAACCCCCAGCACACAGGGGGACATTTATTCATGAAAAAAAGACATATATGTTGTCACAAAAACAATTTGAAAGTACACAAACTCCAATGACAACATTCGAGAGGCTTGTTTGATCGACCATATTTATCAGTAAGGCCAAAAGGTCACGCTAATTTAGTCCATATTACTATGGGCGGCGATCCCGATGGAGAGGGGGATATGTCAACCAATATTTGAGATATTGCGCATTGACTTAATTTTTACACACATCTTTATTTTGAATGACGTAATATCCCCTAAGATTGAGAAAAAACGCCACGCTCGCGTAAGGTGGAAGCAGTTAACAAATAGCAATGAAGGCCCTCATGCCTGTATAACATATAAAGGTTATCTTCTTTTTGTATTGTAGAAGAAAAGCCTAAAAAAATCAATGAAAGCAAAAAAAAAAAAAAGAAACAACTCAAAGTCTTACCCCTTTTCAAACTGTGTCTTGTCCACCAGTGTGGTTCTTTTCTTATGTAAACAATTTGAGGGTGTGTTGTTATCTTGGACCAAATATCGCTTGTTCCACATTTTGGAGATCCGAGCAAAAAGAAATACGGTAGACAATTGAGCTTTCCTTTTGTGTTAATATAGCACGGGTTCTTGAATTTTGACGAAAAATTGGGTGGTTTTTGTTGTAAAATCTGAAAATTTCAATTCAAGAAGAGCTGCATAAAGTCAATTTTTTCATACCATGCTGAAGTATCATTCAAAAAGTTTTCAACCATATCAAGCAATAAAAAAGTCACGTCCTAATGAGCAATTGCCGGATCACACCGAAGACATTAAAAACTGAACCTACTGCCGTTGTGCTTAGTGCTCAGCGCAAGTAATGGAACAGGGAAAACAAGCTATTGGAAGAGACTTGAACCAATTTGTTGGAAACTTTTTCTTAAGTCCTCCCGACTCCCTGGCAAAGAGCCTTTCGGCGGAACCAAATTATTAACTGCTTCACGAAGAAGCAATTACGTCCACTGAAGGACAATAACTAGTTTTGCTTTTTAAATTTGTGATGCCTAGTGTTGCATAGGCAAGACTGAGTCTCTTTTCGACATTCTTTTACAAAATATTAATTGTTATTCAGTGACCAGCTAGTTTTCTAGTTTGACTAAAATTTGAACGATTTCAAAGTAATCAGTGGCGTAGCCATGGGTGGGGGAGAGGCAGATTTTACTCTCTCTCCCTAGACTTTTCCCTCATTTCGTGCCTCAACCCCTTCCCCCTCCATGACACAATCATGGCTACGCGCCTGAAAGTGATATAAAGCTGCTTCCAAAATAAACACATCGGGATGGTACAATACTATTACAACTCTCCGTGAAAGTTATACAAATAAAACATTAAAACAAAACACAATACTGGTCTAATAACCACTCTATCCAGGTCATGAATCTCCATATTTAGCTCATTTTTTTTTTCATGCAAACGTGCACAACATTCATTGTCGTCTTGTAACATTTGGTTCGATTTTTTTAAGAATATTGAGTGGAAGTGCTGCTATTTTAAGGGTTTCGAAAGAATTGTTACGTTAATTATTCAGTTACGAAATTTCCAAATCTACAAATCTTTAAATTTTCCAACGCTTTATTTGAGAATAAAGCCATGTAAAGATATCAAAATATTCAAAGATACAGACTGGTAACATGGATTTCCTTGCGTATTTGTAAGTACTTACCCGAGGACGTAGCGACACGAGATTTTCCGGTAAAGATTTAAACATTGATGAACTTTCTTCAGATTTTTTCTCACTGACAGCAACCTTCTTAAGTCCCGCGGTTTTTATTTTAAATGGTACGTATAGGTTGAACTGTGAATCATATCGAATCGTTGTTGCCATCTCAGCGGCATAAAATAAGATGCTCGTCATAAAGAGGGCGATAATACTCGAAATCTGCAATATCAAGCAATTAAAGTATGCTTACCAACTGTGATCAATTTGATCAAGGAGGAGCTCGAAATTCAAAAGTAGCTCGTAAGTCGAAGTGTGAGCTCCCCGCAGTTTGGTGATGTGGAGTTCAAAGCGAACCCAATCGAACCAATGTCAAACTTTGTAAGTTGACATGCTGCTTTCATTTTAAAAATAGCAACACTTGATTTTTTAAAAATTTCAATGAAAGTTTCTCACCAGGTTAGTATAGCTACAAATAATAAATGAGTCAGCATTGCTAACGGAAATTTTCAATTTCAACAAATAGTTCTCTTTACTGAATAGGCTATAGAAAATCTAATAAAGAGAAAATCATTCCCGTCCCGAATTGTAACTAAGTTCTATCCTTTCCGTATAAACGGATCTTGAGGATCATGTGGCTATTTTTTCTCACCGATATGGTGGAATTTATGGGTTCTTTCTCACTGCGTCACCTTGCATACGCAATACAAAACTCCTGAAAAAATAGGTATATGATAGAGGATAAGGAGATATAAGAGAGAATAAGCTGTTTCCAAATTAACTTGGGGGGGGGGGGGGCTGCCTGTGCCCGTTTTAAAACTGTCATATGATTACAAAGAGTTACTCTTCGGTTGTGGAATGGATTTCGTACCCGTCGTTTTTGTCAATGTCATTTTCTCGTCGCAAAAACGACGCACACCAAAACGCTGTCCCCTAACATTTTGTCAATGCTGTTTGAAAAGGATCTATTATTATTGTTATTTATGGTGAGTATCATCATTAAAATCGACTGACCTCAACATGATTGTTGGGTAATTTATTCGACAACCATTACTAAGTGATAAAACAGCGATTTCCATCATCAGCGTTCAATGCTCTAATACCGATTATTCCCGCATCTCCCTATCATGATCTTTTTGCACTTAACGTTTACTACACTCTAAAAACTGAAGTGCTATTTTGATAGCACTTTCTGGGTGCTGAATTTAATTAGCACCAAAAGCGCTGTTTCAGCACTGTTATTGTGCTAATTATACAGCACTCTCTGGGTACTGAATTTGATTAGCACCAAAAGAGCTGTTTCAGCACCTTATAGTGCTAATTATACAGCACTTTCATAGTGCTGTCATAACAGGAAAGTGGGTGGAGCTAATTTAGATGAAAAAATGTTCAAAAACACTAAATTTCTAGCAGAATTTCTGTATCTTTGGTTTTGACTTTTTCAGGCATTTGTCAACTAACATAACACAGTGCTAACACGTATTCATAATTATTTGAATTGGTTTATTTCATGCTTTTAACGCTGTAAACAAATATTACAGTGTATTCCAAATTGGGAGTTTCGCAAATAAAGACTTCTAGGTTATTTTACATGTTATTACTCTTAAAGATTTAAAAACAACACTTTAAGATTTCTGGACATCTCTTGCAAGTGTTGTTTACTGCTGCACTTCCAAGGTGCTGTCTCTAATGCACCCAAAGAAGTGCTATGGTAGCACCAACGGTGCAGTCCCTATTAGGGCTCTTATAAGTGCTAAGAAAACTTCTTTAGCACCGTCTTTGGTGCTGTCTGGTAGCACTTATGGTGCAGTTAAAAGTAGCTCTTGCAAGTGCTCAAGTCCTGCACCTGACAAGTGTTAAAGAATTTTAGCACTTAAAGAGTGCTGTCGTTTGCACCAATGGTGCAGTCCCCATTAGGGCTCTTGGAAAGTGCAGAAAAACTGCTCTTTAAATGCTGTTTTTAGCACTTCTTTTTTTACAGTGTACTTAATAGTTTTATGACGGTTCTCAAATATTTTTCCCGTGCTGTAAATAGCCAAATCGATTTTTCAAATATTTTTTTAAAAAATTGTTTCAAAATCATGGTTACCGTTACATTTTAGATATTAAGGACTGAAATCAGAGGGAGATATTTGATTTGTTCTTTAACAACTCGGTATCAGAATTACAAGCCAAAAGTTGAAAGCTGCAGTAGACCCCAAGTTGGCAAATCGGTCGATCCCTCCCCCAAACAGCACGTCGTCACTAATACTGATTACGAGGCTCTGCAATCGCTAACTACTGCTTCATACGGTAAGTACAGGCAATGCTTACGGACGACAACTTCTATGCCTTTCATCTTTGTAGTTGACAAATAAAAGTTCGGCATTTCAGTCTGTTTTTGCTTAGCAATAACGTTATACCGTGAAATATATTGGCACTGACTTTTGTAATCAACGTGATTGACATAGCTGGGATGTTTATTTCCTAGGAATGTAGTAGATTGTTTCAAAGGAAGGGAGTCCCATGATTCTCCCTATATTTTTATGTAGAGAAAAGGGAAATTTTAGAATACCCCCATTCCCTTACAAACATATACGTGCACAGGATTATCGTCCTCATATTTTGACAAAAAATGTGACACTGACTTGATTTCATGAATCATACTGCCGTTATCAGAGTAACCTGCAACTGAGCACCCTACTTGAGAGAGTAACGAAATAACATCATGATGGTTTTGAAATTTTGATTTAAACACAATGAAAACAGTAATAATTAAGGCTAAATTGCTTTACAAAATCCTGTTTCAAGGACTATTTTTATGACCGTGGAGCCTATTTACTCTCTTCAATTACGAGACCTCTAAAGTTTGAACGTAAATAATTAACTACGATATGTTATGAAATAGTGCACTTGTCCCAATCATATGAAACTTAAATTTTTACGAGATAAGCCTACCGTGATTTAAGGTGGTCTCTGAAATCTTACCGTTGCTCTTGTCACTCTTTGAAATATGCATTTTGAATTTATTTGTTGATCTCTGATAAGCATAACGACACTCTACCTTGATGTATCCCCTTCACCGACTGCAGCAGTGAGAGTGTTATCATTTAAACAAACTGGTCGTAACAAGAAGCTGCTACTAAGATACACCTGTACACGTATACTGCACTAAAGTGCAATTTACGGTGAGCTTCGGCCATACGGCCAGTACTTCAAACAACAGTAAATCTTAATTTTCTTCCGGCAAAGCATGGACAAACAACAAGTACTGAAGTACCGAAAGAATAAATAAAGAACACACTAATTAAACATAGCATGTTTACCTACTCGAGTGCATGGTTACATTGGTGTGAGACAAGAGTAAGTGAATGAAGACATTTAGAATTTCAAGACCAGTTGAGTGGTTGGTGAGAGTTTTGTTGTTACGTTCCCCGTGTAAGATACAATTTTTTAAAAACTCGTCCACTCTTCTCTGCTTATTTATTATTTACTGGTAGGTATCAGACAGTGGCGTAGCCACGGGGGGGGGGGGGGGGGGCACAGATTTTTTGCCTCCTGATAAAGTAATTGAGAAAAATAAAATGTTGAACGGAAATACACTTTGAAGTATTTCCTTCAAAAAGAGTAAATAAATAAAAAGTGTAACAATTAAGAAAACATGCATGAATGTGTGTAAAACACATTTTGTGTGCACGTATGAAATCAAGTAATAACTTCAAAATGATTACTTTAACTAAATTAGATACCATATATTATCTGCACTGTTTTTTATTGTATTACGCTTCGAAGATGAAACGACTGAACGTTTCGACGGCAAACTCGAATTTGACTTTGTTAAGTTAGACCCTTTCTGCCTTTCGGATGGCTGGTTGATTAACTGAAAACAAGGCAAACTTATACAGGAGACCATTCTTACGCGACCATTCCTATATACTTTATCATACAAAAAGTACGCTTTAACGGCCCTGTTCTCTCACCCCAAACAGAACAAATTCTCATAACCTTTTACCTAAGCTTTTCCCACAATTCATAGTCATCCAGAGACAATCTCATGAGGAAACGCATACACGTATGAGGAAACAAAAGAAATAAAAATAAGATTGTGCAGTTTGAAGAACAAACGTTAAGTTTATTTCAGTGCACGCATGCTCTGAACAATATTTACAGGAGGTTAAGACATGTTTATGTAGAACTAGTAAAAATGTGAACGTCAACAAAATTATGGTTTTATTTTATGATCGCTGTCTGTTTACAAAGTAACTAAAGTGAAACACGGTTACTGCTGAAAAGGAATTAGCTTCCTTTCTACACCTCATTGAATGTCATTGTGGCTAGGCTAACGGAGTGCGTGATACAGTATGAAGCACTTCAGAAAGATTTTATCCTTAGTTCACAAAGGAAATGTCAACACTGTGCAACACTTCACACGTTCAGTTTTACTTTACAACGGCAGTGTTCGTCTCTGACTCAACTTTGAAGATATTTATTTTAGAACTGGAGAGGCGAATAAGAACAGTTCAAGATCTGTCAAAATAAGAACTAAGTCCCGTTTTAAAAGAAATTTGCCCAGCCTGGCTAGTCTTCAGCAGTGGCGTAGCTAGGATTTTTTCCAGGGGGGGGGGGGGGGGCAAAGGTATGAAATTTCCCCAAAACTTTTCCCGGTCAATGTGTATGTTTCCATATAAAATGCAAACTTACAAGTATAACAACATTACCATGTCATTTTGTAATATTACCTGTATTTTAATCTTAAAGTATAACATAGAGCAATCGGAAATAACAAAGTATATTATTTTGGTAAACAGTATCTGGTTTATTTGTATGTACTAAAGCAGTGGCGTACACAGGATTTCTCTGAATGGGGAGGGACATGCAGTATGGTCTAAGGGGCGGGGTGTTGGGAAATTTTTTGACGTTTTCAAGGAGCCTACATGCAAAATGGTGCAAGATTTTCAACTTTGACAAGAACAGTGTTAAAATTTGAATCGTGGTGGTTCATGAGGATAAAACTGAAACTTTTGTGTCTTTACATGCACTCTTATGCCATTTATGCTACCTTACGAAGTAAAACTTGTCATTAAATTTGCACACTTTTAGAAGTCCAAATTAAAGAGCATTGATCGGTATTTGTGGTTTTTCTTGGCCACAAAATGTTATTTTGTCATAAAGATTATCTAAGCGGAGCGCCACCATTGGTTGGCGCGGAGCTTAGAGAAAATTTGGAAAAATCAGACCCCTTAGATGGCCGGAAATAGCATTTTCCAGGCTAATACGAAGAATCTAGCCAGTCGCCTTCTTCTTTTGTCGTTTGCAATAAAATGCTCACTTCAAAATATGTTCGCAAACTGCAAAGTGATCAGAGAGTTAAGAGCTAATTTTACTCCAAATATGTAATTTTGCCCAACACACCGAGCGAAGCGCCACCATTGGTTGGCGCGGAGCGTAAAGAAAATTTCGAAAAATCAGACCCCTCAGATGGTCAAAATAGCGCATTTATCCTTGTAAAGAGAATCTAAACATGTAGTCTTTTTTATCGATGCCACCAGTGGGAAACAGTCTACCTTTTTAAGTAAAAATTGGAATTTGACAGAATTTGCATAGGTCTATTTGTAGGAATTAAAAAAAATGGCATCACCGAAAGACCTTGCATCCTTCCCCTTTGAAAAATTTTGAAAAATAGGGTGTCCTTATAAGCAATCTGGTGCCACATATGCTATCTTTTGAAGTAAAATCTGTGTTAATAAAGTTAGACTACGTATTTTTAAGAACAAAGAAAAAATGGCATCTGTGAGGGGGGCATGGCCCAATGGTCTCCCCTTCGCACGCCACTAAGGAGACCTAATAGTTGCTCGATCACACAGTATATCCTGTGAGAAAAGCAGTCTGTTATGTGTAGAAGGCTACAAGGTACTCATTGTCCATTTATTGCTACATTCAAAGTGAGCAGAAAGCTATTTTCCCGAACTAGCTTGTAAGTCTCCAAGGATTAGGCTTAGTAACAAAATCTAAGTGTGCCAACGGATTCCGTTAATTCTAATTTCTAGATTAACTTTAAGTTTATCGTTGGCCATGGATTGTTTCAGCCCGATCCATCGTTATGTACACAGAGTAAAATCGTACAGCTACTGCTAGCTTGTAGAAGAACATAACAACCTCGGGGGTCTACGGTAGTGACTTGTCAGTTTTCACATCCTTTAACTGATAAATTCCCAAAGTATCACCTGAATAACAGCTTCCTGTGCACTGAAATGCACTGATCTCAACCCCCGTGCGTATACAAGCACAAGAGAACATTCAATCTGCTACGCGACGAGGACATTTCTGTGGAACGCGAATTGGGCCGGTTCATGCGACACTGACGAAATCTGAGGTAATTTGTTGCATGAAAATACGAATTATGTATGAGAAATGTCTCACAATTTCTTATTCTAACGAAAATTTTGTGAAATTTTTGTAATAATAAGAAGATTCATCAAATTTCCCCATTTTCATCAAATTTCCCCAAAAATTTTTCCAGGGGGGGGGGGCAAGTTGCCCCCCTGCCCCCCCCCCAGTAGCTACGCCACTGGTCTTCAGACATATCTGTGCAAAAGCAGTCTTTAAGATTATTTAAAATGTTTCTCAGAAAAGCTGAAAATAGTAGGCTTCCAATGTTTGATCATTTTTCTCTAATGTGCAAACAAGTCATAATTTCATTAGATAGCTTTCGAAATCACTCGTGTAGGCGTACGTTACCTTTGGGTGACACTGCCTCAAAATGACATTTCGTGAACAAAAAGCATCTAAAACTGGTTTCGGAACTTCCAGAACTTCCCCGCTTTTCCGTTTTTGTGCATAAAATATACTCTAACTTGCCAAAGATGAGGAGAAGGAATGCATCATACCAACTTATGGAATACATTCGAATTAGTCAGTCTTCTAAATAATGAATATTCAGTGGATATTCATTGAATGAAAAATTCATAGTACACTGACCCTGCTGTGGCCGTTGAAAGAGGTAAAAGATAATGTCCCACCTCTTCTACGGTATGAAGGGACCTTTTAGGTCTCGTCATCATAAACCGGCCATTAATCGAGTCTTATTCTCTTGAAAGTAACCCACAGGCATAGCAGCAGTGCACATTTTACTTTAAGATCTGCTGTACGTGTATAGTCGGGTTAAGTGCATTTTTACGTCACTGACAACAATCACCTGCGTTGATGTGGTGTAACGTGTAGTGATGAATTCGAGAGCACCTCCGAATTTGAATTAAACTGGTAAATCCTACGTATTCCTACTGGAGATTCTCATTGCAGACGGTTTTGTTCCCACATTTCTCCGACCTTGAGAAATTACAACACCATAACAAAGCATTTATTCGTCGATTATCAGAATGATCCTTGCTAATTTGACCATGTGTAAGGGGGGTGAGGCTTGCTTCGGTAGCGGGTTTAGTGGAAAAACCAAAAGTAAATACCTTCCCTCGCCAAATAAACCATAATTTGGTAGATCCATGAAATTAATTTCTCAAAGGAAGAATGTTTGTAAGGTGGGATCTCGCGAAGTGATTCCAATAGTAAGAATAGTAGTTAGGTATTTATTCAGTGCATGAATCGTAATTGAGCAAGATTATCTGCCTCGCAGGCTATGTTTCGAGAACTTCTTTTTTATAACTTTTACAATTGAATACCATCATTTAAAAATATGAAGACGAAATGTACAATCAAAATCGTTAAAAACAAGTGCCAACAGTTTATTCTGTCGAGAAGTGGCAAAGTTCCATTTTACGGAATCATAGTCCACTAGTATGTTAACGCTGACAACGTACGGTACTGATATGACGATCTACATGGAGAAGGAAATGCACGAATTTAAATTATTACTTGAGATATCTATAAGCATCTAGCGCCCCCACTTCACAAAGTAAAAGCACGTTTCTTTTGTGACGATAACAGGGAATTGTAACAACTCTCTGATGGCTAGTACCGCCTTTTGGTCACCATGTTTTTATCTTCGACAGTTGTTCAACTTCTGTGAAACTAGGCTACTAACGATAAAAAATTCGACTCAGAAGTTTTGCTTCGGATCCAAGATTCAAGAAGTTCCTCAGTGTTGAATGAGTTACTCCTGGTTTAAAGAAAAAGATACTAATTTAAAATTAAACTCGAAACTGAACAAAGCTCACGATATTCCAGCCCATCATTTATTAGTTATGGACTTGTCAACATTCAAAAACGTGTGATTTGAATTGTGTCCCGTTCCTTCCATAGTTTACGGTTGAGCTACGGTGTTGGATTTATGTACGATACAGTATTTCGAGGTTATCATTGCAAAATACAAGCTTTCATGGCAAGTCAAGCACCGTTACTCTTTACTT
This sequence comes from Holothuria scabra, assembly GCA_037179385.1. Lineage (NCBI taxonomy): Eukaryota > Metazoa > Echinodermata > Holothuroidea > Aspidochirotida > Holothuriidae > Holothuria > Holothuria scabra. Next base: position 2,366,166 of record CM074188.1, read on the forward strand.
CAGAAAGTAGGTTACTGAGTACAGTTTAAATGTTCTTAATTGAAAGGTTCAACAGCGTAGTTAAAATCTTCACATCCCAGGTAGTTCTAATTCCGCGCAACTCTCCTGTGCAAGCCTCCTGTTGCATGACGGTATATACTGATATATTGCTACATTGTGCGTCAAAGCTTGTTCTGTACATGCCTTGTGCAGTTGTATCTTATGATATTGATTTCAATCAAAAAGCAGACAGGCAGAACCAATAAAAATTTTGGTCGGATTCCACAACCAAAACGTATAATTTGGTGTAACTACTGACAGCCTTTACAGATAATCTCCTGATCAATGCAAGGAATGCAGAGGCAAAGGATGGCGATTTATATCTCGAAGCCTTTAACAGCATTAAATGCAATCTAATATAACCTTAAGGAGGACAATAGCCCATGAGAATGTTTACTTTATTCACATTAAAGATTGCATTTGTCCGATGGGATTGCAGTTAGCCCAGTTTACGTGCCAATAATCAAGAGAATCGGACGCATGTGTATCAGTAACATTTTGTGGTTGCGCAGTCTCCCCCAACTTGACTAGTGTAGCACACTGTCCTGTTTCATGATTGGCTCTTCAGGATCATGTGACAGTTTTTTTTTTCTCCTCAAATGTAAAATTTTTCTGGAAATCACTGCTTGGTTGCAATACTGAAGTCCCCAAAAATGTGAAGAGATACTTTGTAGAGGATTGAGAAAAAAAGGTGAGATTTAGCTGGAACTTCCAAATAGGATTGGAACGACTGCTCTCCCTTTTAATGACAAGTCGCAATCCCGACAATATGCTCACTAATTAACAAGGAATGACTTGATTGTTTGTTGCCTCTGCTTTGCCTCTATTGTTTTCTTTGTTAGGGTTTATTACGGATTAGTTGAAGGATTCTCACTATCGCTAACCAATTAGGAAATTTCTTGTTAAAAATGTGCTTATCGACAACAATATGTTGGTTGAGTGAGGAGCACTGTTGGTGCTTGAAGTTTTAATAAACTTATCCAGTATTTTGAAGTATAAATCACATATCACATCACATATCTTACGTCAAGTTGTCATATCCATGTGAGAATAAAGTTTCATCACGTGTAAAATCAATACGTCTCATATGATAAGATTACTTAATTGAAATTACAAGTTAGTGGTGTTAATGCATTTTGGGGGTACTTACTTGGTGTTAGCCAAGATACGAGGAATGAGGAACTGGAAGGAAAACGCCATGTTTTCGGCCGCGGATCCTGTCCCCTCACTTGGCCATCAGAAATTTTGCAACGCCAGTTTCAAAGATGCGTGTCACGAGGGCGGTTGTTCCTACAAGTCAGGTGTGAATTTTCATCCAACCAAATGTTTTTTTTTAAATCCCCCAACCCTCTGGCAAAGGGCCGTTCGGCGAAACCAAACTTTTCACGCAATATCAATCATAGTTTTTTAAGTGTGAATTAAGTAATCGTGTATAAATAATGAAAAACTGAAGTTGCACATATAGCGCCATCATTAAGTATTGATTATCGCAGGAAACGGATACCCTAAGTCGAGGAATATAGTTGCCTGTGCGGACAAAATTCCACCTTGAAAGCTTGACAACCAAGACCTATAGGGTACAGTGTCGTAGAGTGACAGAGTGCTCTATTTTAGTAGCTGTGCATCAATGTAATTCACATAGGTGCATGGTTTGAATCCCTCTCAATTTACGTGGGTTTTTCTCCGGGTTTTCTAGCTTTCTTTCACTTTGCATTGTGCTTGTCACTAAAATGGGTCACCCAGCCCACGACGTCTGATACACGTCCTACCGTAGTACCCTCGGGTGGAACAGTTAACTAGCGGACTTTGTCCTCCAGAGCTTTTGTGGCTTTTGTGTGTTGTAATTTGCCAAACAGTAGAGTACTTCTAAATTATTCTCAGGTTCGGGTTTCATTCGCATTGAAAGCACAAAACATGAAAAACATATGAGTTTATGGGAACATAGTTTATGTTCTTTATTTTGCGAAAGGAATTTTTATCAACTTAATGCGATGTCCCCTACAAAACTATGTACGGAATGTGTAACAGTATATTAGACTGCTAAAGTAGGTACTCGTCTATGGAAAGATTTTAGTGTCCTTGCGTATTATAAGGCCAAGATGACCGGAAATGGCCAAATAGATCGAGGCTGCTTAAAATGGTTTAGATGCGGACCCCCCCCCCCCCCCCCCACTTGGGCGTATTCAGTTACCAATATCTTAAATTTGGGTCTACTAAGATGCTACCACGTAGATGTTAGTTCTCATCTTAATGGTTCCACGTTAGCACAGATAAGTCAATATAATTACAGTAGAATTATATATTACTCTAATGTGTACAGCTAGCCTAGAGACATCGAAATTGGATTATTAGTTTATAAATTCAAATTGAAATTGAATTTAGAATCCAATAAAAATAGATATCGTTTGTACGAAACGCATTTCAAATTGTCCAAAGAGACTGAGCTTATTTTGGGTTTAGAACAAAATAATCTGCTTTTCGACAATGAAGCAGGAACTTCGATTCTAATAGAATTCTGTAGCAATGGGACTTATTTACGTTGTAGCTGCATATCAAATACATTAAATGTAATATTAAACGATCCATACTTAAGAAGATTCAAAGGAAATTTGGAGCAAGAAAAGGACGGTTCTTGTGCGGGCAAAGGTATAAAATGTTCAGAGAAGGAACTTATTGAGTATTCAAAAACACACGTAGAGGTGATAAAATAATTTCAAAACGAATTTTCAGGCCACTCTTAAACCATTTCATCAGCAGTAATACATGCCACTTTACTTTGACAGCTGCAGACGGGTACAAATTTCTTTGATTGATTTCATTATTAACCAGCTCAGAAAAACTGCTATCACAATGTATCTTTTGAGAAGAATGTAATTGCCATTCTCTATTTTTAAATTATTTACTTTTCAATTTGTTTTGTGTAACAGTTATAGGACAATGAGAGCTACCATTTGTAAGGTTAGTCAGTTAGATGAAACTTAACGACACACCAACACGACTGTGTTATGTAGTGTCAGTCAACTCGATAGCAAGTTCTTTTAAATTTCTCTTTAAGTATGTTTCAAGTGCAAGTTTGGGTTCCCTTTTGTCGCCTCTTACGACAGGCGGGAAATAGCGTGGGCATATTCTACAATTCCCAGCCCACAGGGGCACCATTTGTAAGGAGGTCTTCGCCTCCCAGGTGAACTGCTTGATCATTCTTGGAGATTCCCAATTAGAATTCAGCTTATGTACTACATTGTGCAGACTTAATAGACTAAAAGAGACATAGTTATTAAAAGAAAAAAAATGACTCAAAAAGACTCAAACCCTTTACTATAAACGGATGAGCTAAACGTTAGGACTTGTTTTTTCCGTAGCTATAGCAGTGAACCCACTAAATCTACATTTTATTCCTCACCATAGACCAACAAAGTGTAACAGAGGATGCTATATAAGAACCCCCTTGACAATATACACAAAGGATGCATAGAACTGTATGTAAAATAGGCAAAATATCGGTGTCCATGACCAATAGGCCTATTTCTCTCTCAGGGGAACTTAGATCCCACGATTTGAGAAAATATCTTTTGAACTATTGATGTAGCAAATTACTCTTAAAACGTGTTTAACAATTAAACACTTATCTTGACCACACTTTTTAAACATGTTAAGCTATTAGGCACTAAATGTTTAGTAATTAAAAACGTTTAATTTCTTAACGCCGTTTTTAAGTGTCCACACTTTTCATCAGTTCTACTGAAGACATTATTTCATGAAGTCTGATTTTTTTTTTAATCTGACTCATTATAACTGTACGGTAGTTTGCCAAAGCACAACATATAAACCATTGTGAAAAAAACTAATTATCTGGAAAGCAAAACTTTGCACAAACTCCAATTTGTTTTTGCACTGTATACCACTATTTTGGTAATTTTCGCAAGGGGGAACAAACGTGCTTAAAGGAAGTAAATCCCAGTCAGTTTCAACTCACTAAACTAAGTTTAGTTGTAATCCTCTTCCGAGTCAACCGCCGTTTGTACGCTCTTCTTTCAGATATGATCCTTGTTTATGAAACTAAGGGGTGTTTTTGAAAAGTTGACAGTATATAGAGGGAACACAAAAAAGAGTCATGAATCTCCTCTTGCTATTGGCCTTTGAAGGTGATCATGTCAGCCTTTGGAAAGCTGTTTGAAATGTATGCTTTTTTAACTATATATTTAACAGTTTAAGACGTTACCAAAGAAATCCTATTAGTTCAACTCCTATCGTCATTGCTCGTTTCTTTGCCTAATACATTAAACATCGAAGTTTATTCCCTTAAATCTAAATAATGCATTGCGGAAAAATTTTCGACATTCTTGTTGTGCAACTCACGGTTACATGCTTTATTTTTCTTTAAAATTAAAAATTTTCTTATGAGCTTGGACACGTCCTGTTATCTTACATAATATGTTCGGCAGAGAGGACTTAACAATTAATAAAATAACAATTTTAGGCTACAGTAAATGATTGTGCACTCCACCATTTTATAATTGATAGAATGAACCTCAACATTTTATGTTTCAGTACATTGGACTTTCTTGCAAAGTTGTAGGTTGGACGCTTGAGATTCATTTGCAATGGTTTGCAACATATATTTTTGTGTGAAATTTTAGATCTGAGATACACTTAAAGCTCTCATTGGCAGCAAATTAGAAAGACAGTGTGAAGAAACGACATGGAAAAGGTACAATTTGTAGCAGTAAATTCCCGTTCGGTTGTCAAAGGAAGATAAAATTCTTTAGGGGTAATTCGAAAATACCGCCTTATTATTTAACCACATGCCTTGCTTTCAACTTTAAGCAGAATCGACTGCCAGATAAGGGGAAATGGAAAGATAGAATTTATTTGGTTCAACATGCAAAGTCACTTTTACATGATAGGAGTATAGCAATTACTCATTGGGCCGGCAAGTGAGGTATAAACTAAAGGATCGAATTAATAATTATCATTAAAGTACCACGTTGTACGTTGGAAGTAGTAATGATTCATTATAACGACTAAGCTGTGTATATTAAAAGGAAACCGCAGTCCCACAAATTTGGATTAGTAGGACTGTCCTAGGCTATTTCTGGCTCTTGAGAATTACGTGACAATATTTTTCTCGCTCAATTTTGAATATTTACGAGGAGTCACTTTTTTGTGTGTAGGAAGAACTTTATTTTCATTCTCAATATATATACATACAAAACAGCAAATCAGAGGAGAAGTCACTGCTTTGATCTACCATGAGTACGCAATATCCGCAGTAAAGAAAAACTTTAGATGTTTTTTTTCTAAATTCGGCTAGTTAACTGGTCCACCCGAAGGCGCTTCACTTCGGCTAGCAACCTACTTCGTCTACTGGGCAACCGGTTTTGGTGGCAAGTCTATGCCAAGTGGGAGGAAATCCGGAGTACCCGAAGAAAAGCCCTCGTACATCGAGCGGGACTTGAACCCATGCACGTGTGAAACACATTGGTACACAGCAGCTGGAATAAACCACCCTGCCACTCGACGACACTTCCTGAAATAAGTCTGGGTACTCCTTTTGTAGATGAATTACTGACACAATCTAACATTGCATGTTTGCTCATGTCTGTCAATATCAAACAGTTTTGTTCCATTTAGCTGAGTTCTAATTGTACCAAAACCCAATCAAATTGAAAACAAGGAACCGTTATCAACTATTTATCACTTTAGATTACATCCCATTCTAATATTGTCGAAACGTGTTGAGTATATTTTGCTGAGTCAAGTGTGTGCAAAACTCCCAGCTGAATAAATTTGGGGCTTTGTGAAATGTAAAGAAAAAAGAAACAGAGAGTATTGGCGCCACCAGAACGTGTCTGTCTATACTTGGAATAGCTTGTTTGGTTGGTGGAAATCAAATTCTCTTGAAGTGCTCAAGTTATAAAGAGTGTATAATATTTCTCATCGTTTGCTCTCAAAAATCTCTCCATTCACTGTATTTACATTTGCTTTGTTTTTCAGTTTTAATTCTCTAATTATAGTCAAACTATCTATATCACTATATACACATTATCCTTCCTGGCAAAGGAAATTGACCCATGGAGCGCTTCTCCCTGTTAGCAACAAAATCCGGGATTTATCTGAATAAAACACTTTACAAAGGTTTTTTGAAAGCTAAGTGTAATGTATTCCATGGAAGAGAGTTTATCAAAATTTTATAAGGAGTATATTGCGAAGATGCATGTTAGTAAAATATCGACATCAAAATCATCCGATCCATTCTTATTTTCGAGTATCTCAATTCTTAAAGTCCTATACAGTTGTATCCGCTCCTTTAAAATGGAAACACAGTCAACCCACCATAAAGTAGTGCAGTAGACTGACCTGTTTCATGATTGACTCTTTAGAGTCACATGACAATTTATTTTATTCTCAAATGTGAAATTTACTGAGAGTAACTGCTTGATGTACATTAAATATGCAATATTGGTATCATAAAGTAGTATCAGGCGCGGAGGGGGGGGGGGGCTTTTATGGCCTCAGCCCCCCTCCACCTTTTCGTCGTATCAACAATGACAAATACACTAGAATAATCATAATGCTTATCTACAAGAATATTCAAGGGGTATATTCCAGGCTCATCCTTCCCTCACAACATAAATCCAAATACACGAACCTCGTATGGTATTAAGTCCGGGTGAATAATCAAAAGGGAGGGGCCCATCCCTTAGGCTCCTTCCCCGGCCGGCATGGACGTACGAGACAGGGACAGGGAGCGGAGGTTGTTCAGTTGCGGTGAGAAATAGTTCGCCATTTATTACGCAAGAGATGTTGCGGGGGGGGGGGGGGGGGAGATAATTAACAGACATGAGTTCGAGCAGTCACAGACAGTTTTATCAATTCAGCGGATCTTCAATTTAGCCAAGAGTCACAATAGAGAAGCATTATCATATTTTCAATTCCATTGTTTAGTTTCCTCGAAAATAATCAAGACCATTTAATATAATAGTTGTAGTAATTTTCTGATCACTTAGCATGTTCCTAATTTTTCTTATTGGAAACAAAAGCTAAAATTATAGACTGCATGTTTAGATTCTCTTTACAATCATGAAACGCAATTTTCGGCCATCCGAAGGGTCGCGATCATTTTCGAAATTTTCTTCACGTTCCGCACCAACAAATGGTGGCGCTCCCCTTCGACAGTCTTTCGGGAAAAATTACATTTTTCGGGTCAAAGTATTTTTTAAAAACTTCCTAATCACTTAGCAGTTCGCGAACTTATTTTGAAGCGAACATTTTATTGAGCGAAGATAGCGACTGCTTAGGTTCTTCATTTGAGTTTGGAAAAGGCTATTTCCGGCCATCTGACGGTCTGATTTTTCAAACTTTTCTCTACGCTCGGCGCCAACCAATGATGGCGCTCCACATAGATAATTTTTATGGCAGAATAACGTTTTATGGACAAGAAAAACCTGCTACAATGCTCCCGTTCGCCAATACCGATCGATGCTCTTTCATTTTGATTCCTAAAAGTGTGCAAATTTAATGACAAGGTTTACTTCTAAAGGTAGCGTAAATGGAATAAGACTGCATGTAAAGACACAGAAGTTTCAGTTTTATCCCTATGAACCACCACAATTCCACTTTTAATACTATTCCCGTCAAAGTAAAAAAATGTTGCACCATTTTGCATCTAGGCTCTTTGAAAACGCCAAAAATTTTCAAGGGAAGGGGGTGTCCCCTTCCCCTTAGAACCCTCCCCCAGGCCGGCGATCACTGAACAGACTGCATGCCTCTCCTTCAGAGAAGTCCTGCGTACGCCACTGGTGGGTCCCCATTATCCGCTTTCTTTAAGTTCAGTCCCCCCTTCTAGAAATGTCTGGATCCGCGCCTGAGTATGGAATATACTATATTATTTAAAAAAATCGCTATATTAGCGAATTTTAAGTATGCGATCGTTCCAACCTAGCCTACAACCGGCAGCCACAACTTGAAACCAGGGAACGCAGTTGAACAACAAATCCAACTTATGGCAGTCTAGATAGATTATTATAACAGTTTTTATAATCATTTTCATAGATTTTTGCCCTGAAGCCTCGATTGAAAGGGTCTGGCTCTGACATTATTTTCGTTTGGCATCTTTTACGGCGATCTCTTAACTTCAACAAAAATAGCACAGGTAACACACCATTTATTCAAGATTAATCTATACGAAAAGATTGACATTTTTTTTAGGGGGAAACATTCGAACGCCCTTTTGCTGAAGTGATGCGTTCAATGTATGATAAATATGCGGTAGCTAGAACATGATCTAATCGTGCAACTGCGCGTCCGCCGTCATAATTTACATAGCAAAATGCAAGAGCTTTCCCGTTGTTGTCTTGTGATTTCGGTATGTCGATATGGTCAGTGTTTAACCAATTAGAATTCAGAATTATAAATAACCAATCAGTAGCGGTGTCAGAATAAACAATCTCCCCTACTTCTAAGAACTCAACGGTCATTGGTTAACAAATTTGAAATTATTGTGCCTATTCGTGAACTATCTAGTAAAGGGTACCCTAGGCCAGAGGAAAACTTCTACAAGGTTCAAAATGTATACAAGGATCACACAAATTACGGTACGGCAGCAGAGCATTACATTGTGGTGTTACCTGCATGAATAGGCTACTAATACGTATACTAGGTGAGGTCGCCCACGTCAATTTTCCAAGGACTAATGGAGTAAATTGCTGACAACGGACGAATCAGTTTCTTGGAAATAGACCACGCCCCTAATTCCATACGACAGTCTTAGACCATTTTCTTGTAGTTCTGACTTCGTATTATGTACGACCAGGCCAAAAATCCCTCGTCCACATAATCCTGCCCTTTATTCAAGCTCTAACAACCCTTTCACAACAACTGTACCTATATGGAAAACCTATGTACCCGCGTTCGTCCTGGGAATAAAAACCGTCCGGAACATGAAAAGCGTTCCTCTAATAACATTACCCCCAGTTAGATTACTTGAAAAGTGTTTAAGCAAATTTATCTGTAGGGGGTAGGTGTTAGTGTAAATGCGGGAGGTGTTTTGGCCAAAACATTTTTATACGATACACGCCAATAATGGTGGGGCTCTGCGTAAAATAAGTCCTTTCCTGGACATACAAGGAAATTGTGAAGGCTTACTGCGGCTACTTCCCCGTTTATAAACGTTAAATGTATCCATCCAAATAGGCATTTCGATCAAAAATTTTGGTAAGCTTCGAGCTGCCCAGTTCATCTTGACTACACCAAGAACGTCGATTGGGTGGGAACGGGTGGCATGTCACCGACTTTTCGGAGATACACATATTGACTTAAAGAAGGCTCAGAGTCGTAGAAAGCAGGAGAGGGATTTATTACGAGAAATTTCTTGCTTAGAAAGCTCTTACTATTTATCAAGCTCTCAAGAAACTTTTGACAGATTAAATGATGCCAGGGCCGAATTGGAGACTTTATATAATTACAAGATTAAAGGTATTATTATTCGTTCTAGGGCTCGCTGGGTGGAGCAGGGAGAGAGAAGTACAAAATATTTCTTAAATTTAGAGAACCGTCACAAGTCTGTTAATGTAATACATAAACTTAAAAGTGAAACAGGACGTGATGTAATGAATGATGCAAGCATTTTAGAAGAATTAAGTAATTATTACAAGCAGTTATACAATAGTGTGGGTTGCTCCCCTGCACTGATTTTGCGCAATCTCCATTGTCCTAACAGTTTAACGGAGGATGAGGCGAGCATGTGTGATGGTGAACTTACTAGGGATGAATGTAAAGCTTCTCTTTTCTCTTTCCATGACAATAAGAGCCCTGGAAGTGACGGTTTAACAGCCGAGTTCTATAAATTTTTTTGGGCTGATATTGCTCATTTGGTTACGAATTCGTTAAACTTTGCTTACAACCATGGGTGTCTATCTCATGAACAATCCCGTAGTATCATTACCGTCTTGCCAAAGGCTGATAAAGATCTCTCCTTCGTTAAAAATTATCGGCCCATAAGTCTTTTAAATATAGATTATAAAATTTGTTCCAAAGCCCTGGCCTCCAGGGTAAAGCGTTTTATTAACAAACTTATTGATCCTAATCAGACTGGGTTTATCAAAGGTCGATTTATCGGGGAAAATATCCGGTGTATTTTAGATATGATAAATTATACCGATGCAATGTCTATTCCAGGTTTTATGGTCTTTGTTGACTTTGAAAAGGCCTTTGATAAAGTAGAGTGGGATTTCATATTCAAGGTTCTTACTTTTTTCAACTTCAATGAAAATTTCATACGTTGGGTGCGAATTTTATATGTCAGTTCAACTGCTTGTGTGAGTAATAATGGCTTTACTTCTCAATATTTTCCAATTAGAAGGGGGGTTAGACAGGGTTGCCCGTTAAGTCCTTACATCTTTATTTTATGTGCTGAGGTATTTGCCTTAAAAATTAGAAATAGTAATGTAATACGAGGCATTCGAATAGATGGTTACGAAATGCGTTTGGTTCAGTATGCTGATGATACTACTCTCTTTTTGGATGAAAGTGAGAATAACTTAACCGAAATCAGTAACATTTTTAATCTTCTGCAAAGTAGTTCAGGTTTAACAGTAAATTGTGACAAAACCAATGTATTCCCACTAGGACCATTACAAGGTAGTAAACTAAGCTATTTTGATAATTTTAACTTTAACTGGACCACTGGTCCAATCACCGTGTTGGGTATCACTATCAAAAGGGGTGATGATAACTTCTTTCGACTCAATTTTATGCCGAAGCTATCCCGCCTAAAATCAATCCTTCATTTGTGGTCCCAGCGCGACCTTACTCCAATAGGTAAAATCACTTTGATAAAAACCTTTGCCCTATCTCAATTGGTATATTTATTTCAAGTTCTTCCAAACCCCCCTTTAAACTTTATTAAGAATTTGGAGTCGACTTTATACAAGTTTATTTGGGGCGGTAAGCCGGACAAAGTTCGGCGCAATACAATGATTAATCCTATCAGGGAAGGAGGTTTAAATGTCACCCATTTGAATAGCTTTATTCTTGGTTTGAAGTGTACTTGGGTTAAACGGTATGGGGAAAGAAGTGACGCTCATTGGGTTAATTTTTTTTTATTATTATTTGAAAATGTACGGTGGTATTTTCCTGTTTAATTGTAATTTTAAGCAATCAGATGTGAACACTGGCAATGACTTTATCAATGACATCTGTCATGCATGGGCTGTTTGTAACTATAAGATTCCATCGTGTGACTTTGAGCAGCAAATTCTTTGGAATAATTCCAATGTAAAGGTAAATAATAAGATAGTTCTGTACAAACAATGGTACGATAATGGTGTTACTTATGTAAAGGATATACTTGATGGCGATAAAAATTTTTTGTCTTTTGCCCAATTTCAAAACCAATTTAATATACGCTGCTCTTTTTTGATGTTCTTCGGAATTATTCATGCCATCCCTAGTGCTTGGAAAAGAGGTTTTAATATAGATAGACAACCACCTGAAACTGATTCTTTACTTTTAAGACTACAGCGTTCACTTTACCCTTCTCGTTTTATCTATACTATTTTAAGACAACAACATTCTTTGCCTCCTAAAGCAATTACAAAATGGCAAAACGTCTTTGAGTTATCGGAGGAACAATGGAATAATGTTTTTCTTATCCCTAATAAGTCAATTAGTGACAGTAAGATACTGTATTTTCAGTTTCGGTTTATTCATAGGATTCTAGGTACAAATTATTTATCTAAGGTTAACAAGGAGAAAAACCCAAGGTGTACTTTCTGTGGGAAAATGACCAAACGATAGACCACTTGTTCTGGGGGTGCAAATATACTTCAAATTTTATTTTAGATACTGAACAAGCTGTGATCGGTAAACCATTTTGTTTTACGAAACAAGATAGATTTCATTAATTATTAGCCATCCATACGATTTTTTGATTTTCCATGCAAAGTACTTCATCTTCCAAAAACGATTATCAGGTGAGATTCCCATTATTAATGAATTTATTTATAAATTTAAGTTTGCTTTACAAGAAGAACACTATCTGTATAAATGCAAGTCCTGTCAGAAAATTTCTTTTGAGCTATTAAGGAACGCATTTGGGAATAACAAATTCTTATGTGAGTAAAAATTTTTATTAGAGTCCCCCAACACTTCCCTGTTAATTTTATGTTGATTACTGAGTCAAAACTGTTAAATGTTTCGTACACAAATTCATTTTAAAGTATGTTAACATAGTCATTATATACAGCCATGGCACAAAAGTTAAACGTATATAAATATGAAGTCTGAAAGTTGAATTTATGTAGCCTTGAAAGTTTAAGTTTGTACGCACAGCATACTGCCATGGTTATGATAATGGTTATTATTTGTAATTATATATGTGAATCAACTAAGTAAACTTTAACATTTAAGACATATCTATATATAGATATGATAAGTATTGACCTGTGCTATCTATTGAGCTGTGTTATTCCATTATGTTATGCTATCTCATTATGTTAGAAGCCAACTTTTAAATCATTTAGTATAACGACAATATGACTTAATGCAATTTCAAAATATGTGACATGTAAATTTGTATATATAATATGATCAATCAGAATAAAGAAGATGGTAAAAAAAAAAAAAAAAAAAAAAAAACACATATTGACTTCACTCAATTAACACAGAAAATTTTTGACGGTATGTTCACTTAGCCACCAAACTGGGGATAAAATTAAAGCCAATGGACTACGCAGTTATAGTGATGACCAACTGCGGTACTCTATGGCCAATATTGGGGGACATAATTCTCTGTTTCATGATGCCCATGATTCCAATAATGTTGACTGTAAGAGCAAGGAGTTGCAACTCAACTCTGGACCTGGTGAGACTTAATCAGGTAATCTTCTCTTGAAACTGCGTTCTATGAATAGAAACTAGAAGTATCTGACAGCTAAGTTACACGTGTTCTTCATACTACTCACCAGAACTTAGTGCTGAGTTCAATTTGAAGATATGAATAAATTTACTTTGGATGTTATTTCGGCTTGGAAACAACTCACAGCTCCGCAATCTACACAATACGTTTAACTCTAACTTAATCTCTAGGTCTGAATATGACATTGATCGTGTCATTTTCTATTTTCCAAACTGTTAACCGCTCTCCCCTAATTTTACTGATGTGAGTGTTTTTGTTATTCTCAAAATATTAAAATACTATAATTACTATTGACTAAAGATTTGTCTGTTTAAATATTTAGGAAGAGGTTAAAGTTTCGTTTACAATTAAACAGACACCTGGGATTGGTTTGTTTGTTGGCAAATGGCTTTATTTACATTTCTTAGTTTGAATATTTCTCTGGATTGTGTGGCGCGATTATCTAACCGGAGAGAGTGCAGCCGCCAAAGTAAAATAAGTTTACGGACCCGTAAAATTGGGTACGTCGCGTGCGGTCATGCTTCTTGTTTTGTCAATTTGGTCCAATTCTGAACTATACATGCAGTTATTTATGTTGTCACGGTACATTTGTGACTGTCGTTAACCATAGGCGTATGAAGAGGGGAGTTGGCGGGTCACAGCCCCTTTTAAAAAAAGTGGCACATGCTTCTTCCTCACTTCCAGGGTCAGAAAATCGTTTTTTGTTTCAATTTTCCGAATGTTAAAAAGGCAAAATTTCCGGCGCGCTTCGGCCGTTGCAAAATGCAATATGATATTCAGAGGTGTTCGCCCATAAATCGGTTTTGTAAACTTTCCCGAGCTATGGAAATGACAGAATCGGGTTTTTACCATATGAAAAAACACATCATCGAAAGACACCTGCAGCTATTTTGCTTTTTTATAAATTGTCTTTCATGAAATTCCAAATTTTCCATCTTTATTTAAAGTATTTGCTTCAAAAGAACAACAAAGTGGCTTTTGAAATGTCGTCGGAGAGTGTCAGTTCGAAGGCCGTAGATAGCATCATGCCCACAAAAACGATTCCGTCGTCGTGCAATCATTCTCAGATTTACGACCCATATACGAAGGAAATGCAGATTCTTTGGTTATCCCCTAACTCTTTAAATTTCCATACAAGGAACCCAGAATACAAAGCTGTCTGCGATAAAAGCTCCGTATTTACGTGTGTTTGTTAACAAGCTTAGGAGCAAAATTTTGGGCGGGTTCGCGCTCCGCAAATTATGGTACGTTTCCTATACAGTGTGTTCAAACTCGAAAGAAAACATCAGAAAACTTAGCTACTCCTTAAAAGCCCGAATGGCATGACATATCCGGCTGTCTGAGGAGTAGCATATTTTTTTAAATTTTCTGTACGCTCCGCGCAAAATGAAGATAGCCTTTCGAGCAAGACTTCATATTCCAGGCAGGGAACCAATGGTCTACCTTACTCAAATGCTCACATACACACCTATCATCAGATAACTTTCAACCCTGTCAGTTGAGTAGTCTGTGTTTGATGGATTCTTCAGTTACTGATGCGTCACAATTTTTATCAATTTTCAATGTTGCAGATGGACATTGGTATACTGGAATAGTTGTCTAGTGAAACAAGGCAAAACGAATATTCCCCCTTTTTCATTGAACAGTTTCCCCACTACCCCGCTCCTTTAAACAAAAAACTTGAATTATCTACCATTTTGTAGTTAAAACGTCATAATTAAGTGATCAGAATAACCTATAGGAAACATCACTCGGTAACGTGTGTCTATGTGTGTTGGGGATGAGAGGCAAACAAAAGTACGTAGCACTCCCTTGTAGCTATAAGTTGCTCGAGTGAACATTTGAATTATCCGGTGTACCCTATTGGAGCACAAACTCAGCATTTGTGGATGATATATGCATGGAGGTGTTATTACCTACCTGATATATGTACTGCCGTATTTAGGTGCGCTAATCCATGCATTGTCCTGTGTTAGTTGCATACATAAGATTTACAGCCAAATCAGGACAGTTACGGTAGTGAAGTCGACCATTAGTGGGTCTACCAGGCTTAAATATAAGGGACAGTAAACTGTCACCCCAAACAACAATTTTTGTAATAGTCTACAGAAATTCTCAATAAGTAAAACTCTTTGACTGACGGACGGCAAGTTGTGCAGAGTACCGGTAATATTATGCGGCATTTACTGTTAGTACTGAGGGTGTTGTGATTGCATATTTTGGTCTTTTGTACTCATCCTAAAGCAATACACTGAGAATGTGTCTGCATGAGGATGAATTTTAGCGAGATGTGAGAGGGTCTAACGTGAGTGGGAAAGGAAATTGGAACTGTTTGGGGTGAAAAGATAAGGCCTTTAATTTATTGTGTATATGCTATTATATACTCCCGCATTCAATGCATTAACCATTTACCGTTGTGCTCCGATCGGGGCATATTTGCGCGCCTCGGGAGTGGGCGGAAAAGCGGACGTAGCCCGCCCCGCATCGGCTTCCGTAGGCCACTGGCCCCGTGACCTTAAACTATTGTCTCTCTCGTTGTTGTGGCCGAATTTTCGGGTAGCTACTCGCAGTTTCGAGCTCCGCGTGAAACAGTAAAGATGGGTGACAGCCGAGCTCTCCGCATGGGTCCAAAAAGACCCAAACAACGGTAAAGGGTTAAGAGGGATTGTTAGGATGCAACCATCCTTGATAAGGGTAAAGAAAGAATGCAAAACATTAAAGCTGATAGCCCCCAATTATGGAATCTTTTCTACGAGCAAAAAAAAAAAAGGAAAAAAAAAACATGCTGAAAAAATTGCAATGGTACAATAATACAGTTACAAACTTTCGCGTGTTTGATTTTGCCTTGGCTTGAGCCACAGCATAAATGTCACGCTATCTACGAGAGAAAGCTCTAAGTTTTGTTCACCACCTCTGGCTTTTTGAATGTAATTTGACAGTAAACTTGGTTTGCTAGGAATTGCACACTGGTAGAATAAACTTGTTTAGCCGCAGGAATTAAAAATACCGTAAATGAAAATGAAACTCATTTTAGTTAATGACATTTTACGCCTGCTAAGAAAGACAACAATGTAATTTCCAGACGCTCGTTGCCTGGAGAGTAGACCAACATATGAAATTATGCTGTTTAATTTCCAGTATGAGTGGTAATAAGAACAATTCTTCATTGACGCCTTCGGCATTTAGTTATCGAATGAGCAAACGTGCTAGGCATGTTAAACGAGCTTGCACGAAATGTTTTGAAGAGGTCATTCTATTTGGTAAAAACATGAGTATTCAAATATTGAGAATTAAAGTAAAGACCGTTTTTTCATTTAAGTACCATAGTACGCTACGGTATTTTTAGAAATTGTGGTTTCCAAATAAATGACGGTTTTGATTTTGCGGAAAGGCAGAAGAGATAAAATTGAAACTTCTGTCTTTAAGAAACAATGGCGGGTGCAAATTTGCGTGTACGTTAGTCTACTGTGATGCTGGCTTAGCTATCGTAGCTTATCTATGAGTTTGCCTTTCGTGATACTAGCTAACCTTTATGGTGTACGTTGGTCTACCGTGATGGTATGGTCAGAAAGGTATGCACAAGGGCCCACAAAATTTTCCAACGAACAGGTTTGCAACAATGCATACAAATTTTACACAGAAAAACCACCACAACGAAACGTGTACACGATTAATATGTCAACTTATGTCAAATTTCGACTTCTCAGAAAAATCAGAAAAGTAGAGGGGAAAGCCCCCTTCACCCACTACTCACCCAAGGGAGACAAAAGTTGTGTCGAACGATCGTCCCTAGGAAGGTTCTGTTTGTAGGGATTTTCTTCAGCCTTCAATGGAATTTTGAGGGTTCTTTGGTGTTATTTGGTGCAGTATTAAGGCAAAGTCTAAGGACAATTATTGCAAAGTTTTGCAATTATGTATGCAAGGAGAACAAATAACTGTTTTTATTCTTTTGAGGAATGGTAGTGGATCGTAAACATACACGATTCTTCTCACCACATTTTTAATAAGAAGACTGTGGCCCCCTTTCAAGACACCCAATAAAATGTGTCTGAAATTTTTCAAACAAGATTGTCTCCTAAATTTATCTGCTTTTCGCCACCCTCTATAGGCCTAAAATTTGAAGACCGTAACAACAAAAGGTCATCATCATTACATTACCTAGACAAAATGTAATTTGTGCCCTTAACTTTTATGTGAGGCTCTCCCCGCTGCCATAATGACGTTGCTGTTTGGTACATTTACTTTAGGGACTTTTACACAAGGGACTAGCACCTCTCCTTCAAATCGTGTTTATACATACATTACTGAGGTTTAATAGCAGCGCAATCGGTAGTAAGCAAGAGACATTAGTATAGAGGCTTTGCAATTGCGTCACGAAACCGCCATACTGGAGGACATTCATGCCAAATACACGTGGCTTTGTGCCGAACGCACTGCACAGTGTGCACTGTGATATGCATGGTGTGTACAAATGCAACGAGCAAGCGCGTCCCGTATGGTTTACTACGTAGTTACATGTACTCCAACATGGCCGCCGGAGAGTATTATGACGTCATGTGAAAAGCCTCTATTTTGTGAAAATGGTGACTTCCTGGACAAATTATAAAGTATCATAGGCAGTTAATTCAAAATGCACAAATATCAACTTGCGTGGCGCTCTGCAAAGACTAGCATGTATTCTGACTGTCAAACAAAATACTGAAAAATAAAATATCCAAGGTAGACTGGTTAAAAAATCGAGGTGGAATGGAAGGAGGGGGATTAACCGAGCCGCAGTCACATACCTAGGATAACTAACACACACTTGCATGAATTTGTAAACAAACCATGTGCCTCGCGTAAGAACTAAGCGAAGGGTTGAGTGACACAACGTGGGCCTACTCCAGCTGCATGTTGCTGTGTTTTTAAAAGGTTTGATTCATTGAATAAAACTAAAACAAGTCTCATTATTGATTGAAATTCCCAGGTTTTTATGCAGAATTCGTGGTTTGGGGTGTCATATTACCAATTTTGAAACCATTGTACATGATTGAACATGATACAAATTGACTGTGCTTTTTAAGTAATTACGTATAAACAAGTACAAGAATTCGCTTTGGGGGCTATGCATACGCGCACATCCCCCTAATCGTCGGGATGAACAAACCAATCCCACACGTAAGGGAAAATCCGGGCAAAGTGGATCACAAAACTTTGCGACGTAATTTTTCACGTAAAGTAACAAAGATGGGAATGAAATTGATCTTTACTGGGAGGGGGCAAAAAGTACTTTTCAGCATGCATAACTCACAGGTCCTTCTGAAAATATGAGGTATTTAAAAAATCAGCAGGTATCCACTGTGCCCGGGCACCACCTGGAAAAGTGGACCCACTGAAACTTGGACCCGGGCAAAGTGGAGAGGGTTTCCTCAATCTAAAATATCACCTGCATACTAACATAAATTTTCTATAAATGGTATTAGTGTCTGAGAAACTTTGAAATCAAAATATAGAAGTTTATTTTTTAAAACATGTGCAATGTGGATTCTGCAGGCTGTTCCATTAACCCCGGCATACATTACCATTTTTGAAACTTGCATACACAAAATGTGGAACCCAAGACAGCAAATTCGGCAACACCTAGCAGAAGCATATGTGTCGGATATTCATTGCTTGTAATTTTTCTTGATAGTGTATCTGTAACTAATGAGTTATTCAGCAATTTAAATTTTTAGTACAAAAACACAATTTCTGGAAATCGCGAAAACTCTGTTCTAGCTGTGCAGCTGCTGTTCAGACTGATACTAGCACATGGTGGATGGTTCGGACGTAGGTTTGTACCAGTGGGGCGGAACGGGGGGGGGGGGGCTTTGGGGGCTTAGCCCCTCAATGAAAAAAGTGGAGGGGGTAGGGGGATGTTTTGCCCCCCCAATATTTGTAAGGTGCGCTTCAAGAAGTGGTGACTGGCGACGGCGGGGAGAATATTGAAGTGGGTGGTGAACATATTCTCCATCAGTCTAATGCACAATATAGGCCTTCTTATAATTTTAGGGGAATGTTGTCGATGAAAAAGATACTGGGCACGCTAAAGCCTCTTTATCATCCCCCAACCCAATCTCTGAGGTCCTCGAAAAGTGGAAGCAGTATGGTCTGTTATTGCGTAATCTTGTTGGGTTTTACTGATCGTTTTTCACGAGGTTGAACAACGTATTCTACTACCGTTAGTACGCAAGTCTATAGTACGTTTGGGATTTGAGCTGCCATATGGTCAGGGGGCGGTCGCCCCCCCCCCCCCGACGGACTAAAATCGCCTGCCGGCTCCCTTTTTAGGTTTTTAACATACTTAACTCTTGCACCATTTTTGGCAAACGACATAATTTAATAGCGTCCTTTAAAGGCCCAGATAACAAAATGCCCAAACAGACACCAGGAACTGTACTATCTGCACTTTTATTCTGATGAAAAGGGTCATCTTCTGTAATATAGGGATAGGTTTTTTTTCCGAGACGTATCTTCATGCTTTATACGCACTAATGAATGCTGCATTTGTCAACATAGACAATAAAAAGAGTTTATAAAGGTACCAAAATAGCTTCCACAACATTTTTAAAAATCATTTGAAAAGAACTTTCAGGTTAAAATCAAATAAAACTATCATCATAGTGGTAATGGTTTAAGAGTTTTAATGAGCAGTTTCCACTTTTTTGTTTTTCTTCAAGTGACCATTGCCATGATAAATGGCAATTGATGGGGTGTTTTCTGATACTGCACGATAATCCCATGAAAATGTTTATTTCTGCACTTACGTGACGACTCAACTTGAAGCCAGAAAATTGCATATAACAAGCCGAGGTTTAGGCTACTTTTATTTAGTATGAATTCGGTATCTAGAGAGCCAAGCAGACCTTTTGCATTGTACTTAATAAATGGCTATTTCAGAGCGGTCACATGATGTAAAATACGTCAAGTAATGTTTCTTCGTGCAATTATCTTGATTTCCAGATACCAAAAATATACAACTTACGGTGATTAATTTCCATAACATTTTCCCCGTGTAAGATTTGCTTGCTATTTGGCTCAAACAGGTTTAATCTTTATCTTCACAAAGTAGCCCATTATGACATTAGAATCTTAAATCGAGACCTGACAATAACACACAAAATAAAATGACGCCTTTATACTAGAATGTGAAAGGGAGGGATAGAAACATGGGCGTCCGTAGGGTAGGGGCAAGAAGGGCACTTGCCGCCTTCCCCTGGAAAATAAAAAAAAAACCGAAAAAACGAAAAAATATAAAGAAAAGACGAAGAAAAAGTAACATCAACATTTCTTAATAGTTCACTCAGTGTTTACCCTATCTATATGCGGTAAACAGGCCTTAGAAATGACATTTCCAGGGATCTGGGAGACATTGTGGGATAAAGTTTTCTTGCGCTCCCCGCCAACTCATGGTTGCGCGGAGCTTTCCCCCTTATGGCATTTTGCCTTAAAGAATTTTGGCCCCCTCCGGAATTTTCTTCTGCGGAGGCCCAAGGAGAGACAATTTAAACATGTTTTAATAGAAAAACTTGCGGAGGAAAGATGTGCAAAGTAGTCTTCTACCAGGTTCGGAAAATCAAATGGGAAGTCTGAAAAGCTGTGGCCCCGATCGTGCTGAGGTTCATGGCATTTACTCCTTCGAAGCACCCCTGCAAACCATTTTCGCCCCCTCTGACTGAAATCCCAATTTATCTGATATGTATTACCATTTTGCATAGGCTGAATTTTTTCTTTTTAGTTGAGAAATTGCAAACATGAGATCCATATTTTAAGGCTGGATACATGCAACATGGAACACGCGGGAAGTGCCGTTTCCTGCCACCTGGGGGTCTGTAAAGTCAAAAAATTTCTTGTACACTCCGCGCCAACTGATGGTGGCGTTCCGCTTAGATAGTCCTGCTTGCACTCAGCCCCCCAATATTTTTTCCGTTCCGAACCGAACTAGATTACAAAGCGATACTCAAATGCACTTCCTAGAAAAGTTAGTGATCCACTTTGTACAGTATATCCACTTTACTTAGTTGTCCCCTACTACACGTGTTCCACAATTTGAATTTACATAAAAATTTGACGACGTTATTCTTTCTCAACTCATCAACTCAACATTAGGAGGAATCTGAAGTGTGGTATCAGCTCCCAGTGGGAGCTGATGGGTGGATTCTGTGTCTAAACTGTTTTTTTAGGCAAAATATTAATTGGTCGGGAAGTCTTATTTTTGTTCGGGTTGGCAACTCACATTTATGCCTGGTTTTGTACGCACATTCTTCACGAAAACGAGAGAACGTCGTACACTATGTGCTGAGCTCGTTTTGTGTATCCTGCGCTCTGCCCACAATTCCATGTGCCAACGAATTACTGAAATCGATTACTATAGGTAAAGGCTACCAAAGCTAACATAACTTTGGCTTCACAAAGGCATACTTGTCTGCGTGATTAGAAAGTGTGTTTACTTAATTATAGCTTATAAATTGCATGTCTCATGTGTGCATTGCATTCATGATCAACTTATTAGCTCATAGTATTATACAGCGGCGTAGGTTACCCATTTCGCACATGGACTGATCATTTCTTGGGGAAAGATGCAGTGATTCATGGAGCACATTTGTATTGGAGTTCCGAGACCTCTTTTGTAAATTTTGGAGGGAACGAGCTATACCGTAATCTATTTTCCGGCTTTTAAGGGCCTTACGACCATCAAGTCCACAATAAATATTTTTCTTTCACCTTCTTAGTATCTTGAATTAAGATTTGAAAATACTCCCATTTCGAACAGGATGCTGCCCGATTCTTCTCAAATAGGCAAGATCTAAAACAATATGAACGTAGAGAATCTATTATTCAAACACTTATTAAAAGATGGGAGCTAAAATTTGCTTTAAAAGTTTAACAATGGAAAAAGCATGAATATAACATCCTCGCACAATTCGCAGCCATTGAACAACTTTAAATTACCTAACCCTCCCAAAATTAACATATTTTAAGTTTTTGAGTGGTACAAGTCCTAGAAGATTTAATTTGCTTTGCTTTAGTTTTACGCCTCAACTCATAATATTCTGGTTATAGCCACTCTTTTCTTGTTGTAGCCACTCTTTTCTGGTTATAGCCACTCTTTTCTGGTTGCCGGGGAATGACGCTTACTCCTCAATTACGTTCATCTCATGTTGGAGAGGGGAATCTAAACCTGAACAAAATTAGAAGTGTATCTGACAATTTCTGTATTTCCGCACAATCCTATAATCTAATTGAAGCATGTTAAAACAATATCATATGACTGTGTGACGAAAGTTGGAGACATATGAGCAAATCTAGCTTCTAAAATAGATGTAACGTACTATAACTACAATTGTTATCTCAATGATATTAGTGTTTTAGATACCTTTATTTTACACCCAGTGAGTCATGAGGAAGTGATTAGTACTATATTGAAACTTCAAAGTGGGAAATCCCCAGGGTATGATGGCCTTACCAATGATATTTTAAAACAGATACATGACCATGTTATTGATCCTCTTACTCATATTTTGAATTTATCTTTTGCTGAAGGTGTTTGCCCGAATGAACTTAAAATTGCAAAGGTCATTCCAATTTATTAATCTGGTGGAGCTGAAACTGTATCTAATTACCGCCCTGTTTCAGGTCTGCCTGCTATTTCTAAAATTTTTGAAAGACTTACATACAATAGATTATCAGCTTTTATAAATAAGAATAACCTATTATATTACGGGCAGTATGGATTTCGGAAGGATCACTCCACATATATGGCTGCTTTAAAGTTTGTTGATGATATAGTGTGTAACCTAGATAATAGAGTCAGCACCGTGGCCTTATTTATGGATTTATCTAAAGCTTTTGATACTATAAATCATGAAATTTTATTGAACAAATTGTACAGATATGGAATACGGAGTTGGGCATTTGATTGGTTTAAAGCTTATCTTTCTAATGGTAAACAATTTTTCCGTTTTAAAGGGAAGGACTCTAATCTTAATAATATTAATATCGGTGTTCCGCAAGGTTCTATACTGGGACCTCTTCTTTTTATATTATATATCAATGATATGTATAAGTCTTCAAGATTACTGAAGTTTATGTTATTTGCCGATGACACAACTGTTTATTATCATAATCCTGATGTCAATCGAGCCCTCCAAGTTGTATCTTCAGAGCTAAAAGATGTTTCTGAATGGTTTGCGTCCAACAAGTTATCTTTAAATATTAGTAAAACCAAATTATTGGTTTTTAATAATATGAAAGGTGACACTGCACGTTTTACTATAAATTTTAAGAACACCATCATAAGTAGTGAAAATTCTACTAGTTACAACTGATAATAAACTTACATGGCAGGATCACATTCACAACGTTACTAAATTCGTTTCTAAAATCATCGGTGTTATGAATAGACTAAAACATTATATTCCTAGTTGTTCCTTATTAACTATCTATAATGCATTAATTTTACAACACCTTACTTATAGTATTTTATTATGGGGTAATGCCTTGCCAACATATACAGACAAGCTTTTTATTCTTCAAAAGCGGGCTGTACGAACTATATCAAAAGCTTCACCATACACTCATTCACTTCCACTTTTTCACCATTATAATATTCTAACTCTAAAGGACCACTACAATTACCAGTTAGGCGTTCTTTTGTATAGGTACAACAGTGGTCAACTCCCTCCTGATTTCCATTCCTTTTTCAATCTTAATAGTTCCCATCACAACTATCCAATACGAAGAAGAGATGATCTTCTCCAGCCATATACTAGGACAATGTTTGCGCACTCTCACGTGAGAAGTAGCGGGGTATCTCTCTGGAACTCTCTTGACATTAGCATAAGAAATGCCCCTTACATTAATCTATTCAAGAAGTATTTAAAGAAATCTTATTTGTTATTTTATGTGGATAATTAATCTTACCTGGCTAAAAAAGTAAATAAATAATCAAATAAATAAATAATTAAAAATCTGGCTAAAAGTAAGCATCAAACTAGCAGCAATTCTTTATACAATTTTGTAAATGTTGTAAGAGTCATATCCGTATTTATATATTCCAGTTGTGTAAGCAATTAAGAACATCTCAGTTATTAGGGCCAGACTAGAGAGGCTTGCAAGCTTCATCTGGTTCCTTTTCTACTGTCTTCATACTCACGTTTCTTGTAAATATTATTACGTATTGTATCATAATAATAATGATAATGAATGTACGTTTGCATGTAGTGCATTTGAAATAAACAACAACAACAGCAGCAGCAACAACAACAACAAAAACAACAACAACAACAACAACAATATGACTTAACCTTGGAGACAAGTACTGAGCTCTCTCTACAGTCACAGCTACTATTAGTGTCGGAAGGTCTTATTCATCAACAATTACAACCGTTTCTCTTTGCCTCTTAAGTTGGATGTGATATTTATTTAGGTAAAAGCTTTTAGCTCACATCCTATTTAATAGAAGATGCTTACTTTTTGTTCATTTAATTTGAAATAATATGAAAATGTATTTTTTTATATTGACCTCTTTTTCCTTTTTTTCTTCCTTATTAGTATTCAATTTATACGCAGTACATCAAGTGTGATGTTATTCACAAACAACAAAGATGTAATGTCGTTCCCCAAAACATGGAAAGTATCTTAAGCTAATATTTGATACAATACAGAATTCTTTTGTTGTTTTTACATCAGAAAATTTAACTGTCAATAATAAATTTTCAAAGGAGAAAAATGCTTTCCTGTGGATAAAATGTATTCAAGAAGCTTTTTGCGAACTCTTGCAAGATTCACAACTCCCTCGACCTTTTCAAGGTCCCTTAACTAGAATAAACATGTTCTATCAAAGACAATCTATGAAATATACAAAATTCATTTATTAATATTTCGAATACAACAAGCATTTACCGTAACTTCTTCTTGGAATCAGTCCGATATTTTATTGACACGATTTTCAATTGGCTTTTAATGTGATCTTGGAACGCTGAAAATGATAATTTTAGGGATTTATTCCCCTTTTAATTCATAATATATTGATAACTTCTTAAGACCAAGTTGTGATTTTGCACTTTTCTTCTCACAAAGTATTAGCAAGTTGTCTTAAAAATTGGAACAGCATCTTGAGAGACGTTTTTGCTGTCTTCTACGGGGAACCTTGTCAAGGACACTTCATCAAGTCCAGCAAAAGATCGTGTTCTGTAATTACCGTAGTTAGTAGCATTTTACAGGCCAGCAAAGAAAATGGAACAAACTAAAAAAATAAGAATCAAGCATAACAGATCTGATCGTCAATTGTTTTCACCAAATAGACTAATGGTCTTCGTATTACTTGAAATAAGTTGCTGACGTGGTTCGAGACGTGTGAATAGTCAGTCAAGTGATTCAAATTTCGGCCATTTGTATTTTCGAGTTAAACAACGAAATTGGTTTTTGTGAGTTAGAATGACTTTAGTTTATTTCCTTTTACACCTGTTTTTGAGAAAATCGAGAGGAGGATGAGAGCGCTATTTTAGATTGATTCTTCTTCTCTGATCCGTTCAAGGTGGACTACTGTCCGCTTTTTAATTAATATGCTCGAGAGAGAGAGTCATTTTTACTTGAGAATAGCAAATAAGTCTTACACCCCATCAAAACCCTACGTATAGGTATGATTATGTCTTGTGTAACGGAAAGGTTTCTGAAAATAATTAAGTGTGCAATCCATATTCCGTTTAATGTGTATTTTCATTCTTAAAAATATTTTTATGATATTTATGTTTTCTCAATTTATTATCCTTATATATTTTGAGATGGCATTGAGGGAAAATTAAAAAAAATATTTATAATTTTAGATGGCATTGAGTGAAAATTAAAAAAATATTTATAATTGCTGGAACTAAAAGCAGAGGAATTTGTCATCATGACTTGACAACCTTGAACCATTTGGCCTTGTCCTAAATCTCAAAAGATCCACCTACCTCGTGACCGTGATTGTATTAATCACTCTATCTGTTTTTTCTAATTTGAAAGTGATAAGGGCAGATGAGTCTGGCAGTCTACTTTAATATTTGGAGATTCAAGATGATAACGTCTTTTAACTTTTTTACGGGGAGAAGTTGGCAACGTCCTTTATTTTCCATCTCAATGTCACACGACTAAATTGGCCGATCGAAAAAAGCACCAAATACTGTCAAGTGAATCCAATGACACACTTATGGCTACTAGTATTTTTACTCTTAACGATCAATGGGTGTATTATTGTATCAGTGCTAAGAGAGATAGGTTTATCCTTTAAATTTACGTCGTTCTGAAGGATTTTCATCTTTTCTTTACCTTTATTACATCCGGGAACTACGAGTTGTTTCTTCACGAAACCCGGATCCATTACCATCAGACGAAAAAGGTAACTCGTCCATTCCGAAACCTGAAACAATGCCTCCGGAAGTTGGACGTATCAATCGATCAAACAGTGGGACTATTGAGCATGCGTAAACTCGGGTAACAACTGTTGAGTTATTGGTGTTCATGAATGTGAAAGCAAACCACGTAAAACGAAAATTCGTTTTTACATGTAAGATAAAACGCACAGAACACTGGGGAAGAGTTCATCGCATGAATGTAAAACATTTTGGTTTAAGGAACAAAAATAAAGAGATACCGGTATATGGAGATAAAAGAAAATGCTGTCTAAGTTTCCGGAAACTGAGAGCACCCAGTTTCGTTTCCCATTTTTTTTTTTTTTTTTTTTGTTCTCATTTTACGGTTTCATAATTTTGCAAAAGGTGTACAAGCGTCAACTTGTAAGAAAAAATTTGTTTTTTTCAGCCCGAATTATGGTAAGGAAATGACTTAAAAGCTCATCGAAGTGTTACCAACAGTATGGTTTGCCGGATGGCTGTAGGTACCGCCATATAATTTCCAATAAAACTTCAGAATAGAACAATGTACCGTTACTGCCCAAACGATATTATTTCTGTTTTTAAAGCCGTTTTCAAATTAAACCAGAAAATAAAAAAAAAATCAGAATTTTAGAATAACTTCGACTTGATGTTTGTTTGTTTTCACTCTCTCCTTTATATGTTTTTTGTGGTAGCACTTAATGTTCTTTGAAATTAGCACTTTGCCCTAACGTACCAACCAACCATCCGTAATGAATTTAGAAAATAACGTTAGCTATATAGCATCTGAGGGTTACATGAAATGTTGGTGAAACTAGAATACACAAATTAAAAAAAGTCCAAAATTAAGTAGAGGTGTGTTGCGTTTTCGGTGGTCGGTGGTACATTAACTAATTTTGCGTAGCATATGGTCAGTAAAAATGCATAATTCTCTCAGAGATAGATTTAAATGTATAAAGGTGTTGTGTAAAAATTTGCCCTAGATATAGATCAGACTAAAAATAAAAAAGGAGACGGAAAAGAGAATAATGTCAATTTGTTTAAAAAAAATAATAACAGCACTTTTTAAACATTTGGTTAAAGTTAATATTTGTGTTGTTGTGATATTCTACATGTCTGTGTCATTTTTAACAACTATCGATAGAAACTTCTGCTTCCTTGATTACAATAGCACAATCGGACAATGTACAGAATACCGCAAACTAATTCCTGCTGATCGCATTAATACAACAGCATGATTTATTTATAAGCACCGGTTTCCATTAATCTTACATTTTCTCCATGCAAACTTGATTGTAATTCATATCATATGTAATTTATTATGACATGAAATTCCTCGACCTTTTATCTCGTTCGTAAACTCATCTTCCACACATGATGATAAAACCAATTCATTTGCATTTTTACGCGGCAGCATCATAAAATACGTTCTAAAAACACTATTGTGAACGGAAATAATTTCACCTGCGAACGTTGGACTGAGCCAAATGATATTGGTAGGTTTTTTCCTACAATGCACCTTTATAAAGCCCTCAGTTTTCATGCTGAACAGCCACTGCAGATTCTGCATTAATTTGAGTGTTTGTCTTGAAATTTGCTTACGCAGAAGACTGAGTAGAGGTAATATTAGCATCTTGCTTTCGTGGGAGAGGACGAAGCCAGTTTGCACATGCACATTCGTCACAGAGATGGTAAGAGGCAGTGACAAACCTGTGTGGCTTTGTAACGTATAACAGCATCAGGCGTTTCGTACTGGGCTTTGGATTTATACTATTATAACGCCTTGGCATTTAAACATATTCAGAGAGAGCTGTTGGGAAGAAGAGACAGGAGGCAGGTGTATGTAATTTTCTTTCTTTTTTGGGATTATCTCCTGGATATATCAATATGGAATCCAACATGTGAAATAAGAAGAAAACGAATACTTTTCCCCTCGTGCTAGAAGATTGTAGCTGTTTGTGGATTTACCAGCCGATTATCGGTTGACGATGACCATGCCCGAAAAAACTGCACAGCGGGATTTCGAACATCCATTCCATGGTAAGTCACTGCAATGAAGTCAGCAATGAATAATGGTAAAGACACTTGGCGCAGTTTACGGTGAAAAGGGTACTAGAAATGTGACAATATGTTTAGTTAATCCTATAGAATATTTGTTAATATATATATAATTACGGTAATCCATCTCTGTATCGGCTATCTATGCGCATGCTATGTATATATACTCATACACACGGCTTGTACATATGGGAGGAGTATATACAGGAGGTATAATTTCGAGGAAAAAGGTAGGTCTTAATAAAATGTCTTTCTGATGTTTTTTTATAATTTGTATAATTGTAAAACTTAAAGAAGTAACCATCTAAATGCCCGAAAATATTGCCTTTACAATTAAATACGAAACGATGATAACACTGATGATAAGTCATCAGTGTTTTTTTACTCTATTCTTTGTCGACTGCTGTACATAGTCAATTTAGACAAATACCCTTTGAATTTAAAGGTGGGGGGGGGGGGAAGCTTGTCATCCCAAATTAAAAAGATATAGTAGACTATCCTATTTCATGAATGGATCTAAAAACTTGTCTTACTTTTTTTTCCTAATTCATTGTGAAATCTTTGACTATGCAATAATTGAGATAATGAAATATGAAATAATACTATAGAAGATCCTTAAATTTGAAAGAAGGGAAAATCTCGATACTTAATTGTCATTTCAAAGCAAGTTTAGGGCGACTACTTTTTCCTTTTATTAATCTTCTTTTGGGATAATGTTACTTACATCTTGCGTTTTTATTTTCTCAAATCGCTACATTAACATTTGAAGCTCTTTTCTGTAACGAACAGAATGACTGCTTATTTTTCAGGTTACTCTTACTGTCAAACTAATAAAAAACCGCACGTGGGTGATATAGTAAAGAATAAGATTCGTGCCAATCGTTCGTGGTAAATTGACTGTTCGGTGTCTAAGGTTCTCTTTATGAAAGCCGCATATGAGTAACATAGAAGACAGGAAAGCTACTAAACACCAATCAATGTATTAAAAACGTCAGAGCTTATTTGCCAAATTCTAACGAATATTAAGCATTTCTAGGAGGTGGTTGGACCATTCGGTTCTAGGTGCAGGAATAAAACATTTTTAACGGAGTTCATAACTGATCCATGTTTCCAGCTGCTTGATGGGGGCGGGGTGAATTCCATTTCTATGGAAACATGACGTCATATCTAAAATTGATTGTATGATGTGGAGAAATTTACACCCCAAGAGTTGGTGAGACTCTCTTGTCATTTCAATGTGTAATAAGTTAAATTCACATGGGTCTTGTGTGATTAGCAGATAATAAGTCTATGTGTTAAATATTTCACGAAAGTTTTATTCGGCCTCATGAAATGACATTTATCCTTTTAGTATATCTGTGAGTTACCATTATCTCATGACTTAAAAGTGAACTTTGCCTGAAGATAAATTTTTAAAAGGATTTGAGAAAAATGACTGAAAAAAATGACGGAAGGGTCAATTTTTCAGGATATCCAACCTGCCAATTCAAATTCACAAGTTTTAAGTTAGTAAAACCGACTGATAGATCAGGTGGGACGTCAATAAAACAGTCCTTCAACAAGGTCCTGATGAAGTCTCGGTCCACGTATTTGGTTCCAAGTAACTATGTCCCGAATAAGGAATGGAAATGTTTGTGAGATTAATTGAATTTAAATCTGCTGAACTGGGTTAGCCAATTAGACTGCGCGTATACAGAATAACCAATGAGGAACAATTAGAGAAAGCAAACATTTGCATCTCTTTAACATTCTAATAGTTGATTTTAAGTAAAATGCCTCATTTCAGGTTTTTCCGGTCGCATCATTTGTAAGCTCACTGAATATTTGGACTTTTGCTCACCAAACGCTCATGAGAGGTCACGAAGGGTCATGTATACGAATGCCCTCATTTTTGTGAAAATTAGGCAGGTCCACATCTTTTTGAGGAAAAACGTTTTAAAGGACAAAGGCTTTGTTAAAATGTTTTCCAATTTAATACATGTAAACGTACTTCTCCATAGAATCGTGAGTGTGGTTTAACAAATTTATGACGCGCCATTCTATCCATTGACAATTTGATGAGCACGGTATGCTACATTTCACATAGGGCGGGGACCTTACGTGCAAATTTACGCAGGATAATTTGATTTCTCGTCCATAAAATTTAATAACAAGATGAATAGCGTTCAACAACAAGGTTGGAAAAGTGGAAGTATACAAATCATACTGTAAACAATCAAAGAATTATCTCTTGGAAGTCACGTTCAAGAAATTCTTTATAGAAACCGTTCATGTGCTGCCAATCATTTACTATCAGTATTCCGAGCATTCATTCCGCACGTTGCAGTTTTTGTGTTCATTAGAATCACATGCACTCTTAAAGCTAAAACAACGTGAATTGTGAAATATCACAAAAATATAATAAAATTGTTTCTTTAGTTTGTACCTTGGGCTAAAACACACCCTTAAGATCTTAGGGATTACGAAGTACTACTTTATTACACTGAGTGAACATATTAGAACCTGATTTCTCTCAGCGTCTAGCACAAACTAACATTGCTAAATTTACTGCATGAGAATTGTTTAAATTGATATTCCCAGACTTCTAGTTTCAGTACAAGCCATTGAAGTATTGATTAATGAAATTCGTACACTGTTCCAGTTTTGCTACTGAGAACACAAAACTACTTACAGGAACAAAGGATCTTTATTTCTAATCGAGTTTGTCCACAAAACGAAGTATGTCAATACTTAATTTTGTACTAAAATAAGAGCCAGGATGGAGTCGCCATATTTTCAGAGCAATTAGAGTGTAAGTCTACGTTTAACGTCATTTGCTGTTGAGATATTGACCAAACAAAGCCGACCGTAGTCTAAAAATACCATTTAATAAAGGAACGCCATGCAGCAAAGAAGATCAAACACTCTGAAGTCGCTTGCAACAAAATAAATGAAAATAGAAGTCTCAGTAAGTAATAAAAGTATCACAGAACAAAATAATGATAACCAACTCATCAAGCAGCAAGCAGACCAGCTTTGAAAATTTTTGTTGGCTGACAAGTTTTTGTGTGTGTGTGTGTGTGTAAATTCCGGTGACTGAGTTAGATCCTTGTAATATGTAAACACTTGCCTAACAAAAAGAGAAAAGTTTTCTATTTTCGTTTTATTTTTGCGGATACAAATCACTTCAGTTTTATTTAATTAAGTTCTGGGGCATTCAGTCGGGTTTCTTTAAAAAGATTTATTATATGTTTTGATTAAAGGAGCGCGGCAGATATAAACTGCGAATGGGTATATTTTTATGATAAAGTCAACTTGCTTTGGATCGTTCGTCCAATGCTGATTACAGGCTCAAACCAAGGTGGGGTACGGACAGATAGGTATAATAACCTACTGGATATAGGAAAGCGGTCGTGAAAGGTTATCAAGACATTGCGCATGATATAACATCCATATTTACAATATCGCTTTTTCACCTATATGTGGTAATTAAGTCTGCACAAAACCTGATTACTTGGAATACGTTATGTAAATATTTTATTTCACAAATTACAAATGATATATATATATATATATATATATATATATATATATATATATATATATATATATATATATATATATATATATATATATATATATATATATATATATATATATATATATAAGCAAATCAACATTAAATCGAATTGCGTGAAAGTTATTGTGATTCTTTGTGCCCTTAAATGACTTATTTAGAGCAATCTTGTAATGATCTCAAGTATATCTGCTGCGTTGGTTGCTGGCTGGGTCTGTCCCAATTATTCTTACGGATCTAAACTTCTTATTTTGTTCTGTCTAATTCCGTCTTTCTTGGTTGGAATATTGTATCTCAGTCCTTTATCTTCATTGAATCTGTTCCGATTTATCTTGAGGGGAATCAGGTAAGCCGATTTAGTTCAAGTTGTCAGACATATGCGGCAGCTTGGGGAAAATAATTTGTGGTAAAACAAACCGAATCCTCAAATTTAAATGATAGAATACAAAAGCAAACCAACTTTGTTGTAGCTATAGGCTAGAGTGACTTCATTCGCAGAACCGGGTCACTTCATATCCAAAAACTAGGTTGACCAGTTCAGTTGACGTCACTCATAGTAGGAATGCTTGTGAACGCTTAAAAGCGAGTGGAACAAAGCTTTGACCCATTTTGAGTTGATTTTCTACACTTGACCACTTGCGTGGGACCTCCCCCGTATTTTCACTGGAAATAGTGGTGTCTCTATGGTTACATGTATGCTACTTAATAAGAAATCCAATGTTTATTTCTAGACATGTTTTTGTAAGGAAAAACTGGAATGGCAATTTGTTTTTAAAGTTTTGCCCTTTTTTAAATCTAAAATCTTACTTGAAAAAATGGCTCAGTGTGTGAAAAACAACTACTGAAAGACGTTTTGTTCTGGACAATTGAAAATAAAGGCCGAATGAACTCTAGACTGTCATGTCTCAACGAAAATCTTAAAATCAACTCCTCAGTTGGCAAACGGGATCACACTTTTATGCTGGCCAGATTGAAATATCTACCCACCCCCTAATTGAGGGCTACTATAACATTACTGCCGAACTATGCCGTACACACACTACGAACACACCAATCTTTGATCTTTTGACTTTATGTTAATAGCCATAGATATGTAGGCAATAACGTTAACACTGTGACAGGCTCAAAACCCACTTGAAGAACTAACGAGAAAGTGTTAACGAAGTTTGCCATCTTGAAAACGTTATAGTCTAAAACAGTTAGTTAACTTTTACCCAGGTTGGGCACAAATGCCTCCTGATTATTTTGGGGTTAAAAACATGACCCAAGTAGACAGTGGGCCATAGGTCAAATATATGCTTCTAAATTGGGTTCCGTGACCCACCTCAGAGGGTGGGCATGAAAAGGGTGAATTCTCATGTCAAATGATGTTACAAATGACATATACTTGTTCACAGTCACAAATGTTGCACATTACCGAGAAATGGGGCATTAAAGTTAGAAGCACGTGAAGGGCGCCCTCTAATTTAATTAACTAGTAATAACTCCAATAGTATTACTCCGATTGACATGAATTTTGGCTGGATTGTTCAGAATGTTCATAGCTATACGCTCAAATAAAAAACGTAGACTGCTAAACAGCGCCCTCTACTAAAATGTCCATTCATGTGTTTGGGAATATAAGCTCTTGAGTGTATTTGTTGGTTAATTTTGTGGGTTAACAAATTGTGTTTCAAAGGACTTACAGGGCTCAAAATATTATACATATAAGTACAGTCAAAAGTACATTTCCCAGGGAACAAACAACAAAGTTCTGTTTGAAGAGTGCCCTCTATCCAATACATCTTCCTATCTCCCTATGGGCTGGGGGTTGTTGAATATACCCATGGTATTTCCCGCCTGTCATAAGAGGCGACTGAAGGGACACCAAATTTGGCTTTAACCATACATGAAAATAAACTTAAACTTTGAACTGTTCATTGAGTTGACTGACACTATGTCACACATTTGTGTTGGTGTGTCGTTAAATCTCATCTTACTAACTATTTGTGTAACATGCTTGCTCTTTTTAGAAATTGCCCTGGACATTTGGGGTGGATGGGTTTCTTGATTGGATGTTGCCATTGTATTGTATCAATTGTGTTCTTTATAAGGGTTAGGGATCAGGTCAGGCATTGGAGCTATCATTAGCCCGTTAGGAAATTTCTTGTTAAACAGTCCGCACCTCCCCGCCATTTTTGTTATGAGGACTATTTAAGAGAAGATAAAGATTTTTTTCGACCCACTAAAACAGGAGTGTATCTAAGTTGTAACACCTTAACAGTTGGAAAAACTCCTCTTTTTCAGCTTTTACTGCTCTCCTGCTTCTGACAACACTGGTTCAGGTCGACCTTGAACCCAGTGGTTTCTTTCCATTTCAAATAAAATAATTGGAAATAGACAATAGAAACTTGTTTGACCTTTTTCAATGGGCATTGTCCGTTCTACATTGTGGGCTACTGGCCTGAACATGTACGCTCCAGGGCTGAATCGGGTATCAAAAAATCGGAACCCAGTACCCGTTTTCATTACCCGATTAGGTAGCAGGTACTAGACTCATAAAGGGGAAGTTTAAGCAGAAATTTAATTTACATAAGTGAAAGGAGAACCAAATCTGCACAACATGATGCAATTTCTATTCAAAGTTCAGACATGTATTCCTTGAAATATCGGTAAAAGAAGTCGCTAAATTTGTGTTCCAAAGTAGGCTTCAGGGCAGAAGAGGTTTTATCACGTCCTCACTCAGGAATGATTTCTTCCTCTTTGTTTTTCAAAGCAAATTTCACTGTAATGTTGAAAATAAGTATTAAATTAACCTTTCAAAACTTGATGTGATCTTCTTTTAAGAATTAAAGGGCAAAAGCAGTCACCTCAACTTGAAGTAATGTAGTAGACTGTGCTGTTTTACAATTGGAGTCATGTGACAACATTATTTCCCTTCAATGTGTGATTTACTGCTTGATTTACCCTGAATATACAATACTGAAGTCTGAAAATATGATGAAAGATAGTTCTAAGAGAAATTAGAAGGAAACTGTCATGCTTAGGTGTTGTTTCAAATTATGTTTCGGGGAGCTGCTCTTTTTTCTCTGAAGTTTGTAGCTTTCACAGCCAACAAGCACATTTATATGGTTAACTGAATATGAACACAATTAACACGATAAACAAATTTTTATTAATCGGCCAGGTACCCATCTCAGCCCCTGCACAAACTATTCTACACACGTGTTATGTCGTGTGAACTACAACAGGTTGTTCACGCAAATTTACCAACCAGCTACAAGTAACAAGTATTGTAACGTCCGTAAGGCATATTTACTGAAATATGGCTATGGACCTATGAACAGCGAGAGCAGCTGCCGCAGAGAAGTTAGTGTGCATATTTCAAAAGTCTCTGCATATTTTAAACTTTGACTAATCTGTCAACGTGGAAGCCCAATGCCTCCTGCGTTTGTGGTCCTTATGTTCTATACTGCCCTTGCATGTTTCCTAGAGTGGATACAGCAATATCATTTCTTTAAACTTAACCTCAATCCTGAACTGAGCATCTCTTTTCACTAAGTTTAAGATTTCAACAGAAATTACTGAAAATGTATACGTAGTCCTATTTGTCCCGGAAAAGAATTTCCCACACAGTCCTGCAGTACTGTACTTATTTTGTTAACTCGGTACAAAAGTTTTTAAGTGTACCTCAAGTCAAAAAAATAAAAAATATATTAGTAAAGGGCATGGAAAATGAATTCTAACTGTCCAACTCCCATCTTCATAGAACATTCCTGTGCTGGGATATAAAATGTTGACATATATCCACCTAAAACAAATCGGTTCATTGCACAATAATTTGAGACTTACTCTGTTGTACAACTCATTACCTGCTTTGTTTCCCTTTAAAATTAACAATGTTTTAAAAATCTTGAACACTGCCTGTTTTCTTACATAACATCTTGCATGGAGAGGGCTTAATTTATTACATCACCTCATCACATCACCTCAGAGTAACAGTTCTATGACACCTTGGTACAAGGTGCAGTAAGTTCTAGAAAAAACAAAGAAATACAAAGACTGTAATTTGAGAAGTGGAACAATGACATCACAAATTGTTGAGCAATGTACCATTTTAAATTGAGTGAATAAACTTCAATATTTTATATCTCAGTTCAGGAATGTCCTATGAAGATGGAAGTTGGACAGTTAGAATTCATTTTTCATGGGTCGTATATATTTATTTTTGAATGTGAGACTTTCAATGAAGATAATTTACTAAAAAAGAGCAACAGCAGATTCTGAAAGATCCTAGGGACAATTTTGGTAACATATTTTTTTGCCCTCTGGAATTTTTTCAAGCGTTGATTTTGTTAGTTTGTACGGTGAATCACCTAATGACCAGTGTTTTTTGAGTGCTAGTCTACGGTGTCTCTGCAATAACTGTGTCTGCTGTACATGAGTTGGTTTTTGAAATAACAACTCCACAGGAAATGTTAAAAAGGGGAGCTGCCAATTAAGTTTATGGTATTCAGGCATCTCCAGTTATACTGAAGATGCTGAAATCATTGTTGGGGAAAGTGGTGGCCTGAATGCAGACAACAATCACTGGTTCTAAAACTAAGAGACTATAAAAACAACTAATTGCCACTTGTGCCACTGAAGTTCTTGTCACTTAATCACTCAGAGAGAAAATGGGATGAATTATAGTTCTTTCAACATGCCATACCTATTCTACACTAGCCTACAGATAGGTTTATTTTTAAATTAAACACCACAGAAACACTTTTTAAATCACTTATATGACTCAGCCTATTTGCTCATATTTTGAACATGTTTGGATTTATTGTAGCCTAGCCAACAGTAAGTTTGAAATTTCTAAATTTCTACCTCAATTGGTGACAGATAAATGTAATGTTGCATTTGCAGTCACAAATCGTCTGTGGGGCTGGAGGCACATCAGTCCACCGTCTCCTGGCTGAGCATCATGGAAAGATACTACGCACATACAGTATACCTCAGCAATATTGCTATGGGCTTATGATTACAAAATTAGGTTATGCACCTCATAAATTTTGACTGGTCTGATTCATGCTAATGTGTATTTTATTCTAGATACGCAACTAATATGCACAGATTATTAACATATCGCTAGGAATGTGTACTTATAGTGTTCATAATTTTTTATTTGCACAAGCTAAGATATTTTTGTTTTTTGTTTTTTAGATGATTTTTCAAGCTGCCTTAATCTTGTTATTAAGACTTTCACACTGATGTATGCTAAAAAACACACATTGTTGTTCAATTGTGACATCAACCAAAGCTGTATAGTTACTTCATACACACCACACATTGGCACAATAGCAAAAACCATTCTGCAGCAGCACACAAAGTTTTTCTGTGGCTCACTGGTTTGTTTTTCCTACTCCATTACTTATGCTGAGTACCAAGCATAATGGCAGTAGAACCCATTTTTAAAGTCGTCTTCGACATAACCAAGTCAGGATTCTAACCCCACAACTTCCGGCTGCAAGTCATGATCACATGTTCTTATGACTAGGCCATGCAGTTGTTCGGTCTTCCCATTTCTCAGTCACTACTCTAATCTAAAGTTAGACCTAAATCAGAATGCCATTAAATATAGGATGTTAAACAGAGAAAAGACACTGAAAGGGCCATTTCTGCTTTCTGAGAAGTATGTTTTGCCAAATTGTTGTATATGCCTCAAGCCAGCAGAGCTGACTAGGCCTAACTATACTTAGGCCTAGGCCTAGAGACTAGATGTAAGCCTGGGGGTCTAAGCTAGGTCTGGACCTAGGTATTTTCAAGATTTATGCCCCACACTCACATCTTTCTACCTACATCCCTGATCACCAACGTCAGTCTCTGTGCTGTCCAACAACTTCCCTATTTTTCAGGATGTTGTCAGTAAACCTTGAGTAGCGGGTCCCTGTAGAATCCACAATTAATGGATGTAACGTTAGCGTTTACTAGCCTAACATTATTTAACATTAGCGCAATCCTGTTGTTGACCGGCGAATTTTCTTTCTATTACAGCATGTTCACCCTCTAAATCTTTCCATTTTTCCACACATTCAAAGAACGTCGACCGCGTTGTCTCTGACAGCTGTTTTCATCTGTTGTGGAGGCGGCCATTTTGAAAGTAGAAGTGTTCTCCGAAATGGTCTACGTTTCCACGTATAAAAATACTGGGTCTTCGAATAAACTTCTAATTTTTTTTAAATAACCTAATTATTCTTTGAATGCCTCTTAAAGTAAAACATAGGCACAATTTTAGACTAATATTGCATCAAAACAGATAAATTATCTTTAAAAGGGTCAGTCACATTTCTTTCACCGGAAAAGAATTTTCAATATTGCTTGAGAGTGGAAAACGTGAACTGCCCCGCCAATAG
Organism: Holothuria scabra; assembly: GCA_037179385.1. Lineage (NCBI taxonomy): Eukaryota > Metazoa > Echinodermata > Holothuroidea > Aspidochirotida > Holothuriidae > Holothuria > Holothuria scabra. Next base: position 2,404,503 of record CM074188.1, read on the forward strand.
AATGGACGAGGTTAACTATTCAACCATCGATGATATTTTCATAATTAGCTTACAATCAAATGTGCAAGAGTTAATCTTGTGAAAAGATACCAAAATTCTTTTAATTTTTTGTGAAAATTTTGAGACTCTTTTCATCCCCACCCTCGTTACTGGGTCACGGAATGAAACGATAAAGGCACACGGATTGCAGTCTAAAGTTGGTTACGACAGTATCCGTTGTCTGGCAAGGATTACTTCACAAGGTTAGGATTGGACAACATATTTTGAAGTCGAGTTTTTCTTAACTGTTACTGCAGGAGGCATTCGTGGCCAACCGATTTTAGAGTGACTCGCCGCGTCAATGACGAGTTGGCGAGCGATTTTGGTGGGACCTGTTACCTATATTTCCATATTGCATTCTAGTTTGAAGTAGAACTTAGAGTTGGTATGATAATAGCTATGTTAACAGCTGAACCCTTAAGTTCAGGCGAACTTGGATCCAATCCAATTCCGCTAGCGGTTCATTCGAGATCAAGTAGGGTCTCTAAATCTAGCAGACTGAAGTTCAAGGACCGCGATGTGTCTTCAATATAATGTCGGTACCATTAAAATTCTAGTGGCTATTTTCAGACTGCCGCGACTCCTAGGGACATGACTGATTCCGATGCCTTAACCAGGCTTCTTGATTGGAATCAATGAATACGGATTGAGATAATTGAATTCCAACGTAATAGCGACTAGACGACCAGCATGTGCATCAAGTGAAACGATAATTAAAAAAAAGAGGCGTTTCAGTTAAAGGTGAATTGAAAGCAATGTACACCGCCCACGTTCATGTGTGGATTGAGCCGTAGTGACACTGCCACGAATTCGTATCAGATTGCGATCAGACGTTTGTGAGTTCTATGATCGGAAAAAACAAAAAAAAAAGCCAGCCAGTGGATATATATCATATGCATCACAGGTCTATGAAAATGAAACGCTAATTGATGTTTTCGTGACGTCAAATCGACAGACTGCTTTCATTAGACTCGCGTAGTCCAAAAAACTGCCTGACGATGTGACGTCACAAAATAATTAGTATCCTTTTAATTTTCGTAGTCCTGCGATATAAATGACATATTACACAAGTTAACAAAATTTGGGTTCTTCCAGACCAGATATGGATAATTTTTGTTAAAGACTTAAACAATTGGTTAGTAATTCGATCCAAATTCGTTGTAGTATGACCGTGGCTAATAGCGTCTTCGGAAAGCAGTAAAAGTTTTGGTTTCCCCAAAAGGCCCTTTGCCAGAGGGTCGGGAGGACTTTTCAAAAGGTATATATGGCCATGTCTTTGGCCTTTGTCAGTTTGTTGAGATGTAGCAGATTTATCGTATCTTGCGAATCCTTGATATAAGGCTGATTTAGGATAGTTTAGATAATGTCGTGGGTTTAGTTGTTCCCGTGAATGTTTTCTTTTCCCTATTTGTCATTTACTTCTGGTTTATGATTTGTTCTGGTTTTTCTCCAACAGTGTAAGTCTCATCTATATCTGCACATGGTATTTATGTTTTGACACCAACTCAGTTTGAATTAATACAAATTTTCTCACCAGTAGTACTCACATGGATTGAACCCAATCAAAAGAAATAAAAAAGAGGAACAGCCCATTTTCTTCATTTAAGGACATCTCTGCTAATCTTTTTTTTGATACAAATTTGCAGAAAATAATGCGATAATCATTATATAACTAATACATTATCAGCAATGGTCGGCAAACAAAGTGAGAAAACTGATAAATTTGGTTCTGCCGCAGTCTATGCTAATTTTTGTCTACCATCTCCACAAATATATTTCCTGAAGCATTTTAGGTTCTGGTATGAAAACTTATTTTAAGTTAGTTCGATGGAGTTTTACAGCCCAGTTTCCAAGTCGAGCCGGGCCTCCGCCTTTTTTCTTGTTGTGGTTCTCTGGCTTGTTTTCCTTGCTACTTTTATTATGCTGGGTACCAAGCACAATGGCAGAGGTTTCCATTTTTAAAGTCTTATATAAGTAAGAAACGACCCATTTACTTGTGTTTGAAAGCGCAGAAGTAAAGCAAAATATGCAAAATTATTCAAAAAACAAAATGTTTACAAAATTAAGTTAGATGGTCCTTTTTGTTCGCAACTTTATTGCGTATACCTCTTACACATGAAAGTCACCGTGGAGAGATGCTTAGTTAGTTTTTAATATTCAGGTATTCACGAAAGATAAAATCGCCATAATGTCCCATAAGGATAACCTTTCAAAAGCAATATTGCGCATTTTCACTGGAAGGTGATTATTAATGAAACTCAACACCGTGCAGACAATTTTTAAATGAGCATTGCAAAATTTCTTATTGCAGACGGTGTTGGGAGAGAGATTCCCATTATTTTCCCCATATCAGTATGTAAAGTAATTTGACTAATTTTTTGAAACTTTTACAGTAAAAGAGGCATGGCAATGAAAATATCACCTCTAATTTCAAAAGTGTGCAAAACCTTTACCATCTCACAGATTAGTGGATGAAGTTTGTCGTGCTTGAATTAGGGAGTTGCCAAACTAGCGAACTCCCTGCTTGTATCATTATATCACAATTATGTATAGGCAACATAAACGGTAAATCTAATAAATGAAAGTTTATATTTTCAATGCAAATTAAATAAAGCAAAGAACCAGCTGTTCTAAATGACAAACACATAATAAGTGTTTACTTGAATTGTTGAACTTGGGACAACGTTGCTGCATGTTCAAATCAATTTTCCAAAGTTGAAGCGTGTTTATGGATGATGGCTCTCTGATAGTGTGCTTTTCAATTCGTATTCGATGGTTTAGTATTCTGTTTTTAAGAGGCAGGTGAAAGGTGCATGTCTGGTATACAAACTCATGTTTATCCTGGACAATAATGATATATCCAAATGAGTCAACAATGTAGACTGTTGTCAGTACACTTTTTAATCAGTGTCAGGTTCATTCAGTGTAAGAAGATAGTAAACAGGAGGTACAGGTTTACTAATTATACCAACATTTTGTCTGTTCATTTTTATTTATACTATTTGTTAGCCTGTACATAATAATGTATCATTCGCTGAATTCTTTTATGTTATCATCAGATGTAAGTAGGCTGGCTCCATTTTTTAGATTTCTGATATTTTAAGAATAATTTCGTCATTTCCCAATAAATTTTTATCTTGAAATCGTTTTATCGTAGGAGCTAAAATTCTATCGCTGTATACCCTTTACAATTGTTTTGCGTCAGGATATTTGTTACAGCTGTCACGCCACGTCATTACTAATGCATGGAAACTGGAGGGCGTGATATGATAGAAGTCATTTTAACTTAACTGATATACATCCTTTGAGAGAATTCTCCACGTATTCATCTCTTTCCCGGTCCGAGTAAAATGCTTACTTCAAACATTTTGCTAGTAGGCTTTTCGCACCTTGCCCAAGTTAATCTTCCTATCCTTTACTGAAGTCATTTCCACCCTTGAATAAGCGCCTAAGCGAAACCATCGAAGCGATCATTTCGTTAAAGAATAAAAAGCACGGTGAATGAAAATCTCTGTTTAATTACGTCACGCTCCGAGGAGATGTCTCATACGACTAAGTAATGAATCTGGGACAGAAGTGACTTGTATTCGCTTGGTTGACGCAATTCAATGTTATCAACGAATGTAAAACACAACATCATCCAGAGATCTTGGTTAATTAAAATTATAGGTTATAGTAATTAAGGAACACAAGAGACTTTGACGTGTTGTTCCATTCGTTTATTTGAAGCTCATAAATCCTGACTTGACGTTGGGATAACCTATGTAAAATCAGGGAGCTGTTACGGACAGCCGTAACAGCTCCCGGGTAAAATGTACATGATGACTATACTTTTAACTTCAGGGACAAAGATTCGAAAAAAAATCTTCGGAAACTCACAAGTGTAATTATTAGGGTAATTACTATAACAATGGAAGTCTATTTTGTTAATTTTCTGAATGAACGAACAAAAAGATAAATTATAAGAACAAACACTGAATGTAGAGGGATTACATAAACAGGTTTCTTGGTAAAAGCCATGTTCATAATTCTAAATACCTCATGTAAGAGTATGCTAAACGGAAAACATTTGAATGATTAACACTGATAGCAGTATAACAGTACAACTGAAGTCCCTCGTTTTGTCAAATGAATATCAGGTATCGTATAGAGTTTGGTTTTGGGCTTTTGTTTTGGTTTGTAAGAGTCGTTTTACTTCCTTGTTTCATCTGTTCCCCCTCACATCTCTCTTCCCAGTTGTGGATCCCCATATTTTGAAGGACAATGATCGATTGACATTGTATATTTTAGTGTTGTAAAGTTGTAAACCGAATCATCACTTTCAGATTAATATGCAAACACCATAACCGGAGATTAATATTCATATAGGTACCATATAGGTTTCGTATTATTTACGATGCATCAAGCTAAATTCGTTTCAAAGTCCAGAGTAGTGTGTCTTGCTCCCCACTGTTTGTAAGACCTGAAGGTGTCATCAAACAAAAACAATAAAATTTGTCTCTCTTTTCATGTTTGCGGAACAAATTCGTTCGTAACTGTGAAAAGATTGTAAATGAAGCAAAACATTGTTAGTATTTGATTAAATGTCATCATTATTATTGTTAACCTGTTTTTCGTGACTGCTTGTATGCTAGTGACAACGTCCTCATTTTATACGAACATAATTAAACCGATAAATTGTTGCTACTCAATCCCTCTTTTTCCCGCAGTTTGACAGAGTTAAATTGCTGTTGAGTCTGAACATATTGTAAAAATACTGCGATGCTGAAATTACGGATGTAACACAATACACGATCCTAACCAGACATGCCAGACTAACCAGACTCAAAGAGCAACACGGAATAAAAATGTTTCAATTCAATTTCTTGGAGTTTCGAATTTCAAATATAAATATTGCCCAGGAAGCACCACGCAGTGAATCATAGCTAATTTAATTCTATATAGATATTCGTGGAGCAATAATGTTGCTAGACTGGCTTCCATTTTTGTTCGGCTCTTTGAAAAAATAATATCAGAGGGTGTACATAGAATTGCTTTTAAGCCTCTACAGGGAAGTAGGGGCTCCTAATGATTGTATAATTACTTTGACTGAACTTTAGAAGTATTGTGGATTCAGTTCAGTTTTCTTCCATAACAATATCGAAGAAAATAAAGCTTTTCTTCTTGTCTTAATATTTAAATTTATTAAGTTATTGAACTGAATCATTGACTTTGAAATAGTGTCACACGCTTGAAATCGCTTTGTTTCACCACTATCTACCTTGCGTTGTTCTTTTGCATTCAAATAAAAATCTTTTCCAAGTAATAATGTCACCAAGGAATTTCCAAAAGACTGCAGTTGCAATTGCAGCGTCTCCGGAGACTCTTGTGTGTTAAACATTGCAATCCATCAACCGGCTTTGAGCTGAAATCTTTGGAAAAAGATACAGACTGATGCCAGACTTGCCATTGTAACAGATTTCTTTCGCCATGAATTCTGAGCAAAGCAGGCTTTTAAAATAGCTTAGATACGATGCACGCCTTTTTAGTAAATATACAAGGTTGGTCAATATACGGTCTTTGCTCCTTAACTATCCAAATTGGATGTGTTTGCTGAAAAAACACTATCAAGTTTTTACCCTCCGAAGTGCCGGTAAGAGATAGACTTTTTCGTATCCTACGCCATCAATCAGTCGAAATGCCAAGGAAGCCAGTCAGCGTCAAATTCATTATTCCGCTCTTTGTTAGTGTGACATTAACATACTGCGCTGTTTCCCCTCCGCTGGATTATTTTCGTCTTGCCTTTGCAGAGCTCGGAGCTTCTAAATGTCATGGATATTAACGTAAGGAAACAAGGTGTTACTACCAATTTAATGAAGTCAGATAGGAGTAAGGGATTCTTAAATGGCGATAAGAGGTAAATTTCGTAAAATGTCAAATTTTCTCTTTTACGATCACTCAGTCATAAACCTTGCAAGATTACAACAAGGTTTACATATATCTGCATATTAATACCAAGCAAAATCCCATGACCTACTGCAATGACATTTAGAGGAATTTAAAGGAACATACACCTCGGGTATGACATTTAGAATGTATCAGGTAACAAAAGCTAATACAGGTCGTAAAACCTTTTACCGCAACAGGTATGTCTTGCTCATGCGGCACTTTGAAGAATTGAGAGGAAAACAACATTTCATTCTTCCCCATAGTTTCTTATCTGGGCAAAATTTTTGCTTACAAAATTTTAAACTAGTAAATCTTATATTTCACGTTATGAATTTGTCAAAGTTGGTTTTAACAATAGACACAAGATCAAATTTTTATTTCAACAAATAACAAAGTGATATCTATGAGAAGATAGAAATTGATCCAAAATAAAACAGTGAAATTCACCGGCTCCAAAAGACTAGGGTTTATACGCTCACCTTCACAAAATGAAGTTCCTAACCAGCAAACTGACTTATGGTGGCGCTTATCCCTCGTCTAATCCTTAAAGGTCAAGAGCAGTCCCCAACTTGAAGTTTAACTGCCGTGTTTCATGTAGTGGCTCTTGGGGGTCATTTCACAATATTATTCTCTATTCAAATGTGGAATTTACTCTGAGTTGCCGTTTGGTTCACCTTGAAAATGCAATATTGAAGTCCTTAAATATGATAAAAAGAAAGACTAAAAGAAGAAAAATAATAAAATTGTGCGGTTTTGCTGTTGCTGCAAAATGCACTTGGAGGACTACTTTTAGCCTTAATTCTTACAGAGAATACAATCAACATAATACAATGGCAACAACCAATCGTGACATTCATTGTTAATCAGTGTGTATCACCTGAAAAGAGCGTGCCGAGGGACCGTACCTAGTAAGAGTAAATTTTACCCCTTGTGAAAATTGTTGCGTCTCAAAATAAAACGATATTACCTTACGTTACTCGTACGATAAATGTCACTCTTGTGGATTGCATTTTCACCCCAATCCGGGTAAAATTCATTCTTATCTAGAAGTGAATTTCACTCTTTTGTAAAGTGTTGTATCTGTAATACACTCTGTGTGTGATATTGAAGAGATGCAATTACCAGTTGTTGTACAGCAGTGTACCTTATAACGTTTACAATCTGCAAATCTTTTTCTAGATTTTTAAAGTGTTTTAAAGGGAAATATTGTGTTTAAAATTCTCCAACAAAGAGTACAAAGAAATGGTTCAATTAGTTAGGAAGATAGATAGAGTTGAACGATGGAACCGATCCCGATTACCTTGCGCGATGAGGGAGGGTGTGGGGGACAGATACCAATGTGTGTCTGTGGAACTTTTGGCTGTGTTTTTTTAATGTGAATATAAGCGATTTGATGCATACTTTACACCGTATTTTATATTTATAAGGCGACATATTTATTATGTATTTTATGGACTTTTGCTGGCCTGACCATAAAGGAATCAAAGTTAAAAAATAATCCCATCGCTGGCAAATAATTTATCATTCTACAAGTACGTAGAACCACATAACAGCTTCAAACAAGTGTGGGGTGTTTTTTTGTACATAGGCCTACCACTAGATACCATGTGTTCCTCCTAATATGGTACAATTTTGGGCAGAGTCGGTAAGTACGCTATCATTGCGAGAACATTTTGGTCTAAAATGCCTCCCAGATCGCTGGAATTGCCACTTCCCAGGTCTATTTTCTGCATGTTATTTAAGGAAACACTAGTAATATAATAAGATAAAGTACATGAAAATACCAAAAATTTGTTCAGAGGGAGAGAAAGCTGCCCCCTAAGCCCCATGGCTATGCATCTGAAGTCACCCACTGTGTAATGAAACACAAGTTTACTGAGAATGTTCTATTTAGCAAGGATGTGAAATTGTAGTCAAAATCTTAACCAGCCTATGCGCATAAAGGTTTCACTGTGAGAGCAGTGATTACATTTTTATTACACAGTACCAAACTTGTAGGAGTCGTTGAACATATACTGTAACTCTACATTTTTCATACATCATCTCCGGGTGTCTCACCCCAAGGGATAGACTGAAATAGGGAATCCAATTAATTTAAATTATTTAAAGTACCCCGAAGGTCTTTTTTCGAGCCACGAGTATACTCATATAACTAGCTAAGGCTATCATATGGGGCTAGTTGCGCTTGAAAATCTAAAATGAAACGGTGCAACTAGAAAATTAAAGTGACTGGAAAAAGTCAACAAGCAAGAAAGATGCTTCAAATTATTTTAGAACTGAGATACATTTATCAATCGGTTTCTTTGGTGTGAAACCGATAAGCAACACGTGATGCGTTAAATCGAGAAAGCTTTGCAATTGATCGGTGATTGGACTAGTTCCACTTTTCGGAAGATGGGACAGCGTTACTATACGTGACATTAGAGTGTCTTAACAAGGCATTTGAATTAGTTGTCTTGAATAAGTGTATTAATATATTTGTTTTGCTCGCTTCTAGGCCTTTTAGCTAAGATCATGTGTAGTATCTATTCTTTTCATCCAGTTTAGAATGGAGGAATGGAGCCATGCATGACAGACCAATTATGTAAACGGTCTGAAGGCCGTGAGGTTGGTCACGTATTGTCCTTTAGTGGACGTAATAGCTTCTTCGGGAAGCAGACACATTTTGGTTTCTCCGAACGACCCTTTGCCAGAGGGTCGTGAGGACTTTAGAAAGAAGTAAATTTGTTTTTCTGGGTCGAATTCTTTCTTTCTGGTATATCGATATAGGAAACAAATTCATGATTAGAAAACGAAGACAGACGGGTAGTTTGACAATATTTGTACATAACGCTATGTGTTCGAAACACATAAGGGGAAAATCGCCACCATATAATTCGCCGTGAAATTCTCATTTGTTTGGACGGGAAGGTCGTTTCCCATGAGTTGTGATAGCCATGTAGGTCCTTTAGTACGCTAAACTTCATTACTTCAATATCGATCTGATTTTATAAGTTGTGGTACGTAGTTTTGCTCAATTGCAAACGTAAATTGATTTCACTTTTAACAAAGGAGATAATATTGAAACAGAGAAGTTATATTGTCAACATGTATTTTTCACAAATGCAATCTGCACTAGAAGTTTTCATCTATTTACTATGGTAGCACCACGGACTTCCTATACATGGACAGAGCCTACTGCACGTTACATTGTCGCTACCGTTCGTGTGAGAAAAATCGGGCCACCAAGTGGATGTCTCCTATGGTTTTGTGTGAAAATTTGGACTTGCTCTAGTATATCGCCATATTTTGCAAGAAAGTTTAAATATTTTTGAAATAACATGAGGTAAGGTCAAAATTACTTCACGTATTGCAGGAATTTGATATTTATTCCCTTTCAAGTTTAACTTTTGTTTAAAATATAACAGAGTCGTCCACAAATCAGAGGATTTATAGCTTCACGGCGGCCATCTTGGTGTGCCTTTTTTGTCCCAGTCAGTAGTGACCATCTACTACGAATAGCACGTACACGTTACATGCTCTGTCCATGTATATAAGTCCGTGGGTAGCACAATGTACCATGTTGTACCATGTCAGCAATAAACAATGCTTGATCCAATTTTCATGAAATTATTCCTCGCTCATTGAGCATTAAAGTAACCCTTATTTCTTTGAGTACTTGTACCAGTTGATGATAGCTAACTGCATCTAATAAAAATGCAAAAGTCATAACGTAAATTAACGCGAAATCAAATTCGTGATTCCGTTCTCAACCTGTAACGCAAAATTTGTCCTTAAATGGAATTACGAGTCAATACGAATACATTGCACTTTTTAAAGGAAACGGTAACCAAATAAATTTTGTTTGAATTCAAGATTTACCTTTAGTTGTTCAATATTGCGCATTCAACGTCTGTATATTTTAAAGCGAACATTTGTGCACTTATTTTCCGATACCCTCATATAAGATCGGATCAATATTACAGATTTGTACAGAACAGTTAAATAAGAAACCTACGGTTAGCTCAGTACCTCTCTTCTGAGTCTTCATATGAGCGCTTTTTGCAATTCATCTTCTTTACAGTTTTAAGAAGTTGATTGTGCTATTGGAATGACATAGAAAATTACGCGTTATGTGCAAATCGGGTATCCGAATCTTGACAGTTCTGAGTTGTCTGTTTAAGGTTATGAAAGCCCGTGTCGCCATTTTCTTTCTTAAATACCACATATCCAACGTACAGGAATAAATTACTCCTGATCAATTACTCAATTTAGTTAAAAAATATTGTCACACGATCACGCGCGTAGCCAGGATTGTGTCATGGGGGGGGGGGGGGATGAGGGAAAGTCTAAGAATAGAGAGAAAAACCCCGCTATATTAGGTGTTTTTGTATTGCAAGGTTGGGTCATGAGGGGTTTCTAAACCCCCCTCCCCCAACCCAACTCCCCTCCCCCCCCCCCCCGTGGCTACTCCACTACGCACCATTCCTCAAGTGCCATTCGTGAAATAGAAGGGACTAATTCAAATTCGGATGACTGTATTTTCCCGAAAATCTTACTTTCACGATGTGAATTTTCAAGGAGAAATGTTTCACCTAATGTTTTGTACTTGCGTGTTTCTACATTCTTTTAAATGTATTGGTCTTTAAATTTCTAGTTCACCTGTAGCGTGTCGACTCATACACAACCTCAATTACGGCCCTCACAATTACACTACAAAACCTCACCACTGGAACAGACTTGTGATACATGATGTTGCTTTAAAATCTATGTCAGATTGTAATCAAGTCCCAGGGGTATTCAAACTGCTTTTTCTGCAGAACTGAACAAAGTGCTGTATTTGGGCTAATTTGTCACGGAAACAATGATGTGAATTGCGGTGGAGCTACATTGCTGATGGAAAATATTGACTTGGATTTCATCTTGTTATTTGTATTGAATACTTAAATCAGATTACAAAGCCATAATGATCAATATTGAAGAACCACTTTCAATTAATATGCTTTTGAAATTCATTTAAAACAAAAGTACGATAACATTTTCAAATAGACGGAAAAGAAGCATGATGTTGCATTACGGAGGAAAGTTAAAACTTGCATTTAAATATCCACTGAAATATAAATAGAGAATGATGAAACGCACTTGCAAGCTTTTTTGCCTTTGGCTTTCTCGGCCGGTGGTTCTCTCTGTTTGTTAGGCATTAATGACTAAGCGTTCATATATATGCCTACGTATAGTAAGATAGGAAAGTAGGCACATGTATATCAATACATGAGCAGGAAATAAGTTAGCCTACGGGATTGATCACGCAAATTATAAGTATATGTCCCAGGGGTTTTGTCAGCCAAGAAGCAACGATTACGTTTTATAAAATGCCGTGATCGTATACTGATTTGCAATTTTGTGGTATTGTCTAAACTTTGCCAACCAGCGTATCGACGAAAAACCCTCTGACATCATCATGGGAACTTCTTTAGGATACGACAAATGAGTAGTCGGGCAGATTATGAACCTGTGTGCACTGGCTTCAAATTAATCTTAATAAGCAGCTTGCCTGAAGACTTATTGATCAATATTTGGCTTGTTGTGCTTATAGAGCACCACCTCTTTGTGAACGATTCCTGTTCTTAACTCAAGGTGTTAACAGTCGCTATTTATTACTTTAAAAGTCGCTATTTATTACTTTAAAAATGTCCGTCGTGATAATAAACATCGAATAAGAAATTTTTCCAGAGAGTAGGCTGGAGGTGCCACTCCTCTAGCTAGCTCACTTCACTTGCATCCTAACAAAACCAGGGAGCTGATATTTGAAAACATCAGCTCCCTGCCAAAATAAACAAAACCAAACGCTAAGTAATGAATGTTTCTGAACAAACAATTAAATCGGGCCTTGACGAAATGTATCACGATTTTACGTGTATGCTACCATCATATAGACAGAAATTTTTAAAACAGCATCTCTCAGATTATCTTACAACTAAATGCTAGGAATAACACCATGGCTTATATACACCCACTATATACATACTCCCCATATCGACAGTGTTATGGAATGCGGTCTTGACTGAGACTTTTCCTAGGCTATCGTCCTGAACAGGCAAAAGATATTGAAATAATTCTAATGAATGTTTAACAAGAGGGTCTAACCATATTTAGTGAAATAACTAGTTTTGGTAAATGTCAAAATGTTTACTACCCTTACATCATGAAATGACCATTTTAAGACCTTTTCAAAACAGCAAATACGTAGGATTATGGGATAAATGGTAGGTCTATGCATCTTTTTGCCAATGGCATTTCACTGTAGCAAAAGATAATGCATGTCAACCTTCTGTCCCACAACCTTTTTTAGCAGCTATGTATTGTATAACAACTGAAATTTCAGCCTTTGATTTGATCTGTACAATTTGATCAGTTACGGAATTCAACAATTTGTTTTCAGCGGACTGGCGGAAGAGGACCGGTGTAGTTAAGTGAAAACGAATACGTATGACATGCATACATTTACAACTTACTCTTAAATAAGTTTAAAACTGATCGAAATAAACTGCATAGTACCGTATCCAGTCCGTAGCTACGCAAAGACGAATATTTATACGTTTTAAGTAAAATGATTGTGGTTTTGTCCCTCTTTGTACTGTCCAGCAGTTTCTGTGACCTTTTTTCTGCTTGGAAAGGTCACTTTTGCTTTTCTTTAATTAAATGAGGTAGGAAAGAGGTAGAAATAAATTTAGCTAAATTTCGCGTAAAGCATTTTATTTCAGGTAAAAAGGTATAAAATCGTGGTTCTGATGCAGAGACGTATGTTAAATTGGCTATATTTTATGTGAAAGTTCCATTATATCATTTAGGCAGAGAAAACAAGTTTTCCTCGTAGATAAAGTTTTTAGGTGTATCACAACAAAAGTTGATGTCAACATTCCTCAGCAATATAGTGAATTTAAAATCTGGGGTTTTAAAGTACATGAATTTACAAATCTGTATAATGGATTAAAGGGAAAACGCAGTCAACCCAATTAAAATAAGTATATCTCGTCATCCTAATTAAGTGAAGAATGTTTTGATTACATGGCAACAATTTTTGTTACTATAACTGTTCAATTCACAGAGAATAACACATTACCTTTTATTGATTGTCGCTCCACAGAACACTTTCAATGGCACTACTATAGTAAGGCAAATAGGAGAAATTCTGCCAGAATTTGTTAATTTTTCAAATTTATTTTTTGTGGTGACTGCATTACCTTTAAGATGGAACCGCATATACGGCCAGTGATAAATAGTCTTACACATTTTATTAGCGTTTATCTTTCCTAGACGCAGTTGAAAACAAATCATAACAATTTCAAATGAAGTAACTGAAACATAATTGTTGAATCGTCGCATGAACGGGGTACGAAATAATTCAACTTGATACCGGGTTGGGTGGATTTGCGAAAGAGCCGGCGAAAAACTTGACGGAAATATTAATGCAACTGTATTTGTAGACTGCCAATCGTCGTAGTAATTTTGCCCACTGAGTGTCTACGGGTCAAAGGTTTTTGACGTAATAAACCACCGAATACGCCGTTGGCAGTGGAGACTATGTATAAAAGCAATTTGCACAAAGACCAACGTTCTGGCGTCTACGTCTGATGTATTCATACAAAATTCGTATCAACACCCTCAAATTAAAAACAGCGATATTTCTCTCGTTATTGGAGTTAAATTCACTACAAAAGCGCGATTGTTAACTCTTGATGGAGTGCCCACATGGACCACATGAAAGAGTAAGCCCTGTATGTACTCATTAAGACTTTTCTTAGAGTAAATTAACACTATATTGAGTCAATTCTTATTTTTAAATCTATTAGAGAGTAACTTTAGTTCACTCATTTAAGAGAGTTTAACACTAACGAAAAGTTTCAGTTCAATCAACCCTGCTTTAATAATGAAAAGAAGATATATATAACAAACAAACATTAAAACCACTTCCCCTCATCTCTTCATTCCATTGCAGTCTTCTGATTGCAATTTTCCTTTGGTAGAAGCTACACCCTTGCCTTAATCGTTTAACTCTAAAGGTAAAAATATTTGCTGACTTAATTACTGGTTGGAAGCTCAGAAATTCACATTTCTCAGAAATGTGCACTTAAAATGTTTAAACGTTTATTGTGGGTAGGCGATGATTTGCTCGCAATTTTAAGTTTTTCAATTAAGGGAATAATGCAGTCTCTCAAAAATTGAATCACTGTAGCTCGTACAGTTTGGTATTATTTATACGGCAATGTTATTGCTTCAAAAATACCCATTTCATGAAGAATGCAAAGCGTTTGAAAAGTATTTAAATCATACACTGCGATGGTCACGATTCGTGTAATATTATGATAAATGGTATTCCTCACAATTCTGGGCACTTCTTTATATGCCCTACAAGATGGCGTTGATAATAAACCAGTTTAGAGTTGTTTCTGTACAGGCCTTTGACCTGAGGACACTAATCACGCACTATCCATAGGTTTGTGTAATGTGCGTTACTAGGGCAGCTTTAACCTATCGGAAGAACGCATATCCTGGTTACCTTTGACTTTAAAAACAGGGAGTAAAACCGAATTGGCTAATTTGCAACATTTTTAAGCGCAACAAAGTTGTCTACACCTTCCAAAATGTTTTTGGCTAAGCTCTTAAATACTCTCGAGAAAATCTGACTGATCATGTACGAGTCGGTGTTGAGCAGTGAATGTGTCGTCCAAGTGTACCTCTGGTCAAAAAAATAAAAAATGTATACTTGAGAGCATGAAAAATGAATTCTAACAGTCTAACTCCCATCCTCATTGCACATTCCTCAGCTGAGGTATAAAATGTTGAAGTTTATTCACTTAAAACAAATTAGGCCATTGCGCAATAATTTGTGACTTTCTTGTTGTACAACTCACATAACCTGCTTTGTTTCGCTTTAAAATTAAAAATGATTTTATGACCTTGAACACTTCCTGTTTGCTTGCAGAGCATGTTGCACAGAGAAGGCTTTATTAACTACATCCCATAAGAGTAAGAGTGATATCACACCTTGGAACAAGGTGCAGTAACATTCAGAAAAACAAAGAAATACAAAATTGTAATTTGAGTAGTACAACAATGACATCACAAATTACTGCGCAATATACTATTTTAAGTTGAGTGAATAAACTTCAATATTTTATATCTCAGCTCGAGAATGTCCTGTGAAGATCGGACTTGGACAGTTAAAATTTATTTTTCGTGCTCTTTAACGTATATTTTTGAATTTTTGGACTTGAGGTACACTTTAAAGGCTATGTAGGCAAAGAAGCACTCTACAAGTAGAGATCTAAGTTATGCCTGTTACATCAACCCATCTTTAAAAATTAATGAAAAAGAAAGACGACAAGTGAGACATCCTAGATCATTGCGATTAATGTAAAGAACTGGAAAGTTTATTATTAAGTTATAAGTTTAAATCGAAACGAAAGAAAGAGAGGAGGACAGGGAACGTGGGAAACACTCAGGAATTCATAAAAAACAGAATTAGCGTGCTTTGGGAGAAAATAGTTGCAATAGAAGACTCCAAGTTTACCGGCCTAGTTTATGTCGACGAGAGCTTTGTCTTCCTAACTTAATCAAACAGACAGCTGGAAAAGACGTTCTTCCGTTTTGTTTTAGAGCTGACTGCACAAAATGTTCGAAATAGTCTTGATCCACTTTTAATATAGGCGTTATTGATTTTGAAATATGCCCCGAGGAGTTCAAGGTGCGGTAGTTACTCTTCACATACTAGATCCTGTCAGAAACGAAAGCCAGCATACCTCCTACATATTTAATTACATTTGTTCCTTCTCCCGTCTATTAATAATTATGGAACTATAAAGGCGCCGGTTGTCAGAAGGCAGATTTTGTGAAAACTTGATTTAGCTATGCGCTGATATTAAATAACCAGTTACGTTTCCAGGGTTTGGGTTAAAAGTGTAAACTTTCGGACTGATTACGAAGAAGAATTAAAGGTAGTAAAAGAAGATGGCAAATTTTGGTATTTGATGTAAAAAGCATTAAACCCCCCCCCCCCCAAAAAAAAAAAAATAAAAAAAATAAATATCAGTGATTCCCATCAAAATACTTCAAAAATTGGCATTTTTACGGGCAATTTCTGATTTGTTCTTAATCATCAATAAATGAGCTAAACAGGCAAATCTTGTGATGTCATTAGAGGGACATGTCATATATGGCAAATGTTATCTTTCGTTTTTACAATCATCATTTCAAGGACATTTGTAACATTAGTATCTCCTTGGGGTTGTATTTTGGAAGTTTGAATTATGTCCTTGAAAATTATCAGTATCAATAACCAAACCATAAAAAATCTGATGTGTAATTAAGATGTAATTAATAAGTTTAACAAAAAAATACCAACTCTGTGCAATACTACACGGTATTATTTTTACATGAGCAACAAGTTGCTTCAGAAACATTCGAATTTTAAAAATGTGTATCTTGAGGACGATGAAAGACACTTAAATAATTCTAACGGATTTTTCCTTAGAAAAGTTCACTCTGTAACTGCCATGTGAAGAAGGACATGATGCTGACATATCACACTATCTTTAAGTTTCAGCTTTTTACCATCGCTATGTTTATTTCTTACAAGATACTAAAACCAAAACCCCTCCTTCACAAGAACAACATCGGTGTAACGGACTCTGTTTTCAGTTTATCAGCTTTCAAAAACAACATGGGTCCATAGGACTGAACAAAGAACATGTTGTACAGCCTGCTACGTAGTAACATCAAGGACCGTACA
Source organism: Holothuria scabra (assembly GCA_037179385.1). NCBI lineage: Eukaryota > Metazoa > Echinodermata > Holothuroidea > Aspidochirotida > Holothuriidae > Holothuria > Holothuria scabra. Next base: position 2,421,241 of record CM074188.1, read on the forward strand.
GTTTGGACAAAATCCGTAGGCCAATTCGAACACTGCAATATACGTCGAACACCACCATCGTATAAACACATGTGTGATGTCTGCGTACAGATTTGGAAATCATAATGGAGCAGCTACCCCTGCTACGAGTCTTAGCATTATCTATTTATTTGGAGCGCGATGTGTATATAATGACGTACAGAACTTCAAAGAGATGACTGACCCTGAAAGTAGATTCCTCAGCTACCTTCTAATTTATATAAAAACCATGAAACGTTTTTAATGATTTCAACATCAAATTTATTCTTAGTCAATTTGCATCAGCCATAGACCTATCCACTGACGCAGAAATAGTTGAGTCGTTTTTTTTTTTTTGAAAATTTTCCGGGATTGATCTTTCAATATTTATAGAAATGAACCTTGGATATCTTATATTGATCGTACTTAATCCCTGTAAATAGTTCCACAGCAAAGTTTAATAACACATTCTCTAGAGAGATGTTTATATTTATCGCCAGTACGACATATTAACGAGTGCTTCCCGCCGGAACTCGATAAGGTTGTATAAATAAGGGGGTACAGTGCTCAATAGTCGAACGCTGGCGGCTTGTTTTCCTATCTTGTTCTCGTTCAAGTAGGAAAACAAAACGTTTCTGGGCAACTTCTCTTGTCTTTATGTCTCATTTTAAAATAAAAACAAAACGTGCATTCGTGCTGACGAAAAATGCTTTATATCTCTGCATATTGCTTAAGTTGTCAAGCAACGGAACTAAGTATTGTAATACTCTGGGCAATGCAAAATGGCTACAAGACTATACAGATAGTATATAGGCTATATTAATATAAACGTTTTTAAACAGAGATTTCATAGAGTTTGAGGATATTTATTCAACTGCATGGTCAGTTCTATTGGTTATTGCAAGGTTTTTTCTTACTAAGGAACATTTTTATGTTTTTATATTTATACTCTCCTTTTTACTTATAGCTTAATTAGAAACAAATTCGTAGGCCTACATTATTGTTAATCGTGAAGGGAGGTATTCACTGCATTTATATGACATGCTCAAGTTGCTGTTACATTCTTGTTAAGCTATTCAATCTTTGCAAAATCTTCATAGTGAAAAATAAAACTGGGTTGCATTATTTAAAACGGGAATGTCTGGTCGAAAATTGTTTAAGAAATACAGGACAAGGATTTATCTCTGCGGGAGCCATATTTTAGGAAAATAAAGTTACCATCTTTTGAATTGCCCATATCATTTTGCTTTGTTATTCTTAATGTTTAGTGCTTAAACCTATACTACAACTTAGCCCTACGGATTGAGAAAGTGGGCCCTACGAATAAGTAACATTTGAATAACCATAAACAACCAAAAAAGTCGAATATACGACCAATTGTAACTGAAAAATGAAACAAACAAAAGTGCAAATCGTATCAAAACGGATGAAACTTTGAAATGAATCTACAAATACAAGAAAGTTGATGGATAAAATGATAATTTGTGATGTAACCTTTAAATGTGCGTTGCATTATGTAATTTATATTATCATAAAAATCTAAAGATTACCTTTATGACGCAAATCAGCTCCTTCCTTTTAAAACTATAGCAATCACCAAAATATGAGAGGATGTAAGCTTGATTTATACTGGATACAGTAAGAGTAGCCTATTCTTGACAGACTATTATGTCATGTCACGTAGCGTGGTTGACTGATCCATCGTGCAACTGGAAATTGTGGGCATGTTTACATCTTTTTGTTCAAGATGTTTTCCGAGAAACTCTTCTCTATTGTAATATCTAATTCTAATACCTTTGAGCATTTCCATGGAGATCATGTTGGCCAGATTCACGTCAACAGAGCTCGTATGCTCTGCAGAATATTACAACTTTTACATTTATGAGTCATAAGTATTGTACGATTAAAGCAGTAAACACGTTATTCAAGAGAAGCCCCATGATTAAATGTATATAGGCGTTTCCAGTCTTGTATTAATGAGAATGTCCCAAAAATTATGTATGTGTTTTTTTAAATAATTGGATTATAAACGTTTACCTTAGCGGCTAGACTGGATTGGCAGGTCATATAGACTTATAGCCAGGCGAGAAGCTAAACTGGATATGTATATATCTACAAGTTACAGGGTGAAATACCGTTCAAGATCGGAGGAAATTTTTGACAACTTGTTCTCGCAATGTCAAGGAGTAACGTGGTGCTCACCCGTGCTATTTGAGATTAGGTGTGAACCGGGTAATGTAAATTTGGAGTTTAATTTCCCCTTACAGCATCGGTAATTTTTCGAGTGCATTGATGAGTTTTCGGTTATCGTTTAAAAAAGAATCATTGGTAAGCGGCTTCACTTCTTCATTAACTTAATAATTTTCATGCGAGCTTCTTTTAGCGTATATCAGTTGTTGTCCGTTATAAATTATACGTATGTAAGTTTGGATTTTCCCTTTTACATCGTAAGAAGTAACCGAAGGCGAGAGAAGAGCGAAGGATTTTAAAAAACACAATTAAGTATTAGTCCTTGCAAATTATGGACGTCTTGTCCACAAACGGCTCTTTTACAGTTCCTATTGTTTTATTTTCGCTTTATTTCTCTACTTTATTGTGCAAAAGCAGGCCCCGTTACTCGTAGCCATGTGTGAAGGAATGATGGTGCTATGGGGGTCGGGGTGAGCCGGTGGGGCAAACTTATGTATCTTTTTAGTTTTTGTAGCTTCTTTTTCTTTTTCTGCTACTGCTCCAGGGAGTTGAGCACTTCGTCAAACCCGTGAGGGTTTTTTGTTCAACTTCCTTCACATCATAACGAAAGAATTTATTCCAATTGATGTAAATATTGCATATATATTTGTAAATATGTATGAAATGAAATGAAATGTCTCAGTATCGAATAATAGATTAAACATGTCGGTGTTACAAATTAGTCTGCTGTTTTCCCCCTTTATAATTTCCATGAATTCGTCAATAGCTTCTCTTCATTACTTTTTCCTTAGTATTTGTCTAAAATTGAACTAGTAAAATTAGTCCCGAATGATTCAAGATTAAAGTCCAATCTTGTCTTGTATGAAATATATCACTCTCTCCGACACTATTTCATCCTGCAATTCACTCTCAGCCGTGAATATGTTTGATATGAATTTTCCTGTATTTGCAGGCTCTCAAAGATTCTAGCACTCTCTCAAAGACTGCTTCCCATTACCTAAACACAAGCACCGGCAGATTTCATTTATGCCTTTATGACGTCACATTTCCATGACGTTCGCGCCAATAATCTTAATCATCATGAGTGTGCTAGTCTCAGTGTCTTTTAATAATTGACAGTACGTCTCTAGCATGATTCTTTGTACAAAACGACAGGAAGTTCTCACTTCCATGCTCGGTAGACTACACTAATTGAGTATTTGGTCATCTCAAGATTTGCGTGCTATAGTTCATTATACTCAGCCTTACAACTTAACTGTATACTTGAGAAATACCTACATTTATTCTACTTTGAATACGTATGGGCTGTCGCGATAGTATTATCTCATTTGTTATTCTTTTTACCTGAGTAAAAGTATTTTGATCACTAAATTCGAGGTTTAATTGAAGGGAAGTGCTCATTGGTCAATGGTATATTCCATAACGTTATAAAAGATAGAATCAGAGATATAAACGCAAGTTTATACACTAACAACTGGTGGTTCAGAATCAGCTTGACGAAAATTCGTGTAATTATTTTATGCAAAATAGTTATGGAAGTGGTAAAAATTATTGTCACTTAAGCGTTCAACATTAGGGGCTAGTAACTTGGGCTGATTTTCCTCATTGCGAAAAAGGGAGGGAACAATCTTTTGTACTTGTATGCCCTGAGATATTTTTTCTTAACGTTGTTTCGGCCGCGCACTCTAAAAACAGTGTTTAGCAATTAAAAACTTGAATTGCCCCACTTTTAAACACTAATTTAAATTCTAAACATATGTATAGCGGTTAAACTGTAACTGTTCACCAATTAAAACCGAAAAGTTTACAAATTTGACACGTGTGTTTAGATCTAAACGTTTTCAATTAATAAAGTGAGAGCAAAAAGTGTGCAGTAAAGCGTTTAATTCCTAAACAGGTTTTCTAGAATTTCTAGAATGGGACAGAGTAAGATTAGTAGTAATTATACAAGTTGACAGTATATGCGAGAGTTTTTGGATACCTTCTCTAGGGAACATTACCGTATTTTTCATTTCGATGCTTCTTTTATGAAGAGGGGATGACTATGTGGGGGCAGTATTATCAATCTTTACTCAAATGTGGGGAACTGGGACATTGCCTCTTCCGTCAAAAAATTACTTTGTAAAAATAATTTTGATTTTGGTATGTATTACAATGCTCGTTGCTAGTTGAGACCTCGAACACACCCCCGTTGTCTCCGAATCGTACCAGCATCTTCAAGAAAAGATCTATTTTTTTAATATCTATAGCCACAAAGCTGATGAAGAGGTCAATCTAAACAGTGTTAAACACGGTCATTTAATGGTTTAAAAAGTTGAAGTTCAAGGTCAAGTTTATTTTTCACCTCAAAATGCTAGAAATTAACATTAATGCAGATTTTAACATGTAAAGATAAATAATATCATTTAAGGTGAAAGGAGCCAGAGGGAAGCAGAGATGTTTCTACAGAATCTGGTCCCTCAAGAAAGCAGAACAAAACATAGAAGTAGCAAAACATAAGAAAAAAGTAAGCCAAAAAAAATAAGAAAAAAATTTTAAGCGGAACGAAAAACACTCAACATATAAAAAATAGTTTATTTCCAACCTTAAATATTAGGAGTGTCGAGAAGAATCTGTTTGTACTTGACTTTAAAAAAATATAGAGAAGTACAATGCCTAATGTTATCTGGAAAGGAATTCCACAGAATAGCTCCCGAGTGTCTAATCTGAGATTTGGCGAGAGACGTTCTACAGTAGGGATTAGTAAGCAGATGCCTTTTCCTGGTGTCATAATCATGGTAATGCCTATTTTGAACATAAAAATTACTGTAGTAGTTAGGCAACTTATAATTAACAAATTATGCATGAAAACACCAAGCTGATATTTGTAAGGGTCGAAAACAGAAAGAAGACGGAGTGATTTGAAGAGAGGTCCTGTATGATGAGTGAAAAATACATTACAAATGTTAGGTACAGCACGTTTTTGCAGCAAATAAATGCATTGTAGGTAATCATTTTTATCATTTCCCCAAACAAGTAAATTATAGTTAACATGTGGGAGAATGAGTGCATTGTAAAGTAGAAGAAGGGTTTTTTTTTTGGGGGGGGGATTCCCCACATAACATACACCAAGATCATATGGGCTTTATTTTCCAGGGTCTTAAAATCAGCACAGATTCCTAGCTTTTAGGCTTCTCGTTTGTGGTTCGTACCTCAAGTATTGTTGCTCGCGGGTATTCCGTGTACCAACTTTAGAAAGGGTATTGGCACTTTCATGAGGGTAGCACGGTTGTCATGCTATCCAAGCGACATTAAGTTTTAAAATCAATGTACTTATTCGAACAGATGTTGATTTCATATGTGTCGGATTTTAATTATTCCTCACATTTTCTTTTCCTAATGATTATTAAGGAGTATGAAACTTTGAAATAGACCTTATGCACTGACGACACAAAGACGTCATCCCCGGCGGCAAAACAATTGAACACGTGGGGGAACGCACGTGTAGCAGACTAAGCGCGTATTCAGCTGATTGACAAATCAGCTGTCTGCATTTGCTGAAGTTGGCTTGTTTAGCCCCTAAAGGAGGGCGTAATTTTGCTCTGAGACATAATATGCATTGATCTATGGGTAGAGTATCCATTTATTTTATGTGATTACCCAGAGACCATTCTTTTCAAACAAAAAACAGTGTGTTACAACAACCCAACACTTACACACACAAACACACACACACACACACACAAACACAAACACTTTTTTCTGTTTTATCATCCTATCGGTTCATGAAGGAACGATTTTACTTTTGCCGTGGGGTCGTGTGTTTTCACTGACAACCATTTTATATCCCAACGAAAAAGCCTCCGCGAACCCCACTAGATTACACTAAAAGTTTAGAAATTGTGGCGTTAAACCCCAACTAACCAAATCAAACGCACCAGAGCAGTATGTGTGTGTCATTCAAAGCTGAAAAATCTTATAAATCTACATACTGCCTCTGAACATTGTATGTTATCCAATCAACATACCCCCCGCTTTTAGAATATATGTTTCAATCTTGCACCCCAAGGTGCCCATTTAAGGGATTGGCAGTTTGCTTTACGTCTTAGCGTACAACGTTTTGTCCTCACCGACTTTGAATTAAATGTTTATGTATTCTTTACCATGAGTTTTCATCAAGCTGTTAGTTCCCACCAACATTGCCAAAAGGGTACCAAGACTCTCAGAATTTCTCTTTGGAGTATACACATTAAATTTAGTTCTCTGACATGTACAATTTCATAAGATATAACAAATCGAAGAGGAGGATTAACCGTGATTTTAAAACCAAGCCAATATGACTCTTAATTCTGATAAAACACTCTTCTGCACTGGCTAGGTATTTACCTTTTCGCGTTTCTCTGTTTAAATGTTTTAAAGAAATGTATTAACAGTACTTCTAGGAATGCATGTCTGTGGAGATAGTAACTCCTGTGACTTTTACACTTAATTGTAGTCATAACATATCATTTTCATTTTGGGATGAGTTAAAGTGTATCTCAAGTCTAAAATTATTACAGAGCATGAAAATTGAATTGAAGCAGACCAACTTTCATCTCCATTGTATATTCCTGAGCAGCGGTATAAATTGTTAAAGTTAATGCACTCAATTAAACATAGTAAAATGTGTAATAATTTTGTGTTGTTATTTGTAGAATAGACCTTATGCATATGATGTTACAGAGCAAAGAGTACGCCCTCCTTTAGGGGCAAATCAAACCAACACCGACAAATGCAGACAGCTGATTTGTCAACCAGTCGAATATATACGCACATAGTCTGCTACGTGGGCAGGGCAAAATCTTATGCTTGCGACCACGTGTTCCATTGTTTTGTTCCAATGATAACGTCAGTGTGTTGTCAATGCCGGGCGCGTAGCCAGGTTTGTGTCATGGGGAGGGTTTTGGTGTCTTGGGGGGCGGGATAGAGAGAAAAACCCGCTATTTTAGGTGTTTTTTGCATTGCAAGGTTGGGTCATGGGGGGGGGGTTCTAATCCCCCCAAAAACCCCCTTGGCTACGCCACTGGTCAATGCATAAGGTCAATTACAGCTTTTGTATATCCTTGTTTTTCGGAAAGTTACTGCACCTCGTCACAACATGTTTACACAATCTTACTGCTATGGAAAAACCTGACTTTACTGTCCCTCTATGTAAAACATGCTATGCAAAACATGCTATGCAACATAACAGGAAGCGTTTGAGAGGCTCACTAAGTTGATATCAATAACTTAATGAAAGTGTTTCAGTGTAGTACCACATTGAAAAGCTTATAATTAGGATGGTTATTCAAAATTTATATATATTTTATATGTATATTATTTCAAGCTGAATTTCAGTTAGTACATAGCTCGATGCTATACTTCTTTTCCTTCTCTTAATTTCTATTTATGGGAGTGCTTTATAATTTATTGTTATTTTTTTGTTGTTAAATGGAAATAATTCAAGTAAACAAACAAACAAACAATTTAATTACTTAACAATAAAGAGCTATGACAATGGGAGTTGCTATGACAATGGGAGTTCCTATGACAATAGAAGTTGCTATGACACAGCGAGTTGAATGGATAAGGTTCATTTTATTTTGCGAGCCCTAAACTATATATTTTAAAAAATTTAATGGGCAAAAGCAGCCACCCTCAAATTATTTTCAAGAAAGAGCAAATATATCAAACTTTTGTTTTATCTCTTCAAAGAATCTTCCATAAAATTTCACTCCTTGGGGTATTCAAAGTAAACCAAGCAGTTACTTCACAGTTGGGGAGGAGAGGTGTTGTTGCATGATTCTCACAAGCTATTCTTTAAACAAGATAGTCTACTCTACTGATTCAATTCGGGGTGACTGCATTTCCCTTTTCACATTACACCAATTACTTCATTTAGACAAGGGAGCTTTAAAAATCCTTTCCAGTGTAAGCAAATTCAACCGGACCCAGTAAATGTCAAACAAACGACCTCTGTACATAAAGCCTAGCTTGCATAGTGAAAATAGTAAACTATTGGAACTAAGGTTCAAGTACGTAGCTCGTGTTTGATATATTCAGTATTTTAATCATAATGAGCAATTACCGTAATTTGTATAACAGAGCCTGTAATGTGAATTACGAATAACGTTTTTCCTTTCGAGCAAAATATGAAGATACACTTTCAAATTATCGATTCCAGAATAGCACTTTATTAAAATAATCTAACATTCCACAGTTGCTTTGTGTATAATGGAATTTGTCCTGTCGCATATGTAACATACAAAGACTTTATGAGGTATACCCTTTACAGTAAAAGTCAAATTATTGATTCATGAAACCTAGCTATATTAAAATACAGGTACCGTGGTTTCCGATGGCCATTTGCTTAATTCTTAAGACCCTCCTCCCAAATTGCGTATTTCTCAATTATTTTTCTCTTTCCTAAGCCGGATGTAAAGCAGGGTTGTTTAAATGTCAGACTTGGTATTGTAAACATACTGGAGCTCAGGTTTCCTCTTTTGTCGATCTCAGATGATTCTCGTCATCTGCGAGGAACATATTTTCATCATAATTTAGATTCGGAAGAGTACAGACATAGTAAACGGAAGGGGACCGAGAAAGGGAGAATGCAATTACATGCGTCTGGTACTGATGTATCTGTCAATTATAATAAATTATTCAAGCTTTTGACTTCAACAATAGGTAAAACAATTGGGCAATAAAATGTTAATTCCAATTAAAATCAAGACGTTTTAAATGCAGCTATAGATTATAAGTACGAAATATTATATGGTGTTTGTTTATCATACTGTATCAAGACGACTAGTTGATTTTGGAAAAGCCAGACTTCGAAAGCCTCGGTAGAAAAATAACTTTTGATTAATTGTCATGCAAAGAGGAATATTTTCTCAATTTATCATGGCAAGAAAGTTAGAACAGCCCTTGAATCCAGAGAATTTCAGTTCACGAAATATTTAGCACTACTCCTCTCGCCTATATGAAATAAACCGTGAGGACACAGTGTACAGAATCTTAATGACATTCATGTAAAACATTTAGTATTCTTTACTCCACTGTGCATCGTCAAAAACATTCTCCATGGTTTCAAAGCCTCACGGTCTCTTTGATTTAAAGGGGCAATTAGAGTTTGTTTTCCACGACTTTGAGTCTGCACCACAATCATTTATTGAGTTAAATCTTACAAAGATGATCTTACATCATAGTCTGATGTTGTGATTGGTCACCGTAAGGATGAAGCTGTCTAGTCTTGCATTCGTGTGGAATTTCGTTGCCCAAACAAAACTGAAAAATCCCCAATCAACAGTTATTGAAAGAGAATTAACGTTTCTCACCGCTTCGGAACGATATGTTAAATGCCCGTAAATCAGTTGATGCTGGTAAATAATCACTTAAAAAGGGAAAACGAAATGCTAGAACAAAAGGTTAATATTTGCTGTCAAACTATGAGCACCCATTTAACTAAAGAAAGAAAGCCTTGAGAGTAAAACAAGATTTATTTCTCTTTCTGTTGGGAAAAATTTTACATCACGGACACTAACTGCAATGAGTTTCTTCTAAAACAACTTTCTCGTCTCTTAGCAAATATTGTGCAGGGGGAAACTTCATAATTATTCGCAGTATTTACAACCGCATTTCCATGTGAATGTTATTTTAATATAGATATGGGTATGACTTTCCAAGCATTAGAATGTAAATATCTTGATACATTTTGTGACATAGAGTTATGGTTTTCCAGCTCCACCTTTGAAGTGGCACGGCTTCCATGGAATGTGAGCATCAAAGTCAGTTCAAACCTTTATCCCCCTGCCCTCGCGGAGTTCAGTTTACAGGCATTGTGTACTCAAACTGTCAAAACCTTTCTCCAAAACTAAATCTCCTTCCCTTTCGTACCTTTGGAATATTGGAGGCGTCCCGCCACGAGCTCGTCGAGGAATCAAAAGATATTATTTTGGTTGGGATACCATTCGGCTTCACCATGTGGTGGGTATTCCTGAAGAGATTCGTTTAGTCGGGACTCGGGAAAGTTGACGACAAAAGTAGGTCATGCTGCGAAGAACGGAAAAGTGGCAAGAAAGAACCCAGTCAAGATTTTCTGGTTGGCAGTTTTTCACCCTGCTTTTCAGGTCATGTAGTATTTAACTTAAAGATGCGCCAACAGCTTTTGAAACAGTAATAAATATGGAGTCACAAGGATAAGTACATATATTTAATTCCTAAACACTATGTGCTTAATTCCTAAAGGTGTTTTGAATATAAATCTATCAAAGATGTGGCAAGAAGTGTTTAGAAAAGTGTTAAATTCCTAAACAGTGGAGGCCGGAATGACTCAGACCTCAACTATCTCAATACATTACTGGGAATAGCGAGCTATGCGGGATTTGGGGGCTAAGGTCAAGGTTCTTGAGAATTTTGGATCACGTATACTCTGTGAAATTTGAAATAATTTCCACGGTGACATTGCATACCTCATTCTAAAACGTGGGGGGGGGGGGGGTCACGACCACGCTTTAAATAGATTTGAATTCGTTTCAGTTTACAGCTATATACAGGCAAGTTTAACATAATTGTTACAATTGCCAAGAAAAATTACATAAGTCGTCGAAGTGTGCCAATGAAATTAGCGAACACCCGGAAGTAAATTGAAGGGTGATCTGTTTCAGCTCTCTGATGAAAGGTAGATTACTCTTAATGGGTCATCCTCAGGGGACGTTTCCATGTAGAAAGTATTTTAAAAGGCACCCATACCAAATAAATGAGTTCTAGGCCAACGATGTAACACAATGTAATTTGAATATGTTTTGTCTTAATAAGTAGCGCTTGCACAGCGTAGTACATAGAAAGACTAGATCAGTACGTAAACTAATGCAACATTCGGTAAGGTGTCAATCAATTACTGTTTCACTGATTTGTTCTTTTTTTAACGAAAGTTAGGTTTACAGCAAATTCGTATCTCCATACTTTCCAAACTGTAACATTCCCCCTCCAAAAAGGTCTTGCTTATTTCCGCCTTCATCACTTCATGCTAAAGTTGTATGCAAATTGTATCTTATCCCTAAATAGAGGCAGAGAACCGCGATATCAAGGAAAGATATCTAATTTTCCTTTCGACCTCATCTAATACACTAATCAAGTAATAATTAGTAAATTTTCATCGATCTTGTGACACGTCTGCAATCGTTGCCAATGTAATAAGTGACTTGACCTTGCCTTTATGGTCTTGCTAACCGTTCAAGGCGGTAAAAGGTTCAATGATTCTTACTAGAGAGAATATGGACTTATTTGCGTAAAGCTAGCCTTTTTAAATTTATTAATAGACGTAAGATTTCAATGATATCAAATTAAATTTAAAAAGTTCATTTTCAAGCGGCCATTTTTGTTGCTGTTGTATTTTTTGTATTGCATAAATTTTTATTCTTCTTAGAAAAGACATCACGCTTGTCAAATAAAGAAAAGATATTGCCAGACCATCGCTGTTTAATGAAAAGCGGGAAGCGACATGAGTTGATGACTTTTACATCACTGTTGCCAGATGATTAAATTAATTTTGAGTTTATATGGTGAGGACAGTGATGCTAAACGAAGAAATCATACGATGAAAAAGAAAATGGGAAATATTAATTTTGTCTGATTGATCGATGGTTGCCGGAGAGCAAACATTAGAGTTAGATTAAGCTGTTCGCTTGTCAGAATTTGTTTAGTCAAGGCATGAGTCGTGTCTGAGCTCTGTTTGACGAATTTCTTGAGACATTTTACTAAGGAGAGGAAGACTTCATAACCTTTGATATCTGACAGGAGTGTGTTCGTTCAAATTTTGACAGCCTGATTTGTGAAGCAAAGAATTGGCAACAACCGCAGCTGCTGCAACTGCCAAAGACGTATCACCAGATGACGTCACAATAAAACATCGAAAATCCTAAAATTTGCATTGTTTGAAGATATTCATTTTCACTTTAGAAGAATAGATTCAAGGAAACAAGAAATACCTAAATTAAAATTGGTCAAGGCATCATCGATACTTTAAAGAAGGGTTCATGGTCACATTAAGTTTCGATATGTTAGTGGAGTACTTATTCTAAGCATTTTGGTGAAGTTTGTACTGAAATCCGATGTGTGGTTCTCAAAATATGAGCAGGTAAAATTGTCACATTTTCAACAAAAAGTGAACTTGGAGCAAGGACATGTTACATCATATCCTCATATTACGAGACAGTCTTTTGCTCTCTTTAAACTTTACAGCATTTTTTCCCTCAACAACCCCACATTTCCAGAATGTGATTGCATAACTGGCATGAGAGCTTGGCAAACTTTGCATTCCCTACAAAGAGGTCCTAAATTCCTATTTACTACAAGGCTTCCACAACACGTCTGTAAAACAAAGGGAAACAAAGTATTCTTTGTCAATATGAGGAAGTGATATAAGCTCTGATGCCTTCACGATTCCTGTCGAACACAAATCTAGTGACTTCGTGCACTGATACCTTGAAAAATACATTTGCGATTTGTAGAAGTTCCACCATACGGTGTAGATTTGATTCCTCTTTCACTTTCATTTTTACACTTGATATTATACATCACTTAAATTGTACTATATCATATGCCTCTCGTATTTGCAATTATTTTGAATGTAATCCCTCATCATTTGTGCAAATATTCGTGTCTTAATTTTACTAAAAGAAATCCAACTGTCGAAAGCCTCATTTGCTTCTTATGTTTTATTTTACAGTCACGTTACATTTAGTGGAGGAACGCAACCGTTTCTTAGAAATCTGGTTAAAATCAAAAAAAAAAAAAAAAAAAAAAAAACGACTCGTAGTAATTCCAGTAAATTCCTTCGATTAAAATAAATAGTCTATTAAGGGAGAAATTTTCCTCTCCGAGAAACAACTTGCTCCCAACACATTACAACCACAGCAAGTGTACCTCGCGAGCTTCTAATGTTGCTTAAATACTCTCCATCAGTTCTACATGCTATATAGAGCGTATCTGCGCTTTTTCAATAAAACGCACTTCATTTGATAAAGCACGTGATTTGACAAACTTCATCTTGCAATCACGTACATTTTCTCAAGCATAATTACATGCAATAAATCAACTATTCTGAAGGACAATCCAGAGAATTGATAGGAGATGAAAAGACCTGTCTTATTTTTGTAGTTTTTAATCCATCTACCTTTCATACGGTACCCTCTAGATGTCGTCGATTTTCAATTATGAAGATAAACAAACAGCTTGTCTCGAAAAGACTAGAGGGCTAGTTGCTAATACTTGCGGAAGAAATGCAGTGTAAGCATTTCGAATACAGACATATCATTTCAAAGCAGCTTCCAAGAGCCTTTCGCCACGTTGAATGTAAAAATGTCCTTATTTTTTGCCTTTGCATGAAAAAAGAGCGAAAACGAGGCGAAGCCCAATGTTACCGTAAGATATCCATGGTAAAACAGAAAGTCAGAAAAATTAAATATGACACGTTTGTAGACTTGTTAGATATTTTAATAAGTTGCATATAATTAATCTGTTGTTAAGTAGCCATAGTCTTCCAGAGAGAGAGTAGGCTTTATACCAGGTTACTGGACGTAAGCCAACAGTTAAAAACCATATCATAAATACACAAGTGCTAGAGTCCTTACCAATGCATAACTGCTGCGGTTTGATACAACCTTGTATTTCAAAGACTTCATTTGTGTTGATAGAATATCATAGCATGTTTTTTCACACCCGCATGAACCGAATCTGGAACGTTTGCTTTTGAGAGGGTTTTAATATTTTAAAAGAAGGATTTAAGGTCGCAACAGTAAAATAAAATTGCCAGTAAAATAAAATTTCTCGGTGTTTTTTTGACCCACTCCTTACATGGGAGCACCATATTTCCCACCTGTGTTCTAAAGTAGCTAAGGGCGTCGGCATTCTTGGCCGACTCAAACATATTCTTCCTCAGAATGTCCTACGTACGATCTATCTTTCTCTAATTTATCCGCATCTCACATATTGTTGTACTATCTGGTCTAGTGCTACCCCCTCCCAAATAAAAAGGTTGGTCATTCTTCAGAAAAGAGCTGTTCGCCACATTACTTTCTCAAAGCCTCGTGATCACACCAGTAATTTGTTCAAAACCACAAACCTCCTAAAGTTACACGACGTTATAAATTTAAACACTGTCACGTTCGTATACAAATTAACTCATAATTTGCTTCCTAAACTATTTTCCAATTTTTATACTCACAATTTTCTTGTACATGGTCACAACACACGCCAGTCGGGTAATTTACATATTCCCACTACATCCTCATCTTATAGCAAAAACTCTTTAAGGTATCGTGCGGTCAGACTCTGGAATACCATTCCTAATTATTTGAAAGGCAAACCAACCCTCACTTCATTCCGTAGTAATTATACTAGGTATATTAACAGTGATTATTGATGCTTTATTTCCCTTTGTTCTTCCCCTCGGGCGGGGTGGGGTTTCGGCATATGCTGTTGTGGGTAGGGATTGTCTGCTCATGGGATGGTTTATGTAATTTTAGTTTGTTATTGGATAGTTAAGTAAATTCTTTCTTTTTTTCTTGTTTTCCTTTCAGGGAGTGCACTCTCGACAAGCCTTTGGCGTTTAGTTGCACTTCCTTCCACTCTCATTTTATCTTCCGTAATTTTGTTGAACTATGTCGTTGTATATACTTGAGTGGTGAAACAAATATATGAAATGAAATGAATGAAACATGGTTGGGTTTGTTAGATGGGTGCTTATTCTAAGCATTTTGGTGAAATTGGAATGATCCGATGTGTGGTTCTGAAGATATGAGCAAGTAAAAATTTGACACTTTTACCCAGAAGCAAACTTTGAGAAAGCACATATGACATCATATCCCCATATTGGTGCGCAATATTTTGTTTTTCTTTAAACGTAAGAGTCAATTTTCTCCTCAACAATCCCATATTATTAAAATTTGATTGCATAAGTGGCATGAAAAATTTACAAACTTTGCATCCCACGGGGAGGTCCTAGTCCTACAAACTTTAAGGTCGACACAACAGCCTAATAGTGCAAAGGGAAGCAAAACATTCTTTGTCAATGTGAGGAAGTGATGTAAGACCTCTGTTGCCCTCAAACCCACTTACTAATATCTCGAGGAATATATGTTGGATTTGAATGGAACTTTCACCACACTGTGTACATGAAGTTCCTCTTTCACAGATAAAAATTAAGGTTAATGGTTTAACTTCCCCTTTAAATATTAAAAAGAAACTTTAATCCAGCCTACATTCCTCTATATCTAAATTGCCGTGGTATATCGACATTGTGTAACTTTTATTTAATTTCTAATATCACTTGCAAATGTGTTAAGCTGCAGAACTGGTAATATTTTTAAAAAGAAAAAGAATTTCAAGCAAACCAGAGTAATATCAAAATACAAACTGATGCCTATGTGCTTCATTTTCTTCAAATCAGTGGTGACATTTTTTAGTTAGTGAAGCACAATGCAATCATGACCTCATGTCATGAGAATAATAAATTTCTGTATCCTATAGAAAAAACTGTTAAGAACTTTTAATATCAACCTATACTAAAGAATGGGTGGAGACAAATAAACACAACGCAATATCGACTGCTTAGAAACTACCCGTACACTCTAAAAACACCGGGGTTAAATTTAACCAGGATCGGTGTTCTATTTACTCCAACATAATCCTGGTTAAATTTTAACGCAACTCCTGGTTAAACTGACTCAAATCCTAGTTATTTTAACCAGAAGTTGTGTTATTTTAAACAGAAGTTGTGTTAGTTTAACCAGGATTTGTGTTAAAAGTTAACCAGGATTGTGTTGGAGTAAATAGAACACCGATCCTGGTTAAATTTAACCCCGGTGTTTTTAGAGTGTAACGTTTCTGTTCATCACGCATGTCATACAGTTTCTGCAGCCTGATGCAGCACTCATTTCGTATTCCTTGTTGCATTTGGGAAGAAATTAGTCCGTCGCAACTGTAGACCACTCTAGGCAATTATGTAAGATGGCATGTAGGTGAACAATATCAATCCAATTAGCACAGGCAGTTTCTAACAGTATATTTTCAAAATTCATTGACAGAGAATTAAGTGCTACAACGCTAGGCAGCCAACATCGCAGATTTCGGATAAATTCGTGACGTAAACTGTTAATTACTTCTGATTCACATTGTCGAGCTTGAATTTATCTGTCATAATGTTGTTGTAAATACTGTTATATGTGCTCCATTATTGTAACGTCACTGTTATCATGGAAACCTTATACCCGTAAAGGTTATTTATTTTCACAAAGTGCCGATGACTTAATAACAACACTTTTAAAAGGTTTCTCATGCAAGATCTACTTTTCAGTGATTAGTAATTTTATTACAAACCCTGAAGGCATATTAGCATGAGGTAAAGCATAAACTTTTTTATTATGCTTTGAAGTACAGTAAGAAGTTACACAGGAACCTCGTTTTATCATACTAAAAAGGTTTCAACTGTGAGATATTAAAAACAATTTTTGACCATGTTCTCCTCGAACTATTTCAAAATAATCATGTGCGTTGGTCTCTGCTGTAGATGAAGATCTCGTATACTCTAACAAACATCTCTAACTGTTTGGCTCTCAGATGCCAGTTCTTGTTTCTGTGAGTGTCGTGTACTTGCTGGAAGTCCCTTAGTGTTGTGGCTTGAAACAAGTGTATAAACATTGTCATTTGTCTCAATTCTGATTCTGCATGCATTACGTTGTTAGCAAACAACCACAGTGGAAGTGTAGTATTCTGACCCCAACTTCAGAGGTAACTACCAAATTACGCCCGGCCGGACGAATCCGTCACCAGAGTAACTATTTTTTCACCACTTTTGGGAGACACGTCAATATAGGAGTATAGCAGTTTTGTCCACCTGGAGGAAGGTCTAGAGGAAGAGAGGACTAGCTACCCTTTCAAACACTTGTGCCTCTTGTACGACTTCTTTTATGATAATTATATGACTTGGGACCTTACTATGAGAGAAACAAATTCAATAGTCTAGGCAGCACCTCAATCCAATCTTTAGCGCACTGTTTTGAAGTGCTTTCAGTAATATGCAAGACTGTTGGTAAGATTACTAGGAATTACCCTTCTGTCTTGAGACGGGACGGAAATTGCGGTGAAAATGTTTGCTTTCTTAGTATCTCTAATCGAATGTTAACAAATTTTCAGTTTTCATATGGTTATTTACCAACTGCATGTACAGAAAAGTCTGCGCAGATGAGTTTCAAAGTCTGGGACTTTTGGAATTAAACGTCATGCTCTATAATGTACCATCATCTGTAATGTGAGTAGTTCTGTTATAACACTAATTTCTGTGACAAAGTCATCTGTCAAAAGCAATTCATTCAAATTCTCCATAGTAAAAGAAGTAACCTTGAATGATAACCAAAAATGAATTTTCATATCAGGGTGACTACCTAAGCAAACCATCAAATCAATATTGTAACTCGTCGAACAAATAAAAACATATTTTGTGCACGTCCTCGCTTTCATCTCAGGTCCACACCAAAGACTCTTAAATGGAACTTACTGCCGTTGTGTGTGTTGTGCGTGAAGCTCCGCATAAGCTATGTAGTAGGGAAAACAAGCCAGTGAGCCACAACTGGAAAAAAGCCGTGGCCGGCTCGACTTGAACCAATAGGTTGGAAACTGGGCCGTAAAACTCCATTTAACTAACTGACTGACTGACTGACTGACAAACTAACTAACTAACTAACAAACTAACTAACTAACAAACTAACTAACTAACTTTCTAGCTCACTTTACATGAAATCGGAGCCACCTTTTCGGTAACTCTATTGCAACACCAAGACCGGAGCCTAACACAGGAGTATGAAAAGAGGGACTTCGAGGGAACGAAACAAGTGGCAGAGGGACGTGGGCGTTGGCGGATCAACCCCAGTGAACGAATAGAGGGGGTAGCAGCTAAAGATATGTTCATCCCCTCACATTTCCTCAGAGCGGCTTTAAGAAGTGGGTACATGCAGCTTCAGAAAGCGTCGTTTTCGATCAACGGGGGATTTGTAAAGTGAAACATATCCCTGTAGTTTGTAAAGTTAAACATTTCCTTGCACGCTCAGCGCCAACTAATTGTTCGCTTAGGTAGTCTAACTGGCACAATATTTTTTTCCATTCCGCCGCACCTGGACGTAAAGGTGACTTTTCCGGGAAAACCCCTTTTCACGGTCTTGCAGATGAAAAATGTCAAAACCATTACCGGTACTTTACAGATATTTATTGGAATCTGCTCTTTTCAATGTAAGACAATGGAAAAATAAAATATTAAAAAGAAGGCAGTTTTACCTTGTGTTACATAATTACATGCGTAACGTTGGGTTATTCCTTTGATTGGGGAGGTAATATTGGGACGGGTTTTCAGTTCTTGTTTAATGGGAGTGGATAAAACTCTAAACTGAAATGACTTCAAGTGTACCTAAGGCCTGAAATATATCTCACAGAAAATGAACTCAAACAGTTCAGATTCCATCTTTATTGATCATTCCTGAGCTAAGATATAAAAAATTGCAGTTATTTCACTCAATTAACAATGGTAAAATGCGCAATAATTTGTGGTGTCATTGTTGTACGACTCAAATTACAGCCTGTGTATTTCGTTGCTGTTTGGAAAGATACTGCACCTCGTGACAACATGTAACCGCAATCCTATGTCAAAATGCGATCGCAGTCTTACTGACGGAACAAATCTTCTCTGTAAAACATGTTATGCAAAAATCAGGAAGCGTGCATGATCGAAATTTCAGTTGCATTAAAAGAAAGTCACAAGTTATCATTGAATAGACTTTCAATTTAAGCGAATAAATTTCAACATCCCCATATCAATAGTAATCACAATAGTAACAAACTAGTGCAATAGAATTCAAAAAGATGGGACTCTTTTAAAACACTAAAATTTGTAATTTCTAAGATTCTAGACTTAAGTTATACTTTAAATCATAAAATTTGACTGCATTTTCACAATTTTATTTATTTTGTCTTAAATTATTTTCAATTTATTTAGATTGCTTTACCCTACTAAGAACCCTTTTCTACAACCACATAGACTCTTCTCATGTGAGAAGAAATGCAAAATTAACTAAGTTTAATGATTTCACATTTGTTGACGACCCTCGATTTAGGAAAACAATATTTGAAAAAAAAATGGAGTACGATATACTCCGCAATATGTTAACAAATTTATAGTACAAAAATATTTACCATTACATTCTACTCGTTAAACAATTATGCGTGTTTAACAACTGTATCTTTACCTCAAGCATGTTTAGAAATGTGAAAATGGTAAGGTGCTCACAAAGAATGATTCAGCTTCCTAGAACCTCCTTTTATGTTGTATATATGGGTAAACTTTACACCATTCGAATGATTTTTTTACTTCGGTCTGCAAGTTTACCTTCACTTGAGACAGTTTATCCCCCCCTCCCTTAAGTAGCCTACATTTACCATCATTGTTTATGCGAGACGTGTTTTAAAACATTCTCATATGGAGACAAGCACATCTATAACTGCCCTCCAAAGGGAAGAGGCGGTACTGTAATCGGTATGTAGAAAGATTCTTTTCCGATTCCGTACTCATTCAATTTGTATTGATCGACTTTAGGTGCAGGATGTGGGTCACATATGACGTCATATTCGTCAAAACTCAGTCGACCGTAATCTTTTAACAGAAGTAAAGACATCTCAACGTTTGAATGAGGTTAAATTAACCAATTGAATGAATAAAACAGATAAATGTGATGAAACAAATAGCAAAGCAAATAAACACCCATTTAAGAACAATCTCAGCGTTCTCCCAGGAAACAGCAGTTCGGCAAAATATGAAGAAAGAATCATGAATGTCTTTAAGTGGTTACAAAATATGACTTAATGACTTTTATGCTTCAGAAAAAACTCCCATCCATAGAGGAGAAAGAGGGTTGGAACTTTCAACTTTGGTAGCGATGGAGGGACGTTTTTGGATGGTCAAAACGTTTAAAAATAAAAAAGAAAAAAACACTTGGGAGCAATGACAGACTATATGTTATCAAAAGAAAGAGAGGATGCCTATAAGATAGGTTACATGAAAGGATTTCTGTTCCGAGCCTGACCCTGATGTTCCTTGTTAGCCCGGTGGAATATTACATCACCTAATTTTGGAGATAGGAGCACACAGGTCTATGAAGAGTTGAAGAAGACAGTAGACCGCAATAAATTCTACGAAAAATATAGTCGGCAGTAAAAAGAAAGCTCTAAACATCTTCTTCGGTCTTCCATCACAAAATTGGTCATTTTTAAGGTAATATGGTGTTCAGTTCCTTATACCATGCTTCTATATGTCGAAACTTACATCGGCATAATTTAATTATATGCCAAATCCGTATCTCATTGAACATTTTCACTCAACAGTAATCAGTTGAAGAGATGATGGTAGAATGTAAGTCTCCACAACATACACTAAGAATTTCATGCAATTGCATCGTCTAGCTTAGTAGGTTTTTATTTCGCATTGTCACGTAACGGTAAACTTAAAGAATATATAAACAAGCATAAAACACCTTTTAAAGTCACCCACTGAGCAATGTGATATAAACTGAATTTGGGTTAGAAGAACAGTGAGTTCTCTGCTTGTTTTGGACATTTATATATTGAGATTTATCTGAGATACAACCTTTATTTGAAATCCTACTTATACTGGTATTGTTATACTGTCATGCATTCCCCTACTTAACCCATATCACCCTTTCATTAAACTCTATTTTAGAGATAGTTACAAGATTCTTACACAAGAAACAATTTATGTATAATGGAGTATGCCTCTCTTTAACATTACTAGTGCAGAACTAAAGCTCTGTGTCGCAGTCATGGGAAATAATGTTTCGTGAATTCAAAAGAGCTTTTCTATCGCTTTTAATATTGACCGAAATTTTGCAAAGAAACTTAAACGGAACCAGAGGAAGAAGAAACTCTACTCATTATTTTTATTAGAATTTTCATAGCACCAATAGGCCTGCGATGATCTTCTGTCTTTTAAAAACTAAAGTCGAATACGTTCCCAGCCAACATGCCCAGCTGGGCCCAACTGGGTTTCAGCTGGGCTACTTGCTGGGCCCCAGCTGGGGCCCATCCGTGTTTGTCAGGTGTTCCCACGTTTGGCCCAACTGGGCTAGCCTTTCCCAGCTGAAGCCCAGCTGTGCCCCGCTTCAATAACTGAAGCCTAAGTGGGCTTTAGCTGGGCTTCAGCTGGGAAAGGCTAGCCCAGTTGGGCCCCACGTGGGAACACCTGAAAAATACGGATGGGCCCCAGCTGGGGCCCAGAAAGTAGCCCAGCTGGGGCCCAGCAAGTAGCCCAGCTGGGCATGTTGGCTGGGTTAAGTACACTCCGTCAAATTTGGTGGCTTTCTTTGATTGACATCAGTGTATGACACACAATGAATGTTCTGATTTCCTTTCATGGATTTGGATTAAACACACACACACACATGTATATATATATATATATATATATATATATATATATATATATATATATATATATATATATATATATATATATATATAAATCAAATTGGTAAAGCTGGAAAATCTGGCTGAGGTGAAAAAACGATGTTGACTCCACCGGGATTCGAACTCGGGACCTCCCGCTTTCTAGTGCGGACGCCCTAACCACTGAGCCATGAAGTGGTTTGGCCTTTGTTCAAATAACAGATGAAGCAACTCGCAATTCACCTCCTGAGCAGGCGCCTAATTTTTTGGAACAGCACTAGTTCTCGTTTGACGCAAGCCCTAACCAAAGATCAAAGTTGATGCCATCCAGCTGAACACAATTGTTTATTCGCCAGCGGATCTCCGAAGAGATACAGGAACCTGTGAAAGCAGAGATGAAGTGAAAATAAACGCTGACGACAACTGCGTGGAATATATAAATCAAATTGGTAAAGCTGGAAAATCTGGCTGAGGTGAAAAAACGATGTTGACTCCACCGGGATTCGAACTCGGGACCTCCCGCTTTCTAGTGCGGACGCCCTAACCACTGAGCCATGAAGTGGTTTGGCCTTTGTTCAAATAACAGATGAAGCAACTCGCAATTCACCTCCTGAGCAGGCGCCTAATTTTTTGGAACAGCACTAGTTCTCGTTTGACGCAAGCCCTAACCAAAGATCAAAGTTGATGCCATCCAGCTGAACACAATTGTTTATTCGCCAGCGGATCTCCGAAGAGATACAGGAACCTGTGAAAGCAGAGATGAAGTGAAAATAAACGCTGACGACAACTGCGTGGAATATATAAATCAAATTGGTAAAGCTGGAAAATCTGGCTGAGGTGAAAAAACGATGTTGACTCCACCGGGATTCGAACTCGGGACCTCCCGCTTTCTAGTGCGGACGCCCTAACCACTGAGCCATGAAGTGGTTTGGCCTTTGTTCAAATAACAGATGAAGCAACTCGCAATTCACCTCCTGAGCAGGCGCCTAATTTTTTGGAACAGCACTAGTTCTCGTTTGACGAGACTAGTTTCTCGTTTGATATATATATATATATATATATATATATATATATATATATATATATATATATATATATATATATATATATATATATATATATATATATATATATATATATATATATATATATATATATATATATATATATATATATAAAGCGATGAAAAATGGTGAATTACACAAAGATGACATCATAAGAGCACAAATTTCCAGTACAGAGAAAACAGTGTATATTTCAAGCACACCTGTACCTTTCTCCAGCACCAAAAGTGAAGTGAAGATAATATACTGGAGACCTAGTACACTGAACTCAATGATATACTTATTGCAAAAGCTAGTAGTCACGCTTCACCACGAGTGGCAAACGGAAAATCACTCAAAACACCCAAATCCAAGTTTAAACCATTGATATGGGTTTTAAGCTTCATAATCCACTTACTCTCGGACCTTAGTCTATTGTTGAGAGTGGGGTAATTAGAGCCTAACAGGACACACTTGAGATTGGAGAGGTTGTGATTACATTGATTGAAATGCTTGGCGACTGGATAACTGATTGCTTTATCTTTAACTGTCTTTTTGTGGTTGTTGAATCTGAACCTGAATTTTGAACCTGTTTGACCAATGTAATTACCATTCCCACATTTATTACAAAAAAAAATCAAATACACGACGTTGGGGGTATCACAATTGAAAGGACCGGGGCGGATGCGGGCATTGGTACCGGGAGGGGTGAAACAGGGGTCAGTGATCAAAAACTACATACTTGACATCTAGGCTTTCCGCATTTCCGGTTGCCCGTGTCGGACCTCCTGGGAAACCTAGAAGAGGTAATTAGGGATTTAAGGTTGGGAGGCTGCCTACGGGACATGAGAGGGGGTCCTCTTAGGACATAGGATATATATATATATATATTTAAACTGTCCATCAGCAACCGTACAATTACCTCTAACCTACACTTTAAGCCAACCGACTCGCATAACTACCTTTTGTACCCTTCCAACCACCCCAAATCTTGAACTAAATCTATCCCTTATTCCCAGCTCTTGCGAGCCAGACGAATTTGTTCGGAGGATTCTGACTTCTCTACTGCCTCTGAAGAAATTTTGTCCTTTTTTGAAAAACGCCAGTACCCTGCCAAAATCCTCTCTAATGCCCTACGCAGAATTCAAGGAACCAGCAGAGAGCAAGCCTTGGAGAAAAACAGCAAATCTGGTACCAATCTACGTATTCCTTTAGTTATTTCTTATCACCCTTCAGTCCGTCCTATTTTACACTATCCACTATCACGCTATCCACAAAAATGTAGAGTTGCTCCGACAAGACCCCCTCAACCCGTGATGTTTTCCCGGAACCCCCCATCACTGCTTTTAGAGTTGAAAAAAATTTAGCCAACCATTTAGTTCGGGCTTCCCACCCACAAACTTCTTTTGACGACACGGCTGGTACCTTTCCATGTAACCGTCCGAGGTGTTACACATGTCCAGTTGTTGGCAAACACAACCTCGTCAACATTTCAGGCCCCAACGGCAATAGCTTTATTGTCAAACAAAGATTCTCCTGCATTTCATCTAATGTAGTTTATATTTTAGCATGTGGGAGATGTAACTCGTTGTATGTGGGAGAGACCAAGCGCCGCCTCGCCGATCGAGTCACCGAGCACCTTAGGTCCATCAAACAGAATCTCCATGGATACCCGGTGGCTGCACATTTTAATCCCCCTTCACCTTGTTCTATACAGCATTTAACTGTTACGGCAGCTTTAATGTGCCGAGGCTCCGATCGTGACCGCCTTAGTGCTGAAAACCGACTGATCATGAGGCTAGATACTCTCGCTCCACACGGCCTTAATGTTAGAATTGACCTTTTGTAATATTCACCCCTTTTTGAGCCAGTTTTTACTCCTTTTACACTTACCCGTTCGTGCTCATTTTTTACTGTGTAGCCCTAATTATTAATTTTTCCGGACCTAGTTTTTGTCTACTTTTTTCCCCTTTTTTCCAACCATGTTCGATTTGTACGTGCACTTTTTCATCCAGGACGCTCTTTTTTTTTTTTTATTTGTGTTTCATCCTTCGCGCTCATGTTTTCTGACAGTCACTTTCGTTCGGTTCTGTTTTTACAGCGATCGCTTCGGATTTGATGTTTGTCGTGTCCAATTGTTACTGTTGGTTGTTCAGTTTGGTTTTTGCCACCTGATGAAGGTTTTATACCCCAAACGTCGTGGAGTTTTCCGCAAACTTTTAAGCACTTTTTACTACCTCTTTTCGACCTACACATTTCAACAGTGCTCCGCAGCATTTCGACCTTATATTTATATATATATATACTCATATATATATATATATATATATATATATATATATATATATATATATATATATATATATATATATATATATATATATATATATATATATATATATATATATATATATATATATATATATATATATATATACTCCTTATATATATATGTATATATACTCCTATATATATATATATATATATATATATATATATATATATACTCCTTATATATATATGTATATATACTCCTTATATATATATATATATATATATATATAAACTTATTACAGATGTGACCATCCCGCTGCAGTTTTGAGAAGCAGGTCGGAGTTCGGCATCAATGGTTGAATGTGAATCTAAGGTCAATCTTTTCCCTGTTTGTATGCCAAATGCATTCTAAAACAAGAAGTAATGTATTTTCTGGCTAAGTATACGTTTCGAGTTTAAATCCTTCAAAAGTACAAACTTGCTTATGCCGTAGCATTAGCTTGGTGATGCTGTATATATTAAACAAATCGGAAGGATACTTTGCTTGCGTAATTGTGTAAGAAGTAAAAGAACTTTTTCTTTTAATTTTTACCTTTTTTAAAAATCTAGTTAGTAACCACTGGGAGGTATTTTGTTGCAGTAATCATTGGCTTACGAAAGAAAGTCATATTTATAAAGAAAATGAAGATAACATTGATCCCCATCCATCTTCTCGAACCAAAGACAACAAGTGAATAATGTTGCATCGAAAACACGTTAACCGGGAGGCGAATGCCTTGGAGACTGCATAGAAGTAAAGTTTTCCATTTAATGTTTTTTCATAAAGCGCACTGGTTGTCACGTTGTGGCACTTTGCGAGACAGGCACTCAGAGAGAAATTTAAACATGTTAAGATGAAGGTTAGATAAAATATACGGAAGAATGTAAATGAAAGCATTGCTGTGGTTTTGTGACGAAAGCAAAGGAAACCTTTTTGAGGAAAATGCGATAAATTACAGAACGATAAAATCATCATAGATTACACAGCTTTGCAAAATAAGGGAAAGGAAGTCGAGGTACTAACTATTGAACAAAAATGTTCGCCGAATACACTATCAAGATGCAAACTGGGAAATGGGAATTTTTCCCTCAGTTTTTCATCGAAAACTGTGTCATAATCATTGACAAAGATATTAAAATAAAAATATAAAACGATAGTCTTGAAAACAATGACCGTTCTCATCTATGCAGAATTTTCACGCATTCTTTTTCTCCTCTCCTCTTGTTTCATCAAAAAATCTGAAAAAATCCAGTTGGAATTGTTCAGATATTTGTTAATTGTGAACCGTATTGATCTTCACTTTGGGACGGAAAAGCGATTGGGAAGATAACCGCTAAAAATTATCGAAAAATCAGCATCAAAAAAAAAAAAAAAAAAAAAAAAAAGAAGATAATTGTGGACCATTTCCTGGGGAAAAGTCCCATCATAAATTTACAATGATATCCAAATTATTATTTATGCTACTTATAAATAAAGAAATAGTTTTTGTAACACAGAATAACTAGGAGTATCGACAATAGACCAGTGGGGTGCATCGGAGCATGTATTCTGGGATGGAAAGTGCACCACCACAGAGACTTCACCTACAAGAGCACTGATTTGATATTTACAGCGGTACCATTCGGGGCTAAAAAATACGATCATTCTTCCAACATGAAAGGAGATTGGAAAAACTTTTTCGAAATACTCTTTCAGAAGTTAAATGTTAAGTTTGGTTATTCGGCCTTTCTATTCGGACAGTGTAGAATGGAGCCATACATGAGAGACCAATGATGTAAATGGTCTGATCCAGCCTTGAAGGGAGCCACGTTACAGACCACTAATGTAAATGGTCTGAGGGTCGTGAGCTTGGTCTATTGTTGTCTTTAAGTGGACGTGATACCTTCTTCGGGAAGCATTTTAAAGTTTGGTTTTGCCGAACGGTCCTTTGCCGGAGGATCGGAACGACTTTAGAAAAAGTTTTCAACGAAACGGTGGAACAACGGTTATCAATCTGGATAAGGAGAATAGTCGCTTTCTTGATTTGGGCTGTCCTGACCTTTGCTGGCTGACTTTATCTGTTAGTACGAACCAAACGTTATTTTACAATTGGATTATTGTTTGGACATTATACCAACACGCTTTATAAGGGTTTGCTTTAAAATTTTAGGATCTGGTTCGACTGATATCAATACGACAAACGTGTAAGAAATGCTTCGCAAATCAACACTTAGGCCAGGGAATGTGCATACTTTAAGTAGCCCTAAACTAAGTTTGTTCTTTGACTGACTGGGATAGGAAACTAAAAACTGCTTGAATCAATGTATCGCCTAAAATTTTAGATCTTTAGCTGAATACAAGTCAGTGTAATGGGTTGACCTTGATAATATTTGGCTCGTTTTCTCGGTTTTAACGTCCAACCGCTTCAGTACGATTGCGGATATCGAAACCTTGGCTGAACAGCTGCGACAGCATGAGTATTTTGACGACAGCCAATTTGGGAATTACGAATACAAAATTCCGCCTTCGGCATCGAAAAAGTGCCTCTCTTCACGTACCTTTCACATTCTACTTAATTCTCTCCTTTTCCCTTTCAAACGAAAAGAAAATGCGAAATAACGTCGGGGACAAAATAGCCGCGTAAACTTTAGTGTTGCTATGGCAATAGCTTCAAATTTCCTCATGTTTACGTCAATCTTACGTCGAAGGTTGCTTGGCGGTCCTTGCTGTAAGTATCACAGATGCCTTGATGAATAGAGCAAATTTTCTGTCTCCGGGAGCCAAGAGAGACAGAGACTACAAGAGACAGACTAGCTCGATAAGGCAAACAAGAAAATGTCATTTTTGCCATGTAACCATGAAGGCAAGCTAGAAGCATCGAAATGCAAAACACATTTTAGAAGACGAAGACCGACAGTACGGATATAAGGCCCTAATTCATGTGGGGCAGATGAAGGGCAAAAACCGATACAACTCAAAGAATCATGCTACAATACAAAGTACGACTGAAGCTGAGCATGCAAGCAAACTACTGTCTCAGTTTGCCACGATACACCGAGGACGTATACCACAGACAGCTGAGATCTATACCTCCTATTTCCCTTGGACAAACTTAAAAGTTAAAGCCAAAATTAAACACGCCCCTCATTAAGGATTCGGGCTAAAGGGTGTCTTATATATTTTTAATCCACTTAGCAATAAAAATATAAATATATACATATATATTTATGAACATACCCAGGATGCTGCAGTCGCCAGACTGAGGGTTGGGGTGCCGCCTTCAAACGTCTGTATCTACCAGTACCGAAGTATTGGCAGTATTGATACACAAAAGAAAAAAAGAACAGACACCATTTCTGTTTTAAAAGGATAATATGTCATTTCAAGCAGGGAACTGTTTCAGGTATACATGTATACCAAAAAATTTTATAACGAGTTATTCCTAAATTTCTTGCACAAGAAGACATTTTCTGTTTTCAATACATCAGTATGACGAACTTAACTTGGTGTTTGATATTCTTTGTACAAACTAGGGACTGAAAGCGAAAGGTACTCTTTAACCTTGATATCAACAATACCAAAATAAACATCTTTCATTTTTTTTTCTTTCTTCATTGCAGTTTCTGTTACTCTAGTTGCTGCCCTTTGTATAGCCTGCACCCTTTCCGTCGCTCTCCTGTTTGTTACTGCCTGCAAATGCTATCGAAAACGAAGCCGTTCCTCCTTCCTCGTTTCTCGGAGAGGCATTAAAACTTTTTACACCCGTCCAAGCGGCTCTGCTCACAGTAGTTCAGATTTATCCTCGCCAGACCTCCCTCCGTCAAGAACTCCCTCTCCCCTTCTTACACCCATTGAGGGCACGGCAAAGTCACCTGGAAAGATCTATGCTGGAACGACAGGCGGTGTAAAGCTTGACCCTGCCACACTCAGCAAAGAATGTTACACGGAGGAATCGGAGACAAAAGATGAAGGACCGGCGGAGAAGGTTGAGGAAGCGACAGAAGATCTTGGAGAAGAGAGACAAAATATGGGCATCTTGAATATCTCCACAGAGTACAACAATGAGAAAAATGTCTTCATCGTGACCATCCATCGTGCCAGTTATCTACCAGCCAAAGACCCCCAGAGTGGCACCTCAGACCCCTATATCAAGTTGTGCTTGCTACCAGAAAAGAAGCACAAAGTGAAAACGAGAGTCCTGCGAAAGACCCTGAACCCAGTCTACGAGGAGACCTTCACGTTTTATGGCCTTGCCTATAATCAACTCCAGGGAATCACCTTGCATTTCATAGTCATGAGCTTTGATCGATTCAGTAGAGATGACGTCATCGGAGAGGTCATTGTCCCTTTGGCTAACGTGGATCTTAGTGGACCGGAAGTGAACATGACCAGAGAGATCAAGCAGCGAGTACCACGGGTGAGTGTTTAGAATATAAAGTGCACCTCATAGTCTAAAATTTCAAAAATATATAATATGTCCAGAGAATAAGGAGTGAATTTAAATAGTGTATTTAAATAGTTTAGCTCCCATCTTCATTCCTGAGGTGAGATATGAAGTGTTGAAGCTTATTCACTCCTTTTCTAAAGTCCTATCGATCCTCTGGCAAAAGGCCGTTCGTTGAAACTAAACTACAAACTGCTTGCCAAAGAAGCTATTACGTCCACTGAAAGACAACACTTGACCATCCTCACGGCACTCAGACCATTAACAGCATTGGTCTGTCATGTTTGACTCGGTCCATTCTACCACAAATGATCGCAGCCAAAAGATCGTGAAGCTTATTCACTCCATTCAAAATGGCACTTTGCGCAATAACTTGTAATGTCATTTTGCACTTCTTGTAATACTGTCTTTGTATTTCTTTAACTTCTGTATGTTACTGCACCCTGTTCTAATATGTGATAGCACCCCCTAAACCTACTCTCATAGGATGATGTAATTACTAAAGTCCTCCATGTACCACGTGATATGCAAGTAAACAGGAGTCGTTCAATGTCATAAAAAATTTACTCTAAAATAGAAAAAAATCAGGTAATGTGTCATGTGCGTCAAGGTTTTCACAAATTATGGACTACTTTGTTTTAAGTGAATAAATCTCATCACTGAACATCTTAAAAAATGAAACAAGCTATGAAAATGGGAGCTGAATGCGCATGATTGTATTGCAAACTCTAAAATATACATTTTCAGAATTCTAGACATGCGGTATACTTTAATTTATAACGTACTGTGATTGACTTACAACTTTGATGATAACTTTTACACATTTTGCGATATTATAAATTCGGTTTATATAAATATTGAGCTAATCCTCGTTATTCTCCTACATCTGTTGCTAGTCCCTGATGTGGGCAAAATGAGGTGTTACATGGCAATTTGTTACACTTTGTTGTGCTGAGTCTAGCACATGTTATGATGAAATAATCACTTTCGTTGATTTTGGCATAATCCAATTGGTTGACATTTCAGATACTGGTTTCAATTAACCTGTGGAACTATTTTCTCTTTTTTTTTTCTTTCTAGCCGTCACGAATAGATTAAGAATGTTACTACGTTACTAGAGCATAGAGATACGTAGCATAAGAACTAGTGGTCAAAAGCAAAAGATTCTTTCTTTAATTTCTTTACGAAAGGATCATTTGATGTCGAGGAAATTATTAGAAGGCAATTGCTTTAGAACGAATGGTGTATTCAGCGGCTAACTACCTGACATATTTAATTGATTATAGGTCTATAACGACTTTCCAATCCTTGTTGCAGCCCAATCTTTGAGTTAATCGTTTGTATCTGAGCGTTGCTTTTCGAAAAATAGCAACCCGGCCTGATTTGTAACATCTGCAGGTTACTAACGTTTACTTCATTCCGAAATTAGGTCAGAGGCGTAGGGAAATAATTTGCGACGTGCCCAAACATATTCCCAGCGGCAAAAGTCATCTAGGGTCACTAAGCATGTGAGGCAGAGAGAGTGAAGTTTGTAATAAATAGGCCAAGTCCAGAAACAGAGATACATTTACCTTTAGGTTCTCGGAGTTTTGCTAGTTTTGTATCCATTTGTGCCTTTTTTATATTTTGAGAGAATTGATGCTTATTCCCAACGAACACTCTGTATGTCGGGGAATATAAGAACCTTCTTAACTTGTTAATCGAATTAAATTTATATTGGTTAAAATCAAAATCATACAACAAAAGCTGATATTAGAAGAAATATTCCAAGAATGAGGGAGATTTAACAACGAGAAACGTTTTTCTCCAACATGTCAAACAATTTAATTCGCCGCAAGCTGGTAAGCAGACCAGCCTCGAACCATCTCCGAAATAGGTTTAAAAGACCGTGAGCAGGATGGACAAAGTATAAATAGGCTTCAAATTGTCATTTTTAGGTAACCTTAGTGAGACTGACTGCAGAGAATTCTTACTGATTAGACCATTAAGGTGGAAAGTGATCAAACTGAGTGAAAACAGATATTCAAAAGCCCAATAATTGTACATCCACTGATGACAAATGAGGCAAATATCCGACACATCACCATCTGCTCGTGTGCAAAATCAAAAGCCTGCAGCCTTTTAATTTCCAAAGGATTCATTTTTCTACAGCTTGTTTAGTCTGTTTATTAATTACGGACAGTCTTCAAAATAAATTCATGCTGTTCATTACACCTAGATAAATCTGATATTCTGGTGGGACATTTGCAATCTTCAAAGCGGTCGTTGGTTTGGACAGTGAAATTTACAAAAATTCTCCAGCACCGTGAAGTTTTATTTACATACCACATATGCGTAGATAATAATCAGCGTTTCCATATGGTAATACCCTTCCACACTCCTATAAGTTATCGAAATCAACTTAATGTACTCCTTAAGTTAGAAGATGCTATCTACATTTCTGTCACTTTTAAACATTTGTTTTTATCCTCAGTGGTGGGACATGTTGGGTAATGGGGTCGTCAGTGGCCGGTCAGGCTGAAGGGTGGAGTCCCAACCAATGGAGTTCTTCCCTAAAATTGTACTGACCCAAATATTGTTTATAATAATATGACCCCTCTCCCTTGATGGTTTCCATAACCCCAGTATCTCTCTTTCTTCTTATCTAAATAATCTTATCTAAATAATTAAAGACAAGCCAGTCAGTTTTCATTATTTTTGTTTAATTCCGATCAATACAGTGATACGGTCAACCTACTTCCTGAAGATGAACGATAAATGCATGCCCGCGGGCTCATTTGAAGCGTTTTTTGTGTTTTAGTTTATTAACACTCACATTGTTTACACTCGTCTTCTGTTTCTACACGTTTTAAAAACAATGTTGTTCTCACATGAATGTGTTATACAGTATTGATCCGATTGGCGTGAAAACAAAACATTCATCTAATTAACTAACTTAAAACAGAAAAAAAAACTTGAAAAAGAAAGTTTAATTGAAAGTAAAAAGTCTCTAAATATAGCCGCCGTTTTTATTTCCATTTTGTAATTTAGGAGTGATAGAGAAACATACTTATATGCAGACAATGTTTTTATGTACCCAGGGGTATAGGCTAAATTGTGCAACAATCTTTGTTGAATTGTTTCTAATGAAGCTTGAAATATAGCGGGACAACTGAACGAGGGTCATAAAAATAGCGTACGTTTAATGAAGCGGATAGGCTATGATAGAATGATGAATGGTAGGACCTATTCATGCTGTCGCAATAACGAAACCGGTAAGCCTGTATACGCTCTTATGCCTATTGCACGTAATCCATAGCTCCACGGACAAGACTAATTGCACTGGGTATTTTTGCAAATTCAATTGAAAAGGAAAACAACCAGGGCGGGTTTGGATTCACATTTTCATTAGAGTAATATGTGATAAAATATATCTCAGGGTATTTACCAATATTTCCTTCTGTGGACAAGCATGTTATCTTATCATTGAAATAAATATTACATGGCACATGAATTTAGTTGAACTGGAAAGCCTAAAACCGGGTTAAAGTTTTCCCCGCTTTAGAGAACATGAGTCCTCTCCCACACCGCAAAATGTCACGAGCGTATGATGAGATGCGGTGCCCATGTGAGTCATCATTGTACTCTGTAAAAAATGCTGTAATTTTTACAGTCATTTACGGCATTCTCTTACAGTAAGATACTGTAGTCATGTCTATACAGTAATTTACTGTGAATAGTGAGTAACAGCATGTGAATTTACTTGATGATTGCTTTAATCTTGTTTTAGTGCTTTACCGTACGTAAAACGCGTACATCCTTCGCCTGTACACGTATCCTATAGGTACGCGTATACATTTTGGTGCGAAGAATATTAACTGTTCATGAATATTCAGTTTCTGTTTGGTGAAATAGTCAATTATGAAGTGTTTAATTGTTTCCGTTATTCCTTCGCATAATGTTTCATTGCAATTTGATTGTAAAATGTACAAGCTTTCATTACTGACCCAAACCACCTTTTAGTTTAATTGCATTTCAAAGATACAATGCAGAAATTTATTTCAAAGACCCGGGATGTTTGATGTTTAAAATATAAAAGCTGTATCCACTCAACGCTTGCAGTCAAAGAACATGTGGAACATTAGTGTTCAACGTTTGTTTGATGCAGTTTGGTTTCGCCTGACGGCCCTTTGCCAAAGGGCCGGGAGGACTCCAGGAAAAGTTGTTTGATTGCACGTACAAATAAAACGTGAGTACTAGTAAACCCGAAATGTTACTGTAACCGGTTCCTGTAACTGTGCAGTATACTGTTAATTACATCTATTGATGTTCATCTTACAGTTACTGCTTGCCGTGGGACTGTGCGAATTACAGTATACTTTCACTGTAAAATTAATTTTACGGTACACTGCGTGATACTGTAAAATTTACAGTAAACTACTGGCAGCTTAGCTGCCAGTAATTTACCGTAAATTTAACGGGAAACTTTTTACAGTATATAGTGACCACAATACTGCGTGATTATAGAGGAGAAAGACTTTTGACAAGTTTAAATTTCAAAACAGATAGAAAAACAGCTTCGAGGATTTTTCACAAACTAATACTCAGAACTTAGTAACGACATGATAACTGGACGATTAGAAAAATGTTTCATTTTAGTGAGAAAGGTTTGTTTTGAAAACAGGAGTTACATTGCTGTATCAGATGAATCAAAATTAACAATTTTTAAAAGCGTCCCTCACCAAGAGGGTTTGTGGACAAT
This sequence comes from Holothuria scabra, assembly GCA_037179385.1. Lineage (NCBI taxonomy): Eukaryota > Metazoa > Echinodermata > Holothuroidea > Aspidochirotida > Holothuriidae > Holothuria > Holothuria scabra. Next base: position 2,455,449 of record CM074188.1, read on the forward strand.
ACCGCGAAGGTAAGGATTCCAGGGCCGTTCCGACGTTCATTATTTTTCATGTTGAATACTCGGTCGGTTTGTAGAAAGTGAAAACAATGTTCGTTTTTTTTAAGAGGGGGGGGGGGGGGATCCAACCAAGTTTCTGCTAATTGCAATAAGGTTCAAAACTGACCCGCGTTCTTGTAATTGAACTGCTCAAGCAGACAATCAGATGGGCTGAGATGGACCGAAGAATTGTCAATGGTCCTACGAGTCAAAATTGATTTGTTTCTACGAAGTTATTCATTCATGATATAATTAAATCGGTAGTTATTGCCGGGTTGATTGACTACGATAAAACAATATTCTGACAATATTTCCACTCATTGTAGTTCCGTCCTAGTAAATTATTTCCACAAGATATGATTTTCTTTTCATTTGCAGCTGTCAAAGAGTCAAGGCCGAGGTGAGATCTTAGTATCGTTGTGCCACCAGCCAGCTGCAAACCGTCTGACAGTTGTTGTTCTCAAGGCCAAGAATCTACCTAAGATGGATGTAACAGGCTTGGCAGGTATGTTCATTTGAAGGTTGTTCTCATGTATTGCTGCATATAACAGCTCTGTATAGAAGAATTTAGCTTTCGTCGTAGTTTCTCCAAAATGTTGGTAGATACAAAAGATATTACCCATAATGTGTTTTGGTTAAGGATGGTAAAACTCGTGTTGCAATTAGGCCTACGTTTCCAAAGTAAAATGTGCTAATTTTCTCCTCAAGCTGAGTTTACGTCTGTATTTGCCCTGTCTAAATTTGACTTATGTTCTTGAAACGATGGTTGTGAAATATGTAAGAACGTTTCTTGTCATACGTCCTGCTGAACCCAGTGAAAAAAATGAAAAAAAGTGAAGGTACTACTTTTAATGAATACTTAAAAGTTCACCGTGGGTAAAATTATAAATGAAAGCAATTGTTAAGAATTGATAATATTATGAGAGGATGTTGAAAATTTAGACATGATAATAATTTTCCGGTCTGCATTTTTAAGCATCGATGATGTCTTAGAGGAATTAGGCCTTCTACGTCAGATTCGTTACCTCAATGAAGTTTACCGATTGGGAATCAAATTCGAAGGTAACTCTTTTAATAGGTAAGTTTGCCGTGTTGGTGGTATTACGTAAACAACCTCCTCAAGAGGAAAAGAAAAAATAAAGAGAGAGAAACAGCTTGATAATCCGGTTCCTTGGGTTAAATTCTCTGCTGTATACGTCAAGGCAGTGTTAAATGTAAGTTGTCTCGTTCAGTGACAGTTCATATGGAAGTTAAATCAAAAAACATATAATGGAGGAGTGACTTTTAACAAATGTGGCGTGAGGGAACAGAGCTGGCAATAAATATGCATACTTCATATCGATTGGTATGTTACCATGGTACCCAGGACATGCCAGTTACGTGCAGTCAAGTACACATGTTTAAGCTATTCAAAGCAAAGATAGTCATACTATAGGCCTACTAATCAGTACTCCGTCTTTACTACAATTTTGGGGGCAGATGGCCACTTCAGTCAAAAATTGTACTTTGTAAGAAGCTTAAGTCAATGGTTCTATTTCAAAACTGTGGGGGCGGGTTCCCCTGTCCCCAGTATGCAAGTTCATGTTACTAATGGATTAAGCAAGAGACCTCCTGAAAGGTCGATGTTGCTTCTCACCATTCTAGTGTTTATTTAGTAACCTTCTCAAGCAAAATAAGCTTGGGAGGGAGGCTTTCAATATTGAAATAAGACACTTAATATGACATCAAGTCAATTGGAATCTGTTCAATTGGAAATAGATGAGAAGGGCATGCCCACCCATGCATTTTCAATAACGGGTCAACTGAACTGAAGCATGGGTTTCATTTCTGTATTTGATTATTTGAAAACCCCACCACCTGACTATATCACCTCAATGCATCTGAAGAGGTATTAAAGAACAAGTCCCTTTAAAGAAAAAAAGTGGCAATTCGACTTAAAAACTATTAAAGTATGTTTCTTTTCTTCTAATGGCACTTCACCCTCCCCTGGAGTAAAGGAATGGATGTTTCCTTTTATGTTTTGCAAACATGCAGGGGTACTGGAAGAAGTTCACAGGGGAGGAGGGTGGTTGCCCAGAAAATTCTACCTTCTGCACTGTCCCCTTGCCCTAGAAATACAAGTGTCAGTGCCCTGAAATAACCACACTCTCCGCATAGCTTGAGTCACATATCCCTGCCTCGTGACATTATGGTTCTTGGCCAGAAAACTATTGTATTTCTCTGATAATGTTCATTATGTGCAAACTATGATAACAGACCAGCCAAAATGTGAAATAATTTATTTCCATGACAACATTTGAATGAAGACGTTGTGCCTTGATATCTGCAGTTCCCTTTAATGCGTTGCGAATGATGAGTTGAAGCTGATGTATGAGTATGTGATAAATCTTTTCAATTTCCATGAAACGTAACTTTCAAAAGAATAGTGAAGGAAAACAAATTGTCTCAGCTGTTACTTGGTTAAGCAATCTTGAACGTCGTATTCCTTCGTAATTAAACAATTAACATGAAAATGCATTTGGCAGATAAGAGATAAGAAAGAAAGCACCCTAGTGTACTATCAAACCCCATAAAATTCAAGGATGGTTCGTATATAAAACGAACCCGCCCACCCCGCCCCACGCGTGGACGTGTCCACGCGTCGTGAAGTTGAAAAACACTCTTGTTAGTCTGATGTATATATTCATGATGTACGCATATTGTCTCGATTGACATGAAGTCTTTCAGCTTTTATTAAGGATCATTGTTAAAATGTTCTATGGACATTTCCGTTAACTGATCAGACGGGCTTTAAAGCGACCAATGATATTTACACCCATCTCTACAACTTTGGTCTGCTTTGGGTGGTGCAAAAGTAGGCTGACAGGTTAGAACATATAATAGATACAAAGAAGACCGAAAAGTGATGAAAAGTCTGTGGCTAATTGGTTAACCTTTTCCTGCAAATTTTCCCCAAGGGCCTGTCTAGATCTTTCTTCATAGGGGGACAAAACTCATGCGAGGGAGCGAATCGACCGAACGCGCTAAGGGAAGGAGGGTGTGTCCCCCTCCCACGACGTGAAGCTTTTTAGTTTTTCAATGTGAAAATACGTGAATAGGTGCATAATTTATACGATACTGTATTTTGTATGTTTAAGGAGATACATTATTATGTATTTTATGAAATATTTTCTAAGAATAACCGCACAAAAGAATAAGCACCTACTGCTGACAAATAATTTTGGTCCAAAATGCCTTCTCGATTGCTGGAAAAGGGCACCTGCCAGGCCTGTTTACCGTTTATTTGTGTGGAAACACTTGCAATATTGTAAAAATAAACATATAAACATCAAAAATTTGCCTATGGGGAGGAAGGCGTTGTCCCTTCGATCCTCACCCCCTGGCTACGCGTCTGCCTCACCACACCCTCCAGGACATCTACTTCGTTATTTATTTTTTTTATTTTCTCTCAGTTTCTATTGAAGGAGAAAATTATTTAAGCGATACATCCCTTGGCCAGTACCTAGTAATTTCCGTGGTGTATGAGAAGTGACGAAATTTGGAATAATGAATAGATCGCTGGATTTAGCTGTTTAAATTGGCTTTTCGCCTTAATTTTTAACAGTCTGGTTTAAACTGACTGCGCCCACGGCCACTTTTCCAGTTGCGAGTTAGATTTGTTTCTCCCTACTCTGATGCTCATGCGGAACACCACACACAACGGCATGTAGGCTCCGTTTTGAAGTCTTTGGTATGGCCCAACCAGGAAGCGAACCCCGGCCACCCGGCTGTAAGTCGGAAGCTCCAACCACTTGACCATACAGTCGGTTCGTGGCACTTCCCAGGCCTTACAAGTTGTATCCAAACATTTTCAATTTTGAAATCTCATGCTCTGCAAAATGCATCTTGTCGCTATATAATAAAAGAGACAAGTATTTTTTCATATATATATATATATATGTATATATATATTGTATTTTTAACTCGAAAACTTCGGTACAGCAAAGATGGCAACTTCTGACCAATCATTGTAGATGCAGCAGGAAAATCAATTACCATGATAACAGAAAATTTAAAATTGTATGAATTTACGAGAAGGAAATAAATACTTAGAACCAATGGGGGGGGGGGGGGGAATTGACGCGGATCTTCACCATCAGCTGGAGGGGGAAGTAAATACCAAGAACTTCTTCCTGATCGCGGGAAACTATCAGTTCCCAATCACTCCAACATACATCTGAACCACCTTATCTTAAGACTCTGCAAGTTTAAAATTAATGCAAATACTGGAGCAGGAGCTGTGGCGGTACAGCCATAGATTTGGGAAGATTTTAAACAGTATACTAGCATAAAATTCTCGCCGCCCCTGAACAAAATATATACTCCAGAGGTTTTGGAAGATGTACAATGTAGGATTGCTTCAGTTGGTACTACGAAGTCACTCATTCACGCTGAAAGCTAGCCACTGTACATCACAAACATCACCTTGAATAATACTGTTTTATCCATCAATGTGTTGGGGGAAAGGGTGGTCGGAGGCGGAAATTTTCTCCATCCTACTCACTCCAATTCCCGTGTCCATGGAGAGGCAGTTTGTAGTACTGTTCTGTAAATAATTTACGTCATTGCTAAATGCTGCCATTTCAACATTCCTCTCGCTCCCATCTTTATTATTTTTCTTCCCTTCTTCCTTTTCTTCATTTTCCTTCTTCTTATTCTCTTTCTTCTTCCTTCCTCTCTTCTCCCTCCTCCTTTTTTCTGCCTCTCTAATCTTCTCCCTATCAGTCTGTCAGTGCGGGAGGGGGACACGGCCAGCTTACCCTGCACACGGCGGTAATCTTCCCTAAATCTCTGATCAAACAACATCTTATGAAACTACTTTTATTAATTGACTGACTATTGTCTTGTTTTTAAATGTCAGGATAAAGTTAAGTTGACGTATTGCTAAATACAGTAAAACATAAAGGCAACCACAAAATGTTATGGCACTAATTGACAGGGAGTGGAAGAGCAATAATACAAAATTACATCGGTCGTATTTCTGGCGTACGTGGACTTTTAATGCGGGGGTTTACAAACTCCCACACTCCCTATTCAAATAATATTCCCTTGATGAATCGCTGAATCTTTCTATGCATGAAAACGGCAATAGCAGCTAACCATGTCTTTACTAGTCATTTACAGCTGCCCACAGCGTCTTATCTTGACAAATTTGACTTGCATATGAATTCAAATAATATGGCTTGCCCTCAGACAATTTGTTGGTTCGTATACTTGTGTACCTCTTACACTCGTGATAACAAGGGTAGGTATTAGAGTATGTACGATTTGTACGTCATATATGCAACACCTGCTACGACGCAGTCAGGTGCAATATTAACGCCTGTATGAAGTTTATTGCAAAAACTCCAGCCTCAAGTGATTTAATCCCTGAATGACCTGTGTTTCAACTTTTCTCAACTCTGCAGATCCTTACGTAAAGATTAATATGCTCTATGGTAACCAACGCATGGCGAAAAAGAAAACAAGATTGAAGAAACGGACACTGAATCCTGTCTTTAACGAATCCTTCCTATTTGACATTCCACAAGAAGGCCTAGAGGACATCTCCCTTGAGTTTCAGGTCCTGGACCACGACCGAGTGACCAAGAATGAGGTCATAGGTCGACTGGAAATTGGAGCATCATGTGAGGCAGAAACCAGCCAGTCCTTACATTGGCAGGAGGTGTTGCAAAACCCGCGTAAACAAATCGCTGAGTGGCACAAGTTAACAGAATAAAGAGAAGTTCCTAGGATTAGGGAGAGGGGTAAGATGCTGACCGAATATCAACCACGTGATACAGGTCAAGTAGAGTAGGCACAAAAAGAAAAGTCCTAACATTTGCAGTTTAAGCACTTAAAACATTTTAATCAGCTCTAGCGATTTTATTGTAAAATTGAAATTAGTGAATAAGGTCACCGGAGTATACGAAAGTGTAGTTGAAAAGTGTACATATAAATATAGATTACCCTACTTACCAATGGTCTTTTGGAGGGGTGGGGGGGGGGGGGGACCAAGATTTAGGAGAAACAATATTAAGGATAATTGAAGAAACCTAAGTAACGTAAAGCTAAATTTAGTCAGTATAACTTCTAAGTGCCCAAACTGTAAATAATCAAAGTAAGAGCGAATGAGTTTAGAAAAATGTATTTAAAAATTAAATATTAATTATTATTTTATTATTTTAGAACTGTTGGAATGCTCTAGATTATAACTTTGGAAAAGCAATTTCAAGCATTTACATCAGTTTTAGAAGAGAAAATTTTCATGGCTGTCTTTAGTCTTGTTCATTTCTGTTAACTGGCAGCAAAAGATTTACGAAAAGGCACTAACGCAACATTTTTATTGAGTTGTGTATTGGTTTAATAATAGAATTCGCCAAAATGTCACAGCAACAAATACATTCTTCCCTTGATGGGTCAATTGATTGCCTATCGGAAGAGCATCAACATTGATAAAACTGACCATTAGCAGAAAAACCGATTCTGCGAATACGACATTTTATATTAGTAGGTACCTTTGTAAAATCTTCATCAAATAACTGTAAAATGACTCGTAGATACATTTTGCCTTGAAAAACCAAAAAAGAATTGGTAATAAAGAGTTAACAGGTACCGGTGCTTCGTGCATGAGAGAATAAGATACATCGGCAAAGCCGCTCGCCGAAAAAGTTAAGAGTGCTTGAAATATATCAATCCAGCGACTGAGATGACTTTGCGAGAATTTTAAAGATATCTCTGGTTAATATTAAAATTTGAAGTATCCTCAAAGGCACCCTTTTCTGGATTTAAATTAGAGTAAGGGATTTTTCTTTTATACTTACAGTCAGCACATGTTCGTTAGTTCAGGCAGTAGTTAGGATTTATGCCATTCCAATATGTTTCGGATCTCTCTAAATCTTAAAGTATGACATCATGACTTCACCTAGCAGTCACCTTAGAAACAAAAAATACCTAAGTGCGGGAAGTAATAATCATCCACTCTAGCTGTTGCACAAAATATTCTGATTAAAATTCACCGCGAAGATACATTTTGTTACCATGGAAACACGAACGTAAAGTTCCACAAATGTGTTGCTTGAATTCTTGGTTTTGGTTGGCAACTAATGGCATAAATTGAACAATAATTCAGTAGTGATGTACTAGCTAGAGTGTAACCATATACGAAGACGCAGTAAGTGTTCCAATGATTCAATGCAAAAAAAAGACCATTTCACCCAACATTACTTGTTTTCAGAGGACAATAAAAAGACCTGATATAACGCATTTCAGTCTCGCTGACAATTTCTTTTTGTAAAGTTTAAAATAATTAATATTTTTATACGCTTTAAATATGCACAGCAAAAATACAAGAAAAAAATGGGAACGGTATAATGTTATTTATTCCTAATAAAGTTTATATCTTGTGAAGTCCTTGTAACTGAAGTATATGTCAGACGTTTGGAAGTTAACAGTGGAAGGACATAGGCTACATGTGTACAGTTCAAAAATTAATTGCCACAGCATAGTCTCTTTAAAAATTTAGATCATTTGATTTTAAGATGGTTCTACTAGCTCACGTGGTCAGTGTAATGCCTTTATGGCACCAATATTGTATGATTGCTTTTCAAAATATTTTCTGTAATTATTTTGAAAGTCAAAAGTATACCCTGCCTTCTTATGGCAAGAATGAACGAAGACCTCGTGAATTTAAAGTAACCCTTCGTAACGGATGCCGAATAATAATGACATTTCTTCTTTAAAAACAGGGAGTATTTATGCTTTCCATTTGTGAAACTGAAAAAACTGATATGCAATTTAAATAAGTTATTTTCCACGGATCTCCAACTTCCAACTAGGTGGTATTTACAGGTAATCACAAGATTCTAACAAGTTGACATACCGGTACAAGAGCACTTTGAGACGATTCATGAGGACCTCTGTTGTCATGGAAACAATCGTTGTCAAATTAACAAAAAGCCCTTTAAGAGAGTTCTCGACTGTTTTCATGGTGAATCATTTCTCAAAGAATACACGCGAATATATACAACATCATTTGGCTCAAGGTTGGTATGAAGCGAACTTGTGTAGCACGCCTTAAGTAACCGACAGAACTAGTAAAATGTCATACGCTTTTCTGCTTAAAACGTAAGAATTCTTTAGGGAAGTTTGAAGTTGAAAGATGGAAAAACATGAATTGATTTTCTTGGAGTATACCCTTAGTTGTAATTGTTGCTCTTTTCAAACTTTAGAGTGAAAAATCACTCTTTTACAGTGAAATTAGAGATCAACCTATATTTGAAGTGGAAAATTCACTACAAAAGCGTTATTCTAATTCTTGTATCGTGAGTATTCACTCTTTATTTAGATCCGTCCCTAATGTCACTCTTTTTAATGCATATACGATGAACAACTGGTTGCCAAGTATAGATGCAGTGTCTGCAGCAGCGGAGTTGACTTTCTTACAAAACCTTCCATATCCTGAAACAGTATCGCCGTAAGGATGATAAGCAAACCTGCATGCCCCTAAAATACTATATTAGCCTTCTAAAATCTTCACTGTCCTTACACAATCTGTATTCTATCCTAAAAATCTTGAAAACTACCTGGTGTTTCAATTCTTTTGATTTCGGAAGGTTCTGAAACTAATATATATGCTTGGATTGACAACAATGTATACAGTACTGAATCACCTATTCTCTCCAAATTATCTTTTCAAATTAATTTCACACTATTTTTCACAGTCGTCATGACAACAGCTTCAACGTCTGAGGTTTGGGACAGACAAGAGATAGATTGAAGCAAGCACTGCATAACAAGACTGTGAGATAATAAAAGGAAAATATGTAAATCTTATTTATTGGAATTCCCAATTCTCTTCTCCCCGATTTGAAAATTTAATTGTGTATAAGAAATGTAAATTCTGTAAATTAGTTTCCTGTAGTATTTTACTTTGCATAACAATTTCCTTTATTGTATAATCACCATAGAGCAACACAGATCTTCATTGATGTCATTCAAAGCAAAAAAATACGGATGATGTCACTGTCGAAGTATAAAGGTTGCCGTAGGGAAGACAAAAAGCCTAATTTATCTCGGGTGAACTATAAAAAATATTTGACACAATTTGCTACGTACCATTCCTTTTTATTTATCAAGAAACCGATTTGTTGTCGGAGACCGCGTTATGGGGGTGGCGACTGCCCCCTTTGCTCGCAACAAAATGTGAAAAAAGAAGGGAAAGAAGGAAAAAGAGAAAAAGGAGAACTCAACTCATGTTTTGTCCATCAAAATACCCTGACGCCGTTCCTATTTTTTGTGGGATGTGACTTTATGGTTCTAAGAAAATGCAAGTCTTAAAAAGGATACTACAGAGTAGTGGATTATATTTTTAACATTCAGTTACATAGGGGTGATTTTGTTTAAAGACAATAATGGACATGACATTTTTCAGTATGAAAGGCATGCATTTTTTTCATGTGATATTGATAGAGCTGCCCAAAGACTTGCATTTACATAACTAAACTTGGTCACGATTAATCACATAAAGACCGCTTAATTTTAAAAATCCAAGCGATATAATTTCGTATTATATCTTATACTTTTTTAAAGATTTTGTTACCTTTATGGGAAACGACGGGTTCGGTAGTTGAACACTAGAAGTTCCTTTTTGAAAACATGTTTAAAATCTAATCATACTTAGTAAACTGGTAAAAAGAAACTATACGGTAGTGGTTAAATGTTTCACAACATAGAACGCCAAGGAATTTGGCAATGATATATATGTAACCTTTAAAGTCAAGAGCTTTCCTCACCCAAACTTATTTTAAAACAAGAGCTGAATATTACATTTTAGTTCCTCTTATTTCTCTTCAAGATATTTTTCATTTTATTTTATAACTTCAGTAATGCATATTCAATGTAAAACAAGAAGCTACGTTAAGTTAATTTCACATTTGAGGAGAAAAAATGTTGTACCCTAATGTCCAAGGACAATCGTGAAACAGGGCAGTCTACTACACTATTTCAAATTGGAATGACGACGCTTGCCTTTTAAACATGTTCATCTGGTGGAGGTAAAAATGTTTGAGAACATCTTTTTACATCTTTTTAGATCACAATTCCAAGGATTGTGGGACAGCGTTTTGGTGGGTGTCGCGTTGACTACAGTAAAATGACGTTGAAAAAAGTAACTCGTACTAAAAATTTTCACACAATCATTTGCAACTGTTTTTCCGAAATGGTTTATTACTGCAGTGTTTTAGAATTAATAAGTTGGTTCCCACCAACCCATATCCAGTCAGTGGCAGCGCCAGGGAATCAAATTTGGAAGAAGGAGGCAAGCTAAGGGCAAATGAAAAAAAAAAAACGACCCCAAACAGAGTCCAAAGAGCGCCCTGCTGTAGGTGGGTCTAGGGGGCGAAGGCCTCTGATGCTCTGAGGTTTTAGCATATTTCTGGAAGGAAAATTAAGTCTCATGAGAGGTATCTTATTTATTTTTTCGGTTTACCTAACTTTTAACAGACCAAACTAAGGGGAAAAGCCCAGAGGCAAGGACAAAATTTGAGCCCGGCAGATGTCTCCTCTTGTCCCCCGTAGCGTCACCATTCTCCATTTCTACGTCATTATCTTCTCTCGGGTAACGTAAAAATATGAGGGATATATATGGATGGCAACAATAAATATGCTTTCCTGACGTTACTTGTTTCAGGTAAATTTATCCCTAGAATTGACTTGTATGAATTTCAACTGTTGCTGGGTTTCTGGCCGGAATTATTCTTTTGGTCACAATATGTTATTCCTGACGTCAATATTTGTGATTTTCGTGCAAATTTGATCGTTGGAGAGCGAGAACACAAACTAAAGAATGGCAGATCGATGTGCTCAAGCCACTCAGCTAAACCAAACAAAGCGAGCTGTTATGTTGAAGATTTGACCAAGGTTCTGAAGTTCTCCAGTCGTCTCACCGATTATATGATGAATTCGAGAGGCAATTTATTTAGACCCTGAGGTATATATTTAGGGAAAACACAGTCTTCAAAATGCAAAAGAATCACAAGCAAAATAATCCATCACTTTATCAGATGTTTGTTATAACAAGTACGTTTAAAGTGACCTGAGATGATATCTCGAGATTTAGGAATTATCCTTCGGAGTATGCACTCATACAGTTATATTCGTCTATGGAGGCACAGATCGAAAACGTAGGGTAAATTTTCCTAACATTTTATGGATGGTAAACCTGTCCTGATGAAAAACATCGGTAAAATACTTGACCTTTACGACAGTGTAGTGTTTAGAAGTTGAACAGTAAGAATCTTTGACTTTTTTACATTTCATTTTGAAAACAGCTTTGCATTTCAAATGAGGTTTAGGCATGAACGAATGGAAACATTATGCTAATATGAAGTGAACTTGGCTTAAGTTTTAAGAGACAGTTATCTTAGTGCGCTTATTCATACCTGTCATTTTAAAAATGTAAAACTTGAATTTATGATTAGTGTGTGCAAATAAATGCATTCCGTTAAGCTTTCAAAACAGTGTAGAAATTAATCTATCGCACAGTAAAGCATGATATATGACTTATCCATAGGATTCTAGTCAAATAGTTCTCTGCCAACTTAACCGTGCAGTCAAAATATTATGACGTTAAAATAAATGTAATGAACATTGCGGCCTCGATTGATAATAGCACTTACTGTAACTGGAACTAACATTTATTAATATGCCTACAATCTCTTTGGCTAAAATACTTTGTATGATTATGACTTACAATATCCGTTCTTGTAGAATAATAGCTGTGTAATAGCATGTTAGCAAGTCCGTGCACATGTCATGCATGTAGTTCTTCTATACGTTCATGTTAAAGATGTTTATCAGGTAAATGAACAGAAAACTTCCAGAAAAGCTTCTATTTTTGAAAAAAGAGAGATTTTGCCACTAAGGATAATGATTTAATGGTGGGATAAGCGATGTTGTAACATTATGAAATGTACACATGTTTGTGACTTGAGTGTTTCAAACATTTACTGTATGAAAGTAGAATAAATATGTACACAAATGTAAACGTACGTAACGCTTGTTTCAATTTGTGTCTGGTGTCTCTTTTAAGACGTAATTTTTAGACGAGTGGGGTTCATTGTAACATATTTTTCATGAATTTACCCAAGCACGGGCAAAGTGTCTTTAATAATTCCTTGACTTAAACAAATTATGGAAATATACCTCTATTAAGGCATGTTCGATAAGCAAATATTTTCAAAGTATGTGTTGTAAAACGAATCCAAGTATAAGTAGGGAAGTAGTTTAAGATTAAAATGATTAGCCAGAACGATGATCTCTTAATAAACCAAATAACGAACTGGAACCTAGTCAATCGTGTTTTAAGCCTAGGGTACACCACAACGAATTCAGATCGAATTCCGATGGGATTTTTTGTGTTTTTATTCAAACCTTCTCCACCCTTGGACAGAGAGAACCCAAACTTTGCCAGTCTGTGTAAATAAATGATTTCTATCGTCAAACTTCGAAAATTAAATTTATAATAATTATTTAGTGACGTCACATCGACATACAGCTTTCTTTGGACAACAAATGTCCGATAAAAGCTGTCTGTCGGTGTGACGTCGAAAAATTTCAGTGAATATTTTCTTCTCATAGACCTCTGATGCAAATCAGATAATTACCCTGGTTGGCAAATATTTGGCTCTTTCCGTACAGAAATAGAGAATAATTAAATGAAACTTTTAAAGAGTCAGATCGGTGCCCGGTTATACAGTATATCAGATGCTCAGCTATACGATCGACTATTCGTTGATTAGTGATACCAATGTGCAATAACTTGCAACGATTGCAGGTAATGATACAAGCTTCATAAGAAGAAACATAGATGAAGTGATCATTGATTCGGAAAGTTTTCCTTTGTCACAGCTGTATTTGCAACAAATCGTCAACAGTATCAAACATGTTGGTATTACACTTATAACAGTTGGAAGGGGACGTGCCAGCATTGGCTGGTTTGAATGACAGGGGATCAGAAACTCTCTCTAAGCATCCACACAGTTTACGCGGTGATGGGTACATCCTGCAAAATGTTTTCAGTAGAGGCGCATTGGTTTAGAATTTTGACATGTCTGCAGAAAACGCGTCGAATAGGTTTCGTCAATGCGGTGGCGTACGCAGGATTTCTCTGAAGGGGAGGAGGGCATGCAGTATGCTGAGTGATCGCCGACCAGGGGAAGGTGTCTAAGGGAAGTTGTCCCCCTCCCCTTTGAAATTTTTGGCATTTTCAAGTAGCCTAGATACAAAATGGTGCAAGATTTTCGACTTTGACAGAAACAGAGTTAAAAGTTGAATTGTGGTGATTCATGAGAATAAAACACTGAAACTTCTGTGTCTTTACATGCATTCTTATGCCATTTACGCTACCTTACGAGGTAAAACTTGTCATTAAATATGCATACATTTAAGAGTCAAAATAAAAGAGCATAGATCGGTATAGGCGACAGGAGCATTTCAGTTTGCGGTTTTTTTCTTGGCCACAATTCTGCGATAAAAATCATCTAAACCGAGCGCCACCATTAGTTGGCGCGGAGCGCAGGGAAAATTTCGAAATGGCCGGAAATAGAATTTTCCAGACTCATACGAAGAATCTAAGCAGTCGCTTTCTTCGTTTGTCGTTTACAATAAAATGCTCACTTCAAAATAAGTTTAAGAACTGCAAAGTGATCAGAAAGTTATTAAATAAATACTTTGACCCGAAAATGTAATTTTGCACGAAAGGCTATCAAAGCGGAGCGCCACCATTAGTTGGTGCGGAACGTAGAGAAATTTTTGAAAATGATCGCGACACCTCAGATGGCCCAAAATTGCCTTTTCATGCTTGTAAAGAGAATCTAAACAACAGTTTTTACATTTAGCTTTTTTTTTTTTTTTTTTGCAAAAAGAAAAAAAAACAGGAACATGCTAAGTGATCAGAAAAGTACCACGTAAAATGTACTAACACTATTATATAAAATGGTCTTGATTCTTTTCGGGAAAACTATACAACGGAATTGAAAATATACTAATGCTTTCTGATTACATTCATTCTATTGTAGACATGTGCCCCTGTATTTATGAGCCCTCAACAAGCTATCACCTTGCCTCCTGTTCATGATCCATGCTTGCTTCAGATGCAAAACTACTGACAAATTTGCTCATAGTTTCATAGTCGAGCTTCTTTTTGTATATCAATTTGTGCATTTTCCTGAACTGGCAGAATAAAGACTTGCAAATCTTGCTAGTTTGGAAACCATATGGTGTCTTTAATAGTTTGACTCAATTTTCATTTTTATCAGTTGTTGTTCTACTCTTTGACTTTGGTCTGTCTCTTCACCATTTTTTCAGTAATCTATAATCAATTCAAATACCAAAAAGCCATACTTGAAAGGGGTATTTGGAAGTTTTTTTCCTGCACATTCCGTCTAATATATTTTTGTACCTTTGAATGTCATTGGGACAATCGGGGACAAGCCATTTAATTGGGGTTTCACCCCCTCTGGTAACGCTTATGCTGCGTGTTCTGAACTCAAACAACTAACCAGAATATGAACAGACTTGAATTTATCTCTTTTAAAGTGATGTGGTCTAAATTTTTTTGTCAACTTGTTGTCCCTTTTACATCAAGGTTACAGTACGAGTTGATAGTAAGTTATTTGAAATGCCCATTTCTTTCAGAGTATGGATCTTCCCACTGATTTGACTTGGTGTGACTCTGAGATACTTTTTCGCGCAAAGTCCCTGTCATCCCAATTTTGCTTTTGAAAATATCTTATGGAAGCGCATACTATCTTCACAATGTCAAATAGGAAATAAAGATAACCCTTCGGCAAAATTGATAACGAATCCTGATGCAACCTCTTTAAAGCTTTTACGTGCCCTGCAACAGGCCTCTTTTCAATTCCGGCACATGTTTCGAAAGATTTTGTTTCAATAATCCCCGCTGTAACTTCTTTTTTTCATTATGTCTCCTGATGCACACTAAAACATACATGAATGTTGTAGAAACGCGATGAATTTATTGGTACCTGTTGAAGGATACAGTGTACTTAACGTAACACTTTAAAGAAATCGATTGGTCGAAGACTATTTTTAAAACAACGCATGAAACTCTTCTTATCACATCTCTTCACCTAAAATTAAAAACGAATTTATACCTGCAATCTGTACCGGTGCTCGAAGAACTTCCGTCATAGATCTCTATGGTGATGAAGAGGAATATTTGAAGAGTCAGATTCTGAGATTCTCTCAGAGGAAATTCTCGGAGGCAAAACCAAAGATGTTTCATTGTTCAACGAGCTTTGCTTTTGTTAACGCTTCCCTCCTGCACTGGTGACCTCATTTAATTAGCATTGGAAGTTTATATCTTGGAATCATCATGGCAGAAGCGCTTTATTTATGAGAATTTAATATTCACATAAATAGCTTGAAGGGTGACTTTCATAAACATATTTACTCCATGATCGGATAATACACATTGGATGCTAAGTGCTCTCAACGTTGAGTTGAAACATCCAACCAATGTAATGGCTTTGTGAATCTTATTGGAAGGCGATGGCAAGTTTCAAGGGAAAAGATTTTGGTATAGAGTAGAAGAAGCCGAACACGCAGCACAATGGCAGTTTATTAATGAGAAATGACTTCTTGAGGTGGAAACACTTTAATTATTAAGTAAATACTTTCCCTTTACCCTTCTTTTGTATTGCCATCACCACAGGCAAGTAAAATAGTAAATATAGTTATCGATCACTGATTCTATATTCCAAAACAGTGAAGGAGCGGGAATGTCAAAATAAAAATTAATAGGGGAAATTAGAGACAAAGGAAAATGATGGGGGCAAAAATTTTCGGGCGCAGATGGAATGAAACAGAACGCCATGAAGAGCGCCCTTATTGGATGGCGTACAGATGCAACCCAGCTCTGAGATTTAGCATATCTCTAGATGAAAAATGAAGTCTCAGAAGAGGTACATTTTTTTACTGTTTCCGGTTGACCTGACCCTGGAAAACTTGGGGAAAGAATAAAATCCAAGGAGGCAAAGTCCCAATCATGCGTCAAACAGGGCGCCGCCCAGGGAGTGTGAGGTCTCTACCAGCACCGTGCGACGCCACTACTCAAGAAACACAGTCGATTTTTACTGTTTAATGATAATTAAACCAGGGAGCTGGTTATACTCTCATTGTTCTTGACTCATTGTTTCCATTTAAAAATCGTAACCTAGTCTACTCCAGGCTAAATTAAGATAAACTCCTCTGTTTATAAATGATATCTTGGTATTAGGAAGGACAACGACGGTTATGGTATTCAAAACTTACCCGTTCATTATGTTCTTCACGCTTTATCAATTGTTCTTGTCAAAAGGGCTTTTTTATCTTCCCCATACCGCTGTTGTGAGAATCAATGCACTAATGTGTTTTCATTGAATATGTCCCATATGATTATTAGTGCATATTGATCACAATTAAATCTGAAAGTCATCTGATTCTTATCTGCTAGCTTCTCCTTTCCCTTTGCTCAGACTCATGCATATGAAACGTCTCCATCTTTGCCTAATTAACATAATGAATCATCTGTCATTCCAAAAGAAACTTGTAGGATGCACGGACAGAATCTCTGAAACATATGAGTTCGAGGCTCCAGTATGTTGACCCCCTCTCTCCCCTACCCCCTTTTCCATTGGTGACCTTTCACTGACCTGAACCATTGAACTATTTCTTCTTCTACAGCAGTTACCTGCGTAGCAGGCTGTACGGCATATTACTTTTTCAGTCATATCCCTAGTGGTTTTAGAAGCTATAAGAAGCTGAGAAAACCTCTGTCCGCTCCGTGGGTTCCTGCAACAGTCACGAACCAATATTGACTCAAGGTTAAACCTGAATTCATCACAATTCACGCCTTCAAATTCATTACAATGTCTCAAATTGAAGTTTTCTTTACATTACAGAATAAGCTTTCACAGTATCTTCCCGCTGAGTACAACGCGCTCCTAAACACTCATAGAAGGCAGTTAGGGTAACTCTTCGGTCTAACTTGTTCATAGTTCATACCCCTCGACGTCAGGGAGCAGATAACACTAATTTTGACTTCAAATGAGGGCGGAGCGTCCAGCCGACACATATATAATTATCACAGCTCTAGTATCATTGGTCGCCAAAAGATCAGTGCTTTTTAAAACACAGGTGTTCCGTAACACAAGTTTCACATACTGATATGGAGCGTCGAGAATGGTATTTATACCGATACCAATGAGTATGACTTTTGTAACTTTAAAAAGCTCTATTCCGAAAATTTTCAAAAGTTTTTCCAGGATAATACTAACGCGAGGCATTCAGACAGGTATAGAGCGTATGCAATGATCAGATTAAATTCAACGAACCAATGCGTTGTTTTGATCAGAAACGAAGTTTTTTCCATAAGGGTTTGGTGAACCAAACATTCTGGTTCGTGAAGCCACTTTCGTCTCTATTAGTTCTCTAGCGACGAGGTATGAACGTCAGTATTACGCATACCCTCGGCGGAAGGGTGACCCAACTAACACAGAAGAATGTTTCTACAAATTCTGATGGCCTCCTGCTATTAAGCTACTGATTTAACTTGTATGTGCTTGTACTTCTTGGTGCCAAGATACCTCATTAAAATATTTAAAAACCAGTGATAAATGTGTAAAGCAGAACTCTTAAGAAATTCTTCCACATCTGTTTCTACGTGGTCAAAGTATAGGTTCTGATACTGTAGCTTTTCAAAAACTACACGTGTTAAAAGTGAAAAAGATGGCGTGCTTTTCTTACTATTTATCTTTAAGAAGATAATATTAAGTTTCATACATGCTTTTCAAAATGCCATTGTTAAGCAAAATTTAACCAAAATAAATTCTCAGGTAAAAAGAATTTCCCCACTTTTTTAAAAACTTTAGCAAATTTTCCTTCAGTTTAAAGGCCCAATTCTCTCACCCCAACCAGTATCAATTCCCCTAACCTTCTTACTGAAGTCCCTTCCACAATTGTCTGAAATTCATCCTCATCCAGATACAATCTCGGTTTATTGCTTCAGGGTGAGTATAAAAAGGCTCAATGTGTGTAATCAAAACACTCTCAGTACAGTTAATGCTGCGTAATACAAGCTTTGGCACTTTGCATTGTTTGAATTAGCAGTCAATCAAAGAGCTGAGCCAATTGAGAATTTTGGTAACCCCCCCCCCCCCCATCGCAGTTTGGGCTGAGAGGATTGGTCCTTTAAAGGGTAAATATTAAAGAAAGGGAACGTTGATATATCACCTAGGAAACGCTAGAAATTAAGTTCACTGACACTCTATGCGAACTGAAAAAAAGACTCAAAATTCATTACTGCCAAAAACTTAAATGCTTACGGTAACGCATCTCAGTTTAGGTCAATCCCAGCCCTCCTACAAAATTAAAATTGAAATTTCCTCAAAAGGAAATAAGTCAACACAATTTGAAGTAGTAGCATGATAGTAGACTATCCTTTTACATGGATCATGTGTCAATATCGTTTCTCCTCAATTGGGGAATTAACTAGGACGCTCGTGGTTTACCTTCGATATGTAATATTGAAGTCATGAAATATCACAAAAGATATTTAAGAAAGTTTTGAGATTGAGCTGTTGTTTTGAAACAAGTTTTAGGAGATTGATTTTGCCCTTTTACACATTTCAATCTGTTCATGCCGCGACGGTGCTCCTTGAGAAAGCAACACAGACAGCCAAGTAGATCAAAGGCGGTGTGGGGTATAACTGATATCTGAGTTTGTTATATGATCTTCGCCCTCAAATGAGCTATGCTTTCATTGAGTTCACCCTGCGTGAAAAAATTAACACATACATGATTGGCCTGTTACCTAACCAAAACTGTTACGTAACATTTTGTGTACGGTATTTTAATATATCTGTTACTGTCAATCACTTAATCAGTTTATCAAGTGTGAGTGAAGTGAGATTCCTTTGCTCCCTAAAGTGACAAGAGGTAATCAGACAGAGAAGGAAGATGTAAAATGGAACATTTCATCATGTTTCATATACAGCCCTCTCTGGCTACCGGTTTGATGAAAATCCTTTCAGTGCTTTAGTAATATTATATTTTGTAAGGTGCGACTTTGCTACAAAATATAATATTTAGCATTGCATTTGAAAAGTTTAAAATTGCAACAATGATGAAGAATATTTCAGGTGACCTAATTTTTTTCAAGTTTTATCCACATGAAAAACTAATAAAATAACAAAAAAGGGCAAAATATCCCAAGTTGTTACTGTATAACAACGATCGTCGTTCGTTATTCCGAAGATTTTCACAAATGTTGTCCCTCTTAATACCAGCAAATTGACTACAGGGTCGATGCTGGATCAACTATTAAAAAGTTTGTATGAAAGATTATGCAATTATTGTACACAAATGTGACCATTACATTTAATAATAATCGGCTACTGCAATGTGTCCAGTAATCAGGAAATAAGGAAGTTACATCACGATGCTTGGGAAATTCGAAACAATAAAAGCAGCATTTATTAAATGTCGTTTGCTTTTACACAGATTTACATTGTTGAGTGCAGAACTCACCAAACTATTACATTGCAAGTTGCTTGCTTGCAAGACAATCACTACTGACATCATACATCAATAGCAAACTGCGTTCAGGTCTTTATTCAAGTTAACGGTATTCACGAACTACAAATAATTAGCAACCTTTCAAAAAGAATCCCCAAAGCGACCGTGCAATTCTTCAGTTTTTGGAGCCGTCACGTCGTCCTCTTCAACAATCTGGCTGTCAGAAATAATTTTCAAAAGACACTTCGGCAGCAATTCCAGTGTCTGTTTTACCTCTTACATGAATAACCTCATGTGGTTCCACCTCAAAGGTCTACTTTGAAAGGTTTTTGTGGAAAATTTCTTCCAGCAATGCTGAATGATGAAATTGTTAATAGAATGCAATATTAGACGTGTTTTTCAAACACTGTTACCATGGAAATCAACCTGAACAAATTCAAATCCCAGAAGGTGTATTCATGTAAAACAGATGGTAGACTAAATGTTCACTTTTTCAGATAATTTGCTGTCACGAATGTGCCTTAACCGACAATACCCTTTTTACAATATATCAGACAAAATGTATGGCATTCTAGGCCTTAAAACGGGACAGCATATGCCAAGGCCATTTTATATTATGTTTTAGAGTACATTTATGCATCTGGAAGAGGCAAAAAAGATTTTGAAATGTCTCGTACGGTATATATTTTTTTCGTAATATGTATAGACTGATACAAATGCCTGAGAGATTGAAAAGTTTTAAGGACACATTATTGTCAAGAATAAGAAATCCATGGCCATTAGTGCATTTACAGATATAATATTTAACATACATTTATATAGCATCATTGAATGTTTAAGCAAAGCCCATCTATACTGATATAGGTCAAACAGCATCACCACCCATAATGCATACGTAAAAAAATATTTGTAATGGGCTTATACACTTATCGAAGTGCCATACAAGCACGGACAAGACAGAAACGTATAGTGAAAACTTTGAAACTAAAATTTTGAAGCGTTTTTTGAAGACTGGGAGTAAGTTATTTGATTCTCATATTGGTTGATGACGGAGGACGTTCTAGTTCTAGAAAGGTGGGCACGCTACACTAAAGGCATAATCACCCAGCGCGGTCGGAAGAGGATCTAAGGGAGCAGTGACAAGTGCTGTCAATTACAGATACAGCAAGATCGTGATGAGCTAGTGTCTTACTGCGCTGACTGACTGGTAACGAATGTAGGTCTAATCCATACAGTTGGGGGGGGGGAATTTGTTCCATTGTACCGGTTCAAATATTAAGCATGGGATCACATTTTGAATACCCTTTGATATTATCTTTTCAGGCATCAATTTGGCAGTTTAGGTATGTTCTTAATTTTTGTTTTCCTATCTTTTATGTCAAAAATAAGAAAAATGGAAGAAAACTACTAAACCTTTTCTTGATCAGCTTTATTGAGTTTTGGTTTCATTTGTCTCTTATTCCTCCATGTTTCATGTTCGTTTTGCTGAGCGTTTTACATGATTTTCTAAAGATCATAAATGAACCATAAACATGAATATTGCAACTATTCACAACATTATTATTATTAGATATTAATGCCATCTCTTATAAAAGAGTGGAGATCACATCACCGGTTCTTCATAGCGAACTTTCTTTTAAAATCAGGATTTTCCAAATGCTATTTCATGTTGCTTTTTACACAAAAAAAAACCTTCAGGTACTCTGTTAATTCTTCGACCAATGACACACCAAAATGGGAAAAACTCATTCAATGTAATAAATTTTCACCTTGTTTGTTGTCTATTATTCATTAACCTGAAATTAAAAGAAAAAATATCATTTTATTCATTTCCTGTATTTGTTTTACACTGTATGGAAAAATCTCTAATAGAATAACTTGTGTAAGTTTTGGGGACATGTGACTACTACAACGACTATATTAATACTCAACAATAGTTGCTTTTAAGATACTTTTCGAAGATCCTATGGAATTAAACTCTTAAAAAGTTTATTCTTAAAAGAAATAACCTATTGGAAGAACTTCTGACTAACACTTGGTAATTATTTGTACAGCCGTCTTTCTCTCTGTAGTGTCTTGTCTGTCCATCTGTCTGTCTGTCCATCTGTCTGTCTGTCTGTCTGTCTACTGTACCCAAGTGCATGTCTGCCTGCTCATCTGTCTAGGAGAGAAATAATTTTAAAAGTCAACTTTCAGGTTTACATCATTCTGACATGAATTATATTAACAGTTTAATAATTCTCAAGAATAAACAAATTGGCATAAAATGCAGTCAGACCTAGTCCGTCACCAGTGCTATTATTATTATTATTTCAAAGTTGCTGAAGCCAAGCAGATATTTAGAGCACCAATATTACATCAGACAGTCCGAGTGGCAGTAATGAGTAATGTCCATAGACCTTTACGAATAACTACATTAAATACAGCTAACCTACACTTACCACAACCTACAACACAATAGCACGAAATCACACATATAGGCTAAGTCACACTGATAGGGAGGAAATCATGGCGGTGAGGCCTCATACTTAAATCTGATCACAATCCTCCATTCAAATTACCCTTGGTTGCGCTCGATAATCAGCTCACAAACTTACAGATGTTAACGAGTTGAAGTAGTTTCTAAACAATTCGGGGTTTGGGCTTTCAGAGTTAATGAAACAAAGTTGAGTTTAAATTAACTCTAACTCTACTTCGCCATCCACTTAATTTGTCACTGAAATTATTTAAGCTGTGGCTTGCTCCCAGTTGAAGCCTCTAGTTTTAAATTGAATTTGATGTTTTCTACAAATTTGTTTAGGCTAAACTCTGTCTACACAGCCAAAAATAGCACAAACATGTCCCTTATGTCTTGCTTCATTCTCTAAAGAATATACGAAAGGAAAGTGCCGTGGATGACGTCATCATGCAAAATCTTTTAAAATTCGGTGCAGTTAACCAGGTTTGTGAGACGAAATACATCGAAAAGGTAAACCTGGCAACTCAGTAGATATTGTTATATGAAACAGCGAACAATGATACGCAACTTAAGACAAGTTATAAAAGGAAGAACATCATCCCATAATGTTATGAACTCAAACAAAACACTAAAATCTTGATGTTTTGTTAACCACCTGTAATCACATAACCGAGTCATTTGATCCCCATCTTTGTCAGTTTACAACCGGGGGTTTACCTTCTCCCTCACCTGCCTTGTCATTCAATTTCTTGATGAAGAAGGCAAAATGAACCTTTTCAACCACGCTACAGAAAGTATATGCATGTGTGTGTACATATACTCTATTTACGTATTTGTGCGGTCCTTTTGTGACTGTTTGCAACCACCCTGGCGATCGATTGAGTGTATTTGTGTGTGCTTTTGTATGTTTGGATTCTCTTTGCTGCTGCGCTTTGATTTGAAGTTGTGGTTTGAGTTAAAAATTTTCATATTAGGAATAACTGTTGTGTTACAGTCAATTGCAAGTCACAGAAGTATTATATCTGAAACCTTCTTGAAACGATATCTCAGAAAAGGCCGAACTCCGTACGGCAAATTAATTACTAGATTATTGGTAGGGACATGGGTCGTTTGAGGTCATGGGAGGCAAAAGCATAATAAGGAAAGAAGGTGAGTCAAAAAACTTTATCTCGAGATAGGTATGACACTTAGTTCATCTTTAATACATTAATAATTAATTAACACTAATTATTCCTAATTGTTCCTCATTGCGTGATGAAAGTTGTTGTCGGTATTATTTACAGACCTCCTAGCGGGTGTATGACTTTATTTAACGAATATCTTTATGACTCTTGTTGTAAAATTTCAAGTGAAAAGAAATACTGTTTTATATTAAGCGATTTCAACATTGATATCCTTAGCCATGGATCTTATGACTTTCTAAATAATGTTTCCTCCAGTGGTTTTAGCCCCACTATCACTATGCTAGACCTACTCGAATCACTGATCATTCTGCCTCACTGATTGACAACATCTTAACCAACGTTGCATTGTGCAAGGAAGCCAATGCCCTATCGGCTGGAATTTTGCTCACTGACATCAGTGATCATATTCCCATTTTAATAAGCACTAGCATAGGAGTAAGTATACGAAAGAGGACCAAAGCAGGTTGATCCAATGTTTTCCTACTAGTAATGTAAATGTTTTGGTTCGTAGCATGTCCAGTATGAGCTGGAACCATGTTCTTGTTGAAAATGATGCTAAAGTAGCCTTTAATAAGTGACATCACATTTTTAAGAAAATATATGACAATTGTTTCCCTTTTGTAAAAATCATTAACAACAGAGGAAAGAAGGGAAGAGCCCCATTGGATTACTCCCGGTGTGTTAAAATCAATTCGAAGTAAAGAAAAACTGCACAGAAAGTATTTGAAAGCCTCGCCTCCATACAACAGTCTCAGGTACAGAACCTATGGATACAAACTGAACCATATTATTAGGGTCATAGGCGAAATTGCGGGCAACACGGGGGGCGCTTGCTCCTCACATTTTTCCAGAACTTAGTTTTTTTACGTCTTAGTCTGGTAGCTTTTGCTAAAAAATACAAACTGGAACTGACAGAGCTACGCGAATGATACTTAATCAAGTTGTAAAATGTCTAAACAGGTCATAAACTGCACTGAAAACTGAAACAAAAAGAGCAATTTTCTTCCAATAAATGTCTCAACTCTGTTTTTTCGAGACGCTTCGCGTGCACCCGTTTTAAATATGTCAGGATTCGGAGTTACGTCTTGTAGAGCACCTCTTCCATTGCCACTGAGACTCTCATCACCAGTGCCCGGGCAGTACACAGCTGAAGGTCTACCGTCACTAGTGAAAGGGGGAGTCAGGGAGACGGTCGACTTCTGGTCCCCTTCTTTGACGAAGTGCCCCAAGCTTTCTGAAAGGACGATGATCTTATTTGACCCTAATCAGGAGCTCCACTCTTTTTCGGCTGAAGTGAAAAGGGGCCACCCTTTCTCTAATTTCCATTAATTTCTCTATTGAAATATCTCAAAAGT
This sequence comes from Holothuria scabra, assembly GCA_037179385.1. Taxonomy (NCBI): domain Eukaryota; kingdom Metazoa; phylum Echinodermata; class Holothuroidea; order Aspidochirotida; family Holothuriidae; genus Holothuria; species Holothuria scabra. The sequence continues at coordinate 2,480,078 of CM074188.1, forward strand.
CCATTTTTCGGCGTGTTTTGTGCGTTCCATCACAGATAAGGACTCCATAAAAATCTAATTAAAAGGACTCTACAGGAAACTAACGGTAGGTTTTTGCTTATTACAAATATTCTCAGGGGTCATCCTTATTCAGCTGTAGTGAAAAGGGACCACTCTTTGTCTAATTTTATTTCAATTTTACTATTTCACAAAGTTCCTTTTTTCGGCGCGCTCCGCCCGCCCCTTACAGGTAACGGCTCTGTGAAAGTCACCTGAAAATACTATATAGGAAACCAGATTATGTTTGTGCTTCCGTAAGAATATCTTTAGGGGGCCACCGTTATTCAGCTAAGGTTAAAAGTGGCCCATCCTTTCCCTAATTTCCATTCAGTTTCATTACTGAAATGTCTTAAACGTTATTTTTTTGGCGCGCTTCACGCCCCCCCCCCCCGCCATAGACAAGGGCTGAATTTACATCACATGAAAAGCCCCATAGCTTTCTGAAAAGAAGACCTGGGGTACCAAGGAGGGAGCCCCTGAAGAACCTCAATTTTAAGTAATCCATTCTCCCTCCCGTACTCTCTGCATTTCCGGACGACTTTTATCATACGAAGTAAGGATATAATTGAAGAAAGTCAAATTGTGATATTTGTGTCTTGTTAAGTGCCCATCTCTTATGTAATTTAAAGTTGAAGATATAAATGTATCATTTTAATGCCTACAATTTCGTAAATAAGCAGGAGCTTCCTGCTTCCAGGAGCTTCCTGACCCCCATCGGGGCTTTGCCCCTGGACCCCCTAAGGCGGGCTCCTGGGCCCCACGCCGTAAGGGGGAGGGCGCTTCGACGCCGTTTGGTAGTCGGCCAGAATTGCCCCACCCCCCCCCCCAATTTTAGAGATCAAATCCCGCCCCTGATTGGGGTTATCAAAAAACATTTTACATCAAAAAATTTGCTGATTGTAAAAAAGATGGCAAAGAGACATGGAAAACAATTAAGGGGGAGGAAACATCCTCATTTCCCGACACCTTCATGAAAAGTGACCATAATATCACCGGCTCAAGGATATTGCTGATGAGTTCATCAAGGTTTTTTTAACCTTGGGCCATCTCTGGCCGAGAAGATACTACCACCTGCCCCTTTTGATGATTGTTATTTGGGTCATTCTAATCCCTCATCCCTCTTTCGTTCCCCAGTAACGAAGGATGAAGTTGTCAAAATTTCCTATGCGTTTCTTAGTCCCAGAAAATCGGCTGGATTTGATAACATCGGTCCAAAAATCGTGTTACAGGTCATTGTGCAACCGCTCACTCATATATTTAATACTAGTTGAGACTGGTACTTTCCCTGATCTCTTGAAAATAGCCAAAGTCGTCCATATCTTTAAAAAAGAAAAAGCCGATACTTTCTGTAAATATCGTCCTATATCTATACTACCTTGTTCGAAAAGTCTGGAAAGACTCATGTTTAATCGACTGTACTCTTTTGTAATAAAACACTGCATCTTAAGTGATTGTCAATATGGTTTTCGTTCTGAATATTCCACAGAATTAGCGCTAGCTGATGCTGTGGACAAACTAAATATATTCTGCCATTCAACGTAAACATAATTCTAAATTCTATTGGTGTCTTTCTTGACCTGTCTTAAGCTTTCGACACTATAGACCATGGTATACTCTTTTCTATATTATCGCATTATGGTGTAAGAGGAAATGCTACCTTTGGATGAAAAGCTACGTAACTTCAAGACAACAATTCACTGCTCAGTAATGTGCATTCTAGATCCCTTCCTGTAACATGTGGGGTTCCTCATGCAAGCGTCTACTGCAGGACCTCTACTCTTTATTGTGTACGTTAACGATATTTGCAATGTCTCTATTACTCCTTAAGTACAGTAGTACTTTTTGCAGACGACACCAATATCTTCTTCACAGACAGCAATAGCAACTTAGAGGAAATTTTAATGAACTGAATAAGTTTTACAAATGGTTTGTATCGAATAAACTATCACAGAACGTTGATAACACAAACTATAAGGTCTTTATCAGTGGTAGAAATAATTGCAGCCTTAATATTAGTATGAATAATAAGCCCTTCTGAAAGTTACTCCACAAAATTCTCAGGAGTACACATTGACGATAAGCTCTCATGGAAAGATCATGTAAAGTACGTCTCAGGTCAAATTTGAAGAGGCGTAGGCATCTTATCGATATTGAAATTTACTTTACCTCAAAGAGCCATGAGGTTATAATTTACTTAAGTCTTGTTTTACCACATCTCTCTTACTGTTGTAGTATATGGTTCGGTACCACTTAGTTTATTCTACATAAATTATTCATTCTTCAGAAAAAAAAACTGTCAGACACATTGCAGGCTCTTCTCCACGTGACTAGACGAGTCATATATTTACTTCGGTTCACTTACTTAAACTTGATGATCTAGTCAACATGAGCCTAGTTACGTTTATGTATCGCTGTCTGAACAATCTGCTTCCTAGTTCTTTCTTCTTTTTACACCTTGAAAAAATCTAGGACTATTCATAATTACCAGACTAGACAAGCTGATCACCTGCATATCCTATTCGTTGATAGAGAGGCTTGCAAGACAACTCTTCAGTATAGACCTATTATCGCCTGGAACACACTTCCCAAGAATTATCAGCTTAGCTCGTCAGTCGTGTCTTTGAGGGAAGGTTTATCAAAATATTTTGTCAGTACTTATTAATGTTCCTCGGGTACGGTAGGTTGTCGGGTATGGAATATGTAGGGGGAGTCGGTAAAGGGGAGTTTATGTTGATCTCCTGTTTATTTTGTGTCCGCTCTCTTTGGGAATGCTTTTACATCTCAAGCCCAGAAGGGCTTGAAGAGTACTTCCCAGTGGTGTAGCCACGGGGGGGGGCTAGCCCCACACACACAGATTTTCTTCAGGCCCCCAGATTTTTGCGTCCTGATAAAGTAATTGAGAAAAAATAAAATGTTTGAACGGAAATAAATTTTGAAGTATTGCCTTCAAAAATGTCCACAAGGTCTGGATTTCATGTGTTTCTCACATGATCCATACTTTTGCATTGCGGTTTAAATATTTTGAGAGATTTACTCTTAGTATTCTAATTTTGACTACCTAATGTACCGATGAATGGGCAAATACTGCACCACTTTGCATCAAGACACCACTGAAAACATTGTTTTTTTGGCAGTATGTAAGTCACTTGTAAAATCTCTACAAAGACTAAAAATGAGTATTTTAAAATTTTTCGTGCTCCCCAAAGAGGAAAATCCTTAAACTTAGGCCTATAATCAGTTCAAAGTTTTGCCAAACATAGCACCATTTTGCATCTAGGAAATCTAACGCAAAGAAAGTTTCTCAGAAGGTGACACAACTACTTCTGGTTTTCCTATTAAAGCTGAAGTCCATTCAAATATTGCCGTATTAAAGTTAACAATTTTTCCCAAGAGAAAGGGAGATACCGGTTTCTTTAGGCTCATCCCCCAGGCCGAACATCAGAAATGCCCAGTTATGGGTCCCTAAAAGTGTATGTATTACCATCTTCATAGATTGAGTTTCATTCCCTATTCATTTGAGAAGTGGCAGACATGAGATTCGTATTTCAAGGCTTGGTACATCCAGCTAAAAACACGTGAGAAGTGCCGTTTCCGGCCATCTGGGCTGTGAAGCCCAAAATTTTCCTGTACGCTCCGCGCCTACCGATGGTGTCGCTCCGCTTAGATAGTGTTGCCGCGCCTGACAATAGGAGATACCAGGTCCCCCAACTGTTACCTAGGCCCCCCTAAAAATTCCATCCTGGCTACGCCACTGGTACTTCCATTCATATTTTTTTTCTTTTCTTACTCCTTGTGTGCTTATATTACCTTGTTCATTCTCTGTTGTTATAAAACAAATAAATGAAATGAAAAGAAATGAAATACAAAGAGCATGACGTGTTGGATAAGAATGAATGTTTTTGTTTTAGCTATGTCTGACCTCTGTGAATATAACTTTCCGAGCACTAGGTGTACATAAAATACAGTGTAATATACATTTGATAAACTGTTGCCAATAATTGTTACTTAAAACAGGTTTCTAAGTTTTCAAAATTCAAAAATCATCATAATACCCGCAACGAAGTAACATCAGATATGTTTATCCATGTAATTTTAAACTTTGGGGCCTCTTAAAAATTAGCCAAGGAAAATAACTCCTCCTTTTAAAACCTCCTCAAAGTTTGACGGTCTCACATCGGTAACAATTCTTAGATGATCAGATAATGATGTGCAAGAGTTTCATGTATTTTCTTTCGTTAATCGTATAAAATACTTTGCATGATCTTTGTGTACCTCAACTACTCTGCATGATCTTTGTGTACCTCAAGTACAAACGATACCTTTTTTTGGTTAACCGTATAAAATGCTCCGCATGATTTTGTGTACCTCAACTACAAACTAGTTTTTTTTTTTTTTTTTTTTTTATTTTTAAATCGCATAACATCCTCTGTTTGATTGTTGTGTACCACAACTACCAACTAGTTATACAATACAACACATGACAATAAGAAAAAGTTCATGTGCACCCGTAAGATGAATCAAAATTTGCCGTAAAGAATACCACAGCTTTCATTTGAGATTTTTTTTTCTTGTTCGTCGGAGCGGTTCTCCTTGAATGAAATTTGTCTACAGTATAGCTCCAAAAGTTACTTAAACGATAGCTTAAATATTTGGCAATGGTGACAATAACTGGATATATAAAGGCGAGCGAGACAAGCTAAGAAAAACATAATTTTGCAAGACCTGAAATTCAGGAAGGTATGGAAAACTCGGGAATTCGTCTGAGTTTTGATACAGCTGGCATGTTAAATAGAAAACTCCTAATCGTGCCCTAATTCTTAGTCACCGTCTGAAATATTCATGAAAAATCAAAAAGATTAAGAACATTTGACACATCCCAGACTAGGGGAAGTTTAAAGGAAAACGCCATGTCCCCAGCCTTACTTCATATACTAGTTTTGCGCAACAATTTACCCAAAGTGGTTGATTATTCGAGCGAAAAGTTCGGCGGAAATGAAGTACGCGGGGAGGTGAGCGACCCTAATTGCTTAAAGTACTTCATCTGCAGCGCTTTGAAATCGAAATGCAAGTAACGGTTAGGAAAGAAAGGAGAGATCGGGATTTCTTTTTGTTCCAATTACACATAAGAGTTAAATGTGAAAAATCTTAAGCGTCTAGCCTACCTGAAAATTCATTTAACCATCTTGCAACTGTGATACACCGGCCTTTCTCAAAAGGTAAGTATGTAGTAAAATCATTCAGAGCCAATTGCGGGCAGTCATGTCGACAGTTTCATAAGTGAGTCTGACAGAAGTCGATCAAACATCGAAGAGAAAATGTACATAAGAAACTTTTCAATGGTTAGATTACTCAATATGATACCAGTCATAGTCTGTTGTACTTTTCATGTAGTAATTTTTTATGCTTTTTCAATTGATTCATTACAAATTGAAGTAAACATTCTAGCTTAGCATGCTAGTAAGTAGATTCTACTTACAGCCTGGGAAATGCCATGTCCTGTTCAGTGCCCTTTTTAGTTTTTACCCAACAAAACATTACCTACCCTGGTTGGTTTAATTTTTTGCGCAGGGGTTGGTCACACTTTTTACAGAAGTGTATCGTCCAAATAAATAAAAATGTGGAATGGGATTAAAAATTTTCAGAAAAATCTGTCAAATTAACAATAAGTGTGTTTATAATACCAAATGAACATTATTTGTTGATATTTTCAGCTGAGGACGGTATACTCGTAATCTTTGTTTGGGCTGTGACGACCACCTGGTAGAAATGTCAATTAGCTAGGTCTGTTTGTTATTTGCGGTTTTTCTGGTTAAAAGTAACTTAGGTAAAGTCAAGACGCAATAGTCTAATTCATGCCGCCCTGTCAAGGGGTAGAATTCTGTGCTTGTCAGTCAAATGACATTTGGAGCCATCTAAAGTTGTCATTCATTTCCGATCCATTTGTACCGCGCCAGTAGCATTCAATTGAAAACCTGATCTCCTTATCATGATCGAGGGAAGTTTTTGATTGTATGCGACCATCTCTGTTTTTTTTTCATCAAGTTCACTTTTAAACTTATGATCATTATGCGCTTCAACAATTCCACCATTACTTTCATCTATATCGGTTTGAGTGGCGGGGTCTCATAGAGAAGAATTATCCTGGTCTATCCTGTCCCAATGTATTGTGTAAAATTATGAAAGGTAGGAAGCGGGCCACTATGTACACTTGAATTACACACTAAATTAGGCTAGTGCTTTGTGTCCCTAGCTCCCATGCACTCAGTTTTCAACCGGGACGTGCCATCTCTTTGATCTTAACAGTGTTATCCTCCGTTTGATTTACCACACCCACATCAAAGAGAGTTCTCATACCCGATCCCGGGATAGTGTTTCTGCTGTGCTTGCTTGTGGCTGCATGATTGCAAAGATCGTTGTAATGTGATCGAATAACACATTTACAAAACCTGCAAGCGGCTTTTGTATCATCACCAGGAACACGTTGAACCCAAAACTTGAGGTTCTCATCCTTTTCCCAATTATGATTATACTTTTTCGTATATTTTGGCATGTTTCCTTAAGTGGTTACCTACATCAATCAACTGCAAACTGAAAAGGGCTCTACGTTATGTTGTATACGTTACCCTAGGCTATACGTACGTACGCTTTGGTTGCACTCGACACGTTTAGCTAGTCTACTGAGGTACGTCCACAGAGCTGAGTCAAGCGAAAGACGTCTTGTCTTTGACACCAAGTTAGCGAACAGTTCAGCTTTATAGTTAGAACGCGTACTTCTGACTGGATGCGTAATAATACTTAATGAACTTTACTGTAGCAGGCGGTTCTTAATTCTACAAGAAATCGGTAGCATACTTATGAAATTGCTAAAAACCATCAGTCATCCCGTATGTTACGGTAACCCCGAAAGACGAACAAGCCCCAAATTCCGCCCAAAAAGCCAAAAACCGCCCCAAAACCGCAACCCGCCCAAGCGCTAAAAAACCCGCCCGACCAGTAAAAAAAACCGCCCGATTGGGCGTGAAAACCGCCGGCGTGGCAACACTGCGGCTTTGTTATGTGAATAGCCTATACAGACCAACACACTTCATCAGAAGCTTCACACTACAGGTACGTACAATGAGCTGGCATTTGAAATCCCCTTTGTGTTGTGCACACAAATGTCACTGACCAATCACAATGGACTTCCTGAATTATTGTTAATGCATGAGCTCAGTGCATGAAGTACAGCTGAGGATGTAGGCAAGCTGACCTGTTTATGTGGAACAATTCCTACCAGAAGTAGGCCTAAAGCTTATCTTTTATTAAAAGTCTTCTTAAGTGGGTAGTTTCATAGATTTCCTAAGAACGGAAACATAACCTCCACCCCCTCCAGCCTTTGGGAAAGTGGCTAAAGACTGGGGATACGCTCACGTCCGTCGGATGGGGACGTTAAATGGCGGTCCCGGGAGCAGGATTGGGAGAGATTAGTACACGCCTGCCTCGTTACCTCTGAGCACTAGTCGAAAAGAGAAGGCGAAGTTCGCCGGTGTTCATCCACGCTCACTTTGGCATTGGATCTTCGATGAGTCAAATGTTTAGGGCCTGGATTTCAGGGCACCTTATGGGGCCTTGGCCCTCCTTTGCCCTTCAACCTGTTATGTTATGTTATGTTATGTTATGTTATGTTATGTTATGTTATGTTATGTTATGTTATGTTATGTTATGTTATGTTATGTTATGTTATGTTATGTTATGTTATGTTATGTTATGTTATGTTATGTTATGTTATGTTATGTTATGTTATGTTATGTTATGTTATGTTATGTTATGTTATGTACTTCGTACAAAAAATTTTCCGCCAAGACACAACTGTACAAAAGCGTCCGTCGGTACGCTAGCGGGCCGTCAGCGTTAAACCGCCAGCGTTTTTCCGCCATATACCGCCAGCGGACCGCTAGCATCATGCGTACTGGGCTGTTGGTTCAATTCGAGTCGACCACGGTCTTTTTTCCAGTTGTGGCTCACTGGCTTGTATTCCCTACTCCATTGCTTATGCGGAGCATCACGCACAATGGCAGTAGGTTCTTCTTTTAGAGTCTTTGGTATTACTCGACCTGCTTTTAAGGTCGAAGCTTACAAGGTGGACTTTATGGCACTCCATATCATTGAAACTTTGAGCTGTACTTGGGCCTTGATGAATGATAGGTATGTGTTTCCCGCCACAATCGATACTCAGATGGCGTTGAGTCAAAGAGCGGAGGCCTAATAAAATCTACAAATGGCACTAGAATTGGTCAAAATCGCCTTGAATTTTGCAAAGTCCGTTTTTTAACCCCATTGCCTACAAAATTCAAATGTAAAAATGATAATATATTATAAGTAATACAGTCAGAAACAGCATCCCATAGAATTTTTAAGGCACTTCAACTATCAGTAAATATTTTCTTAGGTACGAGTTTTGGAGTTAGTGAACTACCTATAGTTCAAGTTCAATTTATTCCCTACAACTTCCCAATATGGGTTATAAGACTGAAAAAGGTATATAACAATCAAGGTGAACACAATAATTACTTAGGAAGAAAAAGTGAAAAGAGAAAAAAGGGGGTGGTGGTGCCAGTGCCAGTGGGTAGCAAGGCGGAGAAAGCATCACACATACTGACACTGTTCAGATATTAATTCAAGAATTTCAAGAGAGTATAATAATAGTAACAAAAATAATGGTAAATAAAAAATAGTAAAAATTAATTAAACAAATAAGTAAATAAATGAATAGAAATAATGTTGGTAACAATTATTCGGGGTAGGGATTAAGGCTAACTAATTAAATCGTCGAAGGATTTCTCCAGCTCCACAGAATACACTGATTGAAGTTTCAAATTACTTGTCTGAAATAAATGAAAATAAGGTGCGCGTGGTATGTTCCTTTTCCTTTCTTGAGATAACGAATTACATTCGAAAAACTAAGGGAATTCGTCTCTTAACTTTTCCTGATTGCAAACTGCATATTCTGTCATGAAACTATGAAAAAAATACTCCTTTATCTACCGGTCACAGTTGGCATTTTGCTAATGCGCATTTTGCTACAATGAAAGTGTACAAAAGCTAAGCTTCTTCCGAAACTGGAGATTAACTATAAATGGGCATATTTTTCAAACGTAAGATTCTTTTTGAAAATGTGGTAAATTTTACACTAAGTATTGCTATCACCTTCCACACACCATTCTTGCAAGTTTTAAGATTAACAGCCACGGCAAATTCAAATAAGGGCAGTGAAGTGTAAAAAGGTGTGTGCCAATTAAACAAAGGGGTATTCCAGTTTTTTTTATTTCAAAATCCCTTTTAATTTTCGAGAACCAGGGGGTGTACATACCCTTAACATTGAGAGCTCTTATAGATACTTGTACATCTTGAAAGAAAACTTGTTACCGTCGCCATTCACAATTAATTACCTCTAAAAGTACCCATCCTACTCTCAACTTTTACCCAACTCTACATACAACGCATGCAATTTGGAGTATGAAACTTTTTGTAGAGATCCCAGTAATGTTTCGTGTAATATTGGTTTGACCCCTCAACTTTGTTCAAGTGAAGCTTTGCACGTGTAATTTTTATTCCTCCCGGGTTTTGGGCATTTCGATCATTTTAAGATTAAATTTGTTTCAAAAATTTCAGGCAAAGTGCACTTGACATAAAAATGTGGCATGATATTTCATAGTTTGCTGTCAGAATAACAGAAAATGGCGGCGAAGCTGGAATTTTGGATTCGATCAATTGCCCATTTCCCCATTTCCAGGGGAACGGAATCGTCCATGCGCAAGAGTTGCCCTTAACATTGTAGGAAAGAAAATTTGTAGCCAGCAGTCTCATACTGCAAGCGAAGCGCAAGCGCGCATAGGGTAATTTCTATTATCCTGCTCTATGACTGCAAGTCAGTTCCAACGTAACTGAGTCAGTTCCACGTACCTGCGGCCACACTTGGAAAAAAAGGTGCTGACGACACCAATTAGCAGCGGTAGGTTATTGTGAAATTATACTTTCAACTGGAGCAATAAAAATACCGGCATTTGATTTTATCCTGAAGCCCATAGGCCTGGGCACAGGCACAGGTCGTCCTAGCGTTATATAGTATATATAATATAGTATATATATATATATACTATATAACGCTAGGACGACCTGTGGGCACAGGCGCGGGCGGCCCATACGAAGTTGCATGACGTACTGTATGTACACCACACACGGTTTACGGTCAACTCGGCCCGGTCATCTCGGCCCCTGGGTCAACTCGGCCACCGAGACATCTCGGCCCCTGGACAACTCGGCCACCGAGACAACTCTGCCCCTCAGACAACTAACTAGGCTACCAACACTGCCCTTATTAATATTAGTATTAGCCTAATCTTGAGAAATACAAGTAGTAATTCATGAGTCGATCATTATCATGAGTCGATCACTGCCTTCTAAATGCCATTGCAGAGAGTAGGTGCCATGTGATTGCGATGCTAGAATAACCTGCGATGCAAATTCTTCAAACAACATTAAAAACAATCAGGCTATTTGTCATAACGTTTTTGATTTTTAAAGCTAAAATGTTAGTCATGGCCAGATTTTCAAGATTCAGCAAAAGTGCATATTGTGAACAAAAAATTTGCAAAAATCAGTAAAAATGATTAAGAGAATGTCTTTTATGATGTTTTAAGTAAGAATTCTGATAGAAACGAGATTGTTCTGTTTCATTATGTCAAAATCTGTCCCTAGATGTAGTAATTGGTAGCATTTACTGTATTTGTTTGTTTTATGAAGTGATCGACTCATGATTACTTCATAAGCATTGCTACTTGCCCTCCTACATTTCAAGATTCATTTTCTAAAGATTACTCAGTCCAAATAACACCACAATACAGCACAAAGAAGAAGACATAGCCTATAACAAAATATTATTGTCAAGTGTTATCGATTTTTGTCGATATTTTCATATTTTTGTGGTGACGAACTTTATTAGGTGATCGACTCATGATAAGCCTAGTATACTGTCTCGCTTAGTAGTATTTAACAATTGAATATTTAACGTACTGTAACTTGAAACCAAGCAGTATTTCTCTTGTAAACTATTTCACATTTGAAGAGGAAAAATGTTGTCACATGACTCTCAACAGTCAATCAAGTAAGAGAAGGGTAGAAGGTGCACCATCTGACATTATCATAGCAGGGTTTTCCCTGGGCGTTTTGAACGTCGCGGTCTGCGACGTTCAAGCTTCAAAACCAAGGAGGCCGCGACATTCAAAAAACGGCCGCGATGTTCAAAATTGCTGCCAGCTAGCCTCCATAATTTTTCTTCTTTCTGTCAACGACAGCTTTTGTTGTTAATACAATAAACGACAAAATCATTGACTTATTTGTAAAACTGCAACTAACTTTTTTAATTTCCATGCACATACCACTGCATGCGAGTCGGAGCTCTGTATGTATATCCCATAGGGCCTACTATTGAACGAGTAACAACACAGTTTATCATAATTAACTAGCCTGCACTTGCCGTCGTAGGCTTGTATCAGGAAAATGTTTTGCTCACTCCGGAGCACAGCAGCTATGTGGCATAACACGACTTGCATGACCAAAACACATACACCTTTGGGGCAGGTTGGAGGCGGGGCTAATGTCTCAGATTTGCGAAATTATCAATCAAACGAACGAACCATGTCATTGTATCTTCACGATGTAATCCCACATATTTCCTGTTACTTCGTTCTTAAAACATATGACACGATTGTTTTGCCCGGCTGCAACCAAAGTTTGGGAAATTCGATCGTAGCAAAAATGCAATGGGAGTATTAGAATTCTATGCGAAGACGGTTGGTTTCTACATGTTTTTCCTATACAGTAAAACTGCATTGACGATGTCACAAGTATGATTGGCTGATTAAACTCAATAATGAACCAATCACGATGTTTAGAGGTAACTTAAAATAAGTGCGATGGACCTTATGTGTATGATGTCATAGAACCCTTGTTTTCCCAACATGTTTTCATGAAAAGATCGGGACACACACAATCTGTGATTGCTTGAAACCACGTGCTCCGTTGCTTTTATAAATTCTGGCACTCACTTGATCATTACTCCCGATTATTTGCAAACTGAAAAAAGGGTTAAAATATGCTTGAAACTTGCCCTTAGTCTCGTTAAATTCCTGTAAACTCAATCCTTTAGCTTCCCGCCAAAACTGGTTGCATTGACAATCACAAACGTAAATTTTTTACCCCTGCCATGGAAGTGATCGTTTGATATTTTCCGCTATAACCCTGTAGTATTACATGGAATTAGATTTAGAGTTGCATTCAATGTCTTTTCCTAGCTTATCGCAAAAAGCGCCGCGTAAGTTGCTGTACAAACTGTTCTGCACAAAGCAGACTATCGAGCTGCAGTGTTTCGCCTCTTTTTAATCCCAAAGCTTAGCAGACATGTCTGTGGACGTTTTGTACACGAAGCTCCTATAATCTTGTGAAGTCCGGTGATTATTATCTTGCATAAATTAAGTAATTCCCAGCATTCCTTCCGGCCGCAATGTTATTTACAGTAGGACTTGTGCAATGTTGTCATGCAATGTCATTGCAAACAAAAACCGTGATGCACGTGGTCTCGTGAAGCAAAATTCTTGGCACACGCATGCAGTAGACTTCCGTGCGTGTCCCTTTTTTCCGCCAAGCAAGGCATCATGTTTTGCTTGGTGACATCATATGCATATGACCCATTTCAAAATTTAAATTAGTCCCTGCATCGTGATTGATTCAATTGCATTGATTCTAGCCAGCCAATCACAATTCGCACCTTCGCCTATGTGATTTAGTGTGTGAAAATACTCAGTCTCGAGACAAGTTTTCCCATTGAGTTTTTGTTACGACGATCGCACTGCCAATGCTTATATAGCCAGCTAGCGAAGCAGGGCGAGCCCCGTGCCGTGCCAAATTCACCATGAAAGGGCATCACAAATCTCTGCGTACGTGGATTTTTCGGGGATCTGACCTACGTGCATTTCAGTTGCAGATTCTTTTTAAACAAGACGTAAGTTTTGGACAAGAACTGCTTAAAATTTCCGGGGATGTTTATACCGCAAAGGAACCATAAGATACGTTAATCGGGTGCAATTGTTGGCTGCCCAGAACTGCTAAGATTCTACTTCTAAGATTACCATGAATGGTTGCTCTACGTGGGGTTCGTATTAAAGCAGGAGAGTCGCTTCAGTATATTATAGCAACTACAACCGGCCAGTGCAGAAAAGGAATGCAATAGTTCTGAAATGATTGGGGGATGAAAAATAGAATGAGCATGTTGTTGGCCTAAGAACTAAATTATTAAAGCCTGGGGCATGTGACATCGAATGCAAACAAATCTATCGCATTAACAGTTGATTTACATCTCCACTTTTGAAATGAAAATATATTACGCCTACAAAAATGATATCCCGTTCGTGAAACGAACGGAAATTTTTCCAATATTCTCTATCCTGAACTGGTAATATTGCAAGCCGGCCCAATCATGAAAATTTTGGTGAGCAACGGACACGAAATAACAGCCAACCGGGAGTAAAAATCTTCTGGTGCCAGCGCTTAATAAAGGCCATGCCGATGAACCAAAACTTTTGAAGCAGAAATTACGGTGACATGGAAGCCAATGTGACCGCTATCAGTGGATCAAAATTTGTACGAATGTGGGTATCGGTGCTAATATTTTTGCGTCAACTTACAAAAATTGTGTTGACTAATTTGGCTCAAAAATGTCACCATTTTGCGTCTAGGGACTTGCATAAGTCACAAAATTTCCAAAAGGGGAGGGGGACACCCCCTCCCCTTATACCCCTCCCCCAGGCCAGCGATCCACCAATGGACGCATCAGATGCGCGACGTTCAATTCTAAACCCAGGGAAAACCCTGCATAGTCAATGAACCTTGCACATTTTTTAGGAAAGGTCCGAAATCAACTTGCAGATTTCATGCCAAAGAATTAGGCTTTTTCATAAAGGAACCTGGGTTTGAATTTAATGAGATTGCAATTGGCCTGATTATGACCAAGCTTCCCGAAATCTGCTATTACGTCCATTGAAGGACAGAGAGTACCTGACCAACGTCAGGGCCCTCAGACCATTTACATTATTGGACTGTTATATATGGCTCTATTCTAGACTAAATGAAAAGAACAGATACTACGCACGAACTGAGCCAAAAGGCTGAGAAGCAATTAGGACTGTACATACTGAGTACCACACGTTCCAGCCCCTTTAAAGAGAGATCTCGAATGACATTGAATAAATCGATGTTGTCAAATTAAGAGTAAGAAATGTGAGTCATTATCAAAAATTTTCACTTATATTTTCGAAATTAGGTTTACCTTGAGCAATGTCTTCAAGCTTAAGGTTAGGCTATGCAAATTTCCTCAAGAATACAATCTCACAATTCACTTAATACAGCATGTCAAGCCTAAATTAGTGGGTCCGTTAGTTTCTGGACATGTTGGTTCAATTCCTTCCCAACAAAAAGTTAGTTTCCCCCTGTATGTAAGTTAATTATTAAATGAGGAATTTTTTATAATTGTTGAAAGTAAAGAAAGGTAAGTACTGTTTAATTGCAAAACAGTCGACATGCTAGGCTTTGTGTGTTTGGTTTTGTTTCATTTATTTGTTTTCCTACGTACATCATCAAAATGTATGGATACACAAAATAATGAATACATAACATAACACTTAAGTAGATGGAAGTAAAACTAAAAAACCCAGAGGGGCTTGTCGAGAGGGTTTCACTTGGTACCATCTGTACCGCCACAAATAGTACATGTACCGTTAACACAATACTCCTGGTACCAGAAGAGTAACATCACTTGAAATGGCCCATAGTAAAATTGCCTACCACTACACAGTCTAAAACCCAACTTTTAGGCAGTTAAGTCGGGTCATTTTCTCCCCACTCCTCAAAATTATCTTTCCATTTTCCAAAATTTCCCTCCAGATACCCAAATTTCCTGGGAAGGAGCCTTCCAGCTTTCCAACTTTTTCCACCCATGGTGAGGACTGGAGTGGGAATTTTTGCATATACTGTACCCATACAGTAGATGGAAATGGGAGTTTATGAAATCTATTGCAGTTAAATAGTAATTATATAACACTAGCACACTTACAATAATCCTTACTTTCCTGAGGAGTGAAAGGAGTAACACACCTGGGAAATTTAAAAAGTTCTCAAAGCCGCCTGCATTAGGTGTGCAAAAAATGGCACCTCTTGTAGTGATTTGAGGCAAGTGGGGGTGTGCAATTGCAATTGCATTCCTCAAAAAAGGGGGGATATGGAAAATGAATCGTTATGAGCAAAACCTTGCAACTGACCAGATTGGTGTGTCATACCCTTATGATATGCAGAATATTGGATCAGTTTAGTTCAGTGTACAGTATTTCATTTTTATTTAAACACAGCATTTACATACCGAAGATGCATATAAAAAACAAAATGAAGTGGTGAAATAAAGAGTTATAAACAGGATGCTAGAAAAACAGAAATATGTTTGTGGTATTTTTTTTTTCTCTTGAAGGATATGTATTTGTACAGTATATCTTTTGTTTTGTTTTTGCCTTTCTCATGTCATCTTTTTTAACATTGTTCACCAGCTATAAGTCTCTTGTGTCTCTTTAAGGTGATTTGGAGGAATAAACTGAACTGAGCTGAACTCCAGATTTTGTAACAATAATCATTCAACAGCAGTTTCCCATATTTAGAATTGTGCCTGGTAACTGAAAAGAATGCATTATTTCTTGTGGGGTTTGGAACATGTGAGGACCTTCTGGGGTAAACAATGTCACAGAATACTTCAGGCAGTTTACTGTTTACATATTTGAATACAAATGTCTACACATTGTAAGAGTGTTAGTGTCACTAACCTTGAGATTCCCAAGATTACAGTGTACTGTACAGTAGCTTGTCTGTAGGGTAGCGCCATCTTGAAAAAGAATGGTTTTAATAATTCTATTCTGTGAGACTTGAAGGTGTCTCAAAATGGAGGCACCAGCTGCTCCAAAGATTTCTTTTCCATTAGGTAATTGTGAGTAAATGAGAGAATAATAGATTTGGACAGTGACTGGGAGGGGAGCGAGGTCCTAAGACCATAGAAAATGCCAAGTGTTGTATTTAATGAGGTCAGTCATTACAGTCTACAGTACAATAGTAACGGGTGTTTGTAGTGGGTCTTAGGCTTTTGGTGCATAAACTTAGGCCTAGGGCCTACTGTAAGCTTATGGCAGTTTACTTCAGGCACTTTTCCCCCTTTTAATGCTGGATCCTCATTAGTCAATTGCCAGTGACAAGAGGATGTCTCTCCAGCAATGATTGTGCAAAGTTGAGCCCCAACAGTAGTTCCACATGATGAAAAAAAAATCACGTAAGTTAAAAGGTACATAGAACAATGGGGAAAATTGGTGACTACTTTCAAAAGTGGGGGCATGCATGCCCACAGATTGCCCATGTTACTTACAGTATTGTTTTAGATGAAATACTGTAGATGCAGAATTAGCCCTAAATTCATCACATGACACTCTTCTCTTTCCTTTAGAAAAATTGCACAATAGCTGTATATAACTCAAGTGACCGGCAATGTCAAGGTGTGTTTTGGAGGCCAAAAGAATCATCAAACATCTGTACAACTTAGAAGTCTTGACAATAGAGAGGCTGAAATGTTATGAAGGTTGCAACTTTCTTTGCCAAGTCCAGCCAGATAATCCAGTGGGCATCTTTGAAGGGAATGCTCAATCCAGTGATTGCTTGTTTATCTTGAAATTTTTGCCATCAAATGCATCAGTGTGTCTAATCCAACAGGTTCAACTAGAGGTCATCAAATTCCTCCAATGCAAAGACTTTCCCTGTCCTAAACCAGTCACGTCTAGAAATGGAAAAGTTATCGAGAAATTACCCAGAGAATACAGAATGCAAAACTCTGGCAAGTAAGTAGTGGTCATGCAGTGGTTATTAACTGTAAGATAAACTCCACATTAGTCAAGTGCAATAAGGCTGGAATCATTGTTTTAACTAAACTAAACATCACCTTTGTAAAATTTCCAAGAACTATGGCCATAAATTAAGTTGTGTAGCCTAACCTGTATACATGGGAAGGACAGAAAAGGCCTACTGTACCACACTTTCAGGAATTCAGGCTACTGTATACTATTGACGGTGAAGCGGTCCCTGCAGAGAAAATTTTCTAAAAAGCACTCCTTTCATGAAAAAGTAACAAGTGTACGCACTGTTGTGTCCCATCAATTAAATATCCTAAATTAGAATCACCATTTTTCAGATTTGTAGAATACAAGATCCATAATTAAAACCATCACTTTTCATTTTGTTCTATTTTTTCAAAAGATCTTTTCTTTTTGATTTCTTTTGTTCTGAAAAAATTGCTACTGAATAGTTTTCTAATATTTAATCCTTTTAATTGATACATATACACCCCTGTAACAGTTCTTTGAAGATAGACACCTGTATTAATTAGTCTCATCACATGACCACTTTTGAAAGCTGCTTTTAGATTCAGGTGTAACAGATTTATAGGACTGGACACATATAGTAGGCAGCATATGGAGGGAAGTCTTTATGAAGTGTTTGACTTTGAAGTAGGTGTGAACTTCAGTTCTAGGTTTACTGTAGATTGTATTAATGAAGCCAACGTTAGCTCCAGCATAGATCACATGATACCTTTTTAATTTAAGGGTAGCAGAAAGGATAAACCCAGTCGTAGAAAGGATGATTCTAGCTACCTCAATGATAACAATATCAGTATTCCGCATTATCTGATGACTATTAGAATGGAGGCCAAAATTTGTTACCTTTTAAGTGTAAGTTTAAAACAGCTGCTCTGTTTATTGAGTGGAGTGGATCAAAATTATTCTACACTTTTCAAGCTGGTGATGAGCTCCGTGGTGTGTGAGTTTAGATTTCCTTTCTTTATTGTATAAATTTTACTTGCAACTCATGGTAACCATTTTATTTCCTATATCCAAGTTATGTTGCTTTGCACTATGCTCTTCCCACAAAACTTTGTCTTCTGTCTCTTTAGCCTTTAACCACCAAAATGTCTTGTTACAGTATCATTGAGATTGAACCAAAATGTAATAAATTTTCAAATGATGGCTTCAGAGACATGCACATAGAAAGTGGCAGTACACTGAGGAAGACAAATAGCCCCAAGTCACATGTACAAAAATGCAAAAAATAAAAAAAAAAAAAACAACAACAAAACACTAGCATATTTTCAACCATGCTCAGCAACATGAGTTTGAACTTTGTTAACCCATGGTTATTGATCAACTACTGTTGCCATCAACTACTATATTTTTTTCTTTATGAAATTCAATAGAACCCATGTAACAAGTCAGTAACATCAGTTCAGGATGGTCGCGAATTTTCACTTACCAACTTTTCCCATTCCTCATATCGCTGATGATTTCTTTTGTATCATGAATGATTAAGTATTTAGTGAATGTAGTTCCTCCCTTTCACAAAGGGTCACTCTTGTTACAGGTATATGGACTTTTTAATTATTAGTCTTGCGGTGAGAATAAGTGAGGATATGAGAATGATTTCTAAGCGGTTATACTCAACTTCAAAAGGAAGTTCCACCAGTGGAAAGGGTTGACTAAGTTAAGACCAGTTAACAATGCTGAAGGTTCAACTATTTGATCAAACTTCATTGAGACGATGGGCACTTTAGTGTGTGTTGATCTTTTTGGCAGTTCTGTACTTGCGTACAGTAGTTCTAAGCAATGTAGCAAATTGCATACTGTACACATGTGCTGTTGCTGGAGGCATGATTTGGTACTGGCTATAGAGCTTTTCACCTATCTTGTGATGTAGAGCAGAAGTTGTTGGCAGTATCAACTTAGAATACTCAAATAAAAATTCTGACGAAATGCCAGCTGTGGAGGCAAAGGGTGGAATGAAGATGAGGGGAAATAATTGGAACCATCGCTAATATACTGTACATACACTAGTAAAGGGGTACAAACTTTTGGGGAAATTCCACTAACCAGACTTTAGAAATACTCCAACCTCAACTTGATTTCCTTAACTCTGTGCAGCCAAAGTTTTTTGTAGACATGAACCTGATCTTCACTCCTGAAACCAGGGTTGTTGATTTTATTTATTTAAAAAAATCATGATTTAAATCAGATTTATTTGATTGAAGTCATGATTTTTTCAACTAAAATCATAATTTTTAATCAGCGTGATTTTAAATCAAACAACCCCATCGAAAACTTGTGGAAAGACACCCATGAAACACTTAAAAGATGTGCTGGGTCAAGAGGAGGGCTTCCCCAACAAATTATTCTTCCCTGAGTCACCATTAACCAGATCAGGTAAGACTAGGTAGTGGAGGATACCTGTCATGAAGGTTTCATTACAGTTTGTATTTTTGGTCTGCAGAACTGCAAAACCAGGTGAACAATTGTTGAATAAATGTAGTCTGGTTCTAGCTCAGCTCTTCAGTCACTGTACAGTATTTATCTGTGATAAATCATCAAAGTATTAGGGTGTCCGGAATGTGGTCCCAGAACCTTCACCTTAAATTTGTCCTAACCATAATACAGTAAAACCACTTTAAGACTTTAAAAATTTATTGACGAATGATATGGTTGCTTCAATTAGAAGTGATTGATTGAGAGAATGATTTTACAGCATGCCATGTCAGTTTACATGGATTTATTTTGTATTAAAGTGTACTGCAAGTCAAAAAATTAAAAAATGTATATTAAAGACCATGAAAAATAAATTCTAACAGTCCAACTCCCATGTTCATGATATTCCTGAGCTGAGATACTGTATAAAATGTTGAAGGTTATTCACTCAAATTAGAATGGTACATTGCGCAATAATTTGTGATGTCATTCTTGTACTACTCAAATGACAGTCTTTGTATTTCTTTGTTTTTCCGAACATTACTGCACCTTGTACCAAGGTGTGATAGCACTCTTACTCCTATGAGATGATGTAATTAACTAAGCCCTCCTTGTGCAACATGCTATGCAAACAAACAGGGAGTGTTCAAGGTCATGAAAACATTTTTTGATTGTAAAAGGAAACAAAGCAGGTAATGTGAGTTGTAAGGTGCGTTCCCACGAACCCACTGTTGCCTCGAGTTGCCCGGGTAACTCATTAAATAGCAAGGTCAACTCACCGTTTTCCTCGTGTGAACGGGGCTAGGGCTAGGGCAAACTCGAGGCAAGTTTGCCCCACGAAGGGAGGTGGGTTGCGATGAGCTTGCTCGAGGCAAACCTTCCAGAGTAAATAAACATTTGGCCTCAGGCGGTCAGGTGTTGACCGATTGATGAGTTCCCGGTACATATCAGTCCCGTGCAATGTACCCATTGGCGTTGTCTAATCTACAAGCTATGTGTGTTCTAGTGTGTCCAAAGTAGCATTGACTTTATTCTAGTCAGTGTTTATAACACTTTTCAAAGACTGGCAATAGGTTGGAGAAAGATTGGAGCTATACATGGAAGAAGCAAACATCGAAAGAATGTTCGGGAGGGGAGGAAGTACTTTTGGAGCGAGAACGCATCCCTCATTAGAATGGATTGAGTATGCTAGGAACTCTCCTATATACTCGAAGATGGCAGAGAGAATACCGCGAATCAATTCTTATATAAAATGAACAACTTAAAAAAGGAGTAGGCCTACCCTAAGTACGAAGAACGTATTTCTTTGAGCGCTGGTAATTGTACGATTGCTATCACTGGTCTGTTGGTAAGTAACATGTGAGTCAAGTTGTTTTTCTATGGACCACTGCTAGAAGATGCATGCCATTAGACTTCTTAGACATGAACTTCTTGGAAAAGGCCAAAATTTCTTGTGGGCGCCCGTCAGTGCCACAAGACCAGCATGTGCTTAGGAGTATATAACCAGGAGGATCCAGCCTCTAGCTCATGTACGGCATAGTTTGAAAGGAGGCATTTTTGGAAGGGCAGAAAATCTTTTATTCTGTCCGAAAGACTATCTAAGCGGAGTGCCACCAAAAGTTGGCACGGAAATTACAGAAAATTTTGAAAATCGCAACCCTCAGACAGCGGGAAATTGCATTTCCCAATCTTGAAAGTAGAATACAATCAATCATAAGTTTCAGCTTTTGTTTGCAAATATGTTCACATCAGTAAAACATAAAAACAAACTGTTTTGCAGAAATCACTAATTAAAAACATGAATGAGATCGGACTGAACTTGCGTGCGATGTGGAATAACTGAAAACCCAATGAAATTGTACTGCTCTCCCCCTCCCCCCCCCCCATGACCTCGCAGATGAAAAATATGACATTAAAAATACAAATATAAATAAAATTATGAAATGTAATATATATGACGTCAGTAACTAAATTTATAATCTTATTGTCAGGGGTGGCGCCAGGATTTTGCCCGACAGGGGCCAAGCTCCCCGACAAGGGGGCCAGCATTTCAAAGCCCCGACAAAGTTTGTTGAGTTACTCCCGGTGGGACGTGATTTGGCAGAATTTGAGGGGAAATTTGGGGCTTTCTTTTTAACCCGTAGTTTATCTTGAAGAAAAAATCTTAAATTTTTGTAATAAATTTGGATTTTGTAAAGACCATTAAAAATTGTCCTGTTTATGGAAGTATCTGTCCTTCATATGGGCAAAGTCAAAAACGTATTATACGCGACAGAATTCTGTTGGGGTTATATATTTAATCGTTCTAGGCTTACGTTCTTAGGTCTGAAGACGTGACTAGAAGTTTGCCCGAAATATGTGTCCCTTTTTTGAACGAAGATTTGAAAATTAAGAGCTTATTACATTGTAGAAATTTTGAACTTTAATATTAGAAAATTATGGGGTTTTTGGTAAGGTTAGAATGACAAAATTGGGTTCTTTATTGAGTGATATGCCTTTCAAGAGCAAAATTAGGTAGAATGTCGAGGTGATTAACAGAGTTGGCTTTGGTTATTTGTTGTACTGAGTATTCATCGAAATTGGACAACTGTTTACCACTTTTAACAATCTGAAGCTTATATTTAAGAAAAATTGTGATTTTGTGAAAGATTTTGGAGTTTTTCAGAAGAATTTGACTTTCTTATGAGAAAAAATCAAGAAAGAGGTGATCTGTAGTTTTGTTGGGTTACTAAATATCAGGCAGATCATGAAGGCCCTCGGACCACATTGAAAAATTTTCATGCGGGAAAAGTTGGCTTCCCATATATTTGAAGTTTTATATTTGATATATTGAAAAAGGCGTGTGGGAGCGTTTCAGTTTGGGAGGGGCAGAATCGTTTTCTTTTTTTGTCCGAAAAAAGTAATCCTGACCGAAAGACTATCTACGTGAAACGCACAGATATTTTTGAAAAATTGAGAACCACAGACAGCAAAAAAGGGCATTTCCCGGGCCGGTAACTAAAAAGCAAAGTACTCATTATTTTGAGCTTTCTTGCGGAATAAAATTTTCACTGTATTATATTGCCCAAAATCGAAGAATAATATGCAAGAATGCATTGTTTTGTTAAGTAATCTGTTCCACCAAAACACTAAGCGGAGCGCCACCATCATTGGCGCGGAACGTACAGAAAATTTAAAAAAAAAATCTAACCCCTCAGACAGCCGGAAATGGCATTTCCCAGACTTGCAACTAGAAATGAAGTATTCCCTTTTTGATCTTTCCTTTAAAATGAAGTTTTACTTCAATAGAAAAAAATAACATAGTACGGTAAGTGATCAGAAAATTACCAGATAAAAGGGAATGCTACGTTTAGATGTATTGGTCTTGTCTCTTTTCGGGCTGTCGGGGGAAACTACGCAACGGAATTGAAAACATACAAATATTTTTGACTCTACCCGGAATCTTCGTTGTATTTAATTACAAGATCCACTAAATGGATGAATTTTTTTATTGACTGCCCGAACTCTAGACTGTAAATGATTTTACTTCCGAAGTGTTTGAAAATATGTCACGTTACAAAGTGGCTTCAAATAAATTTTCAGTCGGACTCATAGAGAGACATTCTCACGCTGCTGTATATCATTATTTGTGGCTCGAAATGACATCATGGCCGATTTTCATTACCGTTGCTAGAATTTGACTGTCGGGGCAGGTCAGATGGCAGACCATTGGGCACTATATGCACATGAGCAACCACTCGTCCGTTCATGTAAGGAAAATTTGGAATTGTGAGTTTTCATGAAGAATATGGTCTTCGAGTAAGCAAAATCAAGAAAATCGTCAGGGCAGGGAGCTATGCTCCCTGGCCCGGGTGAGTGAAGTTATCAGGCCCATATCTTTTACCGTGGGCCTGTAGATAAAGCCGTCCCGACGAAATTGAATTTTCTCAACAATAGGGGGAGGTCAGTCTTTCCCTGACGGGGACTCGACCTTGCGCGCACGGATTGAAGATGGGATGACGGAGAGCAGAACTAGTAAGAAGTGATGAAAAACCGATTCAGACATGCATTAAAATAGTGTTACAAAAGAACAAAAGAAAAAAAAGTTCATAAACAGATAAAGGAAAAAAAAGTTCATGATCGTTCATCCAGTAACTTCAGTCCTTTACGTTTGTCATTTTTAGGCCTCCCCGAAAAAATGTCGTCCTTCCCCGACGGGGGATGGGATAGGACAAGGTACATGGAATCAGGTTTAACAGAGTTAAGAAGAAGTGATTGAATATCGATTCCGATATGTATTAACAATTAAAATAGCATTTCAAAGCAAAAAAATGTTCAAAACACCCACCCAGTAACTTCTGTAAGTGTAAGTTTATTATTTTTATATTTTTAGGGCTCCCCGACGAAACCGCCGACTTTCCCCGAAGGGGGGGGCAGTGCCCCCCCGACGGAGGTCCCCTCCCCCTCCCCGCTGGCGCCACTCCTGCTTATTGTACTATTGTAGACACATCGTCCGAGAGCCTGGACTTGAATTAAATGAAAAACTTTTTAAGGTTCAGGACTGTAGTCGATTCCGGATTCGAAAACGTGATTTTGGACTTCGATGGACTCGGACAGAGCTTGATTGTTTTCCTATTGAGAAAATACAAGGACTCGAGTCCAAGTCCGACCTCGAGTTCTTGAAAGTTGAAAATTGCCGGACTCTTGACTCGGACTCTCCCGAATTGACTACACCACTGGTAAGTGTACCAGTGCTGATATTTTTGGAGGTAAATTTTCGGATTTGTGTTACGAATCTGGTGAACAAGGTGACACCATTTTGGGAGAAGACCCTTCTATAATAAAAAGAAAAAATGAAAAATAAAAAAAAGAGGTGGAAGCCCATTACTAAATGACACGTTTTAAAATTTTTGTTTACATCGAAAGCTATCCGAGAAAGTCTCGACTGCGACAAATTTTTGTAATCGTTTACATTTTTGTGAAAATTTTACTTTGAACATAACGTTTCCTGTTTTCTGGCAAGGTTGACAAGATTTGAAAGTATCAGAATACTGAGCCGTTTTTTCCATTATGTGTGCGCAAGATTTAAAACATCCAGAAGAATAATTATTCTTTTAAAGAGTCAGCCATCCAAAATGTGTTTTTATCTCTTTCATTAGTTTCGTAAATGTGTTACCCTGACCATCACACTTTTCCATTTTGGGGCAAATACTTGAAAAAAATTTGGATTTTCGACAATTTCGGGCATTGTGTCGTAACAAAAACTGAAGTAAAGCTCGCGAAAAATAGCCTTTTTTGCGCTGCTCGAATGTAAAGCGAATTTTTGGATTCTTGTTGATTTTTCATGATACTTATTTCACCAAGTATAGAAAGGGTGTTTCCCTTTCGGGCATGTTTTTTTTTAAGATTCCGGGCACGCTTAGGCATTTTCTCAAAACCGTGCAATTTTTAAATCCCTAGTGGCGGTCCGAATTTTTCCAAATTCCTGCCCGAATTTTAGATTTTGCCGCAATGGGGAGGGGGCAGACTACCCTCGTGCCACAGTCTGACCCCTTTGCCAATGAGTTTGCTAGTTTCAATATTTATAATCACCGATGAAACAAGGGTTTCATCATTATTCTTAGTAAAAAGTTTCCCTGTCAAATTTAAGGACGGGTCCCCTTGCCACGAGATACCGTACTAGCCCGCGGCGCGAACCAAGTGTTTTCGTTCAGCTCATCTCTACGCAAAAAAATTCTGAGGGGCGAAGCCTAAGTGGGCTGCAACCACAGAGGAACTACGCAAGTTACGAGATACAGGGAGCCTTTAAAGCTTATAAATGTCCTTTGGCCCCTTTCAGTCCGTTGTTATGACTCATTTTTCCTGTCATGAGTATGTAACCCCTTTTCTTATCATCAATAACAAACCGTTCTTTCTACTTCATGTATCGGACCTTTATTTCCAATTATGAATATTGAACTTTTGCTATTATGAATAAGGAATCTGCTTTCCCGATTATGAATAAAGGACCTTATGAGCAGGTACCGGTAACCTTTTGAAACACGAAATTTGTGTCATAATATCATGTATGAATATACCGGTAAGTCTCGAGGCTCTAACCCTAACCTTTCCTCACTGTCTCTAACGTTAACCTAACCTCATCAGGTTTACCAGGTGTGATACACCGCATATCTCGAGAGACGATGCAAAACCGTTCAAAACAGAACGTGAGGATTCGGCGTCAAAAACGAATCCTATGAATAATGAACCTGGTTGTTACCACTGACCCTTGTAAATAAAAAAAAAAAAAACTTATGAATATCGGGTAGACTCCCACAAATTATGCTCGTATGAGTTACAATGATATTGCTTTGTTGTCCGCTTTGCTTTCTTTCTGCCCAAAGGAGCTATATGTACGTGGGCACGGTATAGACTACATGTTCGTAATGTAGGAAATACCCCACAAGTTTTCAACACAAATTTTGTATAGCACAGCACTCAACAGGCATGCTTGCTTGCATTTTATTGGTGCACAGCCTTTGCTGGCTTTTATTTCATTGGTGGTTTACTTCATCGCTTGCGTACAGCACGGCTATGCCGCTCTGGGTTAACCCTGGTTCAGCTCGTAGGGACACGGATCAAAAACATCGAGCTTATTTGCGGTTGAATCGTAAACTCAAGGACGATGCAACACCGGGCATCGGTGGGTTCGTGGGAACGCCGTAGTACAAGAAGAAAGTCGCAAATTATTGTGCAATCAGGCAATCTGTTTTAAAGAGGCTCGTTGAGTTGGTTCATGGAATTCTACAAATTTTTCCAAACCTGTTACGTTTTCTTCACATATCAATGACAAATGGTCAAACTTAGACAATCCCCACATCCTACATACAGATAACTGTTTTATGAGTGAATACTTCACAGTTCAATTCTGTTTTCAAAAATTCGTGACCAGACACTTTTTCAAATTATGCATAAAACTGTTGCAAGTCAGGAGACCACAAAATTCAAAATTTTAACTTTTCCTGTGAGTATTGGACATGAAATTTAACTGATTAGTCTAACTATGAACATTGTAATGTGGTAGTGACCATTTTAAACTTTCATTAAGTTATCGATATCAACTCAATGAGCCCCTTTAACTTCAATATTTCATACCTCAGCTCAGGAATGTCATATGAAGATGGGAGTTGGACTGTTAGAATTCATTTTGCCTGCTCTTCAATATATATTTTTGAAATTTTTGACTTGAGATACACTTTTACTGTCATCTCTCTCTTCCAGGGATGAATCAGCTGATTCTGTCCTTCCAGGTGATGATGAATTTCTTATGGTGACTCTTTTAAGATACATCCCTGGGGATATGTTGAGTTCTCTACATCCAGTACCAAGTCATCTTTTCTATGAAGCAGGAGAGACATTAGCAACTTTCCATGAAGTAACCAAGGTTAGCTACAGTATTGTATAAATTACAGTATGATTCTCAAGGCATTCGTGCACTCCAGGCTTAAAGGGAAATGCAGTCACCCCAACTAATTATAGTAGACCATCCTGTTTCTTGATTGGCTCATGAGAATCATATGTGTGATTCAATTGTGAAAAGAAGTGGGGTTAATTTCTGAGTTAACATCAGTTATGCTTTCAAGTAACAAAATATTATGAACTTGGATACTTTGAAAAGGAACAAGCAAAAAACTTAAATTTAGCTTTTGCTTCAAAATAATTTGGGGACATCTGCTCCTGACCTTGAAGACTTGATGCATGCAGTTACTACAGTATATTGTCTTATGACAATAAGTTTAAATTTATAGCAAGAATAGTTTGTTTGTGGTTAGTTGTCACGTTTATTGCTTTCAAATGGGATTGTCCTCTTTTTAGGAAAAGGTATTCCCTGTTTACATGCTCACAAGACAATTTGCTTCCTTTTGTTGGGCATGTAAACAATCATAGTATTTGTATTGCTTAATAAAGTTATAGAGTGAGTATGATATTTCAGCCACCAGTTTGCCTGTTTGATAACTTTAGGAATCACATAGTTGAAATCAGGCCAGTATTATCATTTTATATCTCATCCTTATTGTATCTAGTATATCCAATACGACATAGCTCATAGATTTTGTTATGTTGATTTTTTGTTTTACCTTGGCAAAAAAATGATGAATCTGAGATGGACATGGATGGTGGAAACACAACACAATGAATAGTACAGCATTTTCAATTCCATACAATAAGTCTGTATGTTGTTCAGACTGTCACATCAGACCTTGGTGCTGGCATGCATTTGAGTGTGTATTACTGTACGCCAACACTTTGGACATGTGGTTGCACTCATAATACCAGCATGGTCAAACATTTTAAAAAATTTCCTTTAAGTGCTTGAAATTGTATAGTATTCAACATTCATATACAGTAGGATTATAACCAACAAGAAATAGTCCTTGAAAAATTGGCTCCAAGGGAATATTGAGTTGATTCCAATAACTAAATAAAGGCGTCTAAGCTACCAGTTTGCAATGCTCATCATTAGCATGATTTGTCAAATTCCATATCTAATTTGTAGATGAAGTCAAATTTTTGAAATTTGTTGCATCCTGACTTGTAATGGTTTCATGGTTTTCCTGACCTGTAATGGTTTTATACATAATTTGAAAAAGTATCTGGTCAGTCGTAAAACAAGTATTAACATGTAGAATACGAGGATTGCCTAAGTTTGACCATTTGTCACTGGCCATGGTATTTGAAGAAAACTTCACAGCTTTGGAAAAAATTGTTGAATTAATGAACCAACTCCATGAGCCACTTAGTAAGTATTATCCCTATGCAGTATAGACAACCAAGGTCAGTTGGGTTTTCCCTAGGCTGTAGCTAGAAATTCACCTAAAAATAGTCCCACTATAAACTTAATATGTAACAGTTATAGAGTGCAGCTTTGAACATCTACTTTTCTTATATTGAAATGAAACCAGGTTAGGAATAACTTCAAACAAGCCTCATGAACAGTGAAATAGGGTGATCTCTGTTATTGTTAGGTGCAGAAGCATGCATAGCCAGGAAGTTTCTGAAGAGGGGATTCAAGTTTTGATTAATCACACCCAAAGGAGGTTAAAAGACTGCATTTGACACATTTTCATACTATACAGTGTTAAACCAAGTATGATGGCCAAAAGAGGGGATGTGCAACTGAGCTGCACCCCATCTCAATCTTCCACTGTTGGCAGCTTCAGTTTAGAGATACTGTAAGAGCAGAAATGCATACTATGTAGCTAGGCTCCCCTTTTTGAATGTTGTTGTAGGATCCTCTGTAAAATTATAAGACGTTCTTCCTCTGAATTAGAGGGAAATCATTATTTTATGTATCTGCCTGAATACATTTAAATCAGTCATAAATTTTAGTTTCTTCAATGATTCCTTTTTATTGACAGAATTATGATGGAGACATCCAACTGTTAAGAGAATACAGCCATCAGTGTTTGTGGTCACTGGAACAGCTGCCAGAAATAGTCAACTTTCTATGGGTTCTCCAAGATGATTGGCTGAAGTCAGTGGTTCCTAAAATTGTTCACCAGTTCAAAGAAAAAGTTTTACCAAGGTTGTCTGAATTACCTAAAGGTACAGTAGCACAGTGACATTGCAGTCTTTAGCCTCCATGAATTTTACCTACTTTGAAATATTTCTGACAAATTAATTGAGATAATATACTGTAGCAAATCTGTTTCCTAGATTTCTGCGATATCTACATGTTGTATTTGTAGAAATGAAATTATGATACTGTTGTGAACCCACATAATGGGTAAAAACAAATGGAAATTACAAGCCTTTTCTGGCTGTAGAAGTTACGTAGATGGCAGGGAGTACATTGGATCAATATTCTTGCAGTTTCAAGAAGGGCATAACTGTAAAAATGGTGGTACAGTAGGAATAGTCTTAACAGTTTTTTGGTGGGTTGAAAGTGTGTTATTAAATTGGAAGGTGTTTTTGCAAACAAACTACTTGTATTTACGAAGGATTGTTCCAGTTTTTCTAGCACAAAATTGATTATATTTTAAACTAGTCTTAATGTTGTTTTCTCATAGGTGTCATTCACGGAGATTTCAATGATGATAATATAATAATTTCAAGGAAGTTGGAACAGTCTTTGTCAGATCTGCAAGGAAAGCCAAATGGACCAAATGCAGATGTGTCAATCAGTGGTATAGTTGACTTTGGTGACACACATTATTCCTGTTTAGTGTTTGATATTGCCATTGCCTTGTCATTTATGGTGGTCACAGATGTACCAGACATCATGGATGCTGCAAGACTCTTTTTAAGAGGTTATGGATCAAAACGAAAACTGCTACAGCCAGAGAAAGATGTTCTCTTTACCAGTGTTATTGCCCGGTTAGCACAAAATACTGTTTTGGCTTTAAAAGACTACAAGAGTGATCCAAGTAATTCATATTTTTTGGCATCTTTGGATGACTACCCAGTAGTACTTACAAAGTTATTGTCTTGTACTGAACAAGAAATAAGGACAATATGGCAGTTATGATGTTAACTTTTTAATTTATTTTTCATAAAAGATGTAGCTTTTCTACTTTTTTATGCATAATTTGAAAACAGTGCAATCACTTCTTAAATATGATGTGAAAAATGTAAAGCATTTGATATATATATTGGAACGACTTCAAGATCAAAGAACAAAGGCCTTTTTAAAGATCTCATGTGAGTAATTATCTCATAGTTTTTGCTTGCTATGTAGTAAATTGTGGTAAAAATAAAAATATCATTATAAGGCCAGAATAATAAAAAGTACTTATATGTTCAATCAATGCAATATCTTCATATACAATACAACTTCCCAGAAAAACTCCACAATCTTCAAAAAATGTCCTTTTTGTTGGTAGTAAGAAGTGAACAGGCCTAGGCATAGCAAACCCAAGGCAAGGATGGCCTCAAAGGTGGCAACATTTCTTTGAGTGATTCCTTGAAGTCAAGTGGCTACAACACTATAACAGTGTGAATGAGAGCAAAACTCATTAGCAAAGAACAGCAATAAGTAACAAGATGTGAATTATAAAATTGAATTGCATTTCTCCCGATACGATGAAAACAATATGAAATGTTAAAAAAAAGGGGGTTTCTTAATGAAAATTCCTGAATGCTGAGTACTGTTGTTATGTTCTTCTAACAAGCTTTGGTAAATCAGATTACTGTATTGGATTCAGTGAACATATTTAAGGAAGTATGAGGTGACTTATAACCACCTTTGTGACAATTTTAATTTGTTCCCCAATCTGTAAATTTGATAGTGATATGTTTCCCATGTACTAAAGCTTGCACACAGCCATATTCCCCCGGACTCTCTATATTATAAAGGCAAGGAATTATGGTGTAGAAAATTGCTTTATAGTTAGTTAGATAGAGTTTTACAGCCCAGTTTCCAACCTATTGGTTCAAGTCGAGCTGGCCACAGTATTTTTTCCAGTTGTGACTCACTGGTTTGTTTTCCCTACTCCATTGCTTATGCAGAGCACCATAGACAACGACAGTAGGTTTCATTTTGAGAGTCTAAAATTGCTTTATTAGTAGAGAGACTAAGAATATTGCTTTATGTGAGTCTATAATTTCTAATGGGCTTCATTCATGCTCACTTTTCATTGATTGAGAATTTTATCTGCCACCTCCAAAATCCACAAATGAAAACTGGTTGTAACTATCAACAAAGTGCTAAGATGAAGTGCCCCTATCACATATCAAAGCTGAAGTTCAGCTGTAAAATTGTATTAAATAGCCATCACTGTAACCTTACATCAACAGATTAAGGCCTTAAAGAGCCTTTTCTTTTAAATAAAGGTTTTAACATGAAAATATAAGTTTTTTAAGTGCCAAACAAAAGGTGTAATGGACTCATCAGACTTGATTTCCCCAAGAAATTAGGGAACTGATTTAATTCTTAGCTTGACTCTCAGCAGACTCAAATGACACAGCTTGCACCCCAGGCACTCTCAATTCTCCTAACCTACTTAAACCCCTCCCAGAACTATCATAAACTCATCCTCATTATCCACACACAATCTCTGCCTTTTTCCTCAAGCTGAGTAAAGAAGACGGTTAAAACTTATGAAAACCATATTTTTGTTGATGAGATTGGAGATTTGCCCAGACTTCAACCCCCAGAACAGCACAGATAAGAGGGAAAAGAGTTTAAAATGTCCTTCATTCCCCAAGATAATTAATTAAAATCAATAACATCTATAGAGATCCCAGTGATAGGGAAAATGATTGGAATATAGAGCATGTCAATTGCACCATGCAAACACTACCTCAGATTAATCATTAAGATGAAAGTTTTTGACCGTTGCCTTTACAGCAAAAAAGATAGACCTTACATCACTCAGCTTCACAAAACTATGTATGTAAAAATGCACAACATTTTTATACAAGACATACTGTCAAATGATCTGGAATGATCTAGAAGGGAGATTCAACCATAAATGGAATAAATTTGATGGAAAATTTCTTGCAATTAATCCTCAACAGTCAAATGGCTAGGCTTTTGTTTTGCAAAATTTGTGCTATGTAGCTTAATTTGTGAACACTTCTATTCCTGGCAGTGCACAACATTTACGGTCATTGACTATACAGTCTATAGCTCTATCAAACTTTTGAAGACTACCTTCAAGAACCTGAAAAATTTGTTCATACTTTTTTTCATATTATAAAATACTTTCAGCCATTTCACACACAAATTACAATATTGTCAATGGAAATCCAAAGCTATGTTTTTCAGAGTTAAACATCAAACACTAAACACAAGCTACTGTGACCTTTAAAGGCTTATTGAAATGAAATACCCTGTCTGCATCTAACAGTCCTTAATTTTACATGAAGGTATCGACTTCTTTGAATCTTTTCAGCTACATCAATAAAGTACATGTGAACATTGGAACCTGGGAAAATCCAAGCAAGGAGAAAGGCAGCATACATGCAGACTGGACCAAGTTTAAAACCAGAAAGCCAAAAGGCTCAGTGATTCCTTGCCATCAAATACCTTACCTGCTTTCAAATTGACAGTGTTTGATAGGTTTTTCTTTACATTTTAGGCACAGAATTTTCACAATTTTACCGCTGGTGACCTCAAATGACCTTTGACCTCTACCAAAAGCAATAGGCTTCTTTCTCTCAACATGACGAATCTATATACCAAATATAAAGAATATCGGTCACTCCTATCTGAAGATATCATGTTTACAAGCAATTTTCGGTGTTTTTGCATTTTTACTGCTAGTGACCTCAAATGACCTTTGACCTCAACCAAAAATGACAGGCTTTTTCCTCTTAACATGACAAACCTATATACCATGCATGAGAAGTGTTGGTCACTCCTATCTGAAGAAATCATGTTTAAAAGCCATTTTCGGTGTTTTCGCAATTTTACCGCTGGTGACCTCAAATGGCCTTTGACTTCTACCAAAAGCAACAGGCTTCTTTCTCTTAACATGACAAATCTATATACCAAATATGAAGATTATCCATCACTCCTTTCTGAAGATATCATGTTTACAAGCCATTTTCCAAGTTTTCGCAATTTTACTGCTTTTGACCTCAAATGACCTTTGACCTCTACCAAAAACAATAGGCTTCTCTCTCTCA
This sequence comes from Holothuria scabra, assembly GCA_037179385.1. Lineage (NCBI taxonomy): Eukaryota > Metazoa > Echinodermata > Holothuroidea > Aspidochirotida > Holothuriidae > Holothuria > Holothuria scabra. The sequence continues at coordinate 2,513,110 of CM074188.1, forward strand.
ACATGAAAAATCTATAAACCACATATGAAGAAGGTTGGTCTCTCCTAACTGAAGATATCATGTTTACAAGCCATTTTCAGTGTTTCGCAATTTTACTCGCTGGTGACCTCAACTGACCTTTGACATCTACCAAAAACAATAGGGTTCTTCCTCTCAACATGACAAATCCATATACCAAGTATGAAAATTGTCGGGCAATCCTATCTGAAGATATGGTGTTTACAAGCCATTTTCGGCATTTTCGCAATTTTACCACTGGTGACCTCAAATGACCTTTGACCTCTACCAAAAACAACAGGGTTCTTCTTCTCAACATGACAAATAAACCAAGTATGAAAAGTGTCGGTCACTCCTATCTGAAGATATCATGTTTACAAGCCATTTTTGAAGTTGTTGCAATTTTACCGCTGGTGACCTCAAATGACCTTTGACCTCTACCAAAAACAATAAGGTTCTGCCTCTCAACATGATAAATCTATATAACAAATATGAAAAGTGTCGGACATTCCTATCTTAAGATATCGTGTTTACAAGCAAGTATCACAAACACACACACTCACACACACACACACGACATCACCATCGCATAGATTCCTTGCCTGCCTATGGCAAGGAATCAATAAAATGGTTTGAGATATTACAGAAGGAAATCCTCACACACTTCACTCCCAACAGAGGCTATATGCACTGACGTCATTGCATTGTATTGTGCATCTCGTTATTAGTGCCATCCAGGCATCTATCATACAACAATTGCGGTATGTATATCACTAACACATCTACTGGGCATGATCAGTGCCATCCAGCATGCCAAATTAAAATGTGCTGATGCCATGTACATAACCTCTTTTTATTGCTTAGGTCTAAACCTCTTTTTATTGCTTAGGTCTACAGAAGGATGACTTCACAGAGAATAATGTTGTGTTTGAAATTTTTGCAGCAGTTATAAGATTTCTTGGTTTTGTGATCACAAAATTGATAAGAAGCCTAGGGCAACAAGTATAAAAGACTGCTACAAAACTTAACATCTGTGAGACAATTTAAGCAGCTTGTGTGTATAAAATGATGTGATACCAAATAAATAATTCCCTGCTTCAGACAAAACTGGCAGGTGCTCATACACACGCTTTGGCACATTTTGCTTGTAATTATGTTTGCAAGTAATTTAACATACCCGTATTTATGCTAAAGGATTTTTGCTATTTACTGTCAAATTTACACCATGCAGTGTTTGAATATTCATGTCCAACATTCTTTTTTCAAAGACTTCCATTTCTCTTTTAATTGAGATTTTGTAGAATCATCTGCAAAAATGCAATCCAAACTAGCACTTGTAAGCCCCCAGATGTCATCTCTGCTCAAATTGAATGTTTCAGCAGCAATCCTGTATTCCTCTGAGAGAGTGGTAGAAAACACTCCTTTGTCATCTGTCTGTAACACAATTGAGACATATCATCAGCTAGCATCTGATATTGAAAAAAATTAATGTTAAATTCACTCTTGCTAGGCTGGCAATGTCTTAATCATACAGTAATTTATGCAAAAAAGCAAGGAGAATTAAACACAATGGACTTAAATTTATGTATTTCATATAATTTCTCAGTACTATTGACTGAATTAAAATCTGTTTGAATAATTAAATGTTGAGATGAAGCTGCCCTAGCATGAGGTTTTAGGGGGCATGCTGTAACACACTCATCCCCTTTAAGGATTCAATGCAAAGCAATTTCCCTGGGACAAGTTACCCCTGTCCCTACTGCTGATGAATTGGGTAACAACCAAACAACATATTGTGTGCTCCTTTCTGCATATGATTAAAGACCTCTTTCCTCTTGTCATAAAAATTATGGGGAAGCACTGGTAGAAATAAGAATAGCTAGGACATTTCTCCCTTACATCTACAGTTCTCATTACCCTCTAAAGTTTTCAAAAGTAGCAAATTTTTGTTATGCAAAGGTAGCAAGTCTAGAACATAAATAATTAGTGATTATCGAAATTAAGATTTTAAAATTCAACCTTTTGTGAGCCCAGGTATCTGTTCTGCAATGAATTTACTTACACACAATACTACAGGATGATGTTTATCCCGCCAGTACTTAAAATGGTGATCTGAGTATGATTTAACAGTCCTACCAATCAGGTTTGATGTAAGGCAACACTCTGTAACAAAAGATTAGCTTCAGATTAGCATGAAACAAACAGTTGCCATGTATAAAAAGATTTAAATGAAAGTAAAAGAACAAATGAAAACTAATTCCAAGGTTCTAGTAAATGTATAGAAATGGTTCCATTTGAAGCTGTCAATCAACTGATATTCACAGGTGCATTAAGGTGGAAGGTTCCATGATTCTGGACCACTTCTTGATATTTAAAAGTGTTGGGCAAACTGAGAATGTTAGCACAACTAATCCCTGAATTGCTTTTTTCTCTCAATTGAATCATCAGCTACCTCCCTTACTGCAGTCTCTCCACATTGTGTAACAAACTACACTCAGAAGTCTCTGAATCCTCAAGTGTTTAGGTTGACAGAATATTTTCTTGAGATACCACTTATTGAGAATTGCAGTAGTTAGCAGGAGCAGATTCAGAGTTGAGAGAACTTTAATTCTCACACAAAACCACAGGAGTACAGCTATTTGGCAGCAATGTTAGTCTCTGATCTTTCATAGTGCAAGCCAACTCCTTAAAAGGGACCTTGGGAAACTTAAAGCAAGTATCTGCCTACGGTAGTTTCCACAAACCTACTGCAGATCTTACCATGGCACCATGGGCGTCCACAACGGGGGGGCACTTGCCCCCCCCCCCCCTGGAAAATCAAACTTGTAAAAAAATTAGTTAAAAATTTAAAAAAAAATTGAAAGTAAATCATCAAAATATCTTCACTCACAACTTCAGTTTCTACTGAAATATGTGGACATTTGACCAGGAATAGCAAAAGAGAAGATGGTATGCTGAATAGTGAAATAGTAATTTGGAGACCATCATTCGTGATATCTATTGGAAATTTGTAATTGTAAAAACTATGCCGAAATTATACTAGTTTTCAAGTATGTAGTGTGCATATGGCATCCAACTATTGCTGAATGCGTTGGTTTTGGTTTGGTCCCATGCTGATCTCAAGTGGCGACGCGGGGATATGGGGGGGGGGGTATGATTCATAATTGGGTAATGAACATAGGCTAATGTAGGCTGCATGACAGTTGTAAGATTTATCCTGCATAGGCATGTGAGGCAGTGACCGAGAGGCAAATTTCCCGTCAACAATTTTTTACATTGAAAATTCTAAAAATCTGAAAAATTACAGACATGAAATTCCTGTTTCAGGGCTGGGTACATGCAGCTTATAACACTCGCCAAGTGTCATTTCCGGCCATCTAAAGGGTTTGTAAGACCCAAAATTTTCTTGTACGCTCCATGCCAACCGATGGTGGCTCTCCGCTTAGATAGTGTACACAATTCAATCATCCATGAATGACCTTGCCCTCCCTTGTAAAAATTTCTGTGGACGCCCATGCATGGCACCTTCTTCAAGTAGTAGGCCAGACCTAACCACTTTAAATAAAAATTTAATCTTTCAAGGCTTTAATGGTGCCAAGTCACCAAGTAAAAAATATTGCAACAGGGGTAAATAAATATGTATAGTCTAATCCAGGGTTGTCCAACCTGTCGCAGCAGTGGGCCACATGAAATGGTTATGATGGACGAGGAGCTGCATTCTACACTCGTTTTTTCTTCAATTTTTCCCTACGCCCAAGGCAACAAAATGCATTCATTGCGCGTAGGGAACACTGATTGATTTTCTTTTTTGATTGAACAAAGAAATAATTTTAGCAAAAATTGATGGTGTTGGGCAGAATATTCGGACAAAGTTTTTTTTTCATATTCCTCCTGAATCGTTCTCAACCCGTCCCTGTGGACAACACTCCAATGTAGCTACATGTAGCAGACATTCGAATGAGTTATTTCATTCAAAAGAAAGCATGCCATAGTGGACGGCGAAGCCTAAAGTTGTCATCAATTAATATGCTTATTGAATAATTTTGCAATATAGATTATTTCTGACAGGCCGGACGCAACCTTTTTCGCGGGCCGGACCGTGGCCCGCAGGCCGTAGGTTGACAACCCTGGTCTAACCTAAACATATGCCTTTGTCATTATCAACAAAACCCGCACCCTATTTGGAATGCTATAGTGTAAAATTTTGTGGCAATATCAGCAGCTTGATCAAATGCTGGAAAAGGGGGACCACACTATTTCTTTGTGAGGGAAATTAGTAACACCAGAAGAGAATGCCATAGACTGTATAATTGCTGTGCAAACCATTTGTCTGCATCTCTCCACCAGGCAACAGTGTGGGGGAAGCTTTGGTCATAAGAAAATGCTCGAAACTGGGAGAAATTGCCCTCTAGTCCCCACTTTCTTATACTGAAGTTCTACATCTACCTCGCATACATAATGAGTATGAGGATAATTTAATCATTTTGAACCCTCATTAATGTACATTAAACTTTTAAACAAATTTGTCTGAATTAAGCTAAATTGAAAACACAATTTTTTGCACCTCAAGATTTCCACAGACCATTTAAAGTTAGTAGGTTAGTTAGTCTGATGGAGGTCCACAGCTCTATTTCTAATCAACTAGTTTAAGTCTGGATGGCCACAGCCTTTTTTTCCAGTTGTGACTTACTGGCTTGCTTTCTGCACAACATGGGATGTAAATGGCACAATGACAGCCAATTGAAAACTCAAGTGGTGAAAGATCACCACAAGGTGGATTTGAAAAAATAAAAAAAAAAGAAAAGTGTTATCTCAAACCTCACCAACTGGTATTTTTAACCTTGTAACCAATTCCTCCATTTCTTTGTTACCTCCAACTGAAGGGTGCATAAATGTTCCATGTCCTATTCTATCTGGTGGTATCTGTAGCAGCATCAGACTCTCTTCTGATCTATTTTCAATCTATCAAAGTAAAAAGTATGTTTGACAAATCTATAGCATATTGTGAAAGTATTAAAGGTAAATCTCAGTATTGTGCACCAATTTTTGAAAAATTTTTGATCTGAAATAAAAAAAACACAAAAAATAATAATTGGCTACTTGAAACATGAAAAAATGCATAGTATGACATATCTGCCATGTATCTGGCAGATATCAATCAATTTTTAATTTCCACAAAAATTGCAGAAAAATGTTTTGGGTTTGAGAAAACTTTTTACTTGGGGTATTGCACAGTCAAGCAAATAAAGAGGTGGGATTTAGAGACTTAAATTACTTCTGTCTGGTAAAACTGATATTTTGTCACCTTCTTAACAGTTCAGCATTATTACAAGTGCTTTGTGGCAGTCATACTGATGCAGGACCTGCCCACCAGGCTAAACATTCTAAAAATAATAATCACATTGAGTAAGCAGTATTTTTTATGGTCATCCTCAAACCTGCCTGATGAGTGCCACCGATATTTTGAGATGTATCCACTTTCTTTTTTTTCACATCATAATATCATATTTAACAGTAATGAAATAATTTTTTATTGTTTTTTTTTTTTTTATTACCAATTAGCAAAATATGTCACTGTGACCTGACAATAGGAGGAAATATACAGCATTCCACACCAAACAGGCTGGTGAACAGCTGGACAATCTGGCAAGGGCTAGATACATAACCACCCTACTGACTCTTGAGATGCTATTTATATGGCATGATACTCACAATAATCTGCAACTGTGGCAAACATTTGCAACATTTGACCTTTGTAAGGAATTAGGGTTGAACTTAGTCACACAGTATGCAGGTCAAAGACAAGAAAGTGAGTGCACAACAATGTAAAGAGAGCTCTGCTTATTTGATGTACCATGGAAAGTATGATTTTCACTCTTTTATATCACTTTAATTCTTATCTATTTCTCCTTTCATATATAAATTTGTGAATATTGTTTTTCAAGTGATAACAATTAAAGCCATGCCATGATGGACACCTTCCTCGTAGTTGTCGTCGTTTTAAAAATACTTGCTCTTGAATACACTGTAAAGAGTATACTACAGTTAAAATATTTACTTTGTACAATCTGAAAAGAAGCATGCCAAATGGAACTGAAAAGGTATATACCAACCTCTGCAATATGGAGGCCGAGTTTCAAACCTGAGTTCCTTGCCCTTGCTAAAAGAGGGAGGACTTCCTTGACATTTGTAGTCTAAAGAAGAGACAGAGGCAAATTAGAGATTTGATTTGAAAGAAATACTTTAAATACAAGAAATTTATGTGAAGTACATACTCGTCTATTAAACACAGCTCCCAGCATTATACAAAAGTACCTGGCTGGTATTAACAATAAAATAACTGCATGTTCCAATGTCAAATATTTTTGTTTTTCCCTGCACATTGTAACTAGGAAACGAGTTTTACAGCAGATATCAACCTTTTGCTCCATCATCTCATTTTCCTTTCTGAACTGATTGATTGCTAGATTGTAGAAACATTGAAGAGATCTTTCATGTCAGAAAAATTTTTCTTTTTACTGTCAATTACTGTTGAATAGAAAGTTCTACATATTTGTTGGGTTAAAAATCTTCCATAAATGTTAGACCTTGACCAGGGATCATTTTTTGGTAGTTTGAAGTCGATTTACAAATGTGAAGCAGATTAAACTTGTGAAAAAAACTCTGATTGCTGCTTTAATAAGATACTTCCAGGTGCTTGGATATCTCCCTGAGAGTAAAGTAGGAAATGAGAACTGTGAATTGTCAAAGCAAAGTTATGTCCATCTATAGACGAATCCGATTAGTGACTGTAGGCAGCCATTAGTGGGGTCCATTGCCTTGTAAATTGCATTTGTTTATTGTCTACATGAATTTCAAACCATCACATTCAGTGAAATTGAGGGAATCAAGATACAATTTAGTGTACTAGAACAGCAATGCTGTTGTGAAGCTCACACAACCTGCTTTGACAACACACAACCTGCTTTGTCTGTTAAAAAGAGGTACTCGAAGTTCAACCAAACTTTATCTGTTATCTGTTTCCTAAACCTCCTTACATTACAAAATTAAATGCAAGGAAGTAAAGAATAGTGAAAACAAAACATTTGTGATTTTGCATGTAAATCTACATCTGATATAGTTTTATATCTAAATATCACTGTATTTTCTCAAATCATGAAAGCCTGGACTGTGTATTCTTAAAGTCATTAAAGGCAGTATAATAACTTATGTATGGTGTACCTGTAAACTGCTCAGGTATTGCAAAGTACATTGAGTTGCACCTTCAAATCCACAAGTAAACACTGCATGATTCTGTACTAATTAAAATAAAACACAGAGACTTCGGAAGTTACTACTGTACTGTGCTTATTGAACTCAAACAGTTATGCTGGTATTGCTTGGCTTGGCCAATTCATGATTAATTGAACAGAACAGAATGAAAGGTATCTCCACAATAGATAAGTTACAACATGGTCTGTTGTAACTCCCTAGTTACAGCTTATTCTCTCCACATTAGCTGACCACAGCTGATTATGAGACCACCTGTACAAGCACACAGTGACTGTACTGTGAATGCTTTGTTCAACCAGCTGTAACATAAAGAACCAGGTTAAAAAGCCTGGATATATATGCAATGCTGTAAGTGCAATGAATAAACAACTAACGGCTAAGCAGGCAAAATGAACTCACCCCTAAATAAACAGCTTTAAAACACAACTTAAATTTCCTATATTAGAATGCAAGAAGGAGGCATGAATGCTCTCCTCCAAAGCAGTCACACACCATAATTTCAGCCCCAAATCACCAAAACTGAGGAAGAAGACTTTTTTTAAAAAGGTGATGCCATCTGCTCCATTTGATAACCTCACACATGTGAACATGTGTGAGCTAATAACCATCCGAAATACAGGTAAACAAGGAAATCAAAAGACTAAAGTTTTATGTCTGACTGAAATGAGACCATCACTTGACTGTCCAGATTTATCTATATATTCATCTATATATTTACACTTGTGTCCTTCAATAAAGGGAAATTAAATAAATCATAACTTCAGCCACAAAGTTTAAGGCTGTTAAGGTATGTAAATTAGTATAACTGATATTAACCATGAAGTTAAAAGGCTTGTGATTCCTTGACTCCTAAAATATTTTTTAGTAAAGAATTCACTTTCAAAAGTTATGAATTTGGTACAATTTGTGCAATTAATACTCTTTTACAAAACATTCTGCAGTTACTTTCCAAGGCAGTAAATATAAAACCTGAAACCTCTCCCCAAATATTGACCACCCTGAACTGAGACAAGACGATTAGTAACAAACCAATCACCAATGGGTCTTGCAAGTTGCAATAATGAGAGCTGGGCAAGAACTTTGCTTCAAGGGTATTGAGCATTTTCTACATGAGCAAGCTACTGTAGGTCAACAGCTTGACTGATAAAAAATATTTGCTTCAGATTGTAATGACCAGCCAGCTTTTCAATCAGGAAGGCAAGCTCAAAGAGGTAATCCTTGTAATTTTTTTGCATGTAAGTGTACTATAGAACAATCTACAGTGCAAGTGAGGGAACCTCCCATACTGCTCTCTGACTAAAGCCTCCACAGTAGACATGCATGTGTATACAAACTCATTTGATAGTACAGCACACACCATCCCTGGCAAATCAGAGGAAAGCTAAAAGCAAGATCTACCTAAGTTTCACTTCTTGAAATACCAAATTTATGAGTCAGGTTAACATCAATTTGACCTCGGATGATATAACATGGAAACAAACACATGTACAACATCTTGATAGAATATTTCAGTGTTCAGCAAAGAGTACTGTAAATACACTACAGTATTACAGTTACATGTTTTAAAAGACCTTGAAGCATTTGTTTTGCTACGCTAAACAATCAAAAGCATGGGAGGAGCCTGTGGCTTATGAATAACAACTTCCTGTCAGGGGCCAACCAATTTAACAATTGACATCAAATCTGGTATATTCTGAAAGGCCAATCCAGATGGGGGAAACTATAGATTAACTCTATACAGCACAGGGGGTCGATCCATACCCCCCAAAATATTACCATTTTGTAGAATTCATAAAACAACCCCCTTACATCCTAAAGCCTTCCCCTTGGTATCAAATGACTGGGAACAAAACGATCTGTCTAATAATAATAATTTTCTTGGGCAGTGTCCCCGAAGAATTTTTGGGAAAATCCTGCTGATTGTATGAGTCTCCTAAAAAAAAGTGCGAAAAAATGGAAAAATATGTAAAATTTACAAAAAAATTGTGCAGGCACAAAAAAATGAAAACCCTTTGACTATACTTTATGTTAATAGTTTACCGATCAAAGATACTAAAAATTGAAAAGATTTTTGCATGGCTGGGTTTGTTTTTTTTAATTTTGGAAAAATCCTTCAAAAATCCATCCAAAATCATCAAATATTGCCCCCAAAACAGCCCTCAGAAAAAAAATCATACGTCCGTCATTTTACGGTCGATTTTTAAAAACTTTGCACCATTCAACTCAGCACAGGCTTGGGACATCTGCCAGCCTAAGCAAAATGCGATTATCGCCATCTATATGTAGGGGAGAGCTAAAAGTAAAGTACCTCCGCGAATTCTGAAAAAAATTCGCGGAACTGGTTCCACACACATATGTATGACAATCATATGCAACAGCATGGTGACAAGATCATCTCCATAAGATGAGCTACAAATGGGGTAAAAAACCATTCCAAACGGGGTTTGTGAACGTGTTTAGAACAAAGCATGGCCAGGTAGTACTTCTGGGATGTTCTGGGTGAGTTTTTTCAGATTGTTTTGTCGAAATTATCAAATGATAATTTCGACAATTTGGTAATGTTTGGTGGTAACGTTTAGTGACATTAGGCACATACAGTGCAGAAAAAAGGTTCCCATAGACTTAGTGTGGAGTGTGAAGTGAGTGTGCTGTAAAGACTTAAGTGAAAAATGTACGTGGCTATAAAAAGGTCAAGTCATAAACTCTGACCAGTGATCACCCAATTACTCAATGCCACCCCCTTTACCACAGCATCCAGTTGCATGGTGTCCACACAAACATAACAATACAGCACCAGTTGAAAGGTGTCTAACATAACAATACATAACTCTTGCCAGAGAGGTACTGTACAACTATCAGCAACTGTACTGAAATATTTTTAACAAATTCCCAGCTTCCAGGAAACAAGCAAGAGTTCTCCACTGTCCACATAAGCCCTCCCCCCCCCCAAAAAAAAAAAATGCTCACATGCCAGGAACATTTCACTTCACCCCAGGACTCATTAATTCTTGCAGCAATATATGAAATTAAGGGATAAAATTCAATGCTTACAGTACAGCTTAAGCTAAAGAGTATTGTACTTACAAATGGATTTCCACTCAGATCAAGGCCCAATAATAACCCATCACTGGACAGTTTGTAGTCTTCAGCAAGCTTGACCACCTCTCCCATGACTGGAATACTTACATTCCTATCAATGGAGAGTATAAATCTGAAATGAAGGCAAGGATAATACCTCAATGATGAACATTTTTTCTTCGTTCATGTGAGTCATGCTGAAAGTAAGTTTCTTAGGGGCTAGTATTGAGTTGATACTGATTATTTAATGAGATTGCAAGAGGGTTGCTACCACATGATAATGTGTATATGTAGCATAATAAGTCAAGTTTTGTATCCGGTAGTTATAGAAAAAATAACCTTTTGAATTTTCTGGTGTCCTGACTTGTTATGGTCTTAAACATAATTTGAAAAAGTGTCTGATCACGAATTCTTGAAAACCAAATTGAACTATTCAGTGCTCACTCATAAAAGAGTTATTTGTATGTGGGGTGTGGGAATTGTCTAAAAAACTTAACAGGTCTGTAAAAAATATTGTTGAATTTCATAAATGAACTCCATGAGCTGTTTATAATAAATTCTAATTGTATCAATCATCTTTCCACATGCTATGTCTTTCCAAATTAAAGTATCTAGTGTAAACTGAAGGGGGAAAAAGAAACACAAAAGTCAAGGCATGTCATGCCTAGGTTTGACCCATTATAGAGTTGGGTAGCTTTCAAAAACAAGCCATATAACATAACATAACATAACATAACAGGTTGAAGGGCAAAGGAGGGCCAAGGCCCCATAAGATGCCCTGAAGACCAAGCCCTAATCAAAAGTCAAACCACCAAAGCTTGACTACAGCCCCAAACAATCAGATTCTACCACAGCCATGGAAAAACCTGTCAATGTTAACCTTAAAGCAGTGAACTGAGGGGGAGTTAACTACCCAATCTGGTAGACAATTCCACTCTTTGACAACTCTATGGGAGAAACTAAACTTCCTAATGTCAAGCCTTGCAAAAGGCTTTTCAAGCTTTTTACAATGCCCACGCACCCGAGAATTACCTTGAACCCTTAAATAACTACAAGTCAGCAGGGGGTTTCTTTCACAAAGGAACTTGAAAACCTGGAGCATGTCTCCCCTAATCCTTCTCAGCTCCAAGGTGGTAAGCCCAAGATGTTTAAGCCTAGCATGATAGGGCAAATTTCTCACCTCAGGAATGAGGCGAGTGGCTCTCCTCTGAACCTGCTCTAAAACAAACTTGTCCTTTTCATAGAAGGGACTCCAAGCCTGAGCTGCATAGTCAAGATGGGGTCTTACCAACTGCTTATACAAATTAAGTACAATATCCTTACTAAAATTGATGAAATTCCTCTTGATCAATCCAAGCACTCTATTAGCCTTTACAGCAGTGGCTGCACACTGCTTTGATGACTTTAAGTCCCCAGTAATTACAACACCCAGATCTTTCTCAGAGGTGACATTACTTAAAACACAACCATTCATGTTATAATCATAGCTAAAACTTTTGGGACCAAAATGAAGGACCTTACACTTATCTGCATTAAAAGACATTTGCCAGGTCTGAGACCAAGAAAATAACCTATCCAGATCTTTCTGCAGCAGTAAGGCATCATCCAAAATGCTAATTTTCCTATAAAGCTTAGTATCATCTGCAAACTTACTTATACGAGATGTAAGAGAACTATCAATATCATTGATGAAAATTAAGAAAAGAAGTGGGCCAAGGACAGAACCCTGTGGTACTCCACTTGTGACTTCTTTCCAAGAGGAGAAGTTACCATTGACAGCAACTCTCTGAGATCTACCATGAAGCCACGAATTTATCCAATCAGCACAATTGCCCTGAACCCCTAACCTATGCAGCTTAACCATTAGCCTACCTAATGGAACTTTATCAAAAGCCTTTGAAAAGTCAAGGTAAATGACATCAACGCCATACCCAGAATCAAGAGATGAAGAGACATCTTCAAGAAAGCTCAGTAAGTTAGTAACACAAGATCTGCTTGGCAGGAAACCATGTTGTGACAGATTAAGTAACTCATTATCTAAAAGATACTTAAGTAAACTATCCTTAATCAAAGATTCCATAACTTTGCACACAACACTGGTTAAACTGACAGGCCTGTAATTGCAAGGATTACTTGATCCCCCTTCTTAAAAATTGGAGTAACATTTGCTACCCGCCAGTCAGTAGGAACAAAACTCGAATCCAGACACTTCTGAAAAATGATGGAAAGAGGAACTGACAAAATCTCGGAGCATTCACGTAAAATGGCTGGGTGGACCCCATCTGGCCCAGGGGCCTTACTAGCTTTCAAACTCTTTAACTTTTTACGAACTTGTTCCTCTGAGAAAATGACATAACTGATTGAAGTAGAGACATCAGAACCATTACACGTCCCCAACAAAGATGATTCCTCGGTAAAAACAGATACAAAATAGTCATTTAACAAATTAGCCATGTCCTGATGGTTACTAACCAAAGAATTATCATCACCTTTGAGAGGCCCCACACCCTCCTTAAGCTTCTGCTTAGACCTCACATAGGCATGAAAAGTTTTGGGGTTTATCTTAACCTCCTTGGCCAACTGCTTTTCAAACCTAGTTTTAGTTCCAATTACCAAATTTTTAACTAAGAATTCCTGCTTCTTGTAAGCTGCTAAGTTTTCTGGACTTTTACTGGCCCTATAGCGACGCCAACACTTACGTTTCTTCCTAGTTGCTCTAAGAACTTCTCTAGAAATCCAAATTGGCCTATTTTTAACCACAGCTTTCTTAAGTGGGATGCACAACTTTGTCGTGTCAGAAACAACATCCCGGAAAACACTCCATGCCTCAGCAGGACCCAAGTGAGACAAACGGGCCACCCAATCTATGGTTAAAAGCTCCTTAGCACGAGTAAAGTTAGCCTTGCTGAAATCAAGAATTCTTTTGTCACTACTAGCATGATTGCTGAAACAATGTAACTCAAAACAAATAAGGTCATGGTCACTGGACCCTATCTTACCACCATTAGCTACATTTCTAACCATGTTCTCATCTGTACTTAACACCAAATCAAGACAATTATCCTCACGAGTGGGAAACAGAACATGCTGGGTAAAGAAACCATCAGTCACAACCTCAAGAAAATCCCTCCCATGTAACCCACTAGTACAGGAATGCCAATCGATATCTGGAAAGTTAAAATCCCCAAACACAACAGCCTTTTTGGAAGAAATTTTTCTAAAAATTTGGAACAAACTCTGATTATTCTCAGCGCAAGAATTTGGTGAACGGTAAACAATACCGACAAGCAAGGGGGTGCCATAATCATTGCTACAGCTAAGTTCACACCACAAGCAGTTAGAGAACCCACAGGAAAACTTGGTTGTGACTTCAACACAATTTAAACTATCCTTGACAAACAATAAAACCCCTCCACCCCTACCACCCACAGTATCAATCCTATCTTGCCTGAAAATTTTGTACCCGGGAACCTGAATTTCAGAGTTGCTTACCTCACTATGGAGCCATGATTCAGTAACTCCAACAATGTCTGGATTGTCAATGGAAATCTGCGCAAGGAATTCATCGAACTTGTTAAGAATGCTCCGTACATTAGCAAACACAACTTTGATCCCAGAAACTGCCCTGTCAGTTGAGATATGGTTAAAACCTCTGTGAGCTTGAATAGGACCCTCAACACAACCAACATCAGAGATACTTCTAGCACCATAACCCCTCGCCCCTGAAACTAGTTTGACAACCACATATGGGTGCCAGGGAAGGTTTTCTACTTGGTTTGTTTGCTAAACAGTTCACTTCCCCTCACACCACAATCGTGTATTTGTGTTGACTTTCTGTTTGCCTATACATTTCTAATCACATACGGTTGTCAAAAATTGCACTTATTGCCTGCGCATACTGTAGTAAAAGGTGCTATTTAAAAAAACTCTTACTGTTCAATGCGCATACTACTGACTCACAGAAGAGATGAATTTTTATGGTCAGGGTGTTTGCATGGGAGGTTATAGACTTCACAGGTACTGTTAAGTGAAATGGGGACAAAAACTCAAAAAGGCTAGGATAGTAGAATTTTCTACCTTTATCTAACTGGTAAAAGCTACTCATTACCTTTCATGACCATTATATGCTACCAGTAGAAAGACTGTTAAGTTTTATATCCCCAAAGCAAATCATTTTATTTCATTTTGTGTTTTCCTTTTTCTTGAGCTTGTCTTACAGTACCAGAAAATGATATCCAATATTTCTACATATTTTTTTTCACATTTATGCACCACATAAAGATACTCCATTGCATATGGAGAAGTCATTATATCACAGTCTAAATGAAAGGATTTGGGGAGACAACAACACTTTGTAGACAAACTTGGTTCCAGTAAGTGCATAGCTAATATACACCATTAAGATGTGAATTGTTTGTGGTATTTACAGTCTAGCACTGATCAGTGCGATGTTCTTTTCTTTCTTTTTCACTTTTATTCTCTCTTACAAGTGGACATTTTAAAATTGCAAACATGATGCTGACTCAGAATTGTGATTCTTTGAATTTTTCCGAAACAGTAAAGACAAGGTATTTTACTCTTATACAACACCTACCTTGTTACGATGCCCAGGTCTTCAGAATTACACTTTTTAATCTCATTTAGAACAGTTTCGATGTAAAGTTGCCTAGTCAAACCTACAACAAAATAGAATTCCATATTTAGTGTGTTACTCCTTATTCATATTAGTGCTAGGGGAAAACAGTTGCCAAGATTATTCTTTGAGTCCACAAATTATAAAAGTTAGGATGCATTGCATACTTCAGCCTAGTTTTTCTGTAACAAATCCTTCAAAACTTTAGGATGCACTTGCACTTCCTTTAGATACATCAGTCTTGGTGTTTCATCAACCTTAAAAATTGTTTTCAATCTAGATTACCATGGTAGATTAACAATGACCTAATTACACAATTTTTATGATATCGATCTTATCAAAAGTAAAAGGTGTAAAGGTATTTTTGTTAAGGTTCAATGCCCCTTTTTCCCTGCTGTTCAAAAAACTTCACAAGGGACATGGCATCATTGGCAATATGCTTTTAAAAATGAATAAAGATAAGGGCCATGTACTGCAGCTGGTGAATATTCCTTGTTCAAAATACTAAATGCAAGTGCACTGGAATTGTGAATTGTTTGCCTTCAGGGCAAGCACTACAAGTTTAACCAGAGTTTCAATAAGATGCTATGCTACACCATACTGTACCTGTGCACACCTGCTGCTATTGAAAAAATACTGTAGGTCTGGATACAATGGGAGTTGTTACTTCTATATCTGATACATTTTCATTGTACACAAAATTTCAACAATGATATCACATGAGGGACACTAGTTTTTGTGCACAAGATACTGTACAAGCATTAGAGATTATGCACATAATGTCAGCGCATTTCACTGGATGGAAATGATCAAAGGCAGCTATTCCGTTACCAAAACGTGCACAAAACAGCACCTCAGTAAAACAATTGTTGTAAAATGGACGCCTGGATGGAAATACAGAGATATTCGCAATGCAGTGATGAACAGTAGGTGCATACGCCCTATATGCAATACAATTTTGTGAATGCCAAATACCAAGTTACAGAAAAAAAAATGCGTAGAGAATACCAAATCAAGTTGGCTAGAAAGTTAAAAAAATATTTTAAATTGCCCCGAATTATGAAGCAGGCACAGTGCTGTATTTCATCATGATGTGGGATCATATACAAGCCATTTGAGTTTGCAAGCATGGCAGAGAATAGAACATACACATATAATTTACAGCATAACCATAGACACTACAGAAAAGTGAAACAAAAAAAAAACAAATCGAAAGTTAGTCATTTCTTTCTTACTAAGCATTTTGCAGAGTTGCATTCCTCATTTCTGGGTATCATGCAGCTGATGCATACACAACATGGTAGTAATTTACCATTTTTACGGATCAATATTGTTGATTTCTTTGTATTTTTATTCTCACATTGAAAATATCACATACTGTACCAGTATGCATGAAAAATGGTGTTTGAATTCAGTGAGTTTTGTTGTTTATTATGTTTAACCAAGGTACGAAGGCATTCCTGCCTCTTGCAATAAAAACTGTTTCCCTGAAATGTATGAAGGTCCCGTGTAGTACTGTAGATGTCAAAGCCGTGCTACACAACAATTTACAGGCCTTGATTTCAGAAAAATTTATACTTGTCCTTCGGGCAACCAGTTCAGTATTTCTAGTTGTCCTGAAGAAAACGTGGTTGTCTGAAACATTTTGCACACAATTACAGAACAAAACAGTAATTGTGTTTACGTATAATTGGTGTTGAAGAATAAAAAGATTTGATTTTTTCAAGACAAAAACACATGAAATCTGAAACTGTATGATGGAAAAACTTGACAAGAGTTGATCAGTCAACATATATAGCCTTGCTAGTTCTTCAATCAGATAAAAGCAAGCTGCTTAAATATAATTCATTGTGAGAGAAAAATGGTTGTCCATCAGACAACCAACTTCCAATTTTGGGTTCTCCATACAGAATTTAATTTAGTTGTCCCGGAGAATCAGACAACCACGAAAATCGAGCCCTGATTTACTACACAGTTGATTTTCTGTTCTTAAATGCTGTGCAAAAAGGTACTCAGTTCTGCACTATAAGAACATAAAGTACAAGAAGAGGAATATACGAAAACAACAAACCATACCTGTTTTCATAACTTCTTTTGGTGAACTTCTAATCTCCAAATACTTAACGTTATCTTCTGCAAATTCATGGATGACATCTCTCGTTGCCAAGGCAACAGATTCAGCATCATCAACCAAACTAACAATTAGTGGGAAGATTCCGAAGCAACTGAAAATTCAGCAGTGAAAGAGGGTAAAATGAAACCATCAACCTGGCATAAATTTGCAAAATGTTGCCATGGCAACAACAATATCGCACATTTCTACATTTTTGTTTTTGAAGCATTCATTTTTGTGCAACAAAATATATGTCTTTCATACAGTACTGTACTGTAGATACTGTAAAATGCAGCAGAACAATTCTGATTCTGATGTGATTCATTTGCTAGAAAGCAATCATTTTACAGTACCTTGTGTACTTTCCAGATTCATATGAGTTCATTATGAATTAGCTAAATGTAAGTTTACTGAGGAAAAAGAGTGGTAGGATTTTCACAGTAAAGCTTATTTGAAACCCAGAAGTTTTAGTCTGCCCTTTTGTGAACTAAGAGACATTGGACATCTACAGTACAAGAGGAATGGTACAGTACCACTTGCAGTTTAGCTCAGCACTCAGCATCCATGAGATTATTTTACGTTATAAACCTGTGAAAGCTTGCACACTTCTTGATATAGGTGTATTCTGCTCACAAAGTTTTCAAATTCTGAACTTTGGTGACATCAAATGACCTAATGACCTTGTGACTTCTACTAAAACAACAATGGGAACAAGAAAACCCCCATGGACATACACGATGTAAATGATAACATTGTAAAACATCTCTCTGACCTTTTCAAAACCTATCAAATTTTTCATACACAGTTTAAAAAATACTCAATGCACTGCACAGTGTACAATAGAGCATTCATATGCTTTAGCATGAATATCCCATACTTAACCCAATTGTGGTATGTTTTGAAGGGGTTTTTCTGCTTTCAACCATGCACTCATGACCCCAAAGCAAGCTGTTTTAAAAAAAAAAAACATCATTGTCATGCATTTATCTCAGACTTGTCTGTTGACCTTTTAAATTAAAAGGTTTTTATTTTCTTTTTCTTCAATGCATCCATGTTGCTTGTATGTGACTTATATGAAAGGCATTCATGACCCCAGTGTAATGATCATGAATGCTGGTAATATCTCCGTGTACAGTAATATTCCTCCTACAAGGTTTTACAGTTATTTCTTCTTCTTCCTCAAACCACCTCTGAACTCCACCAGAAGGGATCAGTTGCTTTCTTTCGCAAAAGTATATACTGTATCTTTGTATATACTAGACCTTTGGCTTTTATTAAAAGAAATTTATACTCCTGCCTCAGTAGTGTTAAAGCTGATGCCTGTCTCACACTTTTTAGGCCTTTATTGGAGTATTCATCTTCTGTTTGGGATCCCTACACCGTTTCCCTATCCAATAAGGTTGAGCAAATTCAACATAGGGCTGCTACGTTTGTTTATAATGACTTTTCCCCCCATAATAGTGTGACTGAAATGTTAAATGACCTAGGGTGGGATAGTCTCAAAAACAGGCGTACTGCCAGCAGGCTAGCAATTCTTCACAAAGCCAGATTGGGCCTACTAGCCTTGCCAATCAACAACCTACAACCGGTCCAGCGGCCTTCCAGGCATCACCATTCTAATAGGTTTACAAATAAACCAACCAATAAGGACTGCTACAAATACAGCTTCTTTCCTCGGACCGTCAGAGACTGGAACCTACACCCCCAGAACATTACAGATCTTGAGGACCCCAAGCAGTTCAAGAGTGCAGCCTTGAGGATCCTTAGACGGGACGACTAAGTACATGCGCACACTCAACCCTGCACGTTTGACTCCACCAGGAGTGTTGTGCAGTATTTTTCCAGATCCAGTATCCATTGCTCCCACCTTGTAATAGCTGGCTTCTACACTAAGCCTGTACTGTAGCTGTACTTTAAACATAATACAAACACAGACACACAAATCACCGTGCATGGATTAGTGATTGCATTCCCTTTCCGGTTAGGTTAGGAAACATTATGCAGTACTAGGGTTTTAAGCCTCAACTTGTAACTTTCTGTTTCATCTGACACAGCCCATGGCCCTTTTGCAAATTGTAGGACATTTCCACTCAGAAAGGAATAAAAACTATTAGCAAAAATAATTAAAAGAACAAAAAATCAGAAAAAAATACTGTATTGTACTGTACTGCACTGCACTGCATTGCACTGCACTGCACTGCACTTTACTTACAGGACAGAGAGGAACTTGTATATTTTAACTTCGCAAGACAGTTGTGAAAATGTACAATGTGTACAATAAAAGGAAGAATATGCAAATGAATGCAATTTTCACTAGGAAAGGAAAAGAAGTATTCATTCATCTCTCACTCTTCAATACTTCTCTGTTCTCTTTGAACAGCTCCAGCTTGCCATTTTTCTAACTTCTGAAGGTTGCCATTTTTGGTTTCTGAATCAGTTTTCCTTGCACTAAGTTTCTGTATGGTTTCTGAGCTAATGGACCCATTCAAGTGAGCATGAAGTTCCTGTGAATTAATAATAACAAGAAGACAAACAATGACAATTAAGGGTGCCTTTGAATTTAAGTATTATTTATATGTTAGAGACTGTCAAGTTGTTGTTTGTTCTTGGAAGAAATGTTGTGAAATGTTGAAGACTTTTTGCATTTGACATGAGTTTTGACAACTCATTCTTTTGTTTCATCAGAGAAAGATGTTCTGTGGGAATGTTCTCAAGAGACTGGAGCAAAATCTAGAATAAGGTGAGAAATTATGAATATAGTTTTGTGTGAAGCCCTTGTCAGTGTATGGGGATCCTTCCTACCATGTCTTTTTTTATACTGTACTGTAAAATGCTAGGGAAACCTGTGCTGTAGTCTAGGCACAGAAACTGGCCCGCTGTGACCCACTGACTATTGAAACAAGGCTTAAAGGCCCAGTACTCTCACCCCAAACAGTACCAGTTCTCCTAACCTTCTTACTGAAGCTGCTCCCACAATTGTCTGAAATTCATCCTCATCCAGACACAGTTTCAGTTTATTGCTTCAGAGTGAATGTAGAAAACTCAATTTATATAATCAAAACACTCTCAGTACCATTCATGCTGTGCAATATAAGCTTTGGCACTCTGCATTGTTTGAATTAGCTGTCAATCAAAGAGCTGAAACAGTGAAGAGCTGAGCCAATTGAGAATTTCGGTACCCGGGTACCAAAATTGTAAAAGTTCAACTTGAAAGAGGAAAATGTCATATTCTTGCAATACGTGTACTGATTTTCACCTTAACTTGCCATATTTCAAAAACATTTCAACTTTCTTGCAAAATATGGTGATATACTTGAGCAAGTCCAAATTTGCACACTAAACCATAGCAGACCACAATTTTGGTGCACTTTTTCTCACACTATGGTAGCGATAATCTACCATGCAGTATGCTCTGTCCATGTATAGGACGTCCGTGAGCCCAGGCTATACATGCGCAGCTGCCAGGTGGGCAATTAGTTTGCAGCTTTATGCTAGGCTTAGCCTACACTTACATTAAACAAACAGGTAAAAATAATACTTCGCGAAACTGGTAATAACGTAAGACCTTGAGAGTCCTTCAATCATCAAACGTCGGTTCACTGGTTGAGTTTCAAATTGATTAAAAATAAGGGTTTTACGTAGGTGTATGTCCTTCCAGGCAAAATACGAAAAGAAACCTCAATTATATTGAAACAGGGCTACGCACCACTTTCGGGACATCTTTGCAGAATTTGTTCAACAGATTACAGTTCGACATGATGCTGTAGTCCTTTTCAAGGTAGCAGACAACAAAATATAGTCACAGTCCTGTATCTTGTTTGCAAGATACCAATCGTCTTCATGTTATTATGTGTTCATGAATATTGCAGAATAATTGTTGAAGGTTGGATTGCGCTGCAACCTTGCAACGTGCTGCTGTAGTGGCATATACACACAGGTTTTCTCGGAGGGGCCATGTTGTATGTTGAGTGATCGCTGGCCTGAGGAAGCAGAGGAGGAAGCAGAGGAGGACCAGTTCGATCCCCCAGCCCCTTCCCTTTGAAAAATTTCGGACTTTTCAAGAAGCCAAAATGCAAAATGTTGCAAATTTTCGACTTTGACAGGAACAGTCAAGAGAGTTGAATTGTGTTAATGGGATAAAAATGAAGTTTTGTGTCTTAGTAAGTTACATGCAATTTAAAACCATGCACGCCACCAGCTTTTTGAAGTAAAATTTGTTTCTTAATTTGCGTACTAGGACGGTCAAAAAGAAATTTAAAACGCCGCTGATTGGCATAGGGGTACGAGAGCCTACATTTTTTGTTTTTCTTGCCGGAAAAAGCATAACTGTGCGACAAAAGCTATCCGTATGCCGGGGAGCGCTTCCATCGTCTGGGGGCAGAGTGAACAGAAAATTTCGAAAAAATCGGTCTCTTGTCAGAGAGTCGCCAGAATACGGGATTTCCCGGACTTACACATATAGGCCTAGAATCTAATTAGCAGTATTTATCTTTTATTGTCGTTTGCAATGAAATGCTCATATCAAAATAAGTTCGCAAATTGCAAAGTGATAAGGAAGTTATTAAAACAATGCTTAATTACTTTCAAAATGTAATTTTGCCCGGGAAACAAACCAACTGAGCTGATCGAGTGCCACCATTAGTTGGAGTGGAACGCACAGAAAATTTTCCGACATCGCGACCTCTCAGATGGACGAAAATTGCGTTTTCATGCTTTTAAAGAGGATCTAAATAGTCTTTATCTTTAGCTTATCTTTGTAATAATAATAAAAACAGCCACTTTCAAAGTGATCAGAAAATTACGGGACCATTCAGATAAAATGTACCAAGTACCATTAGATGAAATGATCTTAAATATTTTCAAGGGGGAAACTAGTACAACGGAACTGGAAATATGCTAATGTTCCTCTAATGTCACTCTTGGATAATTTAAAAATCTGCTGAACTGATGAAATTGTCTAATGAGCCAGGAGCTGCCAGGGACTGCCCGATCTCTCTATAAGTGATTTTACTCCTGACATCTTTTGCGTCATAAATGGCAACTGGCAATTAAAGAGTTTGAAGACAAGTAAGGCTCCTGGGCCAGATGGGATCCATCCCGCCATCCTTCATGAGTGCTCTGAGGTTTTATCAGTTCCACTATCAATTATTTTTCAGAAATGTCTTGACTCAAATTTTGTTCCTACTGACTGGCGGGTTGCTATATGTCACTCCAATTTTTAAAAAGGGGGATCGGAGTTCACCTTGTAATTACAGGCCAGTCAGTTTAACTAGTGTTTTGTGCAAAACTATGGAATCCTTAATCAAGGACTGTTTGCTAAAGCATCTCTTAGATAATGGGTTACTCAATCTAACTCAGCATGGTTTCCTACCCAATAGATCTTGTGTTACAAATTTGCTAAGCTTTCTTGAGGATGTTTCTTTGTCTCTCGATTCAGGTTCCAGTGTGGACGTCATTTACCTTGACTTCCAAAAAGCTTTTGACAAAGTACCTCTAGGTAGACTCATGGTAAAATTGCATAGGTTAGGCATCATAGGCAAGTGCGCTCAGTGGATCAATTCGTGGCTCAATGGTAGGTCTCAGAGAGTTGTTGTCAATGGAAATTTTTCTTCCTGGAAAGAAGTCTCAAGTGGTGTACCACAAGGTTCTGTTCTTGGCCCACTTCTTTTCTTAATTTTCATAAATGATATTGATAGCTCTATCACTTCCAGTATAAGTAAGTTTGCTGATGATACAAAGCTCTATAGGAAGGTTGGAGGAAAGGATGATTCTTTATTGCTTCAGAAAGATCTGGATAGGTTATTTTCATGGTCTCAGACTTGGCAAATGTCTTTTAACGCTGATAAGTGCAAAGTCCTCCACTTTGGTTCTAAGAATCCCCACCGTGATTATACTATGAATGGTACTAATTTGAACAAAGTGACTTCTGAGAAAGACCTTGGTGTAGTTATTACAGGAGATTTAAAGTCATCTAGGCAGTGTGCAGCTACTGCTGCAAGGGCAAATAGGGTGCTTGGGTTGATCAGGAGGAATTTTAAGAGTTTTAGTAAAGAAATTGTGCTAAATTTGCATAAGCAGCTGATTCGACCCAATCTCGACTATGCTGCACAGGCCTGGAGTCCCTTCTTTGAAAAGGACAAATTGCTTTTAGAGCAAGTTCAGAAGAGAGCTACCCGACTTATACCTGAGGTTAAAAATCTACCTTATTTCCAAAGGCTTAAGCTGCTTGGGCTTACCACTTTGGAGCTGAGAAGGATTAGGGGGGACATGCTCCAGGTATACAAATTTCTATCTGAAGGGAATCCTTTGTTAGCTTGCAGTTATTTAAAGGTCCAGAGTAATCCTCGGGTTAGAGGCCGTTGCAAAAAGCTTGAAAAGTCTTTTGCTAGACTTGACATTAGGGAGTCCAGTTTCTCTCATAGGGTTGTTAGTAAGTGGAATAGCCTGCCTGAGTGGGTTGTTAACTCCATATCAGTGCACCGTTTTAAGGTTAATATTGACAAGTTTTTCCATGACTGTGGTAGAATCTAATCTTTCTGGGCTCTTTAGGTGTTGGTGGTTTGCTTTGTTTTGGGTTTTTTTTTGGGGGGGGGGGGGGATTACAGGGCATCTTATGGGGCCTTTACAGCCCTCCTTTGCCCTTTAACCTGTTATGTTATGTTATGTTAACTAGCTATTGCTCACCGCACCTGACTTCCGCTCCGTACTGAGTTACCTCGCATCGTACGAATTTGTCCGTCGGTCGGGTAAGCTAGGGGGCCCTCCCCTTTAAAAACTTTGTAAAGGTGCCCGCAATCTATTGCCACATATGCTACCTTCTGAGGTGAAATTTAAAAGTTGGCGGACCTTTTTTGCGTATTTTAGGCGGCATCACTGAGTGGCCAGTAGAGAGACAATTCTTCCCTTTTGAAAATTTTTGATATGAGAAATTGAGTGTCCTAACATGAAATTCTGGCTACATTCGTTACCTTTTAAAGTAAAACTAAAGTTACTAAAGAATGTATTTTTAGGCACTTAAAATGGTTTTCGTGAGGGGGCATGGCCGAAAGCTCCCCTCCCCCGCGTGCGCCAGTGCTTCTTGCGGTCCTCTATACATGTACGGTTGTCTACTGAGTTGTAAAGCTGCATGCACGTGGGTGCAGCAGACTTTGTAGGCCGCCGAAATTTTGAAAAATTTCCAAGTGTTCATTTACAACTTCCTGGCTTCTTCCATCAAGTAAAATCCCGTTGTGTAAGATTAGCCAAATGCAAAGATTTGCGGCTTTGATATAGTCCAGTACTTTGCATTTGCAACCTCTCCTTATTCATGGTTGAAAACAAAAGCCAATTGTGAATTGACGGACAAAATTTGCACTACGGTTTTCGATGCTTTAACGGATCATAGCTCTGAAAGAGTTTAATACTGTTTCAGTACAAGTGAATTGCCATTAGTACAGATCATATGGTCACATGGTAGCAAACACTATCCAGTATATGCCCAGTGGCCAAGTTAAAGATTCTGTTAAAGGGCCTGCAATGGCGTTTTGAAGCACTTTCGTAGCTATAGATAATCTACCAGGATCGCCTCACCACGATATTTTTCAATCCCACCGTCTGTAGAAGAAATTTCCTTGCAATTTCCCCAAGTTCCCCGAGTTGTTCGGTTCTAACAATAATCTTCTTTCCTTTCTAGTTTTTACAAACTAGTAGAAAAGCGGTCATTATGATTGTGATTTGTCAGATTTCTTTATTACAGATTTGGAAAATGCACTAACCAGTTTGGGTAAATCTACCATCATAAGCCAAATACAAGTAATATTACAGGGGGAACAAAATCACTTTTAGATGTACATTTTTGACATCTGTTATATTAAAGGGCAGGAGCAGTCATCCCAAATTGAAGTAGTGTAGTAGACTGTCCAGTTTCATGATTGGCTGTTCGAAGTCATGTGACAATGTTTTTTCTCTTCAAATGTGAAATTTACAAGAAATAACTGCTTGGTTTACCTTGAATATGCAATAGCTAAATCATGAAATGTAATGAAAGATAAATTTGAAGAGAAATAAGGCGAAAATTGTGCTATTTAGCTTTTTCTTGAATTTAAATTTTGGATGACTGCTCCTGCCCTTTAATCAAGATGAATACATAAATAGTGCCCATGCAACAAAATCTATGTAATTTACATTTATATGTAAACTCTTTGAAATAGCCAGAAGGCCTATTGTAAGAAATTGACAAGACGAAAGCTGTGGCGAAGGAAGGGTCGTTTCAGTCAGAGGGTGCAAGAATGATCTGTAGGGGCGCTTCAAAGTTTGTAGGAAAAGAATATGTGGTCAGAGGGACGAAAATTGGGCTATAGGGCGCGTTTATGTAGAAAAATACATATGCCTCAATACGATAAAAAGAGTAAAAAGGGCGCTGACAGGCAATTTTGAGTCCGTCAAGAGGAGCGACCGCGCCCCCTCTGACTATATGGTAGCTCCGCCACGTCCTAGACAAAAGGTCTGCTTTGCCCCGTGCCTCTAAATAAAAACCTTCTTCTTGAAAAATGAATTAAACCACATTATATGAGATATTTTGGCTTTTGAATAAGCGGACGAAGAAGCATTTTTATTGTCTTAGATGATTGTGTCAGATGCATGACTACCCTGCATTTAGCCGTTTACCATGAAAATGGTCACTTAGGAAGAGAAAAATGGAAACTGCCCGAATGGGTTCATTCTATAAACCATTTGAAATAGGACATCAGCTATGTTTCAGCGGGAGGACTCTTTTCAAATGATTTTCTTGGGAAACAGTTTGAGTAGGCCTGTGCTATTTTGCAATTTATTCCCCAGCAGGAACATATCTATTTATATTGGCTACAATAATTTATGCGCCTTTATTATCACTTCATATTGAGACTGCGATTGTAAATTTAAGACAAAGATATTCCTCTTCCATGACAGTTCCGATTCTCCAAACCATATTTTTGGCCCCGCCCACAGCTGTCTAAAACTCATCTTTATGCAGAAACAATTCTATTTTTATCATTCCAGGGCAAACCTTGGTGAGCTCAGAATTTTAGTTTATGCAGGGTAAGCAGGTAAAATTCTAGTTGGGGTGACGATTTATTGTCTTCGAGGCCACTCTGTGCCAGAGGCTCCCTGTTCTCTTAATTCTGTAAGCTTACGCACATATATAGGTTGGAAGCAACGATGCACATAAGGAAAACTATACGTACCCAGTTATACATAAACATAAGCTTATCATAAAGATGTTTCGGGTTGGTCTTAACATAACCCTGCTCTAAAAATGGATCGAAATTCTCATCAGAATAAATTAATGAATAGATTGTCCAGAATTGATTGTTTGGCATTTGTTGTCTGAGCCTTCAAGTTTGAACAAAGCCATAAAAGGCGGCCGCCCCTGACCATGATTCTCCGTCACTGTATCGGTCAATTTGGTGATAAATGACTGAAGGCATCATTGGCACGACTTGGGAGAATAATAGCACAAATTTACTGCTAAAATTTACATATTTTTTGGCCTGTATATTTGTCATTTCTAATTCCTTAAAATTCCGTGGTATCAAAGGCGTTAGAGCCGGGGACAATAACAGGGGAATTCAATTTTGTAAGATCTAAAATTCGGGCAGGAATTCGTAAAAATAATTTGAGCAGGAATTTCAGTTTAAAAAAATGTCATGATTTTAATCACTCGGGGTTTTTGAAACGAAATTTTTTGAGTGTACATGAGTGCCCAAAATCTTAAAAAGATATTCCCCCAAAGGGAAAATTATCATAGTCTCAGTAAAATTTTCATGGAAAATCAACAAGATTACACATATTCGCTATACACATTTGGCAGCTTAGAAAAACTATTATTTGTGAGCGCTTTGACAGTAGTTCGCAACACGATGCCCGGAATGGTAATATCCAAATTCTTTTCAACATTTGCCTAAAAATAGAAAAGTATCGTGGTCAGGGTAACATACAAGCGAAAATATTCAAAAAGAAAAAATAAATCGCCACACATTTGGTAAGTATATCACTTAAGAGAAACAATCATTTCTCAACGTTTTTGTTTTAAATCTTGGGAAACACACTGCCTGTGTCTGAATTCTTTCAAAGCTTTGTCCGGAAAATAAAAAAGCTCCTTTCAAAGTAAAATTTGCATGCAAAATAAAAATGCTAACATGCAAAAATTTTCGACACATTCATAAAAAATTTCCATAGTCAAGGTATTACATGTTTACGAAAATTCCGAAGATATCTCGTTGCAGAGACATGGAAATAGATGATTTTCGAATTCACAACACTTAGCACGACCCGGGGTCCCGGCGCTTGTCGAGCATTTGTCACGCGGTGATTCGCACTCAGTGGTGTACGCATGTTTTCTCTGAAGAGGGGCAACACTCTAAAATCAAAAGAGTGAACTTAGTCACTCTTTGATAGAGTGAAAAGTGTGAATTCACTCCATTAGAGTGATAATTCACTCCAAGAAGATTGAAATTCACTCCAAAAAGAGCGAAATTGCCTTAAAACGAGCGAAGTTTCACTCTTCATAGAGTGCCTACAGTTATGCTCTTTAAAAAAGAGTGATTTTTGCAGGTACTCGTGGAAAAGTCAATTCTCCCTCTTCCTGTAGTGAATTTCACTCCTATTGGAGTGAGTTTCACTCGTCTTGAATTATCGTCGTGAATTATCACTCTAATAGAGTGAATTTACACTATTCACTCTATCAAAGAGTGAATACTTTTAGAGTGTATGCAGTATGTTGAGTGATCGCCAGCTTGGAGTAGGGGTCCTCCCCCCCCCCCCCCCTTTGAAAATTTTTGGCTTTTTCAAGGAGCCTAGATGCAAAATGGTGAAAAATTTCGACTTTGGCAGGAATAGCTTGGGATACTGATTTTTTTTGTGTCTCATTCATATTTAATATCATGCACGCTTCTTTTTGAAGTAAAATTTGTTTCTAAATTTTCGTGCTTTTCGGAGTCAAAATAAAAGAGCATCATTGACAGATTGATCAGCATAGGCGTACGGGGGTATTGCTGATTTGGGTTTTTCTTGCCCGCAAAAAAAATCCTGCCATAAGGACTTTCTCAACGGAAAACCACTGTTAGTTGTCGCCGAGAGCGTACAGAAAATTTTGAAAAATCGAAACTTTTGAAAAGTTGAAACTTCAGATGGTCATAAATAGCATTCCCCAAACTTATATTTAGGATCTAAACAGTTGCTATTTTTTGGTTGTTTGTAATAAAATGCTCACTCCAAAATAAGTTGGCAAACTGCAATTGATCAGAGAGTTATCAAAAAATATTTTTACCCCCAAAATGTAATATTTCCCAAAAGGCTATGTGAGCGGAGCGCCATTAGTAGTTATCGCGGCCCCTCAGATTGACTAAAATGCCTTTCCATGCTTTTAATGCTTTTAAAGAGAATTTAAATAGTCTTCATTTGTAGCTTTCCTTTGCAAAAAATAAAAAAATCAGCAACTTGCTCAGTGATCAGAAAATTACCACATAAATTATACCACAACCGTGAGATGGTCTTGAATCTTTCCGGGAGAAAACTATACGAGTAAATTGAAAATATGCTGTTTCTCTTGGCTAAAATTCAATGAATTGATGAAATTGTCTATAGCCAAACATCTTTTCCATGATAAATGGCAAACAACCGATATGGCTCACCGCACCTGACCTATGCTCCCGTCAACATCTCTTACGTCTATGCCGGCCTGGGAACAAGTCCAAGGGAAAGATCCCCCCCCCCCCCTCTTCGATTTTTTCTTAAGATGTCGTTAAACGCAATCTAGTGCCATGCACAGATGCTACCCTTTGAAGTAAAATTCGGAATTTGACAAATCTGCGCATCTCTTTCAAGTATTGAAAATGGAACCACTGAGTGACTCGACCTTGTGAGAGACAATCACTTCCCTTCGAAAACATTTCTGAGAAATCAGGTGTCCTTACATGCAATTCTGTTCCACATATACGCTTCCCTTCGAGGTAAAATTTGTGTAACGAAATTTACGTATTTTTAGGATAAAAATAGTTTTCCTGAGGGAAACCTGGGGAGGAGGGCGTATGGCCCAATGCACGTCAGTGTTCGCACTTTATGTCTTATAACCAGATAACCATTAATAAAATTACAAGAAGATTTGTAGTCAAGATACTCCAGCAAATATAAAGGGATCCCTTAGGGGTGCATGGAAAAATGACGTCCGAGAGAAGTACAAATATTAATACGGTCTGGATATATTAGCCTGCCTATTGGCTCATGAACAAAAAACAAACTAAGTACAGTACTGACGCCTGCCCAGGTGCCGGTCTGAGTCTGGCGGCTTCACTACGTGAAGCGTATGTCCTTTTTTGTCCTGAACACCGGCGTCTATAGTACTATAGACACGTGCACTGACTAACGCTCAGCGTTCTTCATGGGCGCAGGAAGTCCCTAGTGAAAGTGAGGGACGAAAGCATGCTTCCGCCTATACTTTCCGAGTCTGAGAACCTTTTTTTACATTTTTCCAAATCTAAACAGAGACAATCTTTTTAGCGCGGTTGGCGTGCTGCAAAGTGTAATCTGAAATGTAATAGTGCTAGCTCAAAAATCAGTTTGATAAGACATTTTTCCGAGCTCAGGAAACGACAAAATCGGATATTCACCACATGGGACACTACATTATCAAGAGACACCAGCAGCTAAATTGCTATTTTTGTACATTGTCTTTAATAAAGTTCCAAATTTTCTCCAACGTAAGCTCCTGATTTTGAAATATTTTATCTAACAGGGACAACAAAGTTTGGGAAACTTTCATAACGTCATCGGAGGGTGTCAGTTCATAGGCATCAGATAACATTAAGTGGCAGCAAAGATGTTCAGTCGTCCTGCAATAATTCTCCGATAGATTTGCCACCAACTGAGTGCAGGTTTTTCAGCAATCCCTCAACTTTTAAATTTCCTTCCAGGAAACCCAGAAACCAAAACTTTCTGCAATACAAAATATACATCTTCAAATATTTCTTTAAAAGGGGAAAAGATTTCGTCGCGTTTCATGCGCCGCAAATTAAGTAACTAATACAGTACGGTGGTGATCACACTTGAAAGAAAAAATCGGAAAATTTGGGTGCTTGCCCTTTCCCCCTGAAAAAGTCTCTTTACTCTCTGCTTCTTAGCAAACAAGCCCGAGAAATGCCATTTCCCGCTGTCTTTGAGGTCGCAATTTTTCAACATTTTCTGTACCCTCCGCGTCAACTGAAGGTGGCGCTCCTCTTAGATAGTCTTTCGACAAAGACTTCATATTTCAGGGGATCATTGGATGCTCTCATCTACACCTATCATCAGATACCTTTCAACCCTGTCAGATAAGTATAGTCTGTGTATATGGATTCTATGGTTATTATATTGTAGTATCGAAATGTTATCAATGTTCAACGTTTTCAGAGGGCATAGATACACTGGAATTGTTGTCTAGTGTAGAATGGCTGGAACTTAAAACAAATATTTTCAACTTTTTCAGTGTGCAATTTCATAGTAAAAAAATGAGTTATGGCATTTAAACTTTTTATTTGAAAAAAGTTATTCTTCCTTGCAGAAAAAACGAAAACATTAACCTTCAAAAATGTACCTTTTGGTCAACAGGGTTTGGGTGAAGAGCGGTGGAGCTGCCATATGGCCAGGGAGGCGGTCGCCCCCCTCTCTGACGGACCACAATCGTCTGTCGGCGCCCTTTCTAGGTTTTTAACATACTGTACTCTTGAACCATTTTTGGCAAAAAACACAATTTAATAGCGTTGTTTTAAGGCTCAGATAACAAAATGCTCAAACAGCCACCAGGGACTGTACTATCTGAATTTTATTCTGATAAAAAGGGTCATCTTCTGTAATATAGGGATAAGGTTTTGCCGAAACGTATCTTCATGCTTTATACGCACTAATGGATGTTGTCGCTGTGCTAATTCATGGCTCTCACACCAAGAGTGATTATAAACTAACAAAATACACAGATTGACATTAAATTCACCCTCCCGGCCAATAAAAGATGTTGCAAAGGGCGCAACAATAATTGTAGCGCAAATAGCCCTCTTGTTGTCGGGGATAATTGTCAACATAAACAATAAAAAGAGTTTATAAAAATACCAAAATAGCTATCACAACATTTTTCAAAATCATTTGAAGAGAACAGTCAGGTTAAAATAAAATAAAACTGTTATCATAGTGGTAATGGTTTAAGAGTTTTAATGAGCAGTTTCCATTTTGCTTTTCTTCAAGTGACCATCCTCATGATAAATGGCTATTTCTGACACTGCACGATAATCCTACGGAAATGCTTATTTCTGTACTTCCGTGGTCTCAAAAGCCAGAAAATTGCATCAAGCTTTAGTTGAGGCTACTTTTATTTATTACGAATTCGGTATCTAGAGAGCCAAGCAGACCCCTTGTCTTGGCTATTTCTTTAAATGTGCTTAATTAATTGCTATTTCAGAGTGGTCACATGATGTAAATTACGTCATTTAATGTTACTTTGTGTACTTATCTTGATTTACAGATTCCAAAAATGTACATGATTAATTTTGATTAATGGTGATTAATTTCCATAACTTTTTTCCTCTGTAAGATTGCTTGCTATTTAGCTTTAGCAGGTTTAATTTCAGCTTCACAAAGTAGCCCATTCTTACAATAAAATCTTTAATCGAGACCTGACAATAACGCACAAAATATAATGACCGCCTTCATACTAGAATGTGAAAGAGAGGGATGGAAACATGCGCGTCCGCAGATAGGGGCAAGAGGGAAACTTGCCCTCCCCTGAAAAAAAACCTAAAAAACGAAGAAAAGATAAAGAAAAAGACGAAGAAAAATTTACATCAATATTTATTAACAGTTCACTCAGTGCTTTCCCTATTTATTTGCGGTAAATATGCTTAAAAAATGTCTTTCCAGCGATCTGAGAGGCATTTTGGGCCAAAATTTTCTTGCGCTCTGCGCCAACTCATGGTAACGCAGAGCTTTCCCTCTAAAAGAGTTAAGCCCCCACCCCCCCCCCCCCCCCCCCGAATTTTCTTCCGCGGAGGCCCATGGATAGAACTTAAAACATCATGTTTTAATAGAAAATCTTGCTGAGGAGAAATGTCAAAGTAGTCTTCTACCAGGTGCGGAAAATCAAATGGAAATTCTAAAAAGCCGTGGCTTAGATCGTGCTGAGGCTCAGGGTATTTACTCCCTCGAAGCGCCTCTGCAGACCATTATCGCCCCTCTGACTGAAATCCCTAGCTCCTCCACTGGGTGAATAGTCCACAAATTGCTCACCGCCCCCTCCCCAATTTCATATTACTTCCTTCGCCACAAGGCGGTTTTAATTCATTCTGATTTGCCACCTTAAAACTAAACCTAAACACGAAAACGTTTAGTTTAGCGTCTGGGCCAGAGGCTGACACCATGGGGCCCCTTTAATTTCTACAGTCCCTCCAGTAGGATTATATAAGGTTTGAATTCAAATCTCATGTTGCTCAAAAAAGTAAAATGTTTTCGCGCAAATTTCCAGTTTCGTCTGAGGACCTTATTAGTACTTGGGCCTACTGTTAGATAATGGGCCAATCGTATAACGAAGGCTTGGTACGGGAACTTAATTGCTGAGTATGGCGATACGAGATGAGATAGACGCACAGACAGGAAGAGTTAAGATTTCAGTTCTATTTCAGCATGATTAGTGATCTTTATTCAGTTCAACTTCAATCAACGGCCAGCCCCCCCCCCCCCCCTTAAAAAAAAGATTTTTAAATCATTTATTTACACGATGACTACATACATGCTTTTGATTCGAGATCTGTTGCACGAGTGTCCAGCTTGCAGCCTTGCAGGCTCGGTCTTGGTAACCTCGTGCGAGATCAGAACATCTTCAGTCCCCTGATTGGTCAAAAGTTATGACGCACCAATGTAAATGAGTATAATGAGTATAGATGACCAATAAGGAGGCTACAAAGGGGGAAATTGGCCACACCTTGAAAACATAGGCCACAGTGTGCACGTGGGACTAGGGCGATATGTCACGTCCACCGGTAACACGTGACGGGAAACAGGAAGGGCCCTGGGAATCTAGAACAAAAAGAAGGGCGAGTTGCTCGTAAACAAGACGATGGAGTGTACTAAAGGTCATTGAGAGTTCATCATACTACATGACACTAACATACAATGCGCACGAACGAATTATACTTTGTCTAAAGTCCTCCCTGTGGAAAACGGGCAGTTCGGTGAAACTAAACTATAAACTGCTTCCCAAAGAAGCTATACGTCCGTTAAGGGACGTTCCTTGAACAACCTCTCTGCCCTAGCTCAGACCATTTGCATCATGGTCTGTTATGTATGGCTCAATTCTAGACTGGATAAAAGAAACAGACTCGTACAAACGAATTTATACTTTTTCTAAAGTCCTCCCGACCCTCTGGCAATTACCCAGCCAACACACCACATTAGGTCTCAATTGGGGCCAAGTTGGGCTACCAATTGGGGCCAAATCAGTTTTGTCAGGTGTTTTTCATTAGGTCCCAATTGGGCTAACATAGCCCAACAGGGCCTTAGCTTAACCCACATGAGTTTACCACATGTCCTTCATATATCTCATGAGCCCAATTGGGGCCCCAGTCAGAGCCCAAGTAAATACCAACGTAAGCCCAAGCCCAATTGAGCCCAAGCTACCCAAGTAAAAGCCAATTGGGGCCGAGCTGGGCTTGTTTGCTGGGTAAGGGCCGTTTGGCAAAATCAAACTATTAACTGCTTCCCGAAGAAGCTATACGTCCACTGAAAGCAGTGGCGTAGCTACTGGGGGCATGGTACTGGGGGGCATGGGGGCAAGTTGCCCCCATGGAAAATAATTTGGGGAAATTTGATGAAATTGGGGAAATTTGATGAATTTTCTTATTCTAACAAAAAAATTCCAAAAGTTTTGCGAGAATAAGAAATTGTGAGACATTTCTCATACATAATTCGTATTTCATGCAACTATCAACCCAGATTTTGTCAGTGTCACATGAAACGCCCCTACTCGCGTTCCACAGAAATGTCCTCGCCGCGTAACAAATTGAACGTCCTCTTGTACACGCGCGGGTGTTATGATCAGTGCATTTCAGTGCACAGGAAGCTGTTATTCAGGAATTTAACAACAGCTGATACAGTACAACTAACACTGAAGGTCTGTAAACCCGAACTTATCCCCTTGTACGCAGCCTCTGCGTTATACACTTTGGGAATTCAGTAAAAGGATGTGAAAACTGACAAGTTACGAACGTAGAAAAAAAAACAAGAGGGCAATCCACGGAGTTGCATATCTCATCGCTAACATGTGCGCAAGTTGGATATAGAACTGTAAAAAGTATCGGATACAGGAAAGCACAGATCCTTCAGTAATTTTTTAAGTTAGAAGTTAACATGATCGGAAGGGAAGGCTCACTAAACTGATATGGATATGGACGCAACGATTACAAAAGTAGGACGCTTTCGGGGACGCTTTAGACAAGTGCGTAATTGTTATCATTCACACGCTAGCTGGGGGTATTCTCCATTTTGACGCGACAGCAAACTTCATGTGTGTCGAGCTGATACGCAAATCAAGTACGTCTCAATTAAGAAACTGTGCGTGTGTGCCATGTTGAACGCTTGGCGTTAGAAGATTTCCGGCCTACGCAAAAACCTTTTCTGTGTGCTTGCCTGTGGCGAATCCTAGCCTGTGGCAAGGAAATTGTCACGTACGTTTCTTCGGCGATGCTTCAAAACCGCCAAATTTTAAGGGCACTAATATGTGAGATAGACCCTATGCCTAACCTAATGTTAGTCACCCACAGTTTCATATTGCCAGGTTATAACTCAAGCTATGATAGCGTAGGTCTAGCCATGCCTAAGCCCCAGACCTAGCCTACATACCTTTAACCAACTTCAAATTTCAATTAAGTCTAGCAATAGGTTGGACTTTAACTTTCATACTACTAGGCCTAACAGTTACAGCAACTTTGGAGTGAAAACAACAGTAGGCTGCATAGACCGTATGGGAACACTCTAGATGTAAGGGCTATCAAAGTAAAGTGCGAGCAGGAACTTAAAAATATGGCACTGCAGCATAGGCATACAAGCTAGTGAAATAAGAATTTGGGTGGCCAGGTCGAAAACGCGGAAACCGCGGAAATCGAAAAACCGCGAAGGTTGTCCAAAAAACTGTCCGCGGTTTCCGCGTTTTCGACCTGGCTATATGGCCAGGTCGAAAACGCGGAAAGTTTTTCTTGCAGTCCTGCAATAGAACTAGAGTCTTATACAAACTGCGATACATGCTGTAATTCTACTATAGCTCATTGCTAAGAACGGAAATGTTATGGATGCACTGCCGATGCGGAGTCTTCCGACGTAACATAGTCTAGCCTGCATTACACGGCACAACATACGTAACTTGTGCGAGCGAATGCCAAAGCATACTGTGCCAATTAATTGACATCAGCTCACACCACAAACTGCATACTTAACATAATCCATATGACCCTGGTACTGCATGTGTGAATGGGATTTACCGTAGCGCACTGCTGGATACACCAAGGAGTTGTAGCTCCCTGGATACACACATGGAAACTGGTCCATTGTTGAAACTGGTCCGTGCTACTGTATAGGCTAGTGACTGGAAGTTCTGATACGTGTTTCATTTTACGAAATTGATAACGGCAGCTTTAACGCAAAGCGTACATGCAGTAAAGTGATGGATAACAACTAACTAAAAATGCTCCAAACCTGATCGGGTTTGGTTCGGTTGGTTGGGTTTTGTTGGATTGGGTTTTGTTGGGTTTGGTTGGTAGGAATTGTTGTTCGGATTATTGGGTAGTGTTGTACAAACTACTACACAATAATTATCTTAAGATCGGAAAGATCTGTAACATGGCTTTTGTTACACTGAATAGGAAATGGTACGAAAGTGATAAAGGGGCTTAGGCGTAACATGCATAAAACACTTTTCCGTGATTTCCGCGTTTTCGACCTGGCTATATGGCCAGGTCGAAAACGCGGAAATCGCGGAAAAAGTAATCTCTTTAGGAATTACAGGAAACTTCTCCACGAGAGAGCCAAAAGTTTTGCAGAAATTAATAATATGTAATAATATCTGGGTTTAAGTAAAATGACAGAGACTGATTAAGGACCGGACCTGCTCATAATTTGAGAGTTACAAACTGCCATGTAATTTTCATTTCAAGATACTAAAACGGGTCTCATGGCTTTTGTTGCACTGAATAGGAAATGTAGCGAGTGATAAAAGAGTTTTCGCTTAGGTCTACCATGTGTTAAACACTTTTCCGCGATTTCCGCGTTTTCGACCTGGCTATATGGCCAGGTCGAAAACGCGGAAATCGCGGAAAAAGTTACCTCTTAAGGAATTACAGGGAACTTCTCCACGAAAGAGCCGAAAGTGTTGTGGAAATTATTAATATGTAACAATAAATGCGTTTTAAGTCAAATGACAGAGACTAATGAAGGGCCGGCTACTCATAATTTGAGAGTTAATTAAACTGCCACGCAATTTTCATCTCAGGTTACTGAAACGGGTCTCATGGCTTTTGTTGCACTGAATAGGAAATGCAGCGAGTGATAAAAGAGTTTTCGCTTAGGTCTACCATGTGTTAAACACTTTTCCGCGATTTCCGCGTTTTCGACCTGGTTGGATTTCCGCGTTTTCAACCTGGCTGTATGGCCAGGTCGAAAACGCGGAAAAAGTTACCTCTTAAGGAATTACAGGAAACTTCTCCACGAAAGAGCCGAAAGTGTTGTGGAAATTGATAAAATGTAACAATAAATGCGTTTTAAGTCAAATGACAGAGACTAATGAAGGACCGGACCTGCTCATAATTTGAGAGTTACAAACTGCCATGCAATTTTCAATTCAAGATACTAAAACGGGTCTCATGGCTTTTGTTGCACTGAATAGGAAATGCAGCGAGTGATAAAAGAGTTTTCGTTTAGGTCTACCATGTGTTAAACACTTTTCCGCGATTTCCGCGTTTTCGACCTGGCCACATGGCCAGGTCGAAAACGCGGAAATCGCGGAAAAAGTTCCCTCTTTAGGAATTGCAGGAAACTTCTCCACGAGAGAGCCAAAAGTGTTGCAGAAATTAATAATATTTAATAAAATCTGGGTTTAAGTCAAATGACAGAGACTGATTAAGGACCGGACCTGCTCATAATTTGAGAGTTACAAACTGCCATGCAATTTTCATCTCAAACTCCTAAAACTGGTCATATTGCTTTTGTTGCACTGAATAGGAAAAAGTAAAGGTTCGATGGTCAGGTCGAAAACGCAGAATCCGCGGAAAATTGTTTCACGCATGAAATTTATAAGGGTGAGTCCATAAATAAGGGTATCAACCTGTGACATGACAATTTTGGAGCCAAATCCGTGAATTAAAATTTGAGATGTGAAAGCAATTATTTTTTTTTTTTTTTTGGTAATCAAATTATTTATTAAAGATGGTTTTGGGTGAGTCATTTTTATGGTTTGCTGAGTTTCGTACATTTTCTGAACTGCCACATTTAGCAAATCATTTGTTCCCCGTGCAAAGGGGACATAAATAATGCATTAACCGCATTTAAGTTATCTGGATATTTTACAAAACAGTTATAAACCTCTTTAAAATTCTGGACAATGTGCAGCTGAAAAAGTCAATAATTTGCCAGTTACAACCATCATATTAAGTTTTGTGAGTGAAATCGCTGCGTGGTCCAGAAATCTGTTCCCCGTCGGTGGAAATTAGCACGACGGGGACATGAAGCTGGAACTGTGTTGAATTCGGAAATTTGAAGAAGTTGACAAGTGGCATACCCTGCATACCAAAAGTCAATGGAGAAATAATTGCCAGGCCAAATCGGTAAAAACACATGTTTAGGATATACCTTTTTCTTCAATGCAAAGTTTCACAACGTGAATTTTCCAGGGGACATAAATACGGTTTGTCAACATTTGCAAATGCCATTTTCCCATGTTTGCGAGAATTCAGGCTTCAACAGTTCAAACTTTTTTCATATTTAAGACCATGCACAAACTTTAATAATCCATCAGAGCTGAGGGAATCTAAAAATCTGTATGGACAATATCCCATAAGTATAGTGCCAATCAGGACCGTCGCTAGAGCCTCATGTTTGGGGGTGTCATGGTCCCAAGTTCCGACGGGCTGGATGTTATCCCAACTAAAGCATGAAGCATGAATGCCAGGTGGAATGGGTCGAAGATGACGAGGCTGACGACTCTCAAAGTTTTCGGGGCAAAGTGGGGCGTGCCATCAGTTGGTAGTAGAGCGACGGTATGAGAAAATTCCAACTGGAATTTCAGATTTTCCAACCATCGTCGCTCTGACGAATTATCGGGATGAGACACCCCCACATCTCTCCATTGCTTGCGACGACCTTGGTGCCAATGTTCCCCTAGTAAATGAGGACATGAAAATTTACACTGGGAACAAAGTTTTATCGGGCCCCTAAGGCAGAGTTAATGTAAAACTTTCGGGCAAAAATAGTTTAAAAGAAGGGTTTAAGGTCACAACAGGATTTGATATGTAAGAGGGGTGCTTATTCTAAGCATTTTGGTGAAATTTGCATTGAAATCCGATAAGTGGTTCTCAAGATATGCGCACGTGAAGTTTTCAGATTTTCAACAAAAAGTGAACTTGAAGCAAGCACTTATAAGAATTACATCATATCCCCATGTTAGTGCACAGTCTTTTGCTTTTCTTTAAACTTTAGAGTTGGGTTTTTCCTCAACAATCACATATTATTAAAATGTGATAACATAGGTGACGTGCGTATTTTATAAGCTTTGCATTCCCACAGGGAGGTCCTATTAACGTCAAGGTCAACACAACAGTCTGATAAAACAAAAGGAAACAAATCATTCCTTGTCAATGTGAGGAAGTGATATAAGCTCTGCTGCCCTCAAACTCCTTTTGAAACTAAAAACTACTGACTTCATTTACTGGTATCTCGAGAAATACATGTCCGATTTGAATGGAACTTTCACTACAATGTGAAGATTTGATTCCTCTTTCACATTTGAAAATTTAAGTTTTGCATAGACATCCCCTTTAACAGTTGAAATGGATATTTCGTCAGTATTATATCTCAAAGACATTACTGAATTAAACCTACAAATAAGGGCAACCAGTTTTTGGAATGACAGGTTTAAATGTCACACTTTTTGCTCCTGAAATGTGCTAATTTTGATTCATTTTGCCCTCATAATTTCATCGTTTAAAAAAATGTTGAATATTTTTGTAATTAATTCATCAACTTTATGATAATAAAAACATAAGGATGACCAACATATACAGACAAAAATACTGACTACCATTTGATGCCCCGTATGCACCCTTGGTACCCAAATAAATGGAATCACCGATTAGCGAAAACTCTTTTATCATTTTCGTATCATTTCCTATTTAGTGCAACAAAAGCCATGGGACCCGTTTAAGTATCTTGAGATGAAAACTGCATGACAGTTTGTAACTATCAAATTATGAGCAGGTCCCTTCATCAGTCTCTGTCATTCGACTTAAACGCAGTAATTGTTAAATATTATCAATTTCCAAACGCTTTTGGCTCTTTCGTGGAGAAGTTTCCTGTAATTCCTAAAGAGGTAACTTTTTCCGCGATTTCCGCGTTTTCGACCTGGCCATATGGCCAGGTCGAAAACGCGGAAATCGCGGAAAAGTGTTTAACACATGGTAGACCTAAACGAAAACTCTTTTATCACTCGTAGCATTTCCTATTCAGTGCAACAAAAGCCATGAGACCCGTTTCAGTAACCTGAGATGAAAATTGCGTGGCAGTTTGTAACTCTCAAATTATGAGTAGCCGGCCCTTCATTAGTCTCTGTCATTTGACTTAAAACGCATTTATTGTTACATATTAATAATTTCCACAACACTTTCGGCTCTTTCGTGGAGAAGTTTCCTGTAATTCCTTAAGAGGTAACTTTTTCCGCGATTTCCGCGTTTTCGACCTGGCCATATAGCCAGGTCGAAAACGCGGAAATCGCGGAAAAGTGTTTAACACATAGTAGACCTAAGCGAAAACTCTTTTATCACTCGTAGCATTTCCTATTCAGTGCAACAAAAGCCATGAGACCCGTTTCAGTAACCTGAGATGAAAATTGCGTGGCAGTTTGTAACTCTCAAATTATGAGTAGCCGGCCCTTCATTAGTGTCTGTCATTTGACTTAAAACGCATTTATTGTTACATATTAATAATTTCCACAACACTTTCGGCTCTTTCGTGGAGAAGTTTCCTGTAATTCCTAAAGAGGTAACTTTTTCCGCGATTTCCGCGTTTTCGACCTGGCCATATGGCCAGGTCGAAAACGCGGAAATCGCGGAAAAGTGTTTAACACATGGTAGACCTAAACGAAAACTCTTTTATCACTCGCTGCATTTCCTATTCAGTGCAACAAAAGCCATGAGACCCGTTTCAGTAACCTGAGATGAAAATTGCGTGGCAGTTTGTGACTCTGAATTTACGAGTAGCCCGGCTCTTCATCAGACTCTGTTATTTGACTTAAACGCATTTATTGTTACATATTATCAATTTCCACAACACTTTTGGCTCTTTCGTGGAGAAGTTTCCTGTAATTCCTTAAGAGGTAACTTTTTCCGCGATTTCCGCGTTTTCGACCTGGCCATATAGCCAGGTCGAAAACGCGGAAATCGCGGAAAAGTGTTTAACACATGGTAGATCTAAGCGAAAACTCTTTTATCACTCGTAGCATTTCCTATTCAGTGCAACAAAAGCCATGAGAC
The DNA here is from genome assembly GCA_037179385.1 of Holothuria scabra. NCBI lineage: Eukaryota > Metazoa > Echinodermata > Holothuroidea > Aspidochirotida > Holothuriidae > Holothuria > Holothuria scabra. Next base: position 2,553,971 of record CM074188.1, read on the forward strand.
CCGTTTCAGTAACCTGAGATGAAAATTGCGTGGCAGTTTGTAACTCTCAAATTATGAGTAGCCGGCCCTTCATTAGTCTCTGTCATTTGACTTAAAACGCATTTATTGTTACATATTAATAATTTCCACAACACTTTCGGCTCTTTCGTGGAGAAGTTTCCTGTAATTCCTAAAGAGGTAACTTTTTCCGCGCCATATGGCCAGGTCGAAAACGCGGAAATCGCGGACAGATATTTGGACAACCTTCGCGGTTTTTCGATTTCCGCGGTTTCCGCGTTTTCGACCTGGCCAATTTGGGTTGTGAAGACGAGACTGCTACTACGAAGTACTAGACTAGGCGTGAGGCCCAGTGTAGCTTAGGCTATTTATATGAACTGATGAAAAATAGGCTAGTTACAAAACATGAAAGTGGGCATGACACGGCCAAAGTAAGTTCCTCGGTAACTGTTCTTTGGGTACACCTTGACATATAAGTGAATGATTTCCCTACTAAATTAGGTCCTACTGTATGTCCATAAATACCGAAATACGACGTTTTGAATTCCCAATTTCAGGCCAGGCTCAGCCCATTTGAAATTCGAAAGCGAAAAACGTAGCTATGTGAACGCGTCTTAAAAATGGCGACGTCATTGGAGACACGGTTAGCAACACTGTACCAGAGAGCGCACAATCATCGAATCATGCGCATGGTAACGTGTGTTATTAGCGCATACATAATTGCAAACACCGGTGCTACAATAGCAGTGAGCGTGCCCACTGACTACATTGTGAATTGTGCATCGCACGGTTACTGCTTAGTATTCGCAATAGCGTCTTCACCAAACAGCTCATACAGTGAAGACGCGCTCGTAGTGGGGACGCGCTTGTTGTGGTCTGGTCATACATATTCATAGCTATTCTTTTTAGCGCCCGAACTGCGCCTTTCTTGCACAAAAACAGAACTATTTTTACCCGCGCGCATATACACGCGAACATATTGGCCAATAATTTCCTCCGAATATCCCCACATACGGAGCCTTTGGCTCTGTATGTTGAACTCTCTACTGTGATGCAATCGTTTTCATGAGGTTGCTAAGATAAGATAACTTTATCGAACGTTATATTAGTTCCACATCTAGATGGGCGCCGTAGGGCGGGGTTTGTGCCGCCAATTGCGTCATAAAAGTCAGGTGAGCTGTTGCGGCATTTTTTGAAATTGAATTTCGAACGCAGTTTTCCTTCGAATATCATTTATGCCGAATTGTACGGGTTTTTAATGGGGTGTGAGATGATATTTGTAAAATTCTGTATCTAATCTATCTCTATCTAAACAAAAATTTTTATGGCCGTGTCATGCCCACTCTAACCTTTGACAAACTGTAACGCAGTGTAACCGTCTTAAAATGAATGACGAAAAGTCTGAATTTATCATTTTTGGAAGTAAGGCCCAATTGACAAAATGTATAGCAAATGTTATTTCTATTGGTGATATACCCATTCGTAGGTCTGAGAAAATTAAATTACTTGGTGTGTTTCTGGATGAATCCCTTAATCTCAGGTATCACATATCTATGAAAGCAAGGGCATCCGCCCTCACTATGTATAATTTGAAGAAGATCCGTAATTATCTAGACAGAGCAAGTTGTCTTAAATATGCTAATGCTCTGATTTTTTCACATATGGATTATTGTAATAGCCTGTTCATTAACCTTCCGGACTCTACGTTACATCCACTTCAAAGAATTCAAAACCTTACTGCTAAGTTAATCCTCGGTAGATCCAAATTTGACAGTGCCTCTGCCGCTTTGAAAGAGCTACACATTCTGCCCATCAAAGCTCGTATTGAGTACAAGATTCTTCCGAGTCCTTGTGTTTAAATGTCTCCACAATTTAGCACCAACTTATTTATCAGGGTTGATTGAACTCAAAGCGTCCTATTATGCTACCTAGATCTTCAAAAGGTTTACTTCTTAAGGTTCCTTTCACCACTCGCAGTTCTTTTGCGGATAGTTCTTTTATGGTCGCTGGCCCGAAGCTTTGGAATGCCCTCCCGATTCATATTCGGCAGTTGCCTTCTATTAATTCTTTTAAGGATGCTTTGAAAACTTATCTTTTTAGGAAATCTTTTTCTTGATTTTTGTTCTTTGTAAAGCGCCATTGAGTGTGTTTCATCACAGTAATGTGCGCTATATCAAGTTTTGCAACCTTAACCTTAACGTGGACTATGTCCTTTTTTGCCATGACAACCACACATACCGGTACAACTTATCACGCCTTGGCTATTACACTAAAACTTTCAGATTTGTGGGATGCTTCCGTTAAGAGTTAGAGTAAATACAAAAAAAGTATTTGACCCCTTGTCGCGTGACCTTTGACCTTGGTTGCCATGTAAACTACATATTTTGGTCATGGGCGTCCGCAGAAATTTTTACAGGGGGGGCAAGGTCATTCATGGGTGATTGAATTGTGTACACTAAGCGGAGCGTCACCATGAGTTGGCGCGGAGCGTACAAGAAAATTTTGGGCCTTACAAACCCTCCAGATGGCCGGAAACGACACTTGGCGAGTGTTATTAGCTGCATGTACCCAGCCCTGAAACAGGAATTTCATGTCTGTAATTTTTAGATTTTTAGAATTTTCAATGTAAAAAATTGTTGAAAGGAAATCTGCCTCTCTGTCACGGCCTCGAACGCCTATGCACGATAAAACTTACGCTGTCAAACAGCCTGTATAGGCCTATATCCGTTACCCAATTGTGAATCACACCCCCCATATTCACCTTGTATATCCCATTTACATCCGCGCGTCGCCACTTGAGATCAGCATGGAACCAAACCAAGACCAACGCATTCATCAATAGTCGGATGCCATATGCACACTACATATCTGAAAACCAGTACAATTTTGGCATAGTTTTTACAATTACAAATTTCCAATAGATGTCACGAATGATGGTCCCCAAATTACGATTTCACTATTCAGCATACCGTCTTCTCTTTTGCTATTCCTGGTCAAATGTCGGCATATTTCACGAGTAGAAAATGACGCTGTGAGTGAAGATATTTTGATGATTTATTTTTAATTTTTTTTATTTCAATTTTTAATTAATTTTTTCACAAGTTTGATTTTCGGGGGGGGGGGGCAAGTGCCCCCCCCCTTGCCCCCCCCCCCTTCCGGACGCCCATGATTTTGGTAGAACTAAGCTACCCTATTATAGGCCTTCTTGTGAAGTTTCATGTTAAATGAATGTTTTCTTCTGAAGTTTTAGTACAAAATAGTAAAAAATATGTTTTTTTGCAAAATGTGACCTTTTGACCTCTGACCTTTGACCTTTACTTCAGGGGGTCTGGGAGACATAAGTTGTAACCCTGGGGTACCCACCTACCAATTTTGAAAAGAATCGGTCCAGCCCACTAGGAGGAGTTTAAACGACAAAAAAGGTTGTTTTACGAAAAAATTATCACTTGAAAATTTTTTGTTCCACTCTACCACTTGACCTTTGACCTCTGTTGCTATAGCAACCAGATATTTTGATAGGTCTAGATGCTATCATCATATGTGTGAAGTTTCGTCTGAGTAGGACGTTTACGTTTGGAAATATAGCAAAAAAGGTGATTTCACTAAATTTGACCTTTGACCTGTAACCTTTGACATTCACTTGTTGTTGTGTTTTAAAAATGCAATTTTTCCACCTAACGTACCATCCCACCAAGTTTGAAGAAAATCGGCCCAGTCGTTTACAAGATATTAGGAAAACAAAATTGGACACACACGCACACACACACACCCACCAAAACACACACACACACACGCATACGGACAGGTTTTGACCCCTCTCCCAGCCCTGGACCTTCAGTCACCCCGGGGTACCCCACCATAGGTTAGACCTCGAGACTAGTAACCTGGGAAAATTTACCGTTACCATGGTAACCATTGCGATTTAAGCTGGCATTGCCATAATAGCCCCATAGGCAAAATGACTACAATATCTTATCCTCCTCACGGAGCGATGAGATAAAAATCCATGGCCAACGATAAACTTAAAGTAAGTTTAGAAATTAGAATGAACGGGATCCATTGGCGTACTTAGATTTTGTAACTTAGCCCAATCCCTGGAGGAAAAATAGGGGAAAATAGCTTTCTGCCCACTTGAAGTGTAAAAATAAACGGGTCCATGAGTACCTTGTAGCCTTCTACACTTAACATACAACTGTTCTAACAGGATTTCCTGTGTGATCGAGCCACTATTAGGTCCCATTTAGTGGTGTACGCAGGGGGAACCATTGGGCCATGCCCCCTCACAGATGTCTTTTTTTTTGTTCTTTAAAATACATAGTCAACTTTAGTAGCGCAGATTTTACTTCAAAAGATAGCATATGTGGCACCAGATTGCATATAAGGACACCCAATTTTTCAATAATTTTCAAATGGGAAGGATTGTCTGTGCAAGTTCCCTCAGTGATGTCAATTTTTTCAATTCCTACAAATAGGCAAATTCTGTCAAATTCCAATTTTTACTAAAAAGGTAGATTCTGCAGCGCTGTACCCCACTTGTGGCATCGATAAAAATAAAGACTACATGTTTAGATTCTCTTTACAAGCATGAATAAGCAATTTTAGACCATCTGAGGGTCTGATTTTTTGAAATTTTATTTACGCTCCACGCCAACCAATGGTGGCGCTTCGCTCAGTCTTTTGGACGAAATTACATTTTGGGGGTCAGAATAGCTCTTTAATCCCTGATTATTTTGCAGTTTGCGAACATATTTTGAAGGGAGCATTTTATTGCGAACGACAAAAGAAGATAGCGACTGATTAGATTCTTCGTATAGGTCTGAAAAATGCTATTTCCGGCCATCTGAGGGTCTGTTTTCGAAATTTTCTCTTCGCTCCGCGCCAACCAATGGTGGCGCCCCGCCAAGATAATCTTTATGAAAATAACGTTTTGTGGCCAAGAAAAGCCACAAATCCTAAACCGATCAATGCTCTCTTATTTTGACTTCTGAAAGTGTGAAAATTTAATGACAAGTTTTACTTTGTAAAGTAGCATAAATGGCATAAGAATGCATGTAAAGACGAAAAAGTTTCATTTTTTATCTACCTGTACATGAACCACCACGATTCAACTTTTAACAATGTTTCTGTCAAAGTCGAAAATCTTGCACCATTTTGCATCTGGCTCCTTGAAAACGTCAAAAAATTTCCCGACACCCCTCCCCCTAGACCATACTGCATCCCCCCCCCCCTTCAGAGAAATCCTGCGTACGCCACCTCGTTAGTGCATACAAATAAACCAGATATTTTTGACCAAAATAATATACTAAGAGTTGTTATTTCCAATTTCTCTATGTTATAATTTAAGATTAAAATGCAGGTAAAATTACATAATGACATGGTAATGTTGTTATACCCTTTACTTGTAAATTTGCATATTTTATATGAAATAGGCCTACATACACATTGACCGTGAAAAGTTTTGGGAAAATTTCATACCTTCACCCCCTCTGGAAAAAACCTAGCTACGCCACGGACTGAAAGACAACACTTGACCAACCTAACGGCCCTCAGACCATTTACAATACTGGTCTGTCACTGGCTCCATTCTAGACTGAATGGAAAGAACAGATACTACACACTGATCTTAGCCAAAAGGCCCGGCCAGGGGCGAATTGAGTCACCCATACTTTTTTGAATTTGCCTTTAGACTGTTAGATGAGATTTAACGACACACCAACACCATTGTGTTCGAATGAGTGATAATCCGAGTCAACTCGGCGGATAAAAAGTTCAAACTTTAAATTTATTTCCAATTATGTTTCAAGTGCAAGTTTGGTTTCCCTGTAAGTAAGTTAGTTAGTTAGTTAGTTAGTTAGTTAGTTAGTTAGTTAGTTAGTTAGTTAGTTAGTTAGTTAGTTAGTTAGTTAGTTAGTTAGTTAGTTAGTTAGTTAGTTAGTTAGTTAGTTAGTTAGTTAGTTAGTTAGTTAGTTAGTTAGTTAGATGGAGCCTCATCCTATAGTCATCTTTTACGACAGGAGGGAGATACCGTGCATGGGCATGCAACGTACTCCCAGCCCAAACAGGCTTTGCGCATATCGAAGGGCAAATCTTTCCATAAACACCCCGCCGATTTTTTAATGGCTCTTGAAAAAAGCCAAATAGCCGTCTAATTCAAACAAGATCGGGTTTTTAATTTTTTTTTCAAAAAGAAAGCCCCTCAAATTCTGCCTGGCAGATCCACGTAGGACGAATCGTTCACCATCCCTGACCCCCGACCCCCATCATTAGTGTAGGGGAGTGATTTGTGTTTTGCATCGAATTGCTATGTATCAGTGGTTTATTTTGTACTGTTGTGCCTCACCAGTGAAGGAAGTTGCACTTTTGGATAGAGTATGTCAGTTCACCGAATGGCCCTCAAGAGGAATAAACGTCTAGTTCCCCACCAAACCTGCTATTGGTACAAGCTCTCTTTATTTTCCTCGACGAGTATGAATATTGCAAAGGGCCCGTAAACCAAGGCTCGCCGATTTCACATTAGCAGTTTAACTTTGCATGCCATATCTTCCAGTCAAGAACATGGGCGTCCGCAGAAATTTTTACAGGGGGGGCAAGGTCATTCATGGGTGATTGAATTGTGTACACTATCTAAGCGGAGCGCCACCATGAGTTGGCGCGGAGCGTGCAAGAAAATTTTGGGCCTTACAAACCCTCCAGATGGCCGGAAACGACACTTGGCGAGTGTTATTAGCTGCATGTACCCAGCCCTGAAACAGGAATTTCATGTCTGTAATTTTTAGATTTTTAGAATTTTCAATGTAAAAATTGTTGAAAGGAAATCTGCCTCTCTGTCACGGCCTCGAACGCCTATGCACGATAAAACTTACGCTGTCAAACAGCCTGTATAGGCCTATATCCGTTACCCAATTGTGAATCACACCCCCCATATTCACCTTGTATATCCCATTTACATCCGCGCGTCGCCACTTGAGATCAGCATGGAACCAAACCAAGACCAACGCATTCATCAATAGTCGGATGCCATATGCACACTACATACCTGAAAACCAGTACAATTTTGGCATAGTTTTTACAATTACAAATTTCCAATAGATGTCATGAATGATGGTCCCCAAATTACGATTTCACTGTTCAGCATACCATCTTCTCTTTTGCTATTCCTGGTCAAATGTCGGCATATTTCACGAGTAGAAAATGACGCTGTGAGTGAAGATATTTTGATGATTTATTTTTAATTTTTTTTATTTCAATTTTTAATTAATTTTTTCACAAGTTTGATTTTCCAGGGGGGGGGGGGGCAAGTGCCCCCCTTGCCCCCCGCCTTCCGGACGCCCATGGTCAAGAATATACTAGTAGCCAACCTCGTACACTGTTGACACTTACTGAAGATTTGCAGAACAAGATATAAAGAGATAAATTTACAGCAAAAGTGCTGACAATCAGTCAATTAGGTTTCGAAAATTGACAGCGAATTTGCTGTAATCTCGTTGTGTTTCTTTATTTTTTTTTGGTTCTGTAATTCTACAACTAAGCATCCTCATCCAGCCAGCCATTTGTAACAGTTTCCTTTTCCCGGAAAGGCTTGCTGAGATTTCCTATAGCCGATTGCGGCCCGTCTATCTAGTTGTACACCTATGTAGGGTCTGAAGGCAAGTTTTTATCTTCTTTTTAATTACAAAAAATTTATTTACTGATGTTACATTCCTCATGTGCAATCTGGTGCTCCATATCGCATATAAGCTACCCCTGAATTAATATTATTATTTTCTAACTTTGTACGCACGCCATCTTTAGAAACTAAAAATAACTACACGAGGCGGATGCATGCATCATGGTCATTTTTTTTTATTTCTCAGTGTATTGGTAGGCGAACCCACCGGTTCGCCTATACTCGAATCCGGACAGCGCGGAGTGATGGTCTGATTTCAGTCGGCCATAACTAACTGGGGTCCGTCACCAAATCTTTCGATTTCATTGCTTACCTCTATCATGAATGGTTGCACACGAATTGTATCTTGAATTCTCCAATTTCACTGATTATGGGGGTTTGATATTCATGTAAACAATAAATAAAGACGATTTTTAGTAGGCTGATGGACCCCACTATAATGGCGGCCTAAAGTCCCTAAAAACAAGCGCTAATCGGATTCGTCTGTAAGAACTCAAGCAATATGTGCGATATTTACAAACATAACAATTTTGAAACGAAAATAAACTTAAACATAGGCCATTGATAATTCAAATACAACATTCATAAAGACAAAGAATTAAATAAGCACTCATTTGACCGACCGGCCCATGTAAAAAGTAAGCAAATAAACATGAACGAATACATTAACGCACATTCCCTGGATAACAATTAACACACACTGACTCTCTCGATTTCTTGGATAACGCACTGAAGGAAAGATGTTGTAAAGATGGATAGAGATAAATAGATAGATAATGTTCCATAGCCCCGCCTAGTTCTGGAGAACTGTATGGGCAAGGTGGCCAGTGGGGTGATACCTTGAAACTGAGTGGTGCAGAATTTGGGTGGTAAGCTAGCAGAAACGTAGAGTGCCTAGAGGTTGGACAAAATTGGGGAAAAATTTGGAGCACCAGCCCAGGAGACAGGGGGTGGGGCAGACGGGGTGTTTTATAGTTAAGCTCACTTGAACACTTGATCGGTGTGTTGTGTGTGTTAGATGCGGTGGTTGTCATGAAGTAAGGCGAGATGTAAAGAGAGATGTGGTGAGGTGACTAGGAAGAGATTGATCGGTGTCTAGTTTATTTGTTTAGGTGTCACTTTAACACGGTGGAGTGAGTTGTAACCAAATTGAGGAAAGAAGAGCTGTCGAAACCATACCAAAACGGGGCTCTTGAGGGCCACCATCCAAATAGTTAATGATAAGGTGGAAAAAGTTGAAAAAGTTAAAAAAAAAAAAAAAAAAAAACAATCCCAATAAGGGGGTGGATTGTGTGTAGAGGTGACATGTGTAGTACCTGCCCCTACCTCACCGGAGGGCTTTTCACGGTTTGGGCAGGTGTGGGTGTGTGGTGGGGGACTTTGACCTCGCCGAAAGGCTTTTCGCAGCCAGAGCCCCCATAGGTGTGTGTTTGTGGGTGTGTGCGCGTGTGTAAGAGAAGAGGTATGAGCCGTGGCGGTGTGACCAGTGTAGGGGAAAAAATAAAAAATTAAAAAAAAATTAACCCCCCCCCCAAATGGGGGGGGGTTAGAGCGAGCAAATTAGGGTCAGATCCAAGGTGGATGTCCCATGGTCAAGGCGAGTAAAGTGGTCAGCAGGCGGAAATCCAGGGTAAGGCAAGAGACAGTGGGCCCGGGGTAGGATGGGTCTTATCGGGGGGCCAGGATGGAGGGCAAGGAAACTGGGGGTGGGGTAGGTGGGCCTAGGTTTGTGTTTGGGAAGTCGGTGGAAGTGTCTGATGCGTTTCTTGAGTTTGTGTTTGTGTCGTAGGCGTTTAGTCGAAAAGTAGGAAGTTGCTTAGTCAGAGAGGCACGTTTGGTTTGTAGGGATGTCGTGAAGCTAGGCAGCAGATGTGCCCCGGGGGAGGTGCAGTGCAGTGCGGAGTGCGGAGTTCTGTATGGATTGGAGTTTTATTGTTGAGGGTGGACTTGGTTAGGTTAAGGGTGGCTGGGCAGCCGTAGTCCAGATGGATTGTATAAAAAACCATGGAAGTACTACCTCCGAGGTAGTACTTCCATGATGCAAGTTCATACGGACCTAAAGTAGAATTTCGCATACGTATGTCACGAACATAACCTGCAGTGAACTCCTGTCGGTTAATGAACACATATAAACAAAGTAGAGATAAAGCACCGTTGGAATTAGTAGCCAAAGACCCATTAATCGAGGAATCATAACAATGATAGCAACGAACAAGGGGATGCATCATGGTAAATGGCCAATCACCACCATTGTGATACATATTGCAGACTACGGAAGCCTAGAAGGGCCATTCAAAAGAAAAAAGAACTGTCTCGGCAAAGTGACAATTTTCGTAAAATTGACATTTTGACGACTTAATTGACTCCTTAAAATGGCAAAATTCGTAAAACTGTCATTTTGACAAGATAAAACAGCTCGTCAAAATGGCAAAATTCGGGAAATTGAAATTTTGCCGACCAAACAACATCTCTTCAAAATGACAAAATTCCGAAAATTGTCCTTTTTCCGAAATACAACATCTCGTCAGAATGGCCAAATTCAGAAAATTGTCATTTTGCCTAGTAGCAACATGTTGTCGAAATGGCAAAATTGGTAATTTTGTCATTTTGTCGAGTTAGAACATCTCGTCAAAATGACAAAATTCGGAAAATATGACATTTTGCCTAGAAAAAACATCTTGTCAAAACGGCAAAATTTGGAGAATTGCCAATTCCCTTAGTTAGGACCTTCAGGGCGAAATTCTATGGAAACGTTAAGGTGCCATCAAATTACGAACTTAGTCATCGCATTATCTCAACATTTTGCAACAACATGATGAAATGAGTTTTATTATCTTAACATTTTGCAGAAAAATGATAAAATGCAAACGTGCAGTATTTCAACAGGTCAACATTTTTTGCACTGAATTACTCACTTACTTTTTCCAAAGTCCTCCCGACCCTCTGGAAAAGGGCCGTTCGGCGAAACCAAACTTGAAAATGCTCATTACTCACTTATTGCAAGTGATAAATTTAGCATGTTGTCAATTTGCAGAAAAAAGACAGATTACGGATCTGCTTTAGATTCCTTTTCCACATTTTAAAGAGGTAGAATAAAGTGCGCCGGTATTAATACTAATACGCGTATTTTCATAACGAAAAAAATTTGTATATCTGTGTGTTTGTGGTAATCTGACCTCTTGGGGCAGGAGGCGGGGTAAAACTTCAAGACTTCAGAGAGCCCCTCAAATTCGAATTTGGGGTTGGGGCAATCTCTTTCTTTCATTTTACTGTCTCACCGGTTTTACCTTTGACTTTTTTCCGGGGGCACTTTGCCCCTTCCCCTTGTCAGATTTTACAATTAAATTTCTTTCTATAATTAATTTTTTTCGTTGTTATTGGGACGTTAATGTCAGCTAAGTCTCAGCCTGCGTAGCGCCTCTGTGGCTACAGCCCCCTTTAGATTTTTTCGGAGCGATGAGCCGGACGGAAAAAGTCGTCCGCCCCGCGGGCTAGCAAAGTCTAAACGCCCTTAAAATTGAACACAACAGCTACAGATCTAAAGTTTGTCTTAGTTTTTACTTGAATGCTATACAAATCCGGGCTTGTTTTAAGACGAAAACAACAACTGGGATTTAATTATCCTTTAAGAAGCAGGGTATCTTAATCAGTGTTTTAGTCGAGACCAGCATATCCAAGACCAAGACCAGAAGGTGTCGAGACCGAGACCAGGGCAGAATTCGAGACCGAGACCGACAAAGTGCAAGACCGAGACGAGACCGAATGTACATATTACATAGAAAAATAAACTGTCCAAAATTTTGAATACTTTTTATTATTATTTAATTAGCTAATGCTCCAAAAATAACATGAAGCATCAAAAGTGCTTCTTCATTGATTTGTACTTATTTTATCTTATCCTATGCATGACCGTATGGGATGGGACCGGGGGCTGCAGTCCCCCAAATTGGCCAAAACCTTGCTAAATCGGTAGACTTTGGTTCCTCAGCCTAGGGCACAGATTATACCGTGATTAGGGCTTTGGAATAGGGCAAAAAGTCACCCCTGAGAAAAGAGTTCCATACGGCCATCACCATATGCCAAACATAGAATAATTGACTCAACTTAATCCAAGTATTTTTCTCATGTGGATCACATGACCATACCCGACTCTTTCTCCTCAGGAGTGGTGCTTTTTTCCAGACTCCAGATGCCCAACAAGAGCATAATCTCTGCCTGACTGAGGCACCAAAGTCTGTCCGATTCAGCAAGGTAATGGCCATCTGCGGGTGGCAGCCCCCTAACCTGCCTCGTCCCGTACGGTCCAGATGTCCCTGCTCCTCAAATTGGAGTCAAGCAGTGCCACAGACCTTTAGTGTTGTGAATTTGATTGATGCATGAAATGAGTTTTTCCAACCCACAGAAATCTAAGTCGCAGAACTCTATATAGTCATTGTCAAGTTTTCCGTTGGGCCAAACATGAACATGGACTACTTGCACCCTTACAGAATGCCTTCATTGCAGTTGAAGAACATGAGCGTTGTAAGAATGCCTGCAGAGGGGCGTGCTCAATGAGGGACAACTTGAGAAATTTTGATATAGAACCAGTGGCGTCACCACACTGGGGGCATTGCTAGGCTTCACTCAAGGCGTCGGAGGCGCCATCTAGCGCAAAGCGCGAGGCTCTTCGAGTAGAGTCAAGGGGTCCTCATGAGGGTCCATGGGCCCTTGGAGCCCGTGGTGGGGTCCAGCCGATCCAGGAGGCGAAGCCCCCTGACGCTCCTGGGTTTTAGGGTGTTTATGAGGTAGTAAAGTCCAGTGGCGTAGCTACTGGGGGGAGGGGGACAGGGGGGCAAGTTGCCCCCCCCCCTGGAAAATTTTTTGGGAAATTTGATGAATATTGTTATTATTACAGAAAAATTTCACAGATATTTCCAAAATTTTTGTTAGAATGAGAAATTGTGAGACATTTCTCATACATAATTCGTATTTTCATGCAACAAATTAACTCAGATTTCGTCAGTGTCGCATGAACCGGCCCAATTCGCGTTCCACAAAAATGTCCTCGCCGCGTAGCATTGAATGTTCTCTTGTGCTTGTAAACGCACGGGGGTTATGATCAGTGCATTTTAGTGCACAGGAAGCTGTTATTCAGGTGATACTTTGGGAATTCAGTAAAAGGATGTGAAAACTGACAAGTCACTACCGTAGACCCCGAGGTTGTTATGTTCTTCTACAAGCTAGCAGTAGATGTACGGTTTTACTCTGTGTACATAACGATGGATGGGGCTGAAACAATCGCCAACGATAAACGTAAAGTTAATCTAGAAATTAGAATTAACGGGATCCGTTGGCACACTTAGATTTTGTTACTTAGCCTAATCCTTGGAGGCTTACAAGCTAGTTCGGGAAAATAGTTTTCTGCTCACTTTGAGTGTAACAATAAATGGACGATGAGTACCTTGTAGCCTTCTACATTTAAAATAAGCCTGTGGAGTGTGTTTACTGCAAAGCTGATGCCACTGTCTCTGCGTGTGTGCACGTAACCCTTTAGCCGAGTGGTGCAGATATTTTAGATTAACCCTTTACGTTGTGCTCCGATCGGGGCATATTTGCGCGCCTCGGGGGGTGGGCGGAAAAGCGGACGTAGCCCGCCCCGCATCGGCTTCCGTAGGCCGTTGACCCCGTGACCTTAAACTATTGTCTCTCTCGCTGTTGTGGCCGAATTTTCGGGTAGCTACTCGCAGTTTCGAGCTCCGCGTGAAACAGTAAAATGGGTGACAGCCGATCTCACCGCATGGGCCCAGAAGGACCCAAACAACGGTAAAGGGTTAACAGACTGCTTTTCTCACAGGATATCCTGTGTGATCACGCCACTATTAGGTTTACTTAGTGGCGTGCGAAGGGGAGACCATTGGGCCATGCCCCCCTCACAGATGCCATTTTTTCTTTGTTCTTAAAAATACGTAGTCTAACTTTATTAACACAAATTTTACTTCAAAAGATAGCATATGTGGCACCAGATTGCTTATAAGGACACCCAATTTTTCAAAAATTTTCAAAGGGGAAGGATTGTCCCTGCAAGGTCTTTTTAATTAGTGATGCCATTTTTTTTTAATTCCTACAAATAGACCAAGGCAAATTCTGTCAAATTCCAATTTTTACTTAAAAAGGTAGACTCTGTTTCCCACTGGTGGCATCGGTGGCATGGTGGTCTGATTTTTCGAAATTTTCTTTACGCTCCGCGCCAACCAATGGTGGCGCTTCGCTCGGTCTTTTGGGCAAAATTACATATTTGGGGTAAAATTAGCTCTTAACTCTCTGATCACTTTGCAGTTGCGAACATATTTTGAAGTGAGCATTTTATTGCAAACGACAAAAGAAGAAAGCGACTGGCTAGATTCTTCGTATAAGCCTGGAAAATGCTATTTCCGGCCATCTAAGGGGTCTGATTTTTCCAAATTTTCTCTACGCTCCGCGCCAGCCGATGGTGGCGCTCCGCTTAGATAGTCTTTATGACAAAATAACATATTGTGGTCAAGAAAAACCAGAAATACCGATCAATGCTCTTTTAGTTTGACTCCTAAAAGTGTGCAAATTTAATGACAATTTTTTTTTTGTAAGGTAGCATTAATGGCATAAAGAAATGCATGTCAAGGCACAAAAGTTTCAGTTTTATCCTCATGAACCACCACGATTCAACTTTTAACACTGTTCCTGTCAAAGTCGAAAATCTTGCACCATTTGGCATGTAGGCTCCTTGAAAACGTCAAAAAATTTCCGGACACCCCTCCCCTTGACCATACTGCATATCCTTCCCCTTCAGAGAAATCCTGCGTACGCCACTGCGTTAGTACCTACAAATAAACCAGATATTGTTTACCAAAATAATATACTTTGTTATTTCCGATTGCTCTATGTTATACTTTAAGATTAAAATGCAGGTAATATTACAAAATGACATGGTAATGTTGTTATACTTGTAAGTTTGCATATTTTATATGAAATACATACACATTGACCGGGAAAAGTTTTGGGGAAATTTCATGCCTTTGCCCCCCTGGAAAAATCCTAGCTACGCCACTGGTAAAGTCGTTATGTAAGGGTTATTCTATTGACCTATCACTGATCTAAAAATAACCTCCATGGTAACTTCAACTAAGACGGGTAAAATAAAACTAGTGAAACTACTACCAAGAGGGGATCGGGCTGACATTTTGATAAAGGGGAGATGAACTATACAGAAAGAAATTAATGGGAGTTCAATGTGAGTCCCTGTGGGGGTCCAGGGGGTGAAGCCCCGGAAGCTCCTGAGTTTTAGGATGTTTGTGAGGCTTTAATTCTTTTGTCTTTACACTATTCTAACAGTTACTCTCAGGGCAACTCGAAGTAAAATGTTATTATTAAAAAAATCTAGTGAAAATACCTTCTGGAGCAGATCCGGCTAACATTTAAAAGAAGTGGAGCTGAAACAAGAAAGAAAAGAGAAGGTAGTTGATGGGCAGGTAGATGTGGTTCTTTAAAGGAGAGATGTAGGCCTACTGTAATTCTACCTCAGCAATGTGCGTAACCTTCAATTGGCGTAGTCGGAAGTGTGCAAAAATTTTTGAAAAAACGCAGCCCATCAGACAGACGGAATTTCCCAATGTTTTTGCGATAACTTCATTTGATGAACATGAAAGTTACTGTCAAAAGAAGAATCAAATCTTAAATATTTTGCAGTCACACTCTGACTACAGAGGAAGTATTGGTTTTTGGCACACGGGGACACAAGATTTTCCAGGGGGCGGGTTTCCCCTCCCCCCCCCACACCTCCTAGGTCCGTCACTGATGGGGGTCAGATTACGCTGTTTACATATTTCTTCTTCTTTTTTGTAAAGCGCCTGCAGTCCTGATTGTACCATAAACTCACCAGATTGGGAAAAGAACATAACAATAATACAAAAATTTTGGTGTACATGAGTAATTCATTAATTTTCTGCACAAGGAGGAATTAATAACATTCTTTACATGCGTAATTCATCAATTTTCTGTGAAATTTTGAATTGTTGAAATATTGTAAATTGCATTTCATCGTTTTGTGCAAAATGTTAAAATAATAAGTAAACATTTCATCACTTTGTTACAAAATGTAAAGATAATGCAGTGACTTAGTTCTTAACTTGATGGCCCCTAAACGCCTCCATAGAATTTCGCCGTTAAAACAAGATGATGTAACTCGACAAGATGGCAATTTTCTGAATTTTGCCATTTTTGACAAAAAAAAGTTCTCAGCCAGCAAAATGACATTTTTCTGAATGTTACCGTTTTTACGAGATGATCTAACTCAGCAAGATGACAATTTTTCAAATTTTGCTATTTTGACGAGAAGTTCTAATTCGCCAATATGACATTTTTCTGAATCTTACGATTTTGACGAGGTGTTTAAATTCGTCGAAATGTCATTTTTCTGAATTTTGCCTTTTTGACGAGATGTTCAAACTCGCCAAAATGACATTCTTCTGAATTTTTCCATTCTGACGAGATGATCTAATTCGGCAAAATGACAATTTTCTGAATTTTGCTATTTTGACGTGATGTTCTAGCTCAGCAAAGTGACAGTTTTCTGAATTTTGTCATTTTGTCGAGATTTTTTAACTCAGCAAAATGACAACTTTCGGAATTTTAACGTTTTTACAAGTTAATTAAAACGCCAAATTTCGGAATTTTGTCATTTTGAAGACTTAATTTTAGTCGTCAAAATGTCCATTCTACGAAAATTGTCATTTTGCTGAGAGAGTTTTTTTTTTCTTTTGCATGTCCCTTCTACGCTTCCGTAGCAGACGGATATTTTTCTTTGATCTATATTTTGGCCACAAAATGCACCGCAAGGTGCATTTGCCTGCGTAACAAGAGTTGTAGTATCCATTCTTCCGGGTCGTATTCTTTATGAGAAGAACCTCACCGGACCAGTTAAGCCGTTACAGAGTTCTGATATTGTTTCACTACACCGATATCATGCAAGTATGTACGTACGATTAACTAGCTAGTGTAGCGCTAGTGCATGATTCGATTGATTTCATGTAGGCCTATTGGTACGACACTTAACGTTAGTGCTTACCGCTAACTAAGAAGAAGACCATCGAAGTTGCTGTGAAATTGGTTGCAAATGGCAAGCAATAAGCAACCTATTGTTGTGAGGATAAAGACGCAGCATGGTGAGGATATGGATTGGACAATGTCCTCCCCTAATACAAGATTTCATGAAGTAATGGTAAGTATTCTAGCCAACTAGCCTAACGTTAGGGCTCAGACCCTGGCTTGGCTACACTGCAGTACGTAGGCTTAGGCCTAGCCTACACCACAGGTCGTCCTAGCGTTATATACTATATATAGTATATATATATATATAAAGGAAAAGGTAAGACACACCGCCTAACACCAACACAGTGCTTCACACAAAACTGTTTTATGATTTCTCACCTTATACTACATTTACCCCTTCAGATCTCTCCAGAACTTTCCCATCATCTTCTTCTAAAGAAACACAACAAACTTTAAGTTGTCTTAAGCAAAAAACCTCCTATCAAATGCAAAAATCTTCTCCTCCGATTCAATGTTAACAACGGATTAGATCACTCTTCTCCAATTCATGACGTCACATTACGTAATGGGAATTGCCCTGTACGAATCCGGTTCTCCCATTGGATAGTTCGAACTGCTTTCAAATCTGTCCACGACCAAACTGCAATTTCTTTCTGCACGGGGAACCTGAACAAGAAATGGAAAACGTGCGGATCAGAAAACCCAGCATACTAAAACGTGTGCCCTGCCGCAAGTACATGCAACACGTACAGGTATGTACTGTACAGTAGAATTCCCCTAGCTGTGCTATGAAAAAAAAAAAACTTGCATGCGGCATACGTGCCAACTTCACGTGCAGCATGCATACAACAGGCGTTCTCAGCATTTACATGCACTGGCTCAACGATGGAAGAACCGAATTCGTACAGGGCAATTCCCATTACGTAATGTGACGTCATGAATTGGAGAAGAGTGATCTAATCCGTTGTTAACATTGAATCGGAGGAGAAGATTTTTTGCATTTGATGTGAGGTTTTTTGTTTAAGACAACTTAAAGTTTGTTGTGTTTCTTTAGAAGAAGATGATGGGAAGGTTCTCGAGAGATATGAAGGGGTAAATGTAGTATGAGGTGAGAAATCATGAACAGTTTTGTGCGAAGCACTGTGTTGGTGTTAGGCGGTGTGTCTTACCTTTTCCTTTTTATATATATACTATATATACTATATAACGCTAGGACGACCTGTGGTTGGTGGTAGGCGGTGTGTCTTACCTTTTCCTTTATATATATATATACTATATATAGTATATTATAACGCTAGGACGACCTGTGGCCTACACAGGCGTTCGAAGGGTTTTAACTTAATGGTTATACTGTACATAGGCCTAGGCTTGTACTACAGTAGTATTATACTATTACCATACACTAAATACTAACATAGTAATGTGGGACATTCAACGCATGAAACCAACACGCAGAGAGCACACCAGGGCTAGCCCTCAAACAGGGCTGTGTGTTCGTAACATGGCCTAGGCTAGGCTCATTCCTCTCACAAAATAGCCTTTGCACGGATAAGGATCTGGATCTGGAAAAATACTGCACAACACTCCTGTTGGAGTCAAACTTGCTTGAGTTGAGGGTTGAGTGTGCGCATGTACTTAGTCATCCCGTCTGGCTGCGCTCTTGAACTGCTTGGGGTCCTCGAGATCTGTAATGTTCTGGGGGAGTAGGTTCCAGTCTCTGACGGTCTGAGGAAAGAAACTGTATTTGAAGCAGTCCTTATTGGTTGGTATATTTGTAAAGCTATTGGAATGGTGATGCCTGGAGGGCCGATGGACCGGTTGTAGGTTGTTGATTGGCAAGACTAGGAGGTCCAATCTGGCTTTGTGAAAAATTGCTAGCCTGCTGGCAGTACGCCTGTTTTTGAGACTAACCCACCCTAGGTCATTTAACATTTCAGTCACACTACTATGGGGGGAATAGTCATTATAAACAAACTTAGCAGCCCTACGTTGAATTTGCTCAACCTTATTGGATAGGGAAGGTTACAGTTAGTTTCCGCCCTCGCTACGTTCCTCCCCTAAAAAACAGCGTTTTCTACCTCTTTCATTTTTAGCAGAAAACATCTTTTTGCGAGGCAGAAAGTAATGGAATGAAATGTGATATCAGTGGTAATTTTGTCAAATAAAATCCCATCAACTTTCCCTTAAAGTTTCAGACTTTATCGATGTCTTTTACTATTCAATATACTATACTAATACTATACTAATACAGATGTGCCAAAAAGTTTCTACTCTAAATGATTGCGAAATAATCTTTTAAGCTTCTTACAGTCACTCATACACAACTGGGTGGTATTCCCCGCTCTCATCCTTTTGTCCTTTCCCAACACTGACATTGATACTCTTGTGGTTTTCACACACAAAAGGATGGTCACAAGCATGTGTGCCTTTGCTTCCCCAAAGTTTTTTCAAGTATACAATACCCACATTCAAAGAGCAGTGGACACTACTACATGGCACTTTCAAAAGAAAGGAAACAAGTTCTAAGTGTATGAGAACTGACACAAAATAAATGTAAAAGGCAAAGTAACTCTCATTCATTCATTCATTTTACAAGTGGTAAAAGGCCTCCGTAATGCAGCAACAGTGCAGAGCTAGTCGGGCTTGATTTTCAAATAAGGAGCGCGCTCCTTAAATTTAATAAGAAAAAAAATTAGCAAATCGTCGCTCACCAAAATATCTACTAGAGTGCGGTCACACTTCTTAATTTCTGCAGGAGAGCAATAGAAACGTGCTCCTGAATAAAATACAGAAAAATCTACGTTTGCATCCTACGGCATGCATCGCACTTCAATCAGTTGTATCATAACACCACTGCAGTACAGTAGCTATCAACACACCAAAGCAAGTTCGCCAATTTTACATTACCGTGTAGCGATGTTTAAAGAGGGATTTACCGGGTAAATCCAAGTGCTTCACTGTGTGCATTTTTAAAAGAACGTTCGTGTGGGAGTTTCTGTCACACACACAGTTGGAGTTGTCATTTAATCGCTATGGCTGAAATTTTCAAAGCAACGTTTATGTCAGAGCAGGGAGTTGCCAGAGCTTGCAATGCTATGGTTCTTTGTCTGTTTACAAGCCTTCTCAGTCATATAATGCCATGTATTATCTTATTTGAAGTGAATTTTATTGACAAATGGATTGACAATATTCCAAAAACACAATTGAAACATTTGCTGATGAAGTAGCGATCGTTCGAGGATCGCGCAAATTGTAGAAAGAAAGCAAGTTCCCTCTTGGCAGAGCAAGTACTAGTTCTGCGAAATTAACGTTAAACGGCGAAATCCCTATTTTAAATTTATGATTGAAATGGTGCACCACAAACGATTATCATGTGAACATTCTCCATTTAAATTGCAATGAAATTTATCAAGTGGCTTTGAAGGTTATATTTCGGCATAATGACTTTCGGCATAATGACATACAAGTGAAGTGTTTTTGAACTTGTGAATGTGATCGCTACCTGTCGGAAAATATTATGTATGTAAGCCTATTGCGGAGCATGCCTAACAAAATGTTGTCATGTTTTAGTCACTGAAAACTGGATATGGTGATCAGGTACCACGTTCCTACTTCTTGGTACCGCGTGCAAACACCTACCGTATTTACTCTATTAAACGCCCCCTCTCTAATAAATGCCCCCCAACTTTTTCGTCACTTCGCATAAAGTGAAATTGTTAATTCCAAAGACAATATGGTAAAATGAAATAGTCCTGCCTTGAAGCCACGAAATCTCCTAAAGTCCCATACTGTATCCTGAAGTAAAAGGCATGTCTCTGCAACTAATTTCTGTTGATATCCATCACGCTATCACATACCGCGAACCTATACTGCTTCGTTTGCGGTTCGAAAGTGGTACTGTACATACCGTAGGTATACAAATATTCGCTAGCCTATCCGAACAGCCTAACATAAATTCCAAATTCAACACAGGAAAACTGTTTAACAGTGAAATGCTATGAACGCGTATGTACTGCTAATGGTGCTACTCACGGTAACTATTATGCAATTACCGTATGTACGTGCGTACGGCCGGCCGGTCAGTATAGTACTGTGAGGCCTGGCTGTATACTGTGCACAGCATGCATGCATGCATATGCCGCGGGCACGTAAAAAAGTCACTTCTGTGTGTAACGTTACATATCAAGATGTCGGCGAAAGTTGATCACACTTGCAAAGTTCAGAGTGCTGTTCGTGGCTACCACATTTATAGGGAAGTTTGGTTACCGATCACTGGGGAGGAGCTTACAGCTGGTTGTGAAGCTGACAATCAAATGGACAAATATGCCATATGTAGCAGTTTGTCAGAAGTCACATAAATTTGACTCTAATAAACGCAACAACAACACCGATCACTGGGGAGGAGCTTACAGCTGGTTGTGAAGCTGACAATCAAATGGACAAATATGCCATATGTAGCAGTTTGTCAGAAGTCACATAAATTTGACTCTAATAAACGCAACAATAACAAAAATTTCACGCCCCCGGGGCGTTTAATAGAGTAAATACGGTATACAGTTTAGGCCTACACAGTATGAGCTGTAATGTGCAGATTCTAAGTTTTTGGTCAAACGATCTGTACTGTGCAGATAGTTTGCTCAAAACTCTACTGTCTGCATTAATTTGCTATTTTATCGTCCCTTTTTGGGGGCTCAAAGCCATCTTGGGTCGCCCAAAACTGGTACAGCCGAAGTTTCTGTCAACAAGCGGTCTCGAAATTATCCATTAATAATGCTTTTTTCGTTCTCGTTCGTTAGAACTCAAATAACATCGGGCATATCACAATAATTTGATTGATCTTAACATATATTTTCCACCTTAAAGTTCACGCCATTCATATATTAAGGAAGCACATTGGGCTATTTCATTAACAAAATTCTAATAAAAAAGACAAAAATTTGGGAATCCCAATATCGATTGGCTCTAAGAAGGCTCAGTGTAGAGACCTCACATCAACTGACATGAAATTAACCAATCAGTGGAAGTGCAATAGTATTCTCTGTTCAGTAGCAATCCTCATTTATAAACGGTAGTATGTACACAACATCTACCGTAAAATTTTGCTCGCGGCAGCTCCGCGAAAAGAGCGTTGGTGATGATGTGACTTGCAGTATATTATATTATACAGGGAGTTGCCACGTGGCCAAAAGCCACGTGGAAGCAAGCTGTACATAAATTTATGCACTTCAGTCTTATTTGCATCACATTCGTGGCTTACTGGGGACACTTGCGTTATTTTAGAATATACTACTGTCTCTACGGACATGCGTAGTTTCGTCGATCCCTGAAATTGAAATCGGGCAACCTGTGTAACTTCTGATGGCCCGCGTAACTTTCATTGAAAAGTTCAGACCGATCATTGAATAAAAGCAAGCATAACTTTAGGACTACAAATTAAATAATGAAGGAATATAACACACCAGCTTAACTGGTGTGCTTCACTTGCATTGTTTCAGTATGGCTTAAACTAACATCACTATGAACACGCATAGTTTCGTCAATCCCGGCCCTGATGTTGAAATCGGGACACCCGTGTAACTTCCGATGGTCCGTGTAAATTTCATCGAAATGTTTTAGAAAGATCGTTGAATGAAAGCAAGCATAATTTTAGGCCTACATATTAAATAATGAAGGGATATATAACACTTTGGTGTACAGTAACTGCTAGCTTCAACAGTACAAGTTCAAATTTTGTTTTGTTAGCCAAGCAGAAAATTTTTAGGGCTCAGTTTTTAGTAGAGCAGACCCGTGAACGTAGTGGAAAACACGGACACTAAGCGCAGGGGGGTTGTTGGCGGGTTAAGCAATGATGAAGAGCTAGCCAGTGGGAGGGCCAGGGCGGGGGTTTTTAACAAAAAATTCAGTTTCTGTTCCTGAAACACTGCAGACACATAATTTATGAACATTGTGTGACGCTTATATAGCTGAGCCCGAGAGCACAAGTAAAAAGGGTTCTTTGCTTCTGATAAATTGTATTATAATTGCCACTCAAGTACCCTAACTGTTTGTTTCTAAAGGAGGCATCCAATTCCGCTGGCTTATGGACACAAAGTTGTACATACATGGCCAGGCTTGGGGCGATTACATCTAAATACAATCGATTACGATTGCGATTACTTCATAATTTATGATTGCGATTACGATTACGATTACAGCTAAAATTGAAAGTAATTGATTACGATTGCGATTACATTGCAATGTAATCATGATTGCAATCGTGATTACATTTTCTTTCCACATAAACAATGTACTATGGTAAAACAATCCCGTGCCCACAACTGGAAAAAAGGCCATGGACATTGCTCTAGATAAGCCTGGGCAAAACCAAGTCCTCCCAAAGTAGAGATTATTGAATCAATGCACTTCTCACTCATTTTAAGCTGGTACATCCAAGAAAGAGGGACAATTAAATTTTGTTATTCCAACAGAAGAACCAAGCACTGAACAATTGTTTAGTAACTTTACTTCTTTGTTCAATTTAACTTCAGTGTAATCAGAAATGAAACCACGATTGCGATTACTCTGCTACTGTAATCGATTGCGATTGCAATTACTTTGCGATTTTCACAAAAGTAATCGATTGGGATTACAACTACTTCAAAATGTGTAATCGATTGCAGTCGATTACGATTACTGATTACGATTACCCCAAGCCTGGTACTGTACATGCTTGCTACAGCACATATTAACTTAGGAACTTTATGTAAAATGTCCGGGGAAAAAACCAGTTATAATCAAAGTATGATTGTTAGACATCTGATTAATACTGGTTATCTTTATTGGAACACTGTGAAAGCTTATGGAGTGCTAATAAAATAGTCAGATCTTTTTCCTACAGTTCATTGAAAAAAATGTTCAGACAGTTGTGTAGCCCAACAACAGTAGTAAATACTTGTGTTCCTCATTTTGTGTACTGCTGTTGGCACTATTTACAGTAGTTCACATGTTTATTGTTATTGTCCTCATTTGTTTCTACGTTGCT
This sequence comes from Holothuria scabra, assembly GCA_037179385.1. NCBI lineage: Eukaryota > Metazoa > Echinodermata > Holothuroidea > Aspidochirotida > Holothuriidae > Holothuria > Holothuria scabra. The sequence continues at coordinate 2,577,718 of CM074188.1, forward strand.
GGAGAGAGTCTATTGAACAATACCTCTTCGAGATGTGTACGTGAAAGTCTGTCTTTTTAGTAATTCAACTGGAAACCACAAAACTAAGTAGCTTAAGATTTCGCGAAGAGTCACGCAGAAACCTGTCCAGTTACAATAGAAAAGTATCCGTGCAGAGGAGCAGTGAAAATCTGCTGACTCGCGTAGGGGAACAGGTAGTTACTTTTTGGCACATCTGTACGTACTTAATAAGTACAGGTATATGTGATTCAGTGCTGTGAACAATTGTGCACACATTCAGCATAAGCCTACCCATAGACACACGGAATACGTAAAAATAGCAGAAGTCTGCGACGATACTTGATGTTTATAAAAAGATCTTGCAATTCATTCTTTTAGCCTCTCTTTTGTACAGGAAAGTGATGGCGCTCTGTGGAAATGTTGACTTTTTGTTGTTGTGTGAACATAACATCATTTTCGGTTAAACAGTTAATCGCTGGTTAATAAAATCAGTTAAACTGATAGTGAATTATTAAACCGAAAATGCACAGCCCTACTGCAGGCCTAGTTATCCCTTTACCATTGTGCTCTGAGCAGGGCATTTTTGCGCTGTTCCGGAGTGGGCAGAAAAGCGGACGAGCACACCCCGCATCAACTTCCGTAGGCCACTGACCCTGTGACCTTAAACTATTGTCTCTCTTGTTGCTGTGGCCAAAATTTCGGGTAGCTACTCACAGTTTCGAGCTCCGCGTGAATCAGTAAAGATGGGTGACCGCCGAGCTCTCTGTATGGGTCCAAAAGGACCCAAACAATGGTAAAGGGTTGAAATAAGCCTGTGGAGTGTGTTTACTGCAAAGCTGATGCCACTGTCTCTGCGTGTGTGCACAGCCGAGTGTTGCAAATATTTTAGATTAACCCTTTACCATTGTGATCCGATCTGGGCATATTTGCGTGCCTCGGGAGTGGGCGGAAAAGCGGATGTAGCACGCCCCGCATCAGCTTCCGTAGGCCACTGACCTCGTGACCTTAAACTATTGTCTCTCTCGTTGTTGTGGCCGAATTTTCGGATAGCTACTCGCAGTTTCGAGCTCCGCGTGAAACAGTAAAGATGGGTGACCGCCGAGCTCTCCGTATGGGTCCAAAAGGACCCAAACAATGGTAAAGGGTTGAAATAAGCCTGTGGAGTGTGTTTACTGCAAAGCTGATGCCACTGTCTCTGCGTGTGTGCACAGCCGAGTGTTGCAAATATTTTAGATTAACCCTTTACCATTGTGATCCGATCTGGGCATATTTGCGTGCCTCGGGAGTGGGCGGAAAAGCGGATGTAGCACGCCCCGCATCAGCTTCCGTAGGCCACTGACCTCCTGACCTTAAACTATTGTCTCTCTCGTTGTTGTGGCCGAATTTTCGGGTAGCTACTCGCAGTTTCGAGCTCCGCGTGAAACAGTAAAGATGGGTGATCGCCGAGCTCTCCGTATGGGTCCAAAAGGACCCAAACAATGGTAAAGGGTTGAAATAAGCCTGTGGAGTGTGTTTACTGCAAAGCTGATGCCACTGTCTCTGCGTGTGTGCACAGCCGAGTGTTGCAAATATTTTAGATTAACCCTTTACCATTGTGATCCGATCTGGGCATATTTGCGTGCCTCGGGAGTGGGCGGAAAAGCGGATGTAGCACGCCCCGCATCAGCTTCCGTAGGCCACTGACCTCGTGACCTTAAACTATTGTCTCTCTCGTTGTTGTGGCCGAATTTTCGGGTAGCTACTCGCAGTTTCGAGCTCTGCGTGAAACAGTAAAGATGGGTGACCGCCGAGCTCTCCGTATGGGTCCAAAAGGACCCAAACAAAGGTAAAGGGTTAAAATAAGCCTGTGGAGTGTGTTTACTGCAAAGCTGATGCCACTGTCTCTGCGTGTGTGCACAGCCGAGTGTTGCAAATATTTTAGATTAACCCTTTACCATTGTGATCCGATCTGGGCATATTTGCGTGCCTCGGGAGTGGGCGGAAAAGCGGATGTAGCACGCCCCGCATCAGCTTCCGTAGGCCACTGACCTCGTGACCATAAACTATTGTCTCTCTCGTTGTTGTGGCCGAATTTTCGGGTAGCTACTCGCAGTTTCGAGCTCCGCGTGAATCAGTAAAGATGGGTGACCGCCGAGCTCTCCGTATGGGTCCAAAAGGACCCAAACAAAGGTAAAGGGTTAAAATAAGCCTGTGGAGTGTGTTTACTGCAAAGCTGATGCAGCTGTCTCTGTGTGTGTGCACAGCCGAGTGTTGCAGATATTTTAGATTATCCCTTTACCATTGTGCTCTGAGCAGGGCATTTTTGCGCTCCTCCGGAGTGGGCGGAAAAGTGGACGAGCACGCCCCGCATCAACTTCCGTAGGCCACTGACCAGGTGACCTTAAACTATTGTCTCTCTCGTTGCTGTGGCCGAAATTTTGGGTAGCTACTCGCAGTTTCGAGCTCCGCTTGAAACAGTAAAGATGGGTGACAGCCGAGCTCTCCGTATGGGTCCAAAAGGACCCAAACAACAGTAAAGGGTTATTCTAATAATATAGTTTCTTGCAAACGACCATATTGTACATAGCTCTTAAGTACATATTGTACTAGCTCTTAAGTCTAAAAATGGCGTTGTAAGTCATGTTTGCCGATGTAAGTATGTGGCAAAAATGTTGGTTTTTTTTCGCCGAGTTTATACATCGTTTCACAGTAAAAACCCATCCCGCATTTACTGAAGCTTTCTTCAGACCATTTGCACTTTTTAACATTCCACCAACTGTTGTATTTTCCTGCCTGGTCCTATGTAATTTCTTGAGTTACTTTATGAAACACTCTTACACCGCTGTTTTGATGCACCTTGCTTGCGATGCAGTGTTCAATACATGTACTGTACTGCGCTCATGTGTTTGTCATAGTAGCGATCTGCACAATTGCTCTGTAAAAGGCCCACCAGCCACAAACAGCACAACCAAGCCCTATTATCCTGCATAAAATACGGAATTCCCAGCATTCCTACCATAAAGTTATTTACAGTAGGACTTATGGAATGATATCATGTGACGTCGTTAGGAATGAAAACAACGATGCCTGTGGTGCATGCAGTAGACCTGCGTGCGTATCCGTTTTAACGCTAAACAAGAGACCATGTTTTTCCTGGTGACATCATATGCACACGATCTATTGCAAAATTTGAATTGCCTCTGCATTGTGATTGGTTCAAATACGTTGGTTCTGAGCTAGCCAATCATAACTCACGCCATCGCCTATGGGATTTAGTGTGTGAAAATTCCAGACCTAGGAACAAATTTCCCCATTGAGTTTGCATTATGATGATAGCACTTCCCAGGCTTACATAGCTGGCCTGTGCAGCCGGCCAAGCCCTGTGCTAAATTCCCCAAGAAACGGCATCACAAATCTCTGCGTATGTGGATTTTTCGGGGATCTGACTTAGGGGCATTTCATTTGCTGATTATTTTTGAAACGACGTAAGGTTTGGACAAGAAGTGGCAAAAATACGGGGATATTTATATCAGAAAGGAACCATAAGATAACATTAATTGAGTCCATATTTTTGCTGTCCACAACCACTAAAAATTAGATCTTTGAGTATTTCTACGTGCATCATAAAGTGGACTTCTACAGAACATTACATTATCGCAACTACAACCCAGTCGGTTCAGAGAACTGCATGTGTGTATAGTATTCATAAAAATCAACATGGAATGTTCCATTTTATATGATATTGGGCAAATAACAAAATGGTGGGAATTATTGTTTTTTATGGGATAAATTTTTTCCAAATACTGCTACTAACAATGAAAAATAATGAAATTTACGGAGGTGTAGCATGATAAAATATTTCGATTTGCTACAGTGGGAGGACTTATTCAAATCTCCTTTGTGCCCTAATCATGGTCCCGCGGAGGTTTTATTGCCATAGAAGTACAGGGATTGGTAACTTTTCACAGCAGCATTACGCACTTTTGTTACATCTCCCTGCTTGTCTTGTGGCTTTCTTTTCGCTTGGTAATCTCCCAAACATGCTGCTTTTTCTAAAGTTGTGCTTGTGTGTTGCTATTGAAGGGATTTGGAGACGAACACACGAAGTTCTGCCAATGAAAGTAACAATGGATGCGCCACTTGTCACTCATCGTGATGTACTTTATTCAGGGAGCTGCCGCGGAATTAAACCTTACAATCGAATGGCTGATTTTAAAACTCTTTTTACAGTTATTGTTTGAGCAATAATTTGTGAGAAACTGACACTGTTTGTTGACGTTTGTTGAAGATGTTTGTGTAACAATTTGCTAATAAAGCCATGCCACGGTGACTGAGTTACTGGCAATACAAAAACGGTTAAACTATGAAGAGGAATGATGCACAAAAACCGACGAGTTGGTTGGTTAACCCGTTAACCGATTAACTGTCACAGCCCTACTGCAGGCCTAATTACACAGACTCAGGAAGGAAGGAAATTCCAAGAGCAGGCAGGTGTGTCTGACTGTCTAGCTTTTAAAGGCACAGTTCTCTCACCCCAAATAGTACCAATTCTCCTAACTTTCTTACTTAAGCTCCTCCCAAAATTGTGTGAAATTCATCCTCATCCAGATACAATCTCAGTTTATTGCTTCAAGGTGAGTATAGAAAAACTCAATTCATATTTATACAAAACACTCTCAGTACCATCCATGCTGTGTAATATAAGCTTTGGTACTCTGCGTTTGAATTAGTTTTCCATCAAAGAGCTGAGCCAATCAAGAACTTCGGTACCCCCATACCAAAACAGTAGTTTGGGGTGAGAGGTTTTCTGAAGCACCACATTGTTAAATGTTGCTGATATAATGCGACACTGATGGTGGAGGGAGGGGTATAAGGGGAGAGGTTTTTTGCGTTATTTTTCATTTTTTTTTATGTGAGGTGTGCTTTAATACATTTGCTACTGTTAAAGTTGTGGGTTACTTTAAAGGAGCTTATTGTGTTTATAAATCCTCTTATTTCGACGCTAGAAACCCTTTGGTGTTTCTGCTACACTGTTACAATTCTAAACCCAATATACTTTGGAAGGAAAACTTCTTAATGTCGTCAAAATTTTAGCAAAAGGAAGTACAGTTTTCCTGAAATAAATGCTCATTATCAAACGATAAGCCGCGCCCACATTCTTGTATTGAATATGCATACTATGTCAAAGGTCACGTTGAGCCGGTGTGGTAGGTCCCGTGTGGTTGTTGAACGTGATGCAAAAATAGTACATGCAGTGTGTTATTGTACATTGTCTACTAGCTGACTTTTGCCCACGAAGCTTCGTAAATCATTTTAGCCTTGTGCAGTGTTTAACTTCATCGACAATTTACACTCAAACCCTAGACGGTTATGCCCACGGAATGGAGTCGGCATCATCACAGGTTTGCAACGCTACTTTCCTTCGTTCTGCTGTTCATTAGTTTTAGGCTAACGTTAGATGTTTTTCCAGAGATTCGAATTTATTATTTCGAGGTAGGCAACAGCTGATTGCTACATGCAGGATACATCATTCTATAATGTTAGTTGTTCGGTTTACAGTAACGTTAATAGGGCTTATGCTACACTGGCTTACCACAAGAGGGCCCAGCTGTTACAGTACTGTTAGACATAACGTTTCAGTACATGTGGTCAGGGGCAAACCCGATCAGACTCCATGTTTCTCATTTGCCTACAGACACTTTAGATTTCCACAATCCATTATACTAAGCATTTTCTCGGACAGTTAGCTCATTTACTGAGCATTTTCAAAGGTTCGATGAAAAGTGTAGTTCACAGTGTGCAGAAGCAGTACACATGTTCATGTAGTATGGTGTATGCAGTGGCCACTTACCAAAACAAGTTGAAAGTGTGTCATTTTGTGACGTCATTAGTATGACCAATTTGATTGGATGACCGGAGAAAATAAAATAAGGAAGGAGAGGTTTGCATGCATAATTGTTTGGGTGAAAAAATTTTTCGATTCTAATTTTAACGTTAATTACTGGGTAATTAGAGCTTGTTGGTTAAAAGTTGTATCGTCAGAGATACTATGTAATCTTCAGCAAGGTACCGACGTGCTGAAATACCTGGAATGCGGAAAATACCAAACAAACGCAATAAGTTCCTTTAAGAAGAGAGTACTGGGTACTGGCATACTGTACTTCAGCTAATAGTCATCCAGGTCTCCTGTGCATGTGTTGTTTTCATTTACATATAGTACAGTGTGTTTACAGTACTGTATATCATTGTTGATCCTGCAGTGCACTTTGGGTTGTATAAATTAACCATTTCTTTTTCTGAATATTTATTAAGATGTAGCCATGTTTACCATGACAGTTTGCTTTCCTTTTTTTCCTGTTGTAGGCAGTTGTTGCTCAAGTTTTGCAAGATCATTCTTCCTCAGCCTTTGAATGTAAGTTAACTTTTATTTTGGAGTTTATTGGAAAGTGTATGTGGGGTGAACAGGGAAACTCTATATGAATATATGAAGAAGTTTACAAACAGCACTTTTGACATTTAGACCTCTATAACTCTGGGAAGCTCTTTCAGATTTTTAAGGGGTAACCCTAAGGGATGGAACAGGAAAGGCAGAGCTCTACACTAAAAAGGGTTTAAGGTCAGATCAAGTTTTTACACACTGTAAGGAGGTTCTTATTCTGCATTTTGATGAAATTTTCATTGTTCAAAATCTGGTATGTGGTTCTCAAGATTCAGAATGAGTGAACTTGTCACTTTTTTGTCAACAGTGGGTGAACTTGAAGCAAGCACTTGTGACATCATATTCTCACATTAATGAACAGTCTTTTGTTTTTTTGTTTTTTTTTTTAAACTGATTCGTTGTGTTTCACCAAAAGGAAATACTGTATGTACAGTTTTTTGTTAATCATGGTTGAAATCTTTCACAGTTTGATGAACCATGACAATAAAAGTGCTCAAATTTAGAGAATACTGTACTGTAGGCCACAAAATTCTGAAAAGTTTGCAAGCTCTTTTGAAATATGCTTTCTGATTGTAAGCTGCTTAAGCCACACCTACTGTATCTGAGTTTAAATGAATATTCAATATGTCACACAAGCTATTTTTCAAAGTGCAGCAAGTGTAAAGTAGGCCCTATACTGTTCCTGTGGTACTGTAAGGCATTTGGAATTTGAAATATTACCTAACTCATAACAGACATGTAGCCTAGATATAGATTGTGAATTCCTGTTGAGCGGATCTTCCCGCTTTCTTATTCAAAATGCGAGACTATGTTGGTTGAATACCGACCGAGTATGCCTACACAGGGTGTTTCCTTACTACTGTAACTAAAATAGAAAGTGTACTTACATGTCAGTTCCTTTTGAAAAAAGTAGTGCTTGGGGTATTTACCATAAACATGCTCTTCCCCAACAGAGAGTTGTGGCTATGACCTTTTTAACACTTATGTCACAAGATTACAAGGAATATTCAACCTGCACAGTAACGATACTTCAAACATTAAAACAACAGCCCATGTCTCACATTTCATGAACCAAACCATTTCCTGTGTGAAAAATTTGAATCACCCACACTGACACTGAGGCTTTTGTGTTACTATAACCTTGTGAGTACGCAACCTCTGAAAGTATTTGGATGTTTACTGATAAGGATGGACAGTCCTACGAATTGAAAGAATAGTTTTAAAAACCGTTGTTTCTCTTCGAGTTTCCTTCATTTTATTTTTGCATTTAAAATCAATGGTGATCTGGTTGTAAAATCAAACACAGTCGTTTGTGTATCAAGCCGAGTATTATGGTGGTATTTAGCATTTCCACCTCTGGTACAGTGCTTGTTCTGTGTTTGTGTTGTTTGTTGCATTGAATATTCATACATGTATACAGTTAGTGCACTCTTATTGGTTGGGATACTAACTAGTGCAGATAAAGTGGGATCAAAGTTTGCTGCCTGTCATTGTTGATTTTTGTATTTTTGTAGTAATTTCAATGGGAATTGAGCAAAATTTGGCAGAATTTTCACATTGAAGATTGTGTTTTCTTACTCATTGTTCGTATGGACTGTTTAAACAATGTTTGAAAAGTTTGGTCAGAATAATCTAAGTATTTCCCTTTTTGTATGAATGGCATGAGAACTTTACAAACTTTTGAATTTGCCATGGGGAGGTCCTATTCCTTACCTCAAGGTTTACACAGCAGACTGAAAAAAGGAACAAAGCATTCCTTGTCAATGTGAGGAAGTGACGTAACCTCTGCTACCCTCAAGCAAATTTTGGAACACAAATCTCGTACTGTAACTTCCTAATTTGCAGAATCTCAATACATACATCCAATCTAAATACTGTACTTAAGAGTTTCACCAGATTATCTTGGTTACGTACCTGTAAGTTCATCTTTCACCTAGACTTATGAAATTTAAATGTTTGCAAAAAATTAGGGCCTAACCGATGTGGTTTTTCACTGCCGATCCGATGTCCGATGTTTTTTCCCCAACATCGGCCGATATCCGATCCGATCCGATATTTTCGTCACCCCGCTGTATCTATGCGTTTAGGCCTACAATTTTCCCCGTTTACTAGTAGGTCTAGATTTCCTTGTTGTAACTATAAGCAATGCCTCTTTATGTACATTGTCCGCGCATTTACTCCTATTTAAAGTCATCTTTAAAATGTCTAATAGTTTGCAAATTAGTATGAATTTAATCAAGACTGTGAATGAACTGATCACCTGAAATTATATTTGAGTTTGAATGTTGGTTGTACTCTATTTAATTAAGTTGAAATTTTCACCGGTGCGAGGGCCGATCATGCTGATGTACAGTAGTGTTGCTTCTCAGATCAGTGTATGCTACAACGTACACTAACTTTAAAATCTGCATTCAAGCTACAGTAATTCATACCGTAGCAACGGGCGCGCCAACACTGCAAGTCGGTTCTTTTTTATGTAGAAACGTGCAGACAAGCTGTACTGCGTGCCGTATATTCTGCAAGAATCTGTAACAACTCTGTCTAAAACCTACCCTGCGTACTGTATTAATACTAACTGCGATTTTCTAAAATACACACTATGGGACGCTACCTCGAGTATAGTACCGAAATGAAAACCAAACCTTGAAATAAAATCGAGCCTTGAATTGGCCGATATAATGGTTTATTGTGTCAATATTATGCAAACGAACACTTTTCCACTATATTTAGTGCCAAGATATGACTGCAATGATTTCGTAAATATGGACGATAATTTAAGACACCGGGATTGTTGGTTTGTTTCTTCACCACGAAGCAAATAAACCTCGTGTTATGTATGAAATACTAGGATGTAACTACCAACACTAAAATTGTTTGGGAAAAATAACGATCTAAGCAAAATTTCATTATCTCGTGAGCCCCAAAATATCGCCGTTTACACACGTGTGATTGAGAGTTTCCTTTCGACAGGAGTTTGAAGGGTGTCCCGACCTGAACGGCAGGGCGGTTATGAATGAACCTATGTAGTACTCCAGGTACGCGACTTCCTAAGAAGGCCACGATAGCGTAGGTGTAGGCACACGTGTACGCTAGATGCAAATTTAACACGAATTACGTCATTTTTTCGGACGTGAAAGAGAATACTGTAAACAAATGCTGGGATCGGTAGATATTTTTAACTTATGTTTTGAAAGAAGTAACACAAACAGTTTCGAGGTGGAGTTAGTAGGATCCAAAAACGTTCAAAAATTAAAATATGAAAAAAGGCAAAGGTGTAAAGAAGTATTGATTTTCTTAGAAGGGTTTTTTCTGTCATATTTCTAATATCTGTCGGTTTGATTTGAACTTGTGAACGTGATCGATACCTCTCCGATACAGTTGTTAATTTCTCATGCATATACAGTACCCAAAGGAGCATGAACAAGTCGTTGCTATAGGTCTACTTTACACATCTTCGGGAGTATTGCTTGTCTTCCCCAAAAAACTCTTCACCAGAGAATCGGGAGGACTTAAGAAAAAAATGGGTAATCACCGAACCTGAGGGCTGTTGCGATCGGGACAATATTTTGAAACTTTTTTTTTTAATACCACGTGCAAGCACTAGGTCTTACCCATGCCAATATTGGATCATTCCATCATGAAAAAGGCGGATCAAAGTTTGTAACAACAACGAAGTAACTCTTGAAAGAAATTTAATCATACAGTTCATGTATTGCAGGTTTGTTCTTTATTTGAGCATAAGGAATGTATGAAACTGCCATCAAACAACTATGGGACAAAAGTGAAGGGAAAATGCAACTGAAATTTGTAAAATATTACATACGGAGTAACAACTTTGCTGGGAATAACAACTTTGCTGGCTTGTTATTACTAACTTTTACTTATCCTGTAACGTGGATTCACCGAGTGTAATTATGTATCTGCAGTGAACTTGAGGTTACGTCCCTTGACTCTGCGCCAGAGAGGGGAAGGACTTTCAGAAAAAAGGAAAATTCTTGCAGCTGAGGCGTAGGAAATGGCTTGTATACGGTGGTGCAAGACCACGCAGTAAAAAGTTCCTTTGAAATTTTTACAAAGGTTTCAGGATACGGAATATCGGTAAACATCGGCAAGTGAACTTAGCTGAATAATGCCGATCCGATATTTTACCGATGGTGGCGAATATCGGCCCGATCCGATGTCCGATCCGATTATCGGTTGAGCCCTCCCTACAAAAAATGGAAAAAAAGGTCCAATTTCCCTTGTGCTTTAAACACATTTAGGTACTGGCCCTCCACTCTATTGAAATTTCCCCACCCCTTGAAGTGAAACTTTTAAGTCACCCTTCAGAGGGCCCCTACTCTGCAGCAACTTGTCTGACTACTGAACAGACATGAGTGAACCTTTCATTTATAATAATATGCTTAAGCTGCTGAGCTGCTTCCCTTTGTTATATATTGTACAACAAAAATTAGGAACTCAAAATAAGGCCAATATTTTTTTTTTTTACTGTACATGGTGATCAGGGAAAGAGCAGTAATCTAAATCAGCCTTGTCAGATTCTGCTAGTTCAAATAACGACAAGAGCTACTGTAGACAGCAGAAAGGTATTCAGAATTCTTTACTTTTAGTTTGACTGAAAGTTGAGTCAGAAGAATTAAGCCTTTAAGGTACAGTATTGCTCAGCTTTGGTCATTGACACTCATACAGTATTATGGTGTGAGTTTTTTTTGTGTAGGAGAAGTGCACCAGTTTTCATTTTGTGTGTAGGAGAAAATGCACTAACATATAATTCTCCTACTGCACACTCTGAAAACATCTACAGTAGTCAAATGGGGCACCCACTAGAATCTTGTCAAATATCTGAAACTTTTCGTTTCAAAATTGAATAGAAATGGTTCAAAAGAGAAACTAGTGGCTTTATAAATTATGAGTCAAATCTAGTCAAACATTTGACAAGATTGGGGTTTGTGCCCCAGTTGATTACTGTACTGTAGATTCTATTCAAATTTGATTAGAAATTTTTTAGAGTGTAAATTTTGTCTTTTGTCAGATGAGGATGAAGATGGAGACAGAATCACTGTTAGAGGAGATCCAGAAATGGAAGCCATGATGGCATATGTGAGTTGAAAATAGTTGTGTTGTGTTGTGGGTTAACTAAAATTCCTGTAGATTTTGGCTTTAGTATGAATTACAAACAGTCTCATTCACCCAGCGTGATCATTTAACATGGGTTTAACTTATAAGTGTCAGTTTTACTTTGTACAACTGGCACAGAAAAGATTTAAGCATGTCATCATATTGCCCTGGCCTGCAAGCAAAACTTGTTGTACTGAAACATTGCCCCTTAATTAGCATGGTACTGTACGTTCTTAAAGACTGATTACTGTTCTTCAATGTTCGGTCCACATGTTAAAGGCTGTCACTTGTGCCAAGAGGGTTCAGTAATAATATTCCTTCCAGGAGCACGACTAAGTGCACTACCAAAATCAAAAAGGATTCAAAGCAAGTCTAACTTCTCACATCACGGGATCAGTGTCAATGGACTTTTTGTGTGTGTTATTATGTCCACCCTTGATTAACTGTGCGGAGTGACCATTTAATCAACATCAATTGCAGCAAATGACAAACCTTTAATGATTTTCACATAATTTACGGCGTGAAAATAGGTGCATATGTATGGTACAGAACTACTGTATATGTATGAATTTGTACAGTACTTGCACATTAACCTGACAGAACCAGTGTCGTACATTGCGGGACTGTACATCAGTAGCTTTGCATACTTGGCATGATTCTACCGTTTTGTTTTCGTTTCATTTATTTGATTTATCACTTCATGCATAATTAGAAAATAATTACAAACATTAGATGAAACTTAATAGAGATATATATGCATGACGTGAAGGGAAGTACACAAAAAACCCTGTTGGGCTTGGAATATGGACTCCCTAGCAAAACAAAAAAACAAAGCAGGAACAAAAAATCAACAAGATGAGACACATAGAAAAAAACAAACCAACCCTCGGAGAAACCTGAACCACGAAAACAAAGAGGGTAACGAAAGAAACCGCCATACCCTACCCCCCCTAACCCCCCAACCCACCTGGGTAACAGCTGAAAAACACGGATTCAGTCCAGTGCAGCAAAAGATCAAGCATTACAGTTAAAATAGGTCTACTTAATAGTCGGAACAGTACTGTAATATTTCATCTGGAACAGTACAGTAGCTGCCAAAAATTAAAATTTCCACCCCTGCAAGGTGTAAGTGATTTATGTACAATATGATTTTAGGAGCTGCTTAAATAATACATACCAGTGTTGCAAACTTAAGAACATTACTACAGTACCATACTGTACATCAGTGGTAATTCATTGAATGAAATCAAGTCATAATAATATGAAGTGATAGGCAGTTATATAGTGTCTGACTCTCATCTTGCCAAATGTGAGAACGGTCTTTCCATGATATCAGCACATATTTGTGTTATACAAATACAGCACAATTCATCTTTTCAGTAAATGTCATCGTACAGTTAAAATAAAAGCTGTAAACAAGAGGCAATGGTACACTAATGTACAGTAATATGAATCTAAGCTGTAGCTATGCATTTGGGGAGTCTCATGCTAAATGCTACTCCTTGAGACAGCTGTATTCTAATCTGCTTATTCAAGAGTGCATGTAACAGTTTTCTTAAAAAAGCCTTCATTTTCCCTAGGCCACCAGGCTGGGATAAAAGTCCCTGCTTAGCATGCACAGCAGCAAACTAAAGTTCATGTAATATACAGTAATTTAGGGAAGTAGACTGCACTTTGTAGTCGTGTTGTGAAAAATCATACCATAGATCTCAAATAAGTGTAATAGAGTAGAACAAATAGTATTGTGCTTATACTTTACTGCAACTACAGTAGTGTTCTGCAAGGATTTTTTTCACTCTAGCAGTGTACTGTAGTGTGTTAAATGTTCCTGTTTGATCATACTGCAGTCAGCTGCCGTTTTCACTTGAAAACTTATACTGAGCCCTAAACATCGAATCTTGAAATATGAATTAGACTGATGAGCATTTAAACTTTCTTTCTCACAGTATCTGCATATTTTGGGAGAATGTGAAGAACGACATATTATGGCACCACCGTTATGCATATATCCCAAAAGTAAGTAGCTTACAGTATGATTTTTGATTCCTTGCCGAAGGCAGGCAAGGAATCTATGCGATGGTGATGTCGTGTGTATGTGTGTGTGTGTGTGTGTATGTGTATGTGTGTGTGTATGTGACGCTTTGGCTTGTAAACACGATATCTCAAGAAGGGTAAGTGTGACTAACCTCGTATTTGGTGTGTGGGTTGGTCATATTGAGTAGATGATCCCTATTGTTTTTGGTGGAGATCAAAGGTCATTTGGGGTCACGAGAGGTCAAAAGGTCAAAACATTGTAAACACAATATCTCAAGAACGGTACATGTGACTATGCTCATATGTGGTGTGTGGATTGGTCATATTGAGTAGATGATCCCTATCGATTTTCGTGGAGGTCAAAGTTCATTTGGGGTCACGAGAGGTCAATAGGTAAATTCCTTAGAAATTGCTTGTAAACACGGTATCTCAAGAAGGGAAAGTGTGACTAATCTCATATTTGGTGTGTGCATTGGCCATATTGAGTAGATGATCCCTATTGTTTTTGGTGGAGATCAAAGGTCATTTGGGGTCACGAGAGGTCAAAACTTCGTAAACATGATATCTCAAGAACGGTACATGTGACTATGCTCATATTTAGTGTGTGGGTTGGTCATATTGAGTAGATGATCCCTATTGTTTTTGGTGGAGATCAAAGGTCATTTGGGGTCACAAGAGGTCAAAAGGTCAAAACATTGTAAACACAATATCTCAAGAACGGTACATGTGACTATGCTCATATGTAGTGTGTGGATTGGTCATATTGAGTAGATGATCCTATCGATTTTCGTGGAGGTCAATGGTCATTTGGGGTCACGAGAGGTCAATAGGTAAATTCCTTAAAAATTGCTTGTAAACACGGTATCTCAAGAAGGGAAAGTGTGACTAATCTCATATTTGGTGTGTGCATTGGCCATATTGAGTAGATGATCCCTATTGTTTTTGGTGGAGATCAAAGGTCATTTGGGGTCACGAGAGGTCAAAACTTCGTAAACATGATATCTCAAGAACGGTACATGTGACTATGCTCATATTTGGTGTGTGGGTTGGTCATATTGAGTAGATGATCCCTATTGTTTTTGGTGGAGATCAAAGGTCATTTGGGGTCACGAGAGGTCAAAAGGTCAAAACTTCGTAAAACACGATAACTCGAGAACGGTACATGTGACTATGCTCATATTTAATGTGTAGGTTGGTCATATTGAGTAGATGATCCCTATCGATTTTCGTGGAGGTCAAAGGTGATTTGGGGTCACGAGAGGTCAATAGGTAAATTCTTTAGAAATTGCTTGTAAACACGGTATCTCAAGAACGGTAAATGTGACTAATCTCCTATTTGGTGTGTGCATTGGCCATATTGAGTAGATAATCCCTATTGATTTTCGTGGAGACCAAAGGTCATTTAGGGTCACCAGAAGTCAAAAGGTCAAAACTTCGTAAACACGGTATCTCAAGAACGGTACATGTGACTGTGCTCATATTTAGTGTGTGGATTGGTCATATTTAGTAGATGATCCCTATTGATTTTCCCAAAGGTCAAAGTTCATTTGGAGTCAGCATGTTCAAAGCCTGACAAGCTTTCCTGCACAGTCTTTCAAGAAAGGTCACTTGTAGGGTCCTGTAACTTGTCATGTAGATGGCACATAGTGAATACATGGTCCCAGAAGTTTTTGGTGGAGGTCAAATGTCATTTGGGTTTACGACGGGCAAGGGGGATCTCAATGTAGGAAGATTGGATGCCTTGCATGTGTACTTTGTGGGCACATTAGGGAGCCCTGCTAATTGAAAAACATTGCAAAGCAATGTCAATGTGAAAAAAAGCCTTACATTTCAGCAGCAAGGAATCACTAAGCCTTTTGGCTTTCTGGTTTAAAGTTAGGATAATATCACACTCTTTGCACAGTTTAGGAAAATGGTTGAAAAGTTATGAGAGTAGAAAATGCAACATTTTATGGGCTCATTTTTCAGTCAGCTACTTATGAATTCTGTGAACAAGTTCCAGACTAATGAGAAAATGATAAATTTATGGTTGTGTGAATGCAGATTTCCTCCCTCTTCTTTCAGTGTCGAGAGGTTCAAGGAAGTCTGGACCAGGGCTCACAGTGAGTTAAAATATTTTGAATTTACATGCAAAGTACTTTACAATATTTTATTTTTTATTGCAGGTCTGCACTTCTTGACACTGTCTTCCAATTTGTGCATAGTATTACTGTATTACATCATTTGATATTAGCCAATGAGCCATTTAATAATCACTGTTCCTGGTCTATGCTTTGTTCATATTATACTGTAGTTTCAGAGGTTAAAATCAGCTTCCAAATTTTGGTGATTAATTGGGCCTCTAACTCGTAGAATCTAGGGACTAGGGGCCAAAAAATAAGGAAAAAAAGAGACTGAGAAACTAGACAAAAAATAGTTTGCCCAAACCTTAGACCAGTATTGAACAATCTCATGGTAAGTACATGTGTATTTTCATTTCAGAGAAATGTTACCCAGAAGTTCAAGTTTTTCAAAATTTTCCTATAAAGTTCTCAGATGTGGTGCTCAGTACCAAACAAACATTCCATGCAATGTACTGTATTCTTTTACAGAATGTACAGTTAGACTTGAAATATCAGCATGGGAGTTGGGGCTCTCCAGTAGCAGCTACTGACCTGAGCAAATTTAAAGGGGAATCGGGCCCACAGGACCCTGTTACTTTGATCCCTGGTTTGGTCTTTTTGATGTCGCAAAGTTTAAATCAAAGTGAAATTACTATTCTTCGTTTTAGATGTTGATGTCTCTCAATGTTAACATAATATTTGTACCTGTCATCAACTGTCAAACTCTCAGAATTTTGAAATATTAATATTTTATTTTAGATTTATATTTTTATCCCATTAAAGCAGATAATTTACTGTACAAATACAGTGGGTTTCTTCAGCCAAAAATTCTCTTTCCTGGAGTTACTGTCTTGTAATGTCACAAAATCTTTTTCATACCCCTGAGTTGCATATTCTGCTGAGCTAATTGACTAGTAGGGTAATAAGCATTCATAATTTCACAACTTTAGCAAGCTAGTGCATGGGATGGCTACTGCCTGCAAGACTGACGGTCTACAAGACAAAAAATGTAGGGTTCGCAAGACCTACAGTAAGGTTCACCACATTGAAAAAATAGGGTCAGCAAGACCGAAAATGAGAAAAGGCTTGTGGTACTGACATCAAAAACATGCTGACCTGTATTCATTTTCAGACTTGTGGACATTTTCAAATTTTTGGTCTCTGAAACTCTTTCACATTTTCCGTCTTGTGAATGTTTTCTCACTTTCAGTCTCACTTCTTCCCTTTCCTTTCTAATTTAAATTTTTGGTCTTGAAGACCTTATAATGCTGTAATACTCCCACATTTGAATTATAGTTTACTTTTATGGGGATCTGCAGTGAGTTCCTATCTTGATCATTTATTTGCACTCCAGAAACGTGCTATTCGTCTTATTTCAAATGCTGCATTCTACGACCATACACAGCCACTTTTTCATTATCATAGATTGTTAACTCTGCAAGACCTTTATAACTATCAGCTTGGTAGTTTTTTGTACAAACACTTCCACAAGTCCCTGCCTATCGACCTCAGTCATTTCTTTCAAACAAATAGCCACTTTCATTGTTATTCTACCAGGATGAAAGATAGTTTATCCCAACCCCTCACCAGAACTCAACTTGCCCATTCCCAAGTAAGAAGCTCAGGAGTTTCCCTATGGAACTCCTTGAGCAATAACATTAGAAATGCTGCCAGTTTAAAAACTTTTAAAATTCAACTGAAATCTCTGTTTTTGGATAACACTTCATAAGTTTCTTTCTTCTTTTTTTCCTTTTTTGTATTACTATTATAATTATCGTTTTTTGTTTTTCTTTTTTCTAAGCCTAATCCTAAGTTTTGTGTAACTTCTCTTCATTTTTCTGTACTTTTAGGGGTCAGACTAGAAAAGTTTCCCAACTTACTTCTGGTCCCTCTCCCTTCTCATCCCTTCATGTACTATTAGTACTGACAACATTCTTTAATATTGTTCTGTATATGTGTTATTAAATTGTATCAATTTGATTGTACTTATTTTTGTAATTATGAGAAGGAAGAAATAAACTGAACTGAACTGAACCTTTGGTCTCCTTAACCCTCTGAGATGCACTCAACTGAATGTAATTTGCAAGTCTAAAATGCATGGTACTGTACCTCTTAACTAATATCAATTGTTGAAGACAAGAAGCAGGTCTTTTGCTGAAGAAGGTATACTATAGAGGTGAGGGGGTTGGAGTGGGGGTTAGCTTTGATAGGGGAATAAAGAGAGGTTTGTTTTTTAGGTAGGCAGTCAAGTTTAATATCCCTACTAAAGAACACAAGATATATTATGTTATTAGCGGTACTTAAGTAGTGATGGTAACTTTTAGTGGATGAGAATTTTGCAATAGGCTGTTTACTGATGGAACTCAGTCATCATCCTCAAGTTTATTTTTGTTTGTGCCATCCCATAGTTTGTATTATCACTTGCACGTATAACTAGCATTCTTAATGTAAAACTCAGCATGAGTTAGTAATGAAATTGTTTACACAATTTTCTAATGTTAACTATTCCTTTCAGGTTAACACTAGACCAATGGGGCCTGTCCCACAGGGTGCAGACAGTGGTATAAGTCTGCAGTACGCGTAAGTCAGAAAGGACTAAGTAGCTAATTGTATATATTTTTGAACATGTAGTGATAAATGAATTGAAATTTTGCAAAAATGTTATTTTCATATGTGAAAGAGGAACCAAATCTACACAGTGTGATGAAAGTTCCATTCAAATAGGACATGTACTTCCCTAGACATCAGTAAGTGCAGTCAGTAGATTCATGTTCCAAATTGAGTTTGAGGGCAGCAGAGCTTATATCACTTCCTCAAATTGACAAGAAATGCTTTGTTTCCCTTTGCTTTATCAGACTGTTATGTTGACCTTGAAGTTAACAGGAATATGACTTCCCTGTGGGGATGCAAAGTTTTTAAAGTTCTCATGTAACTTATGGATCACATTTTAATAATACCAGATTGTTCAGGAGAAAATCAACTCAAAGGCAAGTTTAAAGAAAAACAAAAGACTGTGCACTAATGTGGGGATATGAAATCGTATACGTGCAAGTTCTTTTTTTGTTGAAAATGTGAAAACTTTATGTGCTCATATATATCTTGAGAACCACACATCAGATTTCAATGCAAATTTCACCAAAATGCTCAGAATCAGAACTCTTCTAATAAACTAAATTAAACCCTTCTTTTAACATTAGTCTGAGTTGACTGATCTTGTAACTGTGTTCTGTGTGTTTGTTGTACAGTAGGTGGCATTGGGACCTATGTTTTATCAATTCTCCTCAGCTTCATTTTTCCAGATCTTCTTTTTGGAGGGATATCAAAAGGGGAGAAAATATGTTTGTTTTCTTGCAAGAGCTTGTCATATTTCCCACAATGTTTACATAATGTCCACCAGACCACTACAGTACAGTTATAATTATCTGCCAAGTGACCAGATATCCATCCTAATATGATGATTTCCCTGTAAGGATCTTTCCAATTTTCTGTGTTTGTTGCAACCTATGATTATGAAAATGACTGTATTTAAACACTCAGTCAAGGTTGCAAATTAATCCTCTTAAAACACTTCTGTAATGTTTTTTTTGTGAATGTGCACTATTTGCATAATTCTCCAGATTCTAATACTAGATTTTTTTTTATTCTTTTCTTTTTCATGGAGATGAATTATGACTTTTCCTGTAAATTACATTGCCAAGATTTGTTTACAGAAATTAATGTAAATTTACAGATGAACATGCAACTTGCAAGTCCAGAGGAATTGTTTTAACTGTAAACTTATTTCCATATTCCACAGGAAACATGAAGCTGAACTTAGAGAAATACTAGCTAGAGGAAGGGTGAGTAAATTGTTTCTTCTATTTGAGTAAATTAGTTTTCTCCCCTTAACCTTTGTTTGGTAGTGGTATATATTAGGGATTACAAATACAGTACCATAACGAATGCTGCTCTAACTTTCAAATTGTACATCAACTTAATTACATCAGAGATGTTATTTTTTGTTAAGCAAGAAAGAGGGACTGCCCATCAGTCATGGGCAGATTTAATTTGTGTCTTTCAGATGATGCAGGGTGACTGTTCTCAATACATTTCCAAATGCCTATAAACACAGAAAATAGCACAATTTCTTTTATTGTATTAATTCTTATGAAACAAACCTCAAAGTTACATAAATTAGCTGTAGTAGTGCTAATTTTTTCTTATTGTTGTTAAGAAGTGGAAAAGTGTTCATTCCCTAGGAAGGAAGTTAACTTTCCAACAATTTTATCTGTACTGTAATTTTATCTACAGAAAAAGTGAATTTCCTTCCAATTGCCAAAATTTCCCTCCAGGTGCTTAAATTTCCCAGGAAGGAGCTTCCCAGCTTTCCAACTTTTTCCACCCTTGTTGTTATAGATGGGCTTTTTTGATATTTTTCCCTTTCCTATGTGCCTTAGATAGCAGAATCTGACATCCACAAGATACAAATGCTTGGACGGGGACAGAGTGGAATAGTTTGGAAGTAAGTGATTGAATAATGAAGATATTTTTGTGGCATGTTGGAGCCTTGAGTAGTAATATTGTATTTTAATATTTGAAGTCAACATATGTCATGAACAGTAATACATGGGACTTGTCGACAGAAGCAGAAAAACTGTTCCCTTTATAAGGGTGACATACAGATATCACAGCTATTTAGTTTGTTGTAGAGGTTTGTAAGAGCAAAGCATTTGGCATTGAGCTAAAAGTATTATCATGTAATTGTTCCACCTGATGATATTACAGTATTTTTTCAAGGAAGCAGGATAGAAGTACTGCACAGTAGGCATTCTGCAGTATGACTCTACTAGCTCTATAGTATGGTGAATTAAAAAGCTCAATAGATGTACAAGTGTATTGATGCCACAGGGTCCAACATCTCTGCTAATTTATGGCAGTGCTGGCTTATTTTCCAAATTAAATTCACCATGGTAGTAAGATTAAGATAAGCCTAAATGGAGGTTTACAGTTGTCAATTTTTAGTTTGATGAAATTTGAATTCAAATTTTGATTAAATTAATTTACCTTAAATGTTAATTAAAGCAGATCCTTTTAGAAACATCATATATAACTTGGGGTCAAACCCCACCTTACAATCCAACCAGTGATCAAACCTAGAACCAATGGATTTTTTTTTAAGTTTCATCATGTAAAATGCCAACAACTACTGTAACATGCATACTCCACTGGGCTAATTGTACTTAGGGGTAATACTTTACCCAGTGTTAGTCCCCCCAAAATTGATGTCACTACTATGTGAATGATGTATTGTTCTCAAATGTTCCAATTGCAGGGCTCTTCATGTCCCAACAAATACAGAGATGGCTATCAAGGTGTGTTTAGCTACACTGTTGTGATTTATAGTTAGTAACCCTTTATCTAAAATATATGACTGGTTTATACTTGTATGTTAGTAGTTAGTTGCAAGTTTAAAGACTTCCTGATGGTGACATATTTTAATATGTGTCCCAATATAGTGTAGACTGAACTAATAATTAGAGACCTACTGTATGTTTCACTATCCTATTTTCTAAATCAATGTACATTTTTGTTTTTATCGTTAATCATGTGTGGAATATCCTACAGTGCCTTAAAGTCCTAATCCTCTCACCCCAAACAGTTCCAATTTCTCTATCCTACTTTCTTAAGCCGATCTCACAACAGTCCAAAATTCACGTTCATCCAGACATAATCACAGTTTATTGTTTCAGGATGAGTATACAAGACCCAAATATGTAGTTAAAACACTCTAAGTACAAACAGAACATTCTGAGCAAAATGAGATTTGGCACTCTGCATTTTTTTAACAAGCTGTCAATCAAAGAGCTAAGCCAATTGAGAATTTCTGTGGACAACTACAGAAATTGAAGTTTGGGGTAAGAGAATTAGCCCTGTTAAGTTGTTCATTCTTCATCTTTATAGAGCTTTTTTCATGTACATCTTTTTTCCTTCGATTTTCATTTCGTATTTTTGCCACGTACTGTAATCATTTTTAGCCTTTCATCTTCATACTCTCTATCTATATTCTTTAGAAATAATTCAAATTTGGTGGGGAAAATTGGACGATATGTTGATGATGGTCTCTTTTGTGTTGTTTTTTTTTCCTTTGAAGGTTATTGAATTAGATGTAACACCAGCAGCTAGAAAACAAATTATGTCAGAGTTACAAGTTCTATACAAGGTGAGGACCTTAATTGGCAAAAAATAAAGTAAAGGGAGATCATTGAAATGACAGTGGAATGCAGTTGGTTATTACTGCAATTCTCAAAGTTCTTCCTCATCTGTGTATTGTTTTGGTTCCCTGTTATAATGCAGTTTAGAATGGTTTGATATTATATACAATGTGAATGACAATTATGTACTTAAGACAATGTAAATGACAATTATATGCTTAATTATGATGATAATAACAGTCATAAAGGAATGTGGTATATGGTAATAATATTTCTTGCCATAGTTATATCCTGGCAAAGGTTTTCAAAATTTGTTTATTTTGTGTTCTCTTTCAGAGAAAGAATCTGTGAAAATACCTTGCTTTAAATTAGTGAATGCAGTGCTATTATATGTGTAGGGTTTGAAATCATCAGTTGTATGGTTACCCCAGATAAGTGAATTTAATTTTTTGCCTAGGAAAACCAATATATTTACTAGTATTCTATGGGACAACTACTTTCTCCACATTTCATGTCAGCCTGCTTCATGTTAAAACCTACTGCTTGCATGTAAACTTCCCTGTATCAGCCTGCAGTATGCAAACACTGTAGGGACTAAACTATGGGTTTACAGAATGAGTATGAATGAACCCTTTGCTTGGCCAACGATATTTTGGTGGCAGGACAACCTAAAATTTCGAGGAGGAATCAAAATATTTTAGCCACTTGTCTAATGAGACAACTGATTTTTTTCCCTACAGTAATTTCGAGCTCAGCTAGGTTTGTATTGGATTTGTGGTATGAAATCATTTTTTATGTTAATAAAAATTTTGTTTGAATTCCTTTTTCAGTGTGACTGCCCTGTTATCATTAGTTACTACGGGTCTTTCTTCAAAGAAAACCAAATATCAATATGTACAGAGTTTATGGACGGTGAGTTTAACCCTGGCTAGGACCAATTCATAAAGATCATGATTCTGCAACTCTTTAAATATTATATCTAGTTATGGTACCCACCCTGATTTTGTAGTACCAGTGGTTTGTACTACTACTGTTCTGTCTTCATTCTCCCATCTTCTCACCACTTAAAGGGGCTCATTGACTTAATGAGAGTGTAAAAGGTTCACTATCACATGACAATGCTTATAATCAGCATTAGACAATGCTTACAATCAGCATTAAAGCAGTTTCATATCCAATAGTAAAGGGAGAAACAAAAATTGTGAATTTTCAGGTGTCCTGACTTGCAACGGTTTGTGCCTATTTTGAAAAAATGTCTGGTCACAAATTTTTGAAAACTGAATTGAACCCAGGCTTATACTACTCAGTCATATAACAGTTTTTTGTATGTAGGATGTGGGGATTGTCTTAGTTTGACCATTTTCAATTTAATGAGCCACTTAAAAAATTACCATTTATTTAAAATTGCAAGTTTAGTAAGAACTCTGTTCCAATTTTTTGATACATGACCTCAGGCTTAATGCATTAATCCCCTCATCAAGACTATAAAGGCTTGCTCTATCCCATCCCTAATTCCTCATGCAGTTCATTTCTTCAATTCATTCAAAGTATAGAGTTAAAAGTCAGTTGTCACAAATGAATTAATACTCAAACATCTTGAAGTGAGTTGAGATCAGTGATGTGTAATGAAGACTGTTTTTATCAGTTCAAGGCTGATTCAATACATGATTGGTTAAATGCTCATTTATATTGATCATGCAAGGTGTCATATGACAGTAAGCTTCTATGTTTCTTCCTTGTTTTCTTTATCAGGAGGCTCACTAGAAGTCTACAGTCCTATACCAGAGAAGATCTTAGGTAGAATTGCAGTATCCGTGAGTTTCCATTCAATTTGTACATCAAATTACCCATTGTACCTATAGCACTAGTTGACTGCTACCTGTTGGATGTTTATTCCAAGGTGCTGAGATTGTACTGTACTTAAAGTGGAAGTACGAGTGTCCTGACAACTCTCAATGACAAAGAACAGGCTTTGCTTCATGTTCCTCACACACAAAAATATAACCAGGAGAACAATGCCTTTTGGTGAAAAAGAACTATTAACAAGTTATTAAAAAAAAAGTAAAAAATAGTTACAGTTACTCAAACCATTGTAGAATGTGCAATTCATTTCTTCTGTAGGCAGTCTTTGGCACTTAATGAATATTCATGTATCAGTTGCCTTTGAGATTGCATGAACCACTCTGTCAAGGTGCAGCTAGTGTATACTGATACCAATGTACCATATTTTCATTACACAAATCAATGACAATGTTAGGCTAAGATGTGCCCACTGTACAAAATATGTTGAGCTATACAGATGCTCAGTACTTTTTATGTGTATTCATTTCGCTTTCAGTAGATCATGTAAGCATGGGCACGTATCATTGTTTATTCATGAATAACCATAAACAAACATACTTTCATTAGTGTATGCTCCTAACTGATGGGCTCATTAGGAGGGAAAAAACTCGAATTTCATTTGTCAAACCAAATTCAACAACTGCATTTTGGACAAAGATTACTTCTGAAAGAAGCTAAGACTGTGCTTCTAAATATGTTAGAACCTCTTAAACAGTTTCCAGTTTCAACTATCTGGCTCTTGTGCTATCACAAATTTCAGAGGTTAAGGTATTCTTTATACAAACTCTTACTTCCACCTTTATAGTGTCTATGTTTACATTAAATCTAGAAATTTTCATAAATACAATAAACAGGCATGTTGAGTTGATATTGATAACTAATTGAGGATGTTGGATGTAACTACCAAATGACAATGCTTTCTCTAAGCATAAAAAGTGTAAGTCTATTTGTAGTCTGGCATATTAAAGGCCTTGTGCATAATTTGAAGAAGTGTCTGGTATCAAATTTTACTTACTTATAAAACATAGGACGTGGAGATTGTCTAAGTTTCATCATTTGTTATAGTATGTAAAGAAATAATTACAGGTTTGTGTTTCTGTTCCTTTTACAGGTTGTTAAAGGTTTAAATTATTTGTGGAATCTAAAAATACTTCATAGAGGTATGTATGACCAAGTTTGTTACCTGCATATTTGTGTTGTACATCTATTAAAAAACTAGATTCTGGAGGTATTTCCAGTTTTGAGACTAATATAGCTTCATAGAGCTCTATTATTGTCTATTAGAGCTTTGTAATATTATGTGGCATTTTTCACCAAGTGATACTAACTCACAGAAGATAGAAAAGTGTTCTAAATGCTAACTTCATTGTACCAAATTTAGGGAAAAGAAATGTAGATAATAACTGTTTAGATTTCTGTCCCATGCTACCATTGGGACTGTTGATACAGCTGCTGCTAAATATGCTG
The DNA here is from genome assembly GCA_037179385.1 of Holothuria scabra. Classification (NCBI taxonomy): domain Eukaryota; kingdom Metazoa; phylum Echinodermata; class Holothuroidea; order Aspidochirotida; family Holothuriidae; genus Holothuria; species Holothuria scabra. The sequence continues at coordinate 2,602,890 of CM074188.1, forward strand.
ATAACACTATCCTGAACCTTCAGGTTAATTCCAGGCAATGAGTTCTAGGAGCCAGGGCTGTTGTTGTGTAGGGAAATTACTACCTGTTCAATCGCAATAAAGTTGTGATTGTTTAGTGATTACTCATAAAAATGCATATGGAACTGGTCCAAACATTACTAGTAGCAACTACACAGGAAAAAATAATGTTGGTTTGAATTGTCCAAAGTGTTGAAATTAAATTGTTAAAAATATGAACAATAAATGTGTGTTGTGTATCAGTGGGCTTTATTGCAGAAAACAGGGATGGTGGACTCATTTGGAAGAGGAATGGCTTTAATGGGGAAACCAGTCACAATTTATCTCAAGTAACTTTTTTCACCTGCTATCATTAAGCAATTAAATACTGCACAGTTACAACCTTAGAAGAAGCTATGGCCTCAAATAACAAGTAGTCGCATTCTGCCGTAAGTTGTGTTGGCAGTCAGTACCCGTTGCCATCAAGTTAAGCTACTGTAATTTAATTACAACAGAGTTCTCACTGTTATGAAACTTTCCTTTCAAAATTCTAAATTTCCAAGGCCAAAGTGCTAACAGAAATCTCCAAAAAGTCATACAATTGTACAAAGAGAATTTTACCATAAAAAGTAATGCAAGGTGTTTAAAAGAAGCAGTAGCTTTTTTACAATACCAACACTACAGTTAGGCAAGGGTTTATGGCTAGCTTACATCAGCTTCTTTTACCAAATATAGGATTCATGATAAGGTCTTCCAAGCATCAATTTTTCAAGGTGCTATACGTCTAATATAATACAACCAGTTTGGCCATAATGTGATAAAGTTACCCAGCTCATTTGTACCACATGGATCAAATAAGTTGAATGCAACATGTTTGTGCTGCAAAGTTAATCCTTCTGGCATGCATATTTTTGCTGTAAATCCCCAATTTGCCATTACTATCTACAATATGTGTAGGTTTTATCTGCAAAATGACTGCACTACTGTGTCATAGAATAGCTCTGAATAAATGTTTGTTGTGTAATCATGTTTTGGTCATGAAATATGATTTGAAAGGGGATTTTATACATGTATACACCTTCTTGGGTTATAATGAATGCAAATATGCCAGCATCCATTCAAAACAAAACAAGGGGTACACATAGTATTTTGTTCAAAGAAAGTATAGCTCTGAAAACAGAATGTGGACAGTGGTAATGAAGATATTAACAAGGTAGAACATGCAGTATATAAAGAAACTGAAAATTATTTTCTTCAATATTCCAAAGATAATTTGCGACATCAGCAATTCTAGTGTGGAACTTAGAACTAGTGGAACCTGCACATATGCACTCCAAGTATAATGTATGGCTTAGTCTGGAGAGATGGGTCTCCTCTTTTAGCAAAAGGTTTAGGTATGGAGGGAAGTAGCAGTGTGACTCTACCGTTGTTAACTCATATGTTGCACTGGTTGGAAAAGCATTGAAACTTTTTTTAACTTGAATAGCACAGTGGTGTTAAAATAAAATCAATTGCCTTAGAATTCTTAACATAGAATAATGTCTGAACATCTGGTGTTAAAAATCAACATTAAATATTTTGATAGTGTACAGTACATATTCTTGTACTTTTTACAGATATCAAGCCTTCCAATATTCTCGTTAACACCAGAGGTGATGTTAAACTCTGTGACTTTGGTGTGAGCACACAGCTTATTAATTCCATTGCCAAGACATACATTGGCACTAATGCATACATGGCAGTAAGTACTCCAATTTTGAACACTTTTTAACTGATCAAAGAAAAAGGAATATCTCAGTAAGACTAGATAAGTAATTGCCTTGTGTGGGATGTATAAAACAATAAAACGAAGCCACTTTATGTAACAAAGACTCTCCACTACCTTAATTTCCAGCCTAATTTGGCTTTCTTGTCATTAACACCAAATTTCTAATATTCAGTGACAATTGACAAATGGAAAGTTACCTTGAATTATGTTGCCTTTATTTGGAGTGGGCTTATTTAACCCACAAAAGTGTGGGTAGAGCTTATGCGGTACTGTGGGGTATAATGTCTGTCTCTCTCTTCCAAAGGTTTCAGTGTTTTCAAATTCCTTCAGATGTGGATATAATTTGGACAAGAGGATGATTATAGCCATGGCAAAGGATGTTAAGAGTTTGGAGATGATTGGTTGAGGAATAAGTTCAGTATCTATATTTTAAAAAAGGGCCTCAGTTGGTGTTTCTTTTACATTCAGTTAACCCCCATTTCAGTTGTTTCCAGTGTACTTCTGATATGCTAGGTGTAATACCTTGAGGGAATGTGCTTGTTTGCTGAAGTGGACGTGTTGATTTGTGTTGGAATCTTGAAGTCTGCTTAGGCAGAGTTTCCCAAAAAACTTGGAAGTAGTACTGTATCTGGGACTTACTGTACATACTGAAAGCAAACTGATGCTACAACAGTGCAGTATCTATGGCACAGGTCTTTGCTGTGTGAGAACATTGCACACAGATGGGCAATTGTTTACCCAGGAATTTCTTATATTTGACTCATCATCTCTTTGTTTTGATGGTGTAATTGAAGCTGCAGTCTTGAAGAATGTTGAAGATTTTTACTTTTCTCCCTCAAAGTCTAGTGTCAGTTGAGGAAATAATTGCTTGGAATCATTTGTTTCATAAAAGGAAGTGCATTCTCCCAAACTTGGATTAGTGTTGTAGACTTTCCTATTTCATGATTGTTTTCCTCAATCGTGAAATCAAATTTACCAGAAGTAACTGCTTTTTTTTACATGTAAGTCCCAAATCTTATTACAGATACTTTGATGAGAAATGAGAAGAAAATTGTGAGATTTAGCTGTTACTTCTAGTTTGGAGTGACCTTTGTTGTCCTTTGCCGAGTAACACTACCTACATCTGAATTACAACACTGTTCAACTGATAGGCACAAAGTGTTACAGCATGGACAGCACAAAGATGTTTATAAAGTGTAGACCATGATTGTTTACAAAATAAATAAAAAACTGAACAGGTCATTAGATTTAGAAGGGTTGAGCAGCTGCAACAATTGCTTCTCAATTTTAGAATTAATTTTTTAATTTTAAACCTTTGTGTGTGCTCCCTTCACAGCCAGAGCGGGTTCTAGGTCATGGTTATGGTGTTCATTCAGAGGTTTGGAGTGTTGGTCTGTTTCTGTTAGAGGTGAGTACTCTGAAGGAAAAAGTGTCGGTAACAATGTACTTAATTGTACTTCGAGAGGAGGTGGGAACTGGAGGCAGAGAAAAGTGGAGGAGACATGAAGAAACAGTTTTGTGTCCCACATATCAATTAGGTGCAATGATACAGTACTTGGAACTAAAAAATGTAAAATGAGTACTTTTAGTATACTAACAGTAATTGTTTCCTGTATTCGTTGTTTACCCTGTTCTAGCTTGGAAGATTATAACACTCTGAAGTAATCCTAACCATAAACCTGTCCCAAACCCTTATCCTATACTAGTGTATAACCCCTATTCTAATTCTGTATCTTACATGAAAACTAATCATGCCTCTAACCTGAAATAGATATATGCTTCAGCTGATCTTTGGTAAAGCAGATCTTTGGTGTATTGAGCCTTTTGATGTAGTGTACCTTTGGCTTAAGTGAATATTACCCATAGTGCCAAGTGTAAATGAATAAATAAATGAAAAACAAAGAAAAAAAAACCTATGAAGAATCTTTGCTGACAGTTTGAGTATCCTTAATAAAGTGAATGCTTAAGTCAGAATTAATCTGAAAGTAGAAACCTTTTCAAGGACCCATACCAAATCTCACCTGACTTTGTGATATTGGAAAATGCTCCAATCTCCCCATCTTAAATTTCATCACAAATGTTTAAACATTTTTGTCATGAAGGGCATTCTTTATATAATAAATAAACAACACTACACACTGTCCTTGTTTCATGCTTGGTCCTTGTTTCATGCTTGTGACAACCTGTTATGATATGCCATAAATCCAATTGAGATTTGGCAGTTGCTTATTTGTATGCTTCTCCAGGTTTTTCATGAACTCTGAAGTAATTGATGTCCCTTTTTTTGCAAAGCTGCTGCTGTAGCTCATAACGCTAAAACCATGCTTCAGCACAATCAAGTGATTTTTAACATGGTGTGAACATATGAACATGATAGAACAAGTTTGTTTTTTATTCCTGTGAACTGATAAGTATAACGGTAATTGTGATATTTATTCAATAAATTTTCTTCATGCAGATGGCTACTGGACGATTTCCATATCCGGTAAGTGCTGAGAAATGTTTCAATTTCGTTAATTGAAGAGACATTGTCATTGCTTGTAAAATAAAAAAAATTACTAAATAGTACAGGTGGAAAAGGCAGACTGACAGTTGTTACTTGGCATCAGCAGATGCTGTTTTTGCACAACAACAATGAACAACTTGCCTGTTCTTAGTCAAACATTCTCCCTATGTGAACAAATGGGGGCTACAATTTAGTGCTTGTCCTATGGTCCGAGACAGTTGAATATTGTTTTGGACAACCATTTTCCCTCTCTGAGGTTGTCCAATGGACAATTAGATTTTATTTGTAATTGACTAGCTTTTATCCTCTGCAAAGAAGAATTTGTGATCATGTATGCTCTTAAAAAGTGATATGTAGACAATGGTATGCTCTGTGTATTGTTCATCACCAGAACAGGTAAAAATGGAAAACTATAACCAAAAAAAAATCAAATGTTTGTTTTCTGCAGCCGAGATATCAAATACAATTGTTCCTATATCATTTTTCACTTGCACTTGGGCAACCAAAAATTTTTTTGGACAAGGTCAGTTTTGCTCCAGCTTGTCTTATGGACGGTCTAAAATTTTCCTTAAAATTAGGCACGCAAACTACCTTTCACAATAACTGTTTTTTCCCCTACTAGTGATTGGGCATCGAACTCTCTCAAAGGAGGTCTGGTTTAGATTCTCAGGCTCAGCCATACCAAAGACTTTAAAAGTGGAACACTACTGCCATTTGCATGGTGCTTGGCTTTGAAAAAGAAAACAATCACATACTTCCCAACAGGAAAATGAAGGGTGTGGGATTCTGCTAGGTTAAACAGGCATTAGTTGAAACATAGTACTCCAAAAAATGAATTGCCCATCATGTAGATGTTGAATAATGAGTTATTTCAATAGGGTTTGAAAGTTGTAATTTCACAAGGCTGACATTCACTTAGCAATGGAGAAATGTAAGTTTTGATGATGAGGAAGTCACCATTTGAACTGCCATAATTGCTCCGTATGCTAGCTACTTTGAATTATCATGACTTTAAAAAGCAAATAATTTTTGTTTTATTTTCAAAAAGGTAACTTTTTCAACACAAGTACATGCTTTGAACCCTTCCCATCTTTATGAAAGGTATTATTGCAAAATATCCAGGTTTGCTTTTTATGTAGATCAGCAGTTGTGACTGAGATAAGGAAGACATAGTATAATCTTGTGTGTTACTAATTTTTACTTTGAAGTGAATTTTGCAATAAACATTTCTCCTTTTTGTAGGTGGCTCAGAAAGGAAATGATTTAGCGGTAAGTTTTTGTTGTGTATGACTTCAGTATAAATAATGGACAACAAAAACGTCCCTTGAAAAACTGTTCTAAGAAAAACTACAGTATATGAGATGGCTTTTGGAGAAATCTCCTGCATGTTGGAAATGATTTTCTAGCAGAGGTGCTTGCAATGTAACAGGCTAGGTGGTAGTACTTAATTCTTAAATGTTTATAGTAGTATTTACATTGTTTACAAAATAATGTAGAAAAATGAAGAAAACGCATGATATTATGTAATACTCACCACAGATTCCAACATGAATGGGACTATCAGAGTTTGTTTTTACAATTTTTTCACAATTTTAATTCAATCTCACATTTTAACATTGATTTAAAATTAACCAAAAATGATCCTTGATCATGCTTCTAATGTTGTGATTAGTAACAGTATAGAGAAAGATGTCTAGTTCAGCATCTTTGTGGATTTTCTTTACCTGACAAACATTCAAAAATTTTTGCTAAACAGTAATTCACTCAAAAATAATGATTCTTTTAACCTCAAGTACTTCTTCAATGTTTCTATATTCTGATAAACAATCAGTTAAGAAGGGAAAATGTGGAACTGTAGGAAAAGATAATTATTCTCTGGTAAACTCTAGTTGTCTCTTATTGTAGTTTGACATGCACATTTGTGCTCTTTGGCTTCACCCTACAGTAGGTTATGTTAATACCACAAAATGATTCCTTCATTTTGGCCAAGTTGTTTTCGGTAATTTGGTCAAGTTGTGCTTTGATGAACATGTCAGGGAGTATGAGGAAGAAGTGATTATTTCATTGCATAATTGTTTAAGTATGATTAAATTTAAATGGCAGTTACTCGTCTATATCCACAGCCCATTGCTTTGCTTCAGTGTATTGTTAATGAGGTAAGTCTCTGATCAAATTCATGCATATTGATGGAGATGGAGTTTTAGAAACAAATGGATTAAGACCTTTATTGTATTAAATCAAATTATGGGGTGACTTTAAGCTGTTTGCTAAATTGAAAAGGAAAAAAAGGAAACAGGAAAGACCAGAACAAACCAGCACTTTAGGGGAATATTAAAGAACATGTGTACCATACCTTTCTAGATGTGCCACTTTTGAATCAAAATACAGGTTAAAAAGTAAGCTGGAAACAAAATGTCTTTTGATATCTTTTGCTATTGCTGATAACTCTATTTGCTATTGCTAATAATAGTTCTTTGTGTGTGGTGAATTAAACAGTGATGTAAGGAAAAATTAATTTACTGGAATAAGCACTTTGATATTGTCAGGTTGACAGCAGATTTGGTTTAAAGCGATGTCATGAGTTTACAAAAAGGGAAAACATATGATTGTGCTTCTTCTTATGTTTCTCTTTATCCATAAAATTGCAACGAGTGCAATCATGCATTGAACAATACAAATCAAAACTGCAAACTGGTACTGTAGTGGTAGACTTTGGAACTAACCTAAGCAGCGTAAATTGGTAAATTTTTGAAGGTCTTTTTTGGTTTCGATGAAAAGAGAATTAACCTATGCATTCATGATGGCGTGTGTGTGTATGTATGTGTGTGTGTGCGTGTGTATGTGTGTGCGTGTATGTATGTGTGTGTGTTTGTGACACTTTGCTTGTTTACACGATATCTTGAGAAGGAAAGATCTGACAGTTCTCAAACTTGGTACACAGATACCCCATACTGAGAGGAAGAACCCTATGTATTTTGGATGAGGTCAAAGGACATCTGGGGTCACAGGGGGTCAAAAACCAAAATCCTTGTTTACACAATATCTCAAGACAGGAAACTTGGATTAATTTCAGACTTGATATATTGATGCGTTATGATGTAAGGAAGAACCCTATTGATTTTGGTGGAGGTCAAAGGTCATTTGGGGTCACATGGGGTCAAACCCCGAAATCCTTTTTTACACGATATCTCATGGTAGAAAACTTGGATCAATTTCAAACTTGATATGTTGATGCGTTATGATGTAAGGAAGAACCCTATTGATTTTGGTGGGGGTCAAAGGTCATTTGGGGTCACATGGGGTCAAACCCCGAAATCCTTGTTTACACAATATCTCATGGTAGAAAACTTGGATCAATTTCAAACTTGATATGTTGATGCGTTATGATGTAAGGAAGAACCCTATTGATTTTGGTGGAGGTCAAAGGTCATTTGGGGTCACATGGGGTCAAAACCCGAAATCCTTTTTTACACGATATCTCATGGTAGAAAACTTGGATCAATTTCAAACTTGATAAGTTGATGCGTTATGATGTAAGGAAGAACCCTATTGATTTTGGTGGAGGTCAAAGGTCATTTGTGGTCACTTGGGGTCAAACCCTGAAATCCTTGTTTACACGATATCTCATGGTAGAAAACTTGGATTCATTTCAGACTTGATATGTTGATGCGTTATGATGTAAGGAAGAAACCTATTGATTTTGGTGGAGGTCAAAGGTCATTTGGGGTCACATGGGGTCAAACCCTGAAATCCTTGTTTACATGATATCTCATGGTAGGAAACTTGGATTAATTTCATACTTGATATGTTCATGCGTTATGATGTAAGAAAGAACCCGATGTATTTTCGTGGAGGTCAAAGGTCATTTGGGGTCACATGGGGTCAAAACCTGAAATCCTTGTTTACATGATACACTATGGTAGGAAACTTGTATTCATTTAAATCTTGATAGGCTGATGCATTATGATGTAAGAAAGAACCAGATATATTTTCGTGGAGGTCAAAGGTCATTTGGGGTCACATGGGGTCAAACTCCGAACTTCTTGTTCACACTATATCTCAAGGTAGGAAGCTTGGATTAATTTCAAACTTGATATGTTGATGTGTTATGATGGGAGGAAGAAGCCTATTGATTTTGGTAGAGGTCAAAGGTCATTTGGGGTCATAGGGGTCAAACTCAGAAAAACTTGTTTAGGATAGCTCAAGGTATGAAAGGTGGATGGATTTCAAAATTAGTATGTAAATGAATTATGGTGAGAAGATGGTCTGTATAAGGTTTTTTTTTTTTGTGGAGGTGAAAGGACATCTGGGGTCATGATCGGTCAAACTTTGAAAAACTTGAGTTGAAAGTACCTGTTGTTTTTGGTGGAGGTCAATGGTCATCTGGTATCACCTGGCATCAAACTCTGAAAACCTTATTTGCAGAATATCTTAAGGCACAGTATGAAATTTGGCTTTTTGAATAGAGAAATGTTTTGGTTAAAAGAAAAACCAGTCACTAACAGGTGGAGACAAAGGTTATTTTGGGTCACTAGTTGTTACAAGAAATGTAGCATTTTATTGAAAAGAGCATGTATGTATCATCGAAACCTCAATGCATTTTTGCATTCTGGTTCTAAAACAGTCCTCATTGTAGACAGTTAAATAACTAACCTAGTGATGAATATGCAATAGTATAGAGGTGTCAACTAGTTTAAAACATTCCATACCACTCAGACTTGGCTGACTCACTGTACAGCCGCTCGCTTATGACAGATAATCGTGTTCCTGTGTAAGCGCTCGATAACACTAACTTACTTGTGTAGGCTCAAAATTGCTTTCCTTTACTACGGAAATATCACTGTCTTCCACTCTGTGGTGCTTACTGGTAACACTCTTCTAGCCCTGCATTGAGTACATAGTAATTGGCCCCTGGTTCTCTTAGGTCTCTTAGGTCTGATTGCACAGTCTTTGTGAGAAAGTAAGAAGGCAGGCACAGTACTGTGTACATGCAATATATAAATGACCACACACTAGTGTTAGTATTGTTTACTTGTGTTGTTGTGCCAATTCAGTCAGCTGTTTACACCTTTGTTCTGATTGGTCTCTACAACAAATGGCCCATAAGAGATTGAATAATGTTTGTGTGGAGCACATTTTCTAATTTCTCAATTTTGTCATTATGTTCTCAAGAATTGAAAGGCTGATGCCAGAATCTGCAGCATATACATAACGTTTTCTCCTTTACTGTTCAAATGGTCCATTCAGACGAGTGACTTAAAATTTAAACTGATGTCTCAATGTTTTTTCCTTTTAGCAATCTCATGGCATTCCTCTAAAGTGGTTATTTATTTACTTCAAGCCTACTAGTGCAGTTGTTTTACAATGCTAAAGAACAACACATGTGGAACCAGCCTATTAAGTTTGTGAATTACAACTAAATTTTCAGGTGGATAACCAGCTTATTTTTTTAGAGCAAACTTGGTCTATTTTGAAAGGCCAGTTTAGTTGGGAAAACAATAGATTTCTCCTAGATAAAGAAACCTTGTTTTTTCCTGGCTGAGGGTTCAACTCCTAACCTTCTGGTTGATATGCATTGTGGCCTCAGATGTCTTGCCCTGCCCCTTATCCACTCAATCAGTGCACCAACCAAATGGTTGCACTCGTTAAATCCAGCTTCCATTCAGTTGCAATTGTGAATATCTCTACAATAGACTCTCCATAATTAAAGCTAATAAAAGAAACAATTGTGTGCATTGTGTGAGACAGACATTTACAGGGGCACATTGAATTGATATTGATAATCTACTGGAAGTTTTCAAGGTGCTTCCCACATGAAAATGCTTAAAATTAGCTTGATTAGATAAGTTTCATTATCCAGCAGTTACAGAAAAAGTTAAAATTTTGAATTTTGTGGTGTCCTGACTTGTAACGGTTTTGTGAATAATTTGAAAAAGTGTCTGTTTACTAATTTTTGAAAACCACATTGAACCACATTGAACCACATTGAGTTAAACTAGAAAGGTTAAAAAAATTTGTTCAAATTTATGAACAAACTCAATGAGCCACCGTAACACCTTTTAAAAGCAGGTAAAGAACAGGTAAGGTTTAAAATTTAGATACCAGGAAAATATCCTCTAATTTTGCGGTCTTTATACATAAATAAAGGTTTGCCAATTGGACACATTTGTTGATCTCATTACAGATAAAATTTCTCGGCATTCACTATGGCTCTCTTGATATTTATTTAACTTTCATTTTGTAGATGCCACCAAGGCTGTCAGTTGAACAGTTCACTCCACAGTTCTCAGAATTTGTTGCTTCATGGTAAGTTATGTTTGGACAAAATCCTACAATTTGTCACCTGAATATTCTTAGAATGTTATGTCACAACAACACTAAACATGTGGTGAGATCACTAAGATCAGTCATTGTAAGTCTCTTGTGAACCTTGACTTTCCGAGTCTACATAATTTTTTTAATAGTATCAATCCCCTATGATTTATTCCCTTTTCATTATAGTAAGATGCACCATGTGACTCCCAAGGAGATGCGAGTCAAATGTGTCATGTTCATCATGAGGTGTGACATATAGGCAGCGGGCCGTACACGAAAAAGTGCTTTCGTTTTTAACTTTCGTGATGCACATCTGAGGGTCGGCATAAAAATTACCCACGAAGGTCAATTTTAACCTTTTGAACATCATATCAATTACCACAAGCGAACGAGTTGGCCTACAAAGAGAAATTTGAGGGTGAATTGTTGGCCAACGTTCATTGTAGATACTAGTTCCACGAATTTTCTGACACGTACAAAATTTGTACAATATGCGCTGGGCAATAGGGATAAACTTTTATGTCAATTAATTGACCGGGGGGGGGAGTATGACAACTTTCCCCTCATCTAGGGAAAGGTTGAATAAGTCAGGAACTGGAACGAGAAAGGATAGCGAAAGGATAGCGAAGAAGGAAAATGAAATAGGCCTATAGGACAAAACAAGAATAAGAATTTGGAACAGAAACGAGGAAGGAAATAAACACACTTGACATGAAAAACAAGAAACAGAGAGAAGAGATGCGTTCAGTAAGGATACCAATAGATGATTCACATGATATTGTTCAATCAAGTCTGGTTTGCAGCAGAGTTATGAGAGAGTAAAAAACGTACGGCATACGGTCAAGTGGTTAAAGCATCTGACTTCAGGCGCGAGTACATGGGGTGGGGGCTTACGCGCCAGCCCTCTCTTTTTCGCCACATCAACAATAAAACATATGGAAAATTAGCAGTGCAGTTCCCTCTCACCCCTGTTTTCTCTTAGGTCAGTCCCCCCCCCCCTTTTTTTGAATGTGCGAATCTGCGCCTGGACTTGCAGTTGGGAGGTCAGGAGTTCGAGTATTGTCCTGGTCATACTGAAGACTGTAAAAAAACACAGCGTAAAGCAATTGAGTAGGAAAAACAAGCCAGTTAGTCACAACTGGAAAAGCTAGTCCGCATATCGAAAAGTTTTACACAAAAACGATCATTTGCTCATTCTATATCAAAATTTTTTAAATGTTCTAATTAAGGTAAGCTAAATCGGTTATGCTTTGGAATGATATGTCAAGGTGAGAGGAACTCCTGAAATGCCGATTTTCATTCAAAATACTTGATTTTTGACGATTTCAAAATTTTGTGACGTCATAATTTGGGGAATTTCCCCAAATTAATGGGCCATTTTATGCCTTTACTACAAGCGTTTTACGACAAAAAATATAGATCGAAATAAAAGCAGTTCTTCTCCTCCTGTTACCTGTGACATGCACCTCCCAGAAACGTGTTTAGCTGTGTCAATATATTTGTGGAAAGAAGTGTTAATTCTCTAAATTATGTAAAATTGGGATGAAAAACGTTTTTTAGCCCATAGACATCAAATCCCATAAATTAATGATTTACGACAAAAGTAAGAGGGGTGTCCAGTCAAAGAAGCATTCACTAGAGTTTGCAATAGTATGAACATCACAAATCCAGTTTAGCCAGACCTTAAGACACAACCCCGAATACTACATGGAGCGAAAAACCTAAAAATGCAAAATGCGCCCGCACACTGTAACGCATTTGGGAGGTTTATGATCAAAACTTTTCGATATGTGGCGGCTCGACATAAACCAATTGGTTAGAAGCTGGCCATATGGGCCGTTATGTAAAATTCCGTCCATCTAACCGACTTTAGAGGAAAGGCCTCAATGGACACTCCTTACGGACAAGCAGAACTTAATTCCCATTGAGATCTTTTGTCCAAATTAACCAAAAGGTTTCAACAGTTTTTCAAATGGTAACGGGTTTTCAAAAGGGTTTGGTTTATAAAAAGGGTAATTTTATAATTCCCTTTGAGTTTTGACCAATTTCCATCATCTACCAAAGGGACTGCCCTTTAAATGAAAAGGGTATTTACAAAAGGTATCACTTGAAACCCTTTGGGTTCAAAGGGTTTAACCCAAAAGGGTTCCAATTTTCAGCTGGGCTGCCAAAAAACTTTGACTATACCTTAAGCTGTAAAGTATAATCTCTTCTAGTGAGCATGCCTGCATGATTTTGAACCAGCGTCGAAACTCCATGAAGCCTTGGGCGTTCACTCCAAGTATAAGTTCAAACTATATGATCTATCATCAAAGAACCAATCTCAAATTTCCTCCGAGAAACTTAACATCATGTAGTAGAACTGATCGCCAGCATCTCTGTCTGCCAGGAAAAAAGGGAACCGATCGTGGGGTAAAGTTTACAAAATGTGAAAAGACTGGGGTGAGAGCTGTACTGTATCAATACATTATCTTCTTTCAGATGGAGAGGGGCCCAAGATTCCTAGAGATATAATCACAACAACCAGTGGTTCGAACCTGCCATGCAGTTATTCATAACGCTTGATTTTGCATGTATTTTATAGGTAAACATTTCATTTGGAACCCTTTGAGCACAATTGGTTTGAAATGGTAGGCATACCTTTTGGAAAAGTAAAAAGAAAAAGAAAACTTTTTTAAGCATAGGAGTAGGAAGCGGGGGCTGGGGAGAAAGCTCCCCCCCCAGTGAAAAATGAAGGGAGGAAGCATGCTTCAGTTCCCCCACTTCCCGTGAGTCAGAAACCCCTTTTTTAATTTTCCAAATCTCAAAAAACAGCGAAATTTCCGGCGCGCTTTGCTCGCCGCATTATGCAACATAAAGTGCGCTAGTTCTCACCTAACTTTTCTGAGCTCTGGACATAACTTGAACATAATCGGATATTTAAATTACCATTGTGACACCACGGGCCCATTCCACAAAGAGTTACGCACAATCTTAAGTTTGATTCCCCATACTTAAGTCAACAGTAAATCATACTTAAGATTGTGCATAACTCTTTGTGGAACGGGCCCCACATCATGAAGAAACACCGGCAGCTATGTTGCTATTTTTGTGACCTGTCTTTCATAACATTCCAATTTTTCACAATTAAAGTTCTTGATTTTGAAATATTTTGTCTAAAAGGACAACAAAATTTGGGAAACTTTTGAAATGTCATCGGGGTCTGCAGGTCTGAGGGGTCGCGATTTTTCAAAATTATGTATGCGCTCCGCGCCAATTGAAGATAGTCTCTCGAGAAAGACCGTTCCAGGCAGGGAAGCTTTGGCCTACCGTAGTCAAATGTTCTCATACACACCGCATGCGGGACATCGAATCCAAAGTAGCGCTTGCAGTGACCTTCCGTATATCTTTGCCGCACCCGCACCAAGTTCAAACGAGTTTCAAGGATTGAATTTGTATCTGACTTTTGACGGAATCGAATTCAGTCATAATTAGACACCAAATGATCTTGAACCAAGGAAGTCGGTCCAGCTTTAGTAAAGTTATGCTCAACCGACTGAAACTAAGATTAAAAATGCGGAAATAGAGGGTAAAAAATTTTCAAGTTGATATATTTAAAAAAAAACATCGGGTACCGTCATTTCAAAAAATCCACAAAAGCGTAGGCTACGGGAAGAGGCGGACCCTGTTTGCCGTGAACTGAATATAAGTTCAAGTCCTATTTTGCCCGGCCGTATGTCAACACGGTCCGCTGCAGGCCGAACTGACTAGCTGCATGCTACCCCTTGCCCATAAATATATGTAAATGTCAGTGTCCTGAAATAAGCACTTCCCCTGCTCTGGGAGAAGTGCAGCCCCCCTACGTACCCCCACCTGAAAGGTCTATGCCTAGTAGCAAAGATGCCAGGTCTGAATTGCGATTTTCTATTGAAAAACCTGCCCCTGTCTAAAGCTATCGGCCATGTCATGACACCCAGTCTCCAGGGGCAGGAATTTCTGATGAGATTTTGTGCCAGAAAGATTAAAATTTTAATGCATGGCTACTTTGTCGAGTGTCACAACAAGCATTTCATCGGGAAAGGGCTGATGGCTTTTACAAAATGTGGTCAGTGTACCGTTTTCAGTTTGGCACTAGTACTGAGCTCAGAGGCTCATATTGGGACCAGAAAATTTAGTACACGAATTCCGATATTTTTTCGGAAGGGAAACCGTTCCCAGTCGCTAATAACAGCTCGACCACCAAATTTTAAGTAAGCTTGTAGCGGTTTAGGATTTTTAGATAGCATGTAAGTTACTGCTAAGCCGAATTAAAGCTACAACTATTCCATATAACTTGAGAACCAACACACCCCCAAATGCCAGTGCCTATTAGAACCTATTACACGAAATAAAGCTTGGTGACATTCTCGCCCGTATTCGTATTGTTAATCTTCCAGATTTCGACGTTCCTCGATACAAAAATGATACTAGATGGGTTGAAGGGTATTATTCTTTTTTCAGAGATCGGAGTGACCCAGATTATACAATTTGGATCGGTATCCAGCTTGAGTTACTCATTCGCAGTTAACGTTACGCGCGAAACCGACGTAGCAGTGACATAAACAGTTCCTCGTTCGCGAAAAAGTGTCTTTTTTCTTTCCACATCTTTTTACCAATTTTAATCCTATGTACCTAAAATAACATTTAAATTTGTTTAATTTTTCATAAATTTAACATTACAGTGCATTTCAGATAATTAAAGTGCCTTTGGAACATGATTAGAGGCTGCAGCTGTAGTTTTAGTGCTGTTCGAGGAAAAGTTTACCTAAAATGTGGAAGTTGTGTGTCTAATTCACCTTCGCCAGATTTTGAATTTAAAGGGATATTTTTACTTATTTTTTCTTGATCCATAGGCCAAACGGATCGCTTGTGGTAATTGCATGGGTTATTATTTCATCTTTTTCCATCGATTCGTATTTTTTTCAATCAGACCCTCTGAAGTGCGTCACGAAGTAACACGAAAAAGCAGGACAGATTTTGGTCTAATAGTTGCATGGCATAGAAGTTGCATCAAAGTAACCTGATGGTTCTGTCATATACTTTACACTGACACCAACCTTTCCAGGGGTCAGAGGGGTGTCTTATGATTGAATTTAAGTGTATTGCAGTAAACAGGTGTATTCAACATCTTTATTGTGACTTAAAGCTGTTATCCCTTCAAAAATTTACATTGAGACTGTTTTAAGTGTTCCATGCATTGTGAAACTCCCATTATGTTATACCCTGTAGATTATTCCATCTTTAATACATACCCAAAAAGTGTGGTGTGGCCTTTACTCTAAACCAAAATGGAAAAATGCAGTCACCCCAATTAGAATTTAGGTAGCAATCCAACCTATTGCTTTGAAGGAATCCACATGGCAGAATTTTCCTCACTGAATTGTGAAATTTGCAAGGTTTAAATTGAGTAAGCAATGCATAATTTTATTTACAAATATGAAAAAATGTAAAATGTAAAATTTATTCATTATGAAAGTAAGTATTTCTTTCCTCCCAGCATGGAAAAAGAGCCAAGCAAAAGACCATCACCAGAGGCAGTTTTGCTGCATCCATTCATTCGTATGTATGATGATAATAACAAGC
Source organism: Holothuria scabra (assembly GCA_037179385.1). Classification (NCBI taxonomy): domain Eukaryota; kingdom Metazoa; phylum Echinodermata; class Holothuroidea; order Aspidochirotida; family Holothuriidae; genus Holothuria; species Holothuria scabra. Next base: position 2,619,077 of record CM074188.1, read on the forward strand.
ACCTTATTGGCTGTTGGGTCTACAGTCAACTCCAGGCAAAGGAAGGTGGGGCTGTCAGCTGACCATTTGAAGATAGATGGCTGTCTTTCAACTGCCCAGCTTATTCAGTGGAGAATGATATCCACTGAAAGGATGAACTGTCAACTCTCAAAACTTGGTCAGCAGTATCAGTACTCTTTGGAAAGAAGGATTAATTGGCATTAAACATAAAATGATCAGTTGTTATTTATTCAGAAACAGTTACTCCAGCTCTCCATGTGGACATAGTCTTCATTATTGCCTAACAGATAGTTGTGGGAATTGCCCTCCTTAAGATTTAATTTAGCAGCTAAGCACTGAATGCCCTGCTAATATTGTTAAGGTGTCCGTTGAAATTATTTTGTCAGCATGAGTAAACATACACCATGCTGAAAAGTTCAACAATTGTTGCTCAGATGTGTGGCTTGTTTTAGACTTTTTGAAGTGTGGCATGATAATCAAATTGAATAAACTTTGCTGTACTGCCGAGGGGTACAACAACACTATAATCATTGTAGGGCAACACTAACAGTAGTCTACACCCTTAACCAATTCCGATTACACTTGCCATAATAACAGTAATGCACTGTAAAACTGATTTTTATTTGAGACTGGGCTGTAATTAAGCTGGTGTGGCATGGTTACAAGATCCTATTACAAGATATAAGTTGGCACAATTTTGTGGGACATAGCAAACAAACTTTCTAGCCTGAAGTTTGCAAATATTAGGTCTTTACTTATTCTGGATTGAAAATTGACAAATCTGGGCAGCAAGTGATGGTCTGATTTAGTCAGCCATAACTGGGGTCTATCACTTTGAAATCTTTCAATTTCTTTGCTAACTGGTACCATGGATGAGTGTACACTGTAATGCTCTTGATTCCCTCGATTTCACTGTAAATGAGGGTTTGAAATTACAATTAGACAATAAATGAAGATGATTTAAGGCTGATGGACCCCACTAATTGCTGCTTACAGTCACTAAACACAAGCCTTAGTCAGATTCAACTACAGAGTAAGAGTGGCTATACTGAAATTCAAATGGACCTGGAGAAGAAAAGTCATGCTGAATGTTTGTTCCTTACATCAAAATTTGTGTTCAGCTTGCTTTGTCACCTTTGCTTTGGTAAAATTATGTGTGTGTCGTTAAAATTGTTCTAAGCTTTTCTTGCTACAACTGTTCCATGAACAAGATTTGCACTGTTAACTTTTTTATGTTGAACCGATAAGAGGGAAATGTTTCAAAAAGGACAAAAATGGGAAGAAAGTAGAAATCTTTGAGTGGGACTTTCCAAACACTGCAAGGTATGTGTAGGAGAATTCAGTTCCATTCAACAATTGTTTAATTTTTCTTTCTAAGTTTTTCATAGGTAATATGTGCACAGATATTTAGGTGATTGAGCAGTAGTGTATCAATATCATAAAACAAGACTTAAAAAGGAACTTGTACAACTTTTGAGTGAGACAACATTATTGAAGAATTTTAGTGAGACGCGTTATTGAAGAATTTTAGTGAGACAACATTATTGAAGAATTTGTTTCAAATGTTTGAGGCTTTCAGGCCAATTTTTATGAAGCCTTTGTAGCAGGCCAAAAAGCCTATTTCTTAATTCTTGTTCAGTCACATCCCCAACACTTTGGATATCCATAGAAATAGCTACAGTCCTGGACAAAAATGATGGGACATTTTTGCCCAAATGTAGCAACACGTATGTAAAGACTCTTTGGTTTTCCAAAATCCCCTCCCCCCTAGTTCAATGTTGTTCTCGACAAAATATTCTCAAAATTTCAAAAATTGCAACATTGAACGGGGGAGCGGGGGACTGTCCCATGTATTTTTGTCCAGGATTGTAGCCTTTTATTCTTTTAATTATTTCATGAGAAATAGCTGTAAGTTTATTAACTACTTCAATAAACCTTTTTGTTTCCTAGATTACAAAATGGAGGATTTTATTGCATCCTTCCCTAACGCGACTTTCCTATCACGGCTTTCAAACTTGTCCCAAAAATGCCACCGCTTCAACACGATCTACAGTATACATGCGCGCTCCCATATATGTGTACAGCAGTTCAGACAATCCTGGACAAAAATGATGGGACATTTTTGCCCAAATGTAGCAACACGTATGTAAAGACTTGTTGGTTTTCCAAAATCCCTTCCCCCCTAGTTCAATGTTGTTCTCGACAAAATATTCTCAAAATTTCAAAAATTGCAACTTTGAGCGGGGGAGCGGGGGACTGTCCCATGTAATTTTGTCCAGGATTGTAGCCTTGAGATTAGTTGGATTAGTTGACTGTTAATGCATATTTAAAGCTTGATCACATATTTAAAACTTTTAAGCAGCCTCTGTGGGGGATGCACTCTAGACTGAAATGTTGCCAGATCAAATGTTCACTAGACCATAGAGCTGCTTAACTGGAAATAACAGACATGAATAGTGTGCAGGATTACAGTTTGGGTTCAAGAGTTAGGTTTTTTGGTCTAGTGGACTTTAAATCAAGTGAACCCTGCCACCTAGTGTTGGTTTGTGAATGTATTATGGTACCACAAACTCTGCAGGTTGTGGTTATGCACCCAGGCCTCTGATTAGATGTTATGGCTTTCAGAGTACATACACTCATCAAAGGAAAAAATACTTGAAATAAAAAATAGCAAAAGTAATAAGATAGTGCAAGAGTGTATAACATTATGGTATCCAAAAGCAGGGACTGTGTCCTTTACATTGACAGACTTTGTTGGGTTAGCCTGAACCTCAATGGGGTTTGCCTCAAAGGGAGCGGGAAGGGGGGGGGGGGGAAATAAACCACACTTACTAGTGACCATGAATATGGGAACTTCAATTTTTGAATATATAACCACATGACCTGGATCGAGAATTATAACCTAGTCATGTTTGCACGACTTTATACTAGAGAATCTAACAAGAGAATCTAACATTATAATAATACAATAATGCATTTGTTTCAATAGAAAGAGTATCAAATACTATCAAATTTTCTCTTTGACCTTGTATGTATTTATGAGAGACAGGACTATACAAAAGAGAGTTGATATTGGTTGAAGACAACATTAAGGTTGTTCTGCTTCATAAAGTAAAGTAATATCAAATTGTTTGGCATATATCTTTTACTGGGTGTGAGTAGATGAAGTGTTAGCCATACTGAGTAAATTGGGAAGAACTTTATTTAAAGTGAACTATTGTCAATGAGTAAAAGAACATTCAATTTTCTTATAGAGGAGGTATATTTAAACAGAAATTTAACTTATACTTGATGTAATGCAGAAGAGAGACAAAATAAACATTTGTATGACAGATGCATCTCTCAGTTTCATTTTTCAGCAGTACTTTATATTGTAAAAACAGCAGTCATTTGAATAATGTTAGAATGAATCTTATGCTAGGGTGACTCCTTTGGAGTTGGGGCAACCATGACCTTTTTAGTTGCAACTGCAAATGGAGTAGCACCTGAGCAACTCTTGTGATGATGTCATAAATGACACAAAACAAGTAGGGGTCAGGTGGATCTTCAAGATGTACAGTAGTATGCCAGTGTTCTACACTCAGTGGTGTTGTCGTACCAGTTGGGCTTAACAGGCACTAACCCTTGCTGACCAGCAAGGAACAAAAAATGCTGCCTCCAACTCATGTAAAGGTAATTGTGATGTGTCTAGTGTGTAACTCAAAATATCCATCTATTAACAAAAGGATATGTTGCACACGGGGGGTAGGTTAGGAAGAGGCACAATCGGCAAGTCAGACAAATTGGGCAGGAAACCACCCTGCCTTAACTTGATTTTTAATATGAATTTGGTGTTTCATACAGACCCTGGATTTTGTGAATGAATGAAGAAAGGACCAAAAGGGCCAGATGTGTTTCAATACTTCATAAAAGCTTCTGGAACCAACCAAAGATGTCCACACTGGTACCAAATCTGATGATGTGGTATTTTTCCAAGCTACTGTAGAAGTTCGAAACAGTCAATGATATCATACAAGCCATTGTCCATCGCCCAAATTTGAAGCTCATTATTAAGAGAATTACAGAGAATACATTCTCTTTTAGGACGACTTCTGGCACATTGTTTATGCTAAATGCATATATGAATGACTGGAGCATTTCTTGCATTTAAAAAGAAAATAGGAGCTGTATGATGTAATGAATAGCTTTAACTGGGATGAATACTATAAAGAACTGATCATGAAAGGAGATGAATAGGTTGAATGACCTGAAGAAAATAGGATTTCAAGGTGTCTATTGCCTTCAGAGTTGGGTTGGATTTCATCAATCACATAGATCGATACAGTCACAAAGACTAAACATCCCAAGTGGTTATCAGCTCTCTTCTAGTTTAGTTCAAGCTCTTTACTCTTACACCTCTGTCAGCATCACACTAAAAGTAGAGCAATTGATTTACCTGGTGCCATTTTAGGGATTGGATAAAATCTGCAAGCCACAGCTGAAAGGTTTGAAACTCATGTACAGCCATGACAAAATCTAGCCCGATGCTCTCCATATAGCACCAGTGTAAATAATGCTCTCATATCCCAGTGACCACTCTGCTTATTGACTGGCTATACTGAGATAACAGAACAAAGATCCCTTATGTAGTCAGAGGCTATATCTTCATACAGTAGAGTCTTCTGGCACCCTATCTGCAGTTACCCGGAAAGAGGCCTCGAAATCTGGGTTTATAGAGGGCAAGTTAGCCTAATGTTTCTGAGACTATTGCCCTCAATGCTGCCCACGGCAAACCTTGTAACTCATTATTCATAGTTCTGTATTAGTTATGACAAAAAAATTGTGGACATGACCATGGGAATATTTAAGGAGGGTGGGGCAGTTGGAATTGTTGCTGAAGGAAATTCAGAACCACTAAATTCTATGGAATGGTTAGAAACTGGGCAGTCAAAGCTACATCACAACCAATACTTAGTGCACTCCATATATCATTGCTCATGTATATATTCTACTATATAAACTGTGGCACATGATATTTTTTAGAATAGTTACAATAATGCAGAAAGCTTACAAACAGAAGAAAAAGAATGAGTTGTCAATTTAACCTTGATGTTGCTGTATCTCACCATGAGGGAACCATAACCATTGTATGGTACCAAATTGGATTTGATTTTTTACCATCATCCCCTTTTACTTTTTGAATGGCCAACTCTTGCAGACTCTCTCAGATACCAGACATTCCTATTTATGACATGAAATTTCCTACCCAGTCATATATTTTGCTGAAAAAATTCCTGTCAGTGCTCTTTCTGCTTAGAGCCCTGATATAGCCACACAGTTTGGAGCATGGGCAGAAGACTTCTTTGGGTACCATAAATCTTTTACTGAGGTTTCAAACTGTGTGTGTCACCACATCCAGGACTGGGAATAAATATGACCCATTCAACATTTCCTGTACACTCCTGACAAAAACAGTTCCTTTCAATAGACCAGTTCGAAGTTTCACCAAGTTGCAGTATTGTGCAATGGGTCAAAGGTCAACAGGTAACACTTTAAGACAGGATTTTACAGCTGATGGCAGGATGAAAACACACCTAAAAAACAGTGTCCTGCACTGCCAGTCCAGCACTCAGATGTTTTGTTACCAGTTTGACCTGAACAGAAAGGTCACTTATCAGGGTTCGTAGCCCTTCATGGATTCAAAATTCAAGGACCTTTCAAGACCTCTTAAAAACTTTTCAAGTACTATATAGAGCGACTTTCACCTGGAAATTTCACTGAGATCAATCAAGCGCATGTGCATCTAAACTCGTACTTCCAGGTATCAGCTGTAATTTGCTTTGATGTTCAAACCATCAAACTGAAAATGGAAGCAGGGTCATGTACTGCATAATGCTGGGATGTCTTCAAATACTGTATGCATGAAAGAATCAACATTTACTTGAAAATAAACATATACAAAATCCATCAAAGGTAACAATGCATACAGCGTGGCCAGTAGATCACCGGTTGCAGGCAAAGACCAATTTGTGACAGAGCCTAAATGTTGTAATGTTCCGTTTTGTTAAAATTCCCTTTGAAATATTCTGTTTGCATTTTTTCAATTACGAGTCCCTTTGATTTTTTCTCTTCATCTAGTATGAATAATGGAAAATTCCGATTTCATAAAATGAAAATAGCCTCAGACTGTATAGCTGGTTTTGTACCAGAGGTGCCGCATCGTATGTGCATGGCAAGCTGATGCAAACACAAGCCTACGAAGTAGCCTACTAGTGTGGTGTACGAGTAACATTTGCCTGCCATGCAGGGCATCTCACTAGTGTTCGACAGATTATGCTATAATTGATAATACCCGATTATTCAATTTAACAATCGGACCTGATTCCCAGTTACAGATCACCGATTATTGGAAAGAGGGAAGTAACATGTTTGTCACTTTAGTACGTGCCCCTTGCTTCGTGCATATCGTATTATCATAACCAGTTCAGGATGGAAAATAGTGGGAATATTTCTGGATATCATTTTTGTAGGCGAAATATTTTCACTTTAAAAGTGGAGATACAAATCCAGCCTTAATACACTACAATTGTTTGCAGTAGATATCACATGCCCTTTGATAATTTAGTTCTAATGCCAACATCATGCTCTGTCTAGTTTTCCTCCCCCAATCATGTCGGAAAATTGCATTCTTTTACAGTACTGGGTTGTAGTTGCGTTAATACACTGTAGCTACTCTCCTGTTTTAACAAACCCCATGTAAAGCAATCATGATAATCTTAGCAGTTCTGGGCACCCGTAAAACGTATCACATGGTTCTTTTCCGATATAACTATCCCCGTATATTTTTAGCAGTTCTCGTCCAAAACTTCCGTCTTGTTTAAAAAGAATCTGCAACTGAAATGAACATAAGTCCGATCCCCGAAAAATCCACGTTCAGAGAGATTTGTGGCGCCGTTTCTAGGTGAATTTAGCACGGGGCTCGCCAGGCTTGGCTAGCCGGTATTACAAGCGCGATCGTCGTAACACAAACTAAACGGGAAAATTTGTCTCGAGACTACGGAAGCGTATAAGTGCCACAAGATCACAAACAAATAACCTGACAATTTGCAATAATTTGTTACCTTCAGCACATATATCTCAACAAAATGCAGAAAATTGTGCGTTTTCACAGTTACTCATTTTCTTAAAATGCAGCAAAAAATTGCTTAATGCTTTTTTGTCGGGTTTACCCAATCTATGATCTCAACAATTATTTGCACAATTGCAAATTGTTGACTTTTTCAAACTTTGCATGGGAGCAAAATTTTACTCAATGTTCAATTGACATTTTGTGATCTCCACAATTATTTGCAAAATGGTGAGTCCCATACTCATGAAAACTTTACAATGAAGCAAAATTTTACCCAATGTCCAATTGACATTTTGTGATCTTCACAATTATTTGCAAAATGTTGAATTCCTTACTTATAAAAACTTTGCAAAGAAGCAAAATTTTACTCAATCTTCAATTGACGTTTTGTTTTCTCTACAATTATTTGCAGAATGTTGAGTTCCTTACTCATTACAACTCTTCAAAGGGGCAAAATTTTACCCAATATTCAGTTCATATTCCGTGATCTCAACAATTACATGCAAATGATGAATTCCTTAAACTCTGCAAAGAAGCAGAATTTTACTCACTATTCAATTGAAATTTTGTGATTTTAACAATTATTTGCAACATTGAATTGTTGTTTTGCCAACCTGTTCAAAGAAGCCTGTATATTACGCAAAAGTATATACAGCACTCCGTTTTTCTGATAACGTATTTCACTATCAATATAATGCAATGCTTCTTAGTTTATAAAGTTTTCATGACTAAGAAATTCAACATTTTGCAAATAATTGTGGAGATCACAAAATGGCAATTGAATAGTGAGTCAAATTTTGCTTCTTTGAAAATTTTTGATGAGTAAGGAACTCAACATTTTGCAAATAATTGTGGAGATCACATTATTTCAATTGAACATTGACTGAAATTTTGCTTCTTTGTAAAGCTTTGATGCGTAAGGAACTCAACATTTTGCAAATAATTGTGGAGATCAGAAAATGTCAATCGAAAATTGAGTCAAATTTTGCTTCTTTGTAAAGTTTTTATTAGTAAGGAATTCAGCATTTTGCAAATAATTGGAGATCACAATATGTCAACTGAACATTGAATAAAATTTTGCCCCCATGCAAAGTTTAAAAACGTCAACAATCTGCCATTTTGCAAATAATTGTGGAGATCACAATATGTCAATTGAACATTGAGTAAAATTTTGCCCCCATGCAAAGTTTAAAAACGTCAACAATCTGCCATTTTGCAAATAATTGTGGAGATCACAATATGTCAATTGAACATTGAGTAAAATTTTGCCCCCATGCAAAGTTTAAAAACGTCAACAATCTGCCATTTTGCAAATAATTGTGGAGATCATGAGTTGGGTAAACCCGACAATAAAGCATTAAGCAATATTTTGCTGCATTGCAAGAAAATGAGTAATTGTGAAAAGGCACAATTTTTTGCATTTTGTTGAGATATATGTGCTCAATGTAACAAATTATTGCAAATTGTCAGGTTATTTGTTTGTGATGTTGTGGCACTTATACGCTTCCGTACGAGACCGAGTATTTTCACACTAAATCACATAGGCGAAGGCGCAAGTTGTGATTGGCTGTCTAGAATCAACGCAATTGAACCAATCACGAAGCAGGGGCTTATTTAAATTTTGCAATGGATCTTATGCATATGATGTCACCGAGCAAAATATGATGCCTTATTTGGCGGTAAAAACGGACACGCACGTAAGTGTAGTGCATGCGTAGGCCAAGAAGCTTGCTGCAAGAGACCACGTGCAATTACTGTTTTCGTTTGCAATGACGTCGTATGACAACATTGCTTAAGTCCTACTATAAATAACATTACGGAAGGAATGCTGGGAATGACTTAATTTATGCAAGATAATAACCACCGAACTTCACAAGATTCTAGGTGCGAAGTGTACAAAACGTGCACAGATATGTATGCAAAGCTTGTGGATTGGAAAACTGAAACGGCAAAACACTGCAGCTAGATAGTGTGTACTATGTATTTTTTGCTGAACAGTTGGTACCGCAACTTACGCGGTGCTTTCTGCAAGACAGGCAAAACACCTTGAATGCACTTCTAAATCGAATTCCAAGTAATAGTACCAGGTTATAGCAGAAAACTTAAACATCAAACGATCATTTCCATGGCAGGGGTAAAATGTATACGTTTGTGATTATCAATGCATCCTGTTTTAGCGGGAAGTTAAAGGATTGGGTATTTACGGGAATTTTAACGAAATTGAGAGCAAGTTTCAAGTATATTTAGCCCCTTTTTCCAGTTTGCAAATAATAGGTGGTAGTGATCGGTTGAATGGCAGAATTGCCGCTTATTTACCGATAACGGAATGCCGATTACTAAACCGATGATCGGTCGAACACTACATCTCACCTGGAAGTACGAGCCATGCTGTTTGAACCTAGTACCGTTTACGTACGTTCGGCCTCGGTTTTTAGTGCTCAACATACTAATCTTACGGTACCCATACCGAATGCGGCGGCTAGCGCTATTGGTCAAGCTTAACAAAGACACTGGAGGCCCAATATTCCAGCCGCTGGGATATAAATGTTTTCTTTTCGACTAGTTGACATGAATTTTGTTTATGTTGGGATGAGTTACAGCTCATGCAGGCATTTATCCCCCTCCCCCTCCCCCCCCCCCCCCCAAATTAATTCAGAGTTCTACGGATTTCCTGCATCATCAAAATCATGCAAAAGTGAAAGTTGTCATATCAGTTGATATGTTATGTACGAGCACTGCGCAATACAATATTGCAGTACATGGATTACGTCCTGTCGTAATCTCGTAACATTAAGGACCTACGGTTAACATTTGCCAAATGGTTATGCACACAAAGCAGGGACTAACAATATGATAGGCTGTATACTGCCGATGGAAGAAGCTGGTTCTGCCTGCCGAAATGATATCCTGCCACAAGCAAACGGCTAAGACTTTAGCAAACCTGATTGATCAAAATTACGGCTATTAATTATGAAATCTTGTAAGAAATAAAACATACACAGACAAATTTTACACTCCAAAACTTTTTTCAAAGACATTTTCAGGATTTCATGACCTCATTTTTAAATTTAAGGACATTTCCAGGACTTTTCAAGGCTCACAAAAATTCAAGGACTTTTCAAGGTTTTCAAGGACCGCTACGAACCCTGCTTATGCATGTGCAGATCAACTTCAAACTCATCTATTAAAATACACGACAGCCCTGGCACATTTAACAGTACTATATTCATGCAACTTTGTAGAGTAACACTTATAAATGGACTATCATATAAATGCACTCTTTTATGCAAATTTGACTTACAAGGAGGTTGGCCTACTCCCCACAAGATGGGAACCCAAAGGTAACCCAACTTCTTTAGTAATAGAGTACCCTCTGTATGGTACCTGTGCCTCATCCACTGGTGTACCTGTAGCTGAATAGGAAACCACACCAAACTGAACCAAGGGTTCACAACACCCAAGGTCCCTAGACCAAAGATTCACTTCACCAGAAATGTGCTCTGGGTAGCATTTGATGGCAGGTAAGGTTTGAGGATTGATTCAGGTAAGACTGAGGTCTGGAATAGGATTAAAGTTTTGCTTAGGATATTCAGTCTAGTGCTTCCTAGCCTATGTGCTAGACAACAAACAAATCTGAATGGAAATATGTCCCAGAATGCCATCAAGCATTTGGATTTTGATGACTGTGCTCCCTGCAAAGCATTCATCAACATACAGTATTTTCTAAAGTTGTCATCAGTCATTGGCAGAGAATGATATGTATCACTTCATAGTGTATATATGTCAGTCATCATCAAACGTTATTTTCTTTCCTTCAAATTCCCTTAAAGTGGATTCTTTTTGTTTCTGAGCTTTTCTTGCTAACCACGATGGATGTAACTTCTCATCAACTGATTTGGATTCATTTTCTACTATTGAATCTTGTTTCCTCTTCTTTAGCTTGGCACTTCTTTTCTCATTCACCCTCTCTGGTGGATGTTCTTGCTGCATCCTGCTGGATTCCATAATCTGCCATTTCCCATCATCCTTTGCTGCTTTAGGGGCTTCTGTGAGAAATGCCACAAAAACAAAAATATGCTTGGAGCTACCAAATTGAAGTGGTAAGACTGTAGATTCAAAATGGAAATACAGAAGTCTAGAAAGAACATACTCCAATTTGCTATCCATTCTCTAAAATTTGTACACATGCACAATACAACAACAAGATCTAGGACTAGGTGTGCAGAAAGTCACACTCCTCAAAATGATTTGATGGGCGAGGTGGTGTGTGAGAGCACTCACACACCTCAAAATGATTTGAAGGGAGAGGTGGTGTGTGATGGCACTCACACACCTCAAAATGATTTGAAGGGAGAGGTGGTGTGTGATGGCACTCACACACCTCAAATTCAAGATCTGATCTACAATCAGACAAGATAAAGACAGCAAGCTTTGAAATTACCTTTTAGAATTCTTGAATTGTATCATTCGTCCATCTTTAAAGATGAAAAAGGCACTATTCATTTACAGAAACAAACTATATTTACTGCAAGGGCTTCTGGACCCAAGACTATATGGACCATCAGTTTATTTTAAAGCATCCAACAAGTGATTTGTTAAAGGGCATTTGTAAATGTTTTTCTTTTTCATACTGTGTGGTATCTTTTGCAACTCCTTTTTACTTCAAATATTGAAATAGATCTACACCTTGCCCATTGGGGCAAATTGAAACATGAAAAGTTCACCAGGAGTAATCCTGCCTAAAAAGTCAGAACACTCTGACTAGACCTCACAAAGAAGGCCGGGTGTAATAAAATCCTGGTAATCTCCTCAGTTTTTTGTTGTAAGAAGAATCTACCACTTCTAGAGCTAGTCAGTGTTTAGCTAATCAGAATGCAGGATTTTAAATAACCATTCAGTAGAGATGTTAGCATTACAATTGACCAGTAAGAAACTTTTGTCCTGTTCATTACACAATAGGTATAAATTAATAGGTATATCAATAGGTATTGATATTTTTCTTCTCAGTGCACAGTTAAATCCTAAATGCTTGCTATCCCAGTTAGTCCTTAACTAAGATTAATTGGACTAGGTAATATTAACAAAAATTAGGGTCTGAAATTTTTGAGCAGAGGTCTTTCTCAAGTTTGCACCGAAAATTGTTTACTACTTGCCCCAGGCCAGACAACGTGATTAGTGATAATGGACAGCCTGACTAAATGAAACCAGAAAGCCAAAAGGCTTAGTGATTCCTTGCCACTGAAATTTAAGCCTGTTTTTTTTTTTCAAATTGACAGTGCTTCGTAATGTTTTTTAATTTGACAGTGCCCCATAATGTACCCGCAAAGTATATATGCAAGGAATCGAAGCTTTCTACAAGAACTAGGGTTCTGCTCATGGTATCACATCCACATACTAAGTGTGAAATTTTGCAGTATCATTTACCATTTGACCTCTCGTGACCCCAAATGACCTTTGACCTCCACGAAAATCGATAGGGATCACCTACTCAACATGTCCAACCTACACACCTAATATGAGCATAGTCAAATGTACAGTTCTTAAAATATCGTGTTTACAACGTTTTGACCCTTTGACCTCTCGTGACCCCAAATGACCTTTAACCTCCAACAAAAACAATAGGGATCATCTACTTAATATGGCCAACCTACACGCCAAATATGAGCATAGTCAAATGTACGGTTCTTGAGATATCGAGTTTAAAATGCTTTGACCTCTCATGACCCCAAACAACCTTTGACCACCACCAAAAACAATAGGGATCATCTACCCAATATGGCCAACCCACACACCAAATATGAGATTAGTCACACTTACCCTTCTTGAGATATCCTGTTTACAAGCCAAAGCGTCACATACACACACACACACACACACATACAAACGACATCACCATCGCATAGATTCCTTGCCTGCCTTCGGCAAGGAATCAAAAATTATTAACTTTGATGATATTAAGCCAAAGCAAGTATTGCCCATGTTTATTTTGCAGATAAAAATACCTAAATCCTACCAAGTTTATGTTGCAGCAAATGTTAACATACCCGGTAACCTAGCATCAGTGGTAGCAGCTGGTGCATTTATAGGAGCACTAATGCCTGGTATGTGTTTGTTCTTTCCATCTTTTTTTATTGTGTATGGGAGATCCACCGCTGGTTTACCTCTCTTCGTTCTGCGTTCATCACCCCCAGCTTGTTGAAATGAATCCAGGTCTTGAGAAGAATCCCCCTTATTTGTTGGTTCTACAGACCTTTCAGGCTTTTTATGCATGTGACTTATAGAATCATGCATGGTAGACTGCACATGATTGCCAGACCTACATGGGAAATGGAACAGCAAAGGAAAGCACATTTTAAGAAAATTTGTTAGACAATCTGTACTTGGAAATAGTTTCATTTCAAACCTTATTTTTGATTGAAGGGTCTCTTTGTTTCTATTGTGAAGTCTCTTTTAATTGAACCATTTCAAAGGTTAGCCCTCCATTTTTTCCAAGTAACCTCTAGATAGGGACCATTATTAACACTTGCTTGGAAGTGAGGTTTGTTTCCACTAATGACGAAGCCTAAATTAGGATTTTCAATACAAATGACTGGCAACAAAAAACAGCCAGCAAACAATGAAGTTCAATTGTGCCCACAATTTTAATACATCATTTGCTGGAGGCATTCTCAATTTATATAATTTTCTCAGATATAAGAAATTTTCTACTGTAACAGGCCTTGCATTTTGAGGCAGGCCAGTACAGTCCTCCACCACCACTCACAACATATCACAGTTAGAAGTGTGATTTTTTGCACACCTAGGTAAGGGATAGGAACTCAGCTAGATCTATTAAGTTTAATAAAACAACACTCCTAAATTTCCTAAGGAATGTTGATTTATAGCACACTCAGAAAACATAAAACCCATGGCATGCTATTATGAAACATAATGTGAAAGTAAGTTGTAAAAGAATTCTGAATTTAAAGGAAGCGACAAACACATATAAAGCTTAAAGGGAAAATGCAGCCACCATATCTTGAATTAGTGTTTCATGAATGTCTCCTTAATTGGACTAACTCTTTGGCTTACTTTAAACATACACTATTTACAACTTGAAAAATTGTAACAGATACTTTGAAGAGAAATTAGAAAAAAAAGTTTAGCTGTTTATTAACAATAAGTTTGGGGTCACTGCTTTCTCCCTTTAAGATTTTATATTTTTTTTATGACAGTTAACAACAAATACAACTCAAGGAGCATGCCTTCTCATTTTTTTCAAACACAGATCCTACATAATATAGGCATAGAGATAAGAATTTTGAGGAGAAAAGCATGGTAACAGACAGAAATGAACAATGTTCCAAAGATTCTGTAGTATGTTGCATCTCACACCTTCCTCCTTGCATTGTTTTTTTTAGCAACCATGAAGCTGTTTGCCAGGAAGATCACATGATTCACCATCATCTTTCCTACAGCCATGTGGTATTGTAAGATAGGTTGAAGAGGTTCGTAAAATCACCAGTTTTAGTGTCAGTGATTGTACATACGTGTCATTCTTCAATACTGGGTAATGAAAGTGTGACATGTATACCCAAAATTACAATTCATCAGATAGTTTTGAAAAGTATCTTATCACCTTCCAAATATCATGTTTTAACTAAGTATCAAATAGGAAGATAGTTGAGTAATAATTGACTGTGATATTTCAGAGAGTAGGTCGTTTGTCTACATGTGTGACATATATTATTCATTCTTCTGAAGTTGTTAATAATAACAGTGTCACAAAGAGCTTAATATTCTATCTCAAACTAACATTTTGGTTAAATTTGATTTTTTTTGTGACGTACGTAACAGGATCCAAGGGGGTGGACACCAAGTCTGTATTCACATACAGTGGCTCTCCTTGTGAACATTGCCACAAATGGCAATACTTACCTAAAAGACAATCTTACGGGCTATTGTGATATACCTGTGTATACAACTGGAAATTTATTGTGTGGCTGTATGGCTGCAGTAGCTTTGTGACATATAACTGGGTGGGTGGACACCAATGTTACATACATCACAAATCCAATTTTTGTGTCCTTATATTTCAGTACAGATAGGAGCTATGTGCAAGCCCATGTGGATATGACCTGCTGGTGCCTAGGTCTTGACAAACACAACTCTAGTCAATCTATAAGTTCTTGCAGTTTGCAGTTCTCCGAGTTGTGTGACGTATGTAACGGGGTGGCCACCAAATGTTACATACGGCACACTCTTTTTGTGTAGCTCATAGGAAATAATTCCTGAAATATTTGTCACATTTAATAAAGTGATGTGATCCACTTCATATGGCATACATTATGAGGAGATCTAACCCTTGTTCTGTATCTGATAGTCTTTTGTAAAACAATTGTATTTTTATGTCACGTTTTGGTGTCCACTTTTTGGCCATTTTTCAACTATTATCAGCTCTCAGAAAAATACTAGGGGTGGCATGATAGTAATGTTATCTTATGTATCTCTGTGCTGGGTGAGGTCTATGAAAATACATCAGTTTCAGACTTCCACCTTAAAGAGGCTGAGTAGGTGCTCTATATATTTGTCCACTGTGAATCTCTCCAGTACTGGAGAATAGCACATGCCGTACAATGGTTTTAGCATTGTAAAATGCCAAGATTTAAGGGCATATTTTTCCTATACTTCTAACATTATATATTGTGCTCTCAGACAGTTGGATTTAAGGTGGAAATGCAGTCACCGTGATTTAGATAAGTGCAGAAGTACGCTGCGTTTCATGACTGGCTGTTGAGAGTCATGTGACAATATTTTCTCACCATGAAATTTATGAGTGTAACTCGTTTGTTTACCTTGAATATGCACTGGTTAAATTCTGAATAATCATGAAAGATGCACAAAAGCAAAATAAGAAGAAATATGTTGGTTTAAACTATTGTTTCAAAATAAGAAATATGTTGGATTTGCCTATTGTTTCAAAATAAGAAATATGTTGGATTTGACTATTGTTTCAAAATAAGAAACATGTTGGATTTGACTATTGTTTCAAAATAAGAAATATGTTGGATTTGACTAATGTTTCAAAATAAGATTGCTTTGCCCTTTAATCACACACCTGTTTGACACTCACAGAAATGAAACCATTTACCTGTTCAATGCAGAATTTTCATTGGATGTTTCATTGGTTTTCACCACTTTTTGGACTGGTTTTGTTTTGCTGTAACTTTGGGAAGGCATGAAGAAATCTTCATCATCATCCTCCTCATCATCATCAACATCATCATTGCTTAATTCTGGAGGAGTTGGTGGGTTGTATGTTGTAAGTTCTTTGTGGCTTTTTCCTTTAAGTTTTGGAGCCATTTTGTTTTCACTGTGAGCTTGATGAAGCCTGTCTTTCCCTGCTCCAAAAGTTTCTCTAGATTCACTCTGTTTTTGAACTTTGCGTTGAATATTTTCAGCTTGAAGCAGATCCAGTGTTACAAAATCTGATTTGCAAAAAGGTCAAAAAATTAATTTTTGAAAATCATGTAACAGGTACATGTCAGTATATAGAATCTGTGAACGTTGTCATTCAAAGCTTGAGCTGACTTCCAGAGAAATACTTTTCTACAGTGCAGTGCAAGGTGCCACCTTTATGTACTGTATACATCTGTTGATGCCTTTGTTTGCAATGTCAGACGTATGGGCTGCTTCACATCCCCCCCCCCCTTTTTTTTTTCATTTAGGGGACAGAGAGTTGTATATACCGTAATTTCCATTTAGGATTGATCATCTTTCTCATGAATGTACAATACTGTATGTATAGGCCAGGATAAACCCTAAAATCCTGTCATATGTTAACAATGATACAATGCCAGAAGAGAAGAGTTTGATCTACATAATGTAGGACTACTGTAAGAAGTTTCTGATATAAATTACAAAAAATTTTGCTTTCCTTCATGAAAATGTAACAATTTTTCCACAACCCTCATTAAATCATATCACAGATACTAGTTTCTGTTGATATGGAACATGTGACTGGGTGCAGTACACAAAAATGTTGACAACATCTGTTATCCTTGAACATCTGGCACAAATTTTTGGATTTGAACCTAAAGGACAGAGCTATAAATAATGATCCTCTGTTTCATGCTTTTTCAAACCTCCCTATTTGCATTACCGGTATTTCAAAATTTTAAATCCTTCTGTTCTATTGTAATCTTCATTAATTTCACAGGCTTTGAATTTAACACTCCTTACACTGGTTACTGGCCACAAAAAATCCCAGCTACATACAGTATGCATAATACAAACAGTAAGTATACAAGGAAGGTAGATAACTTCAATTTTCAATATCTCACAAGATGATACAATATTGTAAGTACTGTACTGTACCAATCAAACCCTTAAAAAATCTATAAAATAATTTTCTTTCCTAACATTTGTGTCCTCCTCTCTAGCTTGCATAAAAGTTGTGCAATGCAAAAACTCAATCTGTTCTTTAAGGCAAACCTTAACACTTCATATTGTAAAAATTTTTTTAAAATTAGAGCAAGATTTAGTGTTGTAAATTTGCCCCTTAACACAAATGGAAATGTTCAATATTCTAACAGAAAATGATCTAAAGAAAAACTAGAATTACAATTTTGTATCTTCTTTAACCAAAACTTTTTCAAAAAAGAACATCTTTCAAATGAGCCTTACAACAAGTAAGAGAATAAATTTCCTGCAACTACAGACGGTTAGGAGTGAAAAACCATGTGTGCCATGGTTATGTTCTCATAACAGCTCAGAACTTTGAGAATGTTATTGCACAAGTGAAGCACTGTGTATATACAGTAACATGGCTAAGTACCTTTGCAGGTGTAAGGGAGTACATATTTCATGGCCATCCCCCGTTTTTGTTCTTTTATCTCTGTCATGTGGTAATATTATTGTTCAATATTTTGATTTCAACAAAGTACAGTAGCTTGTTATTTGATGATCTGAATTATTTTGGGAGATATTCTTCATACAAAGGAAACAAAAGAAAATTTATAAAACCAAACTGAAAATAAGATAAGAATAAATTTATTTTTCTAAATCATTCATTCTCAGAAAGACTTAACTGCTTACTACTCTGATTAGACGTAAATCCTTAAACTTCACAAAAATTAAACTCACAGCACCTTTAAAGGTGGCCAATTGCTTTATAAACAGTTTGTGTTGTGTTAGACGGAACAGAGCTCTTTCCCTGGGTATTGCAGTTGCCTGTCGAAAAGCAATACAAAGACATGTTAAACATTTAAAATTCTTAACAGCTAGTTAGTTAGATGGAGTTTAATGGCCCAGTTTCCAACCTATTGGTTCAGGGGGGGGGGGGATTTTATGGCCTAAGCCCTCCCTTCTCCACCAGATCAACAATAAAACACAGTATGACCCAGTTTATGTGACATAAGCAGTGCAACTCCCTCATTTGGATGCTTTCTCTCAAGTCAGCCCCCCCCCCCCCCCCCCCTTTCTAGAACATCTCTTTCCAAACCTGCAGTATACAGTAAGGTTGGGTGGTACCGTGAAAATATTGGTACCAGTATTGTAAAACACAAAGAACCAATATTGAGGCACTACTGGTTCTCAATCCTCCAGTAGGGAAGTCTGGTGGGAAGGAACCTAAGCCACACACCGCCCTATGTTATCCTGCACATTAATGCATCTGGGCATTTGATTCGGTTATTTTGGTGCAGGAACCCATGTTCTAAATGTTGGTCTAAATATTTTAATAATCCACACACCCTAACAGTTATTTTTGTCAGCAATAATAATGAGGCCCGGTAACTTTTTCAAGTACCAGTATTTTTTCAAGAACTGGTATTAGTAACACACCAAATATCTTCAGTGTTTTAATTATATGTACCTGTAGTACCAGTATTGACATCAGAACTGGTATACCGCCCAACCCTAGTATACAGTAGTACCGCCAACTATAATGAGTAATTAGATTTTTCTGGTTTTAGCATTACTAAGTGTCAGGCAAACACACCATGCAAAACGAAATTGACATAAATCATGGCAAACCAAAGCAACGTAAGACTGATATTTTTAGCTAGAGGAATTTACTTTATGAAAGCTTTGACATGTAAGTTACTTACAGTAAGTACTATGTAGGAAATACTTGAACTATATATTTTATAATAGTACCTTTTCACAAAAATACCAAAACAGCTTGATCCATAATTTCATATTTTTCTTTTCAAGACTTCATTACGCATTCTTTCGTATGTTGAAATCATCCGAAACATCCCTCCTCTGTGAGACTTTCTGCACTTCAAAAAATCACAATGACAGAACATTTCCTCACTCACCTCCTCCAGACATATTGTTCCAGAAATGCGGTCAAGCATTAATAGACTTCTCTTTAGAAATACAATGGCTAGGCAAGAATCTTTTTTAAGACCCATTGTACAGTAAAGCAGGCAGTTTGCTGACCAGGCAGGATTATCTGATAGTTAAATTTACACTTGATTTTGCAAAGCTTGGAGACAAGCAAAAGGTGCACAAATGGTTCCCTTTGGCCTGAACACCTCATGCTTCCACCTTAAAACTAAACACTACTCTTAAGTGTATGTGGTGGGTGTTACATCCAAGCTGCAGCTTTGAGGGAAAGATGTCCATGTTCACAACTTCACTAGCTGTGCAAAAGACTTTGACTCCCTACTCTCTCTCCAGTCTTTCACCTTTACATTAACCTCTGTGCAAAAATAATTGATGTTATGATTGTCAAGTAAAGATTACAAATGTACCTCTTTGTCAATCTTCCTCAGAGCTAGATGTACTGCCAGAGCAGCATAGGTGACATCATCTGGCCCCCAATCCTTCATAGACTGTATTTCTGCTAGCAATCTTTCACAGCGTTTTCTATTTTTCTCCAGCTGTTGTGGATTTCCCCTATTTTTAAAAACAAGTTAATTTATATGTGACAGTATGTTGATGTTATTGATACAATTTACAAAACAGTCCCACAACAAAACCAGAAATAACACAACACACAGAGGGTTTTTAAATTCTAAAAAACTAAATTCTTGATGAAAGCAAAAAAGCCAATTTAAAACTTCAGGACATCTTTTGTTGGATCATGCAAGGATCACTAGTGAGCTATGTTTGGAGATATCTGACAAACTGATACTAAGAGAGATCCAACAAAATGATACTTTTTAGCTGCAATGGTCAGGGCAGCATCAATAAGGGCTAAACCTTCATGAGCTGGATTCTTCTTTTCTTCTTTTTCCCATCTTTTCCTACTCTTTTCATATTTTTTGGAGAATGTAGGGGATGGTTGCCAACCCTGCCACCCCTTCCCTGATGCCACCCTGCTTACAGTGTCACTCACACTGATATGAGATGTACTGTATGTATACTTAACTTATATTTAACTTACTTTTTGTTTCGCAGAATTTTTACTTGTCTTGTTATTTGATTGATGGTTTGCACTTTTGCCTTTTTGACTGTTTTTCTCATTGTCACCACCTGTTAAAATTAAAACATAGAGTAAAATTTCAATACTTAATCAAGATTTTGCAATCTTAGTAATACTGTATTGTACTGTATGCATCAAGACATATTAATGTTGGTCCTTTATATTGATTTTGTTTTTGCATAATTTGAATGATCACACAAAACATGCTCTTCTTCTGAAATCCCCCAACAATTAGAGCATATCGATACATGTGTCAAGTGTAAATGATTGGGTCTTTAGTGCAAAAACTAACATTAAGAGCCCCAATTCTCTCACCCCCAACAATACTACACCAATTCTCCTAACCTTCTTACTTAAGCCCTCCAACAACTGTCTGAAATTCATCCTCATCCAGAAAAATCTCAATTAATTGCTTTGGGGTAAGTATGGAAACAGCCCAATGTGTTTAATCAAAACACTCTCAGTACAGTTCATGCTGCGTAATATAAGCTTTGGTACTCTACATTGTTTAAATTAGCTATCAATCAAAGAGCTGAGCCAATTGAGAATTTCTGTTAACCCTACAAGAGTTGTAGTTTGGGGTGAGAGGATTGGCCCTTTAAAGACCTTTTCAAAAAATGTTCATGATTCTTTGTATGCCAGTCTTTTCTTATGTCTGTGATGTACAGTACTATGTAATCAGATAAAAAAAAGAGAAGAAAAAAAAAAAATTATCATATGACCGAACATAGTATGTTAAAGTGAAAGAGGATCAGTGCATGGCTAAGGGGGTCCATCACTGCACAACCTTGGAGTGCTCTGGTGCGGCAGAAAAGCATCTTATTTTCAAGCTACAATCTTGGAAAAACTGTTGGGACACTTTCATAACAGTCGTAAAGCTCAGTAAGTAGACTTACATAAAAACCCATGCTCCCCTTTCCCAATGTTGCATCGAAAAGAGTGACTGAGCATGAACAACATAACAGTGGTCAACACTGGAAGGGGGAAAA
This sequence comes from Holothuria scabra, assembly GCA_037179385.1. NCBI lineage: Eukaryota > Metazoa > Echinodermata > Holothuroidea > Aspidochirotida > Holothuriidae > Holothuria > Holothuria scabra. The sequence continues at coordinate 2,640,588 of CM074188.1, forward strand.
GGGTAGGCCTATCCGAAAAAGATTTGTCCAAGATCGCACAGTAGCTGCAGTTGGGTTATCTTGTTTTTTTTTGGGGGGGGGGGGGGGTAATTTTGGAGGTTATCCTTTTGCAGAGTACTCTTCTTTAAAATTGGAGTAACATGAGCAACCTTACATGTGTCAGGAAAACTTCCCACTGACATAGAGAGATTAACTATTTTTGTGATAATTGGAACTAGCTCAGGTACACAAGCCTTGACCAGCCATGTTGGTAATGGATCTAACTTACAAGATTTTGATGGACAGTTCTTGATAATCTTAGAGATGTCATCATTAGAGATCTTAGAAAATGAATCCATTGTAGCACCAAAAGATAGTGTTGAATAATTAGGTAAAGATAAGTTTAGGCATTGAGCTTCAAGTACATTACAGATATCAACTATTTTTTGACGAAAATAATAAGAGAATCTCTCAGAAAGTTCAATGTCACAAGAGTGATCAGGCAGAATTGATGGTGTGCTCCTTCCAGAAATGTAGTTAACTGTTTGGAAAAATTCTTTTGGGGTAGCAGCATTCTCAATTTTGTTAGAATAATAGTTCTTTCTTGCCAAACTTATCATATTACGGACAACCTTGCATTGTTCAATAAATAAATCCCTATGTACAGTCAAACCACTTTTGAGCCAACGACGTTCACATTGCCTTCTAATTCTTTTGGCACACACAATGTCATGACCAAACCATGGCTCACACTTTTGCTGGGGCCTCAGAATCTTTTCAGTAACAGGAGCATGTTTGTCGAGCAACGATTCAGTTGAGTTGTATAATTGTAGGAGATTCGGAAGGGAGGATGAAACCTGAGTTGAATCGCAAACAGGACTATCACGAAGGTCTTGCCTAAAGTCGTCCTTGTTAATATCACAGGTCCTTCTATATGCAAAGCGATGGTGTTTAGAAACTGCTTGAAGGCTATTCAAAACAACACAGGAGACCAGCAGATGATCAGAGACACATGGCTCAGAAATGAATATGTCATTAACAACATTTTCAGAACAACAAGAAATAACCAGGTCCAAAATGTTACACCAATGAATGATCAGATGCAACACTGAACCTTAAAGTTTAAGATAAGCTTTTTCAAAGTGGCATCATATTACATACTGTACATACATACATACATAGAGGTACTTATATAGCGCTGCTCCATCAAGATGATAGCGATAACAATAGTTTACACATAAGCATACTTATATAAGAACATGATTCTTGATTCTAAGCGTAACCATTATCAACATTACTTTGAAGAGTGTAACTCTCGTCAACTTTTTCAAAAGGTCAACAGTCTAAGTGCTCCTGATTCTAAACATGTTCTTCCTCATAGTTTTAGTTCTCAGCCATCCCTTGCCAATAATTTTAGTAACTTCTTTGCCAATAAAGTGAAATGTATTAAGGAGGATCTTCATAATATGCCAGCTAACAATGATCCACATATTCCTTGTGAGCCTTGTACTAGTTCTTTTAGAGGATTTTCTCTGATTAGTGTGGAAAAAGTCTCTAGTATTATTCAGAACTCTCCAACAACTTCTTGTTCTATGGATCCTATACCTACTTGGCTTCTCAAGAAATGCATCAAAGAACTGGCTCCGATCATAACAAAGATTATTAATGGTTCACTCCAGACTGGTATTTTTCCAGAGTCGCTAAAAGTTGCGCACATTACTCCTCTTATTAAAAATGCAAAGCTTGACTGTGAGAATCTCAAAAACTATCGTCCAGTAGCTAATCTCAAATTTCTTGCTACTGTAAGTCAATTGAACGTGCTGCTGTATTACAGATCCAAGATTACCTCTCGCATAATAACCTTCACAGCAAGTATCAGTCTGCTTACAGAAGCCACCATTCTACAGAATCTGCCCTTCTAAGGGTTTACAATGACTTGCTGCTTTCAGCTGATAAAGGAAAGGAATCTGTTCTTGTATTATTGGACTATTCTGCTGCTTTTGATACCATTGATCATACTATCCTTTTACAACGCCTTTCTAATAGATTTGGATTTTGTGAAACTGCACTCCGCTGGTTTACATCATACTTTACCAACCGATTGCAACATATTAATATCAATGGTCACTTATCCGAGGCTCATGCACCTGAAAAGGGAGTCCCTCAAGGATCTGTTATTGGTCCTCTTGCTTTCACTTTGTACACATCTCCTATTGAAAACATAATAGAATCATATGGTCTGTCCAAAATGATTTATGCAGATGACACTCAAGTGTATGCTATAGTTGATAATAGAAACTGCCATTCAGTATTACCGCAACTGGAAACATGTGTTAAAGACATCCTTTCGTGGTCAACCACCAACAGTTTAAAACTCAATCCTGAGAAAACTGAAGTACTACACCTTGTTTCTCGCTTCCGTGATACTATACCACTCACCAGTATTTCCATTGGAGACTCTTTAATCACGCCTGCCCAGAGTGCAAAAAATCTGGGTGTTATTTTCCAGAATGATCTTAGCTTATCTCAGCATATTAATAATGTGTGTCGCTCTGCCTCCTTTGCTTTGCACAAAATTGGTCAATTACGACATTATTTGGATGCCCAAACTACTGAAAAGCTTATTCATGCATTCGTTACCTGCCGTCTGGATTATGGAAATAGTCTTTTCTATGGTTTACCTAAACACCAAATTTCAAAACTCCAGCGAATTCAAAACTCGACTTGTTGCATTAACAAAATCATGTGACCACATCACCCCTGTTCTTCGTAATCTTCACTGGCTTCCTGTGCAGCATCGTATCAACTACAAAATCCTTCTTCTTACATACAAATGCATCCATGGTTTTGCTCCATTATATCTAAAGGATCTTATATCTAATTACAAGCCTTTACGTGAACTACGTTCCAGCTCTCGATCTCTTTTAAATGTGCCGTCATCTGTTACCCATTCTTATGGTGATCGTGCTTTTTCAACAGTATCTGCGAAACTGTGGAATGACCTTCCATCTTTTGTCAAGAACTCTTCCACTGTTGGACAATTTAAAACTAACTTGAAAACTCATTTGTTTACTTTGTCTTATTGACTGCATGTTGTATAGTTTTAGCGCTTTGAGACTTCTTGTGTAAGGCGCTATATAAGAACTGTTATATTATTATTATTATTATTTACATACAATACAACTGTGTCTTAAGATTTTTCTTAAAAATTGACAACTAGAAATTCTAATGCTTCCTGGAAAACTATTCCAGATGCATGGGACAGGCTCATAGAAGAATGATTTGCCTTCCATCGACTTAAGAATCCCAATAGTACTATGTTCATTTAAGCGTGTAACATCAGATGCAGAATGTAAATTCTGTCTGACAGGACGATAAAGAGAGATACCATCTGATAAATAGGTGGGAGAGGTATGGCTGAGACATTTATAAACTATTACCATAATTTTAAAGATAATTCTCTTTTCAATAGGGAGCAAGTGCAGCTTAATAAGATAAGGGGTAGCATGATCATACTTCAAAGCTTCACAAACAAGTTTAGCAGACCAGTTTTGAATACGTTGTAGTCTATGGATGTTACTCTTACTACAACCAAGTAACAACGCATTGCCATAATCCAGTCTAGAAAGGATAAGGGAGAGGATGACAAGATGACAGGTGTCAAAGTTTAAGAATCTGTGAATCTGCGTAATATTTCGAAGCTGCATGGTAAGACTAGTACAAGGGATTTGATATAGGCATCCATAGACATGTGTTTGTCAAACACTACCCCTAAATTATGGACAATGTCAGATAGACAAATGTATTTGTCTCCAACCCTTAAAGTCACCAGTGACATATTGCATTTGAGTTGAGGGGGAATGGCAACGAAAAATTCAGTTTTGTCATCATTGAGTTTGAGGAAGTTCTTGTTCATCCAACTCTTCAGTCCATCAATGCAATGTGACATTTTCTCAAAAGCAGATTTTACAGAAACCGGGTCTTGTATACTGCAGCCTACCTGGGATGAAATGAATGTTGTTTTCTTCTGAGTATCCATTTATTGCTTTATCCAGTTCAGTCCAGTCCAGTTCAGTTACTTATAGGCTTAATAATTACACGGTATAATACACTGCTGTTGGTTGGGCTTCTTTTCATGAGTTCTGAAAGAGGACGGGCATGCAAAGTTTGTAGCCTAGGCCTATGTATGTGTTGTCCCAATGCCACAGCAGTACACACTACATTCTAAGTAGGCCTAGGCTTAGTAGAAGTAATGTCGGCTCTAATTGGGTTTCTGTACCCAGTTTTAGGGTTGGAGTTATGTACACATAGTAATGTGGTTAGGTTTATGTATGCATAGTAAATTGGGTTAGTGTTACGTGACATGCACTGTGGTAGTTAGTACAGGGTTAGGTTAGTGACTTGGGGATAGGAATATATCGATAAATGTGCATGCCTATGCATAGGTATGCCACTTCCCGGTATGGAAACCCAATTAGAACTGTTATGTCTTCTTACAACTGTACTACAGTCCAACACTCTGGGTCTGGCTGAATTCAAGTTGGTTTCCGGTAACTAATGGATGCCTAACGTTAGACCTTGGGCCAATTAAAAAGAGGGCACTTCAAAACTACAACCTGGGAAGGATAATTCCATGTATACGACCACAGAAGTCAATGGAGATGTCATTTTCATAATTGTGAACCGGAACAGTAAAGGAATAATCATTCCCACAATGCAGTCTATTGGAGCTAAAGATGGCATGAGGTCTAGCCTATCCGTGTCAATAGCCACGACCAATTTCGCGCAACTAGGCCTTACGTGTACAAATGGCTTGATTTAGGCCTCGGCCTAGCCTATTTCAATTTCAAATCCCATTAATAGTTAGAAATAAAAAAGAAAACACACAACTTGTGACAGACCTCATTATTGAACTGAATCTTATCCATTCTGCGTTTGAAAGAAAATGAGATGACACTGCTGACTGAGCCACAATACAGCAACAACAAGGGAACAAGCTGCTCAATCTACATCTTGACACGCTGATACATAGTCAGGGTATATAACCCTCCGATCCTGTAAAGGTGACCCTGCCTTATTCATATCTCGAGGGAGCGGACCACTAACTCCAATACTCGTGCATGACAAAATGTTTACTAACAGAGTAAGTGCCTTCAAAATTTTAATGGGATGTTGTTTCTGACTGTCTTAATAATGAAATATGATCCTTTTTGCATTTGAATTTTGTAGAAAATGAGTTAAAATACAGACTGTGCGAAATTCAAGGTAATTTGACCCATTTTAGTGCTATTTCTTGTCTTTGCTATGTGAAATGCCGTTTTTGAGTAGCTGTCATGGCGGGAAACACGCGCATGTACGTACCTATCATTCAAGGCTCTCTAGCTCAAAATTGCAGTGGTCATGGTATGAAAATTCGAAATTGCCATATAAGCCCGCATTGTGAGCTTCGATCGGAGGGGCCTAGTCCTGGCTGAAAACTTCTTCTGGGAGCTAGCCCCGGGCACGGAAGTAGCATGATTTAGTTTGTAAGTCAACTAGACATGTAATTAGTGGCCCGCTACCTCGACGTCGGGGATCCAGAGCGACAAAAGTGGCTTCACGAACGAACAAAGTTTGGTTCGACAATTAGGAAGGAGAACACTCATTTTATGTAAATATTCATATCATCGATCCTTTCATATAAATTTAAATAAAAGTTTTCATTTCAATGCTAAGCCAATGGAGAGTATTTATGGTTTAAAACTTCGTTTTTGATCCGTGAAAACAATGTAAAGAAGAAGAAGAAGAAGAAGAAGAAGAAGAAGAAGAAGAAGAAGAAGAAGAAGAAGAAGAAGAAGAAGAAGAAGAAGAAGAAGAAGAAGAAGAAGAAGAAGAAGAAGAAGAAGAAGAAGAAGAAGAAGAAGAAGAAGAAGAAGAAGAAGAAGAAGAAGAAGAAGAAGAAGAAGAAGAAGAAGAAGAAGAAGAAGAAGAAGAAGAAGAAGAAGAAGAAGAAGAAGAAGAAGAAGAAGAAGAAGAAGAAGAAGAAGAAGAAGAAGAAGAAGAAGAAGAAGAAGAAGAAGAAGAAGAAGAAGAAGAAGAAGAAGAAGAAGAAGAAGAAGAAGAAGAAGAAGAAGAAGAAGAAGAAGAAGAAGAAGAAGAAGAAGAAGAAGAAGAAGAAGAAGAAGAAGAAGAAGAAGAAGAAGAAGAAGAAGAAGAAGAAGAAGAAGAAGAAGAAGAAGAAGAAGAAGAAGAAGAAGAAGAAGAAGAAGAAGAAGAAGAAGAAGAAGAAGAAGAAGAAGAAGAAGAAGAAGAAGAAGAAGAAGAAGAAGAAGAAGAAGAAGAAGAAGAAGAAGAAGAAGAAGAAGAAGAAGAAGAAGAAGAAGAAGAAGAAGAAGAAGAAGAAGAAGAAGAAGAAGAAGAAGAAGAAGAAGAAGAAGAAGAAGAAGAAGAAGAAGAAGAAGAAGAAGAAGAAGAAGAAGAAGAAGAAGAAGAAGAAGAAGAAGAAGAAGAAGAAGAAGAAGAAGAAGAAGAAGAAGAAGAAGAAGAAGAAGAAGAAGAAGAAGAATCTTCACAGATAATTTATCCACATCATGCCAGTTTTAGTAGCCGGGTAGTTAAATGTGTTCATCGTTTTCTGTTTCCTTGTCTGTTTGTAGCTTTTTCTTGCCTTTGTGTTGTATTTTGTTTGATTTCTTTTTGTATGATATTCTTTCCTTCTTGTGATTTGCTGTTTGAATCGCACGAGTAACATTGCACACAATCCAGCTTATTTTAACAATTGGTTTCATACCAATATGTTATAGATAATTCTTTTGATATTTGTAGTGACCCTGATAGTAACAACCAGCATGACTGTTTATATACTGATGAAGAAAGTTTACTTTAGCAACAAAAACTCAGATTTCTCTGTTTGTTACATATCAACGTACATAGTTTATTGAAAATTTTTGATGATTTATGTAATCTTATTCTTGACCCACTCCACTCTAATCTTTCCATTATTGCGGTAATTGAGACCTGGATAAATAACTTCAGCCCAGTTAATATGTTAAACATTCCAAATTACCCTTTTTTAATTAATGTCGACAGGGAAGGCAAGAGGGGAGGCGGTGTATGTGGGCTTTTATATTCATAACTGAAGTATCAATTATAAGAAACGAAGTGATCTCACATCCCTAGCATCTAATTACGAATCATTGTTTATTAAAGTGAATCGGTCTGGTCGTAATTCATGGTTGTAGGTGTTGTCTACAGACCGCCGACGGTTCTGTATCCATTTTTAAAAGTAACTTGCCTGAAAGTTTTAGATTTGATCCAAAATAACAACACAACCTGCTTTCTCTTAGGGGATTTCATCATTGATCTTCTTATATGGCTCTGATATTAATGATTCATGTTTTCTTGATACTATGTATTCATATGCTTTTCTGCCTCGTATAATCAAACCACCCACTAGAGTTAGTGATACCTCATGCACTCTCATTGACGTTTTTTGTAATGATGTTACTCTAGATGTTGCATCAGGCATTAGGGTTAGCTGGGTTGTATCAGGCATATTGATTTCTGACATTAGTGACCATCTTCCTATTTATTGCAATGTGATTATAACCATAGTAGTGATAATTTAAATGAAAGCAATCGTGTGTATGTTTCTAAACACGACTCGTCTAAACAGAACTTTAACCGTTTTATCAACGAATTACAAAACGTTATTTGGAATAATCTCTATCAATTTGTTGCTTATGACTATCTTATTAGTGTTATCAAAACTCTTTTTGACAAAAACTGCCCTTCAAGTTAAAGAATTTCAAAATTTAGAAGACTCACTGTCATACTCCTTGGATCACACCAGACCAGGCATTGTCCAGTCTATTAAAACCAAGAAGTAGTTATACAAGGCCTACCTCAGAATCATAGTCCGTTTTTCCAAAGCCTTGGGATTATACTTAACAAACGTCCTTTCCACTTACAAGAATGACTTAAGAAAAACGTGGCAAACAATCAATATACTCATTAGCAAAAAGACTTTCACTCAACTGGCTAAGTATAAAATTATTCATAATGACCAGGAAATTGATAACGAATTTTATGTTGCTGAATGTTTTAGTGACTATTTCTCTTATATTGGTGATTCTTTAGCCAAGGATATTCCTTTGTGTGATAGTTCCTTTTCTTCCTATCTCGGCAAGTTTGCCCAATCCCAACTCGATTTTCCTCTGTCCTACTGACAATTTTGAAGTTAGTTCCATTGTAAGCAATTTAAGGAAAAGTTCTTCTGGTGGCATAGACGGCGTTTTTGCCAACAGTATCCAGGCAGCTGGTACCCCCTTATTAGCACCACTTACCTTTATCTGTAACCTTTTTATGTCCACCGGAACTGTCCCCCAGAAAATAAAAGAAGCTAGAGTTATCCCCATCTTCAAGACTGGTGACTCTTCCACAATCTCTGATTTCCGTCCAATTTTTATTCTTCCGTGTATCTCTAAGATTCTCGAACGACTCATTTATAATCGTGTGATTAAACTTTTAGATAACAACAAAATTATTTCAAATCGCCAGTTTGGATTTCGTAATAATCTTTCCTCTTATATGGCTGCCTTGGATATTGTTAATTATATTACTAAAGGTTTTGACAATAAAGAGGTTACCATTGATATTTTTCCTGATCTATCTAAAACTTTTGACACGATACTAAACCACAATATATTACTAAATAAACTTGCTCACTATGGGATCCGCGAAGTCGCACTTGATTGGTTTTATAGTTATCTCGCAGACAGAAGTCAATTCGTTAGCATAAATAGGCAGATTTCTCTCCCCAGGAATGTTACATGTGGAGTTCCTCAAGGTTCAATTTAAGGACCCTCCTGTTTCTTATTAACATTAATAGTCTCTAATATCTCAACCAAGCCCTGTTTTGCCTTATTTGCCGATGATACCGTTATTCTTTATATTTTTTATGTAGAAATATCCATGTAGCTACACGTGTTATTAATAATGAATTGACCGGTGCTTGGGCCGAGTGGATAAAGGCGGTGGCATTTGAAGCGATGAGGCTTAGCAACCGGGAGGTCTGGAGTTCGACTCCTGGCCGGGTCAAAGTAAGGTGGGTTTTTCATCCAAGGGCAATCTATGTTTTTCCCATCTGAACTGGCCTTTCAAAAAATACCAACAAATTGTTAAATTGTTGCCACCCGACGTGAAGTTGTAATTCATAAGCCAATGGCTTCTCCCACATTCGTGGTCGCTTAGCGTCGTAAAACAACTGCCCTTCTTTCCAACTGGTTTAGAGTGAACAAATTATCGTTAAATATCAGTAAAACCAACTATATGGTCTTTCACCCCTATCAGTGTGAGGTACATCATGTTGATATTTACATAGACAAATGTCTTTCTCTAATAAAACAAAATTTCTAGGTATTTATCTCGATTCGAATCTCTCTTGGGTAAATCACGTTGACAATATCTGTTCGACACTTTCCAAGATCATCGGTAATAGAAACAATAGTTATGTACCATGCAATATTATGGACACTCTTTAATCTTTTCACAAACTTCCTACTGTAGTATTTATCATCCGACTTATCTTAATCGTATTTTGTGCTTCAGAAAAAAGTTTTAAGGATTATTTCAAACTCGAATTACCGGGCTCCCACTAATAGCCTTTTCTTTGATCTCAACACTCTATTTTTGCTGTTTATAAGCATCAATTAGCTACCATTTTTATGTACAATTAAAGTGTACCTCAAGTAAAAAAATTCAAAAGTATATATTTAAGAGCATGAGAAGTGAATTCTAACAGTCCAACTCCCATCTTTACATGACATTCCTGAGCTGAGATATAAAATGTTGAAATTTATCTACTTAACAAAAATTGGACGATTGCGCAATAATTTGTGACTTTCTTACTGTGCAACTCCACATAAAATGCTTTGTTTCCCATTAAAATTAAAAACGTTTTTACGATCTTGAACACTTCCTGTTTGCTTGCATAGCATATGCACAAGATGGGATTCATTAATTACATCACCCCATAAGAGTAAGAGTAATATCACACCTTGGTACAAGGTGGTGCTGGCCCATGGACCCCACTCATATTGCCTCTGGATTTTAAATAGAACTCCCTGTTGACAGGTTGATAAAATGTCCCCAAACACTTTGGATCTCTTAAAAATGCCATGTCTCAAATTATCAATCACATGTTCAATTTTGAGTAGCTTCAACATTTTGGCTTTGTCCAATAAAATTACTGTAAAGTATGTTTCTCCTTAATCAAATGCCATAGTACTTCACGATTCCATTCTCGTCTGTTTCCTCACCCCACTCCTGAATTAAATTCATAGTTTAGAATCCTTAATTTGAATATGATTTTCGACCATTTTGGAGCCTCTCAAATCACTAAAATCGCTGAGCTTTGGGGGGGGGGGGCTTCGATCCGCCTGGACCCCTACCGAGGCTTTGCCCCTGGACCCCATCATGAGTCCCCACGGAAAACTTGTGGCCCCCAATAAAAACATCTTCCGCCGCCTATGCTTAGGGATGATAAAACGGTGACCCGTCTTACAAAGTATTACGGTTGCTACTTCCACAAATGTTCCATTGATAGCTTGGCTGTACCTCGTGTATCAGTCTAACTGGTGGTTTCTTTTGGTTGTAACAAGAAAGTACTTTACTTGTTCCAGAGCTTGTCAGCTGACCCCCTCCCCCCCCCCCCCAAAAAAAAAAACATTGCACCGAATCGCGACATTCAGTAGAAGTACAGACTTCAAAAATGCTTTATTAAAGTGAACCCTTTCCAGACACCCAACCAAGGTGGAGCTAGCCAGCCGGATGGGAAGGGGGAAGAAGACGCGGTCCCGGGTCGGTGAAGCCTGGTCCCCGTCTGAGAGAAGATTTAGTTTCGACAGGAGCCTTAATCCATACAATTAAAGATGTAAGCCCTATTAACCCCAGTCTTTCTCTTCAAGGGAACAAAATATATTCAGAATATTCTGAAAAGAAACTATAAAAATCCATTTACGACGTACGACAAATAATATCATGAAACCTCAACCAACTCCAGTCCTAATTTTACCCATGTGAACTTTGGCACACTGATCTTCGGTAAAGACTCCAATTTTTCAACTCTCCTCGATAAATAACACCATTTTCCTTAAATTTACTGCCATAGAATTTCGACAATGTATAGCTTTCAAATTTTTAAATATATTTAAGGGAAAGCCAAACTCTTTGGAGTTTTTATAACATTGTCCGATAATCTGCATGACGATATTCAGTAATCACGTAACCCCATCAAACTAAATTTGATGTTTCAGCAAACTCATTTCAATGTGAACGTATGATTATGTAGGGTTTTTTTAAATTTTAAGAGCATCATTTCAAAATATTGATAAACTATATTTTTACGTAAACTATTATTCCATGTAAATATCAAGAACAATGAACAGAAAACCGAAAAAACGAGACAAGAAAAAAGTCGCAATGGCAACCTAGTGCGCATTGGGGGAGGGGGGCTTCCCCCATCCATAAAAAAGGTTGACCTTTTTTTACTTCATAAAAAAATCAATATAAGGCCATATTTCAACTTTAAAAAACCTTTGCGATGTGCCCTATTTGCTGATTGATACCCCTGTACCTTATATTTCTCGGCTTTGTCCCCTTATCACAACAAATATGGCTACGCCTGCATTTCATTGGGCAAATTTCTGGTCATTTTGCAAAGTTTCAACTTTAGCTTTGTGAAAATTTTTGGGGCTAGTTTTAATTTTTATTTAGTCATTACACGTACAAAAAATCGTTATACGAAAATAATTGCATCATTTAACATACTTTCTAGGGATGCACCGGATCCAAAATTTTGGATCCGGCCGGAACCGGATTTTGCCGGAACCAACTTGAAATCCGGCCGGAACCGGATTTTTGCAATGCAGATGAACAAAGTGAAATTCAGAAAAGCAGAGAAACTCTGGGATATGAGTTTACTGCTTTGTAACGTAAAGTTTGTGAAGGACTAATTGGAAATGTCTATAAATTTGTCTTCAAGTGTTGTACAAGTGTATTTACCTAATTTTTTAACCAAAAATTGCAGTATAATAGAAAAAGGCATGAAAAACTGTGTTCCTTCAGAAGTACAGCAAAACTGTAGCAAAAGGGGGGGGGGGGCAAGTAAGAGCTCTTTGTACTGTATTTTCCCTCCCTAAGTGAGTACAGTATTTGTACTTGTAGAGAAAACTCCTGAGGAAATCTTGAAAGTTGTTTTGCATGTGAGTTCAAAGTTCTTTTTGAACTACAGTACATTATTCACCACTTGTTCAAAAAAATTGTACAAATTATGTAGACCAGTGATACTTGGCAATACTTCGTACTGCACCATTGTTTTATACACCATTTCTAGTATTTAAACATGCCATGATTTCTAAAAATTGAAGCACATTTGTCATCAATAATTTTTGGCAGAGATATATCACATCTTCTGACATTTAAGTATACACAATATGATGTTCTGACACTTAAAGGGCCAAACCTCTCACCCCAATCTACAATTTTGGTACGGGGGTACCGAAATTCTCAATTGACTCAACTCTTTGATTGACAGCTTATTCAAACAATGCAGAGTACCAAAGCTTATGTTACACAACATGAACAGTACTGAGAGTGTTTTGATTAAATTGAGTTTTTCTATACTCACTTTGAAGCAACAAACTGAGATTGTATCTGGATGAGGACCAATTTCAGACAACTGTGGGAGGGGCTTCAGTAAGAAGGTTAGGAGAATTGGTACTATTTGGGGTGAGAGAACTGGGCCTTTAAGTATACACAATATGATGTTATCAAACATAATACTTAAAAAGTGTGTGATTAATTATTAGGGACAGAAAACATTGATAGTGACCCCATAGGCAACTTTAATTTGTAATGAGTAATGTGTTCTGAAATTCAAGATGAAACACATTTCCTGCTCGTACTACACAACTTTAAAGGCCCAATTCTCTCACCCCAAACAGTAACAATTCTCCTAACCTTCTTACTTAAGCCCTTCCCACAATTGTCTGAAATTCATCCTCATTCAGACACAATCTCAGTTTATTGCTTCAAGGTGAGTATAGAAAAAGTCAATTTATACATAAAACATTCTCAGTACCATTCATGCTGTGTAATATAAGCTTTGGTACTCTGCCATGTTTGAATTAGCTGTCAATCAAAGAGCTGAGCCAATTGAGAATTTCGGTACCCCCGTACCAAAATTGTAGTTTAGGGTGGAGGTTTGGCCCTTTAATGGGCAAGTATGTGTTAAAAAGTGAAAAAAAGTAAAGTGAAGTGTTTAAGTGTGTATTTGTCGACAACCCAATGCAATTAAACTGATACACTGCCTTGAATGATGTGACTCAGGTACAACAGTAATATGGATTATCCATTTTGTACAGTACTACTGTGCACTGCAGTAGACTTATTTAAACTGCATGAAAGGTCTTTTCATTCATTCAGTTTATTTCACACAGTTGGAGGAATTTAATGTCATATTTGTTACATGTACATGTAAATCAGTTACTTTTATAACTTTGTTGCCTGTTTGGTTCAGTCATTTTTAAGGGCCAAATAAAGGTGTTCAAATGTTACATAACATGCACTGATAAGCTATCATTTCTGAACTTTAAATTAATTCTGTGACAGTTACTGCAGTGTTCATGTTTGTTTTAACTTAGATCATGTACATAATGCTACCCAAGTGTACAGAAAAATCCGGCCGGATTTAAAAAAAATCCGGCCGGAACCGGAACCAGACATTTTTTCACTATATATCCGGCCGGATAATCCGGCCGGACCGGATATCCGGTGCACCCCTAATACTTTCTCATTTGCAAAGTACCATTTTTGTCCATTTTGAGGTTTTTTAAGGCCTCAAATTGAACGCTTCGCGCCAACTAGGTAGCGCTCCGCTTAGATAGTCCTAATGGCACTCCTAGCAAATCCTGGACCCACCATTGCTGCAGAATTGATTTTTCCCTTCAGATGTGCATATTCTCCAATAAAAACAAACAATTTGTCGTTCAATTATAATTTTTCTCCAACATAAGCTTCAGATTTTGAAATGTTTTTTAAAAATAGGAAGACTCAGCTTTTGTAAAAATCCGCAATTTTGGTGGATACTCCGTACTCGGTACAATAAAAAGCCCAAGACTATTCAACCACTCCGACATTCTGCTAAATTTTGCTTTCCAAAGGTAGATCACTTATAAACCCACATTTTTCAATTACAAGTAACAAAAAAATAAGTTTTTTTTCATTAATGTCCAAATCTTTCCATTACAATCTTTTATTTTCAAAACTTTATTCAAAAAAGGTAAAGTTTTCGGACATGTTTAAAGTTTAGTCATAGAGCCTCACAGGCTTGGGGTAATCGTAATCAGTAATCGTAATCGATTGCAATCGATTACACATTTTGAAGTAGTTGTAATCGCAATCGATTACTTTTGTGAAAATCTCAAAGTAATTGCAATCGTAATCGATTACAATGGCAAAGTAATCGCATTCGTGGTTTCATTTCTGATTACATTGAAGCTGCATTGAATAAAGAAGTAAAGTTACTAAACAATTTTTCAGTTCTTGGTTCTTCTGTTGGAATGACAAAATTCAGTTTTCCCCCTTTTTTGGATATTCCAGCTTAAAATGACTCTGAGTGAGAAGAGCATGGGTTCAATAATCTCTACCTTGGGAGGACTTGGTTCTGTACAGGTTTATCTAGAGCAATGTCCATGGCCTTTTTTCCAGTTGTGGGCACTGGATTGTTTTTCCTACTACATTGTTCATGTGGAAAGAAAAAGTAATCACGATTGCAATCATGATTACATTGCAATGTAATCGCAATCGTAATCAATTACTTTTAATTTTAGCTGTAATCGTAATCATAATCGAAATCGTAAAATATGAAGTAATCGCAATCGTAATCGATTACATTGAGATGTAATCGCCCCAAGCCTGGAGCCTCAATTAGTAGGTAGATCTACAATTAAAGGCGTAAACCCAAACAAATTTCAGTTGCCCATATAACTATTTCATTTTGCATATATGAAGCGCATTTTCACAACTAGGCTGATTTTTCAACAAAAGTAGATCACAACGTGCAAAGCAAGAATCGCTACACAATGGGCCCCTGAGGGACATAGCCAGACATTTCCCAGTAGATGTGTGTACGAGGAGGGGAGGCATAGACCTATTTTCATATTATTTTTTTAAGTGTGAACATTACTGTACATAGTTAGTGCTCTCGAGTACATGGTAGGTGCGAAACGATTTACTTTATACCAGTTTCTAAATTGTCCCGAAGTAAGCTATGTAGAGCTGGAAACACACCATAAAATGCCAATTTTTACTCGAATTAGGTGACATTTCATGATTTCTATTGCTGTGACGTCACAAAGTTTGGGAACGTTCTTCCACATCATACGTTAATCCACAGTAATATAATTTGACCCAAACGCCCCCAAAACTCCAAATTATTTAACTGGATGTAACTGGTTTTCAGGTACTAACTGGAGTTCAATAGACTAGATGCAGTGTCTCAGGCTCTTGATTGGCTGATATGTTGCCATTGTATTGTATCGATTGTATCCTTTGTTAGGGTTAGGGATTAGAGCTATCGTTAGCCAGTTGGGAATTTTCTGGTTAAACAGTGAGCATGACCCCATTGAATAAAAAAAACATTATGTGGTGCTAAATGCAAAACCGGGTAGTTACCGGTTGTTTCTGTTTAAGTGATCGAGAAATCTGACGGCAAACAAACTTGCAGTGCTTAAGTTCTTGCTGATACCAGGGTCCAGGGAATAGCCTTAGGGTATTGAGGCTCAGGGGACAAATCCATGTTGTCCATGAGGCTGAAGCTCTAAGGTTTTAGGTCATCTTTCAGAGGTCGCGGAGCCAATTTTGAAGTGCGGGGGCTAATCACCGAAGTGGCCCAATATGTCCAATAAAATAAATGCAGTTGAAGGCGGTCCAAAATGCCCACAGCAAAAACGGTGCCGGAGCTAAAGTACCCCTAGCCCCCCCCCCCCCGTCTCCGCGGTCCCTGTCTTTGCGTCAGTCTATGAATAGTCTCTTTATGAGGTCCAGGGCTGTCCAAGAACTTTTTGGGTTCCAATTCACTGGCAAATTAGCGTTTGTGGGTCTATAGAAGAAAAATACTTAGATCCATAAGCTTTCGAGTTTTAGCAACTATCATCTGAGTGAAAAATTAATTTCTTTTGCAGACTCCCGACGTCCGAAGAACCACATGCATGCTCCAGGGCACATTAAGGACCCTAGCGAGTTCCATGGAGCAATGTCAGGGTCCGACTCCAGGGAGCGACTGTGCTTCCAGAAGCTTTTTCAGTATACGCCTATATATCTTACTAAAAAATACGGGCTCATCAGGAACATAATAATACTAGTTCGCTTCAGCAGACTAGGTCCAGGAACCCGCTAAAGATCCAAGTGGATTTTACAACGTCACCTCAGAGAAAACTGTCTAAGTACCGTATCAGTTTGAGTGGGTATCATCTGGGTAATATTGGGGCAAAGACTCTGACACGACAAAATGTCCTCATTATAGTCATCCCTCCCGGCTGCTGATACAAAATAGGAACTCCTTTTCACAATCGGTAGTATTCACCCATGAAGACAATGCAAATGAAGAAATAAAAGCGATAACTAAACGGGACGGATGCAGTGCCTCTATCAGGCACAGTTTTACCGGAGCGGGCTTTGCAGACTCAAACCCCTCCCATACTAAACAGTCCGATGTTGTGTATATCCTTAATTACCACTTTTTGTGACATCGAAGCTTATAAAATTGAGGTAACCAAAAACTATATGAAGACATAGATATGTTTAGGAAATATTTCACACATGGCTCCTTATCGGTTCCAAACCAGTAAGTTCTTTACCAGTTCTTTCTATAACTTCAGAAAATTCAAACTGCTCGCGCATTCATCTTCAGTTCTATTTTTCTGTGACGCCCGCCATTTCAGACATATGGGATTTTAATTCAAAGTGAAGTTAGAGGTTCCACAAATTGGTCTAGAGAAACACGAAAATGCAACGCTGATAAGTTCTAAACTCTCTTTCCTACATTTCGGAAGATTCTTTCTTCAACGTTATCATGGTAGCAAACATACATAGTCTATAAGTTAAAAGGTAGAAGATTTTTTCAGTTTTGCATGGAACCATGCATGAGGTGTAAAGTAAAGAGTGTACTAGACCATAAATTTGCCCCATCAAATTTCTTCGTTAATCTTGAATAGGACAAATTCATTAATATAACGAAATCTTTTCCTTTTTTTTCTCAATGAAGCATAAGGAAAACTTGTTTCTCTATAAACCCCATTTTTTCAGCGCATTTCGTGCCTTTATGTTTTGGGTTCTGCATAATTTCAGCAAGTTGACTCATTTCCTCTGTTGGGGTTTAAGAGCCCATTGTCGGCAAATCCAAGCAGCACCCCTGGCTGAACCTACATACAGTTTTTCCTTTGCATTGGGCAATCATAGTTCTCAACAGAGTAGGAAAAAAGTTTCGGGACAGATGTCCCCCTTACCTCATTTGCAAAATCAAATCAGTGCCCCTTCTCCAGTCCTTACCTTCCAGAGATCACAAACGGTTGAGTCTTGTTGAAAAAGTCACTTATAGTTTGATTTAGACGGGAGGTTAAGTATCGTGCACGGCGGAGAGTACGTAATGCCATCTCGTTTCTTGCATACCGCCCGTACATACCCGCGCACAAAGGCTACGCACTGTACATCGTTTTGACTGAATGTAATTCAAGTTGGCAATGACCTCCGCCTTATTACCGTCCTGTATGTAGGTCCTACGGTACGTAGACACAGTCCAGGCGAGTAAGTACCTTACCAAAGGTTAATGGTTTCATGCAGTTGCATAGCTACGGGAGGGGGAGGGGGGGGGGAGGGGAAGCCCTTTGGCTCTGAAAAATGAAAAATAGGTTGTCCTATGTGAAACCAGGGAGTTGCTAGAGAAGGAGGTACAACAAACAAATTTTTTCAGACAATATGTACTTGAAACAGATTATATCTTTTGAGGTGTCACTATTTGATTGACAGGTCCCTTTGTTTCTATTGTCAAATCCCTTCTGACTAAGTCCTTTTTATGACGATCTTTTCCATTCTTTCCCATGTAATCCCTAAACAAAGGCATTTTCTGCATATCCTTTGATCTGTTTCCGCCGATGGCCAAGCTTACAATAAGAGTTTCTATAGAACGACTGGAAACAAACGTTTAAAATATATGCTTCAATTACGCCCAGTTCTTCATTGGCGAATGGAAGCAACGGTTTATGTCTACATTTTCTCCTCAGATTTATATAATATTGTCATCATTACGAAAAAAAAAAATTAAATTAATTATGTAGAAAAATTGCTGCTGTCTACAAATGAAACGATACGTCGTGTCTCAGATAGCACCGAATGACATTAATTTCCCAACTTTGCATGACGGCTGGCAACGAAATAATAAAGAGTACGGTGTAAGGGATGCGTCTCTCATTGGAATTTTGATAATGCGTCACAAATCCTTTTTGATCGAAGCATTGAGATAAGAATTTGGCGGATAAAAGCAACATTACCGTCGGAAACGAACTTTGTCTCAAAGAGACTATAGTGTTGTTTCTCCTTCTCTAGAAACTCCCTGGTGAAACAGATCATCATTAGTAACTACTGCAGTCAACTACAGGAAGATTTTTCCAACTTTTCTTTCCATTACATTAATAATTCTATCCAATACCTCCTCCATATTTGTCACTATATTTGTTCATATGAGCGAAATTTTCCGGGCGCTTTAAAATTAGTTTTAGGAACTTTTCTCGGAGCCCTGGAAATTGAAAAATTGTCCACTATGACACCAGATGATCATTTGTAACTCTGGGAGTCAATTACACAGCGCTTTTCTCAAGTTTTCTTTCATAAAATTCAGAATCTCTCTAATAATAGCACCCCCATATCTGCCGGTACTTGTTCAAAGAAGAAAAAAAAAATTCCGGGCGCTACGCGCGCCGCAATATGCAAATCCCAATGCAGTTACCGAGCTTTTTCATCATGAGCCTTTGCCCTATAATCTGAATAAGTTAGTTTCAAAACCTTGTCAGAGCTCTGGAATCGTAAAATCGGAATTTTCTATATGACATCAGATCATCAAGAAACAATGGTCAACATAAAACATCTGGAAAATCACGAAAGAAAATGGAAAATAACACTGTATGATACAATGCTGTTTTTCTAAATCATAAAGTTTCAAATTCTCACCCGAATAGCCAACCTCTAGGGTTTCAAATATTTGTCAGCAAAGTTTTTGTAATATCTGGATCTGGAAAAAAATGGGAAGCTGTCATGTGTGACATCAGAGCATCAAATGACAGATACTGCGGTGTTGTTCTCCTCTACAGTGTTTCATAAATTAAAATAATTTCTGTAATAAGCTCATGACTTGGAAATATTTTTCTGAATGAGGCAACAAAGTTTTAAAAGCGTAGCCAGAGAATCTCATTCCTAGTGCTTAGATAACATTTTGTAACAATATTACGCTCTTCAGTCGCTGTGCAATGCCAGATTTTCTCATATAAAGTGGAAAATTCTCCAACAACCCCATAACTTTTAAATTTCCCAACAGGAAACCCAGAATCCTGGAAGAACAATTAAAAAAATTGTTTAAAAAAGCGCAAACTTAAGTAGCGCGCTTTGGACGCCGTAATTACCTTCCCGATTCGTTAATTCACCCACTTTAAACAAATTCGAAAAATTTGGGTGCCCTCCCCGGCCCCGACTTGACAATGTCTATACTACACCATAGGCCTATATGAAACTTGGGGAAACGGATGCCGTAAGTGACGTACGTCCATTGTATGTAGCGTCCAATGTAGGTACCTGTTGCAAGCAAAATAAAAATTGCCGGATTGACCAGGGTTAACCATTTATAAAAAACGAGTCGTTTTTACACCGCAGTTCCTTTGAGTTAGATGTACAACAGCGTGTTCAAAGTATAACAGTTTTTTATAACTTCCTCTCATTTTTTTTTTTTTAATTTTTAGTGCAGCACAAGCTTGTGCTACTTTCTACGCTATAACCATTCACCTATTGGCCTCGGACCAAAGCTACACTCTGTGCAGTCCTCTTGCGTAATACGAATCCAAACAGTCTAAGGAATGCGGATTGAGGCTTCTCGGTGACATTCAAAAAGCTCCCAATCTTTGTTGCTTTTTTTAAACAATATTTAAAAATTAAAAGCCTATACTGAAGAAAATTTAGGGAAACGCACTGTAGGGGCTCGGAAAAGTTTACCACTGACTGCTTTATGAACGACCACTTATTGCATTAAGGCAGAGATGTACGTAGTCAAGTCGCCCTTCCTCGACAAGTCAAGTCAACTGCTGCTATTCAAGCAACTCGAGTCAAGTCATCGACTCGAGTCTCTGTGTTAATTCAATAGGGGAACATTCTCCAGAAATTTTCAAGTCACCTAGAGTCAGAGGGTTGTGACTCTAGTCGCGACTTGACTACATGTCTGCATTAAGGGTTGCAATTTAGAGCGCGCGAAGCGCGGAAATTTTGCGTTTTTTAAAACTAATAATTACAAATATGGAGCTTTTATTAGGAAGGAATTTTACGAAGGGAAAGTTGGGTAAACCGTATTGTATTTGACTGGTCCGTGTCTCAAATGGCAAATTTTCGAATTTTTTACTTTTTCGAGTCGGTGGGGGGACAACTGGGCCCTGCCTTTTGTAGCTACGCCACTGCTCTGGAACGTCGACCATTGATAACATTTTGACACTTCAATATCTAAAGAATCCATCTACACAGACAACTCAACTGATAGGGTTGAAAGATGATGATAGGTCGGGTGTGTATGAGAGCCTTTGAGTACGGTAGGCCAATGGTTCCCTGCCTGGAAAATGAAGTCTTGATCGAAAGACTATCTTCAGTTGGCGCGGAGCGTACACAAAATTTTGAGAAAGCCCCACCCCTCAGACCGCCGGAAGTGGCCTGTATCGGTCTTGTAAGTAATAGCTAAGGTTTCCGGAAGCTCATGGGTTTTAGAGTGTTTATGAGGTATTAAAGTCTTTCTTTAAGGTTAATTTTATTGACTTAAAACTGGTCTAAAAATTACCTCCAGCCCGGCTAACCTCAAGTAAGATTTTCGGTAAAAAAAAAAAATACACTGATTCAACTACCAAGAGCGGATCCGGCTGACATTTTGAAAAAGGGGGAGATGAACTACAGAGAAAGAAGTTGATGGGAGGTTCAACGTGAGTCGGCTTGGTGGGGGTCCAGGACGAAGCCCCCGGAAGCTCCTGGGTTTTAGGGGTGTTTGTGAGGTATTAATGTTGTTTTTAAAGGGTTGATTTTACACTGGTCTAAAAATTACTCACAGGGCAACTTCAAGTAAAATTTGTTATTAGTAGTAAAAACACTAACGTTAGTGAAACTACTCTCAAGAGCGGATCCGGCTGATATTTTGAGGAAGGTGATCTGAACTAGAAAGAGAAAGAGAAGGCAGTTGATGGGCAATTTGATGTGATCCTCTTAAGTAAAACTGTACTGGCGTACGTAATCCTGTTTTAAAAGTTCCCTGAGCTGTGCGCCACCTTCAATTGACGTAGTCTGAAATGTGCAAAACATTTTGAAAAAAAAAAAAAAAAAAACGCAACCCCTTAGACAGCCGAAAATGGCATTTCCCATGTTTTTTGCGATATTTTCGTTTGAGAAGCATGAAAATTTACTGCCTTTTCTTGCCAACAGAGGAATCGAGTCCTAAAACATTCATAGTCACACTCTGACTACAAAAGATTTTTTTTTGAAAACCTCAAATCTCAGTGGTGGGGGGGGGGGGCACGACTGTTCAGGGAGGCACGATCCCCCTGCCCCTCCCCCACACTGTCAACACCAAACTAGCCCAGAAAGATTATACTCTACCGCAGTCATGGAAAAACTTGTCATTATTCACCCTAAAGCAGTGCACTGATTTGGAGTTAACAACCCACTCAATCAGGCAGGCTATTCCACTCATTAACAACCCTAGTATGGAAGAAACTGAACTTCCTAGTGTCACGTTTAGCAAAAGACTTATCAAGACTTATCAAGACTTTACAATGGCATCTAACCCGAAGGTTTGGACTTTTACAAAGGATTCCCTTCAACTGAGAAAGAAATTTGGAAATCTGGAGCATGTCTCTTCTAATTCTTTTTCGCTCCAAAGTGGTTAGCCCAAGCCGCTTCAGCCTTTGGGGATAAGGATCCAGTGCAGTCCTTTTCAAAGAAGGGACTCAGGCCTCTGTGCAGCATAGTCGAGATGGGTTCTAACCATAAGCTGCTTATACAAATTAAGCACAATTACTTTACTAAAACTCTTAAAATTCATCCCTATTTGCCCTTGCAGCAGTAGTTGCCACACTGCCTAGATGGCTTTAAATCACCCGTAATAACTACACATATATAGGTCTTTCTCAATAAAGTAACTTTATCATAGTCAAATTTGTACCAAGTAAAAATTCTTAGAACCTAAGTGGAGGACATTGCACTTATCAGCATTAATTAAAAGACATTTACCAAGTCTGGGACCATGAAAATGACCTATCCAAATCATTCTGAAGCAATAAGGAATCATCCTTATCCCCAACCTTTTAGCTTAGTATCATCAGCAAACTTAGTACTAGTGACGGAGCTATCAATATCACCTATGAAATTTAAGAAAAGAAGTGGGTCAAGAACAGAACCTAACTGAGCTGGTACTACAGCAGTGCAACAGTAAAAATCATTTGAAATCATCGCATTGCACTGGATGATATGAAGGAGAATATGACCTATCCAGCCGATAGGCTAAGACTTAGTGGCCCAGAGACTATGCTAAAACCTTGGAGCTTCCGCAGGGCCCCGTCCCCTGGGCCCCACCAGGGGACCAATGGACCCGACCCGCATAGACTCGTGCTTCGCACAGAAACTATTTCCACCCAGCAATTTTTCCAGCTCACCATCCCCCCTCTCTTCCCAACCCTCCCCCTCTCTTCCCAACCCTCCCCCTCTCTCCCCCACCGTCCCCCTCTCCCCTGCCCTCCACCCTCCCCTCTCCCCCACCCTCCTCCCCCACCCTCCTCCCCCACCCTCCTCCCCCACCCTCCTCCCTCTCCCCCCCCCCCCCACTTAAAAATTCCGGTGGCGCCACTGTGGATTTCAACGAAACTTGAAAAATTATGACATTCCACAGTTCGTCAGGAGGGAGACTTGAAAAATTGTGGTACACCCGGGATATTCCATCATTCGTACGCGCGCTGTGCGTGCTACACATAGTCATAGGATCGGAAGCGCAAATAAGCGCAATTAAATCAAACTGTCATTTGTCAAACACTGACGTTAAGTTAAGTTACGGTTCAACACAAGTTACCATCGCCGGCTCGCGCTGGATCTGGAAAGTTGGACCTGCAGAACATACTCGACTGTGGAAAGGATTCATGAGCGCAAGGGGATGCCTTTGCTTTCACCTTGCACAGTATAATGTAATAATTTTTTGTCCGTGGTCTTTTTGAGGTTCTTGTATCTAAGTTCGCAGTCTAAATGCTCGTGAATGAAAGACCTAACAGTTAGGCTAGCATACTACTACTGAGCTATACATCTAGGCCTAGGCCTCAACGTTAGCCTATACGTACGGACCGTCGCATAATTGGCCCCCATACAAAGTCCTTAATCCTGTGATTTAGCCGTTGCGGGTCATCGACCGGCCCACAGCCAGACGAAATTATTTTTTCTGTACAGGCTAGCAATGGTAGGACCAGACCTAAAATTTTGATTTAGGCCTAGGCCTAATTTAGGCTCTAGCCTAGGGGTATCCAGTCGAAACAACCCCAAACCAAATTTCCCCGCTTTTTTTGCTACCACAAGGTCAACCCTTTTTACCAAAACGCCCCGTTATAATTTTGGAAGACCAAAACGTCCCCACATAAAGAACTTGAATCTCCAGTCAAAGTTTTTAACCTAAGACGGAAACGTGAGAGATGAATTAGAAAAAGGAATACAACTAAAAGGATGGATTTAGGAATAGGCCGAGGCCTAGTCTGGAATAGATTTCTATTCTCTATCAATTGAGAATATTATATGCATACTGTAGGCTTACATATGAAATAAATTTATTTAAATCGATTACACACAACAGGTAGGCCTATTCAAGCAACTTTTGTTTTCAATGTTATGGAGTTTCACAATGCATAATATACTTTCAAGTTTTTACCAAATTTACAAACAACTTGAATCGTTTCAACTAAACTAAACAACTCACTTCATTTTACAATATACAACAGGGACATTTTGATGCGGGGACGTTTTGACCAACGGCAGGGACGTTTTGGTAGGGGGACGGTTTGGTCTGGGGGACGTTTCGACTGGTAAGCCCCCTGGGCATAGCCTTGGCTACTATTAGGGCTGCAGGAAACCAAAAATGTGGATCCGACCGGAGCCGGAACTTGCCAGAACATTTTTTGAGTTCCGGCTGAATAGTTCCAGCTGAAACTGGTATTTTGGATGCATTGTATAATGCCTGTATGTTACTTACCAGAAGATTTATTATTGTCTATATACACAGTTTGAAGCTAATTTAAAGCATGTTAAAGCATTTAAAACCAAAAGCCAAAAGGCTTAGTGATTGTTTGCCATTAAAATTGTATGGTAATGAGACTTTAACACTTGGGGACCTCACATTACCTTCGACCTTCACCAAAAACGATAGGAATAATCTACTCAATATGGGTCATCTGCATGTCAGTCTGAGCACCCTATAAGTTAATAAAATGTACATTTGATAGGCTATATATTTAGGAAAATGAACCAGCATTTACTGTGAATCATGGCAGTACGGGACGGTTGAGGGGGTGGGGGCTGCCACCCCCAGCTGGCCAAAAACTTGGTGAATCTGACAGACTTCGGTGCATCAGTCAGGCAGAGATATGTCCTGGTTGAAAGTCGGGCAAAAAGTCCCCGCCCCTTAGAGAAAGGGTCCTGTATGGCCATGAGTACAATAATAGAATTTGTGCTGCAGTCCCTGGGTGGGACTATTTTCAAATTAAGCATGGATGTCATCTTTAACTGATGATGAATTGATTAAAATTTGACAATTTGTTACTTGTTTCTCATTTTAGTACTTTAAATCTAAAAAAAAAGGTTGAGGACTTAAGAACTTTTGGTAAAATGGGAATTTTGACAAGTTGACAGTGTGATTTTCCCACAGTTTTACTTGCAAAAGATAAATTGAGTAATTTGTTATATCATTCATTTAATTTCAAACAAAACTAATCAATGTCAGGAACAACCTATCTCTGCCACTGCCTGCTATAGGTGCATAGTCAGTGTCTGAAGCAAAGGAATGTCATAATGAGTTCATTAAAAGAAGTTAAAAACATGTCTGAACTTAGCATTCATGCCTATTGTGTTGAAATTGAAGGTCACGTGCTGAACAAATAAAGGAATTACAAGAAAGTTATGAATTGCAGTTTTGTCAACTTGTTAAAAGTCATGTACATGAAAATGACAAAGTTGGGTATTTGATGTGAAAAAGCATTAAAAACCAAATTGGGTTCTTGAAAATCTTCAATGTGTGAATTACAGTATCACACCGCAAACAGTTTGATGAATAATTAAGAGATAAAAAGTATAGGCTTAAAGAGAAGAGTCAACACTCTGCAACACTTCACATCATTATTTCAGCTCTGAAGCAACCTAAAACATTCTAACTTGGCAAACACTGGAGAGAACTGTCAAATACAGACATAATTCCAACTGATTTTTCCTTAAGAAAGCTAATTCCCTAACTGCCAACTTGCCAAGTAAAGTCATGCTTTTTGTTGACATGTCACACTACCTTCAAAGTTAAACTTTTTACTTTAAAGTAAAATAAGAAAGTGCTACATTGCCATCACTCTTCAAGTTCTGGGCCCGGTACTTTTAAATGGATCCGGTCGTAACAGGAACTTAGCAAAATCTTGGTTCCAGCCGGAACTATCCGGCCAGATCCTAGTTCCGGTGCAGCCCTAGCTACTATTATAAATTAAGGCTAGAGTAGGCTAGGCCTGGGCTACCTTTTCCAAATCTTTTTCAGCTAACGTTAACGTTAGGCTATTGCAACAAGGCTGTTTTATAATAGCCTAGGCCTGCTTGAAACCAGTGTTTGCATTGGGTACCTGACTGACCATGTTACTACCCAGGAAGAAAATTACTACCCAGAGAGTGTTTTTCCCACATCTCATTCACAATTATGTTGAAATGAAGTTGCTTTTGTTTGTTTCCATAATGTGCTTTTGTTAAACTGTACTTTCCCAGAAACAGTTCGCGCGATGCGTGTTTCTAACATCAGTTGGCTCCTAGGCTATACCAGATAATGAAACAGCATAGGCATACTATAATGTGCATAGCCTAGCCCATCCCTTTGATAAATGATCATCAAAAGTTAGCTCATAAGTAATTTGCACGCAGTGTGTGTGGAATGACAATGTTCCTAAACTTATGCCCAGAAATGGCTTGAAAGACCTGTAAGAAATTTTGTACTAATCATTGCCATATAAACACATACCCAAATGGATACAGTACGACACGTGGATCTACTTCCGGTATTTCATGATCTAAAGAAGTTTTTGGCAAAACAGTTATGTCTACATAATGTATGCACAGATTTTAAGTAACCACAAAAATATTCTTTTGTCTCAAATCAATCGCTGAAACTTTGTATTTTGGGGAGAGAAATTTTTTTCTGAAGCAAAATTCACTCCATTAGATTAAGAATCCTACCCATTCTTTCAAGGTGTATTTCACGCCATGTGCATGAAAAAATATCCTTTCCTCTTACTTCTATCCTGTAACTACCTTAAACACTAAAGTGATTCCTATCTTCATATTGCTCATAACTTTTATTGCTATTCAAACTATTTGCAAAATTTTTACGCCCAAAGTTTCCTAAATATATGGCAAAGGGAGCAAAATATTTCCCCCATTTGCCAAAAGTGGAGTGTGCCGAATTGACATGCACTGTTCCAGGCACACACATCAAACACAAGCACCCATGCAACAAATGAACGAGGGTTCGTAGGTGTAGGGTTACTGCCGTACATTACCATACATTTTCACCGGTACTGTAAGGGTGAAATCTCGGCCAGGCAATGCATTAGAAATTTTTTTACTGTCATCAACATGAACGGACAGATAGTTGATTTTTCACAAACGTACCAAGAAAGCAGTTTACAAGAAATACGAAAACTTGCTTGAGGTGGTACATTACAGGAACACAGTACAGAAGTTTCAGTGATAAACAGTAAGTTACTTTTTGGTTCTGATGCACACATTACAGCACACTGGACAAAAGCCACAGATGGTAATACTAACAGGCCTAAAGTGTGATCAAATTTTAAACTTCAGTCTGTTTTGAAACTCATGATGTTTAAAACAAACAGCACATTGATGATACAGATAAAAGGTGACGTATTGGTATTGTGAAATTGATCTGATCTGAAATGAGGGGCCAATGGGTCAGGTCATGAACTGTATGTGCATACCATGCACTTAAGTAAGATGTTGCAAGGTTTACGCTCAGGTACCCAGCTTAAGAAGCTAAATACAGTCGGGTATTTAGCTTAATCTTATTGGCTCAAGGTTATGAATTCAGAGCACTGAAAATGGAAGCCATGGTCTTGAAAATTGAGTCAGAAATTCCCTTGTAAAATATCAAGTCTTTTGGGTCAAATTTCAAGCCTTCAGGGCCTAACTATCTTATTTGGCAAGTTTCAAGTTAAGTCTCAAGTCTTTTGACCCCACACAGTAATCATCTGTTACATGTTTTGTTTTCTGAGATGACAGTGTTGGCAAGTGTGTATGTGGTAATGATGATAGCATTGTATTTATAGTTCCCCGTGATATTAATTCAGTTTCTTCACCTTTTTTTCTTAAACTTTTTCATTTAGCATTGAAGTTTGTATCCGTGCACTATGGAAAAAAAGCAATGGAAGAGATTTGTCAAGTTACATCCAAAATGGCCAAAGCAACCAAATTCTGTGGTAGAGTATCTTCATCAGCGTAGTCTTGGATCTCGAAAGACTCAGCATGGAAGGCAACTTAAAGACTCTTTTTCAAACAGGAGAATTCCATACCTCGTACAAGAGAAGGAATTTTCTCTTGGAGAAGTTAACAAGGTCTTTGCTTCACAGTGGATATCAGATCATGCAGTTGTCATGGGCACAAAGTGCAATAAGGTATAGTACATTAGGCAAAGAGGTGCACTGAATAAACAGTATCTGCTTGTATGTCAGAGCAGAGCATGGTAAAGGTTTTGAGGTTGGGTGGAAAAGTAAGGGTCTATAGTCTTTTTGTTTGCATTTTGCTGGGGAGTGGTGGGTTCTTTTGAAACAGATCTGATAATTCCAAGTCGGGTTCAACTTGCTCCAGGTGACACTTGGTCAGTTGGTGTACCAAATGCCATCCTAGGGTAGGGGAGGGGTCCAGTGGCGGAGGTAGGGATTTCGGTCAGAGGGGCGAAAATGGTCTACAGGGGCGCTTCGAAGGAGTAAATACCCTTAGCCTCATTACGATCAAAGCGACGGCTTGTAAGATTTTCGATTTGATTTTCTGCACATGGTAGAAGACTACTTTGCCATTTTTCCTCAGCAAGTTTTTTTTTTTCTATTAAATCATGTTTAAATTTTCTACCCATGGGCCTCCGCCGAAAAAAAATCGGGAGGGGGAAATTCTTTTAGGGGGAAAGCACCGCGCCACCATGGGTTTGCGCAGAGCGCAAGAAAATTATGGCCCAAAATGCCTGCTCTCAGATCGTTGGAAATGGCAGAATCTTATAAAGCCTATTTACTGCATATAAATAGGGAAAACACTCAGTGAACTGTTAAGAAATGTTGATGTTAATTTTTCTTCGTCTTTTTTGTTTTCGTCGTTTTTTCAGGTTTCTTTATTTTCCGGGGGAAGTCAAGTTCCCCCTTGTCCCTACCTTTGGACACCTATGTTTCCATCTCTCTCTTTCACATTCTAGTATGAAGATGGTCATTATATTGTGTGTGTTATTGTCAGGTCTTGATTTAAGATTTTAATGTAATAATTGACTACATTGTGTACCTTTTTGGTATCTGGAAATCATTCAAGATAAGTACACAAAGAAACATTAATTGACGTATTTTACTTCAAGTGACCACTTTGAAATAGCCATTTATTGCAAGAAATAGCCAAGACAAAAGGTCTGCTTGGCTCTCTAGATACTGAATTCATAATAAAATTAGCCTAAACCTAGGCCTAATTGGAATGCAATTTTTTGGCTTTTGAGACTAGGAAAGTACAGAAATAAGCATTTTCATTGGATTATCGTGCAGGGTCAGAAATAGCCATTCATCATGAGAATGGTCACTTGAAGAAAAGCAAAATGGAAACTGCTCATTAAAACTCTTAAACCATCACCTCTATGACAACAGTTTTGCTTTATTTTAACCTGACTGTTGTCTTCAACCGATTTTGAAAAATGTTGTGGAAGCTATTTTGTTATTTTTATAAACCCTTTTTGGTTCCTTGCGTTAGCAAAAGGAACCTATGTAGTCAGCTTGGCGTGTGTGTGTGCGTGTGTGTGTGTGTGTGTCTGTGACACTAGCTTGGGTACGCTGTAACTCAACAAGGGAAAGTTGGTATATAGAAGTGCCATAGTTTGAAGGTGTGCCCTATCGTTTTTGGTGGAGGTCAAAGGTTATTTGGGGTCACCAGAGGTCAAAAACTAAAAACCTTCTCAACATGATATTTCAAGGTAGAAAACTTGGATAGATGTCATACTTGGTGTGTGGGTGTGTTATTTTGTAAGGATGAAATCTGATATGTTTGGTGAAGGTCAAGGGGTCATCTGGGGTTACCATGGGTCAAACACTAAAAAACGTTTTAACACAGTATTTCCAGGTAAAAAGGACAGATTTCAAATCAATCTGTTTAGTTAAGGTCAAAGGTCATCAAGGTCACTGGAGGTCAACCACTGGAAAATGCTATTAAGAAAATGTTGTAAGCTAGATAAAGATAGGTTCAATAGATTTTTTATCTCACCTGGTTTTACATGCTTACACACCCAAACACCTTAAAAATTTGGCCTTTACATTCGTTCAGTAATGTTTGCTCCGGGTTGTACACAGATTTTGGATCATTCAAAGTTGTAAGAGGGCAATAACTGAAATCTGTAGATTTCAATGAGCACAGGTCACACTGCATTTAACTGGTCTCTCTGCCAGTGGAAGCAATGCATGGATTATACAGTATGTCTCTTTAATACTGCTGTGCTCTGTCTGGTAACCTAATTCTCATTCTATTATCACACCCCATTAATCACTTGCTTTCTGCTTAACTGCTGAATAAACCCTGTTTCTGTGTAGAGATAGCAAACAAGACAAATGGTAGATTGTTTTAAAGTAATAGCAAGTTTTTTTTGAGAGCAGGTAAAAATAACTTATGAGAGAAGTACAAGGGGGTGTTACAAACAGTGAGTATGAGCTTTCGCTTCGCTCTATTTCGAAGACTGGCTGTACACTAGTTCTTATAATATCCAGCAAGGAACCACAGTGCCCATTGGGCTCTTGTTATTGTCTTTATTGACAATTTTACCCAACAACAAGGAGACTATTTGCACTGGAATTATTGTTGCGCCCTTTGCAACATCTTTTATTGGCCGGAAGGGTGAATTATATGTCAGTCTGTGTATTTTGTAAGCTTATAACCACACTTGGTGTGAAAGCAATTAACTTAGCACAGTGACAACATTCATTAGTGAGTATAAAGCATGAAGATACCTTTCGGCAAAACCTATTCCTGTGTTACAGACGGCCCTTTTTATTAGAATAAAGTACAGATAGTACAGTGTTTGGTGGCTGTTTGAGCATTTTGTTATGTCGGCCTTAAAACAGTGCTATTAAATTATGTCTTTCGCCAATAATGGTGCAAGAGTTAAGTATGTTAAAAAGCTAAAAAGGGCGTTGACAGACGATTTTGGTCCGTCGGGGGGGGGGGGGGGAGGGGGCCGGGGGGGCGACTGACCCCCTGACCATATGGCAGCTCCGCCACTGGAGGGGTCTGATGGGAGGGTATGTACCATTCCCCAGATGATGCTTTCCATTCTCCTTTGAGAACATGTGGTATCTTTAAGGGGTCATAATTTATAACATGGTCATGGGATAAGATCAAAATCACACATTTTTAGTAGGGTTTGAGCCCAGTTTATGGAAAATGAAAGTCAGTCCGGGGGTGGGGGTGGGGGGATGGGGACACTACATTTGGCAAAATGGAGTGCTGAGCAGTCACTGAAGCTAAAACCCAGGTTTTACTGAAATGTAAAGGAAAATTTAGTATTTACCATAATTCTAATTCTAGAAAAGAGAAAGTGTAAATTTAGAAGAATATAGTTTAAATGCTCTAGTTCTTCGAAATTTTCAGGCTGTATAACTTCATCAAGCTTACAAATGTAAATTTATGTTACTGCTATCTTGTAATGTAATTGTAAGGTTTGATGTAGAAGACTTCTTCTTGCAGATTGGGTGATTGGTCAAGTTGTGGAGAGCATCTGATTTTGGCCTATGAGGTGAAAAGTTCAATTCCCAGACAAAGTCATTCCAGTAACTTAAGAAAAGGAACCTGCTACTGTTTTGTGTGATGCTTCACATAAAAACTGGAATAGAAAAAATGGACCCCACAACTTGTCAAAATGCCTTTTTCACCACTAGATCAAACTGGAAGGTTTTAAGTTGAGACATTCAACAACAAGTCAAATGAATCCTCATGCAGGCATTGTGTAGTGATTTTCTCATCTGATTTTCTTGGTTTTCATTTTAACAGCTTATAGTCTTATATATATGGAATGGTAAAATGGTCTATGTTCCGATGATTTCCAGCACCATCCCTACAGAAGATGGTCTCATAGGAGATGAAGGCAGTGGCATCCACGCCATATCATTAAATCCAAGCCAAACATGCATAGCTACAGGGGCAGATAATCCCAACAATTTAGGAGTATACGCCATGCCAGATTTTGATCCACTCTGTGTTGGTGAGGTACAGTATGATCAGTATGTGACTAGCTCACAGTGAAGCGGTAGTTTATTCAAATAAGTTTTGTTTTCATCATGGTTTCTCTGCCCAAAGGCACATTACATTGCTAAGATCTCTAAGGTTCCACAACTTTGAGGATGAGTGCAGTGTATCAGAATTTGGTTTGCTCTCATTTCATCTTCTCATTTTCATATTCTAATTCTTTCTATTTGGAATGCAGATAGAAGGTTTGTATTCAAAGTAACTAAAAATGTCAATGTTTTTCAGCACTTTTCCTGGCCATCTGGTTAAGTTCCAGTTGTTGTCCTGCTATAAACTTAAAGGGCAGGAGCAGTCATCCCAAATTGAAGTAGTGTAGTAGACTGTCCAGTTTCATGATTGGCTGTTGAGAGTCACGTGACAATGTTTTTTCTCTTCAGATGTGAAATTTACTGGAAATAACTGCTTGGTTTACTTTGAAAATGCAATAGTTAAATCATAAAATGTAATGAAAGATACTTTGAAGAGAAGTAAGATGAAAATTTTGCTATTTAGCTTTTTCTTCAAAATAAGTTTGGGGGGGACTGCTCTTTACCTTTAAGATACAATTGAAGTGTGCTGATCAAATTTGTTTTCAATACAGCTCAATGCTATGTACATGTCTGTGCCAGTAGGAAAACAGCAAGGATTGGTGACAGCTTTTGAACATTTTTTTTTCTAGGCTTGTCACAGAGACTGGATTTTTGACTTAAAATGGCTGGATGATGAATTCATTGTAACAGGTACAGCATAAATCCTTTTGAACTTTTTGTCTGTATACAATTAATAGCAAAACTCTCAACAAAATGCTCTGTTTTTATTCTGAAACTTTGAAAACAATATTATAGCAAAACAGGAATGTATTGTTGCTTGATTTTCCATTTATTGTAATTAATGAGTGAATGAAACAACATCTTTTTTTCCATATGCAGATACAATCTGGCAGAGTTAATGCTAATACTGTACTTTAGACAATACAGTAACATATAATTTAACAATATATTGAATAGGCCCACAGCTTTAAAACATGTCAAAAGCTAACCATTGTTTTATTTATTGCATAATTCAATGGATATACGATAAGTTTGTTTGTAATATCTGTAATATCCAAGATACAAAATAACTAATGAGGTATGGGAAGAAAAATTACAATAGAGGGCAAACCTGCTCACACCAAACTACAATTTTTGTAGTAGTCCACTGAAATTGTCAATTGGTACAGCTATTTGACTAACAGCTAGTTCAAAAAAGCAAAGTACAGGAGCTTTTATTATTCAGTACTCAGCATGTACTGTACTGAGAGTGTTTCAATTACACATTGGGGTCTTGTATGCTCAACCTGAAGCAACAAACTGAGATTTTGTCTGGATAAGGATCAATTGTGGGAGGAGCTTTAGTAAGTGAATAAGGAGATTTGGAACTGTTTGGGGTTAGGGGATTAGGTCTTTAAAGCTAATCTGAAACATCTGTTTGTAGCAAACTGAATTTTAGTTACAGTAGTTGTCACGGGCCTGTATAGGCTTCCGTACCATATAAGAGAGCCTCGTATTTTATGGTCTTGTGTTATTTAAATTACGTAATTGAAGCGGGAAATTTGTTATTGTTGTCAAGGAAACAGGAGAACTGCGGGGTATGTGGGATATAGGGAAGTATAGAAAGGGAAGAAAGCGAGGAAAGCTGGAATGAGGGAGAGGCAGGAGGAGGAGAGGGAGAAAAGGGGTTTTTGGAGGTGAGATATGTAAAGGGATATCAAGGAAAGGGAGGATCGAGTATATACATTCTGAGGCGGGCACGTCTGTCTGGAGAGAAAGAATATTGGGAAGTATGACCGGATTGCAGCCGGTTAAGCGTTTTTCCAAAGCAGGATTCTAGGAAGAGTGATAGTGTTACCACAGACCTCAGGAAGGCACAGTCAGTTGTTTACATATGAGAGTGGAAGTTTGCAAGTGCTTGGTGAGATGGACCTATGATAGATTTTTAAAGACTGTATATGGTTGTACGGGAGAAGGCAGTTGCATTTATATTATTCATGTTGTATTATGCGTTCACCTCTTTCTTCTGGGGAGAAGAAACTGGCTTTGAAGAAATAGTGGCTGTTGCAAGGAAACCTATGTTTATTTGTCGTTCTTTGTGTACTCTATGGACCCGTGTGACAGTAGTTATATTTAACTACTGTAAAGGAAGAACCCCATTGTTTTTGTTGGAAATCAGAGGTCGTCTGGGGTTGCCAGTGGTTAAACACTAAAAATATTTTTAACACAATATCTCAGAACAGGAAGCATGGAAGATAGGCCATCTTGTTTTTGGTGGAGATCAGAGGCCATCTTGGGTCACCCGAGGTCAAAGGTCTAAAACCTTGTTATCATGATTTTTCAAGATAGGAAACATGGATAAATTTCATACCTGGTTCTGTTGATGCATTATGATGATAGGATGGTTCCAATCATATCTGGTGGAGGTCATTGGTGATTTTGGGTCACCACAGGTCAAAACCTGAAAACTTACTTGTTAACATGATATCTCAAGGTAGAAAACTTGGACAGATTGTATAATTGGTATGTGGAGGTCAAAGGTCATCTGGGATCAATAGATTTCAATGTTTATTTAAACACTCATGGAACAGGTCAGGTTAGGTTATATGGAGTTTTACAGCCAAGTTTCCAACCAATTGGTTCAAGTTGAGCTGGCCACGGCATTTTTTTCCATTTGTGGCTCACTGGATTGTTTCTCTTACTCCATTGATTATACTGAGCTCTAAGCACAATGGCAGAAGGTTAGGTTTTTAAAGTCTTTGGTGTGACCCTGCCAGGACTGGAACTCCCAACCTCCTCAGTAAACAGAGTAGCCAAAGTACAGTACTTTATGTTGCCATTGCAGTGTATTGTAGCATTTTGAATGGTAGTCTGCAGTTTGAAAATATCAAAATCATGAAAAACTTTCCCTTACTGTATCTTTATGTATTACTGTTTAAAATTAGTATTTTGTGACATGTATCACTGCAGCAATACACATGAATTGAAAAGATGACTTATTTCATGTTCCAGGTTCTAGGGATGGTACAATAGCTCTATGGTCAGTGGCTGATTGCTTTCAGAGTGCACGTGCTAGAGGGGCCAGCACAAGTAAACACAATTCAATCCGACCACGATGCCATCGGCATGTGACATCATCTGCTGGTCACTTTCTACATGAAGATGACCATTTATTACAAAAAGTTCGTGCCTTGGAATTTAATAGTAATAGAAAGGTAGGTTTTTGAAACTGAAATGCACAGTGATGCATGTAGTGATCTTCTGTTTTTAGTTGCGGTGCCTGCCTTGCAGGCAACCGCAACTAATGCAGTTACTATCGAGATGTCAATTTCTGACTTTTTCGGCACTTTATTTCTATCTCCTTCTAGATGCTTTGTGGTATCGAAATACGGTTTAGTGCAATTTGTAGGGATGGTACTTCTCTTTCGTGTTTTTAAGTTTTGGTGGAAATATGATTTTCGTGAGAGTGTAAAATTGGGGGTTTTTTCACGTAAAATTTGCAAACGTGTTCTATTTTTAGTAACAATCTTGCGGAAAAACCAGGTCCGTGTGTACTCTGGGGAATAATATGTTGTTTAATTTAACACGGCGCCATCATTTTGGTTGTTTTTTTAATTCATCGAGGTGTTACGTGAATTTTGAGTATTTATATGAGGATTTCTTTGTAGAGATTTATTCTTTTCAAGTGACATGGTCGGGGTTGCTGTGGAGTAAAAAGTTTGATAGTTTAGAGGAGTTTTGTTCACTGTTTTTTCATAAAGTAAGTTTCTGTTGGAGGGAAACATTGTTATTGGTAGGTAAATATTATTTGTATAAGATGGCGAGTATTAATATTTGTGTTATATCAAGGTGTCTGGTTATGGTAAATTTGTTATTTTAAAGTTTAAAACTAAGTGGAGAATATAACAATGTCCAAGAAGGGCCGTTCAAAGATTTTTTTTGTAGAAAGGAAAGGTTGGCAACAAAGAAAAAGAAAGTATGGGGGTGAATTTCAAGATGAAAGTTATGAAGGGGAGAAAAATGATGATGTCAGAGTTGGGATCAAACAAAAAAAGGCTCTAGTGGATATGAAAATAGTCAGAGGTGTGATGATGGGGACAGTAGGGAACATGACGATCGTAATGTATTATTTACACGTTCCGAAAGATCTACATGTACATTTTATTTTTTCGTTGTTGTGGGTGGTAATTGTTTTTTTCGGTGTTTGGCATTATTGGTTACAGGGAAGATGATCATCTTTATTTAACACAAGTCATTGTAAGTTCATTATGTACCCCTCCACATATTTACACTACGAGTTGCCATTGCTCAGAAGCTCCACTAAAGAAGAATGCTTAAAAACCAAATTCAGGGGGAATGTTCTTGGGGATATTTATACATTTAGGGAGAAGTGCACATCATAAGATGAAGAAGTGTTAACATGAACAAATAGTTTAATGTAAAGAGTAGTCACGGTAGGGTTTTAACATGTTCATTCATATCTTGTTTTATATTTGTATGTGATGAGAGCAACCATTTTTTATTACGCTGGGCGGTGATCTGTTTGAGATATTGGGAAGAGGTCTGCATGAATGAAGGTTTTGCACAATCATTCAGGGACTGCTTTGGGTCTTCTGTTGGGGGAGAAGCCATTGAAAACCAACTGATTTGGTCTTTTTAAAGGCCATGGATAGTTCATCTCTTGTCAAAAATGTGTTGATTTTGAAATGGTTATTTAAAATTTTGAGGGGGCCATGTGAGTTTGGCTTTCCTTTTTTTACTTGAGGAAGCAAAGACATCCCTTGCCTTCTCCGGGATTTACGTCACTGTAAAACAATTACAAATGATTGCCTTATAATTTTTTATATTTATGTTAAACGAACGTAAACATTAAATTTGTACCGTTTGTAGAGGGTTTAGATTGTTGGCTTACACAACGAAGTTTTGAACAGGTACAAGAAAATTCCCAATTGTAAATTTTTAGCCAGGTGGTTCATTTCAGAATTGTAAAGTAGCAAGACACTTATTAATAAGCTAGTCATGCTCTTTTTTGTTATGTCACTGGCTGTGGTGTTACGTTTTACGTTAGCGAAACGTTTATTTTTCATGAAGTCCGTTTCATCTTTGAAAGTGATTTGTTGAGCTATTGCATATGGGTGGTTGGAATGATGAAATTTGTCTTTTACGGAGTTTTTTACTGGACAGTGCAGTCTTATTCATAGACCTGGCTTTCTTATTGCTTTTACATATTTTAGGTTATCGCTTGATCAGTTGCGAGTCGTGGCCATACATAAACTTGCTATATTATTATTTTTATTAGAAAAAGAAATGCATGGAAATTATTAAAACAATTTTTATGCAATGGCAACAGTTTTGTTCCGTAGTAAGAACTCACTGTCAGAAAGGCGACAAGAAGTTCTTGATATAGAGTGTAGGAAGAAGCGAAACTGTTTAATGATGTGATGACAGACGAATCGCCGCTAATAGTTATAAACTAGTGACATCGATATTTTTGGTATTCGGGTTTCATGAAGGGACGCATAGATGTTGCAATTTATCTTTTATGATTTGAAAGTGATTGATTCGGTTCTCTGATTTGTGGAGGTCAACGTCGTTCAAGTGTCTATACATTACTAAACTAAGAAGTTACCGGCGAAGGGTTAGTAGTGAGGTATGTGTGCGGGATTAATATAAATTGGAGAAACAGTGACAATAGGCCTAAGGCTAGAGTGAAATATCATCATATTAACATTTATGTTGAGAGAATGTAGGTGTAGGTAGCGCTGACAAAGGAATTTTTACTTTGCTGTTTTATATTTTTTTTTTAATTTTATTTCATCATTTGTAAAGATTATGGTAAATCTGAGATATCGACATTTCTTTTGATTCTCGTTAACTTGTTATTACATGTTACTTACAAAAAATTTTTATTAGGAAAGCTGAGAGTAAACTTGGTGCGGAGCGTACAAAACTTTTTAAAAACCATTAATCTTTAAAAAGTCTTTATGTTCAACATTGGAATTTTTTTCCCTTTTGTTCATTAACATAAATCCATATTCAACCAAGTGACTACAACGTTACT
Source organism: Holothuria scabra (assembly GCA_037179385.1). Lineage (NCBI taxonomy): Eukaryota > Metazoa > Echinodermata > Holothuroidea > Aspidochirotida > Holothuriidae > Holothuria > Holothuria scabra. Next base: position 2,678,730 of record CM074188.1, read on the forward strand.
GTCATGTATATACAGACTCATTGTCGTTTCCAACATTACTCATAACAGTGTACTCCACCTGTATTCACTAAACAGCTAAACAAATGGCATGTTTTTCCTTATTAACTGCACTATTTAAAATACAATTTTGACTAACGTCTGTTTGGTCGAATGGTCTGTCTTGAGCCTGTGGCGCTTTACCATCTTTTATCAGAAACCCTCATGCTGTACAAGGAGTTACTAAGGAGCCGGGACATTAGGGATACCTTATATTGAATGCACAAGAAACAGCTTGTAAATGACGTTTGAAATGTTATCTGATGTGACATTTTGCTCTTTCTACAGTTCTAAATCAACTGCTGTATCATCTTTTCCTGATTTTCTGTCAACTATGAGTTGAAAATGAGCAAACCTCATTATACCGGCAATCGAGTATTTCTTTGGTGTGTTTCACGTTCCACCTCAACCACATTTCTAAAGTGAATGAACAATGTTCCTGGGTTACAAGTGTGGAACTTAACTTAGCTGCTATTGGGCAAAACACAATACAAGTATTTTGGAATGGTATTTTTGTCCCCCTAAAATATAAAATCACCTTTAAAGTACAAGACGACTTGGTATGTCGGCACCACAACTCGTCTAGACGTTCGTCTTGTTGTAGTAATGCATAAATGTCTGAACAAAATTTTCACTTCTCAGGGAGATGGTATACACTCTACAGTGGAGGAAGATTGGTTCAGAGTTATTCTAATTGAGCCTTATCAGGAACAGTGTTTACACCAAGCTGCTATGAAGTGATTTTGACATAATAGCTTGTCAATTTGATGCACTGATGTTGGTAGGAAGTATGAAAAAAGATGGTTGCACTTTTTCCCACATTTGATGTGTGTACAGTAGGGTTGGGCGGTACCGTGAAAATATTGGTATTGGTGTTGTAAAACACACAGAACCTGTATTGATGTAGTACTGGTTCTCAACTCTTGGGTAGGGAAGGCGGGTGGGAAGGCACCTAAGCCACTCATTCTGCGTGTTTGATTGGATTAATTACCATGCAGGAACCTCTGCTCAAAATGTTTGTGTGAATATTTTAATCATCCACATAAATAACAGTTATTTTTGTCGGCAAATATAATGAGTACTGGTAATTTTTTCAAGTACCTGTATTTTGTCAAGAACCACTATTAGAAACCCACCAGACATCTTCGGTATTTTCATTATCTGTACCTCTAGTACCGGTATTGACGTCAGTACCGGTATACCTCCCAACCCTAGTGTACAGTTTCACAAAACTAAAATATCCATTGAGTCAAATTATCTCATAAAGGAGACACTGATCATGAGTTTTGCTACAATTGTGGATGGATCAGCATAAGATGAGTTAGTATCATGTGCTTTGTGCAGGTTTTGTTTTTTAAGCATTTGATATGGAATTTGCCAGGTCATGTTGATTGGGCAGTACAACAATATCTATTATCCTGCCAAAAGTTTCCTTCTGTATAACCTTGTCTTGAACTTTGCCAATATTTTGTTTTATGTAAATGACTGGTTAGTTTTTCTCTGGAACTTCTTGCATTAAGTTTGGCATATGAACTTCAAATGACTACAGTGGTATCAGTATAATTGTAAACAAGTCACTCTATTTGTGGCAAGTCAAATCATGACTCCAATCAATGCAAATTTAAAAAAAAAAAAAAAAGGGCCACAATTTTTCAAATCAGGCATTTTTTAAAATTGAATCACAACTTGATTTCAATTCTGGGATCTAAATTCTCAAGTGGCAGGGTGTGGGCCATTTGTGGCCAAGTATGTTTACAACAGTCATCTGCAGAAGAAGGTTAAGTCCAACTTTTGCTTGGTGCTCAGCATAAGCAGTGGAGGAATGAAAACAAGCCAGTGTGTCACAACTTGAAAAAAATGCAGTGGCTGGTCTGACTTCAAAACTGACCACATAAAATCTGACCTAACCAACTTACTGATAAATCCAAAAGCCCAAAGCAGAAATAGGTAAACAAGATGTTTTGTAAAAGCTGTGGCTATCAACTAAAAGTAGAATCAGTTGAAAGAATAACATGAAGAAAAAGAGACCTAACCTTTATGAGAAGTCATTACCCTGTTATGTCCATATGCTGTAAACTCAAAACTTGGCCCTTGTTTGTAAATTTAGGTTCGGTCCAACTTAATCCTATCCTACAGTATTATACAATGAAAAGACAATGAATGGAATCAGACCCACTTCATAGTAGCACTGTAATCCTCAACTTTCATGGGTGACTGGAACATCCATCAAGTAACTGCACATCCCCAGCTACACTCACTGTAATGGATAAATGCTCTCAATTTTATTTGTCTTACTCTGGGTTGTGTTGTCTAACGTGTCATTAGGTACACAAATTTTTTTTTTGTATCTTTTTAAATAAATTATGAATGTTCCTGCATAAACAATTTGCAACCCTGCCCCTGTTCATTATAACAGAGCAATGCAATCTCTGGGGTTAATTTTAACTCTTTCGCTGGATTCGCCCATGTTGTGCATTATCCTTCGCCGAAACATGATTTATTATTGTTGAACCTTCAGTACACTTATGAACCGTCTGTGTTGTCCTTCTTTCCATTTATAGGCATGAACATTCCTCTTCTGCTCATAGTTAGTATAAAAATAGCAGACGTGTTTCTTTTCTGCTTACGTAATACACATTGCCTCCAGAATATTTGTTACAATGTCTCTCCATTCTTTTAATACCAGGAACTTGCCTCAGTAGTAGTCTCCAGTGGTTGTATATGCTTTTGGGATGTTTGTCAGTTCCGTGAAGTCCAGTGTCGCAAGCTGCACCATGGTAGAGAAAATGTTTGCCTGGCTTTTTCCAATAATTATTCATTATATGCAGTTGGTTCTCAAAGTCACATCACCCTTCTAGACTCTAGGAGAGGCAGGACTGTTTGTTCTCTTGGAATTCAAGAAGAGTGTAGTGGTAGGTGAAACAAAGAGTGTTTTCTTTATTTTGATAGCCTTACTCATCTACTGATGTAGTTGCTATTGCAGGTTATCGTTTTTCAGCATTTCTATTAACCTGGGTTCCTGGATCTCAGAAACATGTAAAGACTTTTGCGAAGTTCTGATCTGTTTGAAAAATCCTTTGTCTATGGAATGAATGAGCTTTAGAGGACTGTTCACCTACTGAGGAGGGAAACAACTTAAATTAAAAAACCTTGAAATCACCCTCCTGAAGCTTCCTGGCTAAGGATTATGTCCCTTGTACATTTCCATTTGTGTGCCTACCACATACTTGTATGGGACTCTTGAAAAGATTGTGGGACCCCTCAACTTTTTCTCAGGTTCTGGAAAAAGAAAAGTAACAAAGGTCCCAGAATCTTAGGGTTTGGTCCTTACCAAAACACTGGAATTTGAGGTGAAGGGTCCTGGAATGGGGGTGGTCAGAGCTCCTGAACCATACAAGGTAAAAGCAGTTTAAAAAAAACATGCTAGAATGGTATTGTACATGAACACAAGAAAAATATTTTCCAAAATTTAAAGGGCCGTTGGTTATGTTATTCATATTTTAGTGTAGTTAAAGGTCAAGAGCAGTCACCCCAAACTTATTTAGAAGCAACAGCTAAATATCTCAGTTTTCTTCGTATTTCTCCTCAAAATATCTTACATTGTATTTTATGATATCAGTATTTCGTTTCATTTCATTTTGCATTGCATGTTGAAGATAAACCAAGCAGTTACTTCTAGTAAATTCACATTTGAAGAGAAAAAATGTTGTCATATAACTGTCAACGGCCAATCATGAAAAAGGACAGTGTACTACACTACTTCAAGTTGGTTTGACTGCTCTTGCCCTTTAATTGGATATTGTCTCATTACATCTTCGAAAGCCAAAGGTCTCATATTATTCTTCAAAATATACTATTACAAGTAATAATGGGGAAGAATCAACAAGCACTGGTGATTACAATAAAAAGCAGTTATGCTACCCAATTATTCTCCATTAACTCCACAGGTGTGAGGTCAGTGACCTTTCAAGGTGATGTACTTTCAGCAGGAACAGGCATGGGTGCTATCAAATTTATTGATGTCCGAAAAATGCAATACCTTCAGAAAGACTCTGGTGACTATCTCTGTCTTCAGGTTGGAGATGGTTGGCTTGTAAGTAGCTTTAATTGATGATGGAATAGATGTAGGCTATCCTTTAAAATGAAACCTCTCTTCAACATCAAGAATATTAAAATACAATGAAGTTGAACATTGAAATATTTATAAAGAAAATAAAGTGCAAGTTTCTTTACAATTGGGATATTTCTCAGAGGGTTAATTAGTCATTTCAAACATTTGAATCTGAATATTTCTTGCACACAATCTTTTGGCATTAAAATTATATTTGGTTTCAATGATAAGAGAAACCAATGCATTCATGATGGCATGGGTGTGGGTGTGCATGATGGTGTGCCTGTGTTACTATATATTTAATTTTGGCAATGACCTTGACTTTAGAGAGCTATAGTTGCAAGAAGTTGCCCTTTAATGGTAGGACTATTGTATGAGTAATCAAACCAAGTGTTTGAGAAAGTCAATAGTATTGCGTAATGGGTTATCTTTCTTGGAGAAAAAGACTTTCTGTCAGTCCCAGATAGTATGACTATTGATGTGGGAACATGGTTAAGTTGGCGAAATTGGGAAAACTGTCGAAAATTCTACTTTATGAAATAGTCAAAATAACTGTGTGAGTGTGTGGCAGATCAGAAATCTTGGTATGTTGGTAAAGATAGTAATCGAATCGAGAAGCATTTCACTGAAAAATCTGTCCCCGAGCCAGAACAGAAGGCACAAATTATGTGACAAACTGAGTAAATCCAACAATTTAAGCTTCAGGCTTCAATTAATTAATTAACTTTTAAGCTCAGTCTTTAAAAGACAAGTGTGCTCACTCTTTCTCTAATGATAACAATATTTTCCTTCTGTTGATTTAGCAAGTTTATTGTGCGCTTTTACATTTTGCTCTTATTCTTTCTGTTGCAGAGCCGTGATGATATTTATTACAGTTTCTTTGCTGAGTATGTTTATCCTAATGCCATCTACACACATTGCTTTGATGATTCAGGAACCCGCCTTTTTGCTGCTGGAGGCCCTCTTCCTACTGGTCTGACAGGAAACTATGCTGGCTTATTCCAGTGAGAAGAAAGCTACAAGCTGATAAAATTCTCTTTGTATTTAACAAATGACTACAGGAGGAATACAGATGTTGCTAGCTCCACTGGTAGTAACTTGCAGTAATATCATCCACTATTGAAGAATATCATCCTCTATCAATACCTGCAGGATTAAACTGTAAAACTCTGAAATGTTTTGCTTTATGCAGGTTGAGCTTGGTACCGATGTGATGCGTGGAAAAAATTCAGTCCTTGCATTTGTGGGGTCCTTTTTTTGGTCTATGTAAATTGGAATTGCCTGTGTAATTTATTTTTGTAGAATTTGAAATATTGAGTTCATTCCAACATGTCTAGCAGGCTGTAAGCATGAAAAGTATTGAAGGAGGTCTCTATTTTGCACAGTATGATCATACATTACTAGGAAAGAAAACTACTCTTTAGAATTCTAGGAAACAACATTTTTCTAGAGTATTAACAGTCATTTTTCAATGTTTATGCTTGATTTGGTGTTCCAGAGGAATATGATGATAAATGTTTCCCTTGCACACAAAAGTTGGAGGGCATGATGGGAGGGAGGTCTGTTGTAACTTTGGGTCAGATAAACTGGACAGAAATGAAAAATGTTACAACCATGTGTACCATATGTTTGGGTATGACAATTACTTGTGAAAACAATTTCGTTTTCTAAATTATCAGTCCTCATTGCTGTCCTCATTGCTCACTGCCTGTTCCTGTCAACAGTCAATTAAGCAACTCAAAGTCTGTTTATGTTCGTCAGAATGTTCAAAGTGTAATATTGTCAGATTCTGAGCGCCTGTAAAAGTGCCACACTCCGAAACTTTCCATAAAAATATCTTGTGAATATGGAAGCAGGGAGTATGTGTTTTTTGATAATATGTGGTGGGATCTTTGATTACAGATCTTATCTCACGTTTGAGCAGATCAGATTTCCAAAGCATCTCCACTGTACATGAACTGGCTTTAATATCAAGTGATCCATAGATTTGTCAGCCATTTGTAAGGTCTGTCTTCTCATTTCTTCCATCTACGTGTACCATGAATAGTTGTATTCAATTTTAAAACATGAATTTTTATTAACTTATTGTGGGTTTTGGGTCATATCCAACCATCTGTGGTATTGGCAATCAATTGGTAATCATTGTTATAGCATTAAACCACATTTGCAATAGGTTGCCTGACCCTCCCACCCTACCCTTGTCCTCACAGTGTAAAGTAGTACAAGTTTTCTATTGGCATCTGTTTGCCTTGCCTTTTAACATCCCTGAAACTTTTGGGCCACTTAAGGAGTATCTTTCAAGTTATTTGAAGGTGTGTCATCAGAAGTAAGGTATTAAATTTTCTCAGAAACCTTCCAATTATGATAGTTTTAAATGGCTTATTCGTCTTGGTGTGTTAAGACGTGTATACACGTGCAACATTTGTAAAACATTCTCAAAACACTTCACCTGCAAGAAACCCAAAACATGCTTGTTTTCGGTTTGTTGCACAGTGTAGACAGGGTAAAAACAATTTGAAAACATTTTGAAAATGTTTTGAAAAGAATTGACAGGATATTTCTTTTGCAACATTTCCAAAACATTTTCAAAACATGCGGTATACCCTGTCTACACTGTGCAACAAACCGAAAACAGCTTGTTTTGGATTTGTTGCACAGTGGATGTTTTGGAAATGTTTTTGGAATGTTTCGCAAATGTTGCTCGTGTATACAGGCCTTTATGTCAGATCTATTGTTAAGGAAGTCAAAATGGGCTAGAAAGAAATTTGATAGGCTCTCACAGAACTAAGGTGTTATTGATGTAAAGAGAAAACTGTGATAGGTTATACTGTATTATTTTCCTGTAGCTTCTTGTGTAGAGTCTGTGTGTGGTGTACAGGAACAAATGCAGGATTTACTATAGTTTCAACAACCACTTTTTTAATTGATCCTCACGATTGTACTGATTCATACAAGAAATGGAATTTTCTTATTGTAATTAATTTTCGTTATTTATTTACGAAGCTGTTATGATGATTTGATTTAGCCTCGTAACAGAAAGAAATGTCTTTTTTCCTCTTTTGCATTCTCTTCAAGAACACATTGTTTTTAAGAGTGCAACAAACTTAAATCAGGGTGTTGCATTGAGGGGATGGTGATACTATTGCCATATTCTGTGGAGGCATGTTACAGTATTGCTTTTTAACAGTCAGAGCATCCGACTTGCAGCTAGAACGTCTGGAGTTACATTCCTGGCTGGGTCATACCAAAGACTTTAAATATGGAACCTTCTGCCATAGTGCTTAGTGCACAGCATTAGCGATGGAGTAAGGGAAATTAGCTACTGAGCCACTACTGGAAAAAAGGCTATGGCTGTCCCAACATAAACCAGTTGGATAGAAACTGAGCTTTAAACTCACTGACTCCACCCAAGTACAGTCCAACTTTGAGGTTTCATTATTAAATTTGGTTTAATCATCTTTAAAAAAAGAAAAAGATATTTCTTTTGGCTAACCTCAAGCTTAAGATTGTTCCAGGTGTAATGATTCTACAGTATATTGTGATACCAGTCATGTCCAGGTGTTAAGGAAGGAGCCAAGGGTTTGTGAGTAAAACAATGGGAAGGTGGGTGTAGGAGTGGATGTATGATAGTAAATGAATGAAATAAAAGCCAAAACTATTGCAAATAAATGTTGTTATTAGGTGGTGTAGAGGGCGGGTGAGGGTGGGTATAAGAATGGGAAGATGGGGTTGTGGGGAGAGGAAGATGGGGTTGTGGGGACAGGAAGGTGGGTGTGAGATGTGATGGTGGATGTAAGGGATGTATGATTGTAAATGGATGAGAAAATAGCAAAAATTATTGCAAATAAAAATATAAATACAATGCTGTACATTTGAGAAACTAGATCTTTATTCTCACATTTTTTTTTTGTGCCAAATTAGTAATTTGTTAATAATGGACCATAAAAGCCTAATTAATGAAAATATTGAGTCTTACTTTAAATACACAAGCATTCCTGTCCCAATAATGTCTGCATGGTAGGGACATTAAAGATGTGTGCTGATCTGGTATTTGATGTTGGGACCACCCAATGGTCAGTTTGGACTTGACCAAGACCACCCGAGACCAACAACAACCTTTCATTTCCCACACCTCCCGTACCACCCAAGACCAAAGAACTCAAACCTCCCAAACCAATGAAGCTTTAAGGTCAAACCACCTATAACCAACCTGAAAAGAAAAAAAACCTGAAGCAATATTTTACCACAAAATACACATGATTTGCATGATTGTCTTTATTACTGTCTCACTGGAAGATCACAACTTACAGCTTACCAAGATGTGGCAAATCTGGCAGCAGTGTGTTTAAAGGGGGGGGGGAGGGGGAGGGGGTACAGGCCCCCACACCTCTGAAGTCGGGGAAAAATCACTCGGTTGAGAGATTTTCAGGTTTGAGCAAGAGGAAAAGTTTGAAGAGACACACTGAGCTGAGCATTCAAACCTTAACCTCACACCAGCACAAGTATAGCGATGCAAGTTGGTCGCCAAGGACTGAAGTGCAGAAAAGTCCCCCAAAACAGAAAGGTCACCAAAATCTGTTCCAGTCAGGGGAATCACAGGTTGTGCCCCCCATCTTCCAAATCCTGCACACATGCCACTGAAATCTGCAGCATGAGTTACACCTATGGGTAAAACTTCAGATCAAAGAACAATCAACCAGAGATAGTTTGGAAAATATAAATTAAACTTGAAGCTGAGACTTTCAAACTGAACAGTAATTTTATGTTGGACCAAACCTAAGATTTAAGTTCAATTGATACAAAGGGTTAGAAATTCATAGTAACTCTCAGACAAAGCAAAGCTTTCAGGACTCACAATCTGAGATCAAGGTATAGGTATAATCAATAAAAGGAGAGCTTTAGAAATATAAAACAAAAACTTTTGATAAGAAGTTAAAGAATAAAACCTCTTGTCAAATTTCAATCAATAAGAGCCCAAATGTTTTTTGTACCATGTTTTGTCTGATGTTTCTTACAATTCTTTACCCAAAAAGCACCCTTCGCTTACCACTACGTAGACCCTAGACTTAAATACTACAAAAGACCAGAGCTGCTATGACAGAACAAGTACTGTTCTGTGTCATGAAGCAAACTGAGCTAATCACAAGTTTTCGAAAATGTACCATCGTTAGTATCTTGTTACACTGAGCCAAGCGTCTAGTGAATTGTATGGTGAGTTGTAAAAAAACCACCAAAGAACGGGATACTGGTTGTAATCTAATTAATCTCAGAAGCACTGGGCTACGGAACACCTATACCATTTTTCCATACATTACTTCTTGAGCTATCTCATGCACACTAAATCTGCCAATGAGCTTGCCCCAAGTGGGCTGGGGGTTGTAGAATATGCCCACTGTATTTCCCTCCTGTTGTATGGGGGGACTAAAGGGAAACCAAACTTTAAGTTGAACCATACTTGAAAATAAATGTAACCTTTAAACTTTTTTATTGAGTTGAATGACACTGTATGACATGTTCATGCTAGTGTGTTGTTATTAAATCTCATCCAACTAACTAATTAACTAACTGCCAATGAGCTATGGGTCTGGCAGGATTGTGCATAAATTGGTGTCAGTTTTATGAATTTTTCTCCATTTGGGTCAAAAATGATCAGACTGCCTGGGACTGAAGACATGTCACTTCCATGATGGTCAGACCACTCAACTGTCAGCCCCAGCTTAGCACAAACTCCCCAATCCGAAGTCAGTTTCAGGGGGTCTTGGATTGGTCCCGGTTCTGGGAGGTCTTTGAATACCTTTAATAAACATATAATGACACCAGTGTCTAAGAACAATTTTGTCAATTACTGCTTTTAATATGAAAAAAGGGTACCAAAGATAAATACAGAAATGCTAATGCTTCAAAAGATAATTGACTATGTCTCATTGTCTATTCACTTGGGTCAATTGACACCAGCAGTTTCATTAGCATTCCTTCCCAGGCCTCCATTCTCAGAAATATTTATCTTTATCTTTTGGGCAACCATTTCACTAATTTTAGCTGTCCACAAAGATATGAGGTCGTCCGAAACATTTTCCCTCAATTACAAAATAGTTATTGCTTTCATGTACAATATTATTGGTCTTGAAAAAGATGTGGTGCTTAATAGACAAACACACTTGAAATCTGAAATATTGTATGATGGAAAAAGCTGAAACAGTTGATCAGTCAGCAATATACTTCTTCAATAAGAGAGAAAAATGGTTGTCCATCGGACAACCATCCTTAACCTTTTGGTTGCCAGCATAGAATTTTAGTTGTACTGGACAACCATGAAAATCAAATCCTGATTACCACTGGACATATCATCCCCTTTCTGGCATACTGAGGAATCGCAAATTGGCATAGTGACGAATGTGAAACTTTGGCAATTTTGGCGTAGTGACGAATGCATTTTTTGCCGTAATCTGTTCACCTCAGGATTAAAAATTGCAACGACTCAGTAAAATATATCATTTTCTACATTTCCAAACATAAAGACGATGAATACGGCAAAAATTCTCCAAACAAACAACATTCGTCACTATGTGAAATACAAGATCCACAGATTCATGAAATTCTTGATTTTGCGATTGACAGAAAGGGGACAATATAACGAAATATGACAACAGTTATCACGACAACCGCCTAATTTATTGTTGGTTCTGCTGTTCAAATGAAGCAACTGTAAAACAGGATTATGTCCCCTTTTCTATTGCACATGCCCACATTTCACTGGATGGAGGACCAGGAGACACCCATTTGAGTGGTATACCTGACCCATCTGGATTATTGCTGGTCACAAGAAAGGTATCCCATTGTTGTCTGAAAGAGAGAAATATCACATTTATTGTAGGTAAAGTGACCAATGTTCTAAAGTTCTAAAAAAATTAAAAAAAGAAAATAGCAATTAGATTTACAAACAAATTTCTTTTTTGCTGTTTTTCTTCCTGTTAACTTAGATGGCCTTTGATTTTACATCAAAAAAATAATTTGGTTCATCCACTGCACATGTCTACATATCAATAGTGTGCATGTTTCCTATCCAAAGGTATTTGGTTCAAACGTTTTAGGTTCATGACCTCCACCAGTAGGGGAGCAAGAAGACAGGACTTCTCGAATTTTACCCCCTCCTTAAAAACATCAGAGCAGGCATAAGTGTTTAGTGCAACAAGCTAGTCATTATTTAAACAGAGTGCCACCATTGCTTGGCATGGAGAACACAAAAAATCTTGACCTCTTGTAGCCCTGTTAGTTGAATATAATGGAACACTTTTACAATTTATCTTCTGTTAGGAGGGGGGAGCGGGAGGGGAGGGATAAGAAGGACAAAATGACATTAAACCCCTAAAAATATTTATTGAGGGGCAATGGACCCCCATTTCCCATGGTTTTTACATCACTGACCTAAATCTATCGTACTCTTCTCAATATGATAAATCCACATATTTAGCATGAAAAATATCCATCATTCTACCCTAACAGGGCAAGAGCAGTTGCCCAAACTTATTTTAAAGGCAACAGCTAAATAATTTTCGTCTTGTTTCTCTTCAAATTAGCTTTCATGATATTTTAAGCCTTCAATATTGGATATTCAAGGTAAACCAAGCAGTGACTCCCAGTAAATTTCACATCTGAAGAGAAAAAATATTGTCACATGACAGGGAAGAGCCAATCATGAAACATGACAGTGTACTACGCTACTTCAAGTTGGGGAGACTGCTCTTGCCCTTTTAAATATGATTTTTAATATTTACCAGCCAAGCACCACATACTCCTGGTACACATACCACTGGGGGTTTGTATAGATTTGCTTTGTCATTGGGAAGGAATCAAAACTTAAAATCAGTCTTTAGTTTGTCCTACCAATGCTAACAGAAAATGCCACTTGTAATGTAATTTGGGCTTCAAAAATTTATTTTTAGTCCATATGTTCCTTAAAGTAATCATTTTAAAAATTTGTTACAACTGTCAGCAGACATTCTTCATACTTTAATCACTAACTTGTTTTGCAATAACATTCTATGGAGGACATGTAAATGTTAAGGAATAACCTACAAATTTTTAAAGAAACATAGAGGGATTTATTTTATTTTTAAAGTTTCTTTGTTGCTTGCCAGGTAAAACTGTAATTAACTTTCAGGACATTCCAATACAGAGTGCATCTGTGTAAATATAGCCTTCAATATAGTTTTAAAGTGCTGTGTTTTATAATGTAAAGGAAAGTTAAGTTCCAGTTAATCAAGTTAAATGCTTATTACCTGATGTTGACAAATGACTGAAGGTCTCTTTCTCCTTGGAAGTAAAATGATTGCAACCCTGGCTGGTTATTACTTGAACAATGGAGGAAGTCTGCATGGATTGACAATAAAGGAACAACATGTTGCAATCAAATAAAAATTGTACCAAACATTACAGACTATTATTTTTACATCTATCTGGCAGAATAATGGTAGGAAAAAACAAATAAGTTTAATAATTCCCGGCATTGAAAATGAAACAAACATTCAATACATTTTGGAAACAAAGGCAAAAAATTTGGGTTTTCTGATCAATTAATTCAAAAGATTCAAATGAACTTAACGTTCACCTGTTCCAGTTTTCAGTGTCTAAAAAGAAGGAATGCAGTCCTTATGGCCATTTCAAAAGTTTAAATACAATTTTGCATTTCATAAACTCTTACAATTTAAACTAATGAATATTTAACGTTTAAGGTCTGGTTCAATCAGTTGCTAAATTACATTAAACCTTTATCAAGATCATGGATGTAGTTATTAAGGGTACACTGCGATTTTTGCTTTCATGAAGATTTGCAGTTTTGGTTTAATTTTCCCCACAACCTGCTCTACCCCTAAAAATTTAATAGTGCCACCACAATCTACAAGATGAGCTAAGGAAACTAATCAGGAGCACTCTCTTAGTGTACTTATTGCACTACGACATGTCAGCAAAATGTCCCGACTCCACTGAGCAGTTAGGGAGTTAGCTCTCCTAAGAAGAAAACCATTGAAAATATTTCCAGATCTTCTACGGTTCTCAAGATAAACCTCTTCAAAGTTTAAATGTTTCTGAAGCAACTTGTTGCTTATGCACAAATAATAATGTGGAGTGTTGCAGTGTTGACATTTCTTTTGTTAACCCTATCATAATTATCTCTTAATTACTCATCAGAAAGTTCAAGTTGTGGTAATTGATACCAATGATTTTCAAGGACACAATTTGAAAATAAAACCCTCAGGACAAACTAACGTTACAACTGTCCTTGAATTGAAGATTATACAAACAAAGGACAAACAGTAGCCATACACGGTATGTCTCTCTCATGACACTAGGGCTGTGAACGTGTAGCGATTAATCGCTAAACGATCGCATGTGGAATAAACACTTAATACAAAGCCTCAAGAGATTAATTGCAAAACCTGTTTTTGACATTTTTTAAAATCCATCTCTACACTCTGATGACCCCAGTTTTTTGTTAAATGGAACATTCTTGGCATGTTTGAACCTTGTAGGCTTCAAAGTTTCAGAATAATTTGATTTTACCATGCACGATAACAACAATTACTACTTCTGTCTTACATTCAGTCTCAATCTCTACGTACTGAAATAATTTTTTGTGATAAAGTAATCGCTATTAATCGCTAAACGATCGCATATATTTGAGGTTTAACGTTCAGTTATTTTGCTAAACGTTCACAGCCATACATGACACCACAAGATTTCCATATTGAGCTCATATTTATTAATGATTAGGTGCAGACCAGAAATTGCTGTGTAAAATGTTCAATGTTTAATGGATTTTGATGGGAATTGTGGTTATTTTCTTGGTTTATAATGCTTTTAACACCAAATACCTAATTCTGTCACTTTCACGTCACACTACCATTAAAACATTTATATTTTGAACAACCCTTAAGGTGATATACACGGCTTTCACGGTAAACCGGTTATATTACCGATACCGGTAATAACCGGTTACGGTTCGATTATTGCCTTGAAGAATAATCGAAAAATCGAAAAAATCGGTAATATCGTAGGAATCGAAAATAATCGTGAATAATTGTGAAATAATCGTAAAAATGTAAGTTACAGCACTATCTCGTCCTAGTTGACAGTACAACTCATCGGCGGCGGGATCCTTTGTGTTTCCATGAGAGTAGATCATTTACGATGTGTTTTGCAGGGTTACCGGGGTGATCGCGCGCCATCATATTACCTGTCCCAAATCTACTACCCAAATCTTTGAAAATATCGCATGCAAAAAGAATCACTTCATTTACATGATTCCCCCGATAATGGACTAATATTTTTGGCCAATTTGTTAAGCGCTCTCCTAGCTGAGAATGAAGAGAGTCCTTAGAAATTATGTTTAAGTTGGAGAGTTGTTTGCACTTCGTTTTCTGAAGTTGAAATTTTCATCGGCGTGCGGCCCGAATTTGCTATCGCCACGTAGTGTGCTACAATACTGCTCACATGTGTGTTCGCAGCAATATGTACATCACTTCTTGCACACAAGCTGTCTGACAGTGATTAATAGTAACGTTTTACGCAGAAACTTGCAGATATCACCCCGCCCAGCTTGCAAAGACAGTGCCCGTAACGTTCGGCACGTAAACTGAGCCTAGCATGTGTGCGGTCTTTCATTTCATACGGTATGCAACCTCGAGTAAAATGACAAAAAAAAAAAAAAAACACAACTCAAAAATTACACAATGATTGAGCGTGTCACTTGTACCCAAATCAACACTTTGCCGCTATGTGTAAAGTACTAAGACATCACTGTAATGACACCGAAAATATTCACGATTTTTTAGACAGGCCATTACATACATGTTTGGTAGACCCAGAGTGGCATTCGTGCATACTACGAATTTCACGAATGAAAGCTATGTCAGCATGCCCGGATGTCAACACGAGACTAGCTGCGTAAGAACGTTAATAGCCGTTTAGTGATATAGGCATTGGAGTAGAATTTTTCTTACTTGGCTCTGGTGACTCTTTTCTGTTAAGATTGTCATTTTTTATTTGAAACAAAAGAGACGATACAACCTTGTGACATGTGAAGTATTATTGAACTTGTGAATGTGATCTCGGAAAATATCATGGATGTACTATGGAACATGCCTAACAAAATGTTGTCATGTTTTAGTCACCATAACACCGGGTATGGCGATTAGGTACCTAGTTCCTATTTTTGTACCTGTGCAAATACTAATACAATTTATACAAGATGAGCTGTATTGTGCAGCTTCCAAGTTTTCGGTCAAGCGATCTGTACTGTGCAGATAGGGTCCTCCAAAATCTACTGCCTGCATTTATTGGCTATTTTATCGTACAGTATTTTTCGGGGCTCAAAGTCATCTTGGTTCGCTGGTACAGCCGAAGTTTCTGTCAACAAGCCGTCTCGAAATTATCCATACGTAATGCTTTTTCTAATTCGTTGTAACTCAAATACCATCGGGCATATCACAGTAATTTGATTGATTTTAACATATATATTCTACCTTAAAGTCCCCGCCATTTATTTATTAAGGAAGCGCATCGGGCTGTTTCATTAACAAAATTCTAATATTTATAAAAAGGACAAAGATTTGGGAATCCCTACATCAATCGCCTAGAAGAACGCTCAGTGTAAAGACGTCACATCAACTGACACGAAATTAACCAATCAGAACACAAGTGCAATTGTATTCTCTGTTCGGTAGGAATCCTCATTTATAAACGGTAGTATGTACACAACATCTCTCATAATCGCTCGCGATAGCTTCGCGAAAAGATCGAGGGTGAATGTGTGGCTTACGGTAGTACATTATACAGGAAGTTGCCACGTGGCCAAAAGCCACATGGAAGCAAGCTGTACATAAATGTATGTACTTATTTCTATTACATTCGTGGCTAACTGGAGTGCA
The DNA here is from genome assembly GCA_037179385.1 of Holothuria scabra. NCBI lineage: Eukaryota > Metazoa > Echinodermata > Holothuroidea > Aspidochirotida > Holothuriidae > Holothuria > Holothuria scabra. The sequence goes on from CM074188.1 coordinate 2,694,804, forward strand.
CCACTTGCGTTATTTTAGTATGGCTTATACTACCGTCCCTACGGACATGCGTAGTTTCGTCGATCCCTGATGTTGAAATCGGGTGACCCGTGTAAATCCCGATGGTCCGTGTAACTCTCATTGAAAAGTTTTAGAATGATCGTTGAATGAAAGCAAGCATAATTTTAGGACTACAAACGAATAATGAAGGGATATAACACTTTGGTGTACAGCAGGTTCTACGGTAAAAGTTCAAGGCTTTTGTTTTATTAGCCAAGCAAAAAATTTTAGGGCTCAGTTTGTAGTAGAGCAGACCCGAGCACGTAGGGGAAAAACACGGACAATAAGCGCAGTCGGATTGTTGGCGGGTTAAGCACTGATGGAGAGCTAGCCAGCGGGAGGGCCAGGGCGGGGATTATAAACAAAAAATTCAGTTTCCGTTCCTGATTTCCATACATTGCGGGCACATATTTCATGAACATTGTGTGAAGTTTATATAGCTGAGCCCGAGAGCATAAATAAAAAAGGTTCTTTGCTTTTGATAAATTGTAGTATAATTAGCAGTCAAGTACCGCAACTGAGGCATCCAGTTCCGCTGGCTTACGGATACAAAGATGTACGTAACTTGCTTGCTACAGCACATATGTCAACTTAGGAACTTAATGTAATATGTGCGGGGAAAAAACCGGTTATAATCGAAGTACGATTATTAGACGTCCGATTATACTGGTTATGTTTTTTTGGAATACCGTGGAAGCTTAATATACATTGCCACTCACATGTTTGCAATGATCGTAATTTTCCAAAGCATTCTATTTTTAACCTTGCAAAGAATTTGTGAAGACATATCACATAAGTTCACTTGTAATCATCTAAAGTTCAGACTACAACCCTTACTACAGTAACAATCACACCCTAGAGTGACAGAGATTGTTCAAATGTTGCTTTCCAGTAATTACCTTCTCCAAATAAATTCTCAATGTGTATATTGATTCTTTCTTCATCAGCTTTGGCTTTCATTTTAAGTACTTCTGCATCCTCTTTGGCCTTCATTTCATTATGTGCTCCTTCAAGCATTACCTGAAAGTTATAAATCAATACTTATTACTACATGAACCATGCTCCTTGAAAGCTGCAAAACAGATTCTCAGACATCCCCCATCTCCTCTGAACAATTCCAATGGCAACAGCAACAGGTATCTCCCTGTAGCAAAGTTCCAAACTAGACAACTTCCCTCCTCACAGACTAATTCAAAATTCTAAAATTTTTGTGAGGGGAAATTTTCTGAGTTATAATTTTTCTTTCCTGGCAGAAGAATAGTCCAACCAGTCTTCCTACAAGGGTATCTGAAAGTTTTGCTGATGAGGTGCATTGAAAAGAAATTTTACATGCAGCAACAACATCCCACTGTGCTTAACAATGTCCATGGATAATGATGTATCCATGGATAAAAAACCTTGGAAAGACACCTAAATGTGTCTTTTCTGTGTAATAATTGACAAACTATTTTGAAATCCATGAAACCTCACTAAGAACTATGTAATAAACATGTCTATTGGTGGCATTAAGTTGCCTACAAGAGCTCTTTATGTTTTAGGAGTTAAAAGTCACATTCCCCATGGTGTGCTGTCTGCAATAGGATGGAAGGGTATGCACCCAACTTAACAATCTAGGTGGAAGATATAGATACACAAGTACTTAAGAATTTTTGCCAATTTGGACGTGCTCACTGGATCTAGTTTAGAGCTTGGCTTAAAGTACAACAATAGGTCTATTAAGTTACCATCTTGCACTAACAACAGAGATAAAGGCCATAAAACTTAAGCCCAGTAATTTCTGTCCCTGAAAATTATTCAGTGAGCAGAGTGGTCTATTCCAGCTGTTTTATACCTATGTGTTTTTCATTTACATGAGTTCAAATCCAGTTCCATGAACATGGGGTTTTCTCTTGCTTTGCTCCCATTCAGCAAAAGCTTGCCACTAAAATTAGCCCAGCAGATTGCACTCCAGACTCTGGTAGACCAGTGACTTTGCCTTTTTTGAATCTATCCTTCATAAAACAAATATCAGGAGAGAGCTCAAACACATACAGATTCAGAGTGCAGGAATTTAACTAATATGTTATTTTACTAATATGACTAATATGTTCTTTTTAACTTTTCCTTTCAGAATTTGTAAACTGAGAACTAAATTAAGGAATCTTACCTAAGTGTGAACAACTATGCAAGTACAAAAAGACATTAGAATAGTTATATGTAGGGCATGACATGATGATTATGTAGGATTCTTAAAAGGGGGTTTCCCCAATAGTGCACCATCACTCAACCACCCATGAAAGTCATGCTGGCATTAATGAGCTTCAGTCTTTTTCATTTGTACTGGAGGAATTATTACTTACAACTTGAAATCAAAATCTGCCCAAAGCACTGCCAATAGCTCTCACCTCTTAGACCACCTAAATCCATCCAGCCAATATATGGTTGTGAAGACATGTTAATACTGGATGGTTTGAATAGCTAAAGCAAGCATCCTGTGCTATTAGTCTATTTGTCTCTAATCACACTTGGAAGATTGTTATTGTCTTCTAAGGTCACATTTGAACTGAAAAGCCAGTATTTATGTTTCCAACTTGGGTATGATATAAAAGCTCCTATTGTAAATCATTTCTCATCGATACACTCATTTCAGGGAGCAAAATTCTTTAATGAAAGGTCAGAGGTATTGAGTGTAAATCCATAATCCATGCAAACATGAAATATGGTAATAAGGAAGAAACTTACACCCCAAGTTTACATAAAATTAGATTCTTTACCTGCATTGTCTTCTCCTCCTCTCTGTACATCGTTGATCTTTTATGAACAAATTCTTCTAGCCTGCTAATCTCTTTTTCAAATCTTTCCCTGTCTAGCTTTGTATCTGTGCCAGGGACAACAACCAAAAATGTGTGATAGCATAATTCATAATTTCAATAAGATTATGTAATTCTCTCTGTTCCTTCAATACTGATTCAGGACTGTATCATTTATTTGGGTAGCCCCCTCAGCGCGCCCTCACCCCTCTAAAAAACCTGATGGGTAGTACTGACCTCATGTCATGTTTACTACTTCAAATGAATACCTTTGATTTCATCTTTAACCAGATTGTAGTTTGAACCATCATTTAATGCTTATTCATACAAGACAAGAGAAAATTTTGTGGTTAACTGTTGGGTACATCATTAAAACATTATACCCTCCCCCTATAAAAAGTAAGGTGGAAATATTTCTTTGTTTTTCCCCCATAATAGTACATTAAACTGTAAATGTAAATGAAAACTCCTACCGGAACAGAGCACTATTCCCCCCTCCCCCCTTATGAGCTACTTGAGGAAGAAAACAATCTTTATTCGAGCACCCACCGCTTAACTGTCAAGCCAGTATACTGGTTAGAAAAATTCAACTGTAATTCATTTCCCATAAATTGAAAAGTAAAATTGCAACCTGCTCCTTTCAAAGCCCCAAACTGAAAATTTGATAAAAACCGGTACTTTTGTCCAGGCTTCAAACAATCCTCTACAAAAAGACACAGGACAAACCCTGCTCCAAAGTCCTTGCATCAATGTTAAAGTTTCAAGACACCTTGGGCTGCAGCAACATTGAACTGCGGAGTGGGAGAATGGTGACCTGTTCATTGCTTGTTTTGCTTGCTTTGTGCCATCATTTTATTGGAGGATTGCAGCCTTTTCTGAGGTTCCTAGCAGCTTGCAATTGAACAATTCATAAAATGCCACCTAACATGTTCTTTTATTTTTGTCTAAAAATGAACAAGTACCTCTGAGAACTCTGCAATGACTTTGCATCTCTACGTTGAGCGATAATTTAATTCAAATACCCACCAAAAAAATTCCTGTATCCACCCTTTAGTTGCTTTTTTCCTCAACCTCCACCCTTGAGTGGGAACCAAATCACTCATATAGGATGTTTGAAGGCAAGACAAGCACTGGGAACATTTTCAGAGAATCTCTTTGCACTTGTTCTTACATAATCATATAACCAGAAAATCACAATAACTTTTCATCACAGGTAATGGGCATTATTTCACTATACCACAAAAGTATTCCCTATGTACACCCACAAAACTTCAATTATTGCAGCATGCAGCTGAACAGCATACCTATAAAAGTAGGAGGATGCAAGGAGCAAGGACTGGTAGCTTTGTGCATGATGAAGACACTCATTTTTGATCACAAAAATATTTAGAACACATCCCAGTCAAAGACCACACTTTTCAATATCCTTAATTTGCCCTTAAACACACTCTAGAGTTTTTCCTCCCCGAAGTATCCAAACATCTGACGAGCACCATCAAAATATTTATTGAAAAGTAGGAGCAGTTTCAGACATACCTATTGAAGAGGCTCTTTCCTGTCTCAAAACCCGTAATTTCCTCAGGACCCTATGCAAGTTATGGAACTGAGACATATCTTTTTTCTTCTTGCGAACTTCTGACAATGTTCCATCAATCCTTTTCTGCAGCTCTGCATCCTAAGGGATGGAAATAAGTAATAAGCAAACCTGTAAAATGATGGTTAATGAGGTGGACAGTCACAGAGAGGGTTGCTAGACATACTTCTGTCACACAGCAGGACCATAGTCAGGCAAAACCCTAAGCTTACTGTAGCATTTGTGTATTAATGATTTGGAAAAGGGGACAATTTTCGTCTGGACCCCATGGTCTACAGTCATTAAGTAGCCTACTTTTCAAAACTTTCCCTCCACAAATAGGTACTGTACTTTCCCGAAATGTTTTCCTTCTAAAGCAAAACTTTCTTTATTTTGGAAGCATTTTATGTTCACTTGAGTTTTGCCATGATTTTGAACCAATATTTCATCCCTTTACATACAGTATGACATGTGTTGTGTATAAACTTGTAACAAAAGAGACACCACGGTATAACTAGACTATTGCCTTGTTTGAACTGTCATAATATGACAAACATGATATCTATTGAACAATGACAATTTTCAAGCTTCAATAGACATTATCTGGTAGTAATTTGCAGATGATGAATATGATACATTTATTTCCAGCTCTTAACCCAGTTTGCTAAATAACAAACATAGAGGAAGGTTTCAAAGCATAATTATTCAATGTATTAATACATTAAACTTCACTATCTATTGGCAAAAAAGTCATTACCTAAATTGTTGCCAATGGCATACACTTCCCTTTCAGTTGGCTTGGTTGGGTTATCAGAATCTACAAGTCAAGTCATCTGTAGTCATAACTTAACCCCACATTTCTCGGAGTCACAATTCCCATGAAATGAAACAAAGTTTACCAAGAATGTTTTTGTACACTTAACTGTTTGCATTAATGTTCTTTTTAAGGTTTTAAAAAAATTATATAACATTTAAAAGACCTTGTCCCACAGTTTTCATTGTACACAGACAGCCCAATTCTAACCTAGTACCTCTGTTCTATAGGGCTGTAAATTGCTTACACAATTTTACTGCTCAAAACATGATGTTATATAGGTGTAAGTGGTAGTTTCCAATACCAAGCGGCTTCAGAGCCTAAACATATCTGGGACTTCACAGCATGAGCTGAAGCGCTGATAGGCATTTTGAAAGATCTCCATGATATTCCTACACTATGGTAGTTTTAACTAAAGACACTAAGTAAAAGTTGGAATTGACACTTCCCACTTTTTGATCTGTGACACTACTTTAACTGATACTAAATTGTAAGATTCCAACAAGAAAATCATTTGGAAAATGAAAAAAAAAAAAAAACAATGGAAATATAACCAGTGGCATTTAGGCAAATAACAAACATTCATGCACAGTGAGTGTAATTGATAATCTGCCATTGAATGACCCTGTTTCAGGGTGAAGTATGGGGTAGTTGATTTCATCTTAGTGTAAGAGCAGCCACCTAAAAACTTCTTTTGCAACAATGGCTAATTTTACTAATTTCTTAGTTTTTCTCACCTAAGTACTGTATCTGCCTTTATATTTCAGAACTTAAACATTGAAACACATCCGATGTAAATCAATGGGTTAATTTCCCAATTCAGCTGGAAAAATATTGTCACATGGTAATCAAGAGCAGCCATTCATGAAATGGGATAGACTACTATACTAATTTAAATCAGAATGGTTGCATTTTCCCTTTAAAAATACCTTCTCCTCTTGTTCTTTATTTCTTTGTTTTGCTGCTATCACTTCATTAATTGCTTCATCTTTCTCTCTTCGTTTTTCTGCTGCCTCTTTGGTTAGCTGATATTCTTCTCTTCTTTTCTTTTGTTTCCTCAACTATTAAAAAAAAACAATAAAGCAACAATCTAAAATATTTTTAATGAAAGATCATAAACTGAGAAAATGATCAAGTTAAGGGCTAAGAGAGAGCACTGCAGATTCCACTCAATTGCTCTTTGCTTTGAAACACACAAGTTGTTCCAGGTTAACTTCAAGAAGAAAAAAAAAGGGGAAAATCAAGTTCTTGGCTGTTTCTCTATGGTCAGTTGAATATTGCAAACTTTTTCACTGATGAATTTAGTCTATACTTAGATAAATGGAGTTTTGCAGCCCACTTTCTAACCACATGGACACACCGACCAATGCCTTTTTTCCAGTTGTGGCTCACTGGCTTGTTTTCCCTACCCTAAATGCAAAGCACCAAGCACACTGGCAGAAGTTTCAATTTTAAAGCCTTTGGTAGGACATGGCCAAGAAACAAACTCCAGATCTCCCAGCTGCAAGTCAAATGCTGTAACCACTTTACCATGCAGTCAGTTCACTGATGTACAGTAAAACAAAGTTATACATAAAACACACCATGAGAAACATATCACAGCTCCCAATGTCCAATGTACCTATTCTCTATGTTGTACAGTACATGTGAACAATTTCACCACTCTCAATTTCATAAACTACTCTGATTTCTTTATGTTCTAAAATCCCACATTCTCAGTATCACTTTTAATAGTACTGAAAATAAAACTTTTTTAACTGCCCATTGTCAAAAATGGAACACTTACACATCAGGTCAAAAGGTAGAATTTGGGGGAACAAACTGACAATTTAGTAATAACCAAATACAATATATCAAAGACAAAATACTGTGCACAGAACTGATCATCATAATAACACTTTTAAATGTATGGATTCAAAATATGCAGTATACATGGAAACTTAACAAGCTAATGCTGCTGGTAATTTGACAACCCCACTAAGTAACAAATACCTAAATATACCCACTCTTTGCTTTTTTCGATCTTTCAGTATCTGACAAAGTTCCCAAACATAATGTGGACTGAACTTCTGCTGAATGTCAACCACTTGTCTCTGAAAGAGAAAAATTGGGAAAAAACAATTAAAAAAGAAAGACAGGAAGAAATTGATGTAGCCCTGGTAAAAACAATGAAGACTCATATTCCATTGTTTGGTGTAGCCCAGCTTAAAACAATGAAGACTTACTTGATTGCTTGGTCTTTCAATGGTATTGTTATAAGTCTGATTTTCATACACTTCTGACCATGACAGCTAATCAAACTCAAACATGAATTTGCCCTGCTTCAGGCTCACACAATAAAGAAATCCCACTGACTCACGTTGCTGACATATGTTGGTAGCAGAATGATACTGTTTTGCTATGACTCATGACTCAAAAGTAATGCAATATTAATTCCTACCCTTGGGTAGTTACCTTTGTATGACACACCTTCATCACTTCATTGTGCCAAACTGCATCTTCTGAATCAAAATTTTCCAACAGCATATTCTTTTCCTTTTTCAGTTGTTCCAACAGAGTGTGCAACTGGGAGAGTAATTTCTTGTCTGACTGGATCTGCCAAAGAAAAGAAACATTGCAAACTCAGCACAACTTGTGGGATATTAGGATATACTACTGTACACATTATTCTATGCATGATGGAACCATAAAATCCAATGACTTAGCCCTAGTGATTCTTACCCTAAGTGAAAGTAAACAATTGATCTCAGAAGTGTACAGAAGTGTACAGAAGGCCTACTTGCTCTTTCACCTCCATAAACCCATGATTAGACCTTGCTAAAAATAGGGTCAGGCATCCACTAGCCAAGTGTGAAATTTATGTTCATGGTTCCTACCTACACCTTGGTACATGTATTGTTTAGCCCTGTTTTGCATTGCTTTCACCAGTAACATGTCTTTCAACCCCTGCCAAATAATTAAAAATAGTATACTACTCATTTCATTTTTTGTTGGAGGAGGAAGAGGGGGCAGACGGTTCTCTGCCTGAAAATGTAATCACGTCCAAGCCCCAAAAGTCCATCTCTTGTACTAAGGACCAACCACTGGTTGGTGTGGAGTGTACGGGAAACTTATAAAAAATGCACTGCACACGCATAGCTAGAAACTGTTTGTTAGTCTTGTAAGTAGGATCTAAGCAGTACTGTAGTTATATTTGATCTTACCTTTGCAATGAAACATTGAAATATTGAAATTTTGACTTCAATTAAGCAGAATGCAAAAATGCATCAGAGGTTTTGATGATATGATGTATTCCAACCAAAGCCATTGTGTCCCATCTTCTCATACAAATGTTACACTTGTTAGCACTTTAAAAAAAAATGACCTTTGACCACCACCAACAGCAGGGACTTCTTTCACACAATAACACAACTACACAATCCAAGTTTCTCTTCCATGAGATATTGTGTAAACAATGTTTTTCTAGATTTGACCTTGAACGACCCCAGATGATTTCTGACCTGGGGAAAAAAACAAAGGGACCATTTTCTCACCATTATGCATCTACTTACCAATCTATCCAAGTTTGCTATCTTGGGACATTGTATTTAAAACTAGGTTTTCAGAGTTTGACCCAATGTGAACCCAGAAGACCTTTGACCTCCACCATAAAAGTAGGTGCCATTTACTAACCAAAATAATAATAATAATAATAATTGGATTTATATAGCACCTTATATGTATGTTCAACATCTCCAAGCGCTTCACAATTATTAGTTTCATTACCCCTGGTCAACTCTTCAAACCCGTACAGTACTATAAAAGTGCACATCCCTTGCTGTTCGTGCCCGGCACAATGCCACTTCGTGTCCCCTGGGGGACTTCCCTATTTTAACACCTGGGTGAAGAGAAATCGAGATAAAGCATCTTGCTCAAGGACACAACATAATGACCCAGGTGGGAACCGAACCGGCAATCCTTAGATCACAAGTCCAATACCTTAACCAATAGGCCACCACGCCCTAACACATCCACATACACTATAATATCCATCCAAGCTTCCTCTTGAGATATCATGTCAACAAGGTTTTCAGACTTGCCATTGTGGCTGCTTTCTCTAATCATCAACACCAAAACTAAACCAATTGCCTAATGACCAGAAAATCACCTGTACCTGTACAGTACTGTATTTATAACCACAGGTCTGAATCATGCAGACCTCAGCATAGTACCTTTGGCATGGGCTTTTTAATGGCACGCCAAAAGGCTCACCAAATATGATGATATTCTAAAAATACACGTTCATGTACTAAAATCACACGTCCATGTACTAAAATTTCACGTTCATGTACCAAAAATACGATCATGTACTGATTTCATACGATCATGTACTGATTTCTTACGATCATGTAGTGACATTTAGTACATGATCGTTTGAAATCAGTACATGTACGTAAGCAAACGGTACATGAACGTATGAAATCAGTACATGATCGTAAGCAGTTAGTACATGAACATGTACTTTTACTACATCGCATTCGGTGAGCCTTTTGGCGGACTTCTGGTACGCCGAAAGGCTCACTCTGTATGGCGTGCGGAAGAGACAATAATAACATGATGATCTTACGTTTTTACATGTACAACCTGTGTTTTTAGATGTACAACGTGTGATTTTACATCTACATCGTAACATTTAAGTACATGATGGTGTAAATTTACATCATGATCGTATGAAGTTAGTAGGGCAATTCCACGGTTACAGTGTGACAAAAAATACACATTCAGTCATTTCAATTTGGTTTTTCTCAGAATATTGAATGGGTATCTTCTAAAAAGGCTATCAGAGCAAAAAGAGGCTACAATGAACTTTTAAAACATGCAAAATTTTTGAAAGATATCAATCGTAATTTTTGAATATCAATAAAAATATGGTCCAGTTACAGTGTGACGTGAAATATACCTAGGATTTCGACCCAAATACCCTTCCTTAAAACTGAACCTCTTTTGCTTCTCTGCATTAGAAAGAGGCATGCTTAAAATATGAGATCACTACTGTACCTAATATGCAGGAACATTTCTCAATCCACCTTAATACTTGAGAAACTTTGAAGACTGTAAACAAGAAGCCAAAATGAATCACATGAAGTGTTTATTTTTTCAATACCTACTCTACAGCTGGTCCTCCATGGAATAAACAACAACAACAAAACACACTTGCTTTAAATAAAAGGGATGTTTATTGAAGCATCACAGTCCAGTAGTGCTAAATAAACTATATATCAGGTTGGTAATCAATATTTCCATGCCAACCAAGCCTAAGAGTGTGCCCAGGTGTATAAACTTTGATACACCATGTAATCTGGGACTGCGGGAAATGATATGCACTTTTCCCTATAGAAACACACTGTTTATGTCACACTGTAACCAACAATTTGTCACACTGTAACCAAAAAGTTACAGTGTGACATATTTCATTTTTGCATTATTCCCATACAAAAGGATCTAGAGTGAGAATAATATGTGAATTTATGTACTGCCTGCACAGTTGATTTGGGGGGAAAAAATCAGTTGATTTGCATTTCAATTTTTTGAGAAATTAAAAAAAAATGCACTTTTTCGGTTACAGTGTGACATATTTTCCGTGTATTGACATTTATTTGCGTTCACTGATGCGCAGCAAAATTTAAACCACCAAAAACAGTTAAGGATATGGAGGCATAATCCAAAACTATCTATCAATATTCAAATTTGTCACTTTCATTGTTATAGGAGTGACTTCGGGGGATTTATTCAGGCAAACATTAATTCCTATTTTTTTCAACAAAATGTAGTTTTTTCACATGATCCATAATTTTGGGTTGTTTATGTCAATAGTATGGGGAAATAAAACACATATTTGAAAAATTTATACTTTTAGCTTCAATTTGATACCAAATTCTATAGCAATTGCTCAATTTTGATTTTTAGAGATTTTGCTCCTCTGGCCTGGAATTGCCCAGTATATCATCGTATATTTTTTGTACATGAACGTGTAATTTTAGCACATGAACGTGTAATTTTAGTACCATGAACGTGTAATTTTAGTACATGAACGTGTATTTTTCGAATATCATCATATTTGGTGAGCCTTTTGGCGTGCCATACTTTTTACATGCATGGAGCCAGGGTCACTGTACAGTAGAAAAATGCTCTAGCCCAGAGACTAGACTTAGGCAGTCAAATTGTTTTTTCTTCAGGTCCATCTTTAGGCGATCTTTTTCAGGGAGCAAGTTTGCATGGGGCAACTTTGGGCTCTAATTTAGAATCCGTGCCCGGAACTGCGTCACAGCTGTACGGTTAGGGGTTACGTATGCATAGTAATAGGTTAGGGTTACGTACGCATAGTAATAAGGTTAGGGTTACGTACGCATAGGTATAGGGTTACGTACGCATAGTAATAAGGTTAGGGTTACGTACGCATAGGTATAGGGTTAGGGTGGGCCATATGCAGGTGTACGCGTGCATAGGAACTGTATACGTAGGGGTATATAAACATTTACGTATACGTATCTCATACTGTACATATATATACACTCTCCAGTACATACAGTTAGCTTTAGGTATACGTAAATACGTATACCTACAGCTATATGTAATAGATAGTATTATTAGACACTACTTATATTATTTTTAACCCGTCCACCGGCAACGGCGCTCGTAGCGCAGTAGGCAAGCGCGCTGGTCTTCATGCTAGAATCGCTATACCGCTAGGGTCGAGGGTTCGGGTCCCCGTACTAACAATGCTTTTCTTTCTTCCACAGCACTAACCATTCACTTCTTTCCACAGCATACACTTATAGCGCTGTTCCTCGAGTGAGGAAAAAAAGAAAACGGTTTTTTACTTAAAAAAAAAAAAAAAAAACTTTAAAGTTTGAGCGCCCTCTTTTGGAAGTTGTGAAGTGAGTAAAATTATGTCTACTTCCGGGCACGGATTCTAAATTAGCACCCAACTTTGTAAGGGGAAGACTTTGCTAGTGGTATTTGACAACTCATATTTAAAGGTCAAGAGCAGTCCCCCCAAACTAATTCTGAAGCAAAAGCTAACTATCCCAATTTTCCTCGTATTTTTCTTCAAACTTCAGAGTATCTTTCATAATATTTAAGAACTTCATTATATCCATATCTAGCCTAGATATTTCAAAAGGACCTTTAAATTGAACAGTCCCCCAAGTGTGCACTTTTCAGTCAAATTGTTCTTCAGCAGGAATTAACGTTAGACCTAAGTAACGTTGGTTATAGTAGTGCAACTGGGCCTACACTAAGTTAGTGACAATCCATCCTCTGTTACTACAAGTGCAATGTTGTTTTCTTTGAGTACTCACTTACTGCATCATGCTTCTTTCAGTCCAATCCAGGTGCACACTGTGTACTGTGCAAGTCACTTTGCAGAGTGTTTGTTATTGCCTCCACTGGCATGCCACAGAAGTAAACACTAACCTTGCATACCACTAGGCCTAGGCTACACATGAACCAATACTAGGTTGGAAACTGGGAAACTCCATCTAACTACATACATACTCTACGTCCGGGATAATAAGCTTTTTCGGTGCTAATTTAGAATCCGTGCCCGGAAGTAGATATAATTTTACTCACTTCACAACTTCCAAAAGAGGGCGCTCAAACTTTAAGTTTTTTTTTTTTTTTAAGTAAAAAACCCTTTTCTTTTTTTCCTCACTCGAGGAACAGCGCTATAAGTGTGTGCTGAGGAAAGAAGTGAATGGTTAGTGCTGTGGAAGAAAGAAAAGCATTGTTAGTACCGGGACCCGAACCCTCGACCCTAGCGATATAGCGATTCTAGCATGAAGACCAGTGCGCTTGCCTACTGCGCTACGAGCGCCGTTGCCGGTGGATGGGTTAAAAATAATATAAGTACTGCCTAATAATACTATCTATTACATATAGCTGTAGGTATACGTATTTACGTATACCTAAAGCTAACTGTATGTACTGGAGAGTGTATATATATGTACAGTATGAGATACGTATACGTAAATGTTTATATACCCCTACGTATACAGTTCCTATGCATGCCTACACCTGCATATGGCCCACCCTAACCCTATACCTATGCGTACGTAACCCTAACCTTATTACTATGCGTACGTAACCCTAACCTTATTACTATGCGTATGTAACCCTAACCTATTACTATGCGTACGTAACCCTAACCTATTACTATGCATACGTAACCCCTAACCGTACAGCTATGACGCAGTTCCGGGCACGGATTCTAAATTAGAGCCGCTTTTTCTTCCGGTATTAGAACCGAACGTGACTGGGTAAATAGCCTTGGTAGCCTAGCCACGACAACTGAACAGCGTTTTCACATTTCGTGAATCTGCTACCTATGTAGCCTTTAATGTTCATTGCGTAGCCTTGTATCAAATGTTGAATTTGTTTGCGAATAATATAGCCTTGAATAAGTTGCGTCCAATACCATGCTGTGATTGTAAAAGCATATATTTGAAATGTATTCACAATCATTACGTACCGACCTTCCACCAGGCCTCTTGCCGTTCACTTTGTTAGAAATGGTTGAATCTGCGAACGGCTCAGCCGCGTCTGGCCGGACTTCGTGATAGGGAAGGGCTGAATAAGGTTGGTGAAAAGCTTCTTCCGTGGACTCCTGTTGAACAGGGTGTCTATAATATGGGGTTTGGAAATCATTCATGTCGTCGCATGAATGCAGACTTTGACGCTAAATTCGGGGAGGGATTCCAACGTAGTGTTGTGAACACGTAACTTTCAGATGGTGGAGTAGAACTCTTGTTGCACTGCATGCACTATGGTCTTCGCAGTGAGTAGCATAGTACGGAAGCCGAGAGCGGCGCGGTAGGGAGAAAACGCAAATCGATTTCTCTGTACCATGAATTCCAACAAAATAGAAGAGGGCGTACTTCAAGATCGTTTTGTTATAGAATAATAAGTATTGAGTATCCTCAAAATAAATGGACTAGTCTCAATGCTACAAGAAAACAGAGTCTTTCAGACAAGAATAATGTTATTGGTTCCGTTTATTCTACCGTTTATAGAGCAAACAAGAAAATCATGATAAATAGAGGGAAACAAGTTTTTATGTATTTAGTGCAAAGAGCACGGGACTCGAAGGATTATAAAAAAGACTGTTCCAGCTAACGAAAACGAGCAATGTATTCCAAAATCCGTCTCAAAGGTCAAGAGCAGTCCCCCAAACTTATTTTGAAGCAACAGGTAAATACCACAATTCTCGTCTCACTTCTGTTCAAAGAATCTTTCATAATTTTTATAACTTCAATATAACATATGACTGAAGGTAAACCAAGCAGTAACTTCCAGTAAATTTCACATTTGAGGAGCAAAAATGTTGTCACATGACCCTCAACAGCCAGTAATGAAACTGGACAGTCTACTACATTGCTTCAAGTTCGGGTGACTGCTCCCGCCCTTTAAGCTAGCTTTTCTGTTCGAGAACGGTACTCATTTTTCGAGAGCCATCATGCTAATGACAGTCCATTCCTTAAAAAAGGAGGTAAAGTTTAATCACTTAAGAAGAGCCCTAGCGAGACTTACTGCTTGCCGTATGACCTGGGGGCTATGGAATATGACCACGATATTCCCCGCTTAAGAGGCGGCTAAAGGGAAACCAAACTGAACTCGAACCATACTGAAGAATAAATTTTAACTTTTGAACTTTTTATCGACACTATGACTGACACTATTAAACACATTCGTGTTGGTGTGTCGTGAAAGGAATATCCTGGCGTCAATTTCATAAGGTCTCAAAAAAATGGGAATGTTTTCTATCGCACTCCCTTCACACCGGCCACATCATAGCTTGTTCATAACTCGAGATAATTCTGTTTGAAGACAGGTTATTTTTTGTCAAAACAGACTCCTACTTGCTGCAAGGTTGCAAAATATTATGTAATACCGGCAGATTTCTTCTAAAATCTTTTGGTGTTATTTAACTTGGAGTAACTAATTTCACCTCCAAACTTCACACCAGTGGAACATTGAATAATGTTCCTTTGAGGTTGACCTTAACATTTTGTGAGCGCAAAGGTTGCAGCTCTAAAAGCTGAAAAAGTGTCTGCATATTTCTTTACATGTATGAACATTACATAAAATACAAGTGATGCTCAATTAATCTGCCGGTATGACATCACAGATTCCCCACAATGCAATGTGTTACTGTGGTATGAATATTTTCTTTAAAAAGTCCCCCACATCTCGAAGAAAAAAAAAGGAAAACAAGCAAGGAAACATAATAAGAAAGGTTAGGGGAATAAGAAAGAAAAAATGTAACCAACCATTTCCTGGTTAAAATAACCGAGGAAGCCTGGTTAAAATTTACTATAAAATTTTAATATTTGGCCAAATTCAAAATAATTCATCGACTTTAAGAATGAAATGTTGATTTTGACCCATATTTCCTGGTTATTTAACCCGATAAAGGTAGGTTAATCCGTGATAACTATAGTTATTGGTTAAACCTAACCAATGTGTTTTAGAGTGCATCGACAAACAGCTTTTATCCGACCAGGGATTTCCTATAAAAGATTTCTGTCGGTGTGAAGTCACAAATTAATTAGTTAGCATTTCGTTTTCGCAGTCCTCTGTTACAAATCATATAATTCACAATTTCTCAAATTGAAGTTATTTCCGATCAGAGATTGAGAAGATATTTACTTAAAGCAAAAAAAAAAAATCGGATCCTAATCAGATCCGAATTCGTTGTAGTGTGGCCACGGCTTTATCCTTTTATTTGTCCTTTTTCTTCCTATTTTCCTTGTTCTGCTTTCCTCGTCGCCACTTCGTAATTTTCTTCTTTCCTCTTACATCCCTTTCTCTTCCCATTTCATTCAGTCTTTAATCCCGATCTTATTTACCACCACCCCTCCCCACAGTTCCCTCCTGGATACGAGCCTTGTAGTTTTGGATTTTAGAAACCTAGCAGGGCAGTACTTTAGAGTGCAGGAGAAGTCATCCCAAATATAAGAAGTGTAGTACACTGTCCAGTTTCATGATTGGCTGTTGGGAGTCATGTGACAATGTTTTTTCTCTTCAAATGTGAAATTTACGAGAAATAACTGCTTGGTTTACCTTGAATATGCAAAAGTAAATTCATAAAATGTAATGAAAAATACTTTGAAGAGAAAAAAGATGAAAATTGTGTTGTTTAGCTTTTTCTTCAAAATAAGTTTTGGGGGACTGCTCTTTACTTTTAAAGTATCTGCGGCAATCCTATCCCACAGAACAAAGTTGCCACCTTTCCAATTACAAGACAGAATACCCGTTAAAAACGAATTAAAATTCAAAACTTGAAATAAGGGACTGCAAACGTAGTGTCAGATGATGCTACCGTCTAACTACTTTATTAATTATACAATGAATGCACATTATAGCTAAAACATAACTGTACTCTATTGTAGGTCTTACCGTCTTTCGTCAGAAACTTGCCTAACAAAGACAAGTTGCAAAAATACACAGTTCAAATACAAAGATCTTAAAATGACACCATACACAGAAATTTGTCAGTATATTAGATAGTTACTGTGAGCAGATAACCTTCGAAATAGCGTAAATGAGCACGAAGGTGGTTTAGGTGATATTTCGCATGTTTTTTTTTTTTTTTTTTTATTAAAGGCTATATCGTTTGAGCCTTTGAGACTTGGTTTCCTTGCATTAAGTTACCAAAAACAAAACACTCACTCCTTTATTGTCATGTTGTTGCTGACAATAACTGGTACGAATGCACTGTTCTTGTTTAAACGACTCTGTCTTCTAATAGCATTCAGACTCGTCCATTAACATCGAGGATGTTTGCAGTACATTACCTGCTGTAACAAGACATTCTTGAAGTACGCCCTCTTTTTTTGATGGACTTTTGGTACAGAGAAAATGATTTGCATTTTCTCCCTACCGCGCCGTTCTCGGCTTCCGTAGCATAGCATGGTTCACATGAAATATACACAGTGCTGCAGTACAGTACAGTGCACGTGCATGCAGAAAAATTCATGCATACAGCGCGCCCTCACTCTTCATTAACGTCCCATCACTGATCAATTTCACTCAAAATTGTTTTTTAGTTAGCCAACACTTAAGCAACAAATGAAGGGTCTAAGGTCACATCAAGATTTGATATGCGAGGGGTACCAGTTCTAAGCGAGTTGGTAAAAAAAAACAACAACAACAATTTGTATTGAAATCCGATGTGTGGTTTTCAAGATATGAGCAAGTAAAGTTGTCACATTTTGAAGTTGAACTTGACAAATAGTGAACTTGAAGCATGCAAGCACATACTACATTATATCCCAACATAAACGGACAGTCTTTTGTTTTTCTTTAAAATATTCAGCCTCAACAGTCCCATATTATCAAAACATGATTGCATAAGTAGTATGAGAACTTTTCAAACTATGCTATATTCGGCTCCCTGTTCGTGAACTGCGAACAGTGGTCCTATACACTAGGGTACCGTGATTCTCAACATGGGGTCCGTGGACCCCTAGGGGGTCCGTGAAGATTGTTTGGGGGTCCGCGAATGGCAAAGGGGTTCGTGGGGTCCGTATAAAAAAAAATATGGATCCGAGAAAACGAAAGTGCTTTGAAATATTCAGAACGAAAAATAGTAGCCGCATAAAATTACAGATCACACAGCAACCCGTCCTCCAACCCGTTCTCTTGTCTTGAACAAATTTTCCTTGTCATAGCAGCAGGCAAAGTCCCATTCGATTCACCGCTAGCAATATGTTACAATAGAGCAGAGAAAAAAGTTGTGCTACTAATGACCAATCACTACATTCGATTTTGAACTTCGTCGCTGTAAACGAATGGATCAATAAGGCGCTTATGAATACACTACCATAGCCCAGGCTTGTTAGGGCTATTTGGCCATGATTTTTAGCATATAACATGCGACACAGTCCACTCCTACACCGGCTTAATATATGTAGGCCCCTATATATCCGTTACGTTATTTTTCTGATATGCAGGCGTCGTAGCCCTTGGAAAGAATTTTAGGCTTTATGTACAACTGAATATCCACACATACAAACCACAAGAAATGCCATCCAATCACGATCATGCACAAACAATCTCCTTTCAATGAAATATACGTTCATTATTGGGGGCAATGGACGCATTTTGAGTGCGATTGACATAACTCCAAATGAAATTGACATATTCACAACCTTAAGTGTAACCGATTTTAAAGGATTAGGCCTGGTTTTCCCAACTCGGCTTCCTTCATTAAATTCCTCATTCTTTCCAATGAAAGCCCCATATTTTTAAATATTTGTTTCAAAAAAGCAAAGCTTTCCGTTTGCGTCACAAATTGCTAATGCTAGCGCATAACTTCAGTTCGGCAAACTTTTCCGAGGTCTTTAAATGACAAAATCGGAAATCTGCCATATGTGAAACCAGATCATCAAGTGACACCGGCAACTTGATTGCTATTTTCATAAATTGTCTTTCATACTAAAATTCAAAATTTTCTCCAAATATATATGAGCTCTTGAGTTTTAAAACTTACCAGGAGAGCTTCAGTTCGCAGGCCTAAGATAACATTATGTATCAACAATGGAGTGTTAGGTTGCAGTGCAATCTCAGATTTTCCAATAGGTACCGTAATGCAGATTCTTTAGTAATCCCCCAACTTTTCAAATTTCATTACACGAAATCTAGAATCCAAATTTTTTCACAATACAAGCTCCATATTTTCAAATATTTGTTTAAAAGGCCGAATATTTTGGCGCGCTTCGCGCGCCACAATTTAAAATCGGAAGATTTGGGTGCTTGTACCCTGGAAAATGTCTAGCTACCCCACTGAACTTAATGATACCAAATTTTATACCTGTATGTATGGCGCATACCTTAATTTGGAGATTTAATTTTCACCAATAGACATACAGTGGTTACCGTATATAATTTTGCAACAATTTATATTTTCAATTGAATTACAGTTTACATTTCTTACAATTTGAGCAAGATCATCCGTTCCCCATGATCAAGATTTTTCTTTATTTGCCCCGACAGGGGTCCCTCGAAAAATATGAAACAGCGTAAGGGGTTCACGGAGAAAAAAAAGGTTGAGATTCTAGGCTATATACGATATATATGCTTGGAGATCCGAACTTCATCAGTGCAAGACGGAACACGCGTACATTCGCGAACTCGTTCTTACACCCAAATATCACACCGGGTACGCCGTGCTCGCAGCGAAAACGATGAATAACCAAGATGGTGCGGTACATATCTTATAGGAAGCTAGTTGTCACAAGGGCAGGCAAGGGCGTGTTGAGACCTTTCTTCATGGGGGGAGGGGGGGGGGGGAACATCTTACTCGGATGTGAGGGAGAGAAGTGCGGCAACTTAAACCACAGCCCCGGTCCTTCCACGAATTAAAGCTACGTGATTTGGTGCATTTATACGATATTTTGCATGTTTAAGGAGACCCATTACTTTGTCTTTTATGAACTGTTTTCTAAGAATAACCCCATTGGAATCAAATACGCACCTATTGCTGACAAATAATTGGGTTTGCTCGGAGCGCAAGAAATTTTTGTCCAAAATGCCCCCCCCCCCCCATCCCATCGCTACAAAGGGCATCTCCCGGCCTGTTTACCAGTTTACCGTTTAGTAAGTGGGGAAACACTAGCAAAATTGTAAAAATAGGCATAAAAATATCAAAAGTATGCTAATGGGGGCGCGCTACCCTTTTGTTGGACCCTCGTCTAGCTGCCTTACTATACCCTCCAGGACATCTACATTGTTATTTTTTACTTTCCCTGAGTTTTTATTGAAGGACAAAGTATTTAAAAGATACATCCCAAGGCCAGTGCCCAGGAATTTTCGTGGTGTTTCATGGGTTTTTGATGTCTTTGGTAAGACCAAATCAGTGTCCTCCCTTTGCAAACTTTTTGAACTTTTGAGGGTCAAGATACAATATATTGCGGCAAAAACCAAGTTCTAGATGCATCCGCAGCTTTAAAAGGCAGTTCCTTGGTCCTAGCTAGAAATAAATACTAAGAACCTACGGGGGAGGGAACTTGCCGCGAATCTCCACCATAAGCTGGAGCTGGGAAGTTATTACCAAATACTTCTTCCTAATTGCAGGAAACTATCACTTTCCAAGCACTCCAACATGCGAACCACCTTTGAATTCATATTTCAAGAATTAAATACATTCAAATACTGGAGCAGAAGCTGTGGCAGTAAAGCCTTCGAGTTGGACAGATATTTAAACAGTATACTAGCAAAAAATTCTGGTCGCCCCAGAAGAAAATATATACTAAGAGGTTTTGGAAGGTGTAGAGCAGTATATAGTGGTTCTCAAACTTTTTCAAAATACCGCCCCCATAAGGCACCCATGACTGATCCAAAGCCCCCCTCCCACTAGCCCGCGGGACGGACGAATTTTTTCGTCCAGTTTTTCGCTACGAAAAAAATCAACGTCCGCCGGGGTTGGACACCAAATCTGCTCAAGCCTCAACTGCGTAGAAAACTTGCGGAAACTTCATTTACATAACTCTACGTGGATTGGTGGTACCGTGCAAACATACACACACAGCACAACGATTAATTAAGAACAACCGATCCCACAGTCACGGGAAAGGATAGTTCGATACTTTTCAACAAAAGATTATTGTTTTTAAATCTTTTCTTTGATGAAAGTTGACATTGTTTGAAAGAGGATGTCCATGATCAAGACTTCCATCTAAATTAAAAGCAGTTTAACGGACGTAATAAGCCTATGTTTTTGTTTGGTTTAAACGTCTTTGTGTTCAACATAGCATTGCCAAGATTTAGACGTTGAGCACCCCTGCCTCATGATCAGGTCAATTGTGGTGAGTGCTCATGAATATTAAGACGATCAACTTTTGGAATTTCTGACCATCGCCGGCAGGCTCTGAGGGACGGCAGCCTAAAGGGGGCTGCAGCCACAGAGGCGCTACGCAGGCAACCCTTCCACCCAACATGCCATCATATTTATAAAAGTCTTTGAATTTGAGCTTTCGACTTCCAATTTCCAGCACCAATATGACCCAGATAAGTTTTTTATATTGGGTAAATTTTTGTCAGTAGTTGCTAAACCTTGCGGAGAAGACAGTCTGTGTCAACCACTCTGCAACCTCCTAGGTTCCTTTATTGCACAAATGCATGAGAACCTCCAGGGATCCCCTAGTCAATGCCAACGCCCCCCCCCCCCTAATGCTTGTAAACTCCTCAGCGCCCCCTTGAAACTTTTGAACGACCTCCAGGGGGCGATAGAAACCACTTTGAGAACCACTGGTGTACAGTTTAGGATTTCTTCTATCGGTACTATGACGTCACTCATTCACGCCGAAAGCTAGCTACATCACACACCTCGCCCTGAGCAATATTGGTTCATCCATCAATATGTTGGGGCTAAGGTGGTCGGAGGCGGACTTGAATTTTTCTCCGCCCTGCTCACTCCACTATCCGTGTGTGGAGAGGCAGTTTACAGTACTCTTTTGTAATTTACGCCATTGCTACCATTTCCGCAACATTGCTCTCGCTTCCACCTTCATTACTTTTCTTTCCTTCTTCTTTTTCTTCATTTTCCTTCTTTTCACTCTCTTTCCTCTTCTTTCCCTTCTTTCGCTTCCTTCTTTTTTCCCCCTCTCTAATTTTTCTCCCCTATCAATGGGGGCTATGGCCCTCTGCCCCTCCTTGCACACGCCGGTGAAAGAAGGTTGTCACAGTACCTAGATATTCTATACCGGAAGGGGAAATTCAAAACAATTTGGGTTGTAGTACTACTAGTCTACTAAACACCCTACCATTCCATCCACCTTCTTCGCTTGAACTCATAACGAATCGTCATTTCTGTAGCAAAAGTCCTCCATTTTTCGACGTCGGAAACAACTCTCCGCCAGTAATAGGGATTTTTGACTAGTTATGAAAGCCCTGAATATGGACTATATGGTTGTGAGATAGTCCGTTAGTATGTTGCTAAGCTAAGTGATAAGAAAATTACCAGATAATTATAATGTACCTACCACATTTGGATGAAATGGTCTGTCTCCTTTTCGGGGAAAACTACATAACGGAAATGAAAATATGCTAATGTTGTTTACTCTACATCGACTCTCGGCTAAATTTAGGATCCACTGAATTGAGGAAATTGTGTAAGTGACTGCCATAACTCCCGACTATAATGATATCTCTTTTAATGCCTTTTGAAAAAATGCCAAGCTAAGAGGTGGGTTAATACTCATGCAGACTTATTTCATTTCATTAATTTTCTCTATACATACAAACATACATGATTTACAAAGAAACTGTACATGCTGTAGTATAAACAGGACACTAGAAAAAACAAAAGATTTCTATCATACCTAGTGACCTGATAAACAAAAAAGGAAAAAGTACGTTTAGCACCCCATTCCCACCCGCTATCCAAACCCCTGAAAAGAAAGAAGACATACTCTCATTTTACCATTAGGTAGTTCAAATAATACAATATCATCATTGTCCCCCGAATTCGACTTTAGGGATACTAGATTTAGACAAATTTATTGTTTGGCACTGCACCTGAACGTCCCCACTTGCCGTGTAATTTGGAAATTGAGCTTGACAACATCGACATCATCCCAAAACTTCTTACATCTCTTTCTTTAAAAATTCCGCAGTGTACTGGGTGATGCTAACCACGGGCGTATATATGGGAACATTTTACTTGCTTTTTACTTACTTCAATATTTGAAGGGGGAATGCAGATGGCTTTGTGCCCCAAAAATGTGATTCTGAACGAAAGACTATCAAGCGGAGCGCCACCGTTAGTTGGCGCGGGGCGTACATGGAATTTGGAAAATTGCATCCTGCAGGTATCCGGAAATGGCATTGTTCACTCTTGTAACTAGAAATAAAGTTGGCGATCCCCACTGTTTAACAAGAAATTTTCTTAGTGGCTAACGATAGCCTAATCCCTAACCTAATCCTAACCCTAACAAAGAATACAATCGATACAATACAATGGCAAAAACCAATCAAGAAACACCTTGTTAAACAGTGCGCATCTACCCAAATAAAGCAGTCGTTATTTTAAGCTTTTGTTTTTATTAATAGAACCAATTTGAAACTTGCCAAGTGATCAGAAAATTACGAAATAAAATGTACTGGTGCTTCTGGATGAAACTATCTTGTACCATCGTTTCGGGGGAACTACATACAACGAAATTTAAAACATGGTAACGGTCGTAGTGTATTGCTTCTCTACACTAAATTGCAGATGTAGGCTACTGAATTGATGAAATTGTCTATGTGACTGCCTGAACTCTCTGCTTTTAATGATTTTACTGGCTTATGGCTGTTTTACCTGTAACGAAAAATGTAACGTTACGAGGTGGATTTACATAAATTACCAGGAAGATGAAGATATTCTCATACTGCATCATTAAGTTCTAATTGAAAAACAGTCTACCCAATTTTCATTACCGTTGCCAGAATTTCGGCTGCAGGGGCAGAACAGATGAAAAGCTATTGAGCGCTGCCAGTGCAACTGAAGACCCTCCCCTCTGTGTAATTAAGTTGACAATTGAAAACATCCCACAACTTCTTTCACCCTTCGCCCGAATATTTTACTAATTTGAGCAATTTTTTTGCAATACAACAGCATGAGTTGGAGCTGAGGAAAACCTTTTTGTGCATAAGCTGCCCAAGTGTGGTGCAGATCTTGTTATCATTTTTATTTTTCATGAAAATTTAACTTATATATATAATGTTTTGTTTTTAGAAGAAAATGGAAGAATTCAGATAAACGGCAATTTCGGGCATTGCGTTTAGCAATATTTAAAAAACAGGCTGATTAATCATTACATCTTTTAGGTGATAGACTTCCCAAATGTGTCACTGTTGATTTTGTGTCTTTTTCTTGGGGGGGGGGGGGATATTATGTTACCCTGTCTATGAAATGTTTTTACATTACGGACTAATGTTTGAAAGGGTGTGGATGTTTGAACATTTCTGGCATTGTGTTGCGAGAGCCTGCAGCGTACTGTGATCATGTTACTTCCACGGTGAGAAGTAGCTTTTGCGCTGTCCAAATGTGCAGCTATTACTTGTAGTCTTGTTGATTTTCAACAAAAATTTCACCACGACTATGAGTTTTTTATTTTTCTCTATTCACGGGCACATGTTTTGAAGATTACGGGCACTCAAAAAAAGTTTTTTAAGTAATTAAAACCATGCCAGTTTTTAAAAACTCAACTGGCAGCCCTAGTTCTTCCAAATTCCTTCCTAAATTTAAGATTATCCCGAAGTTTTTTGGGGAAGCAAGGGGAGCCTTCCTCCTGCAGTTCGCAACTAAATTGATAATTATCTTCTTTCGGGACATCCAGACTTTGTCAAATTCAAAGGACAGATCTTAGTTCCCATTACGTAAAGCAGTGCACCGTAAAAAACCGAAAAAAAACTTCCTAAGAGGCTTAATCGGGCGATGCGCACTGTTTAACAAGAAAATACCTTACCTAAACCCTAACCCTAACAAAGAATATAATCATACAATAATGGTAACAGCCAATCAAGAAACACCTTGTTAAACAGTGCGCATCTACAGGCCATCAGGTAGGCTAAGGAAATCTAAAAATTAAACTAGACCCTTAGTTGTCTGTAAATGGTATGAAGGCCTTGAGGTTGGTCACGTATTGTCCTTCAGTGGACGTAATAGCTTCTTAGGGATGGAGTGAAAGTTTTGGTTTCGCCGAACGGCCCTTTGCCAAGAGGGTCGGGAGGACTTAAGAAAAAGGAACCCTAAGGTTGATGTTTGACTGAAATTCTACCAAATATTACATGAACGGAAGAGGATTACATGATATTGCATGATTGGCTAGCCAGGAGACAAGAAGCTGGCAAGGAGTAATTACAGACAAGCACCTCCCATACACAAAGGCAAACGACACAGAGTAGAACTAGAAAGCCAAAAGGCTTAGTGATTCCTTGCCGTATGATATATTGTAATAATGAACATGGATGCCCACATGACAAGCTTGAGATCCCTCACAGATACTGAGGTATACTAGTAAGGTCAAAACCTTTTGAGATCATGTGACCCAAAATGACCTTTCACCCTCACTCAAAACAATAGGGAGCTATTAACTTGATAAAAAGATATTTTTGAAACATGCTCCTTTAAATCAAAATTTCCGGTACTGAGGATGGCTTTGGATATAATGATGTCTCTATGATCCAAAAAGTTGACTGCATTGAGGTTAGTGTTAGAACAAGCCCTAATCCTAACAGTCATCCATAAATTGGAACATACAGTAGAGACATCTCAACAGAAAGGTGTAACCTTGGCTATTAGTGGTGGTCCTTTTGTATTTGTTTTTTGGTGTAATGCCCTTCCCAATGACTATGATGTCCTTGAAAATTAACAAAATATGGGAACCCTATTAATCCAGAAATCAACAAGATTTGTAATTTGCCTTAAATTGTCTGCTTGTAGGAACACCACATAACAGACTACAAGTCAAGTGTCCTTTGTTTGATACACAGTAGATACTATTATGCTTGTTTTGATTACCTGAACTACAGTACTTTCTCAAAAACAACCCTTACTGAGAGGGCTAAATAAGTGTCAGACACTATCTCTAGACAGCAGAGTTGTATTCAAGTCACTTTTCTCCAAGTCAAGTCAAGTCACAAGTCATTCATTGACAAGTCAAGTCAAGTCACAAGTCATCCAATTTCCGGGTCGAGTCAAGTCAAGTCACAAGTCACTTAATTTTGTGGCAAGTCAAGTCAAGTCACAAGTCAAATCGTTGCAAGTCAAGTCAAGTCACAAGTCATCCATTTTCCGGGTCAAGTCAAGTCACAAGTCATTTTAGCTCAACCTGAATACAACATGTTCATGCTGTTTTTATATCTATATTCCTGACACAGGATCCCAATCAATGTTCCAGAGATGATGACTGGTGTCTTCCCCAGTCTTCATCTGACTGGTGTCTTCCCCAGTCATCATCGACCAATCAGATGGCTTCATTTGGCCCATGTGACACCTCATTTGCATAATCGTGTGAGGAGCAGATAAGCAGGGATGTTCCACTTTTAACCGTGATGTTTTACCGACAGGTGCAGTTTAACGCCAATTTCCGCAAGGATGTTCCATTTTTCGAAGAAGGAAGTATTTTTTCAGAACCGATGAAGGGTTTAGGGGGCACTATTGGGGTCACTAATTCACTGTGTGGACGGTTACCCACGGTATTGAAACTCGTTGCATATAGCGATATACATCTTGCCTTCATTTGCTCCAAGTTTTATCTTGTTTTTCCAATTGCATCACTGCTAAATTATTCAGCCTAGTTTGGCTGATTTTGACAGACGGAAGCACTATTAAATAAAGTGTGATGTGTCATGACTTTTGGAAGCCAATATCTTCACACTGTATTCAACCTAGCGTCTGAAAATCACCATCTGTGGTGAAATGCACCCTGTCTTCCAGAATATGGCATAAAAAATGCCCTAACTCTGTTTAGTTTCATTTTATTGGTCCCTTGAAATCAGATTTATCCACCTCAGTCCATATCTGCAATTCACTTCCAAGATAGCAGCCTTTAAAACATCTCTCAGATCACATCACTGGAACAAGCTGGGAAAGGTGGGCATGGCACTCCTATTTCAAAAGCCATATCATATAATGTAACCTTCAGAAGAATGGAACGTTCCGGTGATACGATACACCGTCACTTGAAAGGAATAATTTTACCCGTCCCTATATCGCGAGAATAATAAAACCCGCTAAAGTGATGGAATGCCTTTCGGGATTTTACAAATTCAATTCAAAATCTGGTTAGGAGGGTTAGAAAATCAGGTTAGCCTAGGTTAGGGCCACCCCCTCCCCTTCCCTGGGGCTCGGTGAATGGACCATGGTCTCTCACAATCCGTCGTCAAAATTCAGAAAATATGTAAACAAAGAGTCACATGACCGATATCCACAATTCAGATTGGTTAGTGGCCTTTTCCATTCTGGGAAAAATCTCGCGGCCGGTCACAAAAATGAACATACACAGTCCTATGGTTTACCATAGGGGCCTTTCCACGAGATTGCAAATTTCGCGATAAATTCTCTCGATTTTTCTCGTTTCGATCATAGTTCGTGTATTATATGTCACCGAAGTAGATTACTATGACTGAGAAATCGAGTATCTTCGCAATCGGGAAGGAAAGGAATACACGAAATAAAGTCTGATTGGCAAAAGCAAGCTGCATTGATTGGCAGGCTAGCCTTATTGATAACGCGTAGCCTAGGCTAGGCCTTGGCCTTGGCTACTTACTTTTCAGAATGGGTCGTTTTCAGATGCCTGACGAAATTCGACGTCGTTGCGGGGCCATCGACTACTGTGGTTCCGCATAGAGTGAAGTCTGCTGTTCGTTTCGATACTGTACTATTGTAGTTTTTCAAGCACAACAATACAACTTTTGGGACGTGAGACATGTTGAAAAATGGCGAGGTTACCGTTCATCTGATGTGCCGATTGTTACGGAATACTACGACGAGTTTGAGTTTCACCGTGAATATGACAATTGCTTTGACAATTGACAGCCATTTCAATCGATGAAAAAAATGAAAATCTCCATGACCAGAGCTCGATATATTTTTAGTTTCAAGTTATTGGACTGATGATTAAAATAAATGAATGATAGAATCGTTTCCTTTCACTGTGAAAATTGGACCATGTCAGGTACGTATGTACGGGCAGTACTGCTTCCGAAAATGTAAACGGAGTAACATATTCGAGTATCACAGTGCAGAAGTTGGGTTCTAAATAGCGAAGTCACATCACGTGTGAACCATTATTATGACATTCGTAAATGGAGTCACTCTGTCTGTTCACTAATTCCACATGCTGACATATAGGGACCGACTGGCACGCGCGACTCGCGTGCATGATATAGTGCAGGCCATGATGCGTCTCTCGTATTTCGCGCGGCGACACTTCAAGATTTGCATTTTCGGGCACGATCGGGAGGAAAAAATCGCCAATGTCGGCAAGTCAAATATGCTCAAGTCAAGTCAAGTCACGAGTCATTACTCGGCAAGTCAAGTCAAGTCACGAGTCAATCATTTTCGAAATCTGACAAGTCAAGTCAAGTCACGAGTCAACAAACCTTCAAGTCAAAGTCGAGTCACAAGTCAACAGAAAGGCGACTCGAGTCGCAAGTCATTGACTCGAGTCAACAACTCTGCTAGACAGGTAGGAAATGGTCAAATCCATTGAGCTGTATGATTCAATGAGAAAACCCTTCAGGACACTGTGACAGTCAAATGTGATAAATTAGGTAAGATAACAGTGACCAGCAATTTTCACAGACTCTGTGGGTCAGTTACAATTTGATTCATTCAATTAGACAGTCTCACTTCAAGCATGCTCAAGGGTATTTGATCCAAATGACCAGTTATTTAGTTCTTTTTACAAAACTAATTACCCGTGGTGTATTTAATTATCTAGTTCCCACTTACATGTCTTTATGAGGACAGTGGCACAAGGTTTGTCTGTAACTTTAAACAATCTTTGACACTAAATTTAATGTTATCTTCATTTTTTCTTCAGGGTTATAGAAGAAAAAACGTTTGTATGCTCTAAAAGAAATTTTGTGCATCATACAGAGCCTTTGATCTGTTAAAAGTTTACACTTATGAAGTTCCCCACTGAATAATTCCTCTGCTTTGTGGGCATGGGAGCTTTCTCCCATATGGTCAGAGCTGTGTCCCCAAATAACCCTCGTACAGCTTTTGTTTAACTCACATGTTTCAGACACTGCTAGAAACTTCCACTTAAGAGCAGAAAATAAATTTCATGAAAATCTACAGGCTGAGATACTTATGGCAAAATCAGCATACCTATGACAGAGATAAATTAACATGCCAGCCAGATGAACAGTTTTTTCCTTTTTAACTTATTAAGATTTGTTCTACCCACTTACTCTTATGCGTATTAATACTGGCACTAAATGTTATAGGGCAAAACATCAAATCAAAACCAACATAAATACTGTACCAAATGCACTTTTATGCACTTTAGACATTCTTGATACAGTGAGATTGCTTCAGTACATATTTTGAAATTATCCAACTTGATCATTTACATAATGAAGTGGGTTCCAAAAGCTTACCTATGCATCTTACATTACCCATGCCATTCACTCTTAACCCTATGCACTAATGAATATTAACTCTAACAGTTACCCTTTTTGAGATATAGTATGTGCAAGGTTTAACCTCTGATGACCCTAAATGACCTTTGACCTCCTGTAAAAACAATAGGGATCATCTACTCAATACCGACAATTCACATGCTAAGTATGAGATCCCTCACAGTTACCCTTCTTGAGATATACTGTTTAAAAAGTTTTGATGTTTTGACCTCTGGTGACCCCAGATGACCTTTGACCTCCACCAAAAACAATATGGATCATCTACTAAACATGGACAATCCACATGCTATATATAACAGCCCTCACAGTTACCCTCCTTGAGATACAGAGCTTACAAGGTTTTGACCTTTTTACCTTTGGTGACCCCAAATGACCTTTGACCTCCACCAAAAACAATAGGGATCATCTACTTAATATGGGCAATCAGCATGGTAAGTATGAGATCACTCACATTTTTCCTTCTGGAGATATCGTGTTTACAAGCAATTTCCAAGGTATTTACCATTTGACCCCTGGTGACCCCAAATGACCTTTGACCTCCACCAAAAACTATAGAGATCTTCTACTCAATGTGGGCAATCTACATGCCAAGTTTGAGATCTCTCAGAGTTACCCTTCTTGAGATATCGTGTTTACAAGCAGGCGTCACATACGCACGCACGCACACACACACACGACATCACCATCGCATAGATTCCTTGCCTGCCTTCGGCAAGGAATCAAAAAGCACTGGAAATACTAAGTAGGCCGTAAGTGGGAATTCGTTAACATGTGTCCACATAACTTATTTTCCCAAAATACCTTCACTTTACATTTTTGAGCTCATACGTAGTACACAAAGTTTTCTAAAGGAATAAGAGGTACAAATTTCCTATATACAGCCTTCTCCAAACCACCTTAACATGAGAACATTTGTTGACTATTTTTCCACTTCGCCGGAAACCGAGATAATTTGATAGGAAGCGATCACACTGGTGAGATAAACACCATAAACAAGTTCACCTGATTGAAACCTTTCCTAATAAATAACGTCTTAAGGATTCCACATGTAAAAAAGGAAAGAATAAAAAATAACAAAGGAAAACAACACAAAACCCTCAGTCTGCCAAACTATCCTACATATGACACCGGCCGATGAGTGAAATGAACTGCCCATGGGCAGCCTAGCATTTCGTAAAGGTTACGCCCTGAAGAAGCACAACACTGTAAACACAAATTATTCACAGTGGTGTCTGAATTGACTTACCGCATTAGCCATTGATATTTATTGCTAATCTGTGATGACATCTGACTAATTTCCTAGAAGTGGACTAATTAATAACGGCGGTCGAAACTTACTCGTCAAGGAGGCTTTACATTTGTTAGAAACTAATTCAGCTGGGCCAAATATTAGTCAATATTGTTGACTACCGTGATTGGTCATTTCAGACAATGTTATGACTAATTCGTGTTTAAATGAAAGGTTGATTTAAGTTTTGCAAACTCATGAATTTCCTTGCCGAGTCACTCATGCTTTAATAAACGATTTCTTTAAGTCTTGCGGCCTAACATTCAGCAATTGGGCAGGTAGGGACCAGGTGCACGGGGCATGAAATACCCCTTTTCAAGTTGTGATAAAGTCGCTGGTGGTGAAAACTAATGCCATAGGGAGATTTTAGACCACGATAAACTTGAACCCTATCTACGATGCCAGATATTTTGTCATAAACTTTGCATTTTTCAATTAACAATAAATCCCCACGGTCTCAGGATGATGACTTCTATATCATGAACTTGAGCTCTCCCTACATCCTGACTTTGGCACGTGTTTGCACATGATTTGTCTAGCATATTACGCAGAAGGTGCAAAGAACATGATTCGTCAGACTTTTTGAGGGGATGGGGAACAAGTGAGACATTCACCGAAGGGAAATGCCAACTGCATTAAGGACCGATCGGGTCATTGGATTATAGTCGAGTTGTCGCACAAATGCTCCCTTGCATAGTGATATCGATCGGAACGGCAATCAGTCCAGTTACGACACATACCATTTGGTGACCAATGAAGCATTGTTAAAACGGCACGCACCATTTAACGATTAAGCCTAAATCTTCGTACGTGGTGGAGTAACGTTACAAGCTATACTTCACAACGTCTTTAAAGGTAGTGTGACATGACAATGACAAAATTGGATATTGGATGTAAAAAGCATTAAGAACCATGAAAGTAGCCATAATTCCATGAAAGTAGCCACAATTTCCATCAAAAATTGACCGTTTTACACAACAATTTCTGATTTTCACTTAACTATGAATAAATATGAGCTCAATATGCAAATCCCGTGATGTCATGGGAGAGACATACCATATATGGCTGATTTTATCCTTTGTTTTTACAATCTTCATTTCAAGGACAGTTGTAACATTTGTTTCACCTGAGGGTTTTATTTTGGAAGTTTAATTTGTGTCCTCGCAAATCATCAGTATCAATTACCAAACCACAAACAATCTGATGAATAATTAAGATATAATTATAAAGTTAATAATATAAAGTTAACAAAAGTTATGTCAACATTATGCAACACTCCACATCATTATTTTGCATAAGCAACAAGTTTCTTCAGAAACATTCGAACGTTGAAGAGGTATATATGGAGAACCGTTAAAAATATTGAAATAATTCCAACGGAGTTTTCCTTAGAACAGTTCACTCCATAACTGCCAAGTAAAGTCAGGTCAATTTGCTGACATGTCACACTGCCTCTAAAATAGTGACAACGCATAGCGAGCGATAGATGCATATTGCAAATCGCATCATAGATGTTTGATGCTATTTCATGTGCGTTTTACAGATTGTTCTTCCATCCAAACCGGTGATGGTTCACATTAAATCGGAATTATTAGCTTCGAAAGAGTTTTAATCCGTTAATATTAGTAGTTGACTGGGCTCATGAAGCGTAATATCAGGTGGCAATTGTGATATACATGTTGAATGATTTATTTGGTACAAGAAGGCCACACGGATAAACTATACTAAAAAATTAAAGACTCTTCTCCCCCACCCCTGGTTCTTCTCCAGAGTGAGATTACTGAACACTACTTTTTTCTCATGAGTGACAATTGTCCGACCCCGTCTCCAAACGTCAGACTGGATTTGGATGGACCCTCTGTGCGGGCAGTAATAGTATCACAGGATCTTTTTCCAAGGTTTGGAATTTTGTTTTCAACTTAAAAAATAAAAAATCCTCGTTTGTCTCACAAATATATTGCACGTTATTAAACCAATGTTTGGTATGAAGGTGTGTTGTTCCGCACAAAAAAGACAAGGCTGGGCTTAGGTCTATATCATTTGTAATATCACTGGTTTACCTCGTAAAGGATTTGGCGGGACGAGACATTGACTTTCAAGTCTAATATATTATTAGTCTTTAAAAGATTTTTGATGTGTGCATTAATTTCATGATGTGAATAAAGGCCTAATAGTTATAACTTGCAAAATTTTACACCTCTCACCTTTTTTTTAGATGAGACTGACAATGATAACATCACTTTAATTTGGCTCAAGTGACAAAAAGTGACTCAAAATCAGATACCAGCTTCATTATTTTGAAACACCCCTCTCCCATCAGATAGCAAGTAATAAATACTTCAAGCTTAGGCTATCATGAATGTAAAACAGACCAAGAAAAAAATTAAATGGTAAGCTATCTCAAAATGGAGCAAGCTATGTTTATTCATTCAAATATAATTTGCCTCTATGCATTGTACACTGAAACCCAACTCCCTTCACACTCATGTCATATAACTGTAGCTGAATGTTTCTAAAAATTACCAAAAAGTCTTTTAAATTTGAATAAAAATTTGCTTGAACTCAGGATGTACAATATTCTCTCAAAAGTTACACATCATTACAATAAATAGACAATAAGAGCCAAAGGAAATGAAATATATTCCATAAATGGTTTTCACATAATGGTCAAGATATTGTCTTAGGTCCAGCCTGCAGGTACATGGCCTTGAAACAACAATGGTTTCCCTTGTAGTGATGGACATTATAACAACATTAAGTGCATGCTTCAATATATAAATTTGGACAGTACCATATCTGGAGGTAATAAAGGGTATGCAAGCAGTTTTATCACAATGAATATCAATACATTTTATCATTCCTATAATGCATACAGCAAGTTCGATGGATTTACATTCAGTATATGATGCAGTGTTTGAAGAAAGTTGTGCAACAGTTAAGTTTTGACTCTTTCTCAGTTCTTGTTGCAATAATTGGTAATGTTAAAAACTTTTAAAGAGCAACACTCTGGATTTGTGCCCCTTACCTTTGAAAATACCAAAAGTGATGTCTGAAGGCAATAGATACAGATCTCTTGATATTGAGGGCAACAGTAGTCTCCCAAATTTATTTTGAAGCATCAATAAGTGTCACAATTTTCTTTAAACTTTTTTTTAAAATATCTTTCATACTACTTCAATATTGCATGTTCAAGGTAAAGCAAGCAGTTACCTCTGGTAAATTTCTCATTTGAGAAGAAAAAAAAAGGTTGTCACATGACTCTCAAGAGCCAATCAAGTAACAATGCAATCAACTACATTTTCAAGTTGGTGTGACTTCATTTTCCCTTAAGTCTCTATATATAGTAGGAAAATAAACTGGGAATCATAAACTCACACTCTTTACTTCTGATAGCAGAATCTCACTTTCCAATTGTCATCACCTCCTGCCAGCAAAAGGGAGATAATACAGAATTCTGACTAAGAAAATTATGGGTGGTTTAGATGAGATTTAACAGTCGTGTTACCTAGTGTCAAGTAAAGGTGAAAAAAAAACTTTCAAATACAGTGAAGGTCCTTCCCTTTAGTCACCCTCTATGACAGGCAGGAAATACCTGGAACCATCCATGACTCAACCAGAACAGTTGACAGTACCAACAGACTAATTCCTCTTTGTAAACAAATAACATACAGGCTATATTGTTGTAAAAGAATTTGATGATACATGCTTTAAATTTCTTTACAATGTAGACTCTGACTGGTCTACTTTCTGCAAGCAACAGTCCATGCATTTATACCCACAAAACTACCATACATACATGTATATCGTACTGTGTATGTTCTATGACAACCAGGCGTGATCATGAGTGGTCTGGGTACCTTTAATTCTATCCATTGAAACAAAGGATTACAAAACAGCACACTAGAAATACTGACTTTCTAACCACACAAACTATGATGATAACTACCTTAACATTGTTATTGGATAATGAGTAAACATACCTGATAGTTCAGTCTTATCTTCTAAACACAAGTTTATAGGTTTAGAGACCAATAAGACCTACTGAAACATGACAAAGACTTAGTGTACATGTTATGTGACATTAAAATACCATATGCATGCTGCAATAAATCAAGATATGTAACAAAATGGCAATAGTACTGGTTATTAAATTATCACCACAATACTGAAGTCTTTTGCCAAATGTTACATGTTGTGCACTA
This sequence comes from Holothuria scabra, assembly GCA_037179385.1. Classification (NCBI taxonomy): domain Eukaryota; kingdom Metazoa; phylum Echinodermata; class Holothuroidea; order Aspidochirotida; family Holothuriidae; genus Holothuria; species Holothuria scabra. The sequence goes on from CM074188.1 coordinate 2,729,686, forward strand.
AAACCTGACCCAGGCTACAGTACCATCCTAGAAGCTGTGGTTACAATGTCCAATGACAAATTTCTTGAATAACAACTGTTACCCCTCTTACTGAAAGGGCCAGTTAATATAAAGTATCTTGTCTGTGGATACAACACAATGGAATTATCAGAAAACAAGCAAAAATGCTTTAATTTTGAATGTCATACCAATATCTATCCAACAATATCTACAGTACTTCCAAGGACACTATTTCTCTGAGTTCTTTTCAATATGTTGCCTCATCAAAAGAATGGATTAGCTTCAACTTGTCAGCTACAAACAAACAGGTATAACTGCTTTGAAAGAGTTTATAAGAGTAGACAGCATCCTTGAACATTTGACAAATACTTTTCTAAAGTCGAATTTACAAACAAAAGGAAACAATAACAGTAAGAAAAGTTTAACCAATTTAAAAAGGTTTGCAGCTGTCAAAGACTGTTTTGTGGACCATGTGACCACATATACAATGTTATAATGTAAGTTGTTGAAATTGAAAGAGATATAAAGAGTGTATAATGGATGAGAGACTCAATTGCCCATACAAATAAAGAATGACCACAATGTGTATTGTTATGTCAAAAGAAGTGATACATTAAATTATACGTTAAATTCTGGGAACCTGAATCTTCAACGAAGACCCAACATGGTACAGTAACTGAAGGGCTACGAAGAGTTTTCATTTCTTTTTCGAGAAATTACCAAAATGTTTTCCCCCTTACATGATATTTCATGATGACGCTCTACAGCAGCTCTTAAGAAAAGGTTTAAAGAATGCAAATACAGCTTCTTTAAAGTTTCTCAACACCCAAAATATGCGTTTTATAAAGGTTGAAAAGGTTGTGTTTCCAACACAATAAGGGGAAATGACAGCAAGTTCTCACCACAACTATCAGTCCTGTAAGACAAATTTTGAATTCATAATCTACCCCTTTACAGGACCAAAAGATGTCTACCTTTCAGGTGATATTATTTAGGTTTAACAAGTGTCTGAATAAGTCATTTTTCTAGTATAAACCAAAAGGCTGAAACTTAACAAATTAAACCTCATTTATAATACAGTGTTTCAGCCAGACATGGGTACTAGGGGATTTGGTCCCCCTTCCAGAAGAAGGTATCTATTCTTGGTTTCTCTCTTAAAAGGAAGACACTTTTGCAGCAATGTTTAAATATACACTTTGTACTTGGGGTTCAGCAGTAATAAATCTAAATCCCCCCCCCCTCCTTTTTTGTTATCCTGGCAGAAACCCTGCTGCGAGTTTGAGAGTTATATTACTAGAGACTGATGCATAAAATCCTGAGGAAAATTTGAGGGAGAGGACTCGACTCAAGCCCCTTATTGTGAATCCTTGAAAGCTCCACTGCTGTCTGTCGCAGCAGGTAGAAAGGTGTATGGAGAAATGAAAACCATCCCTACATTCTGGGCTCCAAATATCAAGTAAATGTTTCAATATTTTTTACAGGTTTCAATTTTGAGATCAACACGACTGATCTAGCTTAATAGTAATGAACATATAAAGTCTTACTAGTTTCAAGTATACCCAACATGAAGAAACACAGACTCACAAAAATAACCCATGAACCCCAACATTTCATTAGCCAAAACACAAAATTTAGCAAAATGAATTTTCTCTTATAAAATTTGTATATATTAAAGATAAATCAATCCTTCCCTGGACAGCAAGGACAAGAACAATGGAAGGAAGAAAACATCCAGCAAAGACACAAAATTAAAAATTTTAACATGTATTCGTCACAATCTGTTGGATTTAAAAGCTGATATTGTGCCCTATGACGGACAAATGACACATAACAGAAAGGATCGTGTTTATTTATTCAATCCATCTAATCACTGCATAACAGCTCTTTCATCCCCTTCAATGATAGGAGATGTCCTCCTAATATATTCAGGTGAGCTCTTCTTCTCTATAACACCATCTGTGATGACAACCTCCACAATATCAGATTCAGGGACATCAAACATTGGTTCCAAAAGTATATTTTCCTAAGAAAAAAAGAAAAACTTTTTTAAAAAAAATCTTGTGCCTCCTTTAATTCTGCTCATACTACAACTCTTCCAACTTTGAATACCACTGCAGCTAACTATCATACAAAATAAGAGCAAATTGGGTTGTTCTCCATAATTCAACAAAAACTATGCCAAGAGATGAGAGACTAACTCTTCTCCCAACTTTACAGCAGCATTTTTTCATTCATCCTCAATAATTTGATCTTCTCAACAGATAACTCAAAAATTGCAATCTTGTTTGAACTTCAGTCATTAATGAGGAGCGGGCCCACAACCTGAATGTTGCTGCATGACTTACTTCTTATGAACATCAGACTTGCTGTTATTGTGGATAACCACACTAGGACATCACACTAGTAATGCTGCAAGACTAGTTATCATAATCACAGTACACTCATGAAAATGAGTATTCCTTTTGCTAGGAGCACATTTACCACTTTGAAATGGTTTTTCAAATGGAGTGACAAGGCATTTACAGCATTTCTATAACTATCGTCTTTTGCAACAAAATTTTAAAGGAAGAATAAAGTTCCTTTTCAGAGACAGGGAGAAAATAGACCTCTTAAGAGACAGAGAGAGAGAGAACAGACATTGATGTAACCAAATGTTGTATTCAAACTTCATACTGTAAGATAACTGATGCTGATTGATATGTATGCCTCCATGCAAGAACGTGCCTCAAACAAGATGCAGGCCTCTCACAGTTTTCTCCTTTCAACAGATTTAAATCCTTTGAATGTAAATTGACTTTTCATTCATGTCACTGGAATCTTTTGAGTGAAACTACACAAGATTAAATGCTTGATTTTAGGTAAATTTGATGGAAACATTGATGACAGAGTATTTTTATGCCATAGCAATTACAACATTGGTGAAATTAACCCTTTAAACCACCTATGGGCAAAACTGCCTGTTGTGCTGTACTCACCATTATAGATCGCAGACCTCTAGCTCCAGTCTTTCTTTCAAGGGCTAGTCTTGCAATACTTCGGAGAGCACCTTCAGTCACAGTTAGTTGACACTATGAATAAAAAGAAAATAAAAAGTTGAAAATATTGAGAGGTTCTTGTGATTAGTTCATACAATAGCTAAGAGTTTGTCCACAAAAGCACATCTAGCAATTTCCTGTTTTCTCTGGTATGCCTAAGATATGCATAGTTAATGGAATTGACAATTTTCATTACTGTTACAAGTTTCATTCCTGTTATTCAACATTCTGGTAATATAAACATTACAATTGATGCAACACTTGCAGAACACTGGGCAAGGAGTTCATTAACCTCAGATTTCAACCCTTCATGACAGAATTCCAGATACAAGAGTCACTATAAAACATATACAACCTGCTCATGATTTGTCAGCACAATGTGCTTGCATGCATCAGAGTAATGTGCACACTACAACTCATGTACTGCATCCTTTAAACCTGAAATAGTTCTGTACAATGCCCACATGTTTGAGGGAAAATGTAAAATGACAAAAACATAACCTAATAAGGCCACCACTTACATTATCCATCTTAAATAACGATTCATATTGAGGAATAAGAGCATTTTTTGGTTCTGTCAGAATTCTCAGGAGCATATCTTCATCCAATGATCCCAGACTGACATTGATAGGAAACCTTCCAACAAATTCTGGAATCATGCCAAACTCTATAAGGTCTCGAGCTTCAGCCATTCGTAAAAGAGCATCCCTTTCTGCATTATCTTCCTTTACACTAGACCCCTCTGACTGATGAGTGAGGTCATCATTTGTCGCTGCTCTTCTTCCTTCGCTCTGACTTGCTGGTGCTCCAAAACCCAGATACTAGGAGAAAGAACCAATCAAAGGAGTTAAAATATTTTAATAAATCCATAAGCACAATCAAACCACACTTGGTGGCATATCATCAAATGTTGATGAGACTTAAAGTGTAACTCAAGACTAAAAGTTTCAAAATTATATATTATAGAGCATGAGAACTCAATTCAAACAACCCCACTCCAATTTTCACAGAATATTCCTGAGCATACGATATAAAATACTGAAGTTCATTCACTCAATTTAAAATGGTACATTATGCAATAATTTGTGATGACATCGTTGTACTACTCAAACTACTATCTTTTCATTGCTTTGCTTTTCTGAAATGTACGGCACAAAGTACCAAGGGTGTAATAGCACTCTTAATCTCATGGGGCGATATAATTAATTTAGCCTTCTCTGTACAACATACTATGCAAGCAAACACGAAGCATCCAAGAACAAAAACACATTTTTTATTTCAAAGGGCAACAAAGTAAATAATGCGAGTTGCACAACAAGAAAGTGGCAAATTATTACACAGTGTACTATTTTGGCTAAAGTGAATTAACTTCAACATGTAATGTCTCTACAAGAAACAAGTTATGACTCAGACAGTTGTATAAATAAGATACATTTTCCAACCTCTAAAATGTATGTATATTTTTAAACTTCTAGATTTGAGGTTCTCTTCAATGCTGGTGTCACAAAAGGACTGTGAAGATGGAAATTTTTCTTGCATTCTGTCTACTACATCAACAATAAATGAAATCCATAAGAGATTAATGTCCGAGTATCTACCTTTTCTTGCTTTCTTCTCTTTGTGATCCTGTCAAGACCATTAAATGCACCACTGGCAACAAAGAGAATGTTTGTGGTATCAACTGGAACACTCTCTCCTCGCAGCTTCCTGGAACTTTTCTCTGGGACATTCACGATGGTCCCTTCTAGAAGCTTCAGTAAACCCTGTTGGACTCCTTCACCTCCAACATCACGAAGCTGATGTATTCCGGGTACACATCCAATTTTGTCAACCTCATCCAAGAAAACAATGCCTTCAGAAAAGGGAAACAGAGAAATATCAATTAGGTCAACATAAGGGTGACTTCTTGGAAATGAACAGAAAAGTAATGTTGACTTTGCAAGTTTAATATGATAAAAACTGTACAGGCAAACAACCTTCAAGGGGGATTCAGTCATCCCTATTTGGAGTAGTGTAGTGCACTGGCCTGTTTCAAGACTGACATTTGAGAGTCACGTGACAGTATTTTTTTTTGTCCTCAAATAAGAAATTTACTGGTTTCTGCTTGGTATGCAATACTGAAGTCCTTAAATATTAGAAAAAAGTACTCAAAAGAGAAATAAGATGGAAAGTGAGAGATTTAGCTGCTTAAACAAAAAAAAAAACATAAAACCACAGAAACTTTTTGAAAAACTGAAACCCCCATTGACTAAGTTTGTATACAACATATTTTGCTCTTAATATGCACTGCCATGCAGAAAATATTTACTTGCACTACTCAATTAGATGAGGTTCTAGTAGAGCTCAGTTCCTAACCAACTGGTTTAATTCAGACAGGCAACAACCCTTTTAACAGCTGTGGCTCACTCGCTTGACTTGTTTTTCCTACTCTACTGCTTATGCTAAGCACCAAGCACAATGGTGGTAGGTTCCAGCTTTGAAGTCCTCTGTATGACCAGGTTAGCAGTCAAACTTCTGATCTCATGATGGAAATCTGTGTATTGAATTTGTGGGGTCTGTTTCGTCCCCCCTTCAAGTAAATCATACCTTGCTGCGCTTTCTCTACATTGAAGTTTGCATCAATTAGCAGCTTTCCAATAACTGACTCAATATCTTCACCAACATATCCAGCCTGGGTCAATGTTGTACAATCACAAATAGCAAATGGAACATCCAAACAGGCAGCAATAGTTTGTGCAAGGAGAGTTTTTCCTGGAACAAAGACAACAGTTTAATAAAAATAAGGAATTTGACATTTTTTGGCATCTATAGATATAAAAGTTTGCGTACCTCTAAACTTAATGAACACAAAATCTGTAGTAAATCTTGCAGACAACGATAGGGAACACAAAAGCCAAAATGTCAAATTTTTGGTTAGAAAAATATACTACACAATTAAGACTGCACCATAATTCCACCTGATGACCTTTCATTGAGCAGCTAGATCAAATTTGACATCCAAGCAATCACCAAATATCTGATGTTACAGAATAGTAAACATATGCTAATTATTTAATCTATTTTAAGGACTATTTGTGTACTTTGGTAAAACTAATGCTGTCAATCAATTAGTCAGGAGCTGAACGGATCAGTTGCCAACTTGCCTCTGCAATGTGCTGTTTTTCTTCTTGGGGTGATAAGAATTAATTAGGCGCAGAGGATGTTACAGTAAGAAAAAAAAATCAACATAATCATCTTGGTAAATAGCATGCTAAAAGCCAGTTATTCCGTTTGTTTTTATTTTGCTTAATAGGGAAGTTGCATGACTGTAAATTAATAAGTATTTTTGGGATGTGCAACTCTTTCAACAACAGCTCCAAATACTCTACCAGCCTATTTGGAAAGTAACACAATGGGTGATAATTACAATTCTTTTCAACACAATACTTTAATTGACTGTGGCTAACCACTCTGGTGATACTATATGTTGCAACTGTGCCAACTGGTATTAAAAGACCCTCATCATTACAGACTTTGCCCTGATATTTATAAACACAGAGTGCAGTATACCCACTAAACAAATCCAACCAACACAACACCATAACACTGATAGCTTCATGGAAGAACAATAAACCACAGAACTGTTTGCTTAGATAGATGCATTTAAACCACAGCAACTTCTGCTAAAAATAAACCATTGATGGTATCTCTTGATCCATGAAAGTTAAACGTGCAATAAAATCTGACCTGGTTTGCAAGCATTGAATTTATTTTTGATTCAAGTATGAATTGTTTCATAAAAGTGCAAACAAAAAAAGTTGAGGTACTTAGGGGGACACTATTAACAGTAGTACCTCATATGGATCCTTCAGTACGAAACAAATATTGTTTACTCTAATCTCTAGACTAGAAACAATGGTTTCTTTGTCTTAAGTCTGCACTGTTGTTTTCCTAGCTTGTTGAAGTGCTGTTAGCATAAGTGTACATAATTTGGGTAGTATGCTGGTATTCACATACTTTACAATATGCAGTACTCATCGCACAGATACATTTTACTGTATACCACACATTACTACTACTGATAATTATAATAGAGTCACATGTATTGCTTGTCTTTTATTTCATACTTATAACAATAACAATGGATAATTGTGCATTTTTTTCTAACTGAAATGTGTCTTAATCAAAACACAGCACACTTGTGGCATTGATATTGAGGTGAAAGTGTACCTCTATTTTTCTGCTATAGGTATGTAAAATTACCTATTAAGTGTTCATCAATTGTGTTCATGAGTTGACAAATAATTAGCTGTGCACCATTTTTAAACTGTGGGTTGCAATTCTTCAATGGCGAAGTTTTGCCATGTACAGTGAACAACAACTTATCATGTGGTCCTTTCCTCACAGCTATAATCGTGGATAGATTCCAATGCATTCTACAGTAACATATACAATATAACAAGAGCATTAGGGACTTCTCTATTAGCCTAATTGTGAAACTGTAAATCCCTTCCAACCAATTAGTTGATGAGTAAAATAACTGGTGAAGGCTAGCACAATTATTAAATTGCTTTACTGAAATAGTACCAGTACTTGACACCAGTACTTAACTCTCAGAGTAAACAAAATAATGATTTCTACATCAGGTTGCAATGCACTTTTAGCAGAACTGTGCTCATTTATTTTAAAGAAATATTACATGGGCAAATGGCCAATTTGTCATAACCCCAGTCTACCTTTCACATCCAGTAAAATTGTAAGACAACAACAGAATATATTACTGACTTCTAGCACATAAATTTGTTCTTACACCAAGTCCTATAAAAGAATACCTTTGACCTCCTTTTCCCATCAGAGCCAATTAAAATCATGACATATTTACATACAGGTACTATATTTAGAGGCAGAGTACAGTAAGCAAACAGAGCGCTTGTAGACCAGACTTACAATAATAGATAGGAGGGTCAGAGGAAATTTGAAAATTGGAAGACATTTGTCGTCTTCGCACATGTGAGTATGCACATCAGTAGAGCAAAAGGATATCCCACCAGATACTGCCCATCACCATCCAGTATGTAACCAATTTTGTTTTCAGCACTATGTCTCTATTATGATAAGTCCACCTAACTTTAAAGGCTGCAGAATGTACTCCTGGACAAACTAGCTACTTACCTGATCCGGTTGGGCCAAGCATCAGTATGTTACTTTTCTCCAATTTCATATCATGACTGGTGTTTTCTAACAAAGTACGCCCTCTTACTACCTGAGGTGGTTCAGATTTAGACTGGTCTTGTGGCTGTTGTGGGGAAACAGCCCCAAGTGCATTCCCTTGACTGGTAATACCTGCCAGTTGTAATAATTCTGCAGGAAAATCAAAGTTGATCAAAGTTGAAGAGAGAGTCTCCATTATGGGCCTGGGCCTGAGTATTGAACCTACTGTATGTACTGTTACATTCTGAAAATAGGCTGTCATTTCAGCAGCTGGTTTTTCAGTTGTATTGGAAATTAAGGATAATCAGTTATTTAAAAGACATTGCATCAACCAAAAATTCTTACTAAAATTTTTGTTTTACGATTCTTCCTTGTTAAGAAAAAAACAGAAGAAAATAGAAGTTAATTCTGTCAAACAGTACTCAGGTTTCAACTTTGTAATGTTGATTTGTGTCCTGGTGTTTCGAATTGAACAGGTTTGTACTGGTAGATTCTCTCATGTGCTACTCAAATGCTCAGTGCTCACTAAGTAAGAATTCATTTAACCATGAAGTTATTATGGATAGATTAACCCTTTACCGTTGTGCTCCAACCGGGGCATATTTGCGCGCCTCGGGAGTGGGCAGAAAAGTGGACATAGCACGCCCCGCATCAGCTTCCATAGGTTATTGACCGCGTGATCTTAAACCATTGTCCCTCTCGTTGTTGTGGCCGAATTTTCGGGTAGCTACTCGCAGTTTCGAGCTCCGGGTGAAACAGTAAAGATGGGCCACAGCCGCGCTCTCCATATGGGTCCAAAAGGACCCAAACAACGGTAAAGGGTTAAAAGCGCCCTCCTTTTCTTTGAAACTATTATGGGTGCTGATTATAAGCTCCTGAAGGTCTTGCTCTTGAAAAAATGTAGATGACACAAAGAGGGAATAGGAAGTGACATTAATTTTTCTTGTTGTCTGTTAGATCGCAAACACTTCTTGGCATGGTTCCACCCATTGTAACACTATTGTCAGTTGTCAAAGAAAACAAAAGCACGCTTGCTCACTTCTCAAAAGGGTCCAGTACAGCATTAATTAATTTATGAACACAGGCTATCAGAAATCTTCAGAACTGTTTTAAATTTCATATGAAAAAGTCAGACTTGCTAATGAACTGCTGGAAAGAATGTTTTAAAACTGACTGAACAAATTAAAATAACAAAAAAACTTGATCACTTCAGTGAATTTACAAAAATTTAACTCTTGATGGAACCCATGATCACTTCAAAGCATTGTGACTGTCAAGTCTTTTGTTACAGATTATGTGAGTATAAAAGGATCACACTCTCATTCTGGCTGTTAAGTCAAACAAACCTAGAAAACAAATTAAAGAACCTGTTGAACTAAGTCTACTCCCTCAAAAGGATTAAAATACTCTTGATATGTAATTTTACTCTATCCATAATACCTACATGATTTAACACATTGCAACACAGGACAACATATTTGAAGAAGGGATAGTTTTTTTTTCTAAAATTGGAGCATGAGTACTGCTACTGTTTTACATGCAAAAGCAAACCATTTGTTGTAAGTTAGGTGCTGGTGTTGCTGCACCGATCTGAATGCTTGACCCTGTATTCCACTATTTCTTTAAATATCCTTCCCAAAATAAATACTGTAAATATTTGCATGAATTTTCTTTACCTCTTGGTGTGTAAGTATTAGCAGCTTTGTTATCAGCAGGTTCTTGTTTGGACGGTTGTAGTGGAATGTTGTTATTTATCCTCTTGTAGTGGTTGTACACAGCTACAGATAGGATTTTCTTGGCCAGTTCTTGACCAACAACAAACCTATTTAAATATTCATAAATCTGAAAAACAGTCAAAATGATGGGTCATAACATTTCAGCCTAGATTGTGTATGTGTTTCAATTGAGGGAAAATTTAACATATTTTTTACATGTCTGCAATATTAGCACGATGCAGAAGAAGTTAGTTAATATGAACAATAAAGACAAATACAAAGATCCCTCACGGGGGATTTTCTACCACTTGCTGTTCAGTTTATTTTTTAAAAAATAACCACAAAAAATATTTCAATTCAAAACATAATGGAAAAATTTTCTTCCATTAAATCCCACCCCTGGTTGCAAAAGCTACTGATATTGCACCAATATATTCAATCTGTCCAAACCGAACAGTGAGCTGGGCACACATACTGTGCATGCCAGTGAACCGGCAGCTGGTGCTCATTTGAAAAGTATACCAAATTATTGCATTGTGCAAACATGTTAACAAAGGTTATATCAATTTTGAAGCAGTTTACCTTTTTAGGGGGTGGAGGAGGGGCACGTTCTGGCTTAGGGGGTGATGCATCTTTCATTGACTTCCTACTGTCTGTTTCTGACAGCACAACAAAGAAATGATGACACTTTTCACATTTCACAAACCTGGTAGAAGCTGTAGAAAGAGTATATCATAGAGTGCCGAGTGATAAAACATGCTTTTGAGAACATCAGAACAAAGACCTGCTTGCAATGGCTGCATGAAATTAACCCCAAAACCTGCCAAATTTACTTTTTTTTTCCCAGCAAGCATGAAAGGTGGTTGTGCTCTGCTGCACATTCACTACATGTAATTGTAATCTTGGATAACTTATGCTACAGTATTAACAAGTGCAGTAATGCCAGAATATATTTTTTACAAGCCACTTTCTGTCAGGCAGGGGAATGTGTTGTCTGACCAATGTACTGTAAATAACTCCTTGTATTAATGACAAAACCACTTTACTTAAAGACAAGTTGGCTGCAAACTTTACATGCCTAGGAGGAAATGTTCCAGATGATTCCCTCCTCCCTTTCCTTGCTGGTGGTAAAGTAACCAGTAGAGCCCTCTGTCCTCCTAACATTTGCTTGATTCTGCTCATAGTAAGGGCGGGTTCTTCAAACTAGAGCAGCAATTGCCGCAGTTGCTTAATCGTTCTGATGTAATGACCTATTCAAAGCAACCATGGTCTACACTTTACCCATGCCTTGAACTCATGCTGAGCTAACCAGCACATGTACACTTTGCACCTACAGTAGCAATTGGGCAGTATCACACTTTAGATGTAGGGAGTGTTGTTTATATACTTTTAAACAGAAATTGTTCCAAACTATTGATTCCTGAATTTGACACTAGGCCTTGAGTGAGCAAAGCTCAAAGTTTCAACATTGTTCAGGAATTCTGCTAAAGCTACTGTACACCATGAAAGCAAGAGATGATGAGCCAATGTAGGAACTTAATGGCAAGAATAATTCAACATTCAAATTTTGTGAGGCAGTTTTGAGAAGTTTTTTCCTTCTTTTATATTAAATCAATGAAAACCCTATAGTTATTCATACAAGAAGTACTACAAATTTTTGCATTTGGGTAGCACTTTGCACAGCAAATTACTAAGCCATACTGAATAAATTATTCCATGTTTAATGGGTGAACAATGACACTTTGTATGGGATGTCCTAAGAGTGCTGTGTAACAGATACTAGCATTGCTGAAGAGCAGATTTGCTTTCAGCATGGGAGAGGGGCATTTTCACCACACAGCACCAACACTAAAAAAGCTCTATCAACACTTTGTGGGTTGAGCCTAAAAGTGAACTCAAATCCACTTTACAAACCCCAAATATTTCAAACTACCTTCCACATTTAATTTTTTTTTCAAGGTTTTCTTTTTTTTAAAACTCAGATTTTCAATCTCTTTGCAAGAAAAACCAGAAGTTTTTCCTCCCTCATCGTTTTGGCACTCATCATCTTTGTTGGCATTTCATGTTTAATACTTGGTAAAAATAAAGGGAATGAGCACCCAATATCAAGGTGTGATACAGTATAGTATATTACATGCAACTTTCCTTCTATTCTGACAGACAGAGTTGTTTGTACTTACAAACAAAGGTTTCAACATGAGTACAGGGATCACCACATTTTGGGCAGCTCAACTGCCCAGATCTTCCACTTCCACCTCGTCCACTGCTGCCTCCAGATGCTGCACCAGTTCCTCCACCCCCACTGACAGAGCTGCCTCCACTTCCTCTGGATTTACGGCCTGGAGGAATATCTCTACCACCACCTTCATTGGATGTATTTGCACAATGATAAATAGATGATGATAGGTATCTCCTTGATATACTGCACACGTCTGTTGAACTTGAAATTTGTATTTTTCTTTGTATATGTTGGTTAACTTTGGGGAAACCTTAAATGAAGAAATAAAGACAGAGTCAAAACAATGAAACATTCCATGCTAAGGCCACAGTGTTTCAAAACTATCTATTCTTTTATTGACCTTTCTGCAAGCTTTTTAACTCGAACTGAAGGAAAGAGCAAAGTTTTTGCAAAATTTCACAATATGGACCCTAGCCCATCTTGAACATTGTTTCCAATATTCCTGACCACTTATGGGTAACACTTAAAGACTATCATTATAGCAAACCATCAAAATTGTTCAAGACAACTGGTAAAAGGAGGAGATTTTGAAGAATGTTATACAATGGGCCACACGGACCACATGGGACATTTGAAAGGAATTTCCAGAAACCAAACACAGATCATTCACCAAGTACAGTATTATTACTTTACACTGTCAACTTTGAAACATTGATTCAAGGAAAGTGTTACATACTCTGCAACATTTCCCAAAATGGACCCTGGAGACCATCTTGGGCCTTGGATCAAAATTTCCTGAACTTCCCAAAGGTACCACTAAGTATCATTATGACACACCATTAACAGTGTAAAAGAGAATCTGTAGGGAGAGAAGTATTCTGTAGAATTTAATAAAATGGGCCATGGAGCCTACAGGGAACCTTTGACCAAAGTTTTCTCAGCTCCTTAGAAAGACATACGACAACAGAATCTGTAAAAGGAGATGCATTTTGCAGAACTTTTTTTAAAATGGGCCAAAGGGCTCATATGAGACCTTGGACAACAAATTCATGAGCACCTTATAATGCCCATTACTGAAAGAACATTTTGGCCAAGTTTAAAACAAATCACTGGATGCATGTGGGAGGAAAGGCAATTTGAGCATATTTGAAAGGTAGTGTGACATGTCAGCAAAAAGTCATGAATTTACTTGGTAGTTAAGAAGCAAGGTTTCCAGAGGAAGAATCCGTTGGAATTATGTCAATATCTTTCACTGTTCTCAAGATAAACCTCTTCAAATTTTGAAAGTTTCTGAAGCAACTTGTTGGTTATGCAAAAATAGTGATGTTGAGTGTTGCACAGTGTTGACATTTCTTTTTTTTAACCCTACATTAATTATCTCTTAATTACACATCAGATAGTTTATAGTTTGGTGATTGATACTGATGACTTTCAAGGACACAATTTTAACTTTCAAAATAAACCCTTCGGGAAACACTTATGTTATAACTGCCCTTGAAATGAAGATTGCAAAAATAAAGGATAACATAGGCCATATATGGTATGTCCCTCCCATGACATCACAAGATTTACATATTGCACTCATATTTATGCATAATTAAGTGTAAAATCAGAAATAAACCTGTAAAATGGCAAATTTTTAACTGATTTTGGTGGGAATCACGGCAATTTTCATGATTTTTAACCCTTTTTACATCCAATACCTGACTTTGTCATTTTGGTGTCACAGTTACCTTAAACAGATTGACAGATAGACATGTGAAAAAGAAGATACTGTAGATGTACTGGGATCACATTATGCTCACAAAAGCTTGGCTGGTACAGTATGAGCTAAAGAAGTGAGCTTTATTCTCATGACCTGCTTTGCAATTGTGCCAGGTTAACACTTTAGAAATTTATGATGGAAAAACTGAAGAAGAAATAGTTACTGTGTCACATTTAGGACCTCTTACCTGCACTCTGCACACAAGCTGCATTTGATGCTCGCCCAATAACTATCCTTAATGGACGGACTGCCATTTTCCTTACTATAGATTAAACTTCTGTATTACTCTTGAAGAAATATTCTAAGCCAACTAGAAACACTGGAATTCTCATACAAAACAGCTGGTGCAAGACTGGATTCAGTTTGTAAGGAATTCTGTATGTATGTTCTTCTATCAGTTTTAGCCTAAATGTACAAGCTGTTGAATGTTGGAAAGAAAGAACAATGAGTTAATTAATATCCAGATAAAGCATGTTAATTTCAGGGTGACAATCTGTTAATTTCACTCTTACGTTCTAATGTTTTAAGATGTGTTCAACTTAAATTTTCCAACAAACTGAGCAATTACAAAAGGGAAATAATTGATAGCAATTCTCATTTCAAGGTTAAAGTGTACATGCAGTCAAAATATTCAAAAATATATATTGCAACAAATTGTGCGCTGAGCAATAATTTGCAGCTTTCTTGTTGTACAGCTCACATTACCTGCTTTATTTCCCTTTAAAATTAACTCTTTACCATTGTTCGCGTCCGTACGGACCCAAATAAAGTGACCAATTTAAAAAAATCATAACTTCACAATCCTTCATCCTAAAATCTGGTTTCTAGTACCATAAGGTAGCTTACAAAAAGATTTTTCAAATACTTATTAATTTTAAGGGGGCTTGGTTGGAATAATTTTGAGAAATACAGGTGTAAAGTTCTTTTGTGATTCAAAAATGTGAAAAAAAACCGAAAAATCACAATTTTTGGAAAAAAAAATCATTTCACCCCAAGAAAACCTTCCATCAAGCTCACCTAGGTTTTGGAACATCCTCTATCCCTCAAAAACATGTCATGAGCTTGTTGGGCTGTGGTTGTAGTCGAGGTGAGAGATATTTTGCTCAAAAGTATGAAAAATGGGGCAAAATTTTTGAAGTTGGGCTAAAAAAACTCACTATTTTCTAAAAAATCTGGCGACACAACCGTACCATCGATTTCCTCTCTGAAAATACCGTCCAGTTCGTCACGAAATGCACTACTTGGAAATGATTTTTCCTTATTTTTATCTAGCGCCCCAGATTTTTAGTTCTCTAGAAACAGATTGTTTACTTTGTTGGCGTGGGTAGAACGCGATGTGTACGTACGTTTGTACGTAGTGACCTACTGACCTTGCACACTAATTACAGCCTACGTGTGTGTTCTAAACATGGGGTCTGCCGAAAAATTCAGATATTTCTTCTATTTGCAAAGCCAGTAGATCAAAACTGAGGAAAACATAAGTGAGGAAGAGGTAGATGTTCATCAAGAAAACCACAAAAATGAAAATGGGTTTGTAGAACCAGCGGTATTTGGATCGGAATATTGTAAGTATAGCCAATTAGGCTATTAGCCTAACGTTACCTTTAGGCCTAACTCACTGTATTGTTATGCCCTGAACTTGAACTTGAACTACTAAAATCATCATATCTCTGCCAATTCTTGTTCAATTTGAACAGTTTTTGCATCAAAAGACAGATACAGGTGTAGATGATAATTCTTGTAGCATTCCAGACCATAAAATGGGGAAAATTCCACTTCCAGTGCAATATACCGAAAACAAAAGGCCATTGTGTTAATTCATTTGCATATTTGCATACATAATGAGCCCCAATCTGCATGTAACAAATGTCCATGAAATCTTCACCCCATAACCTTTCAAATGAGTATTAGGCCCCTGCACAAAATATTACTGTAAACTTGCTAAAACATCCCCCAAATAGTCACTACTTTTAAGGCAGTATCAATAAAAAAGGCTACAACAGTAAAGGGTTAAAAAATGTTTTTATGACCTTGAACACTTCCTGTTTGCTTGCATAGCATGTCGCACAGAGGGGCCTTAATTTCATTACCCCACACTGTAAGAGTAAGAGAGTAAGAGTGCTATCACTCCTTTGTACAAGGTGCAAGGAATTGCGTTAACACTGCCTTCTTGCATCATATGATATGCAGTGACATGTTAGCACCACATACATGATGCCAGAAAGGAGGTACTGTACTACAGTTATACTGGGAATAAGTTTTCATGGTACGGCTGGTAATTGGTACCTTTGGTAGGGTCACAACTGGTATCTGTAATACCATAGCACCAGCACCATACCAGAAAAGTAAAAAAGTAGGATTTTTAATCTGTAAAACCACCATGGATTAACATATGTGATGTCTTCCCATAATCCCTATCTCCTGTTTCACTGTTTTTAAAACATTTAGTCACCCCACACTAAACATTTTGGTAAACGAAAAAGATTACTCTGTGCAAATCAGCATCCGATTATGTGGGACAGAGACTAAATACACGTAGGCGCTGCAATGCAATTCCACCCCAGGGTCGCACAAGATGGCAAGAGCACTCAGAACTGTAATATTGTAGATTGCAAAAATGGTTTCTAAAAATAATGAAAATCACTTTCCTAAATTATCACTAAAGGTAATAAAGTACAACTTTACCCCATTATTTCCATAAAATATTGATTTATCAAGCTTTCTTCCTAAAAGTTATCACTATTGAAACTGTTTTCTACAGTAAGTGTTTCATGATTTGAAGTAACGGAATGCATTGTGCAGCAATCCGTTGTAAAATAATGCTAAGTACAGTACTGTAGCTATCAATACACCAAAGCAGGGGGCTGTTATTTGGAAAGAGATGCAATGGGAATTTTAATTTATGCTTTAACTTTAAGACCCACTTAAAGGAATGAAGAAAAGCTGTATACTTGTGGCAAAGGTATTTCCTTCCTTTACTCACATCACCCTTTCAATGTCATTCCTGGAACACCATCTCTTTCAAGACAACAAATCTTTAGACAAATGGCTCATGCAGAACAATACTTTGATAAGAGCAGATACAATGACACACCAAACTACTGTTTAACTGAAATAAATGAATTCAATTGGCCCTTCCCTCTAGAAAGCATGACATCTGATAAGCTGTACGGGTAAAAGTCTAATTTTTTGACAACAAGATTAGAAGTTTCCTCAGGCTTCCAGAAATAGCCAGATGTTAACTCTTGTTCAAATTTTGACATTTGACAGAGTTGATATCTTTTCATGTATGCATTGCCACGCTTCAAAAGACACAATTTTACTTTTATTATAACAAAGGGGGACATGAGTGTTTCCACAAGTGCTGAAAAAAAAATAATGTTATAAGCGATAATACCCAAATCATTACCAACTATTTACTTTAACAATCAGCCCGATGTTGATTACCCATTCACCCAAGGGAAGTCACAGGTTTGTCTCTATAGTACATGCCCCTTGCTTCACGCACATCCCCTGCTGCCAGTCTGCATTTCATGCGTTACAACATGAAGATCTTCCGTGTGAACACGGATTCCTTCTCAGCACAGTGGCCGGCAAAAGGTACTCCTGGCATACAAGCAGACCGAATCGGTCAACTTCCGCCATATGATCACTGTGCTAAATACTTCTACCTATATTGCCACTGAATGAAGTATAGTGGTTAGTTCAAAGTTCAAACAGGTTTTTAATTTGAACACCTCATTTAAATGCTTATTTATTCACTGACCGATGCAAAATAATTGTCAGTTTTACCTACCATATGGAGACACAATTAGTTCTTAATGATATTTAAATTAATTGAAGAAAATAGGCATCTTTTGATGGACACATAAATGATTTTAATGATGTGTTCAAATTTTGAACCTGTTCCAACTTTAACCAACCATTATACGCAATACGTACATGTATATTGTACGTATGTATGCACGACTACCTATTGTATGCACTTTTTATGAGCAGAGAAAATCCAGGCGTAAGATCACGAATATATCTGCGTACCTTCGATGTAGTCTTCACATGGAATGCACCTTGGCCCTGCTGTAGTGTGGCCTAACTTACTCTAGGCCTAGTCTAAGGTCACATTAATCAACGTTAACTAACCTTAGGCTATTCAAATCAAAGTAGCTTAGGCCTAACCTAGGTGTAGTCTAGTACTGAATTATGTTCCAGTGCTCATTGACTGATACTGAGCAGCAGCCTAGTGTTACCTATGTGAGGGTCTATTGTAAATTAACACTTGAAATATCAACTAGTATGATTACCTAACCAGGCTACAGTACTGTACGTTAGGCTATGGCCTGACGTTTAACTGTTGTTTACAAACGAGGCTAATCATGCACTCTGTGAATGATCATTCATCAAGTTGGGAATTTGGTCCAAACGAAGAAAGACTTCTGTTCCAGTATCTTGAAAAACATGCGTCCAACATTCTTTGGAGAAGGAAAACCGTTTTAAGTATTAGCTCTTAGCACGTGCACAGCAGAGGAACTTCAGCAATTTTCTGTAGGCTGCAGAAAAATTTCTAGGCTTTAGTCAGTATACTGTGTTGTTTTGCGTTATAGTATGGCACACGCAACTTATACAATGACAACTTACACAATCCTGATGTAAATTCAAGATAACTTTCATGCATTCGCGACCTGAATATATTCGTTTACGTTTATCTCCACTGCAGCTATTTTCGCACACGTAGATTAGTCAAGTCTGCGTGCATACGTACTACCGTGGCACTTAAGGGACATGCATGTTCTCTCTGTTCAAACAAGGAAAGTTAGAGAACACAGAAATCCTTACTTTCTTTCTTTGTTGTGTTCTTCTTCTTCTTCTTCAAAAAAAAAAAAAAAAGGTGACACATCCACATGACATTCATTCACCACGCATGCGTCGAGAGGCTAAATATGCCCAGTAATATAGGTAACAGGGTCCTTATGGACAGAGGCAACCCTCATTACATTCAGGTGGAGACGATTCCAATCCTTAATGGTTCGAGGCAGGAAACTAAATTTATAACAGTTAGTACTGATATGTGGGAGACAGACATGAAGGTCATGCATTAAACGGGTTCTACGAGTAGGCCTCTGGAGACAATCAACAGGTAATTGAGCCTGGCCAAAAACACCTTTGGAAAAGAGGATCAATCTACTTTTCCTCGCCTATCAGTTAAGGGTAAAATCTTTAGTTCCTTAAGGAGCCTGGTCATTGATCCTGGCTCCCTGGAATAGTCAGAGGCAATGAATCTAGCAGACCGTTTTTTGTATACTCTCAAGCTTGTCGCGCAGGCAAACCTGGTGGGGTCCCAAACAGTACTGGCGTACTCCAGCACAGGCCGAAGGATTCCTTTATAAGCCATTAACTTGACATCACCAGGGCAGGAAGATGGGTTTCTATACAAAATACTAAGAATCTTATTTCCCTTGTTACAGATATTTTGGATATGCTTTTCCCAGTTCAGATCTTTAGTGATGGTAATTCCGAGATACTTAATACTATCTACCCTCGGGAGCTCAATCCTATTTAGAACATACTTAAAAAGTATGGGACTTTTTTCCGAGCAAAAGTAATAACGCTACACTTAGTGGGCTGAAATCTCATGCCCCACGTGGAAGCCCACAGCCCCAACTGCATGATATCATTCTGAAGTTTATGACAATCCTCATCGGACTCAATAATACGGTAACAGACACAATCATCTGCAAAAAGACGAACCTTGGAAGAAACACCATCGACGATATCATTGATATGAACCAAGAAGAGAATCGGTCCTAGGACAGACCCCTGGGGAACTCCAGACAGAACTTGCATCGGGGGAGACCGGGTTCCATTGACAACAACAGATTGTTTACGATCACCAAGAAAGTCATCAACCCAACGAAGAATCTGATTTGAAACACCAAGTGTATACAGCTTGGTCTTAAGTAGTTCATGATGAACAGTATCGAAGGCCTTCTCAAAGTCCAAGACACATCGATTTGTTTATGGGCGTCAAGGGAGGAAGCCCAGTCCTCAATAATCGACACAAGTTAAGTTTCGCAACTATGAGACTTACGAAAGGCGTGCTGGGTGGGAGAGAGTAAGTTATGTATTTCAAAATGGTTCATAAGGTTTGAGGCAATAATATGTTCTAACAATTTACAGCAGACACATGTAAGAGAAACAGGCCTGTAATTACAAGGTAGGGACTGTCACCTTTTTTGAAAATAGGGCAAACATTTGCAGTCTTCCAATCCTCTGGAATGCATCCTTTTGTAAGGGATTGCTGAACGACTGAGATGGCTTAGAACAGGTGCAAAATCAGTGGCAATCTCTCTCAGGACCCAAGGATGGATGCCATCTGGTCCCATGGCCTTGTTGATTTTAAGACCATGCAAAAGCTTTACAACGTCAAAGGTGGATATAGTTATATCATTCATTCTCTTACACGTGGGCCTGATGAGGGGAACAGTATGAAACACTGTTTTAGTGAATACACTACGGAACTGGTTATTGAGAGCACGAACTTTATCCATGTTCTTGGTGTGGACTACGTGTAGCGAGAAAACACGACGAAATTTGCCAGCTTGATTGTGCAGTGCATTGTTTGTGAGAGAGCACGATAAAAATTTGCTCAATTGTCATATTCTTTGCGTGGAGTAAGGAAAGAACACGATGGGCTTTTCTTCTCTTTTGGTTTTCTTTCTGAGGAAACAACATCAGTTTCTTAATTGTCGTGTTCCAACACCGTAAACAACAACCGTCATGGTAATCCGACTAGCCTTGTACTTCGGCAATTTAATGACTTAATTGTATTTTGTACGCTACCCCATGCAACTACAATCAACCAAGAGATAGTCTAGCGTAACCTCACCCATGATCACGAGCAAACTGGGCGGTAAACTAACTACATCTAATAGTAACCAACTTGAACAGCGCAAAGTCATGATGTCCAACAAAGGGGACATAGGCCATAAAATCATCCCAGCAGGATCGAAGCCGTGCCCACTGGCAGCAGGCTACGTTTTATAGACGAACTCACTTTGCTTGTTTTATGCCTATTTAACAACAAAATGAAAAACGATAAATTACAAAACAAAAACAAGAGGGCAATCCACGGAGTTGCATATCTCATCGCTAACATGTGCGCAAGTTGGTTACAGAACTTGAACTATGTATGAGCTAGAAGTTTTATCTGTGCTGAATTTTATGCTACAGCAGAATGTCATTGACCAGAATTACCTACTAAAACTCCGTGCCACAATCTTGAAGTCCAAGAGAAGCGATTTTTTTTCGTTCCAGGGGACGGAAGTTTTTTTCGTAAAAAAGCGAGGGGAAAGAATATGACACAGACCTATCAAGTTCTTGGAACAGGCGCACCCCTTATTCCCAAAAACATCATTTGGATATTTAAATTCTGACACCGGATTATTTAAGAACTGGAGAAATAGGCTACCCAACCCTTGTAACGTTTGCTCTTTTAATCCAGTAGGCCTATCTAAGATTTTGGAACAAATTTATTTTTTAAGATGCTGTTATCCCCTTGCGACACTATGAAAAAAACAACGAGATTGGCTGTTACAAACTGATACGATTAGATATGGACGCAACGATAATAAAAAGTAAGACGCTTTTGGGGACGCTTTAGACAAGTGCGTAATTGTTATTATTTAGGCGCTAGCTGGGCGTATTCTCCATTTTGACGCGACGGCAAACTTTATGTGTGTCGAGCTGATATGCACATCAAGTGCGTCTCAATTAAAAAACTGGGCGTGTGGACGATGTTGAACGTGTGGCCTTAGAAGATTTCCGGGCGACGCACAAACCTTTTCTGCGTACTGGCCTGTGGCCAATCCTAGCCCGTGGCAAGGAAATTGTCACGTACCTTTTTTGTGGCGATGCTCCAGAACCGCCAAGTTTTAAGGGCACCAATATATAAGATAGAGGCCCTATGCCTAACCTAATGTTAGTCACCCACAGTTTCATATCTTGGGTTATAACTCAAGCCTATGAATGGCGTAGGTTTAGTCCCAGACCTAGCCTACATACTGTTAACCAGCTTGAGATTTCAAGTCTAGCCCAAGGTTTGACTTCAACTTTCATACTACTAGGCCTAACAGTTACAGCAACTTTGGAGTGAAAACAACTGTCTGCATACACCATATGAGAACACTCTAGATATAAGGGCCATCAAAAGGAAGTGCGAGCAGGAACTTAAAAATATCACCGCAGCATACAAGCTAGTGGAAAAAGAATTTGAAATTGTTACTACGAAGTACTAACCTAAATTTACTGCACTTTTCTGTATAGCCTATAGCTGCATTATGGTTTGTTTTTATTTTAAAAATCGAAAACCTCTGGTTGAAACAGACTAGAAAAGCTTATAGCTTCATGTGGCTCCATTTTTCTTGTTTTTTACGTACTGTAATTTAGTGCGTTGTCTGATTTTATATTTCTGTACTAACATTTGTATGTAGTGCAATTGAAAAAATAAACGATACGAAATGTAATAATTGAAGCCCAATATGTTGATGCTGATTTTTATCAGCTAGCTGCGTATGTTTTTATCTGATGAGAGCTTGACATGTGGGAATCAAGTGTTTTGAAACCGTTGATATGCACTTGAGTCGTTTGTTTGCTAGAAAATCATTTGTGTCCTTGTAAGTTCTTTGAGATACATATCATTTATTATGCATATGTGTATGCAGGCTATGACCTTGCGCCAAAACGAGTTGTGATTTTAAAAGAGCCAAATACTCTTGCAATTCAAAAGTCTGAGCTAAGCAGTCTGCTCAAACACATCGGATCCTTGTAAAGTCCGATGAAACGTATATATATATATATATATATATATATATATATATATATATATATATATATATATATATATATATATATATATATATATATATATATATATATATATATATATATATATATATATATATATATATATATATATATATATATATATATATATATATATATAACTCAAGTTTTTTGGCACTCCATCTTTGAACTTTGTCTCTCACACAACTACTCTCTTACCTCAGATTGTGTAATGTTTGGCCACTATAATGATATTAATAATCCGATTAACTTTTTAATATTGCATGCAAAAAATTTCCTATATAATTGTAAGCTTAATAACATTATACCAGAGGCACAAGCTTTTCTTTACAAATTCAAGTTTTTGTTAGAGGTGGAGTACCATATACTCAGTAAAAGAAATGAGGACTCACGTATTTTACGATTCCACGAAACTTTTAAAGGTATACATTAATTTACTTATAAGGGTTAGCAATGTCACAAAAGATAATGAAATGTGGTTTTGTTTCTTTTTTACTTCTCCATTTGTTGAAGAAAGCCTTGCTCCTCTTTTGCATATGTAATTAAATGCGTTTGGAGGGCTTGTTTGTTTGTTTTTGTATGAAATGATTAATAAGTTCGTATACTGTGTATACATTATTCCTTCCAAATTGTTAGCTACTGAACTGTAAATATGTATATACTCTAGTTAACTTTTTAATTGCCTCTCAACTGTAAATATGTATATATTATAATTTTCTGTTATAAATATAGTCTGTAATGTCTATACAACAAAATGTCATGACATAATTGAAATGTTATTGAACCAAAATGTTGAAAAAGCTATTGTATATATTTACTTTTAAGAATTCATTATGTAAAACATTACTCAACATCAAATGATACACTGTATGGATAACAAAAGAAAACTTAATAAATGAGATGGTGAAAATATATATATATATATATATATATATATATATATATATATATATATATATATATATATATATATATATATATATATATATATATATAAGCAGGGGGTATGTGATCCATTGTAATTTAGCCGGTTACTAATTTATACTCACCAAAACCTAATGCTGCAAGATAGTAAAATAGTTTGAAGTAAATGCGGAGAATACAAGCTCATTTTGCAATGACAGCTTTATTTACATTACTGTTTTATCCAATGGTAGTGGTGAATTATAATGGGTAATTTTTTGATCATTTGCAGTAGGCTATGTTCATGTTTTTATTGAAGTATAAATAATATTGCAAACAAAAGCTCTAAGTATATTGCTTAGATCCAACTGTCTTAGGGGTAGCGATTTTTTTTGTTCGCTCTGGGCCAGCCGATCAGCACCTGAGTCAGGAACTTTGTTTCCTCCTTTTTGTACATTTTTGAACTAAATGAAAAAGATCAAGAATTTAAGAAAAAGTTGGGGAAACGTCACTGTAGTTGACCGGCGTCACTTGATAATGGGTTTTAATTTGCTAAACTTCCCAAATTTTGTTTTTTAAAGACAGGAGACGAAGTTTCCCCTGCTCCCATAAAGATATGACACGGTGATGCAGTCACTGAATGTTTTGCAAAATTGCAGCATTCGGCGAAATAGCATAGCTAATGGAGTGATCTCCCAATCTCCTAATGGCTCAGTACTTGAGTGAAGTTCAATTCGGCATGAAAAGAGTAGTTTAACTTGTTTTTGATAAAAGATAAAATGAAAAACTCCACTACCGAAGACAACCGTGATTTTGCAGTTCAATGGCTTCATTTCTCTTCTTTGTCAACTCTGTTTCTTTTAGCATAAATCTATTTATAATCTCCTTTCAGTGTTACACTTTGAGGAACAAATAAAATGAACGAATGGTTTCTTGAACGGATAGAATTCGAGAACAAATTAAAGGGCCATATGGGCCTTATAATCGTGAGCGAAGATCACAGGGTTCTTGGAGTTTTTTGTTACTATGACTAAGGAAGCCTATACAACCCATCCCCAACCATCTGTCAGGTTGAGTTGTATTATACTCTCTAACCAGAAAGCCAAAAGGCTTTGTGATTCCTTGCTGCTGAAATGTAAGGCCTTTTTTCACATTGACATTGCTTTGCAATGTTTTTCAATTAGCAGGGCTCCATAATGTGCCCACAAAGTACACATGCAAGGCATCCAATCATGAGATCCCCCTTGCCTGTCGTGGACCCAAATGACATTTGACCTCCACCAAAAACTTCTGGGACCATGTATTCACTATGTGCCATCTACATGACAAGTTACAGGACCCTACAAGTGACCTTTCTTGAAAGACTGTGCAGGAAAGCTTGTCAGGCTTTGAACATGCTGACTCCAAATGAACTTTGACCTTTGGGAAAACCAATAGGGATCATCTACTAAATATGACCAATCCACACACTAAATATGAGCACAGTCACATGTACCTTTCTTGAGATACCGTGTTTACGAAGTTTTGACCTTTTGACCTCTCATGACCCCAAATGACCTTTGACCTCCACCAAAAACAATAGGGAACGTCTACTCAATATGGCCAACACACTCGCCAAATATGAGCACAGTCACATGTACCGTTCTTGAGATATCGTGTTTACGAAGTTTTGACCTTTTGACCTCTCATGACCCCAAATGACCTTTGACCTCCACCAAAAACAATAGGGATCATCTACTCAATATGGCCAATGCACACACCAAATATGAGATTAGTCACACTTACTCTACTTGAGAATCCGTGTTTACAAGCAATTTCTAAGGAATTTACCTATTGACCTCTCGTGATCCCAAATGACCTTTGACCTCCACGAAAATCGATAGGAATCATCTACTCAATATGACCAACTCACACATTAAATATGAGCATAGTCACATGTACCGTTCTTGAGATATCGTGTTTACGAAGTTTTGACCTTTTGACTTCTGGCGACCCTAAATGACTTTTGATCTCCACGAAAATCAATAGGGATCATCTACTCAATATGGCCAATGCACACACCAAATAGGAGATTAGTCACATTTACTGTTCTTGAGATACCGTGTTTACAAGCAATTTCTTGGGAATTTACCTATTGACCTCTCGTGACCCCAAATGACCTTTGACCTCCAAAAAAATCGCTAGGGATCATCTACTTAATATGACCAAGCTACACACTAAATATGAGCATGATCACATGTACCGTTCTTGAGTTATCGTGTTTACGAAGTTTTGACCTTTTGACTTCTGGTGACCCTAAATGACCCTTGATCTCCACGAAAATCGATAGGGATCATCTACTTAATATGGCCAATGAACACACTAAATAGGAGATTAGTCACACTTACCGTTCTTGAGATATCGTGTTTACAAGCAATTTCTAGGGAATTTACCTATTGACCTCTCGTGACCCCAAATGACCTTTGACCTCCACGAAAATCGATAGGGATCATCTACTCAATATGACCAACCCACACACCAAAAATGAGCATAGTCACACATACCGTTCTTGAGTTATCGTGTTTACGAAGTTTTGACCTTTTGACCTCTTGTGACCCTTAATGACCTTTGATCTCCACCAAAAACAATAGGGATCATCTACTCAATATGGCCAACCCACACACCAAGTATGAGACCCGTCACAGTTACCTATCTTGAGATATCGTGTTTACAAGCAAAGCGTCACATACACACACACACACACACACCTATACACACACATACACACACACACACACACACACGACATCACCATCGCATAGATTCCTTTTGCCTACGGCAAGGAATCAAAAAGTAAAAAGAGTGAAATATCACTCGTTGAAGAGTGAAAGATGTAACGTTCAAGGCAGTCAGTCCTCACTCCAGTCTACAATTTTTGTAGTAGGCTACAGAAATTCTCAATTAGCAGATATCTTTCATTGACAGCAAATAAAAAATTCAGAGTGCCACAGTTCATATTACACAGCATATAGTGTACTGAGGGTGTTTACGGATAACACATTTAGTCTTGTATACTCACCCTGAAGCAATCAACTGAGATTGTGTTTGGATGAGGATGAGTTGACAGTTGTGGGGTTTCAGTAAGGAGGAAAGGGCAACGATAACTGATGTGGGAAGTTAGTTAGTTTGTAGGACAGAATTTTACGGCCTAGTTTCCAACCAGTTGGCTCAATTGCCGGCCGGGCATGACTTTTTCCAGTTGTAGCTCAGTGGCTCTTTTCTCTCCATTGCCTATCGGTCTATACTGACTACCAAGCACAATGACAGCAAAGGTTCCGTTTTTAGAGTCTTCGGTATGACCCGGCCAGGACTCGAACTCGAACTTGAAAATGTAATTAAGAGGACTAATGGAGCGAAAAGGTCTTTTACATTAAACTTGTCTGTAACACAGTTCAATTATTTTTAATTGGTCAGGTAGAAAGTTTAAAATTTTGTAACACATCTTCAACAATTGTTCAGAGTATTAATTACTGTGAAAACTAACCATATAGAGGACAATTAATTCTATACAAAAAGCATCATCAATAGAAAAGATACGGGGCTGACAATTGTACTAAGATTATTTTTGATATACTTCCAGGGTTAAATAACAAATTTTCAACGCATGAATATCACCAATCGTAGGACTGCTAAGGTGTTTATATTCGAAAGATGTGAAGAAATTCCACAGAGACTAGAGCATGGGGACGGGATTGGGATATGCATGCCATATTTTTCGCACGTTAAGCTTATTTGATAAAAAAGAGAAGTACAACTGAGTTGCTAAGACAAGATCAAGCGAGGAATAAGGCGCCAAAAATATGTCACGAAGATTATTATATTGACTGTCGTTCTATAGACCTATATATACTGACTCTCTTCAAATTTTAAATGATAAAGTTTTCAATAGAAAGCCTTTATCTATAGCATAGTAGTGCGAAGGTTTATTTTCCCACCACTGAAGGGACTGCTTTCCTGCAAACTTTCAAGCTATACACGCTAATCTATTACGGCGATAAGTTTTTTCTTTCATTTGGAAGATGAGTATATTCATACTTGCTCATTCATTAAAGTTCTCATTGACGGTATTTACTACAAAATAAAGTTAAACATGAAGAGCCATGAAGTTTTCTCCTGAACAGAATTGCCATACCGGCATTGAGGTAAATTGAGAGCAACACTAAGCAGATTGAACCATGCAAAATTATTCGCAATTAATTATAAGGGCACATCCGTTTGGTGTTTCACTGAAAGTAAAAATACACCATGCCGTGGAGTCCTCCAAGC
Organism: Holothuria scabra; assembly: GCA_037179385.1. Lineage (NCBI taxonomy): Eukaryota > Metazoa > Echinodermata > Holothuroidea > Aspidochirotida > Holothuriidae > Holothuria > Holothuria scabra. Next base: position 2,757,637 of record CM074188.1, read on the forward strand.
CCTTTGCAATACCACTTTCCTAACTCAAGATGCCTCGAAGGCACAAAAAGTAATTTAATGTGGGCACATTGTGTCAGATTTGATTTGTTTTTCTTCCCTATTGAATGCCCTGTTTGTCCTCGAAATTTGTTACAGTTGGAATGTGTGAATACTTTTTTCTGTGGATATGGAATTACCCGATATCGTATGTGGGGTATAACAAACAAATCGCTTAATATTTCCTGCAGCGGTATCAAAATAACAAATAAATTAAATGCAATGTGAAATTAATGTGCCGCAATGACATCACAAATTTTACATAATGCATCAAACATGAAGGAAAATGGATTACTTTGAATATAATTATCTTCTGAACGCTATAAGTTACTGAGATGCAGTTGTCATATTCTGAAGAGAAATTTTTCTGCTTATTTCAAAGTTAATGAATTTTGTTTGCGGAAAATGCCTTTAAGTTCATGTATTACAAACTGGTAAAGTAATAAACTAACTCAATCTTCATGGATGGAGCCAGGAAGTTTTTGTAGGGGGCGTTAGCTTTGATTAACGACAGTCATAAACGAGACAACGTGTAATATTTGACACTTTTTGAAGAATAGTTAAACACGGTCGATTGCAAGTAGAATGGACGTTAGCCTGCTGAGCCCTGGCTGGATCCGCCACCAATATAAATTAATAAGAAGCCAGACAGGTTAAGCGACTCGTTATAAGGTAGAAATCTCCAAAACCGGAGAGACTATCTTTGTTCTTGGTTTGTAGACGTACAAAAATATGATTTTCCTCTCTAAGGATTCAATTGTGTAAGTACTTATCTCAAGTTTTTCAACGAAATATTTTTCTATAAATAGAATCTTGTGCTCTCTATAACCAGTATTTTTCTGCAAGTTGTGAAAACGAAGTCAATTAACAGACGTATCGGGTTTTTTTTTTCAAACCAGGAGATCTATTCATTCATGTCATCTTCATTTAAGGCAAGCTTCAATTTATATGTGATCTAAGTCCAAATGGAGGAAGCTGAAGGGTGCGAAATGCAAAGATGGAATAAGGTACTGAGACCAGTGTTTTCAGTAGGGATCAAAATACATTGGGACTGCGAATTAAGGAGAAGAATTGGCATGTTGTGATTGTGTAAGGAGTAAACTAGGTACACCAATCGCATAACAATTTGTTCTTAAAGTCTTACCACTAACGTTTAATTCATTGACATCTATAATAATTAAATGAGGCGATCTGCTTCATGAGATTATACCTTAATTTGCATAAGCAAATCATATCCGATAAGCTTTAATGTCAAACGTTTCCTGATGCATGGAGGGCCCTACACCTTCTGTCTTCGTCATTTTGTACAATGTGATCTGATATTTACTGACAGGCATAGTTGATGATCAAAGCCTGCTAATAGTTAGAGGTAATTAAAATAGTTACACGATTTTAATTTGGAATGGAATGGGTATTTTGCACGTGAGAGGCATGCCATGATATGTAGAACAATAATAAATATTCTTTCTGAAGACTTGCTGCAGATAAGAATGTTCCTCATACCAACGCCCGTTCGTCTTGTGTATAATATGTCAAAAATATATCTAAAGGTCCCCCTGATCTATTATGAACGATTTCATAGCCTATACTGTAAACATACGGTAGATTAACAGAACAACAAAATAAAGAGATAATAAGGATTACAGAAAAGCTCTGGAAACTTCTTACCAAAACTTTTCTGTAATCATAATATTTCTCTTTATTTTGTGTTCCGTAAATTTACAGGGATTTTTGATCACTTTTTACAGTGCAATTACGTGTACACTAAACAATTGAAAAAAATGTCAGGCATTCACATGTATGAGACCACTTTAATTCAACATTTTCCTTGGGAGACCCCCTGCAGTCCGATCCTTACATGGGCATCTTGTACTTTATAGATTCATTCTCGTAAGGAAAGACACTAACCTCAACCATACACGGCGTTGTTTTAACTTGCTGCATCAACCATTTTTCACTTCTTATTGTGTATTAGCACCAAACAGTATAGCTAACCTAAACCAAGAACCATGATTACATATAGACGAATCCGATTAGCTCTTGTTTTCAGTTACTGTAGACCGCCATTAGTGGGGTCCATCGGCCTCAGATCGTCTTCATTTACTGTTTACGTGAGTTTCAATCCCTAATTTTCAGTGAAATTGAGGGAATCAATATACAATTTAGTGTACAACCATCCATGATACAGGTAAGCGAGGGAATTGAAAGATTGAAAGGTGACGCACCCCAGTTATGGCCGACTAAAATCAGACCATGACTTGCTGTCCGGGTTTGTCTTTAAAGTGGATAATGTCGCTTTTTTCCTTTCCTCTGGCAAGCAGGGGAAATAACACAATTTTAATATGATTGTTAGTTAAACGATTGAATTGAAGTATGTAAGAGTGGCGAAAATTTTGCACCACCCTAAAAAATTAAACACAAAAACTTAAGAAGCACTGGCGTGAATGAATTAAGTATATATTTTACAAAGCCCGGCTTAAATCGTACTCTTGCCCAGTCGAACTGGATTCTGTTCATTTATAGTAGTGCCTACCTTCAAATTTCATTCTTTTTTTTTTCATTATTACTAAACTAATGACCTGAATAATTCTTATAAGGTTCAACATACACTCTAAAATCAAAAGAGTGAACTTAGTCACTCTTTGATCGAGTGAAAAGTGTCAATTCGCTCCATTAGAGTGATAATTCACTCCAAGAGGAGTGAAGTTCCCTCCAAAAAGAGTGAAGTTCACTCCAAAAAGAGTGAAATGCCCTTAAAACGAGCGAAGTTTCACTCTTGATGGAGTGCCCACAGTGATCGCTCTTAAAAAAGAGCGATCATTGCAGGCACTCGTGGAAGAGTGAATTTTCCCTCTTCCTCTAGTGAATTTCACTCTTTTTAGAATGAACTTCACTCTTTTTGGAGGGAACTTCACTCCTCTTGGAGTGAATTATCACTCTAATGGAGCGAATTGACACTTTTCACTCGATCAAAGAGTGACTAAGTTCACTCTTTTGATTTTAGAGTGTATGATGACAAAGTAAAAAAAAAATCAAGGGTTAATGTTAAGTTTTTTAACTGGACTCTATAATATCGTAAAAAATAAAAATATAACTTCTTTGACATACCCCTCGTTAAGTAAACAAAGGATATAAGCGTCTTCATACATTTCAAGGCCTGTGAAATCCGCCATTCCTTCTCGAATTGGTTTAAGTGTTGCCAGCTATAAGTATTAGTTATACTTTACATATGATTCATATGATGTCACAGCGTCCTGGGTAAGGCGTCAAACTGCACCCAGACAGGATTTGGAGGTATAGTGTGTAAAGAGTGGTTTGTCCGAGACTATCACATATACAATGCACACATTCAAACGCTCTAGCTAATCACATGACTGGCGAGTTGTCGGCGTCGCAAAACAGAACATGTCCTTCCATGGTTGTCCTCTGTGGGCTGTTGAATATGATCACGGTATTTCCCGTCTGTCGCTAGAGGCGACTAAAGAGAACTACATGCACCATGTTTGAACTGTGTTTGAAAACGAACTTGAATTGTAACTGTATTGAACCTCTTCCCTTTTTTATCTAGTTGACGATATGACACGTTCCTGTTGGTGTGTGGTTAGCATAAATCGCGTCTATCAACATATGATATCACCACACCTAACAACGGTAGGACCATGCACGGGCACAAAAAGGTTACATGCCCCTTCGAGGTAATTCTTACGACATCATTTCACTCTTGAACTTGTTTTAAATGTATCCACATAAAAGGCGTATTTGGAAAATTTTTCACTCCATTCAATTTTCTTTCTGGAGACATTTCAACTATGCTGACCGGCAAAAAACGCATGCGCACCAGTCATTAAAATTTAATATCGTTATTAACTTACTTTAAATTTTAAAGTCCCTGAGTTTGATGCTGTTGGGGGTTGGGTTATTCGAGAGAGGTTTTGTTTTCCTGGAAGAGAGTTCCTTTGGACTCATTGTGCCTCTTTGTTACTTAACAAATTTAAAGCCATGGAGTCAGTGTTAGCTCCATGCAAAATTTCACGGAGAACAAGGGTGCTTGGTTACATTTTATTGTAGTGTGCATTTGCAAATTACGAACCAGGTGACGTTTAAGTTTGCATATGCTTTACACTACCGGATCTTTACGGGGAAGGAAGAAAATCAGATTGACGTATTTACTGGAATCTCTGTAATCAATTGGACTTTGAACATTCCGGTATTAAAATCTGACGGCAGCTAACAACAACCAGGAATACCATATAGCACCTTACAGAAGGGCGAATCAAAACACCGGGGCTGTAATAGTAGCGTACAGGTGCTCAACTAAAGCTGAAGCCAGAATTGGTGACAAAGTTTCTTAAAAACGGCAACTCGATAATTCGAAAAAGTTTCCAGTTAAAATCATTTTAAAACTGTTGATAGCAAGTATGGCAAATAAGGATGAGTATGCCATGTATGGTCTTGACTTTTATGATGTTGACTGCGATGTCGCACAACGAGTCCACGAGGACGTATCTGTTTTTCGAAAAAAATCGGCTAACGTCGTAAAAGACAGTCCCGGCGCAGTTAGAAAGCCGAAAAAGCCATCCACGCTGTCCACACGTGAGTATATACACCTACAGTGCAGTTTGGGTAATGAGACATATTCCTTATAGGGCATGATCATCGGCGGCGCTACGGGGGACAAGAGGGGCATCTTCCCCCTGGTTTTTTCCTTCCTCTACTTGCTCCCCAAGTTAGGTCAGTTAGGAGTTTGGTTAAGCGAAACAAAAATAAATAATATACCTCTCCAGAGAATTTATCTTCCATCCAGAGATATTCTAAAAGCTCAAAACCTCCGGAGCCTTCTCCCCTGAACCCCCACCCCCAGGAACGGATGGTTCGTGCTTGGTTTCCCGGTGCGTTAGAAAATTTTTGGCCCCAAAATTATCCTATGCCCTAAGTCTTCCCCACCAAATTTTGAAATTCTGGCGCCGCCACTGAGCATCATTCTCTCAGAAGATACTACTCACAAGTCAATAAGGAGGACAAGTGTAAGATTGGTCCGGTTTTGATTTTTTGTCTTGGACTCAGACTCAGCTTTGACTTGGACTCAGAACATTGGACTGTCACGCTTGTAAGGATAAAGGTACATTCCAACAAAGTAAGAGAAGATAAATGTCACATTAATAAACCAAGGGTATTGTTAACCCTACTCATTTCTAACTTGCAATAAGTTATGTTTGAGGAAGATGATCTAGAAAATAAGACGTCTATATATAAACAACGACAGTCTGATTGACGTTGACTGTGATTAGGGATTATCAGGCTTAATTTTCCTGCATCTCCTTTTTACTTGTAATTTGCACGATGATGAAAATACTAAACTTAATGTAAGCAGGTTTCTAATTGAATGAACCTATCATGACTCAAGAAGACGAAAGAAATGAATGAGAAGACCTACCCATGATAGTAAGGCTTAATAATTATAATGGGGGACAAATCTGATCAATTGACTGCTAGAATTATCTTCATGAGTTCATTCCTGAATCGTTCATCTTAAGAGGCAACCAACAGTATGAAACCTAAATTGACTTATTACTAAAGAGTATGTCTCAACATTGCTACAAAAACAAGTTACGTTTAATCAATTTAAAATAACCTTATGTTATTAGAACTGCAGCTTTGATGTGAAAGTTAAGATTTTTAGTCTATAATTGCACTTGAAAGAGTCTTTCTTTTATTCTAAAGTAATTTTTAGTTTTGACACTTCACTGTATACCTTGATAATTTTTTCAACCCCATCTGCTGTGCTTTACCCTGTTATATTGTGTGAAAAAAAATCAGTTTCATGGTACTTATTTGAACCAAATGTGACAATTTTTGCAGATTGTTGGATCTGAGAAAGACTGCGTGTCAGGGGCGTCGATTTAAGGGGGGGGGGACATGTCCCCCACTGTTTTGAGTGGAGGGGACACTAACGTAAAAGTCCCCCCCCCCCCAACTTTTTGTGACGTGAAACTTAAAAATTAGGTACTACCAAAAAGACTATAGGTAATGAACGGTGTCCTCTACCGATTAGGATCGAATAGCTTTCTGTATCAATAATTCCACATGTTTACATTGGAAATCCCCAAAATCTTCGCCCGCTCCGCGCGCTTACAATCTCATTGATGTTCTTTTTTCACTTGCATATCAAACATACATTATTCATCGGTCTCTGTGATTATGTCGATTGTTCGTGTGCATGAGGCAGCAGGTGTGGTTATGAAGGAGCACAATGTTTAAGAATATAAGGAAGATAAATCGTCCTTTACTATGTTTTAATGAAATATGCGGTCTTTAGTGAATGACCAGCCTGGCAGGATGAAATTGGCAAACACATTCTAAGGAAACTGAAATTGTCTCGATGCACAGTCTGTATCAAGGGCGGATATAAGGAAATTTGTTTGGGGGCCAACTCAACTTGAGACCAAGACGTCTCAAATAGTATCAGGGGATGTCGTGCAAATATATATATTTATTTTTTTTTTTGGGGGGGGGGGGTATGAGAAGTGGTGACTGACTTCCCGAGAGACTATCTAAGCGGAGCGCCACCATTAGTTGGCACGGAGCGTACAGAAAATTTTGAAAAATCGCTACCTCTCAGATAGCCGGAAATTGCATTTGCCAGGCTTGTAAGTAGAATTTAAGCAGTCGTTATTTTGAGCTTTCTTTTGCAATAAAATCTTCATTTTAATAAAAAGAAAAGCAAATTGCAAAATGATCAGAAAATTACCAGATAAAATGTACAGGATCCTTTACAGGACGATGTGACATTTTATCATTTTCTTTGTCGCAAAGTAAAATCTCCATTAAAAAGAATAGACCAGAACCAAATTTTTGTTTAATATGTTAAAGACGAACATATTCTAAGCACTCTGGTGAAGTTTTCATTCATCTCTCATGTTCGGTTCTTGAGATATCAGCAACTGAAGTTGACACATTTTCTACTAAAGGTAAACTTGAACCAAGCAGGTGCTATGTCATGTATTCAAACTGGTGTTCAATGTTTTGTTTTGTTTTGTTTTTTATTTATTTTTGATCCTGCTGTTTGATCTTGAATTGATTAGGAATGCTATCTTGCCCTTGAGGCAAATTAACTTTTTAAACTTCCATTGCTGGAGATGCACTTATGGTTACATCATATCACAGTTAAATTTATAAATATGGTGTTAAATTTTAGAGAAAAACAACTAAACATTTCCATCAATGTGAATACATGACATCACGTCTTCTTGTTGCAATTTCACTCTTTGTAGAAAATATGTCAACTTCAATTCTAGTATCTCGAGAACCAAACATGGGAAATGAGTAAAAATTTCCCCAGTAAGCTATGCCTAGAATATGTTCCTCTTCAAAATATCAAACTTAAATTTGTTCTGGACTTTGTTGTTTCAAGAAGCTGCACACCGTTGAAAATAAATTGAAATCACAACTTTTCGATTCATATTAACTCATATGACCAGTGGTCGAATGAGCCTGTAAACCTGAACCGGCCACACAGAAGCATTGGTAGCGCTATACCAGCACCAATAACAGTACTGATTCAGTACTGCTATTGGTGCTGGTAGCGCTATCAACGCTTCTGGGCGGCCGGTACTGGGCTAAAATTTTGATACAAAAGGAACTATATCCTTGACAACAATGCATTAGATTATACTTTATAAATAATATATGACATTTGTATGAGAAAGAAGGCTGGGATACTTTGCCCAGATTAAGAAAAAGACTACTACGAATAACGTTATTTTTGGAAAATTGAAGACCATGCTTTGGAAATGTTTGGGGGGGGGGGGAGGGCAAGTGCCCCCCGTGCCCCTATGGCGAGCCGCTTGTGATCTTTATGCAACTTGTTTAGAAAAATGTATGATTTCGAATGCAAAATTTTGATACGCTCACATCATTCCTTTGTATAGCGATTCGACCATTTCGTATTTAGACCATTATCAGAGAAGAAAAACCACAATGACGTTTGCTAGATAAGAGACTTCAGTCAGAAATTAGAGGTACACCTCCATGTCTGCAGATAGTGTATGATGAGGTGTCGTTCGAAAAAAACATTTTTTAATTTTGTTTGATCAACAATCTTACACGGGTAGGCCTATGCAACGGTGTCACAGTAGCACCGTACCAGTGAGTACTATTCCCCCACCCCTTGATCTGTGATTTTCCCGTAGTAGATTGAAGTGCGTTTTCGATCAAGTCATGTATTTTTTACCTTCTCTCCAGTTCCTTACTATTATAACTTTTGCATAAATCATTCGCAAACTGTGACAATATTCGTTGTGATTCTAATTACTTATAGAGTACGTCCGGCATTTAAATTGACCGTTTAGTCTGTTGAAGTAATTACACACACTTTCAAGATCATGTTTTGAAAACTTTGGAGTTTCCTACTAACTCAAAATATTGAAACATTTAACACCATTTTTCATCTGGGCCCCTTCTCTTAGACACTCAGTGGCGTAGCTACGGGGGGCAGGGGCCCTGAAAAATGAATAATTCGGAAATTTGCTATTTGTGAAACCAGTCTACTGTGTGGTTTTGACAACTCACAAAATTCCAAAATCTCCCCATTAAAGCTCCACATTCGTCATTATTTGTCTCAAAGAAGCAACATTTTCCCCGCGCTTCGCCCGTCACAAATTGCGATTCCTAAGCAGAAGTGTTCACTCATACCTTGAGTAAAATTTTTCGAGCTCTGGACTTTTTAAGTGAAAAAACGGAAATTTGGTACATGTGACACCAGATCATCAAGTGACATCAGTAACTACAGTGCTATTTTCATGAATTTTCTTTCATAAAATTCAAAATTTTCTCCAATATAAGCTCTTGACTCAAAATTTTTTTTCAGAGAGCCTCATTTCGTAAGGGTTGGATAACGTTATGTAGAAACAACCATCTTTGGTCGCCGTTCAATCTCAGATTTGCCAATAGGAAATGCAAATTCTTTAGTTATCCCCCAACTTTTCTAATTTTCTCACAGGAAACTCAGAATCCAAACTTTTCTGCAACACAAGCTCCATATTTTCAAATATTAGGAAAATGGCAAAAATTCCTGCGCGCTTGGCGCGCCGCAAATTACGGCCCTGGTACAGTGGTGTTCACGCTCAAAAAAGATCGTAAAATCTGGATGCTTGCCCGCCCCTCTTCCCGAAAAAATGTCTAGCTACGTCGCTGTACACACCTTACTAGGACAGGAGAAAAAAATTTAGGCCAGATGCCCCCCCCCCAATTTGAAATCCAAATAGACGCCCCTGCTGAGTGTAGTTGCTACGTTTCCTAACCACGTGAACCACTGTTAGGTTGGACTTATTTTCTTTTTGCTTTTCTTTACACGGGGTTAAATAATGCACAAATAAACTCGCAATGCTTGAAAAGGTGATTATTGTGGAAAATAATAATGACCACCTAGTTTATGTGCATTTTTCATTTCAGTTCATAAAGTTGCAACACGATCAATATCCATTCAACAAACGGCTCAACTTCAGGAAGCTTGTTCAATAAACTACGAAAACACAGTTAACGTACGTTTTGGTGCTGGAGAGAAGCTGACCATCATGTTTATGTGCAACAACACGTACGCTGTTTACAGAAAAAGTGATGCAACAGTAGCCATACTAGCTAATGCTGGGTTCGAACGCAATCCTCCAGCTATGTTAGATGGGTCAAAGTATGGAAATCTTTTGAGTGAAGTTGAGTTTGTCCTCATGTACGCGTTAGCAAAATGTGATCATTGTAATGTTGGTGGCTTAAAATTTTATAAAAATGACGTCATACTTATCTTGGCAGAATGTAGAGATACTTTTGTGGGCATAACTCCTAGGAAAAGAGTCGGAATATTTCCATCGAAATTGGTACATATCATATCGAAAAGGAGAAACTGCATCTTTAAAGGAATGGTCCTAAAAATGATAACGGCAAAAAGTTTTCTAGATAGTTACTATAATGATAGTAGGACGTACAATGACTCCACTCTACACGAGATAACTAAATCATCGAAAGGTTTATTTAGTTGGATTGAAGAAGCAGGAAAAGAGGTATCTCTACAAGGATTGGTTGAAAGGCCTAATGAAAATGTAAGTATGAAGTACTCCGGAGATTTAGACTACATGTATTTAATGTTTTTTATAGTCTGTTGTGTATAGATTTCAATGGCAATTGAATACACCCTGTATGGCACTTAGTCTTTTCATACACCTATACGGGGAACTATATCAAGCTTTGTTACATTGTAACATTCTTGTTAAACTGAAGTGATATTGAAGTTCACGAAAAGTCTAGATTACTAAGATTCACAGGACAGTTAGGTAAAAATGAACTCACTTTTCAGTAAAGACTTACCCCAACTGCGTTTGGTTAGTTTCTCTTCAAGAATTCTCAGAGAGCAGGCGCTTTTATTGGAGAGAATTCGAACTTTTATGAAAGAGAAGTTGTGAAAACGGCACGGTAGTTGACTGGTCTCTCATATGGCAAACTTCCGCATTTTTCACTTTTCAGAGACAGAGGGAAATCGTCCCCTGCCTCCCGAAACTGTTACCTTCTATAGCAAAACGTTTACATGAGATTGACGGACTTCCTGCTTTCTTGCATAGCATATTGAAATTCTGAAAGCGTACTTTCAGAAGTTACACACCTTGGAAAGGTCGGGAAGTAACCAACTTGATGTGGCTGTCGGTTGAAAAACAAAAGAAACACAAAGATTGTAATATTGGAAGTACAAGAAAGACATCTCTGTCATGTTTTAAGCAATAATTGCATTTTAAACTTTGTGAACAACCTTTAGCACTTTATCCTTGGTATATGAAATCATGAACATCATGCAAAGATGGCAGTTGGACAATTTGTAATAATTTCTATGCTTGTCAAGACTTGGATATACTTTTAGGATAAAGGGTACAAAACCAGCTCTAAAATAATCTCTGGGCTGTCCAATTTCTTCAGAGCGAGTAGCATATAATCTGCAAATCATCCTTCAGTTGATTTATTGTTATTTGACAAGGTAAACTGTAAAAAGTACCTAAAATCGTTAGCGGCAACAGCGCAAGTCAAATTGGTTAGAAAACTGCCAAAAAGGACAACTTTATTTGCGGAATGCAGTGGAGGTATATACATTAAGAAGAAAAAAAATGTTGACAAAATCCATCTTTTTAGATGTAGAGTTCCCTGTTCCTTGCAAGGATTTATTGTATCTTTACTCGTTGAATTGTATTCTCTCTTTAACTTAAGTGCAAAATTGCAAAAATGGATGAAAGTTCCTTCAAAACGTTTGTGATACGTTCCTAGCTTTGACCCTAAAGCAATTAAAATATTTCAACAGTAAAATAAAGTATATAACTGCAATAAAAGAAAATGTTCAATTTTACGTATTCGTTAGACATAACAAGTTACGCTGAGATGGTATTATGTCGGGCCACTGAAAGAAATTAAAGTGTAGTACCGGTATTAAATATTTATGTGAAAGTATACAGACAAGATGTTCTTTTATTTCGACACCCAAGGGTGCCATAACTAAGGTTCAATTCGTGACCCAAAATTAAATATCGACTTACCGGTGTGTTATCTGTGTTATTGCACAGAATTGTTTGGATGTTTGATATCTATTTATCTCCAAAGTATTTCAATCTTGCAATTGACAAATGGTGTGTGTTTATTTGACGAGGGAAATTCCCCTTTTTCCAGAACTAGATACTGTCTTGAGAGGCAATAAAGATAACAACTAATAGAGAACAGACTTCAAATGAAACCCACTGCAATTGTGCGTGGTGTTCAGCATAGGCAACGGCCCTACATAAACCAGTTGGTCAGAAACTAACCAACTAACTAACTCATGGAGAACAGTGCAACTTCTCCTATTGAAGGGAAAGCCTTATAACTAACAGTTTTGTGACAAATACAGAGTAATTGTTAAAGTGTTCCAACAAAATGGTAAACTATCGTTGGAAGATTGACTATGATTAATTAATGCCTCTTCGTCTGTCAGTATGTCATGTTCTAGAAAATGGTCTCTAGTGACAATAGCTTTTAAAAGCTGTCAAAGGATGCTCTTTTTACCTCCACCAAGAACGAGCTGGTTTTACTTTTTAGTACACCAACTTCAAAAACTAAGAATAAAGTTGTAATCATCTTTGTCCATATTGTCGTTGACATATTGTTTGTAGTCAACACAACCATGTATTAGGACGTTTGTAGACAGCGGATGACATTTGACCACAGGTTTTGTCTCCTTAATTGAAGTGTACCCTAAGACTAGAATTGTTAGAGTGTGCATTGCAGAGGGCTGAATATTAATCCATTTAATCCATTCATATAGTTATCATCTCATAGCATTTCTTGATGCTGAGATGTATAATGTTGCCAAATAGTCAATTTATCTGAAACAGTCGATTGCGCAATAATTCTTGATGTCATACTAGTACGACCACTGATCTACATACCTGCATGGATGTAAGGTGGTGCCGAAAAATTGAAGAAAAAGAGCCCCCATATTGTGTGTGGCAAAAGCGTCGTGCAACAGCTCCACTCTCCACACAGTTGGATAGGCAATTTGATATGATGGCTTGATACTTTGACATTTTGGCTTGAAATATGACCAAATTCGTAGTGGAATGTGCAAATTTTCAACAGAAAATGTCAATTACTTTGAAATTGAACAAGATCATGTTATATTGAGTGCAAACTTTCACTTAGTGGCTATTGCACTCACGGTGGTGGATTGACGTTCAACTTGACTGAGTGGCTAGGGCGTCTCAGTCCGAGTCTTATTCCGTCACAGTGACAATTCTAAATCCAATAAAAGGTGGGGTGGGGAGGGGTTGCGAGTCTCACCCTAAAATTAAAGCCCACAAAGTCGCCCACACAATGTCGCCCCTAACAAAGTCCAACTTGATTACTACGCCGGATCCCTCAGTTTATACCTTCCCTGTGACTTGAAATATTTCTTTTATGAATGAAAAGTTAATAAAGCTTCACTCCATAGGTAGGAGTGTTGAATTATGTCAAAAAAAATCACCCCACAGAATCAACTATTACTCAGAAATACTGTTGAATATTTTACTGTCCAAGTGACGAGAGACCTACAGTTATTTAATGGAACAACGCAAATGCCGATGTTTCATACAAAATGGTCAATGAACCGTATATGGCGCAGAGTGGGAAATGCAATAACCCAAGTCTCCCCCTTCAAAGTCACCCAAACTGAAAAAAAGCAGCCTGAGCCCATATGGGTAGCCCACATAATCGAGGAATATTAAAGGGTTGGAATTGGTTCATATTCTCTCACACACTATCAGTTGTTGAAATGAGCCTCAGAACTAGTTAATTCCCACATAGGTCATTTGGATTAACTTAAGTTCCGGTCCCAAGGGTCCCTTATGATAATCTCAGGTGCAAAACAACGTGGAGTAAACTTAAGAGTTATGAAATGTGGGATTCCATTATGCGAATGTTACCGTTAAAATTGTTTTTTTTTTCTTGGGGTGGAGGGGGGGGGGGTGAGTCTTTGGGAGGAATTGAACAGTACAATTTTATTGGAGGTCACGGACTTTGTTACCTCGGGGAAACTAGCTGGCTTGTCCGGCTGGGGGATTTTTTCAAGGTCAGCCTTCAGACTTTGTTAGGAGGCGAGTTTGTCAGGAGTGACTTTGTAACTCAGGGTTGTCTTAATTTGTTACTAGAGAGACTTTGCATATGACACCTTGTAAAAGCATGAATTTTAAGTACTTAGAGCATTTCGCAGGCCTAACTTGAAACCAGTTCAAGTTTCTAGGTCAATGTTTCTAACTTCATATACCTGCAAACTGCTGCTGCATAACTGAAACTAAAAGCAACACATGATCTCGGCATTTCTGAACATTGTCTTTAATAAGTTAGGTTGCACACAATGTATACGTTTAAGTCAGGAAATCAAGAAATTTGGCTGGGAGTAAAAGTTTGTCAGTAATTGTCACTCCCTTCACATACGGCTATAGGAATAAGTAAAGTTTGTGCAGCGCCTGAATAAGTTCAAACGTCAGTTTCTGACTTCATGTACCTTTAATTTGTTGCTGCGTAATTGAAACTTAAAGCAACACATGACCTCGGCATTTCTGAACATTGTCTTTAATAAGTTAGGTTGCACACAATGTATACGTTTCAGTCAGAAAATCAAGACATTTGGTTGGGAGTAAAATTTTGTCAGTTGTCACTCCGTGCACATACGGCTATAGAATAGTGAAGTTTAGACCGCCGCTGAATGTTTTTGCCACAAGCAAAATGGCCACCGTAAGGCTTCCGGTGGCTTCAATTTGTCAATAGGCACTGACGTGCATGCCTTACATCCACGTATGTAAATCAGTGAGCATGACTCACATTTTACCTGTTTGGGTTTCCGTATTAAACATATTTACATTAACCGGCCAAATTACCATTTTCTGCCATTTAGCAGTAAAAAAGTGATCACATTTTGGCGGCAGATGTAGGTGCAGTCATGGACGAGATCAGGATATTTTAATAAGGGGAAAACATTAGTTTAGTGTTTCTATTCTTCTATTCCCTTCTTTCCCTTTTCTTTTTACATTTTTTGCAAACAAAGGGCGAGCCCCCACCACCACCACGTAGCCCCTGGCTGCAGTTGCTCCTGAAAGAAGAAAAACACAGACCGTAACTTGACCTGGCCAAACAAATTATTGCACAATCGACCATTTTAAAGTATGTCAATACTTTTAACATATTTTTCACCTCAGCAAAACAATTTTCAATTAAAATAAGGGGTGAAACCTTTTGATTCAATTTTCAGACTTTGCCGTGCATCGTTGATATTTTAGACTTTACTTATGCGTGATGAGTCCCACGGCTTACAAAACTGTATTCTGTAGAGTGTTTTCACTTACGTTTCAAGCCCACCCCTAATACGGGCAAACTCCAGTGGAGTATGTATTTAGTGTAGCGAGCTGAGAAGCAGCTGGCGACCAACGTGTGACTGTTGCATTTAAACACTGATGATTTTTTCCCGGCGGGGGCGTGGCTTACCATTGTGACGTAACGTGAAAGCTTTCTATAGAGATATAATTTAAACGGTTCCAAACATTTAGAAATGTTTATTTAAAGTGTCAGGATATGCTCGACAGAGAGCCAAGCTCCCCAACAGGAGGGATGAAAGGGGTCACCGATTGGGTCCCCCCCCCCCATAAAAAGAAAAAATAATGAAATGCTGAAGGGACGGGTAAGGAACAGTATGCTGCGCCCCAAGAGCCCTTAAAGTTTACCCTTTTAATAACTGCTCGAAATCGTGGTTTTATCTTCTCCTAGAAAATGGATAATTTGTCAAACCAGGAGGTGTTGCTAGTAACACCTCACTGGTCAAAGGGGGATGGTCGAGTCCAACTGGATATATTTCATCAATATTTCATAGGCTTCTCTTATCCTTCAGGAAATATCGTACAGAGATGATAGATTTATAATTTAGTGACAGTGAGTTAGGAAAAGAGATGGGGACTGAACCCCACCAAAAAAAGGTCTCGTTCCTAAAGTCTCTTCTGGAAGATCCAAGAAAGGAAACACATTACGTACAAGTATGTGGTGATTCCAGTGGCATCCCTCCTCCATCTTTGTGTAAGCTGGGTATCATTTTAAGTAAACATGTAATTAACCACGTCAGGCCCGTAGCCAGGATTGTGTCATGGGGAGGGTTTTGGTGCCATGGGGGCGGATATGAGGGATAAGTCTAAGGATAGGGAGAAAAATCCGCTATTTTAGGTGTTTTTGCACACCCAATATGGAAATAGTAATGTAGAGCTGCATGAAAATGATCTCGTACTGATTTACTTCTTGGTATGACTGGCGCTTTCGTTCTTTGAAATTTATGAAGTGTCATCTTCCCGTTGACACAATTGAAACCTTATGTTAACCCAAGATTAAAGTTCAATTCAGTAATCAGATTAAGCTTAAGTATACGTCAGGTATTTCTTTGTAATACGTACTTATGTTTAACCCCATTCGCCCATTCGTGACAAAATCGTGCGAACTTCCACTTCGTTTTGATGCTGAAGCTATTAATATTTTGGTCAGCTAGTCTCACGAGACACTTGGGTTGTGTAAGTTGCATCAATAAGATGCAAATTTTCATATAATAACGTATGAGTGAAGTAGACGTTTTCTTTTTTATTTTTTTTTTTGGTTGGGGACAAGGACCAAAATTTTAAACAGCCTGTAACTTTGAAAAACAATTTCCACTCTTCAGTACGCGACGTACCATTGTGTGCGACCAGGGGATGGTGGAATTAATTTTTAATTAGGCTTAGGATATTTTTGGGTGTGTACTATAAAGCTATCATGAAGGGATGTAAGTGGATGGGAACAAAACAGACCATGTGCATCACACATGATAATTGAAGTTACCCCTAACATATAATTGAAATTTTGAATCAGTATGTATAGTTTATATTACGGTGACATTTCTAGGAAAATATTTTGCAGTTGGATGAGTTGCAATTATTTACGACGCAATACTTAAACCTACGCACTCGGTTGGGTGGAAACTTATTATGTGGCAATTTCTCTCTAAATCGGTAGTAACGATGTGCCTTCCTATTGTTAGTACAAGGGGAGCTCTCCAGGTATTGGGTACAATAACTGGATTGAATAAGCAGTTACTCGCCTTAATGGTCCGTACAAGGAATACTGAATATTCTTTGGCCATCAAACACCATACTAGTAGGCATGAACGTGGGGGGGGGGGAGGGGGGGGGGCAAAAAGTGTCAGACAGAGTGTTTCGATGTTTTTTACCACAGGGCAATCGTTCACTTTCCTTCTGTTACTCTACTGATTATATTCAAAGGTGCAATGAAATGACACGATTACAAGTAAAGGGCCCTTGACGTGACGTCATGGGACGTTTCTCACAGTTGCTCGGTCAATATGATGTATGCAGCTTAATTTTATGGCGTCCTGCGGAGATGTATTGTCTCTGGCGTCTTCTGCTATGAGGCCTACCTGCGCGAGTGATTAGGAACTAACAGCTGTCTGTCAAAGTCCTCTTACAGACCTACTCACACACTCTAAAACTCGTGAGTAATGAAGAGTTTATTTTGCCCCACTTTGTAACCTTGTTCAAATCCTAAACAGGTTCATTAAAACCCCCCTGTTTAGCAATTAATGTAAACGCGTTTTGAAACCGAATGTTTGGGAAATAGGCTCAAGTGTTTAGCATATAAAGATGTTTACAAAAAAAGTCGTCTGAAAACCAGGGATGCTGTCTAGCAACTTCCTGAAAACACTTTTAATTTCTGAATATTTTTTTTACAGAACAACCCTGGTATATTACATCCACCCGAAGGAGACTGAGATTTATTAGTAATACATGAGCGCAATTTAGTTGATAGTTATGAATTGCGTAGGATAACTCCACTGAGGTTGTACTCTGACTAAATATCCACAAAGTTGCAGTTAGTTTCCAAACAAGTAGGTATGATTGTTATCAAGCAAAACAAGGGCGATTTAAGTAACGACTGACCTTTAGAAGTTACAGTGTGTAAAAAATGTAAATATTAAAACATGTTAAACCCCCAGAACATTTTGATATAAAGTTGTTATTGGGTATTAAATCTTTCATGTCCAGTAATGTAGCTACTAACTACATTGGACAATTGTTATTGTTAGTTATAAGGTTCCTGTTTAACTAATTCGAAGAAATTTAGTTCAACGTTCGTAAAAGAGTCCACTTGAACTTTCACTCTTTAGCCCACAATTCTGATGGAATTGATCATAACAGTAGTTTAACTTCCATTGAATTGGTTCAAAGTCTGAATGAACCACTGCAATAAACAACCAAACTGAACTAATCAAGTTAAATCCAGATGTCCTTGTTTGCAATGACAAACGAGCGGGGGTGGGGCAGACTGTCCTCAAATTTTTTTCACAATGTGAAATTCCAACGGGGGTCACTGTCTGAAAAAACTAGGCAGCCATTTTATTCTTAAAATTTTGTCATACTATGTTTTAAATTATACAGGAAACTCTTAAGCGTGACGGAATCCTTAAAAAACTGCCCTTAAAAATTAGAAGGAATCACATTTAGGGTGACATTTTCGTGAAAAATCAAATGTAATTTTTAAAAGTCACTGTTTCCTAGCACCTTATGCAAAAGAAATATTCTTGGGCCCCAGTTTACATTCTTGCACAACACAAAGACGTGCATGGGCATAATATCAGACCTCTTTCGAACATTGCCCGAAAAATAAATAATATCTGATATTCGTTGAAATATATTCATGATAAATTAAAGAGAAAAAATATTCGCATCACATTTGGGCAGCTTATGAAGATACATGCTGTCACATTGCTTCTTGAAAAAGCAACAGAAAATACCTCAGTAGATCAAAGGCGATGTGGGGTGTAACTGGTATCTGAGTTTATTTCATGATCTATACCTCAAATGAACTGTTTTTTCATTGTGTTCACACTGCGTAAAAAGCCATAAACACATGCTTGATTTGCCTGTTAGCTAACCCTAAATGTTACTGTCAATCAATTAACCAGATGTGAAACCTGATTACATCAAGTGCGGTTGTAATGAGCTTCATTTCTTCCCTGAGGCGATAAGAGGTAATCAGGCAGAGAAAGCTGGTGTAACAAAAAGTAAAGAAGAATGTTTCATTGTGAATAAGTATTTATTTTCCAGTCTCTGTCATATCCTTGCCAAAGACGATTGCTGACATGGTCGAATATACCAATTTGGTATTTTCAGCTGGGCGGCTCATGTAATGTCATACAAATATCGTGCAAATACTGCCGTAGAACTTTAGTTTAGTAATTAATCGTATGGAACATCACGTAGTCTTAACTATGAAACTAAGAAAATGATATAAAACTTAAATTTTGTCTATATTATTTCACAAAATTTAATTGCACTTAACAAAGTTTTGGTATTTATTTTCAAGCCTCAACAGGATTCAGGGATTTACGAGACTATCCACGAAATTTCTTACTCTGGCACAACCCTTCAACAGGTAAGATTTAACAAATCACCCAGAAAAACCGACGAAAAACGTGTGATTTTTTAAAGCATAAAAAATTTAACAAACGAGGTTTAAATATCTAGATATCTTCATTAGAAGATATATACAACACCAAAAGGAAGGTTAAACTTCAGTCTTGTTACTTGATGTACTTTATTTGTTTGTCTTCGAATCCATAGAAGAAGAAAACTCCACTTCCCCAGCCTGGAGGAGAAGAAGACGATTCCGCTCAGGCAAGTGTTTTGAATTGGTTGCAGAGTAAGGGAAAGACTAAGTTAGCGATCCTCTTGTATCTATGTTCCATTCATCCATGTCTGCATTTTGTCTTATTGAATTTACCACCAGTTTTCAAAGTTTTTGCGTCTCATCTTAGCAGCCTTTTTGCAGTGTTTTATCTCTTTTTAGACCATTAAAGGAATTCTACGGAGACATTGCTTTTTTAATTTTGCGATAATTGGGGCGATCTTGGGAATTCTTAAGAAATTTTTATTTTAACTTCTGATGACCTCATATGTCGATATCCATACATCCAAACAAACATTCACACAAATTGCATTTATCCAACTTTCCTTTGAAATCATTCCAAAACAAATATGGTTCTCTTCCTCTCCACAACACATCAAAGTGTCGTAGCTACAGGGGCAGAGGAAAGTTCCCCCAGCTCCTGATCATCAAGTAACAGTGGTCAATTAAAGTACGGTTTTCCCAACTTTCCTTTCACAAAATTACCCTTCCTCTCCAACAAAAGGTGTATATGTGTCTTAATAAACAAGAGTTTCAACTCGCGTAGAGCACCAGAATTGAAATCTCCATGCAGTAAAGTTCACTCTAAAATGAAAAATAAATTGTCTGTTAAGAACCACGCCTCTGACTGCAATGGAAATTTCCGTACATTGTAAACAATGAGTTACCCCCCGACATATCAAAACTGTGTAAACGTAGAACCTTATTTTAACAAAAAAACATTTTCAAGTGAAGGTTTTCGAAAAAAAGGAGATAAAGTATATAATTTAAATAGACGTTATTGCAGTGTTCTCCCTTCCTTTTGGTCTTCGTAATGCGTACCGTTTTGTCCCTTCTTTCCTTTATTAGGGAGATTCTTTACTAGAAGGGGAAACCTGGTTTCACGGAAACTTGTCTCGCAAAGAAGCAGAGAATTTATTACTTGAAAATGGCGACTTTCTAGTACGCTTCATGTCCAATTACCCTTGGGTATACGTTCTTTCATGCAAAACGGAGAAAGGATACGAGCATTTTCGGTTACGGCTTAATAACCGATCTAATGTAAGTACTCCAACACGCCATCTTTAAAGTGAGTCGGATGCAAATATAATGACGGCGGAACGTTACCCTCCCCCGTCCATGTTTACATTAATGTATGTTAAACAACAGAAGTTTGATGATTGAGACGTAACGGGTACTTACGCAATCTTGCGATGTTAATGTAGTTTTTCTTTAGTTTCATAAGAGATATGATTGACTGAATAGCTCTGAGTGAATAATATTGTTTTTTATTTTTGTAAAGGAATGGGGCAAATGATTTTAATTTACTTCTGTCATACATGAGGAAGTTTTTACACATTTCCTATGCACCAACACCTACATACTGATGCGATCGTTTCTTTGGAACTGCAATAAAATGGCGTTTACATTTAATGCTGAAAATAAGACGTTCAATTAGAAATCGTCATAGTAGTACTAACTTAGAAAATGATCCATCCATGGGTGAATGCAGCTTCATTTAAAGTTAGGTGGAATGTTGAAACTGTCACAATTAGAAATCTTGCTCGGAGTGCTAAACCTTTACAAGACTAGACTTTTAACATCTCTTTTATATTGACCAGTATGGCAAAGTAGAAGAAGTTCAACCTATAAATCCATGTACTCTAAAAGCAGTGTTATATACGGATCCCATGTATATTTAATTATCAATTCACAACGTTGCAATTAGTTTATTTTAGCTTGACTGCTCACACGTTTCAGAGCAATTCAACGTGTTGCTCTATTACCAAATTACACTACCTTTTATGCAAGTACCATTTCATCTTTTCTTGTTGTAAGTGAAGATAAAAAACAACTCAACACTTGTATTTACATTGATGTTCATTTAATGAGATTCTCGTAATGTTTTGCCTCATCTTTGAATTTTAACGAAAACAATCGAACAACATCTGCTGACAATGGACAGTTTTAATCCGTTCCGGTTCCATTTCGAATAAATTGTACTCTTTCTATCAGTTGTGAAAATATTTTCAACAGCTTTACGCATTGTGTAATACTCTGGTTTAATCGTGATGTACGGAATAATTCTTGCTATTAAATTATGCACAATTTTCCATATGGTCTCTAACACAGTACCATACGAACGGAGGAGAATTCAGGTCAATACGAAATTTAATACAAGTGCATCAAACTGAGGGTAAACCCGTATCTAAAGACCCCTCTACGACAATCCGAAGGGGTGTAAAAGCTGCCACTAATAACAATCCTTGTTTGAAAGAAGACGTTCCAGAAGGAAACGATCAAGAGGTAAATTACCTAAGATTTCCGAGAAAAGACGTTCATTTCCGGTGACATTTTGCTAGGACCTTGCAAGAAAGATAGTTATATTCCAGATACCGTCCCCAAACACTGAGGCAATACCCTTTTCCCTCACTCGATCTATTCCATTTCAGAGATTGGTTATTTTTGTTAAAATACCTCCACTTTTCAACAAAGTTACGGCAGAGAGTTACGTAATATGTGCATATGCTCGTGAGATTCGTTTCGTTTTTTATTTGAAATTAGTTTTCCTGTTTTTCCTTGAAATTTGAAACCGTTGGAATGTTTGCATATTTTTCTATATATCGTACTTTACTGTAATAGATATATGTGGTATGTTTTTGATCGGGTTATTTATTGCTTGATTTAGCCGAATCAAATTGTAAAGATGTATTTGGTACATTTTTGGCATTTTTAAACCTGATACATTGCTTTATTAATAGCTTGATGTAGCCACATGATTCCCATATAAATATCTGCCCTGGTATAATATTAAGATATATCTGACCTGATCAAGATTTATTTTCGCCAGATATGTCCATATATCAGCCCGATGAAAATTTTGAGTAAGGTGTAAATACACATTAATTTAACAACAATATATGCCTTTCGTACATAACCTGTATCAATTGGTCAAACACTTTTAAAGGGTTTGTTTATGCATGACCTAGCTAAGAGTCGTAAGTATGTGATAAAATTGATCACCAACATGTATATCTCATCGGACTGCAACAAGAAACCCCTTTAAAATTTTTGATTTGCATATACATGATAAATTATAGATTAATACTGGTTACTAGGGTAAGCGAAAACTAGGTGTAGCCTACTTTTGTATATTTATAACAATTTGTTTTCCAGCTCTCAAGCATGGTACCAATTTCAATCATGCGACGGTAGTAGTACTAACGTCAAATACACAGACTCATTTCTATCTATTTGGCAAAATTATCAGGCGTTTGTCGCCACGGGCTAACTCAGTGTTGGTTTCGGTCATTCTTGTTTAGATCATAGAGGAAGAAGAAGAAGAAGAAGAAAAAAGTGATCAACAACCTTCTACCGTCCAACAGAGTAGTGGTTCCCAAATGGTACAAACCTGTTTAGTATGAAATAACACTTGATTTTAAATATTTATCATTTTACTAATATTATCAAAACTGAATTCAGTGGACTGGATTTGTTTTTGACAATTTCAAATGAAGACGATTTTTTTCTGTAAAAGTGGATTCATACAACATCCAAAAATATTTTTATGTGTTATGTGTTTAATAATTACCTGACTGTTAAAAGTCGTCAGACGCTTCCTATAGATCGTTTACATTAATTTCTGATTTGATGCTTACAAGCTGCACTAACTATTGCCGCCCTCTTTGTAAGTGCAGAGTAACAATCACAGTTATCTTCATTAGAACGTAGTATTTGTCCGCATTTGCTCTTGCAAAATTGGTATTGATGCCGTATTGCTGTAATCATTAAAACCTTAACATTTTCAACAGAGCTTTGATGCAGAGATTGCTCAAAATCATAAAGAGCTCCTCCAGTCTTCAGAATACCCAGTGGTTCCACCTAAAACGGTAAGAAATGCATGCTCATGGAGATAATATTTGTGGGTTCCTCTTTCTTTTTCATTTACAACGGAAAATTAATATCTAGAGTTTTCCTACTGTAGCCTTGCTCACTGCCTTTACGAAAAATTATTCAAACGTCTTGCCAATCTTAAATTACCGTGGACAACATTTAAAATGGACTCTCTGGGGAATTGATAATATGATTATATTTTAGATGAACACCTTTGAGATCTTTAATTGTGTGGTTTTATTTGTACACAGACTACTATGGAAGAACTTTATCCCGACTTGCAATGCATGGACACGAAAGAGGTTTGTTTATTCAACCAAATACAATTAATGTTGACGAAAATGATAAAAATATGAAATTTAATCAGGAAAATGATATGTATGTGGAAAGCATGAGTCTACTGTAAGGAGTATTAGTATTCAGATGAAGAAAAGTAACATAACAACAATATAGGATATAGCTAAACACACACGTAAATGAGCCAAGAAATTTGGTGAGAAATCCATGCTATGTATATAGAACTGCCAAAGTCTTGGATGAATTCCAGATTTTGAAAGCATTCCACGAACAAAAAAAAAAATGTTTAAGTTCCAAGGGTTTACATGGAGATTCATCGAATGCAAATAATTGTTGCATTTTCTTTATATGAAATGTCATATCAGAATTTATGGTCTAGTACCAAGCAAAAAGTTGTATGTTCAATTCCAATTCCCAAGGACTCTATTTAACAAATTGTGAATAATTGTTCATTGCAATGTAGAATCAAAGTAACCTATGGAAGCATTTATATTTGTTTTGAGCGTTTTACCCGATAGGGCCAACAAAGTACCAAACAGGGATCAAACTGGCATAATTAAAAGCACCAGCCTATAAAAAATTGGTGAGATCCAACTTATAACGAAGTTGTTTTAAGCAAGAACAGCAAGACCTGTAAAGCCTCGACAAATTTTTAAGAATGTCTTCTTTTTCATTATTAAACGTAAAATATTTTTAAACTAATCAGTTAACGATTTTATAAAAAAAGATTGAAGTAGTGCGCTTTTAATTCTATCATCATTTCATTATGTTACTCCGTAAACCAAAGAAATGTAATAACCCGAACTCGATAATTTTCCGATACTAAATGCCTCAATTTCCCTCAATTATTTTCTTATATGGATTTATTTTGAAGGTTTTCGACGGTCAACGTGAAGAACAAACAAATGTTGAAGATGGACCTCCGAGGGAGACAAGCATTATTAAATCGTAATATATGGAAATGTTGTTTTATGCCACCAAGCAATTTAATAATATATTATAAAAGAAGTAGGGATTTCCAAAATTATTTAAGCACTCACTTTGTTGTCAAATTTGCGGAGTGATTTTTGATACAAAATAGTAATTAGTCCACTTTAAGTTTGATTAATAATTGGCTTTGGAAAGGTATCAATGATAAATTTTGTTGGTGTTACGTGTTGCAGAAATGGCGAACTTCATGATTTTTTATACATAGGGAAATTAAACTGGCTTTAGTTAATCACGATACATACCGTAATGAGCGAATAAAAACAGGAACGAACGAACTCCTTTCAGGTGAATGTCCAAAAGTAGAACGATACTCCTTGGAATAGATTATTGTATGCTAGATCATCGGCCAAGTACGAAAATCAGGGCTCAGAAAATAATGTAATTTGTCTTTTACAGTCTAATGTAGATACTTTTTATTTAACTCATATTTAACAAATTGGATTTCAGGGATGATAACGTTGTATATATCAATCAGATAATCAGGAATAAAACGACTAATTAGGTTCATTATGAAGTATATAAACATTTTCTCCCTAATAAGTAAACACATACGTGGTGGAATAGATATTCATTTAAAAATATTTTTGGATTTAGTGAACCATCAGCTACTGAAAAGTGCAACCCACCCCATCCCCTTAACAACCCTATTCCCCATTCCATAACTACTAGTGCTACGTTCCGACCATCATAGGCGGCTATTTGATGACAATATTGAAGTAAAGGATATAACCTACTGTCACAACCCAACTGCGTGAAAAAAAGAAAAGTCTATCGGCGATTTCTGAAATATTAGGAGGACATTTCCTCTGTCCCGAGGAATCGTGGCCCATGCCAGGCACCATGCCAAAATCTGGGAGCTCATATAGTCAATAATATTGTTTTACTTGGATACATTTTTATGAACATTCATGGTGGAGACATCAGTGACTGAACCAATAATTTCTAATATTAAACTTTATCAATCCATATAGGCAAGCAGAAGCGGGTTGTGTTAAAGATCATTCTGTAAAAAGCTTGGTTAAGGAATTCAACAATCACAGCATAAAGGTATGTAGTTTCAACTACTAACATGTGCAGTTTTTGAGTCACATAAAAAATTCGTGTAATATAAAGTGAGTTTTGTTTCGGGGTCAGCAGGGTATTGGTGGTATATGATCGTTTATCAGCAAGTTCATACCAATTAGGTAAAATAATTCAGAGTCCCATAACAAGACATAAAACTATTGGGTGTCTCTAGATTATACCAGCAGGACATAAGTTGAAATGTAAACCCTGTTTAACAAATTAACTTCCCGCCTTTCATTTTTTGAGCACCCTCTCTGTTTCTCAATTAATTGTTTTAAATTATTTGTCAATGGTGAAAGGTCGAAACTATTTACGATTTGAATATTCTTGGTTGCCTTTTAGCTGTGTTTCTGCCAAACAACGAAAATGAGTACATTTGTAAGGGACACTCTGTAAATTCATTATATCCATTGAAGTATTTATCCTCTTTGTAAATGACAGTGGGATGATGAAATGTTTACTATTAAGCACCGACCAATAAGCTGGCAAACAGCTGCAGGATTCCAACCACCAAAAGAAATTCCTATAATCAGTTTAAGTAAGAGATAAAATTGGGGAACATTATATCACTTTTAACTTGGTTCATATTCCCAAGTTAACAGCTACGATCAAAGGGTATAATAATGTTTCAAATACTTTGTCAGCATTCTCATGAAGATCATCGGTCGGTTAATGAACATTCACCTGTGGGAGGCGGTTCCGAGAATGAGGTAGGAAATTACCAATATTTGTACATTTGTTTGATATTACATTACAATCACAAACAATTCTAGTGTGATGAGAGTTATAGTCTAATTATATCTTCTTTCCTATCTTTGTTTATTTAGGGGGACACTCTACTAGATATACCCTTTGGTAATTTTCTTCTAGAGTATTTTCCTCCATAACACGTTTATCTTATTCATCGATGTGAAACATATGTTGTTACAATTTTTATCTTGCTCTACTTCTTGCGATTGAGTTGCAGGAAATACATGGGCTGATCTACGCAATTGTAATATGCAGACATAATTCTTTTCGACTAATCGTAAGCACGCCAATATAAATGACATAGCGAATACATGTACCACTAGAATCCCAGGACTTCTGTATTAGAGTATAATACATTTCCTATAATTTACATTCCTGACCAAAAGTTAAAGGAATCTTTGAAACTTTGGTCGCCCATGTACAGTATATGAGTTTGTAAGTTAGCTGGAGTTTTACGGCCCAGTGTCCAACCAATTGTTTCAAGTCGGGTATATGAGTGTGGGTTAGAGTTAGATAGAGTTAGATAGAGTTTAACGGCCCAGTTTCCAACCTATTGGTTCAAGTCGAGCCGGCCACATCCTTTTTTCCAGTTGTGGCTCACTGGATTGTTTTCCCTAATCCATTGCTTATTCGGAACATCACCCACAACGGCAGTAGGTTATGAGTGTGGGTGATTATTTTCACGTCTACATGTGGAATTGAGGAATTGGTAGATACACGTGTTGTTTACGTAATCCTTTAGTTGTTTTCGCTTTCTACTGTTAAGAATGCCATAGCTTTAGAACTGCCAGCTCTAAAAGAGCTGAAGTAACTGTCAAATTTTTCGCGCTATGAAAAAGGCCCTTTAGGAACCACATGCATATCGTTGAACATGCAATGGCAACTGCATTTCAATAGCATAAAGCATTCAAAAAAAAAACTCATTTTGAAGGTAATGTAATTTTTTTCGTCAGGTTAATTGCATTGAGTGTAATCTGTGATGCCATCGCTGTACATTAATATGACATTCATTTGTGTATGGTTTTTTACGTTACTACGGAAAATATTCAGGATATTCAAGCATTCCATCTGTATCAAATTTCAAGGACAAACAAGACCCTCAATTACAGAAAAAACAAAAAGAAACTGAGAAGCTCATTGCATTCTCTTTTTACCTTGATAAAAAGTGAAGGTATTTTTTGAACAACTTGACAACGAGAACAAGTCTTTACAACTTAACATCAACGAAAGAAAGGATATCGCTGCAGAGTTTCAACGACATTGTCTATAATATTTGTTTCTTTCACATCGGACTCTGGTGAAAAGCCACCACAATATGCCTTTATTGACCTTGAGGGATTGGGGATCAAAGTATCTAGCATGTAACTCCAAATTTCAAAAAGGTTTTACTTCTGTGCGAGAACTAGTGGGAGAAATTTTAATGGAGATAATTGAAAATATGTTTTACTCTGGTTCTCCAGTTGCACTGGGAGTCCGTTAAACTGTTTACGGCTCCGTAAGGAGATTTTTCGTCGAAAACAGATGATCGAGAACAAGTTGAACTTTTGAGGTTATTAGAAATGCTCACATTGATAGTTATTCTCATCAAATATTTCATTTCAAGGTGTCTTTGAAAGAAATGAAGAATGAGTCAAAGGATGTCCAAGTTCAAAGTGATATCAGGTAATGAAAAATTAAATTACATGATGCAGAAAATGCATTTTGCCCCTTTATCGTTAACTAGTAGTATGATAACGACAATACCCAGATAATACATGCAACTTCTACCGTAATCTATAAACTTATCTTCATAGGCTTTCATGCTGGCCATGACTATGAGGGTTCGTTTACCGCTTTAAACATCCACACGTTTGAAATATGCATACATCTACATTTATGAAGGGGCAAATTCAATGTAAACTGACTAAGTAAATTTGCACAATGAAGAAGAGAGAGTAAAGTGGTACTATTTTGATGTTTGCGCTTCGCCACTAAACTTGAATGTCAACAGAATATGACTTGCTTTGTTACCACAGATCACATGTCACGCTTCAATGATTGTGAATACTCTCCTATGATAACAAAGAAACGAAACCAAAGCGTTTTTCCGTATTTGAGTTTTTCGTGCATGATCATTCTTTATCAGGTTCGACAAAGACGCAATGTACGTTCTTGAAATGGAGGCTATGCGAAAGCAAATAGGAAACCTTACGTCAGCAATGGAGGTAAATGGTTAATCGTTTTTTTGGAATCCAACTCTGACATAAGCTTCATGAAATAAAATGTTCGCTTGACTTCCAGAAGTTTAATTTTTAGCACCACGGACATTTCATAATACTTTATGCTAATGTATGTACTGCATACTGAGAACTCCACGGGAGTAAAGGTATCATAATCGTCAAAAGGTGTGCAAAATTAAAACACTACATGAAAACATGATTTTCCATAGAATGAGTATTACAGTAGCAAGATGTTCATACGAACAGGGACTGTACCAGAATGTTAAAATTGGGGTTGCAAACAAGGGGAAAGCGATTTGGGGGGGGGGGACCCTTCGCGTGCAAAGTGAAACCGAACGCGAAGTGAGCGCTTCTACTGGTGGGGTCCAGGGGCGAAGTTTTTTTTTTTTGGGGGGGGGGGACCCTTCGCGCGCAAAGTGAAACCGAACGCAAAGTGAGAGCTCCTTCTGGTGGGGTCCAGGGGGAAGCTCTTAGGTTTTAGCTTATCTCCGTGTGGAAAATGTGGTCTCAGGAGTGGTATAAGATGTGTTTTTTTTTCGGTTTCCCCTAACCGACCTTACTTGGGGGTAGAGGAAAACATCTGAGGGGATCCCCATGTTTCCCCCGTTGAGCCGCTACTGCATACCCCTAAAGAATGCATAATTTTGCGGGGGTAAAATAAAATTCAAGTAACTTTCCTCTACGAAAGTGACACTTTTATCTAGGGAGTTTTAAGTTTTAATGCAAAACACTAAGTTTACATCTAATGCTGTAGAAAACTTCACCCTTCGGAGTTTGTAAATGTTAAGCCTTGAAGAAATATTTTCTTTCTGAAATCCAAACCTTTAAATTGTAAAATAATTCTAAAATAGTCTATGAAAAAGTGTGGGAAACCTGATGTCAATATAAACTTTATTAAAGGGAAAATGCAGCCAGATCAACTTGAATTAATAGTGTAATATACTGTCCTGTTTCATGATTGGCTCCTGAGAGTCGTGTGACAGTATTTTCTCCGCAAATATGAAATTGCGAGAAGTTACTGCTTGGTGTACCTTGAACATGCAAAAAGAAAATCCTTAGATATTCTGAAAGATGTTTTGAAGTTATATAAGAAGAAAATTGGGAGATTTGGCGTTTGCTTCAAAATAAGTTCGGGGTGACTGTCCTTGCCCTTTAAGTCACACGTTTATTTAAGAAGATTATGTGAGTCATTACAGGGGATTGTTTAAGTTATAAGTCGTGAATTGTCTTTTGTAGTAGGAAATTTTAATGTTAGATTAGAAAAGTGCATGTTCTCTCTCATAGTAGCAGTTCTTAATATCCCCTTTATTTTGCAAGAGTTAATGAACGTAATAGATTACGATACACATTGCATTGGAGGTAGCAGCTGACTGTCAGACCTCCTTTTTTGTAGGCCTACAAAACTGAGGCGTGTAATTTTAATTTTAAGGAAACGAAGGCATAAATAATAAATTTTTTGAGCACAAATATGCGCGTGCCAGTAGTTCTACGTGTCTGATTGGAGGAATATGTTGATTGAATTCATTTCATTTGTTCAATAAACGTCAACTCTCTCATCGGTCCTTAATCATACAGTCTGTCATGATGATGATGATGATGATGAGGAACGCTCAAATTGAGGGCAGCAAACAGGGCAAGGTAAGTTTCGAAACTTTACCTCAGCATTTTCTTTATTATCACTAACGTCTACTTACCACTCAGGGAGAAGCACCAAAACAAAACTGAAATAAAATCTGTTAAGAATTACCAGGCAAAAAAAAAAAACTCTCTCTGATTGACGAATACGTTTTTTTTTTTTGAAATCTAAACTTTGTTCAAGTTTAGCACATGAACAGTGTTAAGGTATTAAAACATTTGAAAATGCTTACCAATAAAGGACAATTTTGCATCTCAGTCATTTAAAATTCCCTACCTTATACCTCTCGCGATTCGGCATCTATGAAGAAGCACAAAATTTGAGCACATTTTGTGAGCTCTTTTATCTTTCTTTTATTTTTCTTCCTGTTAGTTTGGCCTTGAATTGATTAGGGATGTTTACTTACACTCTAAAAAATGTTGGGTAAAAATTTCTACACAACACATGTGTAACTGCCAATTTGCACAACGTTGAGTCAATTTTACACACCTCTGTGTAGTTTTAAGTTCAAGGAAGTGATCACTGCAAAGGTATAAAAAAGTAAAACAATTGATTCGTATAACAAAAAAAATTAAAAGAGATTTTTTAAGTTTATAAAATATTTTCAAGCTGGATTTAATTTTTTAAAACATTCAAAATTATAATTTAGAATTAAAAGATCATTTTCATGGTTACAATTTTTTTCACAGCATTTCAATTTCAAACTCTAGCAGTAACAGTACTGCACACAGGCTACACAATCCCAGTGTACATAGTCTTCGCGCGCGTCTACGTTATCCGTATACCTACGTATACGTACGTTGAACCAGCGCAGCACCGGACGAGTGACTGCCGAAATCAACCTACACAATACATTTAACATTCTCTTCAAAATATGGATGCAATTGACAAGCAGAAGGTGAAACTTTCTTCCCTGCAAATGATCTTTGAAGATTGGGTGAGAAGTTAGACTTTTCAGTTATTTTGTTCGTTGAGGATCAAGCAAAGACATGCTGGAAGCCGTAGCGGCACACAATAGGGCTAACGTTAGGCTAGGCTATGGCAAAAGTACTGTAGCCTAAATTACCACTGTATATAGCCTACACAAAATAATAGTAATACAGTGCTTTTGTTACAACTTAGGCCTAGGCCTACAGGTGTAAATTTATACTGTACAATAATGTAGGGCCTAGGCCTAAACAGTATTTCCTTGAGAAGCAGTTCCAAGTTTGGTTTCGCCGAACGGCCCTTTGCCAGAGGGTCGGAAGGACTGGAAAAAGTAAACAAACAAATTAGCTAAAGTGTAACGTTACAGACAATCAGACATAGGCCTACAGTACAGTATTTAAACTGATTTTTGATTAGGCCTAGTTGCTCAGTTTTCTAGATTGTAACTGACTGGAGAATTTTAATTTTACAGGTGAATTGTCACCATTATATGGCGAATACCTGTGTTTTAAATATATCTGCGATAAAAACAGGCATTCATTGAAATGGTTTTGAAGAGTAATGAAAGCTCCAAGTATACTTTTGAAGGATATTTTTTCTATGGGTGATGCGAGGTGAATAATGTTCAGCTATATCATGGAGATTAGTCAATTCTGACAAAATGGGGCCCAATAAAGGTAAGTAAGGCAGTAATTGACCCCAGCTGTTATTTAGGGCCACATGTACACTGGTTATTTTTTTAGCTGTAACATACTTAGGCTTAATTGTTGTAATAGGGGCCTGTGTCAATTGTAGAAATTACTGTAGTAATTGTATATTATTACATTTGTTTTACAGTAACTGTTGACAAGTTTTCTTTTCCTTTCTTAATTCACAGCATTACAACCAACCAGCACATTCATGGTAGAATGTATACCATATACAGTACATTTCCACATGAGGATGTTTTGACAAAGAGTGGGGAAGCTTTGGTGTGGAACATTTTGGTCTGCCCCATGCTGTCCGACATTTTGATTGGTAAGCCTGAGGATTGTAGAAACATTAATGAGTCATTTTCTATTCTTTGACTAGAGTAGTGTGCACAAAATTCACTTTGCACAGTAATTTGAATCAAGTGATAGTTTGAAATCACAGTGTCATGCCCCCAAATGATAAACTATTGAGAGAAGCAGAACTTGAATTTTGAAGCTTCCCACCAGCGATCAGTACGTACCAGTTATTCGGCGGCACTAGTAATGGACGTTAAATTTTGAGGCATGAAAGAGCTATAGTATCACACACGACCACTCAACTCCAATCACTGTGAGGAGTGTAATTATTGGCAAACATCGAAAAAGGGTTAAAACTCAGATCATTCAGAAGTTGTACAAAAAAGTTTGCCCCAACTTTATGTACAGTTGTAATTTTCTGGTAACACTAGCAGTTCATTGCTTTTTTGTTTTGTTTTTGGTTTTTGGTTTCTATGATAAGAGAAACCAATGCATTCATGATGAGTATTCAGATGAAGGTGGATCAGCTGGCTTTTGACTTATGTATATGTTGTTTGTTTGTTCCCATAGAAAATCAACTCTTTAGGCAGTGGGCATGCCTTTTATGTGCTGTATCATGGTAGAAATTTAGAAGACTTCAAACTAAGGGAAACCAGGAGCCTGTTCAAATGCCTACCCTGGACAAGGTGCACACATAAATTGGTAAGCATGTATAAGTGTCTTATTATTGGGGCTGCAAAAGAGTCAGTACTTGTAAATGTAACATCATAGAGTAGCTGAGTGGTCTGCAGAGCTCTAGATTCTAGTCAAGCGGACTCGAGTTAGAACTTGTAAATTAGAAACTCTTCTGTTCAGACGTCATAGCCACCCTAAAACAAATTTGGGTTGGATTTGGAATCATATTTACACAGGTTGGTAAACTTAAGGTTCTTTCTGGACACACAAAATTAGAGACAGTTTCGATTAAAACATGCAGACTCAAGTTACAATCATATCAGAATGCACAATTATGTGATTGCGGCTTTATGCTTTTAGCCTATGAGGCCAAATTGACAACCCAGAACCCTGGGAAGATTTGATTTGGGCCAGGGATGTAGATTATAAAAGTCCTGCAGACTTAAGTTGCACCAGTCATAAAAGGAAGAGGAAGTCTGTGGTCACTTCCCACCTTCCGGTTGTCTCAAAATGAACTTTATAGAAAGAACTGACTTTAATGGGGGGAGGGTGGGGGAGCTGAGAATTGCAGGAAGACTACCTAGATGAAGTGCAATTCAGTGAGCAGGCATTGATTTTTTAGGCATGCCTGTGTGATTGCACACCATCACTTACTTCAAATCATTGTTAGGAGTGTGATTTTTTGCTCACCTAAATGGAGAGTGTTTAATTTATTGAAGTTAATTAAACAGGATACCTACCACACTCAGGAGTCTTAATTCCCTGAGGAGTGTGATTTGCAGCACTCCTGGAAATTCTTAAACTGAAGGCCTCAGGAGTGAGTATGATATGTGAGATTGCACATTTTTCTGCATCATGGTGGTGGTGATAGAAAAATTGCACAGTGTAATAATTCTCCTGGTGTGCATTATGTGCATTTTTATTCCTTTTAATGTGTTTGAACTATAAGGTTTGTGTACTGTATGTTATGCCAATTGCTCTGTTCTTCCGAACGGACCGAATGCCAAACTTTAAATGTGGTAACTCTTTCATGCATGCTGACAGATTTCTGGGGCTGTGCAAAGTTGGTGAAAAGAGCATCCTCGGAATGCCTAAATGTTCCCCAACCCTCTACCAAAGTCTGATGCAGTGCACACATTGGCAACTGTTTGGAAGTTTCGTCCTTGTCAATTTTATTATCATTCCCTGTAAATTACACTATTGGCATCGCACATATTTGAAGGAATCACTCTTTTGCTGAAAAGTGTTATGTTTTTGCACTTTTGTGAATTCCGTCTAACATTTATCTATTTTTCTCTACCTGCAGGTCATAATAAACTTGTATCAGTGTCTTGGTTAACAAGAGCATGAGGGGAGACGTGAATTTCCCGTGAGGAATCGCGGAAGTTCGCAAATTTACTTACTCAGTTGATTCAGTTCAAAGCCTGAATTCCTCAACTTCATTCAAGTAACTCAATTTTGCATTCCTCTACTCTACTGATATGACCTATCTGTTCAAGTGATTGTTCTTTGAAAATGTGACTCCACATTTACTCCAGGATTGGTGCTGACAAAAAGCGTAGCACTTTGGTAGTTCTAATATAGTATGGTCCATCTTCTGCTCCAAATGGATATTTATTTGGACATATATCGGTTCAAAGCTTGTTCATTACCTATTTTGTAGGAACTTGTGAAAGACCAGATTTTGAGAAAATATAAACAGTTTCATAGAAAGGTAGCTTTCCTCCTCAAATGAAGACAAGCTGGTTGCAGTGTCTCTTTGCACTGGTTTCAGATTCTTTCAAAGTTTCAATAATACTTCAATGTAAATTTGTTTCAAAGGAAATTCTTGAAGTCTTTGTTTTTTTACTGTGGCAATCCAATCAGATTTTTCTTTCACATTTTTTCTGAACTTAATTCTGTACCCCAGTTGTACAATAACTTTACACTACTGTAACCAAAAATTTCTTTATTGGTTACGGTATAGTTGAGGCTGTATACTCCTGCATCCGTGTGGAATTCTTTGTAACTGACAAATATTCAAAAGCTTTCATTCTATGTACACAAAGTTAAGGTCTCTTATAACCTGAAAGACCTCTTAAATGATTTGTATTCTGGTAAAAGATTACTTCAGAAGGGAAAAGGAGCTGCTGGAGCAAAAAGGTTAATATATTCTGTCAAACTATAGTCTTCTTTAAGTTATTTAATGTGCTTTGCTGAAAAAAATTGCATTTTCTCTAGTCCAGAAAACTGTTGCAATGAAGTTAATACTGTGAGACTTGTATCTGTTGAGATACCAATGAATGGTACATCATGTGAAAAGGGGAAGGTTTATGATGAGTAAAGTCAAAATATAAATTATGATACAGTGTATATTATGATGTGAAAATTGTCAAAATATATTTAATGATACACTACATTTTTACATAGATACTTGTCACATGGTTTAAATACCGTTCTTTCCTGTGATATTTTGAGATTTTTGTTCTATTTTTTCTGACGTGTGCTAATTAGCTGGATTGCTGTCTCGGCTGCCTTTAAAAAAGTAACAAATACTGGAAGTCAATCCGCTAGAGGTGTAAGTAATAAAAAACTGCACCGAATACAAAGTATGTATTTTACTTTAATGTGGGTATGGAGTGTAAATAAATGGTTCATCCATCCAGAATTATAACATCTTTCCTTTTGGTTTTTGTGAGTTATACTTGTGAAACTTCTTAAACAACTGGTAACATCAAGCTGCATACCTAATAATTCAATATATATCATTTTCATTGTTTGACAAAATATCAAATGGCATAGACAGTCGCAACTGTTGTGCATTTTATTTAACATGGTGCTATTTCAGCCTATTGAGGTTATTTGCAACTAAATGTAGTTTTGACAAGACTATAATGTAGATTTGTTGACACAACATTGTATTATCCCTCTGCGGTTTTACACAACTAAGTTGTCCTTTTCACCCAACCAGTGTGCAACTTTGTTGACACCTTGCTGTGTAACCTAATAGTGGTTATGTACAACTTAATGTAGTTTTAACACAACTGTTTTGTCAATTTGTTGACACAACGTTGTGTTATCAAGCAGGGATTGTGCACAACTAAATGCAGTTTTAACACAACTGTTGTGTATTTTTTGACACAATGGTGTGCATTTTTAACACAGGGATCAGTAGTATTTACACAACAATTGAATTTTTGTTTACACAACGTTGTGTCATTTCTACACAGCAAATGGAAGTATTTACACAACAATTGAGAAATGTTTTACACAACGATGTGTCATTTTTACACAGCAAATGGTACAATTTACACAACAAATGGGTAATTTTTTTACACAACGATGGGTAATTTCTACAGCAAATGGTAGAATTTACACAACAATTGAGTAATTTTATTTACACAACGATGTGTCACTTCTACACAGCAAATGGTACAATTTACACAACAATTGAGTAATTTTTTTTACACAACGTTGTGTCATTTTTACCCAACGTTAGCTATGTGCACTAGTTACACATAGGTTGAGTAGTTTTTTACACAACTTGTGTAAAAATTTTTTAGAGTGTAGCCCTAGGGCATATGAAGTCTTTCAATCCCATTGGTCAGGATGCACCGATGGTATTTATATATAAACGTTTTGTCGCATAAAATTGGTGGTAAATTAAAAATAAATACAAAACACTGGCTGACAATGTGAGCCATGACATTACGCCTGTTTGCTCCAAGTTCATTTTGTGTAGAAATTTTGCCACATTTAACCACTAATATCTCGAGGACCCAAAATGGGAAATGAATAAAACTTTCACCAGAATGCATATGTTTCTTTTTGACATATCCAAAATAAATTTTGCCTTGGACTATTCTTTTAACATTTTCCAAAAACGAATATTTTCCACCTGAATAAAAAGACATGGAAATAAAAAGAAACACTTTTGGTACACTACGCGAAAACTAGTGGTTGAGTGTTGTTCAGATGCTGTTCTATATTAAGTAGTCCTCTTCCAAAAAGTCGAAACACCACTTATAGAGTAGCTTTGGAATCCAAGGTTTTAGTAAAGACATTTATGATAAGACTATTGCATTTTCTAGCGACTGTTTTCCCAACCTCTTAAGCTTTTAGCAATTTTTGGAAAACCTCTTTTTGTTTACGGTAACAATACGTCAAACTTTCTACCAAGACATGGCACGTTAACAAAAAACTTTCATTCATGCTTGAGGGAAGATATAGTTTGAATAAATGTTTGAACAAATTCTTGTAGTCATTCAATAACTTTACTCTACCTTTGTCTAATTGACAGTCTTTGTAGGACGCAGTAATATTAGGGAGGCACATTGCATAAAACTAATCAATTTTTTCAAGAGGTCTATGTGAGAACATTAGTCAGAATTAATGCATTGATTGCCCATTTGCTCATATGTTTCCTACTGTCTTCCGTTATTCCTCCATTCAGCACAATGAAGAAAATCAACCATTTGTTGCCGAGGACACAAAGATAGAAGCAGTAGTGCATTCAGTATGCCAAGAAGAGGTGGGTACAAAACCTGATTACAAAGAGGTCGACAGGCCCCACCTCCAATACATTAAGGGTTCCTCACATTTGTGTCCAAACTGGAGGCATAAGACATACATTTCTTTGTTACTCCACATTAAGTTGTCTTTCCATAAATCCGTGGGCCTACCAGGAATCAAGGTTTTTTTCCTGCGACATATGTGTTATTGTGATAAAAAAACAATTTCCAGAATATGAATTTCAAAATTAAAAATGTTGGAAGACCTAGTGAGCGTCATTTTAGCAATCTTTGAATAATTTTTGCAATAAATCTCTCCACAAAAAATCTATGGTAGCGCTCCGCTTGGATAGCGAACACAACAGGATAGTAACATTTAAACCACTGTGCACCGAGTTACCCCAAAACTAGATCCGGTCCTCGGTGGGTACAAATATCTCTCAAATGTATCAAAATATACGGGTAATATCTCATGAGGCACTAAGCTTTTGAATCAAAATGCTGCATTAAAGGGATATCGAATGAATTTACTTGGTTAAAAACCGTCGATTTGGAGAAAGGGTGAACACTTTTGGGTGAAAGTTGAAACAACTTTGTCACGCATTTTCCTGACAAACAAATGTTAATCTCTTTAACGAACCAATTGAAAAATTGGGAGAATTTGGGTTGCTACCTGCTCTGCGGCTTTAGCCAGACCCTTGTGCCAAATAAAAATTTGCCAAAAGTTTGCTGTCGCTGAGCTTGATCAGTCCACCTAATCTCAGAGTAACTGTTTCGGGTTTGCAAATAGTATATCTAACCTGAAGTTGAGCGGATAATCCCATAAATAACACCCAAAGAAGGACAGTAAACATCTCCTTCATGGCCGCCAAAGTATACTTTTGTACATAACTGGTCGATGGAGGAATTCCTATTGACAACTTACGTACCATAATAGATATGTTGTACCAATGAGTGTCATCCAGGCCGATAGCCAAGGAGAGGGGGTTAAGCCCCCTGAAAATTTGTTCGTTCCCTAGAGCCTTTGACGCTTGACTTAAGAAATTTGTACACATTTAGCCCCGGGAAAAAAATCGTCCCTAAGAAAGGTTTTGCCCCTTGGTGCCATGTCTAGCTACGGGCCTGGTGTCATCAGTAGAAAGGCCTCTTAAGAAGAGGAAGGTGAGCTTAAATACTCAAATTAAGAAGCGATGGCAGCAGCATGGGGTCCAGTACTTACGATTAAAGTTCTCTAGAATACTTGAGGTCCAGATGAACTGCTGTGAAATGTGAAACACTTTTCTTAAAAGTAAATTCACCACATGGGTGTTTCCATCATTTGTTGTCATTTTGATGTATGTATTTTCAAAGGGCTTTGTAAAAGGATTTAAACCGGTAATATGAATATACAGTTAACCCTTCAGATGTTCATCTAAGAGAGTTTCCAGTTCACGGTTCAAAGTTTGAATCTAACCATTTCTTCAGACTTACACAGATACAGTAGTGGAGTCAGACGAGGAGGAGTCAAGTGAGATTTACCCGTCCCCGGAAGTGAGTGTCACTCGTCATTTCAATACGCTCTGTGTAAAATTACTTTATATTTTAATGGAGTAGGGCATGGAAATTCAAGCCCATATTAGCGTAAAAGCATTAAAACAAAAAACACGAAGAACAAGTTGTTATATTTAACAAACAAAAAACGGTGATTGTCTACGGATGCTTGAGCATAACATTGATTGCCTTAACTTAAGCACCTCTCTGTTAAAATATTTGGGTAGCACATGACTTCAGAAAATGTTTCATTATTCGTTAAGATAGTGCGCAATAATTCTAAGATCCGAATATGAAATAGACTTGGGCCGCAAGGGAACAACATTTGGTTTAACTCGTTTTTGCATTCTGTTAGACTTTCTTGAAACCTTTGTATGTTCACTGAAATCAACGAGTCGAAAATATGGGCGACACGCGCCTTATTCTACTTGGATCAGCTCTACATGTGGTTGCTTTTTTCACCATCATTTACATAAAGCAACATATAAGGAATAGAAAAGTGACGATAGTGGTGGTTACAAATATATGTCGTTTAGTACGTTAAACTTTGAGTCTTAGGATTCCGCATGTTTTACACGGTTCTGTAATCTTCCATAGGGAGACAAATCGACGAATCGTAATCAAGCTTTTAAAGCTATCAATTTTATTTATTGTGGTGCAAGATGCCAAGGAGAATTATTGCGGTTGGAATGGGTTGGGGTGCAATAAATTTAATCATAGTTAAGCCCTTCAGCCTTACCAATAGCACTTTCTCCTCAAACCGTGACGTATTAGAAGAGTTGTATCATTTGAAATTTTAAAAGTCTGAATGCACATTTGTTTCATGGGGAACAAGTAATTGTACTTCTATCCTTAAGAAACTTTTTTTCCTGAAAAGAAAGTTACCATTCCACCTTATTTTGAATAATCTATCATTCTTCAGCAATAGAATTTGATTCAACAACTATGAATATTTCGGTTAACACGAAGGCAATGTTAGCCTTTAAAATGAGCAGCATAATTTTATGTATAAATGCAGTAGGTTTGAGATAATACTTTTATTCCTTATTAGATTATTTATCTATTTATTTTCGTAATTAATTATATATCTATTAACAGATCGCAAATGTGATTGAATGATTAATTACTTTGTCTAAACTCATTTTTTACTATCGAGAGCAAGAAAAAACTTTGATCGCTTCCCTTTCTCCTGCTTTACCTCATTAGCCAGAACAACAAGAGGATGCCCCGAAAAGATTATATCTGAAGCAACAACTAAAATCTTACTGGCATGTGAGTATTTTCTTTCTAAACTAGCATCGTAACCGGGTCACCGGGCTGGGAGACGTCTTTATGATTTCTCCCCTTGAAAGGTGTCAAGTGGACCTCATTTTTCGCCATCTATAGAAAGTTTCAAATTGTCGTAGTGTTGCCAACTTATTAAATGTTCACACATTTTCCTCTCCCCGATTTTCCCGCCTCCCTGGAAGCCATGTCACCCCTTCATAACCTTGAATGGCCATGGACCTGCAGAAAGTGACTGGTAGTTGGGAATTTACACATTTACAAGTTTGCATTGCTTCCATTTAAATACACTCTATTTCGTGTTTTAATCCAAACTTTATTTATACATCTTATATGTTTATAGTTTTCATATAACTGTACTTTATTCTCTCGATTATTCATTCTAAATTTATTCACCGTTTTATGGGGAACTCATTCGTCAGGGTGACCTTGGACTCGTTTGAGTGAAGATTTTTTTCTTTTAGCGCGGTGCACACCAGCCTGCGTAGCGCCTCTGTGGCTCCAGCCCCTTTAGGCTGCCGTTGGCTTTTCGTAGGGATGAGCTGAACGAAAAGACTTCGTCCGCTCCGCGGGCTAGGTACACACCGCCACGACTACCGAAGACTCTACGTCGTAGAAAATTTGCACCTACTCGTTCTGTGGTAGTCATGGCCGTGTGACCCGGAATAAGCCAGCTAGGTAATTCAGTTTGGTGGCTATGCACCTATTGCAAACATCCGCCAAATCGTCGGGATAAACAAACCAATCCCGCCCAAACAAAAGTATTCCAAAATTTGAATTTATATGAAAATTTGGTGAAATCATTCTTTCTTAACCCATCCATAACATAGGAAGGGATCTCAAGTGTGGTGTTGTGCTGTGGATTGTGTATAAATTGTCGTTTTGGTGTAAACATTTGCATTTTTTACTCTCCCGTAAAGTAGGACTTAGGCTTTTAGCAAAGTCGAACTTTCGTTCGTCGACTTGGCTTGGCACTTAGAGAGTGTTGTATGCACGTACTGACGAAAATAAGGGCACACTGTACTCTTCAACGAAGTACCGAACTAACTTATTAAAACGCAGCGATTGCATCCAACTACGACTGAACATGTTCAATCGGACCGACGGCTTACGACTCGACGGAACTCTAGTGGTGAAACTGGCCACGCCGCCAGGACTAGCCGACGCTATGTCTTGTCGCTTGGTGCCATTAGTTGTCGTGCAAAGGGCGGATATAAGGAAATTTGTTTGGGGGCAAACTCAACTTGCGATCAAGAGGTCTCATATAGTATCAGGGGATGTCATGCAAAAATGTTTTGGGGAAAGGGCATGAGAAGTGGTGACTGACTGCCCGAAAGACAATCTAAGCGGAGCGCCACAATCGGTTGGCGCGGAGCGTACAGAAAATTTTGAAAAATCCTTACCTCTCAGATAGCCGGAAATTGCATTTGCCAGGCTCTAAATAGAGTGTAAGCAGTCCTTATTTTGATTTTTCCTTTTATCTTCATTTTAATAAATATAAAATGATCAAACTGCAAAATGATCGGGACGATGTGACATTTTATCATTTTCTTTGTGACAAAGTATAATCTCCATTAAAAGAATTGACCAGAACCAAATTTTTGTTTAACATGTTTAAGACGAACATATTCTAAGCACTCTTGGGAAGTTTTCATTCATTTCTCATGTTCGGTTCTCGAGATATTAGCCATTGAAGTTGACACATTTTCTATAAAAAGTAAACTTAAACCAAGCAGGTGCGATGTCATGTATTCATATTGATGGTCAATGTTTTGTTTTTGTTTTTTTTATTTTTATTTTACTTTTTCATCCTACTGTTTGACCTTGAATTGATATGGGATGCTATCTTGCCCATAAGGCAAATTATGTTTTTAAACTTCCATTGCTCGGGATGCACTTATTGTAACAGCATATTACAGTTTAGTTGTATAAATTTTAGAGAAAAAAACAACTAAACATTGTTCATCAATGTGAACACATGACATCACGCCTAGTTGTTTGCAAGTTCACTCTTTGTAGAAAATATGTCACCTTCAATCCTAATATCTCGAGAACCAAACATGGGAATGAGTAAAAATTTCCCCAGTAAGCTATGCCTAAAATATGTTCCTCTTCAAAATAACAAACATAAATTTGGCTTTGGACTTTTTTGTATCAAGGAGCTGCACACCCGCCTGAAAATAAATTGAAATCTTTAATTTTTGGAATCGTATTAATCCATATGAAGAGTGATCCAATGAGCCTGTAAACCTGAACAGGACTCTCAGAAGCGTTGATAGCTCTACCAACATCGATAACAGTACTGGATTCTTATTGCTATTGGTGCTTGTAGCTAGCGCTATCAACACTTCTGTGTGGCCGGTACTGGGCTACAATTTTAATACAATTCCTTGAAAATCACGCGTTAGTTTATACTTTATTAACAATATATGACATTTGTATGAGGCAGAAGGCTGGGATAGTTTGCCCAAATTAAGAAAAAGGCTACTTCTTATTTATGTCATAACGTTATTTTGGGAAAAATGAAGACAATGCTTTGGAAACGTTTGGGGAGCAAGTGCCCCCCTCCCCCGTGCCCCTATAGCGAGCCGCTAATGTTGTCGTGACAGTGTGTACCGGGCTTTAAAGATTAACACGGTCTATTAACTGTTTAGAAAGGAGCATTTAAGACGTGTTTATTTACCATCTTGGGCAAAAAAGGCGAAAAGACCGACATTGCTACTGAAGGATTCGTCCTTATTAGATTAGGAGTAGAGATTTCATCAGTAGATTTGATTGAAGAGGTATTCACTACTTATGTTTTCCTTCAGGTTGAAGTCAACGATCAGCTGCGCGACATAGTGGCTGAATATTTGGAACCGGAATTCTTTCATGACGTTGGAAAAAAACTGGGAGTGCACAAAAATAGAAGAACTCAGATTGAACTTGAAAAGAGTGACATTGTTGAGAGAACATATGAGTTACTAGGTCAATGGCACCAAAGACAAGGTCACAATGCAACCATAGGCGTGAGTATTTCTAGAGGCTGGGAAAAGTCATCAAAAATTTTTAGAGGAAGTTTATATTTTTATATTGCTAACAAAGGGGTCGACATCTTTCATGTGTGTGTGCGTGTGAGGGGGGGGGGGGACAACGTGTATATCCTTACTTAATTTACTATGAACCTGTGTTGTTTGAAAAAGAATGCGTTTTAAAATGAAAATTTCCAGTCCTGATGATTATATTCTACGAGTGTCTCTATTGTCACCTGCACTTCCTACCTTGCAAGAATTACACTTTTGTATTCTTGGCTTGTAAAAACGTTTTTCAAAGAAAACAAATATCGATACTTCTCACATTTAAATATCATGTTAAGAGGATTTACCGATTTTGATAAAGATTAAAAATAAACTTAGCCCACTTGGTTTCCTGGATTTTTACGTCCCTGCTTCTCACCGATGCGAAGCATTACACACAACGCATTTGGTTTTCTTTTCGAGCCTTAGGCTTTAATCAATCTGGGAATGAAACCCACACTCTCAGTTGAAAGGGAATGATCACTAAACATCCGTTCTAAATTATTTGAAGTCACAATTGGCGCTGCTTTTAAATAGGTTGTAATAAAGCAGCAATGATGTACAGTTTTCGTATGAACTAGGCCTATATATTTTTCTCATTTTCTCATCGGAAGAGAACGTCAATTCACTGAAAGTGCTCCATATTTCAAGTGTTATTAACTTTATGAATGCTTACTGTAAGAATGACTCGCAAGATTACTTTTAAGGAGAGTCGGAGACTGGTAGAGCAACTCCTTTGGAAAATTGAATTTTTCCAACCAAAGGATAAATTTAACGAACAGGAATTCTATTGAAAAGAAAGGGATTGTTTCAGGCACGTCTTTTTTTTTTTCGTTCCGTTTTGTTTTTCTAATTTCAAAAGTTTTGGCATTGTTTTGTAGAAACTCGTCGAATGCCTGGAACTATTTGATCCAGAGGACTTTACTACCATATTAGAAGAGCTTAACGAAGAACTCGGAGACAATTACAGCAGCTTTACATAAAATTCGTTCCGGAAATGATGAGATATGGACAACATTTTTGTTTTTGTTTTCTCTGGATGACGATTTAAATCGTTCCGTCATAAAGACCATGGTACAAATTCCGAGGCAAAGAAGTATGAAAAGTAGGAAAAAGAAAATGTGGGAAAATGGTAAAGAGCCATTGAAGATAAAAACTTATCTCGTTTAATCACTTC
Source organism: Holothuria scabra (assembly GCA_037179385.1). Lineage (NCBI taxonomy): Eukaryota > Metazoa > Echinodermata > Holothuroidea > Aspidochirotida > Holothuriidae > Holothuria > Holothuria scabra. The sequence continues at coordinate 2,801,882 of CM074188.1, forward strand.
TCGACGCTTTTGAAAATCCGCATGTACTAGAAATGCTTAAAAAGCATATTGTGCTGACGTAATTAAGTAACCCGATATTTCAACTTTCGCGTGTTGGGAAATATATTGAGAACATATTGAAAATTTGATGAATGAATTAACTGGAAGAGCATTTAATATGTACTCTGTGTAAGACTGACAGAACAGAATTCTTAAACATTATATTTTAATAAATAAATAGATACGTAAATAAGAAAATTAATAAATATATATTTACATATAGTGTAGATGTCTAGAATTGAACCTTCATTTATAACAACTATTGCTTCATTGACATATTTTGTTAAGTTTTGAATAAACAATTTAAGCAATCGGAGTTCAAGTTTTCAATAGTAACCGTTTGCTCGAATATTGACAATTTGGCTCCAATACCTATGTAAGAGTAAGTCGGATCTATTGACTGGAAAAAACAATCTCTTCGACCCTTCTTCCGGATAAATTGCTTGGTGAGCAATTTTAGTTTCAAGTATGTGAGGACTGCCCTTAATACACGTATTTACAGGTATGCCATATGGTGTTTTGCCTTATTACTTTAAAGAAACACATACATCATAAAAAGCCAATTTGTTGGTAATATTCAAGTCTAATAGCAATACAGCTGATCTTTTCGGGAAGGGGAGACTAACATTTCCTTTCAACAGTTGAGGCTTCTGTCATATAGATTATATTATAGAGGCTTATATATTCCTGGTGATTCCCTTCGTAATTTTATATATTTAATAATTCTTTCATGTTCGTTAGAATTCTATAATAACAAGTTTTCAACATTTAGTTGAATACCGTGCATTATTTTACAGTTCACTTACTCTGAGCCTACTTGTAACAATGTCGAAGTTTCCATTCATAGCAAGTTCTCCCTGATAAAGGCTACTTATCACATTTTCGGGGTTTTTTATTTCCAATGCAGAAAATATGTAGCCCACAGTATTAAGAGATAATCACTAAAAATGAGCCGTTCTCATTGTTGATATAAATGGAGTGCATTATATAGTATAAACAAATCAGAAAACTCTGTTAATAGGAACATCACAAGCTAAATTCTCAAAAGAGATTAATTGTTCATGTCCGATTGTTAGCAAACATAGTGTGACAAGTATGTCATTGTGGCAGCTACTTATTTTAATGTTAACTGAAACCAAACTTGCTCTCGTCTGCATGTACTACGCCCACTCGTCAAAGTATGTTCATATCAAGGCATTCCGTACACGAAGTTATGATTAGCAACAATGGCGTCATCATATCTTTTGTTTGAGGAAAGTAATCTGCAAGACTGACAAAGATGGACAGTCCAATCAATTGCAATTTTATTATTTTACTTGTTAATGTGTGATGTGCTGAATGAGATGTAGAGTTCATATCTGCTTGTAAAGACTTTTAAACATGTTACCGTCAAACAGAACCACCGCATTTCATAATGTATTAAAACTGAAGACCTTTGCCTATAAATCTTAAGATAACGTTAATTATGACTTTTTACTTTCAGACAGAACACGTGCGAAATTTGTGGAATTACTGGTATTCCTAGGGTAATGCACGATGTAATATTCGTACCATTTCCTTATATCTCAATTATCTTTTAAATTTTTGCCTGATTAAACATGATACATAAATATTCAAATACATGAATGTAAAAGTAGTCATCTCCAGCGTGTTCAAATTCATTAACAGTATTTTTCTTTTCCGTTACTCCATCATTTTACAATAGATGTTTACAATGGACCCAAGCATTTTTCCCAACCATCATTTATTTTTCATTTTTTCAGCGATGAATTTACAATTCAAGATCTTTTTCCTTCTTTTACAATCATTTACCATTTACTTGTTAAAAGGACACCAAAAGAAATCATAAAGTGAAACGTTTGAAAGACCAAATAAATTACCAATGTAGTATATCGTCTATATACCTTGAAAATAATCAGTTAATTCCTTATGAGTAAAGAAACGTTTATTACTTCCTCGCATAGAAATTTCCTTTTCTACTGACAGAGCAAATTTAAACTTATACTCAAAGTCAAAAAATGTTTGGTTCCTTGTTTTCTTGCTTACAATGAAAGATATAAAATTTGTAATGGTAAATTAAAAATTGTAGGGATTTTTAATCAATTGCTGAAAACCAAAAAAGATGTCTTCTTTTGCAAATTTTTCATCATAAATTTTACAAAAAGAGCATAAACTGCTTTCAGTTATTTTCATGAAAGGCAATCTTCTATTAGTACCTAAAATTCTGTGTAAAGAACGAAACTGAAAATATTGTAGTTTTGTAATGGACCCAAGCATGATATTTTATGTTTGGTCTGAAAATTAGCCTTTTTAAAGTTGTCACAAACTATCATGTTCATGTATCACAAAACCGCTAGCTTGTACACTTATAATTATGCCTTTTCCAGGTTTTTCAAATCTGTGTGGTTGAGATTTCCAGACTGTATTTGACGGAAAACTACTGCAAGGTATGTCATTAAACAATGCTTAAACATGATACTCTACTGCAATTGACCACACACAAGTGCAACCTGATTTATACTAGAAGTTTCCTCGAATTTTTAGAGTAGCTCTTGGTATTGCTCAGAAGTATGTTTTAAAACTCACAAAAAAGGCTGAAAAATAGTTTCGTTAATTGTAATAAAAAGTGTCATCTTAGATCTGAGGGGTCAAGAGCAGAGTCATATTTTATGACGTAACTTCTGCATATTCAGGATAAACCAAGGAGTTACTTCTAGCGGTCTAGTAAACTTCACATTTGAGGAGACAAAACATTGTCACATGACTCTCACCAACATAGGCGTACGGGAGCATTTCAGTTTGGGGGGGGGGGCAGAGGATTCTCTGCCCGAAAAATGTAATTCTGCCCGAAAGACTATCTAAGCGGAGCGCCACTATTGGTTGGCGCGGAGCGTACAGAAAATTTTGAAAAATCGCAACCCCTAAGGCAGCCGGAAATGGTCTTTCCCAGGCTTATAAGCAGAATCAAAGCCGTTGATATTTTGACCTTTCGTTTGCAATAAAATTTGCACCAAAAATGAGCAAATCTACAAAAAGGTCAGAAAACTCCCACATGAAATGTACCACTACCATTGGATGACTACATTAAGCTATAATCATTGGAAAATGAGTTTGTTTGCGCGTTCTACGAACTATTTTACGTCATGCAGCATGAGATTATCATCAATATAATTTGAAAATTGAAAAACTTCAGAAACCCTCGAAAATCCCAAGGCTTCTCAGCTTCGAGGGAGGATGGCATTGCATCGCATTCCGGCTGCCTATTAAATATATGTTTCGTCGAACTTTACAAAGATCCCGTTTGTATTAGCAGCCTGTTTAGCTCAGATTCAGAGGCCCGAATTACCTAAGTGGGGATGCCATGCAACGAATTGGCCCTTTAAAACCGATTAACTCAATTTTCGCGCGATTCCCAAGCAAGGTAGCAGCCTGTTCATATGCATTTAAACAAACAAGGGCGCAAATTATTTCCTAGTGAGCAAACGAATTAAGTCCATATCAACGGTTTTGGCACACTTGATCCCCACAAACCGTACCCATTAAATAAAAACAAACGAGGCCAAATCATCGGCATAGTCGCATAGACTCCTTTTGCCTCAGGCAAGGAAATGCAAAATTAAAACGAAATGAAGTCTTCACGATACCTTTACGTTTTATTCATAACGGGATAGTTTAGTTGCATGACATTCATGATGTTTTCTACTGGTTATCAATCGACAAAAGAAATCATGAGTATAGACCCATGACAAACAAAGAGTTGTAACAAATACAGGGGCGTAGATTTCTTTTCAACATTGGGGGGGGGGGGGATGATGTGTACACGCAAGGCGTGCACGGCGAGTGCGAAGCGCGAAGCCCCTAAAGGGTGGGGTCCAGGGGCCCGCCTTAGGGCCCCTGGTGGGGTGCAGGGGGCGAAGCCCCCGGAAGCTCCTGGGTTTAAACGCCTCAGAGGCCCCAGGAAAACTGCTTTAAGGGGTAAAATACAGAGGTAATGTTGTAGGGTATTGACATGTTTATACGCTTAGGAAAGGCTCTTTTGAGCACAAAACTCTTTACCAAGTTGCACTGGAGGACTGAAATTGAACAATTCTAGAGCAACGATGTACCGTTAAGTTTTAAAAGGCAGTATCAACTCAGGGTTATCCCCGGTAACAAAAATTTGAGTTCGAAGACCATTACATGTGTGTAAGTGATCTTCTCAAAATTGATGAAGCTATCATTTGGTACAGCAAAGCGGTACAGCCAAACGGTCTCATCTCTTGGTAACCCTGGGCACAGGTGGGACGATTGCAGCTAAAACAACTAGCCTGCACAGTGTAATTCTTCTCCGCCGGGCAGGTACGTCTCCGGTAGAAACCCGCCAAGGTTAAACGAATTATATGGGACCGATCTGGAGTATTCCAGCGAAGATGGGAGACTGGTGACTACCCATCTTAAATGACAGAAACTTAAAGTATGTGACTTTCATGGCTCGGAACGTTTTGAAAATGATGTAAAAAGTTTGGAAACCTTCTGATGTAACGTAGCCTACATAGACGGCATTATATTACACACGTAGGTGAACAACGTGAGTCATGCTAATGAGGAATAAATGTACCTTACTTGTCAGTAATAAAACACGTATCTGTAGACTGAACATTGGGGGGATGATTACATTGACCACCCCCCCTAGTCAAATACTTGGGGGGGTATATCCCCCATCCCCCCGGGACCTACGCCTATGAACAAATACAAATTGGAATGTTTTGTGAACAAAAATTGTGCTGTGGCGAAAACGTATGCTAAAAAGGCAAAAACATATTATACTCTGTATTCGCTGGCTTTAGTGCCCGCTGCAGACAATGACAATCATGCCTTACTTTAGAACAAACTATATACCCAAAACTTTTTTGCAACTTTTGCCCGAATATTGTGTCATTTCGGGCAAAGGTTTGCGCAAGAATATGAAGTGAGGCTTACGAAAAATTGTTTTTTCATGAGCTGCCCGAATGTGTCGCGAATTTAGCTATCTTTTAGAGTTTTCATGAAAATTGTACCGTGACTATGATGCTTTTTTATTATTTTTTCGGCCAAGTGTTTGAGGGAATTCGGGCGCGCCTAGGGGTTTTCTGTGTAAGTAGAAACAAACCAGGTTTTAAGACTCAAGCGGCTGCCCGAATTTTTCCAGATCGCTGCCCGAATGTAAGGTCTTGAGAAAATTTGGGGGGGGGGGGGGAGTCTGCCCTCCTGCCCCCCCCCCCCACGAAAGTGTGTGTATATAAAACCGCGAATGTGAAGCCCACAAAATAAAATATGTTTCTTTAAATTTGTTAAGAGTTATCGACCCTGCATGATGTGTCCTCTACTTTCTTTGAGATAAAGGACTTGAACTGCATGCTATAAGGAGGTAACACAAGCCTATAGCCACAATTTTGTCAAGTTTCAAGGTAAAATCAACCCGAGAGCCGCTGACAGATCCCTTTAAGGTCCTTTTATCCCTGTGATCCAGGGACTATTCGAATTAAAGAAGGCTACGATATATATGAAAATGGTAGCCTGATGAATTGTAGTTTCAGCTGAGTACAGCAGAAAATAAAACAAATGTGCTACATACCAAGTGCCCTTTCAAGCTCAACAAACAGCCTTTTCAACCTTTAAATATCAAGAGAGTTCCCTCGAACATTTAAAGAACCCTACGAACCTCTGCGAACGCAGGTTTGATTGAACTCTCTGATCGTACATAAATGGTATTCACCGCCGAGCAGTACCAATGATCAAAAGCTGTGGGTGATTGTGAGACTAAACTTTTGCAAAATCAACGTTGACAAGGTCAAAAATACTTTACATTGCCAAAGATTTACCATCATTAGAATTCGTGAATGTGCTTATAGCAATGGTATTTGCAAATATAGAGGTTCTCCGAATGAAATATTGGCGAGTTAATGTGTGTGTATGTATGTGTTAGTCTATGCTGGTATGTTAGTGTCGGAGAGGAATAAAAGTCTTGCTCCGCACTTAGCCTACTGTTGGTACGAGTTTCTTAATTTCACCTTGACAAGTATGAATTTTGCTAAGAGCACTTTACGTAAGCCAAAACTCTGCCCACGTTACATTAGTTACGTTAGACATGTATAAGCGATATCTTTGAAGAGTAATGATAAACACTTGTTATTCTTGTTATATACTTTGTGAATGGATTATTCACAATAAGGTACGGAATCCTATTGTTTGTGGCGGATGTCAGACTTCATGTCAGTTCACCAGTGGTAAAAACCAAAACCTTTCAAACACCAAATGTGAGAGTTAGGGAGCATGGGTACTTTCAAACTGAATGTTTAATGTTTTGAGGATGAGGGAGCCCATTGGCCCTACAAAGTACCTAATTAAGTATCCTACATCAAAAGTAGCTGTATGAACACCGGCAAGATAACTATTCTCTTTAAGACTACTATCCAGAGGTGAACGATGCAGGGGTGCATTAATCGTTTCGAATCCTGTTTAAAGAGCCATATGATTCAATTATCCCCACTCTTTAGTTGCTTTCCCAAAGGCTGGGAGGATCGGAAGGTGACGGTGGCACCATTGCCCGACAGTTAAACCGAGTACTGCTGACAACTTCCTCAATCAGAAAACTTTCTCAGTCGGACAACATAGTGAACAGAAATGACTATCAGAAATAAGAATTAAGATTCTAAGATTTACAATTATAATTCTCCAATTTTAACCCCCTCAAGATAATTGTGAACAGATGTGTTGAGCAAGTGAAATTCACCTCCCAGAAATTTCTAAGTTGATCCATCGGGATTGATACGGGCATCTCTACTCAGTAGTCTATACTCAATAACAGGTCACCTCCTCCCCAACTTATGCTTAGTTGGTGGATGTCCTATATTAACAAGATCAACCTCGGAACGAAAGCTTGCAAATGGGTTGTTGGCACGTCATTCGATGAGAGGAATATATTACAGCCCAGTTTCTAAGCAATTGGCTTCAGTGGAGATGGTCAACGTTTTGTTTACAGTTGTGGTTCACTGGCGTGCCTACTTTATTGCTTATGCTGAGCACCAAGTAGATTCCGTTTTAAAGTCTTCGGTATGACTCGACCTGGAATCGAACTCCTGACCTCCCTGCAAGTCTGATTCTCTAACCGTTTGACCATACATTTGGTCACTTTATCATAACGGATATTACATTATAACTTTGACAGAGTCACACGATTAAGCGACGACACCAGCGGATGAACCCCAAAACTCTTGTAAACCCTTGTTCTTCAAGATGGGAATAAAAGATATTTTTTCTTGGTATGCGCATTGATGATTATAAAAGAAAGAATACCGTAGATTTTCAAATGTAAAGTGAGGTCACTAGAGGCTAAAAACCAAAACCTTGTATACAAACAAATCTAAAAGTATAAAGAATGTTTACCTTTAATACTTTGCGGGTGAATGCATTGAAGTCAGGAGATGAACGTAATTATTTTTGATCGAAGTCACTACAGGTGAAAAAACGGAAATGGTGAAATTGCGATTGAACACAATAGATCAAGATTAAAAGATGGGTACCTTTCGTTCCTTGTAGGCAAAAAATCACCTAGGGTTGGGTCATTCTAATTTATCATGACACTGTCATCAGCAAGATATATCCGGATATCTGTCTTATAACCCACCCACACATTATGGTGAGAGTGATACATCTCCAATTGACAAGATCGGCCCATCTGCTTGCCCCCTCTTCCTGTGTTTAAGCTATAATATTTTCATATTTCCGTGGGAAATTCTGTATTCTCAGGTGGAAATCATAAAATCTAAACCAAAGTTATCATAATGGGAAATAAGACATTATATGATTCAAAAGTCAGAGCTGAGAAATGTGTATAACATTTAGGAGTGGGGTAGGATCCACCGCGCTTTGTGCGCATTGCACATATAACCAGAAAAGAAATAAAGAAGGTTGAGGAAATGATTGTTATGCATATTGTATAGCCAGTTCCACTTTTCAAATATTTATTTGAGGAATGGAGCCCTCTCTTAAAACATTCTACAAGGAACATTAAAGCCGACTTTGGTAAAGGATAATTTTAATTGGTTTGAACGGCATTAAGTTCCTTAAAAGTAAAATGCTTTAGAACAACATGGCTAGCGGAGGTCATCGCAGGCAACTTCCAGTAGGCAAATTAAAAGAAGACAATGAACAAGTTGAAAAAATATACGGTGGGATTGCAAACGAAAATACCGCGACTAAGAAGAAATTCTCATGTTTTGCAAGTAAGTAACATTTGTAGAACAACAACTTTTCAATCATTTTGTTGAGGATTTCTGGTGAAACTTTCACTAACTGTAAGATCAACATGTGGCATCTTAAACCCTGTAATTTATTAATTTACGCCTTTATGAAAAGCCTAAACTAAGGTAAATGTAGTGTAATTTGTCCCAGACAAAATGGTAGAAGTTTCAGTTTAGGCAGGGAGCTCTTGGTCTAGGCATAATAAAAACTCAATTTGAAACTAGAGAGGTCAATAACAATTGTGTTTAATCAAAGTTCCTTCTTTTGCAGTCGTCAGCACCAATCAAGAGATACACTTATACTTTTACGTTTATATGGGTCGAATACAATGCGCACAACACTGAAATTATAGGACGTTGATAAGTATTTTGCATGAGGTTTTCAGAAACAGCATCTGCTTAGATGTTGGTTAAGCACGCTGATGGTGTTATCAGAGATTCAGTGGCATGTCATTTTAACAGTTATAGAGACTCCGTGAAATTCTAGTCACAAAGTTTCGTGTACGCCTTGGTAGTGCACCTGTAATTCAACTTCAGGTGTTGGAGCTTTTAAAGGTAACTGGCTGACCACCTCAATTGCCCATCATCTTTCTCAACTGACACTTCCTAAGCAGTGGCTAGCATAATGAAACTTTCTGTGGTCCTTTAAGATATTCAGTGAGACAATATACCATCTCTTGGTCTTTGATTAAATTTAATGTCAGTGTCTGGACACTGAAAATGTTCTTCTTGTCTGCAGCCCAACGCCACAGCCTTTGTTCTAAAGATCGTAATTACGGTTAATTGTGTGGAATTAATATAGGAACATGGAGCCACAATTTGCGTTGTACTACAATTGATTTATAAATATTACATAAAGTATACCAATAGGTTTCAAGTACGCTGAGTTTCTGCTTGTCTTTTCAATAAAGGTATTTCATGGAATAAATACTGAAGTTAAAAGTGGCATATTCCTGACACGTCATGTAGGTATTAAAGTGTAGTTGCTACAAAACCTGTAGCAGTTTAACCCTTTCAATAAACACTGCATTAAAAATAAGTGAATGGGCGGAAAATATTTATGGGAATCTTTCAACCGACATGAAAATGGAAATATGAATTTTTTGGAACATATTCAACGTTAGTCTTATCATAAATTTCGATGCAAAAGGACCATCAGTAGTTTACCGTTATGGCAGAAAGTTTTATTTCATCTGGGTATTCGTTTTAAAAGGAAACTTGACGTTTTGTTGCATGTAACAAAAAGATTCAGACGTATTTTTGATGTTTTCATAGGCTTTACCTATCTTCCGTACATCAATTTAAATAATAAACCTGAGTTTACTTTCATTTTGAGATTAAAGTTCCATATTTTCCAACACCGACAACTTGAATAGAACACGGAAGTGCGTTACGCTGGTCCGTGTTCTTATTCCAACACAATCACATAGTCACATACACATATATGAGACATAAATTCTATAAGATTCTTGGGTAAATGTGTATAATCATTTAACGAAATATGGATAAGAAACGATTTAATATTTACCATGATTGGGATTATTGATCACAAATATAAGGGTTGAAGGCTAAATGTTTATTTTGATTAGCAATAAAGGTGGGTTTACCTTAACTGATGTCCTAATACAATAAAAACAATAGAAGCTTTATGTCCAAAAGCTTCAAAAATGATACATTTTTATTGAAATGTTAAGCCTAAATGGCGCTCCACAAAGTATAAGCTCCGACAAAGTGACGACTGTATTCATTTTTGCACAATAGCCAGTAACAAAGCAGATTACTCCTCCCTTTTCTCCGAAACAACTCCCTTTTATCATTGAGCTACTGCTATATCAAAGTATTAACTCTATTTTTTAAGGAGAATTGCATATAATTAAGGAGTCATTTACTCTCAATTGAACATAAGGATATGCTACTTAGATGAAGTTTTACGGCCCAGTTTTCAACCGATTAGTTCAATTCGAGCAGGCCACAGACCTTTTTCCAGTTGTGGCTCCCTGACTTGTTTTTCCTACTCAATTGCTTTTGCTGATCACTAAGCACAATGGCAGTAGGTTTTGTTTTTGAAGTCTTCGGTATGACTGCAAGTCTTTAAATCTGATCAGGGAGTTGTCAGGGAGTTGTCCCTAACAACACCCTGATCTGATGCTCTAACCACTTGCCCATGCAGTCAGTCCTTAAAACAAGGAAGTCAAGGCTTTATGTTTTCAACTCGACTTTGTGATGAATTTAATCCTTTACTATAAAGTGAAAGAAATATTTTTGTGTTGTGTATTTGTATCTTGAAGTGTTTATTTTAGTTTCTAAGGTTGCACTGAGTAATGGTTATTATATTCAAGCGCTCGCTTTCTTAACTTCCCCCAAAATATTTTTCAACCAAAAGCTTTCGCTTACAATGCGTTCTGAAATGACCTCGCTACTATGTGGTTTCTATTTTGTATTTGAAAATAAAACTTGATCGGGGATGGAATTTTTACATGTTAGCAGATCAAATTCACCCCTCCACCTGTCGTGCCTTACTCTCCAGAATGAAGTCTCTCTGCGGGCTGGTTGATTCTTCCATTACTATGAAAGTACTCGCCAAAATTTCAGTGTTCCTGCTAGTTGTTATCTTCCATATTCATCAGAAGAAACGTTCTGGTATTGTGACAGGTTTTAATCTGGGACTTACATCATGGTGTGCCACAACTGGTAAAAAGGGCTTGGCCGGCTCGACTTGAACTATAATAGGTTGCAAACTGGGACGTAAAACTGTATCTAAATATCTAACTACATCATGGTTTACAGTGGCGATGTTTAGCTTAGGGATTCGGTAAGGGAGCAAAAATTATCTAAAACGGTATGTAGTTGAAGAAATTCCACGTGGACATTGTTGAACTGGGTTGACAAGAAGCAAAAAGCAGATTGCAGTCATCCCAAGTTGAAAACCAGGTAAAGACAAACAAAACAAGTTATAATTTCAACAAAATTTGGGTAGATGTGCACTGTTTAACAAGGTGTTTCTTGATTGGCTGTTGTCATTGTTTTGTATCGATTGTATTCTTTGTTTGGGTTCGGGATTATGTTAGACATTAGAGCTATCGTTAGCCAGTTAGGAAATTTCTTGTTAAAAAGTGCTCAAAAATTTGGGCAGAATTAAATTTAAAAAGCTAGTAGAAATAGTTTCATCAGGTTTTATAGTCCAATTCAACCCATTGGATTAATACCGAATTTCAGTATACCAGTTGGCCATTGTTGAGCTATGGAAGTATTACCCCCGAGGTAGTACTTCCATGGTTGAGCTGTGCCCAGGAACGCTGGTCAACTAGGTTCAATTGAAATTTGAACCGCACTTTTGGTAGTTACAATTTAACATGATGTTCTTTGGTTTCACAGATCACCAACCTTTCGGAAAAAATGATCTATGCTTCTACATTTCCGGTTCTTTATTATTCTACACAGATACATAATTATTAATTCTCCATTTTTTTCCACATACATTGTAAAGATCAACATTAACATAATGTATTGTCTGTGACCGCTTTCCAACAACAACTGCCTAATTTAAACAATAGGTATGACTAAGATCATACGTCATTCAAAATAACCAGTATGTAGCGTTGTCTGGCCAATATTCACCCTTAACATACAAAGGATAAGTAACACTCTCCACGACTTGGAGAAACCAGAAGGAAAGATGTTTATAGAAGAAAGTCTCTATAAAACGTTTGTTTGTACACAATACTGTGCGTGCTATGATGCCCACAATGCATCAGATTAAAAGGGGATGCCATGAAAAAATCACTTTTCAAAAAGCACACTTGCGGAGATGAAGTTGTCCATCAAGAGTCCTGTCCTGTTCGGACACCAAATTAATATTAACTAGTCAGCAGACTGGTTTCACTTTTTACATTTTTACCACTTTTTGCAATGCCTCCCTCGGATCACAGAGGTGTTACGTAATACTTCCTTGCTTGAATATTTTTTTTTTTGATGTGCTCTTAATAAGCTAGTCCGGTTTTTGCAGCATACTGCAGTTGGGAATACCATTAATTAGCATGCAATTAGCGACGATTTGTCCCTCCACTTTATTGAAAAGAGGGGACAACAACATGAACGTACCTCGACTAATTGTGATCTGGGACTCAAAAGTTAGGTAGTAACAAAAACACTATACATGTAGGTTTTATGGGATTTCTGTTACCTATTACGATCGATTATCAGTAATGGCGACACTTGTGCTTGGAATATCTTCCTTTCAGCATTTTATCTTGGAAATTTCCCAAATTTTTTCTGCTCCGCGCTTGCAATAGGCATTTATCTTCCTCTTATCAGCTGCGTCTCAAACATACATTCTACCATACGTCACTCTCAGTCACAATTATATGAGAGAACACAGGACCGGATTACTCTCCATTACACAGAAGGATTCCGAGGAGGAAGGTTCTCTCTGAGATTACCTCTCTTCTCTTCCTCTACGGTTCAACGAGCATCAATACTTGCATATTGTGTTCGCTGACCGCAGAGCTCTCCATTGTATAATGCACCTTGAATCAGATTGAAGCAACTCCCTGAAAGAAGTGAATGCAGAAATCGTTTTAGTTATTTCTTTTCTGGTTGCCTCGTGAAGAAGACTTTAAATATGCAGGCTTCATCCGACGTTTTGGTAAGGTGCGGTTACTGAAAACTTATTTGGTCTTACCCACATTCTAACTTGTTGGTTAGAACTTCTTTATAGGCCTACTTTAGCCTTGTTGGCCATACTCCTCAAGAGGAAATTTGAATTTTACGCCCTGACCTGTTGGTCGGAAAATTTAAGCAGATCTATTCTCTAACTTGATAGTTGAGATTGATACAGTCGAAACCTGACTTGATAGTCAGTGACTTTTGAACTGTTCATTATGGAAGATTCACTGGAATCTCTAGAGCTTGAAGCTCTTGATTATTCTGAAGAAGTAGAAGTGGCTGGCCCTTCGAACTCGAGAGTTGGTTTACGTGATTCCGACCAATCATCTCTGCAACAAAATGAGCTAGCAGAGCTAAAGATCTCAATGATTCAAATTCAAAATCAAATGAAACAATTTTGTGAAAAAATGCAAGGAAAAAATGAATCGAGCAAAGTGACTTCTATCAAAAGAAAGGCTTCTGTCATTGAAGAAGCTTCTGAGTTAAGCGATGATATCGCACACAACAGCCACAAGCCTGAAAATGACGAATTAGTAGACTTCGACGAACAGTTGGAAGAATTTTTACAGGCTTCCCAGCAACCTGGTGATCCAGACTGTTGCTTTGTGGAAACTAAAGAAACTGAGGAACAAGTGATTTTTGATTCCTTGGTTTCCGATTTGGGTATCGGTAAAGAGACTGGACCCGCAGTTGGGGCTAAAATTGTGGATCTCTTGGCCAATATTACGCAGGATAAATTGTCCTCTACCATGATTAGAGAGCGGTGTCAAAAATATCATCGCCCAGAAAACGTGGAGCTCCTTCAAATTACAAAAGTAAACACACTGCTGTGGGAGCATTTAAAACCTCATGTTAAAAACCGTGAGCTGAAGCTCCAAAAGGCTCAACATCTTACAGTAAAAGCAATGACGGCATTAGCAGTAACGCTAAACGCCATTCTAAATGCCAAAGGTATTTTAGACAAGGCATCCGTAATTACAGCTATTACTGATTCGCTAGCCCTGATGGGGTCTGCTAATAACCAGGTAAATCAAATCCGTCGGGATCTCATTAAACCCGAACTCAAACCAGAATATCGAAATCTTTGCTCGAGCTCAGCTTCGGGTTCCGTTTGGCTGTTCGGGGACAATATGTCTCAGAAAATGAGAGACATTGCGGATGCAAATAAAATTAGTCGCCGCATAACGCCAACGACAAAACCCCCTCGGGGTTCATACCCTCGAAAGCGAGGCAGAGGTGGAAGAGGCAGTTACCAAAACCACCAAAATTATTTTTTGAGACATCGCCAACACAAGGCAGAGAAAGAGAAATACAAGAAGAATTAGAGAAAAGTAAGGTATGTTCCTCAATACTACTGCCTAGTGTAATTCATGTGGGGCCAGCTGATGCTAACCCCTTTACAGGCAATATAGCGGGCAGAATACAACGTTACATTCCCTGTTGGGAGACAGTTACCTCAGACAAGAAAATCTTAAATATTGTTGAGGGATATGACATCGAATTCAATAGAGAAAAACCAATAAATTATGCCTTATCAAAACCTTTCTATCAGAGTTTGAGCGAGTCCGATGACTCCAAATTGGAAATGGAAATTCAGAAACTTCTCCACAAAGGGGTGCTTGAGAAAGTAGACCATGTTTCAAATGAATTTATATCAACGGTCTTTTTGCGACCAAAACCAGATGGTACTTCACGCATGATATTAAATCTCAAAAACCTCAACAAGTGTCAAATATCACCATTTCAAAATGGATACACTCCAAACAGTCACTCCACTCATTGAGCCAAATTGCTATATGGCCTCAGTCGATTTAAAGGACGCCTACTACATGGTTCCAATTAGCGAAAATAGCAGAAAATACTTGAGGTTTATGTATAAAGATTACGTTTTTCAGTACACTTGCCTCCCCAATGGGTTAGCATCGGCTCCTCGTGTTTTTACTAAACTCCTTAAGCCAGTCTTGTCACAGTTACGTAAACGAGGTTATACTTGCCTTGCGTATTTAGATGATATATATATTCAAGGCAAAACCAAACACGATTGTGAAGCTGCTGTTGAGGCAGCAGTTCAGTTATTGCAAAATCTGGGGTTTTTAGTACATCCAGACAAGTCTATTTTAAACCCTGAACATCATTTAACGTTTCTGGGGTTTTGTTTGAATTCCACTAAAATGATTTTATATCCAAAGGCAGACAGGACTCAATCCGCCTTAATAGAAATTGAATTTTTCAAGGGCAAAAGCATCAAAACTGCAAGAGAATTGGCAAGAGTTATTGGGATTTTAGTCTCCCTAATGCCAGGTGTCATTTATGGACAACTTCACTATAGAGAGTTGGAATTAACAAAAATCAAGGCTTTGCAGACAGGCATGGGAAACTATGAAACACATGTCCAGCTGTCTGAAGAAGCTTACCAGGAGTTAGACTGGTGGGTCATAAACTTACCTTCTGCATTCAAGCCTATTTATCAGAGGGACCACGATCTCTGTATTGTAACAGATGCATCCCTTGAGGGATGGGGTGCTCACTGTAATACCTTAAAAACTCAAGCAAATGGGCAATGGACTAATCAAGAGACACAGTTACACATTAATGTGTTAGAACTACTTGCAATCCTGATGGCACTCAAATCATTGTGCCCCAAGGAAAAACGAAAACATATAAGAATAATGACAGATAGCACTACCGCCGTGTCGTACATAAATGCTATGGGTGGAACCCATTCGCCCTCCTGTAACCGTGTAACAAAAACAATATGGGCTTTTGCAATAGCTAATGCAAATTGGTTGTCTGCAGCACATGTAGCAGGCAAACAAAATACGATTGCTGATCACCTTTCCCGTAATTTCTCACGAAATACTGAATGGATGTTGGACGGGAACTTTTTCAAGGCTATATGCGCTTTATGGGGGCAGCCAGATATTGATTTGTTTGCCTCTCGGGTCAACAGTCAGGTGGAAAAGTATGTAGCCTGGAAGCCAGACCCGAATGCGTTCTGCATCGATGCATTTTCCATAAATTGGCATAATTATTTCTTCTATGCCTTTCCCCCATTTAGTCTGATAGCAAGAATACTACAGAAAATTCAACTAGAGCCATCAACGGGAATTCTGGTAGTGCCAATGTGGACAACACAATCGTGGTTTACAAAACTCACTCAAATGATCATAGCTACGCCAAGGATCCTACCTCAGCACAAAAGGACGCTCAGTCTTCCAGGGGCTCGAGGCCAAGCTCTACACCCCCTTCATCACAAACTCAAACTAATCGTATGCCTCTTGTCAGGTTGTCCTTGCAAGATTTTGGAATACCAGAAAAGTCTACCTCTGTTCTCATGGCCTCTTGGAGACCAACAACCCAGCGACAATACCATTGCTATCAGAACAAGTGGAAAAGGTTCTCCGACAGCAGGAAAATCAATACATTTACTCCCACTGTTCAGCAAGTAATAGAATTCATGACAGTTCTCTATGAGGAGGGGAAAGGTTACAGTACCCTAAATACAGTCAGATCAGCCCTGTCAGCTATGTTTTGTGGTAAATGCAATGTTATGGATCACCCGCTCATCAAACGGTTCATAAAAGGTATTTTTGAGTTACGACCGCCAGAGCCCAGATATTCAAAAGTGTGGGATGCCTCCTTAGTTTTGAACTTTTTGAGAAAGTTGCATCCCCTGCGTTCACTGACGAAGAAGAAAGAAGTTACACAAAAGCTAGTGATGCTGGTTCCTTTACTTACTGCACAAAGACTACAAACTTTGAGGTTTTTGGATATTGAAAACCTAACGTTAACCAAGGACAGTGCAACATTTGAGTTGAAAGGAAATCTAAAACAAGATAGACCAGGGACCGAGAAAAAAGTCTTATTTAGTCTTGTATCGATACCCGCCAGATGAAAGGTTAGACGTTTTATCACTACTGATTCACTATATAAAAATTACACAGCCTCTTAGAGGGTCAGAATCACAGCTTTTTATCAGTTATGTCGAGCCCCATAGACGCGTCAGCACAGAAACTATTGCTCGCTGGATAAAAGATATTCTGACGAAATCAGGAGTTGATGTCTCAGTGTACAGAGCACACAGTACACGCGCTGCTGCGGTATCCCTAGCAAGCACGAAAAATGTTCCAGTGTCGGAAATCATTAAAGTGGCGGGTTGGACGTCAGAAAGAACATTTGCCATTTTTTATAAAAAGCCATTGACAAATGTCGGGATTCATTTTGCAAACGCTTTACTGGGCACATGATATTTCAGTTTAAGTCTTAGGAAGACATTCCTTTCTTTGTTAAAACACCGATATTGATTAAGAAAGACCCAGTGAAGCATGGTGAGACCAGTCTTTACCATTTCAGTTCCAGCCTTGAGAAGGCATTGTTGTTTTAAAACTAAAAACTTATTGGTTATGCAGATGGGTACATGGTCATGTTTTCTTGTTTCAATTTAAGCCGTGAAAGGTGCTGAATTATTAAACGCAAGTTATCAAAATTATTTGCCTTTTGTCGTTTTTTCTGTTAGCTATTGTGCATGAACATGCCTGCTTTGAAGTCTCATATAATTGTGACTGAGAGTGACGTATGGTAGAATCTATTATTAAACGAGCCCTAGGGTGAAGTTTGATAGGGATTCTACCAAACGTCACTTGAAGGAGGAATTATATGCCCTCCACATTCTCAAACCCAACCCTGAATTACGTGAATCTGCCTGTCCATGCACTTCCTTTGAAAAATGGAGAGTAATCCGATCCTGTGTTCTCTCATATAATTCCTCCTTCAAGTGACGTTTGGTAGAATCCCTATCAAACTTCACCCTAGGGCTCGTTTAATAATAGATTATTCACCGGCCTCTATAATAAGGTCGTTTGTTCGAGTAGCTGTGTTTGTGAGGGAGCACACATTCAGGAATTTAACGAAGAGTACTTGTCCCCTACTAGGCTTATGTTCAATGAAATCAGTATAATCTTCAGTGAATGACTAGGCGGCAGGATGAAATTGAAAAACACATTTTTACCAAACCGAAAACATCTTGCTGCACAGTCTGCATGCTACTTTTTCACAAAAAGGGATTTCTAATGCAAAAATTTTCCAACGCGCCCATCACACATTCGAATAATTTCGACCATTTCGTATTTAGACCGTTAGCAGAGAAGTAACATCACGCGAACGTTTGCTAGATAAAAGACTTCAATCTGGAATGAGAGCTACATCTCTAGCCTCTCTCTGACTGCAGATGGTTTGTAATGAGATCTCTTTCGAAAGGATTATCGATTTTTTCATGTTTTTGTGTCAACAACCTTACACTGGTTTGCAACGGTGTCTCAGTAGCACCAGTGAGTAACCCCGGTACATCTGACCTGAAATTTTTCTACTGTTCTGGTAAGGTATCTAAGAGGTGGGAGAACAAACGCAAAATGGTGCTACATGCTTTAGTTTTTGGAGTTACTAGAAAAATTCAAAGCTTCAGGACATGGTCTTAAAAGTGTGAGTAGTTATTTCAACTCACTACGGTCAATCTGGAAATGAGTACCGCGTGTTCTCTATACAGTGTTCAACATAACAACCAAAATTGTCATAGTTTGCGAAGGATTTTGACAGCTTGGGAACCATTTGTAATGAACATGGTTAAAAGATATACATGATTGGTCTAACGTACCCTTCAGGCTTCTGCTTTAAAATCACAAATCCATTCGTGACCCACTTTGAAAATCAAATAGACGCCCAGGCAATAACACCTACATCACAACAAGACATTTGTAACTATGCTAGGTGCAGACAATGGCCACTGTTAGAGCACTGCCATATAGTAGGATAAAACTGAAAAGTAACAACATTATTTATATTAATTGTAATTATCTCTAAACAACAGTGCATGGATGAAATACAGTTAAAAATGTGAAGGCAGAGATCATACAGTTGAAGCGGTCCTTACTCCCGTTACCATCATGGGAGTCTTGCTACTGACAGGCGACACTCTTCTTATTATCTCATCGCTCCGTGAGGAGGATGAGATATTGTAGTCACTTTGCCTATGGGGCTATATATGGCAATGCCAGCTTAAATCGCAATGGTTACCATGGTAACGGTAAATTTTCCCAGGTTACTAGTCTCGAGGTCTAACCCATGGTGACGTACCCCGGGGTGACTGAAGGTCCATGGCTGAGAGAGGGGTCAAAACCTGTCCGTGTGTGTGTGTGTGTGTGTGTGTGTGTTGGTGGGTGAGTGTGTGTGTGTGTGTCCAATTTTGTTTTCCTAATATCTTGTAAACGGCTGGGCCGATTTTCTTCAAACTTGGTAAGATGGTACCTCAGGTGGAACAATTGCATTTTTAATACAAGTGAAGGTCAAAGGTTACAGGTCAAAGGTCAAATTTAGTGAAATCACATTTTCTGCTATATTTCCAAAACGAAACGTTCTCCTGACACGAAACTTTACACATATGATGATTGCATCTAGACCTACCAAAATATGTGGTTGCCATAGCAACAGATGTCAAAGGTCAAGTGGTAGAGTGGACCAAAAAATTTTCAAGTGATAATTTGTTCGTAAAACAACGTTTTTGTCCCTCAAACTCCTCCTAGTGGGCTAGACCGATTCTTTTCAAAATTGGTAGGTGGGTACCCCAGGGTGGGAACTTGTGTCTCCCAGACCCTGGGAAGAAAAGGTCAAAGGTCAGAGGTCAAAGGTCACATTTTGCAGAAAAACACTATTTTTTCCTATTTTGTACTAAAACTTCAAAAGAAAACCTTCATTTTACATGAAACTTCACAAGTATAATAGGGTAGACTAGTTCTACCAAAATATGTAGTTTCCATGGCAACCAAGGTCAAAGGTCACGTGACAGGGGGTCAAATACTTTTTTTTGTATTCACTTTAACTCTTAACGGACGCATCCAACAAATCTGAAAGTTTAAGTGTAATAGCCTAGGCATGATACTGTTAGTTGTACCGATATGTGTGGTTGTCATGGCAACCAAGGACATAGTTCACGTTACAGATTGCCAAAGGTTAAAGTGGGCATGACACGGCCACAAAAACTTTTGTGTATTGCAGATTAGATACAGTATTTTACAAATATCATCTCACACCCCATTAAAAACCCGTACAATTCGGCATAAATGATATTCGAAGGAAAACTGCGTTCGAAATCCAATTTCGAAAAATGCCGCAACAGCTCGCCTAACTTTTATGACGCAATTGGCGGCACAAACCCTGCCCTACGGCGCGCATCTAGATGTAGAACTAATGTAACGCTCGGTAAAGTTATCTTATCTTAGCAACCTCATGAAAACGATTACATCACAATACATAGTCCAACATACAGAGCGAAAAGCCCCCACCATGGTGGGGATTCGGAGCAAATCATTGGCCAATGTGTTCGCGTGTGCATGCGCGAGGGTAAAAATAGTTCTGTTTTTGTGCAAGGAAGACGCGGTTCGGTTGCTATAAAGAACAGCTATGAATATGTATGGGCAGACCACACTTAAGCGCGTCCCCACTACGAGCGCGTCTTTACTGTATGAGCTGTTTGATGAAGATGCTATTGCGAATACTAAGCAGTCACCGCGCAATGCACAATTCACAATGTACGCTCACTGCTATCGGAGCACCGGTGTTTGCAATTATGTTTGCGCTAACACGCGTTACCATGCACATGATTCGATGATTGTGAGCTCTCTGGTACAGTGTTGCTAACCGTGCCTCCAATGACTTCACCATTTTGAGACGCGTTCACATACGTTTTTTCGCTTTCGAATTTCAAATGGTCTGAGTCTGGTCTGTAATTGGGAATTCAAAACGTCGTATTTATGGACATAATTTATTAGGGAAATCATTCACTTTATGTCAAGGTGTACCCAAAGAACAGTTACCTAGGAACTTACTTTGGCCGTGTCATCCCCACTTTAATGTTTTTTAACTAGCCTATTTTTCATCAATTAATATAAATAAGCTAGACTCCTAGGTTAGTACTTCGTAGTGACAGTCTCAAATTCATCAGTGGCCGTGTCATCCCCACTTTAATGTTTTGTAACTAGCCTATTTTTCATCAATTAATATAAATAAGGTAGACTCCTAGGTTAGTACTTCGTAGTAACAGTCTCAAATTCTTTTTTTACTAGCTTGTATGCTGCAGTGAGATTTTTAAGTTCCTACTCGCACTTCACTCTGATGGCCCTTATATCTAGAGTGTTCTCATATGGTGTATGCAGACAGTTGTTTTCACTCCAAAGTTGCTGTAACTGTTAGGCCTAGTAGTATGAAAGTTGAAGTCAAACCTAGGGCTAGACTTGAAATCTCAAGCTGGTAAACAGTATGTAGGCTAGGTCTGGGGCTAAACGTACGCCATTCATACGCTTGAGTTATAACCCAAGATATGAAACTGTGGGTGACTAACATTAGGTTAGGCAAAGGGCCTCTATCTTACATACTGGTGCCCTTAAAACTTGGCGGTTCTGGAGCACCGCCCCCCCCCCCCCCAAAAAAAAAAAAAACGTACGTGACAATTTCCTTGCCACGGGCAATCCTTGCTTGGATTGGTCACAGGCCAGTACGCAGAAAAGGTTTGTGCGTCGCCCGGAAATCTTCTAACGCCACACGTTCAACATCGCGCCCACGCCCAGTTTTTTAATTGAGACGCACTTGATGTGCATATCAGCTCGACACACATGAAGTTTGCCGTCGCGTCAAAATGGAGAATACGCCCAGCTAGCGAGTGAATAATAACAATTACTCACTTGTCCAAAGCGTCCCCAAAAGCGTCTTACTTTTATTATCGTTGCCATATCTAATCGTATCAGTTTAGTGTAACAGCCAAGCTCGTTGTTGTTTTTTTCATAGTTTTGCAAGAGGGTAACAGCATCTTAAAAAATAAATTTGTTCCAAAATCTTAGATAGGCCTACTGGATTAAAAGGGCAAGCATTACAAAGATTGGGTAGCCTATCTCTCCAGTTCTTATATAATCCAGTGTCAGAATTTAAATATCCAAATGATGTTTTTTGAATAAGGTGCGCCTGTTCAAGAACTTGATTTGTCTGTGCCATATTCTTTCCCCTCGCTATCTTACGAAAAAAAAACTTCCGTCCCCTGGAACGAAAAAAAAATCGCTTCCCTTGGACTTCAAGATTGTGGCATGGAGTTTTAGTAGGTAATATTTGTCAATGACATTCTACTGTAGCATAAAATTCAGCACAGATAAAACTTCTAGCTCACACATAGTTCAAGTTCTGTAACCAACTTGCGCACATGTTAGCGATGAGATATGCAACTCCGTGGATTGCCCTCTTGTTTACAATTTTACTCAATATCGGCTAAAAAGTACTAACGTGCTAGCACATATTCGATGTTTCGCAAGCCTGGCCTTATTCCGTTCACTTCCTCGATGAGGGCTATTTTACTTGTTAAAAACCCTTGAGAAATGGCGCCAAAATATTGCAGTGGCGGTTAAAAATAGCCCATAAACTGCATGACCAATGCCAATCCCCAAACATTTTGTATGTTTCGTAGCAAAATACTTTTCAGATTGGACATCGTGAAACACGCACTTAAATCTTATTTGATTTTTTCAAAACCTTGTTGCATTTAGGTTCCTTAAATAAATATTTTGAGATTTTTTAGACTTTTCAGAAGAGATTAAATGAAACAGACATGGATGGAACGTTTTTACTCGCTTATTTCTTCATCAGAAAAGGGCAATGTTTCAAGGTCTTTATCGCTTCAACAAACGTCTACGCTGATGAGAGCGTGTTTGATTTCACACGGCGGCACTATCAACGTTCAATTTGAGGTAGGGGAGAAGTTGACGATTATGTTCATGTACAAGAAAAAGTATGCTGTCTACAGGAAAAGTGATGGGGCGATTGCAGTATTGTCAAACGCCGAATTTCAAGGAACGCCAACGGCTATGCTCGATGGATCAAAATACGGGCCTTTGTTAAGTAACGTTGAATTAATGTTGATATATGCCGTGGCTAAAGTGGACTTCTCTGATAAGGAGGGTTTTAGATTTTGGCAAAATGACGTCATACTTATTTTAGCACATTGTAACGACACATTTGTTGGCATAAGCGCAAGAAAGAAAGTTGGGTTCTTTCAATCGGATTTGGTACAGACCATTACAAAGCCAAGGTTATGCATTTTCAAAGGAATGGTGCTGAAAATGACTGCCGTCATAGATTCTTACTACGAGAAGCTTTATGAAGGATTGACGTATGAAATTACAAAATCGCCTGAGGGATTATTTTCATGGTCTACAGAAGATGGACAGGGGGTGCCTCTTTATGCATTAGCCGAGGTATGTCCTTATCTCTTGTCTCTTAGGATTGCATCTTGGTAGGGACAATTTTTGATACTTTTTTCGGACGAACAGACAGAAGCTGCCTTATTTAAATGTTTAAATTGGCCGGGTTGTGTAAATGTATCTATATACTGTTGTGCCAGATATTTCTTAGTATCCTATATAAAAAATACCTCAGTTGCTATAAGCAAAACATAGGAACATTCACACATTGATTAATGGAAATTTCGACATATTTCATTGTAAAATCAACCGTAATTACTCCATTGCAGTGTAAGAATATTCTCATTGTACTTAACACTTGTCAATTTAACGAGTTGAGGGGGCGACATCTGATTCCGATATAGTTTAGGCTATATTCTTCTTCTTTAGTTTTAGAAGTACAGGCCTATGAAGGAGAAAATGTTTAATGTTCATGTATTGGCATGGATTTGTACAACAATTGATTTTTACTACATGGGAAAGTTATTCGTTTTGACTGAAGCCTCTGTGCCCCAAGAGATATTCAACCATTGGACTTTTTCATATAAAGTCAGCACCAATCGTTTAACAGACGAAAAGATAATAACAGCTTTACTGTTGTAATGTATTGGGCTTATGGCGAAATGACTCTATGTATATGTTACGTCAGCAGATTTCATTGCAACTTCATTAGTAAAGGATATCAAGTATGCATAGACTGAGAATTGTTGATAAAAATGAGCATTGCATTAGTCTGCTTGCATCCCCCATATGACACCTGTCATTTCTCGAAGCCAAAGATTCAAAAAGGTCTGAGCTTAGTTGACAAATTTCTGAACATGATTAGGTGCATGCTCATCAACTTATCAGTTGCAGCCCTGGATTTCATGAAAGAGGAAGAAGGCTTTTTAAAATAGTGTTGAAGATCTGTAAACATGCATGCATCTTTAGCCTAGGCTCGTTTTAGGCAGTAAGGCCTACTTCTATTAACGATTAAGTAAATGATGCGTTCTGTGTTGTCTATAATTCTAGCTTGAAGATAATCGTGCCCAACATTTATACGAAAATGAAACATATCTCCTATCACTGGTGAGTACGACATTGTCTACGTTATACTGATAGTATTTTTTGCAATAAAAAATTGTGAAGGTCTCATGGTCTAGTAATCAAACTATTTTCTATTTACAGAAAAACGAACGAGCGCTTCCACAGCCACCCATGGAGGACCACTTGTCCGATGGAGTAAGTTTTTATAATAGTTATTATTGCAAAAAAATCAAAATACAGTTACATGATATTTGTCATCAAGTTTAATTTAAACCCTTTCTTCCTCAGAGGGTTTCATGGTTTCATGGCATTTTATCCCGAGATGAGGCGGAAAAGCTTCTGCATAAAAATGGAGATTTTCTGGTCCGATACAAGGCCTCTGAGCCGGGGATCTACGTTCTTTCGTGTAAAACTGTTAATGGTTATGAGCATTTCAAGTTAGCATTAGACCAAACTTCACATGTAAGTAAATGCGTTACTAATGCTTTTCAAAGTCTGACAGATTGATGCCGTAATGACCGTTACATCGTATCTAAACAAATAAGAACTGCAGAGTTATATGGCAGTTTCTTTAAACTGAAACTTGGTATTTACATTATATATGTAATGGAAAAAAGTAATTTATTAGTAAATTTGCTAGAACAAGTGTATCGTTACATGCTTTGTTTTTAAATCAACTATTCGTTTTATAACAGTATATAACACGTGTAGGACAATTTAAGTCAATTGAAAGTCTCATTCAATTTCA
Organism: Holothuria scabra; assembly: GCA_037179385.1. Classification (NCBI taxonomy): domain Eukaryota; kingdom Metazoa; phylum Echinodermata; class Holothuroidea; order Aspidochirotida; family Holothuriidae; genus Holothuria; species Holothuria scabra. The sequence goes on from CM074188.1 coordinate 2,826,892, forward strand.
CCAATCGAGTTTGGCCCCAATCTCTCGCGATCCAGCCACAATCATTTGCAGGCCTGTGAAATCAGTCGGATGCTTGGAAGGGAGGGATGACAAGGTGAGATTTCAAGATTTAATTGAAAAAATTAATGGTGACTCCTTATCTCTTTTTTAAAGAATGTTGATTCTCGTTGATAACGTTTGCGCAATATTCCAAAAGTAAAAAAGTGTTACCAAATGAAACTTCACTCTTGCTAAACTATATTAAAAAAATTTTCTGTACATTTTCTTGATTCTGGATTTCAAGCATTACCAAGAGATAACATCCAACGATAAAGACGATGACCTATCTAAGGGTGCTTCAAGTCCAACGGAGGTAATAGATGTGACATTTTTGAAAGATAACGTAAAAATTCATTGAATGAGAGTTTTCTCTATTCCGGTTAAATTTTCTTACTTCTGGTACATCTTATAGAGAAAGTATATGTCAAAATATTTAGAACACACCGTAGGTTATATTTTAATCAATAATTTTGGTATTATAGATTGAAAACCTAAAAATTTCTTTCTTGCAATTTACTGTTCTGTAAGTCACCGTATCCCAGGTGTACCCTTAGATGAGTTGACATTATTGTTCGCGTGGTCGTTCCCCAGGGTACGTTACTGGAAGTCAAGATATCCTCTGATTTATGAAGTTTAATTTCAATCAATTTGCAAAACAATACTTGCCGTCACACTGATTTATTTCTACTAACAAAGCATAACGATATTACGAATAGTTGCAATATAATAGTTTGTTTAGTCCCTCTCATGGAACTAATGGAATGTTTGGCGCAATATCTTCCTATTCGAGGCCATTATGTAACGGCTGAAGAAGATCATGTATATAAGCCTACCAGATCTATTCGGAACGAGTTTGCTTCCTGCATACTTTCCCTGGCCAGGAAAGTTAGGCGGCAGTTAGTATCATAAGTCTTCCCTGACTCGGACTTTTTGTAGTCAAAAACATTGGTCAACAACTTACGATTACCAGTTTACTCTAGGTGGTATCGTGTGCAAACCGTCCCTCTAACGTACTGTATAACAAACAATCAAAAATGGGGTTTTGGAAAGCTAAGGGCAAAGGTCCAGGTTCAGGTTGGGGACAAAATTTTCAGAGCGAAATCGAGCCCAAAGTGCCAGCTACTGCGGATGGGTGCAAGAGGTGAAGCCCAAGAAGCTTTGAGGTTTTAGCAAATCTGAAGATAATAAATTCTGGAGAGGTATAATATTTATTTTCCCGTTTAACCCAACTCCCAACTGATACAGCCTGAGGGCAAGTGCTTATGCTCAATTTATTAAAGCGCCACTCCTCTCACCCCCACCTCTTACTATAATTTTGGTAGGGGTGTACCTAAATTTTCAATTGGCTCAGCTCTTTGATTGACATTTTAATTAAAAAAATGCAGAGTACCAAAGCTTACATTACACAGCATGAACTGTACTGAGGGTGTTTTGGTTGTACACATTGAGCTTTCCTATTCTCACCCTGAAGCAATAAACTGAGATTATTTCTGGACGAGGGTGAATTTCAAACAATTGTAAGAGGGGCATAGGTAAGAAGGTTAGGAGAATTGGTACTGTATGAGGTGAGAGAATTGGGCCTTTAAATGAAGCATTGGTTGAGTCTAATACTGCTATTGTTGCAGCATTGAGCTGATGGGACAGCTACCTAAAAAACCCATGGTTGTAGATATTCAAAAGCCATTTAATGTATAAGTATATATGTTATAATAAACAGGTGTTTCGTGTGGTGGTCAAGTGGTGGTTGATTTTGTAGGTAGTAATGGCATGATCATATTTTTTGTTTATTTCTTTAAGTCTCAGAACACTCTAATGGAAGCTTCCTCTTCGCATTTTCATGAAGATCTTTTATGTGATGCATGATAGAATAAATTTAACACTACTGTAGACCTACTCCTTTAATTTGTGTTTTAAATAATAATGAATTTGGTGCTAAGTGTATAAACTTCTTAAGGATCACTTTCCCATAAGGTTTAGAGAACTTTAACTGCATATGTGGTAAGACAGAGTGTCAGGTGGTATACACAAACTGTAAAAACTGGCACAAAACCGCTGCACATTGACAGAGCAAAAAAGAAAGAGAAACATGAAGATTACAGAAAAGTCCTGTGGTAAGTTTCCAGAACTTTTCTGTAATCCTCAATTATCTCTTTATTTGTTGTTCTGTAAACATACCGTAATTTTTAACACTGCAAAGGGTAACAAGCAGGGGCTGCACTGCCGGCAAGAGAGAAATGGGGTTTCTATTTAGAGAGGGTTGCGAAAACAACAGCCTAGTGATTTGACGCCTTTTTGCCTCCAACTGCGGGGACATTGCATGTACGTGCGTATAGGTTAGTTAAACGTTGGCGCTGATCGGCAGTGCTAGGATAAATTTATTTGGCAAAATAAATCAAGTGACAGTGATTTTATTGGTTATTATGTTTCACAAAGGATAAACATGAATTACACCGGGTTGTAGAGGTGGGGAAATTGGATACGTAGTGATATCGGACTTCACGTGCGATCGAATTGGGACCATCACGTTCAACACAGTCCTATATTTACAATAGTAACTGCACTGGCATTTTCATACTGTCTCGTTGATATCGGTACCGGTAGAAGGACAATCGTGGGTTCGTTTGTGGGTGGGTGGGGAGCAAGGTGAGAAGTTAATAGATCAATAGCAGATGTTGGGAAACGGGAAGTGCAAGATGTGGATCTAGAGTTTCCTAGGAGTTTGCAATAACAATACGTCATATAAAACATGTGAAAAAGTAATATAGCTACTATGAAATGCGATTGAGTTGCACTGCCCCTAATGAATGGGCCCCTCGCAAACAACATCTCATGCTACTCTCAATGTAACTAACCCAGGCTCAGAGTCAAACAAGGTACTGAAAGGAGCGAAATTGCTTCTAGGGAGTGAAAATATTTCAGGGGGCCAAGTGAAAATGAGTAAAATCAGAGGCAGCTTGAGACTATTTAAGGTTGCTTAAATGTTCAACGAGACTTCGCCCCATGCCTGCATGGCTAAGTTCCTAGCTATAACCCAACCAACACATAATTACAACCTCTTATAGTTCTGCCTCCATGTCCTCGTATGGATATATTCAGGTATACCAGTCGGACTCGAGTTTCACCCTCTTTTGGGTAAATGCTCTGTTTCTAGCAGGTTGTTTTGTAAGGCCCCAAGTTGCTTAAGTTGCCAAGTTGCTTAACTAAATATATATAAAACAGGACAAGGTCATTAGCCCTACATAGCCAAAAGAAGGCAGTATTCGGCCCTGTAGAAGGTGGGATGGACCTTGGGCTACTTTTATATGGGGATGCAATGATGTATCTATTTTTGGCCACTAAGAATCTTCAAATGTAGATGCTATGCACTTAAAACAGGGAGTTGTCCCTAACAACTCCCTGCTTAAAACAACCAAAAGGTGATTGACGTGCAGTGACAATGCCTCACTGTGAGAAGTTGCAGTAGGCTAGGTTTTTGTAAGAGTAGAGGCAAGATACAAGGAAATAAATGACCCACTAGTGTGAGATAATCAAATATATGTAATTAAGTGTTGTGATTGGCAAATAAGGCTAATAGTGGCTTTTCCACCGGAAAATTGTTTGTACAAGTACAAGAAAAGAATCAGTTCATCTCCTTCCCCAAGTCTATAAACTTTCTAAATCGACAATTTTTCAACCCAAAGCAACAGGGGAAAAGAAAAGAAAAGAGTGAAAAAGTGTAAACCTACATTAGTAGTCTAAGTATTCATTACTTTCAACAAAAAAAAACAAACAAAAAAAAAACAAAAAAAAAAAACATCAGTATCATAGAATAAACAGACACACATGAGGAATTTCTTACCCTATTAGATATTTCACCTCGCCAAAAGCAAGGTTTGGTGGGGTAATCAAATTTTACCCGACTTCCTGCTTAACTCATTCAAGCAAACTCTAAGAAACCACAAGCTTGATAAGAGACAGGCAGCAGAAGATGTAAACAAAGGCAGAATAATACAGACCAGATGTGCCATTGTTTGCAAGGTGTGAAAGGCAAGCAGTAGGGCAACTTCTTATCTGCTTTCTGTTGACCTTTGTTCACTGAAGCAAAAAGGTGTGGACAAAATTTTTGTAGGCAGGGATATTCAACATGCATGATGAAACGTTCCCTCTTACTTTTTGTTACATCTTCCATTTCTGCCTGATTAACTCTTATCGCATCAGGGAGGAACAGAAGCCCACTACATGCAGGCTTGATTAAGTCAAGTTCCATATCTGATTTATTGATTGACAGTAAAAGATGTGTTTCAATACACAAAAAGTTACGTATAACATTTGGGGTTAGCTAACAGTTCAGTCAGCATGTGTTAATTGCTTTTCACGCATTGTGAACACAATGAAAGCATAGCTCATTTGAGGTCACAGATCATGTAACAAACTCAGATATTAGTTACACCCCATACCACCTTTGATGTACTGAGGTGTCCATGTTCCTTTTTCAAGAAGCGACGTCACAGCATGCTCTGTTTCCTTTCAATTTGTTTAATAAAAACCTGCAATTTTCGTACTGCCAAATTTCTGCAAATTTCAACATGACTCTTGAACTTGAAAACAGATTTAAATAGGATGTCTGTAAAAGTAAGACCTAAAACCTGTTAAACTAAAACCAAGAAAGACAGGTCTTAGTTTTATAGATCTCAGTTTTACATGTCTTAGGTCTTACTTTCACAGACACCGATTTGAAAAGGCCAACTTAATTTTTATTCATTCAACTCATTCATGCAGGACAACTCCCTGTCCCTAGTGCATTGACTCAACAGTATAACAACAGCAGTAATTGTCAAGGTCAAATTTAGTATATGTTTTTGTCATGACGTAGTACCACACCTTTCGGTGGTATGAAATATGTACGCCAATGTTATTGCCGTAAGACTGTTGGAGGTGAAACGGATTCATGTATCACGTGACTTGAATTGGAACACGGAATATCGTCAACTCTCTATACAGGAAACCAAGGGACAGTATTTCCCCCTCAGACCAATCACATTCGTCATCCAAGTTAGGTTCGTTAGGAGTTACATCAACCTTGAAAATAAGGTACAACTACTGAGATTTTTTTCACCCAGTTATATGCTAAACATCGGAAGCTTTTATATTTTGCCCATAGACCATTGATTCCGGTTTTGCTCGAAATAAATTTCCCCAACATTTTCCTTTGAAGCTACTTTGACCCCCAATTTTGATAGACATTCTGGTGCTGCCACTGATGAAAGTGCTGCATTAACAGGAACAGGAATTGGGATAAAATCATCAGGTGTTATATATCATGTTGAATTTGTTTCGTTAGTGTTAGTTTAATTTCCCACACGACCATAGCTTTCAGAGGCGTGCAAGTCTGGGACAAGGAGAACTGATTACTATCAGAAGTGTACGAGTCGGTTGGCATAGATTTTCCACAAAATATTAAATTCCGGCAGGAATTTGGGAAATATTCTGACAGCCAATTTTAAAAATGACATGGCGTTTTCGAAATTTCGTGCCCAGTTTTAAAAATTATATGCCCCACAAAAGGAAAGAAACGCGGTAGATTTTTCATGAACTGACATCAAGATTGCAAAATTTCGGGCAGTGGAGAAAGCTATTCAGCGTCGATTTTACTTCAACGTCTCTCACAACAACAATGCCTGAAATTGTAGAATGCCAATATTTGCCCCAAAATAAAAAACGTTTCATAGTCAGGGTGACATATTTACGAAGTCAAACATAAAATATCGCTACACATTTGGGTAGCCTGTGTGATAAAAGAAATAACCATTCTTTAGCCTGTTTCTAAATTTGTGAACACATTGCCCGAACTGGCCTATTATTTTAATGTCTTCAAATTTTGTCCGAAAAACAGAAAAGGCTATGTTCAAAGTATAAAAGTGATAATAAAGAGTTGCCACACATTCGGGTAGCTAGTGAAAACAAACGTTTTCCTCGTCCCGAATTCATAAATACTGTACTCTTCTTAAAAAAAGGGGCAAAGGTTGAAAAAAAGCTGGGAAGTTTTCAATTGCCAAATTGATTCAAGACGTACTGTTAGTGTCCAAGAGTTTGCCATCTGACCTACCCTTAAGCCAAATTATAGGGCAACGGTTATGACAACTGGGTCATTTGTTTTTCAATACCTTTTTCTAAAGTCTTCCCGACTCTCTGACAAAGAGCAATTCGGCGAAACCAAAATCTGAACTGTTTCTCCACGAAGCTATACGTTTACTTAAGGACAATACCATAAAGATGCAGTGTGAGAATGTATTCTCATAAATCTGCTTGAAAAGTCATTTAAATCAACCTTGTAACCTGACATTTTTCCGAAGGAAGTCTCTGAAAGAAGTAAAATCACTTAAAATCGGAAGTTCGGGTAGTCACACAGTTTCATCAATCCAATACAAATTAAATTAAGCTAGGAGTCGCAATACAGTAAAATTTATTTCCTGTTTTTAATTCCGTTTACAGTTATTCCCCGAAAACATACAAGACCATTGTATCCCAGAGAAGTGGTACATTTTATCTGTTATTCTCTCATTAAAAAACGGCGGTTTTAAATCCTTCTTTAAAGCCTACAAAATGCCTTATTTGGCTGTCTGGGGGTCAAAATTTTCGAAATTGACTGTACGTTCCAACCAATGGTGACCTTCCGCGTAACAGTCTTTCTGGCTGAAGTTCAGTTTAAGGTGAACGTTTATCTGCAATTGGAAACTCAAAACAGAGAAAACTTTGATCAAATAGTAAACCTGGGAAATGCCTTTTCTACTACCTGAGGGTGCGAATTTTCAAAACTTTCTGTGCGCTCCTCGCCAACCAATAGCGGTGCTCCGCTTAGCTATATCGTTCGGGTAGAATTAAATTTTGGGGCAAAAAAGCTTCTTCTCCCCCCCCCCCAAATGACATGCTCTTGCGCGCTTATGATAACTTTATTCGTTCGAATATGGACACCCATAACCAGTTCATAAGCTAAAAGTTTGTGCATGATGTTTGAGTGACTTGAAAGATATTCACTTGGTCTCCTATATACCTCCCCCACTTACGCACTTTGATGATAAACAGACAATAAGAGGCCTATGCCATATACAGCCATTTGACAAAGAAATGCTAGGTACAACGTAAAGAAAATGCTAATGGAGTCTTGCTCGTAAATGTATAAACTTTTGCACCCCAGGTAGAACAGAAACTTGGTGAAGTAATAATAGACTTAGAGGGGTTGGACTGGAAATTTGATTTCCTCACTAAGATCAGATACTTGTTAGAAAACGAGATACAATCATGGGCGTCCGCAGAAAAAAAGTCAGGGGGGGGGCAAAATTTCTAGGGAGGGGCAAAACCTCCAAGTCACCATGAATTGACATAGAGCATGCCAAAATTTCAGCCCAAAATGCCTCCCAGATCGCCGGAAATGGCATTTTTAAAGCCTATTTTTCGCATAGAAACTGGGAAAACACGTTTTGTTCGGGTTTTTGCTTTGATTTTTGTACGTTTTTTTCAATTTTTTGATTTTCCGGGGGGGGGGGGGGAGTGCCCCCCTTGCCCATACCTACGGACGCCCATGGATACAATGAACATTTTTTTCAGATGTTTGGCCTATGTAGCCTTCTTGAAAAAATTTATATCTTTTGAGGTGCCACCATTTGATTGACATGTCTTTTTGCTTGTATTGTTTAATCCTTTTGAATAAGCCCTTTATATGATGAACTCTCCCATTCTTTTCCAACTAATCAAAAACAAATATTATTGTGTGCTTTCGCTTTGAGCTGAGGTTTGTGTCCTCAAATGACGACCGAAAACAAAGGTTTCAACAACATGCTTCAGTTGTGCCCCGTTTGTCATTTTACTTGGGAGCATTGTTCAAGTCTATACATTACCCTCAGATTAAAACATTTTCATCATTAAGAAACAAAATTGTTACACCGGTTTAAAGAAAAATTGTTGCTGAATTGAAATGAATGAAATTATCTTGTCTCGGATAGCGCCGAATGAAAGAAAGACCACAATTTTGCATGATAACTGGCAATGATGTGTTATCGAGTAGAGTGCAAGCAACACGTTTCTTCATTGGAATTTTGATAATGCGTCACTCGTTGTAGTCGATCGAAGTTTTGAGATAAGAGTTTTGGGAATTAAAGGAATTCGATGAAAGTAGGAAATAAAAATAGTATCAAAGGACTGTAGAACGTTGTTTCTCCTTAATCCTTGCTTACCCAATAAAAACTGCAGGCTTAAAAAGCAACAATTTTAATTGGATAAACACAGCATGTGTACATATTTTTACTAACCTTTACGTAGAGACTAGCAAGCGATGACTCATCACACACTAATCAAACTACTGTACACGCCTGACCCGAGTGCAACATTGGAAAATTCTGCCCCTCGAACGCTAGACATAAATGCTTTAACCTTGATTTCCGAATCTAGCACTGCTGTGACGTATTTTGCGACTAACGTAACGATACTGGGCATACATCTTCAGAGGAATTTTAAAACATTGATCTGTATTTCGATATATCAAGTAGAATTGAATCCAGTGGCCACTTTCGTTACCATACGAATCTTGAACCGCATGGAAATCGTTTAAGATTTACTGATATACCGGTACTAAAACATGTGGGAATACAATGAAAAGTTTCAGACCAATCTGTGGGATCTGTAGGATTTAAAGAACGGGGTCTTTTTTGTCTGGTCCTTCATTATTAATACTTTACACTCCAAACGTTCCATGCATATCAGTGATCATAAATAGAAACCAAACAGAATGTATAGATACTAGTTACACGAAAATGTCCTGACCTTAAACGTATCAAATAAATAAAATACAAAAGGGCGGTTGTCTTTCTGTCTGTTTTATAAGAAATCAAGGCGACACAGTTTGAAATATGCTGAACTTAACCCAGCTATGGTTATTGAGAATCTAAAATGGTAGCCTAATTGATTAAAGCTTACTATGAACTTGATGTTTAAAGCGGTAAATACGGTCCACGTTTGGCCCTGTGGGAAATTCAGCAATGTAAGGTTTCGATTTCGAGACGTAGTTTCAACTCATGCAGACGTACTCTCGAAGAAAAACGAATAACGTTGTAAACTAAGTTCATTAAGGAAAATACCACTGTTTACAGTTACGTTTTCTCTCTTTTCGAACAAATAGATTTATAAAAATGAAGCCATTGAAGAATCACATTTATGTGGTCAAGAGAATACCATGTGAGTAGTCCAGGTTTTTCCAGGATAAGGTTTGAAAACAAATTTTATGATAACTGCTGAAAGAAAGCTTGAATCAAACCAAAAAATTTTACTTCTTGGGTAGAATTGATTGGGGCTAAGAATGATCGTGACATATATTTTTATTCTAGTATCGAAGGATGTTTCTACCGTGCAAATGAGCCAATTGTAGTCAATACAATGAATGCGTGCATCTGGCTCATTTGCACGGTACAATACAATGGTTACGAGAAGCGCAAAAGAAGAACATAATTTGGTGTGTAGCAAACATTAATCAATCATAAATATTACAAATTTAAGATTATTTTAAGATGTCTCCCATACTTACTGAATTCTTTGCCAGAGAAATGTGCAGGTTGCACTTGCCACCTATTTAGCAAGGTTAAACAAATCAAGTGTACTGAAATAACACTGATACGGCACGAGGATAAAACCTCGCAACACACAGTTCTTTGGTGAAAAAGGTTATTTGTTTTTTTTTTTTTTTTTTTATTTTGCAGGGCATTCGAAGGTAAAAAGGATATTGTTAAAGTATTAATTGAAACGTTCGACAGTACAGTTCCTCAACTGAATACACCGGTGGTAAGTTCATATCACTCACCTGTTTATACAACTTTTGTGTAAAAATGACAAGATTTGTCCCTCTAATATTTTAGTAAGCAATGTAATTCCAGCTAAGTTGATTTTGTAGTTTGAAGAAACGTTTTAAACCTAGTAAGTTGGTCGCTGCAAACCAGGGGCGTAGATCTGTTTTGCGCATGAGGTGAATTTTCCAACAGCCGGTCGGTCGAACGCTGGATCGTATCACAGACCGACATCGTCTATAAGCAACAGTGTTGAAGTTTTGGAAAGTTTTTCCCCACCTCGATCTTGTTCTGGGTCCCGACATCCAGTGGCCTCGGTCTCGGTCTCTGACCCTTGAGATCTCGAATATTGTTCCGGTCTCGCCTCGAGATCTGCCCTAAATAAATTTGTCGTTTTTTAATTTTTTTCAAATGAAGAAAAAAAGCCTTGAAAATTAAATATGACAATTTTACATTGTAAGATACATAGATACTTTGTGTATTTACCATTTACTTATTCAATTGTTGAGTAATATGCTTCTTGCCCATTGTCATTTTATGCTAGGTATCAATCAAAATGTTCTAACCTCATCTTACCTTCATTAACGCATAGTGTTTTGTCAAAAAGTTTACTTGCTTTGAAAAATAGGCTAATTCACTGAGAGACAAAATATCCATCTAAAACACTATATTTGTATGGGATAAAATTTCTTTTGTGGGTTAGCGAATGGGTCTTTAACTTGGTCAATGAGAACAATGTAACACAGTGCATTGCACTGTCACACAGGTTAGGTTACTCAGTGAAATCAGAAGCGACAGTATGGTACTGCACTACATTCTGTGCTAAAATTCCCCTTTACGGTCTTTGTTCACTGCTATTCATTTTCGGCTGTTGTGGGTTTTATTCAACGTGGCTACTAATGACCCTTAATTTGGCTAAATTGAAGAAAAGAATGAACAAAAATATATCAGTTCCAAACAGAAATCCCTTAAGTTTTCCCGCATCGAACACGCCCCTGTAGAATGGGTTGTCGGATATATCCACGGTATTTTCCGCCTGACTTAAGGCATGTACATGTACTGATGAACGTATACAATTAGTACATGATCGTATGAAATCAGTACATTTATACGTAAGCAAACAGTACATGAACGTATGAAATCAGTACATTTTCGTAAGCAGTTAGTACATGAACGTGTACTTTTACTACATCGCATTCGGTGAGCCTTTTGGCGGACTTCTGGTACGAAAGGCTCACTATGTATGGCGTGCGGAAGAGACAATAATAACATGATGATCTTACGTTTTTACATGTACAAAGTGTTTTTTTTAGATGTACAACGTGTGATTTTACATGTACGTCGTAACATTTAACATAATGAACTTATGGTTTTAGTACATGATGGTATAAATTAACATCATGATCATATGAAGTTAGTACATATCATCGTATATTTTTGGTACATGAACGTGTAATTTTAGTACATGAACGTGTATTTTTAGAACATAATCATATTTGTGAGCCTTTTGGCGTGCCATAGAAGAAAGCAGGTGTTATGACATTGATTCACATTAGAGGCTCATGTTTAGTTTCATTTATACTTACCTCCAAAAATGCAACCAAAACTCTGATTTATTTATAGCATAGGTGCATTCTGAGGAATGGAATTTTAAAACCTTCATATGCCGGAGGGGCACGATAACAGCCCTTATCAATTGAAGGTCAATCTAATAGGTGGCAGAATACAGATAAACCAATTATTGACAAACAATAGGAATCCATGAGGTCACACCTACTTTTCAAATTCACTTTTAGACAAAGTGTCCACTTCAATTGTCAATATCTTGAGAACCGAACACCGAAAAAATGAAACGTTCACCAGAATCAGTGTCGTACGATGGGGGGGGGGGGGCATTGGGTCATGCCCACACCCCACGGATGCCATTTTTGGTTAGGTCCTAAAAATGTAGCCATACTTTAGTAACACAGATTTTACTTCAAAAGGTAGCATATCAGGCACCAGATTGCATGTAAGGACACCAAATTTCTCAAAATTTTCAAAGGGGGGAAGGATTGTCTCTGCAAGGCGCCCCCAGTATGTCATTTTTTAACTTATTTTGAAGTGAGCATTTTATTGCAAACGACAAACGAAGATAGCGACTCGTTAGAATTTTCGCATAAGCCTCAAAAATGGTATTCCGGTCATCAGATGGATCTGATTTTTCGAAATTTTCTGCACGCCACCCAATAGTGGCTCCCCGCTTAGATAGTCTTTATAGCAAAATGACGTTTTGCAAGATAATTCAGCAAACTGAAATGCTCCCGTACGCCTATGACGGCAATCGATGTTCTTTCCTTTTTGGCTTCTAAAAGTATACAAATTTAAAAACAAATTTTACCTCAAAAGGTAGCGTAAATGGCATTAGACTGCATGTAAAGACACAAATTGTTTTCACTTTTATCCACATGAACCACCACAATTCAACTTTTAACACTGTTCCTGTCCAAGTCGAAAATCTTTCACCGTTTTCACCCCTTCCCCAGGCCGGTGATCACTCAACATACTGTATGCCCCCTCAGAGAAATCCTGCCTACGCCACTGGCCAGAATGCTAAGAAAATGTTCCTCTTAAAACACATCAAACATATATTTGGTTCACACCCCATTTACCCCATCACCCCCACCAAACCCCCAATCTTACATAAGTAACCTGGACAAGATTTAAAAGAGGGTTTACAAAAGGTTTACGAAACAGTTTAGTGCATCATAAGGAGTAAGAAATTGGAAAGGTTCTAGTTAAAAATCGGGAAAGGTTTCTTCAAAAACATTGATTGCTAGGCGTATCAGTAACAAAGTGTAGAAAGAGAAATTCACAGCTTGACTGAGCGGTTACGGAGAGAACAGTAAAGTATGTTTATTCTGTTTCCTATCAGATGGATTGCAGCCAGCAGTGCATTCCAACCAGACGTGACGACAATTTGAAACAACCATATTGTAGAACTTTATTTGACTTACCAGAGGTAAGGAAGGAGTTTACATGTTTTTTATGGTTACTTTAATTTACCGTTTTAGATACCAAACGTAGTAAATTAACGTACAGTATCAAAGAACTAAAGAACGTATCAAAACTTATCTTTTTCGGCAAAAGGTTTTTATGACATGGATGTGTTGAATATATCCAAAATTCGTTTACTTAAATTAAGTTTGATTAAGCGAGTTCATAAATAATCGTTAATGATTCTCAAGTTAAAGCGTTTGAAGGTTCTAACTCGCTAATAAATTTTTATTAGTACCTTGTCTATATTTAACAGAATAGTCCAAAGCCAAATTTATTTTTGATATGTTAAAGAGGAATAAAGGCGTATTCTGGTGAAAGTTTTGTTCATTTCCCATGTTCGGTTCTCGCGATATTAGCGATTAAATGTGGCAAACTTTCTACATAAAATGAACTTAGAGCAAGCAGGCGAGATGTCATGGCTTCACATTGTCGGCAAATGGTTTGTATTTAAATATAATTTACCTCCATTTTTTCAACAAAACTTTTATATATAAATAACATCGTAACCTTAGGGGCAAGATAACATCCCTAATCAATTCAAGGTCAAAATAAGAAAAATAAAAGAAAAACAAAGCATTGGCCAACAATGTAAATCCATGACATCACACCTACTTGCTTTAAGTTCACTCTTCAAAGAAGATTTACCAAATTCAATAGCTAATACCTTGAGAACCGAACATGGGAAATGAATGCAACTTTTGTAAGAATGCTTAGTAAATGTTCCTCTTAAAAATTTCAAACATATATTTTGTTCTAGACTATTCTTTAAGGATGACCTCGAATTTGGTTGTTATGAGCAAGTACCAAGTACCGACAAAATCTTACACAATTCTGAAGATACTGTCGAGAATCCATGACTCTTAAGGTACCAGTTCTTGCACAATAAACGGTGGGTAAGAACCTCGTCAAGTGGTCGAAATGTATTCTTTTTACTTTCGTACTCCCCCTTCCCTACCCGACAGGGACAACGGAGACGTGGGGCTGGAGGGGGGGGGGGCTTTAGCCCGCGCACTTGTTTGCTGTGGGTTTTTTGGGCCGCCTTAAACTGCATTTTTTATTGGACATATTGGGCCGCTTCGATGATTAGCCCCCGCACTTCAAAATTGGCTCCGCGGCCTCTGCCCGAGAAATTCAAATGACCTACTACATTAAGATCGATTCCCCTATGCAGTCTCCACTATTTTTATTTCTATTTCACTGTTGCGGAACTACCCGGAGGCTTTGGGGGCTGAAGTACCCCACGAAGAGGAAAAATATGATATTGAAAAACAAACAATTATTAAAATATAAAATGAAAATACGACAACACCATTTATATTTATAATCTTTTGCTGTCTGCTGCAGACAAATTGTCTGATTACTATAGCTCTGAATACGACTTGGATTAAATGGAGAAGAATTTCTCCGTATTGTACATTCGGACTTCGTGACCGTAAAATAATCTTTCGACGTTTTCTATTTGTATGGCTGATACTTTATTCAGCAGAACTGACATGCTTGTGTGACCGTAGCTAAATTAATTTTAACTGACGAAATGTTGGCAGTGGCAAACTGATGCAGGATAATAAGCCCCCAATTTCCAAATGTCGAGTTGCTATACATGCAATGAATATGAACAGATGTGACATTAAGTTCGCAACTCGAATCCCTCGTTACCCTGCAATTTGTAGACAGATGTGCGCCAGTCCGTGAATTAAAATTTTGCTTTTAATTAAATCAATTTGACACAAAATGAGAACTTGACTAGTGCGATAAAGGGCGTGCCTGAATTGTGTATTAAAATCCATTTATTTGCGCCTTGACATCTTACAAGGAGAATCTGCTGCCTGGACATCCGATAAAACTTAAAGGTTTCATTTAAGATGATTTCAAAAACGCGGAATGCAAAACTTAACCACTTTTGGTAGCAATATTTAATGCTGTACGGTACTCTTCTATAACGAAATCCGTTAGTCTAAGCACCCAGGCAACCAACCTTATCGGGTCAATGATAATGGTGAATATGTTTGAAACGCTATTGATAGAAAAGGCATCAATCAATCAAACTAGCAGGTGGGCAGAGCGCGCGAAAAATTGGATTTTAAGCACTTTCGAGGTCGAGTGCACGCTATATGGTTCATTTGGTTGGATGATAAGACACGCCTGGTTTGTAAAGAAAACCGCCCTCGTGACGGCACACGTTTAAATTTTAAAGATTGACTTTTCAACATTTTTGGTGGTAATGAAGGGGGGCCCCTTGATTTCCCTGGATTGGCGGCTGGATTCGCTGTCAAACTAAGATTGTCCCTTTAACGGTGTTTTTTTTTTTTTTTTGTAAAATAACACGTTTCTAATCGACAGAGTTCCGAAGATGTACATGTATATGACGAGCCAGACGAAGGGGTGAGTGATACTCTTTGCTTTCGACGTCTCTACTAATTTGAACCAGTTATACGTTGTTGAAATGACTGGATGCTTAGCGTCTTTTATTGTTAATTCCCCTTTTGGTCAAACCTGAATGGATAGTTTGAGCAAATATTGAATTTCGTATCTACAAAAAAGGCTTAGATCTACACAATTTGAACATTCTGAACTTTCATTCAAACGAGACATGTTTTTCTACAAACATCAATAAATAAATGTGTTACATTTGTGACCTAAAGAGAGTTTGAGGCAAGCAGGGGCTAACAGTGTCACTTCCTCGTGTTGTAGTTATAAGTTCTCGTACACGTGGATCCCAACGAAGAAAGATAGCGCAAACTGCAATTTTAAAAGCTCTTCGCTCTTATTTGTCCAGCGGACTCAGTCCCTTCGCACACGTCCTTTCCAAACGCCCCTTCTCACCAATCTACCACGCCTGATTCTATTCCTTATCCCGCTCTCCCATCATGCCTTCTACTTAAATAATAAATTACTTAAACAGAACCCTATTGCATACCTAACCTTTCCCTGTTCAGATACTTGAAGTGCGCCAAAGATATAACTCTACATACAAAAGAAAGCCCGCATAGTAACAAAATCACAGAGAACTTGTACCAAGAAAAGAATTAATCACTTCAACAACAATTCACAGATAAAAGCAACCAAGATGTTCTATTTGTGAGCTTACCAGTAGCGTAGCCAGGACCGTGTCCTGGCAGGGGGTTTGGAGCACGACATGAGGGAAAAGTCTAAGGGGAGAGAGAAAAAGTGCTATTTTAGGTGTTTTTGCATTTCACGGGTGGGTAATGGGTGGGATCTAACCCCCCAGAACCACCTGCTGGTGTTTTCATTGGGTTAGGTTAGGTGCAGATTTATCTCCCAGATTCCAACCAATTGGTTCAAGTCGAGCCGACCACGGCCTTTTTTCCAGTTGTGGCTAACTGGCTTGTTTTCCCTACTACATTGCTTATGCTGGGCACCAAGCACGATGACAGCAGGTCCCGTTTTTAAAGTCTTTGGTACGACCCGGTTATGACTCGAACTTGCAACCTCATGACTGCAAGTCTGATGCTCTAAACACTTGACCATGCAGTCTGTCTTCCTCGTGTTGTAAAGGAGTGTTTTGCTACCTAAGTCTGTTATGTTGACATCAAGTTGGCAGAAATAGGGTCTCACCATGAATAAATTTCCCATTTTTCTCATGCTATCCCATTTCGATAATATGGGATTGTTGAGGAGAAAATTGCTTTTAAATTGTTAAGTGAAGCAAAAACTGCTTATTTATTAAAGGCTATGACGTCATCTGTGCTAACTTCAAGTTCACAGACAACTTGTACTATTGACTATTCCTCTCAAATTGTAAATGTAGAATTTTGAAAATACATACTTTTGAGGTTTCAATCTTATTCATCAAACTCCCATTGCCATCCCTTGTTGTATTGCTGAGTTATTACACGTTGAAATTTATCACTTAATTCAAAATAGTGCATTGCACAAAAATTTGTGACTTTCTTGTAACCCCATTTAACAGTAAAACTGCTACCACGTATTGGTACAAGGTGCAGTAACTTTTACACAAATGAAGGAATACAAAGACTGTAATTTAAGTCGTAAAACAATGTCATCACAAATTATTGCACAAAATGTTCCATTTTCAATTCAGTAAATAAACTTCAACGCATCTCAGCTTAGGAATGCCCTATAAAGATGGATGGTCGTCTATTTGAGTTCTTTTTATACTCTCTGCCAAGTTTAATTTTGAAACTTGGGGGTACTTTGGGGGGACTTGGAGTACACTTTAAAAACCACCGACATATTGGTTTTTCATGCAAATTTCACCGGATTGCTCGAAACACTTCTCTAACATATCCAGACTTGTTTTGAGCTTAGAAAATTATTCTTAAAAAGAGTTTTGGGATGAAAAATTAAAGCAAACTTGAAAGGCCGCTGTAAACCATCTTTTTTTCAAAGTTGATTCTATAACAGTAAACCAAAGTCAGCAGAAACTAGTGAAGTTTACTTTAACTTTGATGGGATAAAAACATGTAAGAATTGAATTGGGCTGTATTTCTTTCTTATCAGTTACTAAGAAACAGAGAGATGAATATGCTTGCGCCTCCAGAGGAAATTGAGCAAAGGTAATAGTAATGTTTTTTTTAAGATTTGGAAAAGTAACTTTTGTCACATGACTTTATCAATCGTTATTCAGATACAACATAAACATCCCTTAAGCTCCGAGCAATAAAGTAATTGCAAGCGTTTATCTACTGGCAAACCTTCCATCACAGTTGTTGTTTTTAGTCGACATTTAATGGTCATTCCATATGTTATATTAAAGATGATTTTTTGGTAGTTTTATCAAACTTATCTTTGGTACATTTTTTGAAATGCACACCCATACAATTTTATCTCACAGGAGACCCCGTTCACCACTTACTATCGAAGGGAGATTCGTTTTTTCTCAGCTTTGTAGAATGGAGAAACAAATATCTGATCTGAAGAGTCACTTTCAGGTAATTATTTTTAAAGAGATAATCAGTAGTCGTTGGACGTCGGTAAGGAACAGTATGATATAATCTGTTCTTTAGAAGGAAGGAAATAGCGTTGAAAAGGACAAAAGATAATACTTGAAGTCATATTTGTTTATTGCCTTAGTTAACTAATTAAAAGTTGGAAGTCGTTCATGTTGATGCTCAGATTCTTTGCCTAAGAACCTACTTTTTAATTCATTGGACATGACAAATGAACTCAATTTAATGTTTTTGATTCATGCATGCTTTATAACCACCTTGATGAAGTTAGTTCGTTCTGTCGTTAGTTAAATGAGACTTCGCGACACACAAACACGAAATGTGGTTAATAGTGTCATCTAGAAAAAAATGGTTCAAATTTGGGATAAAGTTACCAACAAATATTAAAAAAGATAAACTAAAATGTCTGGGCAAATCGAAGAGAGATATCCATAGTCTTGCTTTGGTGGAGGTCATAGGGCCATGTTACGTCTTCACAGGGAAATACCGACACCACGTAAATATGACATCTCAAGGAAACTAAAAGCATGGACGGATGGTTTCATTTACTCTAATATGTAAATGATTGATACAATTAGAAAATTGGTAGGGAGCGAATTTTGTCTGAGTTAACCGGGTTTAAAATACGAGAATGTTCGAAATTCATGGAAAATGTCTCGAAATACCAATATTAAGCAGTGCTTTGTATTTAATATGGAAATTTATCATTTTGATCTTTGGTGGGGCTCCTAGGTAACTTGAGTTAACGAAAGGTCAAAAACCTACACTTTCTTTAAAACAATGATGGAGAGGTTTTTTATAATTGGTACATTGATTTTCATATTAAGAGAGTTCAAATGTAATCTAAAGGCTCAATCTGTCTAAAGGAATAACTTAACTTTGAGAACACTGGTACATTTATTAAAGTCAATATATAGGCGGAGAAAGTGGGGGAGGGGGGCTCGACAGCCCCAACCAGTGAAAAATGAGGGTGGGCGGAAGCATGCTCCAGCCCGGACTTTCCGGGTCAGAAGACCCCTTTTTCATTTCTCCAAATCTCAAAAAAAAAAAAAAAAATCCGGCTCTGTACGCACGCGACAAAGTGCAATTTGAAATACAGCTGTGCTCGCTCATAAGCCAGTTTGGTGAACTTTTCCGAACTCTGGAAATGACAAAATAGGCTATTTACCACATATGACACCACATCACCAAAAGACACTGGCAGATATATTGCTATTTTTATAAATTGCCTTTCACAAAATTTCCTCTTTTCCACTGAAAAGTCTGTTTACCCCCTCCCTCCTTCCGTTGCTTAGCTACTACTTATAAGCCCCCAAAAACGCCATTTCAGGTTGTATAAGGGGTCGTAATTTTTCAAATTTTCTGCACGCTCCGCGCTTACTAAGGGTGGCGCTCCGCTTAGATGGTCTTTCGAGCAAGACTGCATATTTCAGGCAGGGAATTATTGGCCTACCGTATTCAATGCTCCCATATACACCTATCATCACTTACCTTTCAATCCCTAATCCTTGCTAGCTAGTTGAGTAGTCTGTGTAGATTGATTCAGTAGCTATTGAAGTTTCAAAATTTCATGAATGTTCTATGTTCGCAAAGGGCATTAATATACTGGAATTGTTGTCTAGCGTGACATGGCTGGCAAAAAGCCCCAAATATTTCCATTTTTTCAGTGTGCAGTTTCATTTGAAAAAATGAGTCACAACGTTTAAGTTATATCGTTGAAAAAAGCGAAAAATTAAGCACAAAAAATGTACCTTTTGGTGAGTGGGGTAGGGTGAGGTTCATAGTACGAAAATTGTTCCGTCCCCACTTTCCTATTGCTTCCAACGCCACTGGTTTAATAAATAATAATTTTGTACTTACCCTTCATCAAAATCAGGTGTGGAAGATATTAAGACTATAAGATAATTCAAGATAAATGGATGACTTAAAAAAACGTAAAATACTCAATTATTTGTAATAATGGTCCTATTTTAAATCGGTTTACTTTTTTCAGATGTCATTTTTTGTTCACTAGTAGGTCAAAAACAATAAGAATTTAAAAAAAAAAAACTATATCCCCATCTTGCACTGCGCCGGATAAGACAGGAAATTTTCAACATTACTAGTCTTGTTGACGCCCTCTCTCACAAGCGGCTGCACAAGAAATTCTAAAGTAGCGGACAAATGGAGGGTACGAAAAACTGGTAGGGGAAACATTTTTGCGCAAAAGGGCGAGTTACGCGTGTGGGGTTTGGGCCATCGTAAGGCCCAGGGGTAAAATTCTGGTGGAGGTCCGAGGGGAGAAGACCCCTAAAACTCCCAAGGCTCTGGCAAAGTTCTGGGTTAAAATTTAAGCCTCAGGATAGGTATATTGTGGTTCAAAATCCATCATCAAATGCAATCGATTTCAAATGATTTTAATGTATTAGTCTCCTGTTGTCGCCAAATAATGTGATTCGGGAGCGATACTGCAACTCCCTGCTTGAAGTGAAGCCTTCTACATTTAGTCTGGGCCTATGAAACCTGTCCAAGATAAAAAAAGAGAAGCAATAATCAGCCACTGTGTTAGTGTTCCTGGCTTGCTTTAACAGGTTGGTTCTGAAGCCAGGGATAGCGTATGCAAGCGACTATCAAACGCGTATGCTAATGACTGCTCAGAATGTAGCAATTTTGGTAAGCAGATAGTGGGCAAAGTGGCAGCGTATGTAGAAATAGCCACTTAAAAGCTTTGTCTGCAGTAAAAAGTTTCAATAACAGAAAAGTAAAAATATGGCTCACATACTTAACCAGGGAGTTGTTAGGGACAACTCTCTGGTTAAACTCTTAAAAATGGAATTGTTTAACCTGTTTGTAGGATTACTTGTGAATCACTTTGCCTAGAAAACTCTTGTAAGTAAGCTTTTAGTGGGAGCTGAGTGGAGGGGTCAGGGCAAGGGTTCTGACTTGAGCAAATGTCCCCGCTGCTCCCATCTGGTGCCGCCACTGTCCCTGCACACCGCATAGGCCATATTTGGTAAGGAATTATATATTCAATAGACGTTCTGTTTAATTTACCGCTTTGATGTGCCTTTTTGGTTTTGTTCTCTTGTACAGTCTATCACTCTCTCACAGACATTGAACAAAGAAGTAAGTTTTACATCACTATTATTTTCCTAATGCTTCAGTCACAGTTATTTTCCTACTGCTTCAGTCACAGGCCTACGTGTAACATTTTCAAAGAATTTTTAGAGTATTTTTAACGCTTGGTGCAAGGTAGGATCTCCTTTTCGTTGGTCATGGTGTATTTTCGGATTCTGATTAGACGGTTTCAATTACACTGGAGATTAAGACTAAACCTCATATGCAATATCTTTATTGTTGTTTGCGAGAAAGAAATCTTCTACTACATTTCACAAAAGGTTGCTTTTCCCTGGTCACAAGATATAACAGTTGTTAGCTTGATATTTCTTTTCCCATAAAATGATCACAGGAAAATATGAGAAAATCATAAACTGCTCAGTTAAGCTGTACTGCTTTCATTGCCTCGGGGAAAATTTAACGCACTGTATGCCGTATGCAGGGAGGTGTAATTGTGGCACAGGGAGGTGTAATTAGATGGAGATCCATCGAGAACCCTTTTCTTTGAGACATAATAGTTGCTGACACTAATCTCTTTTGTGTGTTGTTCTTTATGGCTCAATAGGCTTAACACTGAAGTATTAGCAGGTGTTCAAGACTGGTGAGTCGTCTGCTAGTGTCGAAAAGCGAATCGGGAAATTTGTCCCTTGCCTTAATATTGCCAGTCGCTTGTTCTCTGTATTTTACTCTATTTAGATGTGTCATTTAGACCATGCGAGCGAATGCCTGTAATGATGAAAATCTGATAGCAATGTTTGGACTTATTCCTCTTTTGCTAATTTGCATAAATCATCAGAATTGGTCTATGGCCAGGATCATTGGCAATAGCCAGTCGTTTGAAATGCCGAGATAGTGTCTTGCACTTCTTTGTCGGCAACTACTTACACATAACAGCATAGTTCCAAATAATCCCTTTTGTTGGAGTCACTGTAGGTAATGAGGTTGACTAGGTATTAAACAAAGGAATTCCACGCCCTTTAGTTCAATAATCCCCAAATAAAGGATTTAGGGTCCACTTTGGAATCAATCTAATTGGATTAGCATAAATTAAAGATTCGATGGATCTCCCTGTCGTATGCAGGTGGCACCTGTTATTCCTCCCGCCTACCAGCTTAATCCAGCAAGTGAAAATGTAATAGGATTTTTTCAAACTTTTGTAAGAGCAGGGCAATTCCATGCAAAAGTGGACATGACCATCAAATTTTAAAACTTCTCCAATTTTAGTAAATTTGGTATCAAATTGAAGCTAAAAAGTTGAATTTTCCAATAAAATAAATGGTTCATAAAAAAAACCGAAATTAAGTCATTTTGCATGCATAATTAATTAGCAGCAATCAAAGTGTCAATATTTTCACAAAATATGGAACAATAAAATGCTTTCTAGCAACAACTGAATTGAGGTTTTCCTATGAATTCATACTCTATCATGGAGTTATTTTCATACATTTACAACATTTGAAATCAAATTATGACTTCAGCAATGTCTTCCACACTAACGAGCAACAAATTAAAGTTGTCTCATTATGTCACGGCGTTACCCTAAATATTGTAATTTTTTAATATTATGTAAGATGCACAAATTGGAGTGGAATATTTTTTATAATGCAAATCACACCCACCATGGCCTACAACTTCCATGCACTAAAGTTATGATTTCTCTCATAGTTAATTAATTAAACCAATTAGAAATATGTCACGGCGTTACTTTTTTGGTAACGCCGTGACAGTAACGCCGTGACAGGCACTTATTTACTGTATAGGGACTGACAATTATAGTCACTGTGGTTGCTGGTACTGAAGTAACAGCACCTACTGTATGATAAAGATTTGTTTGACAACTTTTTTTACACTGTGATAGTACAAAGCGGAAATGCACAACTGTAACCTTTCTTTTGATATGGCAATCCCCCTGTTATGCTCAGAAGCTACAGTATAGTGGTCTGCTAGATTGAGTAGTGACTAGCACCTGTTTATAGCATCCAGTCAATCCATGGTACACTCTCTGTTTACCATTGAGCATAACAACCATTATTTTATAAAGATTTGGATAACAGAAAATCTACAACAAGCAAAGGCTTATCAGCAGGAGAAACAATCACACAATGCAGTAAAGTATAGTAGACACCACCATTATATTACAATCCAAAATGGTGAAGCAGTCTAATGCAGAGAACTCTATCACTTTACAGAACCTTCTAATTCGGGAGGCAAGATAATGGCAGACTGACTGAGAGCATGACTATTTTCCTCTTTCTGTTCTAAGATTGTTTTACTAAAAGCTGAAGCTCTGTACAGTACACTACCAAATATTTTGTGGAGATTGGAGAAGGCAACTAGAGGGTCAATTTGTCAAAGTTGAGGACACAAACCTAAGTTAATTTAAAAATGTTATTGATATTAGACCCCACATGTTTGGCCAATACTGTTCTATTTTGGAGATTTAAGACTCACTGCAAGCCTAAGTAAAGCAATTTATATGATTGCACCAATGCTACAAACTGGCATACATTTAGATTTTTAAAAGTTACACTAAATTTACAATATTAAACTTGAGACTCAAGTCATTCAATACCCTTTATGAAGGGAATATTTGCTCTTCCAATGAGGTGGAACTGCATTTATACTGTATTACTATATGGAGCTTTCACAGTTAATGTCATTTCTAATGCAGTAGGCGTAGCTATAGCGCTCTTCTTGATTTCATTTTGACCGGAGTTGTGTGTAGATTATATAGCTCTTCATTTTTCACCTTATGTCCGAAGTGGAAATTTCCACTTTCTTTCACAAATTCAAAGCAAACATTCCTAAAACATCTAAAGTACTGATTTCTAAATGCATTAGAAATATTCTGACTATCAATATCACCATTTCCTGTCAGTTTACTAACTTAATTTTTTTTAGCATGCGTTTCCCATATAGTCAGGCTTTGGTCACGGCGTTACTGTCACGGCGTTACCCCATTTTTTTTTTTATATCTTATCATATCTACCAAAATCATAATTTTTTATTTTATATTTCACCAAACTATTATAGATAACAGTCTATAAAGTGTATTTAATATGAAGGAACTGCAAAAAGTCCTTAAACTTCACAGGGTTTTAACAATTTGTGAGTGGTCCAAAAATGCATGTCCTTTTCAGCGTCACGGCGTTACCACAGTCATTAATATTCATATTTTCATATTTAGGGCACTTTTTAAAGAAAAGACATTTTCTAAATTAACTTTGTGATAGTAGGAGTAGAATTGAAATAAAAGTTTGTTCCCAACATTAAAGCTCTGTCAGTTATTTGCACTTGAAATGTGGATTTTGCTTCCAAAGCGTCACGGCGTTACCGTGGAATTGCCCAGCATTCTTATATTTCGAACAAAGTGATGGACAAGACTATGAAGAGAGGGCTGACAGAAAATTGTTTTTATATGCTGCTCAGCCTCAAACGTTTCACCAACTAATGTAATTTTACATCATGATATATGCCTCTTGATTATAAGAAATGTCACTTTCTAAACCTCCATTTAGGCATTTTTGATATTAGAAACGTGTAATACACAAGTTTCATTTTGAAAGAAAACAATGAACATATATGAAAAACTTGGGCAGAACCTGCCTGGCACTGATAAAGACTTTTTACTCGTCAAATGAAAATTTCACCTAGTTGCACTTGACTGTCTCCTCAAGTAATTGCTTATGCTTACATACCCCAAATTCAAAGTGGAATGATTCGGGTCCGTCTCTGACCTAGCTGTTGGACCCTTTGGCCTGGAAGAGAGGTATAAGGAGGCGTCATAAAAAGCCTACATGCAACATGGCACAGCTTTCTTGGCAAACTAGTCAACAAAATTTTTTCAATTTGTCTCCAAGTATATTAGCACTCATACTCACACTCTCAATCTGGCAAATTGAAACCTCTCCAAAAGATAGCAATTATTGGTCATTGGTACAGTAATTTCTGATGCAGCACAAATCAGGCGTGTCCAAAGCACATTGTGTTTTTGAAAGGTGTTTATCTGTTGAACGTAAAGTGCATTTGCCTACAAATTGTTCTGAAGAGCTCTAATGGCAAAGATAAAGGCGATGTCCACTTGAGTAATTGTATCAGATAAGTTTGTATCTCTTTCCCAACCTATAATGGCACTTATAGAAAAGTCACGTAAGGGTAAAATACTTAATACTTAATACTTAATACTGAAATAGATAGCTAAACAATAATTTTGTAAACCTTTCGACAAAATATTGTATTTTAGTGAACACGTGATAGTATAAACTGAACACCTTTTATTAATTTGATTTGTGCTCCATAGGACGATACCAAAAGAGAAAAAGGTCTTTTAGAGACTTTAGAACCGTTTCAACAGGTGAGGATAATTGTATAAATGATTCAAGTTGTTTTCTAAATTATAAAGACATTTTTAAATTTGTTGGGTCCATGTGCAAAGCAATGTCTCTACGCTCTAAAATTAAAAGAGTGAACTTAGTCACTCTTTGATAGAGTGAAAAGTGTAAAATCAATCCATAAGAGTGATAATTCACTCCACGAGGAGTGAAGTTCACTCCAAAAGAGTAAAATTCACAAGAGGAAGAGGGAAAATTCACTCTTCCACGAGTGCCTTTTTTTTTTTTTAAGAGCGATCACTGTGGGCACTCCATCAAGAGTGAAACTTCGCTCGTTTTAAGGGAATTTCACTTTTTTGGAGTGAATTTCAATATTTTTGGAGTGAATTATTCCTCTAATGGAGTGAATTCACACCTTTCACTCTATCACAGGGTGACTAAGTTCACTCTTTTGATTTTACCGTGTAATTAAATTGTGATTAAAAAACTTTCATGTTTTAAAAGATGTCTTTGTCAAGAATCTTTAAAAGGTCTGTTTTACAGTTTGCATATTACACGGAGTATGTAACAAATTTCGCTCTGATTCTTCATCAAACATTCCTTCTCCAATTGTTTACTGAGAAACTGAACGTTTTCATTATTATTGTACACAGAAATGTGTCATTACAAAATAGAAACTGAAGCCTAGAAACACTACGTTGGTACTTACATGGTTGAAGAATTGTTGACATTATGTGCATGCTTTTTAAACTAGATTAGAACACCAACACATTTCTTGCACTGCCCAATATACTCCCTGTTCCTCGAATGAGATTGTCTGCAGTAGATATAATTGGTAACAACTATACAATCTTTTGTGCCTCAAAGACAATTCTATTTCATTTCATTTCATTTATTTGTTTCATCGTAACGACCAATAATAACAATATTTACATATATACAGTGTTGTAACAAATTACGTTTTGAAAGTTACGAAAGGAAGTACTCTAAAAAACCTTGGTAGGCTTATGGGACAGAGCACTCCCTGTGAAGTACAAAGAGGAAAATATGAACATTAACCTAAACGATATACAGTGAACATAAGAATGGTGAATGTTATATGAAGTACTTCGTTAATCAATACTTTTCAATGCAGTGCTTGCAATACTTAATTTTGAAACTAGAAATTGATTTACAGAGTTGGACTTCATTAGGGAGGGTATTCCAGGTTGAGGATGCTCTTACGTGTAAACTTTGCTTCAGAAAATTTGAATTAAAACGTGGTAACCGGAGATATCCGGACTGCCTTGTATTATGGTCGTGTGTGTCATAGTTAAATGAGAACATTTGTTGAAAGTACGGTGGAGCAAGATTATGTACGATACGGTAAGCAAAGATTGCTTCTTTGAAGTGGATTAAATCGGTGAACTTCATCAAGTTAAGTAGAGAAAAAAGTTTACTGATATGTTCAATTGAGTTTGCCGAGCAAAAGTGCCGGATTGCCCTCTTTTGTAATGTAATGAGTTTGGTTAGGTGTGTCTTACTTGTCCCAGCCCAGACAGACAGGCAGTATAGAAGGTGTGGCAAGAAGAGGGTGAGATAATGGGAACGAAGGATATTCCTGGGCAAATAGTGTTTAAGCTTAGACAAAATTCCAGTGCACTGGGCAATTTTTACACTTATGGCGTCAATATGTGGTTTCCAAGTTAAACGATCGTCAATTAAAACCCCTAGGAATTTAGTACAATCAACTTTTTGTAATGATTCACCATTCATGAAAATTCTAATACCACTTATATTAGGTGTATTACTGCAATTTACTTTACTAAATAGCATAAAATTTGTTTTCTTTACATTTAAAGAGAGCTTGTTAGCTAAAAACCATTCATGAAATTGACTAAGTTCAGTACATACAGTGCCTTTAACTGATTAATATCATCACCTGTAAAGAATATACTAGTATCATCTGCAAAAAGAACAAGAGTACAAGCATTAGGAACGTTTACTATGTCATTTACATAAATTATAAAAAGTAAAGGACCTAAAATGGATCCTTGAGGAACACCACATGTTAAGCTTAATGATTCAGAGTTGGTTCCATTGTAATTCACAAACTGTTTCCTGTTGGAGAGAAAACTCTTAATCCACTCAAGTCCTAATCCCCTTATACCATAGTGGAAAAGTTTTTTCACCAAAATGGCATGGTCAATTGTGTCGAAAGCCTTCGACAAGTCTAAAAAAATTCCGATTGATGTTTTGTTTTGATCTAGGGCTATATTCAATTGATTTATTGCGTGGGCGAGAGCTAGCTCAGTAGAGTGGTTTGGCCGAAATCCGTATTGTCCGTTGTACAAAACACTGGATTTTGTGATAAAGTTGTAAAGGCGATTATGGATAAGTCTTTCAAATATTTTGGAGAAACAAGGTAGAATGGAAACTGGGCGATAATTATCACAATGCATCGGATCGCCTTTCTTGAAAATAGGTATGACTTTGGCTACTTTAATATGATCCGGTACGATACCGGTCCCAAGCGACCTGTTGATAACATAAGTAAGGGGTTTGGATATGAAATGTATGACTTTCCTCACAATACCAGGCTTAATCCCATCAAAACCAGCGGCCTTATTGGGCTTTAAACAAGACATAGAAATTTTGATAACTTCATCCTCGTCTGTTGGAGTAAAGTACATAGTTGAAGGATTGCTACCTTTTAGATATATACTAGCATTCGCATTACTCTGTATTGTAGAGGCAAGGTTAGGGCCTACATTAACAAAGAATTCATTAAATGCATCTGCTTTGTCTTCTTATCGGTTATTTCATCATTGTAATGAATAAATGAGGTCGGATATGAGAATTTACCTTTCTTATTTTTGTGTAATACATTGTTAATGGCCTCCCAGGTGCGCTCCAGGTCATTTTTACAGCTATTAAATTTTGAAGAAAAATAATTTTTCTTAGCAATACGTATGACATGATTTAACTTATTGCGATATGTTCGAAAATGCGTACCATCATCGGCCGTATTTCTTAAGTATTTCTTATACAGTTTGTTCTTATGTTTAATGGACTGCAAGATACCAGCACTTATCCAAGGACGTCGCTTCTTACGACTCCTTCTAGGGTAAACATAAGACATCGGAAAACAATTTTCATAGTGATTACCAAATATAGTAAAGAAGGTGTTGTAAGCGTCATTTACGTCATCAGTTTCATAAATTACATTCCATTCAATATAACGCATACTATTCACAAAGTGATTAACATTACTTTCAGAATAATTCCTAGCATAAAAACCATTATCTTCATTGTCTTGACAGGGATGGGCCCTAAGAAAGATTGGGAAGTGGTCGCTTATATCTGTGATAAAGACTCCAGATGTGTAATTACTGTTACACGTAGTATTTGTGAGAATATTGTCAATCAGAGAAACACTTTGGTCAGTTACACGAGTAGGCCTAGTAATAGTAGGAAGGAAGTTGTTAGAGTAAAGCAGATGCAAGAAATCGGTTGAACTGCTTTTGAGCAGATCAATGTTGAAGTCACCCATAATATAACTCTGTAAATTTTCGTTTGAAATCTTGTTTAATATTTCACTCAGGTAATCATTAAAACACTGAACTTGACCATTAGGAGGTCTATAAATTACCCCAACAAGGATAGGTGAATTGAGGTTCTTCCCATTTAAAGCCTTTATCTCAACAAATACGCTCTCTATTGTATCACGGAAAACAGATATATCATCCCGCTTGATAAAACTTAGCTTATTCGAAGCAAATAAGCCCACGCCACCCCCCCCCCCTTTCTAAAGGTTCTATGATTTTCTATAAAAGTATAATCCTCTATTTGAATAAGGGGGAGCTAGCGCTGTTATCTCCCAGCCAAGTTTCGCTGAACCCAATCACAGAAAAATCATGATCGAGGGTAGAAAGGAAGTCCAAGAATGACTCCAAATTTTTATTCAGGCTACTATTAGAAACTTTTATTTTGCCTTCTGTCATAAACTAAGCATTGAAGATCCCACTTATAACGTGTCACCGGAATATTTTGGGGGATTTGACTTACAGTAAAGAGAGAGCAGTATATTACGCATCACGCTTTGATAATCCGAAGAATTCCTTCGCCTTCAAAATGACGAACACAAAAAACAGTAAAAATCAGTGATGAATGACTGGCAAGCCTAAACAAGTTTTCTACGAGCTTGCAAATGCTAGATTCAATCAATGAAAATTTTATCCCAGAAGCATCTTTGCTTGCCCATCATGCTTAGAAATATTTAAGTTGTGTTAAATTTGACCCTTAGTGAAACTTCTACATCAAATACGAGGATACCTTTGTACGTGATATCACTCATTGCAAAAATGTACAATCATTTGCCGATTAACGTCTCAGTTTCAATTAATTTTGCTATTTTGTAACAGATGGAGGTAAACAACGGCATTTACTGCGCAGTTGCTGAATACTTGGAAGGAGACCTTTTCCATGAAGTTGGCAAAATGCTTGGTATCCACAAAAACAGAAGAACTCAAATAGAGAAAAACAAAGAAGATATTGTCCAAAGAACAATTGACTTACTAGATCAGTGGCACAAGAAGGAAGGTCAAAATGCTACTCTCGGGGTAAGGAATATTTTGCGAATCAAGTTAAAAGATGTAGCAGGCATCTTAGAAATATCTGCATAGAGAAGATCAATGTTATCTTCACCCACGACAATCTCTACCGGATACTGTGGAATTGCGATCTTTTATAAATATTTACAGTTGGTGAATTAAAAATACAAAGACGACAGTCCTCATACCAAACAGTGCATTTGGGAGGTTTCTACGATAGGAGCGGGCAGATTGTGGCTCTAGATCCGTTAAATGTGACAATTCCAAAGGATCTGTCACAAGTTTTTTAGCCTGCTGTAAGCAGGCTATTGTGTTTGCGTTTCAACTACTACATTCAAAAAATCTTACTTTCGCTACTATAAATAATACTATGAGTCTTTCAACGGCTTCACTGTTGAACAGCCCACGTTTCCAACTAAGTTACATGGCATACCTACGGTGTACAATAGCCTGCCAACTTTCTAGCGAATCTCATTTACGACCACCAAATATGACGTCACGACAAAAATTAAAATACTAAATTATATCTCGCGTAATAGGTAATATTTATGCATCGAACGTATGGCCTGGTACACATTTTCCAGCTACAATAGCTAATTAGGTTGTTCGCCGTTCGTTGTATCAGTTGTATGTACCAAAATACACTATTCATACTTGTTTCGTGCACCACGTGACCATCTCATGTTTACTAATTCATCCCTCAAAATGCGGGATTCCTGTAAATGGAAACTCAGTGGACGAAGGTTTGCAGACTCTATATATTATACTATTTAGAGAGGTGTATTATGATTTTGAGACAGCGCCATCTTTTGGCTACTACAGAGTCTGCTCCGCAGGCTACAAATTTTTAGACAAATAGAAAGTCTTTACCCATAAAACTATCGCGAAGCTGCAGTTCCTACACTCTTAAAATGTTGGGCAAATTTTTTGACCTACTTTTAACCAACACTGGGGAAATATGTCCAACCAACTGTTGGTCAAACATTGACCAATGTGGATTGGTTGATTGCTTTACCTATTGTTGGGCAATTTGTTTTACCCAATATGTGCATGGTAATGTAAAAATTACCCACTGGCCAGTTGGGCAAAATATTACCAATCATTGGTAAAACTATCAATTTCTCCTTACCCAGAAGTTGGGTGTTGTTTCATTGTTTTTCCTATTATTGTGAAACCAACACTGCAATATTTCAGAGAAGGTACCTTCTACGAGTCTTTAAGTTACGGGCATTCTTTTTCTTAAGTCCTCCCGACCCTCTGGCAAAGGGCCGTTCGGCGAAACCAAAACTTTCACTGCTTCCAGAAGAAGCTACACTGTTAAAAAATTTCTCTGTAAATTTACATAATTTTTATGGCAAATTTTTTTCCAACCAAATAATGTTTTTTTTTTACAGCCAGACTGTAATCATGAAAAAACATTAAGGGTTTGTTTTTTCTTTACAGTTTTTGCATGTAAATTAGTTTACAAAAGTCTACTGTAAAATCGAATTACAGAATTGTTCTGTTTTGTTTACCTTAATTTTATGTGAATTTACAGCCTACTGTTTTCATTCCCGACGTTTTAATATTTATTATAATATTGCTTTTCTACCTTTCATATGTTATTACGTAACATACTCTTCATCATTACGTAGATGAGGTATTTGCTTATCAACGTGATGTGTCTTTACGAAGTTGTTTTCAATCAAAACACATTGAGGATGCTTTGTTGTCATATTGTTGTCAAGTAGTCTGCTATATCTAGGAACTTTGTAATTGGAAAGTCACATTTTTTGTACAATATTATAATTGTTTTTAAAATAAATATGACAAAGAATGCAAATACATTGGTTGCAAACATTTTCAGACAAGGTAAACAATACGTTTATCACTTCCTGATTAAAAAACGCCAAAGAAGATATTATTCAAAGCAACAGCGATCCTTTTGTTAGGAAAATGCCTCCAAAATAAGCTCCACCCTATTATGCAAAATGAGATTTACGTCATAAAGTAGTAAATTTACAGACTCTTTCAAGTTAATTTGTGAAACGTTTTTAATTTGCTCCGATCAAGTGCATGATCGCGCCTGTGGCGATGAGTTGACATCAGTATACCAATTGTCAGTGCTCTGAAATTAGGGCCTTACATTTTCTTTTTACTTAAAAATGTGTGACAAAACACCAGTTGTATGATATTTGTAACTAAGAACGTAATAACTAAGTATGCTTTTATAATAAATGTAAGTTAATTTTCAAATAGGGCCATAAATTTGCCAAAAACTTTTTTTCTTAAACTGAAACTTCGCAGAACGATGCATGTTATATATTGAAAATTTTCTGGCTATTTCTTATTTGTTTGTTTGGGATTATTTTTGTTTCTTTTTCAGCTTAAAAACAAAATGAATGTTTGTTAAATGACAGTATTTTTATGTGAAATCAGAAAAATACAAAATACTGTTAAAATTTCTGTAAATTTACAGAAAAAGTTTTACAAAGCAGTAAAATTTGGTAAAAAAGCAGACAGAAATGGTTTTTCAAATAAAAAGAAAATACATGTTAAACAACCTTTTTTTATTGTAGCAATACAAAGTGTCTGTAAAGATACAGAAAATCTCTATTAAAAGTAAAATACAAAAAGTTTAAGTTAAAAAAAGTCTGTAAATTTACAGAAATTTTTAACAGTGTATTACGTCCACTGAAGGACCATACGTGACCAACCTCACGGCTTTCAGACCATCTACATTATTGGTCTGTCATGTATGGCTCCATTCTAGATTGGATAGAAGGAACAGATACTACACATGATCTTAGCCAAAAGGCCGAGAAGCACGGGAATTCTTTTTTCTAAAAGTCCCCTCGACTCTCTGGCGAAGAGCCAAGGGGCGAAAACCAAACATTTACTCCCGGAGGAGTTCTGCTCCCTTCAGGAGCTAAACGTCCCAAATGGACAAGTACGCCGAGAAGCACGGAAATTGATAATGCTAGCAAATTAAAGGGTTAGTAGAATTTCAATTGGGAGTTCATGTTCGGTTATTATATATATTCAGGCACATTTATTTGTTATTATGAATAATCAAGCATTCACGTTTCTTCATAATATTTCATGTTCTCCTTCTTTATCCTGTATTTTACAATTCAGAGGCATGATTTTGTACAAGAATTCACCATCTGCGGCTTGAATTTATTAAAATTAGACCTGCTTTAGGTGATAAAAACAAATTTCATAAGAGAAATTCAGAATGCTTTTTTCGAATGAAAGGTATATTAACCTGGTGTTCCAGTAATTTCATAGCATTTATACACCGACTTTCCTCTTATTGTGTACGAAAAATTGCCACAGTTTACGTGAACGTTCTGCAGAATATTTACTGTATAAATAATTAGAAATAGGAGTTATGCCAAAAATCATTAATTGGCGGTTCGTTTAACCAACGTTGGGATAAGAAATTCACATTAATTTAACCAACGTTGGTCAAGTTTCTAGGTTATTTTGCCCAATATTGAGGAAAATTTAACCAGCCTCTAAATTGCCTAGAAATTTTTACCCAATTTTTTAAGGGTGTACATACTTGGTATAAGTAGCTTTATACGAAATAAAATCTCCGTTCAAGATAAATCAGAATTGCGGTGCCATTCCACAGGTTGATAGTACAAATTTTGGACGTTTGTAACTTGAGGTAGCCTAATTATCCTAACCAAGTTAACAATTAACGTATGCTTTAAACTGTCCCAGTATAATGTATGACTATAGTTCCTAGACTCGGAGATTTATGTCGATCTTTTGTTTTTCGGAGGAAGTGCAATGAAGATTTCGTCTATGAAATATTGTGTAGTAAACCGTCCACGTTGACTAATTTTGTCTAAATGTTCAATTGATATAGGATCTCGAAGTGACCTTTGACTAATTTTTGATATTTACCTTGCAGAAACTTGTCGATGTGTTAAAAGAGTTCAATCCCGAAGACATGGTTTTCATTTTGGAGGAATTGTGTGAGGAAGTTAAAACAAGGGAGGACATCAAGGAGGTTTCAACCGATACAGTTAAAACTTAATTTTTAAAAATCCTTTTCAAAAGTATAATTGTCGAATTCTATTACTTTCATACTTTGTAATGTTAGCGATTAGAAACATTGTTTTAAAATATTACTCCATTTTCTATTCCTGTTTGTGTGCATCTAGCTATACGGAGGGCACTACTGTAGTTTATACCACTAAACTCTTAAATTAAACGAGGCTCAATGGGTTGAAGTTTGATAGGAATTCTACCTATACATCACACGAACGAAAGGCGGGACATCAGTTCACCTTAGATCCAACTATACAATAAAGCGATCAAACTGTTATTCTTCAAAGTAATACCGTAGTGAAGTGTGATGTTAGGAAGAATTATTGCCAAAGGAATTTCCACAATCTCTACTTAGATGTTTTCCCTGACTCGTAAGGAAACGGCAAGACTAGCCCACCTGTGCAAGGGAGGCCTGAGTACATATTATCTGAACATATTGTGGAACGATAGACGATACTTCATTGGTTTACCATGGTTACCCCTTTAAATCTAGAGACATTTAACTTCAAATATACCTGGCATAAACTATTTTCATTACAGTTGCTATATTAAGAATGATCTTTCCAGAATTCTCCATCAAAAGTCTTTTGGCCCCGAAAAATTTGGCCCCCACGCTGTTACAAATTTCTGTAGATTTACAGAACGAAAAAATAAAGAAATATATAAAGAAAACTGAAAAATTGCTGTCCATTTGTTTCACAAAATTGACGGGACTTTTTCCATATCCAGTTGTATTTTTTTTTTGTTTTGTAAATCTGCACCATGTATGTGATATTCTTAACAGTTTAGTACCTTGCCTATCGTCATGCCTGAATGGCTTTCTGTTACAATATCTTAAGGTAGCAATTATGGACACTTTTTCTTTTCATATTTGGTTTGTAGATTTTGCAATGTTGAGGTCCTTTGAGATAAGTTCCTGTAAAACTGCGAAAACCTCAAAGATGGCCTGTAAGCACGATATTCCAAGATAGATTGTTCATCCGGGTCACCACAGGTCAAAAAGCAAATTTCCCAAGAAACCTTAAGATTGTCATGTGGAGTCCATAGAAATGAAATAGCAAAACCATCAGTTAAATTGTAAGAACCTCGTTAGGAGCTTATGAAACTATGGGGGAGAAATTTATTATTTTGATGGAAATCAGAGGTGTTGTCACGTACCAGGGTTCAAATGATGTCAAATTTTATATTTAAAGTACTGGATACACTACAGGCAAACAATCTCGTGTACGTTAAATATCAAATAAAAATAATTTTCATGATTATTTTATGAAAACATCCCTCAAAATTATGTCAACTAATATACATATTTGCATACATAATATACTCAAGTTATGCTAATTTAATACTGATATAATTCCCCATCTTCTCTCTTCAAAATTTAAGGTTATCATAGTTAAAATGCGGAAATGTTTCCAATGGCCTTTGCCATGAGGAAAAGGAAGCTAAGGCTCCCTGAAAGTATATATGGGCCGCTAGACAGTTTCAGTTTGCCTTTGACTTAATACACTTTGGCACATTTGGTCTCCCTGAAAAAGTTGCCCTTCTCTCTGGAACCATTTTGCCCTTCAATAGGCCCACTTTACCTGGCTATGGGACAGAACCGCTTTTAAACAAATTATGTCAAGATATCACGCACGCTATCTTTGTTACTTATTCTCATATCTTTGTGATTCTTACTTAAGCTACAATGATCCCTGCCTCCCAGTTTCCCATGTACACTGATATCTCGACTAACTGACAAAAACTGTCTCCTAACAGAGTATCTATTTGTGTACATAAACTATGGTCATCCTAATGTTTATTGCCACAGGAATTTACTGTTTCCCAGTGGAAAGTGCTCTCCGGCATGCAACTTGACTGCACAGTACTTTGTTGAATGTAGTATTGGCTTCAGCTACACTCTCGTACAATGCCAATGGAACCTGCTTTTTTTATTGGCCGAGCAAATGTGGAAACAAAACCACAGGTGCAGGGTTTTTACCACGTCCGCTAATCAACTTTCCCCAAGATGTAGGGTGCAATTCCGGAATGAAATTTTATGGACAGTTACATGCATGGTGTAAGGGGAGTGAAATAAAATTTTTAGACGGGGAAAAATGTGTAAAAGATGAAAGAGTAGAGGGCAACCTCAAACATTGCTAACGTGGGATGTTATGATGTCACCAGACGTAAAACAGTATTTCCCAAGAGTTTACAAGATTGGCGAGGGATCAGTAAGGCTGTTTGTTTAGTGGTCTGTTTGAAATTATGTGGTCGGTTTGAAAAAGCAACAACTTTGGACTTAGCACCAAGAAATGGTCGAGACGAAATGTCTACTGGCCCTTTATTCCTCTGATACATGGCTTGTAAGTCCCCGAACCTATCGGAGCATTCATTTTCGTGCCATCATCATGCAGTGTCAGGTGACGACGTAGGTCTACTGTACTTATATGCTTATCTGTAAGATCTAGAACCATTTCCACAAAAAGTGCTTTTTTTAATTTCAAAGAGAAGTTTTTTAAAATGGTGTGCAAGTTAAAACGATTAAAAGATTCTTTTATGCGTTTATTGTTCATGTCGACAATTGTCCCCGACAGGAACATGACCACTTAAGGCCATAAACATTTATCTGCGCTCGTCGCAACATTTTCCATAGAAAATTGATTGTTGAATTGAGAAGATCAAGCGTTTTGTATGCTTACAATCTCCTTGTTTGTAAGCACAAATGCGTGTATATAGTTTATGTGGTATGCTGATCGAAGTGAACTTTAGATAAGACAGAAAATGTCCGTAGTTTGAACGTTTTGTTATCTGGGCCTTAAAACGACTCCATTTATTCATGTTATTTTGGAGCAGGACCTGTAATGGTAACAAAAAAACCCATCTAACATATAGAGGTTCCGTCAAAAGATGTTTGGTCTGACGGGGGACCTAGACTATTGAGCAGAAGGACGCCTTGTCGCTGTATGCAGGGGTGATGACTGATGACATGACGCGGAATTTTGGGGAGGGATATGAAATGATCTAATCGGAAGGTTTAATCCTCCAGTTTTATTACAGCAAGATTTTCAGGCATGTTTTTGCCTGCTGCATGCTGTACTAACATTTTACGCTTAATATGTTTAGGCTTAAAATTATAAAATGTATAATAATAGGGTGTAAATGACATATTACTGCCAAAATTACGTACAGGTTCCGATAAGTACCTTGTATTTTGCTCAAAAAATGTCATTTATTGCAGAATACGTGGGCGAAAGTTTTGATTTGGGCCAACCGCAGTTCCTGGGCATCATTTTATTTAAAGCCAGTGACAGTTTCAATGCGAATTACTTCAACAATTTGCTTTTTAAAATGATGAAAATATTGTTCAAATCTGAAATATATTGGCTGGACAATGATTCCATCCAATGCCTATCAGGACACAATTGGAGTATATTGTTTAAATGTTTTTTCCAGTCGTTCTAGAGAAAATTCTTATTACATATAAGCTTCGTCCGTAGAGGAAACAATCCACAAAGTATTTTCAGACAATAGCTTTTGTTAAGGGATTATTTGGATATGGATGGAAGAGATCGTCATTAAAAGACTTTGATTTAGAACAGAAACAAACAGACTTGTGTTACGACAAATGTGCCTTTTGTCACTATGAAACTGAAACAATCCAGCATCTTTCCTTTTATTGCAATTTGACTTCAATTATTTGGACTAATCTGCGCAAAATATACAAAATATTTACTTAACAAAACTATAGTATCCATTTTCAGGATATTTGTGATGTCTTTATTTGAGGGTGATTGTGGACGAGTTGGTTACCTTCTGGTTCTTTTGTGAGCTTTCACATTTTTAGTGTAAGCAGCAAACAAGAATCAGTCGGTGTATAGCTCGCAGAAATTTTTATTATATTGACCAATTGACTCACCAAATATTTTTCAAGGAAAACATGAAAACAAACATTGAGGAAAGTTAGTGATTGCCATGGTTTACGATATTAGTTTTGGGAGACAAAGAACTTTTGTATTTTTCATTGATGGTAATAATTACCTGAAATATTTGCTGCTTTAATGTCATTTGTTATTTTACACATTATGTTGGCCAAAAGAATTAAAATAAAAATCAAATAAAAAAAATCTCACCGCAGTTACTATTTTGGTAGCCACTTTGCTATTTTGATTCAGACCTTTAAAGCATGAATAGTAGTAGTGACCATTTAAAGGACGACATTACTGCAGGAAGCGAGAAAATTCTCTAGAAAACTAGCATTGCGTGTGCACCTGCTTTAGCTGTGAATCCCTATTACAAGAAGACCATTCGTTGTTGATTCTTTACATATTAAAGATGTGTGGTAAATGTGTGGTATGTCATGAAAAAATCGGATAAAGTAGAAGTGGTCAAAATGTTTTCAAATGTGTGGTTATAAGTGGTGATGGGGGTCCAATCTATAATCTCATTAAAATGTAGGTTTGTCCATGGGGCAGCACATTGTGGTCAGCCGTCTATAGTCTTGACACGTATTCAGGAATGGCGCCTCCACCCTATTACGTCTGCAGTAGCGAAATTATGGTTAAAAGGATATTTGGCTGTTGATGTTAAGTAAACGGTTCAGCAACAGAGCATCGTAAAGCTTGAAGGAAAAGATTATTTCTTCATTATCAGCTTTAACTATATCAAAGGAAAACCTCGTATGCCCTTTGAATTATGGCCACCGATGAAAAATATGACTTTTATGGGGACACTCTCTATGGTTTAGGTCTCTACGATGTAGACTGCGATCTTGGACAGGGAATTCGCGAGGATATATCAGCTTTTCGCAATGAACAGAGAAACCTTCCGAATGCTTCGTATGGCAGTAGTCCTAGTGTTAAGAGGAAATCAAAAAAGTTTGCACCGTTGTCCTCACGTAAGTATCATGGATTTCATTGAAATTTACAGTATATGTTGAGACAAAAAGGAACATGAGCAGCATATGAGCATTGTCTTTTGTACCTTTTATTATGAGGAAAGAAGGACGTAAATTCTCAGTGCGAGTCAGTAAGCCATATGAGCTTCATCAAATCTTAATAGCCCATGGCAACTAGGGAAACTTGTTTTCTGACATTTTTAAAGCTTTGAAAATATCTTCAGAAGTTGAACGATGTTCGTTTAGGATATTTAGTATTTTCAAGAGGGTGTTTTCTTTTAGTGTGGGAACTACCGTTGTGACGTTGACGCATTTATTCTATCATGCTTCGGTTCTGGCAGTCTGTATAGTGATCCTGTAAACGTTTAGTGATTAAAAATAATGCGAGTTGCATTGGGCGTTTTCAGCTAAAGTGATAAGTATTTTGATAATGCAAATCAAAGGACCCCTACATTTCAATCGGCCAACCGTATTTTAAGAGAGAGGGGCTAGCTTGGTTGTGAATCATTGTCGGTGCTGATTTTACCATAACTCCAAAGTTTCTTACTTTGGGATTTTTGAGAATTGGGACATCACAAGGTAGATACGCCATTTAAATCATTGAAGAGAGTTGCATGCGCTTTACTTGGAGTCATCAGGGGGAAAGAAACGTTCCCATGGTCGGATGGTGAAAGGTTAGTTCGATGTCAACCTCCCATTACTGCATCCATCACAATAAATACGATCATGATACGATCGCATAATGCGTGCCATGCAGACTGAGTGTTTTCGACATCAAATTAAAAGCCTTGAAGGGTCGCATGGTGCAACAAACACCGCAATAGTCGGTGAAGTCAATGATTTGAACACATGGGTGACAATTCGACCTTGATGTGCTAGATACTTACTTTTGGAACTGTATGATAAAACCAACTATTTCGCTTCCGCGAAACATGAGCCTAAATTCAAACATATTCCCTGTAAAAATTTGTTTTATACTATTATTTCGAATTATTCTCCTACATTCATATATAAATACACGCTGAATCACTTAAATTGACAGAAGCAATATTTGTAGAGGGAAGATGAGGTTTACATACTGATC
This sequence comes from Holothuria scabra, assembly GCA_037179385.1. Lineage (NCBI taxonomy): Eukaryota > Metazoa > Echinodermata > Holothuroidea > Aspidochirotida > Holothuriidae > Holothuria > Holothuria scabra. Next base: position 2,866,733 of record CM074188.1, read on the forward strand.
CTGCCACAGGTACTTTACCAAAAAAGGTATGCAAAATTAATGATTCAAGCTTCTTAATCAATGAAAAGTTCAGGAAAAATTGAGAAAACTTTGTACAGTTGTGCAGGATAAGTTTTTCTTTTGCTGCAGGTCTGTTTTCTTGGGTAAGTATACTTCTCAACGGATAAGGTAAACTTAAATATGAAAACGAAATAATCAATCATTGACTTACAATCTTTTTTTGCAATCATACATATAAGATTTCAGGTGAAAAATTAAAAAGTGAAATAGGTCTCTTTCGGAAAAGAATTGATTATCCAGTCGCTTTCCTCCAGTGTCTAACATGAATGAAAAATAATATAGAGTCCATGTGAATCTGGAAACGACTGCATAGTAGAGAGGTTAGAACTTCCAACTTGCAACCGGGAGGTTTACCGGAGTTCGACTAGTGTCCGTGTCCTACAGGTTTTGAAACTTTCTTCCATCGCGCTTGGTGCTAAGCATAAGCAAAGTAGTTCGGGGAAACAAGCCACATAGCTGAAAGAGAACCTGAGGCTGGGGGGGGGGGGGCCTTACTTGACCAGTTGGTAAGAATCTGAGCTTTAAAGCTCCATCCAACTTGCTGAATCTTGAATAGAATCTGGAATGGAATAAAAATCAAAATTTCCCCACTTTTCATAACTCTCAGTCTATCATGGAGGTTGCAAAGTGTGCTTCCTAATGTCGTTGATAACTGTTGGGTATTACTCTACTTTGTGGAACGTTACTATTAGATTCTCAACAAGATAAAAGAAGAGCGTAATAATAGACTTTTTTCAAATAAGTATTAAAACGTTCACTCCAGACTAAAATTCAGTCAAAAAGACAGAAGTCATTGGTTGGCGCGAAGCGTACAGAAAATTTTTAAATATCCGAACTCTCAGGCAGTTGAAAATGGCATTTCCCTGGCTTAAAGAGGCTCTAAGCAGTCGCTATTTTGAGTTTCCTTTGGCAAAAAATGCTCACTTAAAACTTAAATTCTGCGTTGAAGCGGTCTAAGTGGAGCACCACCATAAGCTGGGGCGACACGAACAGGAAATTTTGAAAACTCTGACCCTTCGGACAGTCAAAAATGTTATTTCCTATGCTTATATAGGGTCTGAGCAGACGCTATTTTAAGGTTATGTTTTCAAAAAAATTCACTCGAAACTAAAATTCTGCGAGGAAGACTATCTACGCGGAGCGCCACCACTGGTAGGCGTGGAGCGAACAGAAAATTTTGGAAAATAGGTCGAAAGTGACTTTTCCCAAGCTTATAGGGAGATCTAAGCAGTAGGTATTTGATTAGAAAATTACCAGATAAAATGTATCACTACCAATTGATGTAATGGTCCCGCATATTTTCGGGGGAAACTACAAAACGGAATTGGAAACATGCTAATGAATATCACTCTAATGCGACCCCTGGCTTAATTCAACATATATTGATAAAATTGTGTGACTGCCCGAATTCCCGACTATGATTTTACTTTTGAAAAACGTTACATTACAAGATGTTTTTAAACAATTTTCAAGCAGAGTTATGGGAAAACATTCTCACATTGCTTCATTAAAGAATCGAAAAACAAATTACCCGATTTTCATAACCATTGCTCGTATTTGGCTCTAGAGCAGGATAGAAGGCAAACTTTTGGGCACCTAAACACCCCCTGTCTGTCCGTTGAATTAATTTGGCAGTTGAGAATGTCTCACCAATGTTTTTACCTTTGCCCGATTATTTGACCACTTCGGGCAATATTTGCAGGACTACAGTATGAAGTTGGGACGATAAAAACAATTTTTTACATTCTACCCAAATGTGTCGCAGATCTTTGTTATTTGCCATGGAAATTTAACTTTAAATATAGCGTGTGCTGTTTTTCGGCAAAGATTTGAAGCTTTTTAAATAATCGGCCATTTCGGGTATTGTGTTACACAAGATTTAAAAGGCTTAATAATGAATTGTTTTTTAAGCCACAGGCTTCCCAAATGTGTCGCGAGTTTTTATCTGTTTGATTTTTTAGTGAATATGTTACCCTTACAATGATACTTTTCCGTTTTGGGGCAAATGCTCGTAAGAATTTGGATTTTCGACAATTTCGGGTATTAATTTGTGATTTTCTGTGAAGTAAAAGTCACAAATAATAGCTTTTTGCGCTGCCTGAAGGTGTCGCGTTTTGGGGGAATCTTGACTTGGTTTTTCAAGAAATTATATTCGACTATGACGTTTCTTTACTTTTTCGGGCATATCTTTTTAAGATATCGGCCACATTTAGGAATTTTCTGAAAAACCATCCCATTTTTGTCAAAATTTAAGGCCTGTTCATTTTTTCTCTCCAAATTCCTGCCCGATTTTAGATTTTGCGGAAATCTTACGCCACTGGGTATGTCCACTACTCCCATGAAGCTAAGTGAGGTCCTGTGAGGTAATAGTGATAAGGTTGCCACCCTTGCGACTGCATTGACCCAACATGGGTTTGGTTGTTACACTGGCCAATGACTGGCAGCAATAGCTGCACTATGCAGGCACAATTGTGTTTTTATGACGTCAGATAAACAGACAACATATGAAAGTACATATCTACTGATCTATTTTATTTGTATTGAACACTATCGCGATTTTTTTGGGGGGGGGGGCAAAATGACATTTGGCCCTCAAAAAATATATTGGAGGGGCCATGGTCCCATGGCCCCCGGTTCCTACGCCACTGTTAGTACGGTAAGAAAACAAAATAATCATTTTCTTATTGATATGGCTTTTAGTGTTCCTGCCGAAACATCCTAATTTTAGGTATATATATACAGAGCCGTGAGGTTTTAAACACTACATACTTAAAAAGTCAATATGTACCATTGAAGCAAACACCTAGGTATATCAGCTCTGCTTCAGGAAACAGGAAGTTTGGTTGTAGTGTGCTGAAAGTTAAAGCCAAACAAATATTTAGTGTTATTCCACAACTGAAATTGTACTCCATGCGGAAACTGACACTTCCTATTCCCTGAGAGACATTAAGGAACTTAGGGTCGTTTGGAAAATCGTGATATAACGTTACAGAAAGGTCGTCTGCTATCATATTATTAGTCGCATTTCCAATCGCAATGACGTTTACGATGTTTTTGCTTCTAAATACATACTTCTAAAAAATTTGTTCAGTACAAACAAACTTGAAAACTTGAAACTTGAGGCATTATGGCGTTTGTTCTACAGGAAAATCTAATGTTTTTAGAACTAAGTTTTTTTTTATACAAAGTCATAGATTATATAAAACACCATCCTTTTCAAGAAATTGATACGCCACAAATAGAAAATTATCTTTTTGTTGCACACGAATACAAACCTTTTCAAAACCTTCAAAAATTGAAAAATGAAATAATGATAAAATATCCATGTTATATTATATATATATACTCATATTTATTGTTAAGACGAAATGTTTTAATAATGGCTTGCTAATGACTTTTGCCTCTGTGTTGTAACAAGTCACGACTGGAGTCACTTCCTCTAAAAATGATAGTGACTTGATAGAATTCAGAAGTAGCTTCCCTTGAAATAGTACAGTGACCCGAGTCAATGACTCGGCTCGAGTCACTTAAAAGTTTGAAAACTGGTGACTCGAGACACTTATCTAGTGACTCGATTACAACACTGTTGTGTACCCTGTTGAAGCATTTAATACGCAATATTTCCCTGTAAGCTATAGTTAATGATGAATACCTTTATTTTTCTTCATAGTTCATAGAGTTGCAACAAGATCCCTCTCTATTCAACAAACAGCTCAACTTTCCAAACCATGTTCCATAAAATATGGAGAAACAGTGAACTTACATTTTGGTGTTGGAGAGAAACTGATCATCATGTTTATGTACAACAACACGTGCGCTGTGTATAGAAGAAGTGACGCAACAGTAGCCATACTTACCAATGCTCAGTTCCAAGGCAATCCTCCAGCTATGTTAGATGGGTCAAAGTACGGTTATCTGCTGAATGAAGTAAAATTTCTTCTGATGTACGCTGTTGCAAAAACGGACCACAGCAAACAAGGTTTAAAATTCCATCAAAATGACGTCATACTTATCCTAGCTGAATGCAGAGATACATATGTTGGCATAACTACACGGAAGAGGATCGGAATATTTCCTTCTAAACTGGTTCAAATCATTACCAAAAGAAGAATGTGCATTTTTAACGGGATGGTCCTAAACATGACCATAAATTCGAGTATTATATTAGATGGTAACTATGGAAATAGCAATTCAGGAAATGATAATACCGTTTACGAGGTTACAAAATCATCGACTGGGATATTCAGCTGGGTTTCACAAGACGGGCACGAAATTTCCATTCATTCACTTCTCGAAAAGGCATTAGCCACTGAGTCAGTAAGTATCATAGTAACTCTTACTGAATGTTCGCTAAATATGTGCAAACAAAGCTGAAAATAACAAATCTGCCACCTTGTTATAGCCTATGTTTCAGCTACTTTGGGGTTACTGAATTTGCTGGACAGTTATAGGGTGTCTCTTTGAGCTCGTGATCTGCTGACGGAACTGCTGAACTGCTTATCTCTTGCTGTGAAATAGGTTCAGAATGATGCGCTTAGCGACAATGATGGACATAGAAGAACATCGTATATGATCTCTGAGCCACCAAAAGGACACCCAGCCCATCTAATTTGTGAATGACATAAAAAAAAATCTTATTTTGGCGATTGAATTTTTTGAATGATAGTCAGAGACACCATTTTGCCGTTCTTTTCGTGGGTGATCGATTTGCTGTTTGTTGCGCATGCACTTTCATTTTCCGTATACGTCGACCAGGCAAAGTACAATTGCTACCGTTCCATAGTGTAAAGCCATCCGGTTTTACCACGTCGGAACAATAAAACGCTTTTACCAAGTTGTAAAGTGGTGCGCTTGTACCACTTTACCGCTTCAAGGGCTCAATGAAGCGGAGCATTTTAATCAGAGAGTTACTTGCCGTACAATTTTTAAGAGATGGACTTCTTGTTTCTTCCTTATCTTTGGCTCCGGTGACTTAAAACAAGCCTGTGGAGTGTGCTTACTGCAAAGCTGATACATGCCACTGTCTCTGCGTGTGTGCACAGCCGACCGAGCGGTGCGGATATATTTTAGATTAACCCTTTACCGTTGTGCTCCGATCGGGGCATATTTGCGGGCCTTGGGAGTGGGCGGAAAAGCGGACGTAGCACGCCCCGCATCAGCTTCCGTAGGCCATTGACCCCGTGACCTTAAACTATTGTCTCTCTCGTTGTTGTGGCCGAATTTTCGGGTAGCTACTCGCAGTGTCGAGCTCCGCGTGAAACAGTAAAGATGGGTGACAGCCGAGTTCTCCGCATGGGTCCAAAAGGACCCAAACAACGGTAAAGGGTTAAAATGGTCCTCCACAGAACAGAGATTGAATTTAATATATCATTGTTTTGACGTTATATAACTTTATAGTATTTCTTTAGAAAGTCGTGAGATGATATCACATTAGCCTTAAAAGAATATTACAAAAGCTCATGAAAAAATATTTCAAAGCGTTGAAAATATATATGTGTATGTCCACCAGCAGCACTAGATACTTAAAACAACCTCGGAGAACCAACTTGTAGTAGATCTGAAATTATTTTGAGTTCTATGAGGATAGTAATTGAATTCTTTTTTGTGAGTGATCCGTTCTATCCAAGTCAGGCAATAACGGATAGAGCAGAGTGCTATGGTGCGTACGAAACGATACTTCTAATCATTAGAAAGGCATAAGCTCAACAATACCGTTTGCTTTAGTATGACATTGGTATAAGCTAATCGTTACAAATGAAGTGTTATGTACGGTATTCGTAATTTATCTTTCGCGACACACTTTTATCCTTTCAATGATAAGTCGAAGACCTTGTAGTAAAAATACATTGTGATAGCGGTGCATTTTATGAACGAAGATAATTTCAACAGCAACTGCTTTCATTGTCTTGAGGAAAGAAACTGAAACTGTAAGTAGAATATCCTTCCTAGCGTGAGCCTTTTACTCCGTTTACATAAGTCAGATTCGAATCAACTGATCAAACTGATCATCATAAACGCCACAACTTTGCTGCATTTGTCAAAATGCAAAGTTTTATTTATTTGTTCCGTTTGTTACTGTATCTTGCTGGTGTCTTCTGACGATGTGGACTCACGAAAAATACTTTTAAATAATGCCACAAACTATTGACCATGTGTTTTGTGAGTGTGTTGTAACGTTCTTACAAACCAAAGTAAATTCCTGACGTCAGAGAAAAAACCCATTTAATATTAATGAGGCAAACTCTTTTTTTTCGAAATGCAAAAATGAAAGCGTTCTGTGCCATTTTCAAGGCTGCGATGCAGAATTTACCCACAGAACAAAGTGGAGCTTAATATTTGATTTCTTTTAAACATACTGTGCGTCTGCCAAAATGCTCAGGCTTCGGCCTATTCTTTTAGATTACCAAATTCTATACGAGGAAAACTATAAGAACTGCAACAACAATGGGTGTACTTTAATTATAACCAATTTGATTGATTACCTAAATGCGCTTAAGAATGTTTTTGTTTTATATTTCAACCCCAGACAAATATGGAAAATATCTACGAGACAGTAGATGAAGTTTCGTGTCGTGGTAAAACTCTTCGAGAGGTAAATTTAATTGTGTTTAAATAGGGAAGAAGAAATATTGCATTTTCAAATACAATGTGAATACTAAGGTGTTATGAAAGAAGAAAGAAGGATGAGTCTTCTCGGGTAAATGTAAAGGAACTGATTGGGGAAAATTGAAACTTCATGAGTTTCAAACGATCCTTATGTGTATTGTATCATAAGAAATTGTATTTATTGTCGCATTCCTCCCCTCACAACCCTACCCCGATTTTCTAGTATATAAGTCTACACACTATTCCGAACCGTTTGGAAAACCTCAAGCCGTAAATATTCGCTGTTACACCCTAATGATAAAAACGATATTTTTTCATGATATTATTTAGTAGTAACTTTGTAAAGAAGCTAGAGGAAACATGTTATTATCCCAGACGTTTGACTTACTCCCAACTACATTAATTCTAGCCTAGCCCAAAGTTATTTGAGTTCCTCCTTACGCTGGCACAAACATATTTCATTACCTAAGATTCAGTATGTTAGCTCACATTATCCCGATTTGTTGTGAAGACACTTTTCGTGCTTGTTTTGTGATGTGTATTTTGCATTTTGTATTGATACTGACGCAGATGTAAACCAAAGTGTACTTAGTTCAAAATTTAGCGTAATCCAATAGAAACGCGTATTGGGGTGTTGAGGGTTTGGCTTCAAACAAAAGGCAGTTCACGGGTTTGCCTTGTCCAATTGTTCTTGCGCTCTCAGCAATTGCTGTATGGTTGATCTTATGTGACGTTAATTGCTGAGATCTGCCTTATCAGATCTGATAGGTAAATGCAGTGGGAGTTGCGTGTTTTCTGTAACGACAACTGTGAATTTTGTTGTCTTACGACCATCCATTACTGTAGTAACCCCTTCTGTATTCAAGTTGAAAACAGGAAGCCGTCATTTTAACCTACATTAAAGTTAGACAGTAATAACAGCTCAATACCGTAAACCATTTAGCCTGAATAGACTCTAGGATACTCTTTACCTGGAAAAAGAACGGAAATTATTCCCTCTGAAGATTGGTGTGTGCGTAACACTGTGATTTAATAACCGTGTTATTTTCGTGTACTACATAAAACAACATGGGGAACTTTTCGGTAGATGAGTTCTGGATATGCATTTGACACGAATTTTGAAACGTGAAAGTCCATCAAGTCTTTTGACCTATAAGGGAAAATATTTCCCTTTTAAAAATTCTAACAAAGTAATTAAAAAATTCTTCCTGACCTAGATGAAACTGATTGCAGGCAAACAATGTTTTTATTTTATAATTTAATTTATAATTACATTTGAGATGCTTATAATAGCATTGTTAATCCAAAAACATAAATTCGCTCAACTTCATTTTCAGATCAATTTTTTTTATTATACTTTCTTCTTCCTATTAATACTTTGCGCCTTTTACTTTATTTAAACGTGTAATGAATTGTTGAAAAATTTGATTGATTTTCGCTACCAATTTTCTTTCATTTGTGACACCAAAGAAGACATCTACTCTCATTTTACCCACGTGATGTTAGTTTTTTTTTTTTTTTTTTTCTTTAATGCAGAAAAGAAAGGTGCCACTTCCACAACCAAGGGAAGGAATAAATTCTGCCACCCAGGCAAGGCTTTATTTTTCACTTTAAAACCTTTCAACATATTCACATCATCATATTCGAAGAAGATTGTAAAAGGAAAACTTGGTAATCTCAAAAAAATTGCTGTTACTGTTACATCCTTATAAACACAAACCATAATTGGTTTTGCTTTAAAGATACCCGATCTTAAGTTTGGTAAATTGTCGGAAAGTATTTATTCAAAGTTGTCTTCTTGCATCATTATGAAATTGTTTAAATATGAAAATGATGATGAATACCAATTATGATTAAATTGAACAGATCAATTGCACCTGACTTTCCAGAATTTATTTGTTATCAAAACTGTTTTATTTCAGTCTTTCGTAATTTTTTTTTTTTATCCGTACTAATAAATATTTGTAGGGCGATTCTTCGCTGAAGGGGGAAATTTGGTTCCATGAAGACATCACTCGTGAAAATGCAGAGCAATTATTGCAAGAAGATGGAGACTTCCTCGTGCGGTATATGTCCAACTGTCCTTGGGTATACGTTCTTTCTTGCAAAACTAAAACAGCATACGAACATTTCAGGTTGCGGCTTAACAAAAGATCTTATGTAAGTTTTGAACACGGAATTTCTCAAAAATCATTTCTGATTTCTAATTTGGAAGGTTAAGTTCAAGAGTGAACGTAGTTAGCATAACCTATTTTATCAACGTAATGTTGTTTCATTGACTATTTTTTATTATTGGATATTTGAGAAGGATGGCTATGCCACGACCTAACATTAGATTTTTTAACACTGTAGGCCTAAACGTAATGACCTTTGGACTTGTTCCGTTACATTAAATTGTTCAAAAAAGTCTAATCCGACTTTTACGTAGCAGGTTTGAAGTTAAGTTCATTTAAGTTTATTTCTTCCTTCTCATAATTACAAAAATAAGTACAATCAAATTGAAACAATTTAATAACACAAATACAGAACGATATTAAAGAATGTTGTCAGTACTAATAGTACATGAAGGGATGAGAAGGGAGAGGGACCAGAAATAAGTTGGGAAACTTTTCTAGTCTGACCCCTAAAAGTACAGAAATATGAAGAGAAGTTACACAAAACTTAGGATAAGGCTTAGAAAAAAATGATAGTTATAATAGTAATACAAAAAAGGAAAAAAAGAAGAAAGAAACTTTTGAAGTGTTATCCAAAAACAGAGATTTCAGTTGAATTTTAAAAGTTTTTAAACTGGAAGCATTTCTAATGTTATTGCTCAAGGAGTTCCAAAGGGAAACTCATGAGCTTCTTACTTGGGAATGGGCAAGTTGAGTTCTGGTGAGGGGTTGGGATAAACCATCTTTCATCCTGGTAGAATAGCAATGAAAGTGGTTATTTGTTTGAAAGGAATGACTGAGGTCGATAGGCAGGGACTTGTGGAAGTGTTTGTACAAAAAATACCAAGCTGATAGTTATAAAGGTCCTGCAGAGTTAACAATCTATGACGATGAAAAAGTGGCTGTGTATGGTCGTAGAATTTGCAGCATTTGAAATAAGACGAATAGCACGTTTCTGGAGTACAAATAAATGATTAAGATAGGAACTCGCTGCAGATCCACATAAAAGTAAACTATAATTCAAATGTTGGAGTATTACAGCATTATAAATAATCTCTAGTGTCTAACTGGGAACATAGTGTCTTACTTTACTGATTACTCCAATTATCTTAGATACCTTTTTGATAACTTCCCGTTTGTGATCTCGCCAAGTTAATTGATTGTCTATTGTATCCCCAAGAAAATTTGTACTGTTTACACTGTGTATAGTAACTTCATTGTATGATTAGGTATAACATTGAGTAGGGCCTTCTATATTACTAAAAACTATCAGCTTAGTCTTTCCAACATTTAATGATAGCTTATTGGCAGTGAGCCAATGGCAAACATTTTGAAATTCTTTGGCGACAATTTTAAGAGCAGTGTGAACATTCTTATGATGAGTGTAAACAGTCGTGTCATCAGCAAAGAGGATAAACTGGAGTTAAGATGATGCCTTACATAAGTAATTGATATAGATTAAAAATAAAAGTGGGCCTAGAATAGAACCTTGAGGTACCCCTATATTAGTCACCTTTAGAGAAGAATTGTTAAACTTAAATGAAACATAATTTGTACGATCCTTGAGATAACCTTTCAACCAACTTAGGGCTACACCTCGAATGCCATTATAATGTAATTTCTAAAGTAATATGCCATGATCTATTGTATCGAACGCTTTAGATAGGTCTATAAATAAAGCTACTGTTTTAAGTTTACTATCCAAGTTATTTGCTACATCATCCACAAATTTAAGTGAAACCATATAAGTTGAATAATTTTTTTCGAAAACCATATTGCGCACTACCAATAATATTACACTTATCAAGAAAATTCCAGAGTCTATTATACACCAGCCTTTCAAAGAGTTTTGATAGTGCAGGTAGAACTGACACTGGACGATAATTGGAAAGACAGCTAGCATCACCAGACTTATAAATGGGAATGATTTTGGCAACTTTAAGATCTTCTGGAAAAATTCCTGTGGTAAAAGATAAGTTAATTATGCATGAAAGAGGAAGTAAGAGTATTTTCAAAATGTCTAGTGAATGTAAGTAAATTTCTAAAGCGTCATCGGATGACAGCTTGCATTGTGGACCTTTTCACAGTACCATACCAATGGGGGAGACTTCAAGTCGATAAGGAGTTTAATACACGTGCATCAAGCAGAGGGCATACCTGTCTCCGCAGACCCCAGTACTACAATTCGAAGAGCCGTCCCAAATGTCAATTCTCAACTGTATTCGCTTGACGAACCTTACGAAGATCGTTATCCTGTAAGTAAATGCATGCTACATGACTGTTCTTAAAGTTTACAAAGGATTGGTGCCCAAAATAATACAACTGAATGCAGTCGTGTTGGTACCGTATTGTTAGAATAAAAGATAGTCGGTATCATAGAATAACAGAATGTATTTTAGCAACTAATCTTGAAAGAAGCCAATATGGAAAAAGATTTATTCCTCTTATAAACCTTCTTTGACTACACGCCCCCCGTACAACGCGTTATAACGTTGTATGTTATAATGTATAACATTTATACTGCCCGGTTGAGGCCACATGCATGGTAGTCCACTTTTTTTGGTGATATTAACGTTAAAATTTGGGACTGAAGGATTAGGAACGATAAGAACATTTCGGGTAACGTTTCGGGTACGAAACACATACATTTCAATCGAATAATATATATATATATATATTTATACAGTATGTCGAAGTCAAGTAGATCAAACGTTGAATAAGTAGATTGAAAAGTGTGTTTGGTTTTCGATCATAAGATTGAAATCAACCTCAAGTGCTGGCATAGCTTTTTCACACAAGGGAAAGCACAGAAGAAATAAATTCAGAGGGAAAATCAACCCACAACCAGGAATTGAAGTCGGGTCTCTCGCGTACCGGGCTAGCGCCTTAACCATCCGGCCATTGTGGGACTACTAGGTGTTTCAGACGTAGAGCAAGGCACAAATAGTGCCGCAATCAATTTCCTCTCCTGTTACCATGGTAACTCTCCAAGGGGGGGGGGGTGATGAATCGTCGGCAGGTCTAAGTTAGGTGGATCTCACATTGAATAGCTGGGTCGAAACTTGTGTTTGGTTTTTATCATGAAATCAATGCCAATGGCTAACAGAGCCTTTTCACATATATATGAAAATAAATAACAAATAGTAGCATTAACTTTTTCCTTTAACAGTCATTAAGTAACAGTGACACTGACATATACACCCGGCATTCCACAAGCGAGAGTGAATCAGAGGAAGAAAAGGTAAGAACATGAAATTACTACATAGGAGGACGAGTGGTGTGTGACCCAAGCATAATAACATGTAAAAATGAATTATTCTACCGCTATCAGAACATCATCATAAAGGCAACTAGATGTATATATGCTTTGTCTTGCTATATTTAATGTCGATTCGACTGCCAACATTGTGTCTGGATGGTTGTTACCTCTTTATGTCATCTGTTATTTATTCTGAAATTGGTGGGAATCAATTTATTCTGCAAGAATAATAAAACACCAAATAAATGTTCGAATTGGGTGAATATGAAGGAGCAATTCCGAAAGAATGTTAATTGACTCATCTTAATAAACAAGCATGGTTAGTGCAATCCACATTCGGTAACTGTATGATCAGACACGGTTTGCACTTTAAGTTAATGTGTGTCATTGAATCAAAATCAATTACGATACGCCAAACGGCTCTCTAAAATGACCAGTATTAACGATTGTGGAAAAGAACGTGAAACCTTCTTTGTATTTTTCAAAAAGATGTGATGTTGCAAGCGTTCTAGAAACCGTAAGTCGGGTAACCCAAGTTAATAAACTTTTCACCCCTAAAGTTATGTTATTCGAATTATCCTTTAGCCTACTCTACAACGATTTATGCAATTTGCTTGTACATTTAAAACCAATGATGGGTAGGTTTTGTTACCTTACAGTCTAAGATGCTTTAGAGTGAACAGATTACCACAGATCCTTTCAAAAGTTAGGAACTCACTTAAAGCTGTTGCAAATTACTGAAAGTACGCATGCCTCGTACATTTAAATTTGTCCGGAATGATGTTACAGCTACTACTTTGATAGTAAAAGCGAGATGTCCATAAGCTTTTGGCAAAGAAGAATAGTCTGAAGAGAATGCTATGCATTTTTTTTTAAATCAAGATGGATGTATTTTATTTCAGATATTGTCAAAGGAAACCAGTGATAAATCCTCAGGTCTGAATGAAACAAGGTAATTTCAATCAATGCTATGTTAAAATTCTCTGCCTCCTATATCATGGATACATTATTGACATTGAAATTGAAATCGGGTATGTAATCACCAACGAGCTGATGGGCATAAGACAAAAGACCCTAATGCTTTAACATTCCTAAACTGAATTTTCTGATGGGTATTCATTTATACTATTTCCACCTGGATGATTTCAAGTAAGAATCACCATGATGACTTTATAATGATCAAAATTCAGTCATTAGTTTTCAGAGTTCCATTATCTCATTTACGCTGTATTTTGTGCTCACTAATTTATATGTAGGTTTAGCACTTCATGTTACTTCTCTTCCAAACTTGTATCAAGATGCATTTGATGAAACTATGTACATGAGTAATGTGTGTTTCTGTGGTTTGTAACTACCTATGGAACTACAACGTAGCCAAAAGTGTTTCCAGTTAAACGTGATATCTTTGCACATGTGTTTGTAGCGAAAAAGAACTTGTATCAGAAAATGATGTGTACTATGAACCAACATATATCGATGAAGTAAGAACATTAACGGAAGAAATGATATGTCTCATGTCAATGTTGCAGGTAAGTGAGCAGAAATACTGCTGTACAATGTTAACCTTCTTCTGTTCATACTTACATTGCGTGTTTGATAATTTGATAAGAGCTTACCATTTCATATTTTTGTTTTAACTTATCAAACTCAATATACATTTTGACACGCAATTTGAGCTTTCGTAGCATTGAAATGTTTTCGGTATTTGAAATGTTGGGAAGACGTTAACGAAATATTACACGAACCATATGCACTACCTGCAATAGTTCACTTTTAGAAATACTTGACTTTTTTGTTCCAAACATCGTTGCAGAAAGATCACTAGCGTATATAAATATTACAGCAACATTATTTCATTCAGAGATTAATGTACCCAATTTTGTCACAAAATATCCGCTAAGAAAATATTCTTCTCTGTTAAAATTTCAGTCTTCTTGCTTGAGCAGAGAATGATATTCATGTAATTAGTGATTCAATAATTATTTCTATGCTTTTATTTGTAGCCATTTCTAAAACCCGATGGTCATCCTGATAACACCAAACCAAAGGAGGCAAGTAACCAAATAATTTGAGAGTAAAGGGAACTCACCCATTTGAAGAAGTTTCACTAGAGCAGCAACAGTTGCTGTCGCTCAGCTATGCTGATGTAATGACCTGTTCAGTTTTGAATCTTCTCGAACACATTTATGGTCTATATTTTATATATGCATTTAACCAATTGTTGGACAAACCAGCATATAAATACTGCATTAACCATTAAAAATGTTGCACTTCAGACACAGGTAGTGCAACCTTGTCTACTTAAAAGGCAAAGGCTAACACCAAAAACTTATTTTGAAGCAACAACTAAATATCATAGCTTTTCTTCTTATTTCTCTCCCACTTATCTGTTAATATACGTCAATATCTGTCGATATTTAGTAATGTAATGTGCATGTTCATGTTTAGCCGAGTAGTTACACCTGGTAACTTTGATTACACAATTGACAAATGTTAAAAAAATCTTGTCACATGAGCCTTAACATTCAATCGGGATATAGCACATTCTACTTTACTAACCCCTCTTGGAGTGATTGCCCTTCCCATTTAAACAGAAATTGCTCTAAGCAATCGTTTCCTAAATTGTCACTTCATCGATTTGAGTGAGTAAAGTTCAATACTTTTGCTTCAGGTACACCATGAAAACAAAAGATGATGAGCCAATTATAGGAACTTCCTGAAAAACAATGACCCGTCATATGCAATGTCATAATAAACAGCAATTAAAAGACTTTGCTTACAGATACTAGGGCTCTGTTGCTTTTGACAATTCCTCAATCCAGTATTACTTCCATGCTAGTAGGAAGCTCTGTCATTATAGTACATAAATTGTAAACAAAGGACACTGGCAACTATAGCAATGCAGGGTTTTGCCTTGAGGCTGTTCATTGTAGTAATGGTGGACGTGCTAACTTACGATGAACTTATTCACGCTGAGGCAGCAGTTAATAGCAGCAGCAGTAGCGCCAGAATAAACAACAGTAGCAGCAGTAAGCTAATTTGCGCTGAGCACCATGAAATATCACTAAGTTATCCAAGGTGTGAGTCTCCTAAAGTATCACAAAGTAAACAGAAATACAAGGACCATACATGACTAAGGTTGTGCAATCATGTAAACAATCATAACATGCATTGCCATCCTAATAAGGCACCTTCGTCGCAAATTTCACAAAAATTGACCAGTAATTAAAGATGATGAAAGCGTTTGAGAAGAGAAGACATGTCACCCCACAGTACCACATAAGCTCACGCACTTCATGTGTTGAACTTATAATTTATAACGATACAAAACTTTCTAGAAGTTACGTTGACATATGAAAGGAACCACCCAAACACAATTCCTGAATCTCTAAGGGCGAACGTACTGTGCGGCATGATAATACAGTTTCTAATAAAGCTTCATGCAATTGCTTCAAAGATTTCATGACAGCATCCTCAATTGTCTATTTAAAACGATAGAACTGACCAAATGTACACTGGTAGAAAAAAACCGAATTAAGAGTAAAGGATTTCGTGAGTGCAAAATTGGTCTGCCAATTGGATTTAAGTCACAGGTGAGGTATTAATTAGCTTTGTCATGAAGAGAATCCTGTGGAAGAGTTAACATACTGCCAAGTCGAAGAGATAATTTTCTTTGTACTGGGAAAGGTCTGCCACACCTCAAACACAAAAATGAACTTAGTAATGTCTTTTGTGGATCTTTTTAACTACAGCCCACTTTTGAGATCACAAACCGTTCAGAAGGCAATACGGATAGTACCAGTGAGAGGGAGTCAGTCATAGAAGAGCCATCAGAGAGAGAGGTTGGGACATTTAAATTTCAGACAGTTTCGAAAACTTTAATGAATATCAGGCATATGTCTGATGCAAAATGCATCATACTTTTAGAGACTCAGTGTAATTAGTCAATACTTCGATGATTACAGCAAGGCACACACAAACGAGCTAGATATTCTTGTTACATCATAAACTTGCTAAATATGGAATGGTCTTATTCATTTACTTGAATGTTACGGTCATACGTTTGATGTACCTCGTACGTTTTAGTCCTGGACTGTATATTGGTTGAAAGGAATAAAGCGTATTCCGAAACGTTCGCTAGGCCTGTGCAGGATGAAGCTATCCTATCTTTGAATATACATAGTGCGCAAATTGATAAGAATGTTTCCCAAACATAGAGTGACATTGATAACTAACTTTTTGCACAATACAAACGTCCAATACTTAAAACATGAATTTTCTTCATAGCTACCCGCGAATGATGCAGAAATTGGTTCAGAAGAGCAGCCTGGACAGGAAAGGTACCTGACATATTTTATTCTTCTTATCCATACTGATTCATGGATATGCAGAGAAACGTTATTACAATCCATTAGGGAAGATATCCGAGTTTTCAACATTAAAAGACATATGAGACAAAGACATTTTCTTGCTCGAACACGGTAATGTTTCCTCAGGCACTCGTTCTGCACCTATTAAATCTATTTGTGTGTTAAAAGTAATGTTAAGGATAACGATAGGAAATATTCAGATTTCCGTATACAGTAAAGCGACCTATGTTTGAGCACATGACATTTTCTTTGACAGTCAGCAGCCATCAGTATGTCAAAGAACAATGCTTGCATAATAAAAAGTGACTGATAAAGAGACTTGAACATATTTTTGTGTGTCACAAACTCGTAACGTATGTAAAGGCAGTGACTCACGTGACCAAAATGTTACTGCAGAATGTGAAGTTTGGTGAAAAAGTGATCGTGTTACTCGTCTTGGCGTAATTTGCTGACGAATAAAAGGCTTTTCACGGAAAATGAAAACCTAAACGAAAGAACAATATAGTGACCATTTTGTTCGTCCAATATAACCAAGTGCATTTTTTGGAAATTTGTCGCTAAAAGTGCCGGAACGAACTACTTGAGCAAGTGTAAAATTTACACACAACTCACAAAAGACAGTCACATTGGTTCTATAAAATCATCCCAGTGAAAATAGGATAACTTTGAAAGATTCCAAACATCTACCCTACCTATTGACCAAGAGGTACATTTTCTTTTTTATGCTTAATTTCTCACTCTTTCTACCAGGGGGAAAAACAAAACTTGTTTGACATAACCATACTCGTACGGGAGCATTTCAGTTTGGGGCAGAGGTTTTATGCCCGAAAAGTGTTATTCTGCCCGAGAGACTATTTAAGCGGAGCGCCATATTGGTTGAAGCGGAACGTACAGGAATTTAGAAAATTTGTACCCCTCAGACAGTCGAAAATGCATTTCCCATGCTTATAAAGGGATTTTCAAATGTAGATAAACATTCACTTCTAACTGAAATTCAGTCAGTAAGACTAAGCGGGCCCCACCATTGGCTGGAGCGAACAGAAAATTTTGAAAAGCGGACCCCCCCCCCGGAGAGTCGAAAGGGCGGCTTCCCAGGCTTTTAGGGGATCTTAGCAGTCACTTTTTTGAGTTAATGCTTGCAAAAAGAGGTCACTTGAAATTAAAACCTAGAAGGAAGACAATCTTAGCGGATCCCCACAATTGGTTGGCGCGGAGCGACCAGAAAATGTTTAAAAATTGGACCTCTCAGACATGTGCCACTGACATTCGATAAAATGGTTGTATGTTGACGAGGGGAAACTATAAAACGGAATTGAAACATACTTTTGTATTTTACCCTATTCCGACTCTTGGGTTAATTCAATACCGGTATTTATTGAACTGATGAAATTGTGTGAATGCCCGATTCCCGACCATAAGTGATTTTACTTCTATTAGTTCACCTTTTGAAAAAAAAAACCTCACCTTACAAGATGTTTTTAAATGTTTTATCGGATATACTTATAGGAAGACATTCACACATTGCAACATTATTGTATTCAAAAACATATTACACGATTTTCATAACCAGTGCCAGAATTTGGCTATAGGGGCAGGATAGATGGCAAACTGTTGGGCGCTGCACCTACATTCCCTCCCGTCTGTTCTTTAAATTAATTTGGCAATTGGAAACGGCCTAGCAGTTTTTAACCTTCGCGAGAATATTTTACCATTTCTGTCAATTTTCTTCAAGATTTCAATATAAAGTGGGGATGAGAATTTTTTCACTGGCAACTGGCAATGTGTTGCAAGTGTTTGTGATTTTTTTTATGTTCCATGAAGATTTTACTTTGAACATTGCGTTTTCTGTTTTCGGGCAAAAAATTGGGAGCGTTAAAGTAATCGGTTACTTGGGGCATTGTGTTTCAAATTAAATTAAATTTGATTGTTCGTAAATACATCACCCTGACTATTGTACTTTTCTAATTTGGACAAATGCTAGAAGGGATTTCGGGATTCGACCATTTCGGGCACTGTGTGTTGTGAAATACTGTGAAGTAAAACTCACGAATAATAGCTTTTTTTCGCGGCCCGAATGTATAGCCAATTTTTGGAATCCAAGTTGTTGAATATTACCGCGACTTTATTAGGTCTCTTTCCTTTTCGAGCTTATCTTTTTAACATTTCGGGCACGTTAACCATGCCATTTTTAAAACTTAAAAGACTGTCCGATCTCATTTCCGAATTCCTGCCCGAAAGTTCTAATTCCTGCCATAATTTAAGATTTTGTGGGAATGGGGGCACTCTGTTCCCTGCCCCGTCTCCTACGCCACTGCCCATATCTCATTTCTTCACACTCTAAAATCAAAAGAGTGAACTTAGTCACTCTTTGATAACGTGAAAAGTGTGAATTCACTCCATTAGAGTAATAATTCACTCCAAGAAGACTGAAATTGACTCTAAAAGGGGTGAAATTCCCTTAAAAGGAGCGAAGTTTCACTCTTGATGGAGTGCCAAAAGTGATCACTCTTAAAATAGAGTGATCATTGCAGGCACTCCTGGAAGAGTGAATTTTCCCTTTCCTCTAGTGAATTTCACTTTTTTGAGTGAGTTTCACTCCTCTTGGAGTGAATTGTCACTCAAATGGAGTTAATTTACACTTTTCACTCTATCAAAGAGTGACTAAATTCACTCTTTTAATTTTAGAGTGCAAATGAAACCTTGCCATGCTACACTAGATTTCAATTCCAGTAACATGAGGAACATTGATAACATTTTGACACTACAATATCTAAAGAACCCATTTACACAGACTACTAAACTGACAGGGTTGCAAGGTATCTGACGAAACACGTATATGAGAGCGTTTTAGTACGGTGGGTCAAAGATTCCCTGCCTCTCTGCAGCGACCCCTGTGACAGCCGGAAATGGCATTTCTCAGGCTTGTGAGTAGCAGCTCAGCAGCAGAAGAGGGTGTAAATAGACTTTTTCAGGAGAAAGGGGCAGGCATCCCAATTTTCCTAGTTTTTCTCTAAAGTGTGAACACCACTGTTTATAAGACACATATGCGTGCCGAAATTTTTGCACTTTTTAAATAAATGTTTGAAGATGTGGAGCTTGTATTGCAGACACCTTTGGATTCTGGGGTTTTTGTAAGGTATTTGAAAAGCTAAAGTTTTATTGAAGAATTTGCACTTCTTATATTGGCAAATCTGAGAGTGATTACACGACAACTGAAGATCGCTGTTGCTTCAAAATGTTATCCAAGGCCCACGAACTGAGGCTTTCCGATGACATTTTACATGTTCCCGAAACATTGTTGTCTTTTTAGACTGTCTGATTGTTCGAATCGCGATTGAATTGCTTGCACGGAAGGTATATGCTGTGGAGTCGGCCTAGTCACGCAGCATGTGCGTTCGTGCGGAGAACGACTTATGGTATAATGTTCTCGTATGAGCGTAATGTGTCTGAGATAGAATTCCAGGGTGACAAACGTGGAATGCGCGAATGGGGAAAAGGGAGGAGTATAAACAAGGAAGACGAAGGGTTTTGATCATCGTTTCATTTGCATTGATTCATTGAGATTTGGAAAAATGAAAAAGGGATTTTCGGACCGGGAAGTGGAATTGTGAAATTATTGCTGAAGTATGCTTCTACCCCCCCCCCCAGACAGACACATTTTCAATAGGGCTCACCCAGCCCCCCCCCCTCCCCGGGCTTCATACGTCTCTGGTATTACACTCAATTATAAAACCGGTTCTACAAAGGATTAGTCAAGGCAGTGATACGTTTTGAGTGTTTCCAATACCAGGATAAATTTTATAGTTGACGACATTGCCCAAGGGAGGTATTTTTCGCAAGGTTTTTACTAGCATATGAACGGTGGGGGCAATCTACATGCAGGACGTTCGTATGGTGGCCCTGTCCACATACATGCGAAATCTGAATTATATAGTTAATCACAAAACCGTAGAAGAGAAGTTCACGGTAGTGGCGTAGCCAAGTTTCCGCATAGGTGGTAAAAACAGCTTTCATTCTAATTTTGCCATTTAGTTCCATACTTCCGGATCTCCAGTTTCGCCATTTCACAATGTTTGGGCTAAAGGCATGGGCCTGTTAGTTGTGGTTTCAGCTACATGCAATGGTGATTTAAGAGGTGAAGGTCTACAGGCCCTTTGCAATAAGGATCGGTTAAAATGCTTTTGTGTTACACGGCTTTTATTTTACTGGGTTCGTAAGCTGAATTTTTCAGAGTTATCGAGCCGATCAATATTGCCGTCTGGCAACGTTTCAAATGGATAGCTCTTAAGCTCAGTAGAAGAGCTAGTTTTGAGTATGGTTTGAGTATGATTCCACCTGATTCGTGGAGTCAATGGCCAACTTCGAGTGTCGATAAGGCGAGTCCAAATCTTGCTCACTAGACTGCTAGGGGATATATCGGTATTGTTTGACAATAAGCTATGTCATTTAATCATTCCAAGACTGTCAACAAAGCTCGGCTGACTAACCATATGAATGCCAGCTAGCCCCTATATGTGAATGCCCATATGAATGTTAGCCTCTGAAATAAGAAAGCCCATTCCATGGTGTCTCGTTTTTAAGATTTTTCTTTTTCGAATTATTTTTTCCTTTTTTCTCGTTCTACTTCATTTCCACTTTTCGAACTTCTCCTCAATTTGCTCATTTCCTCATAGCTTTTATGTTTCTTAGAAATAAAAGATCCGTACCATATACCATGTAAAATTATAATGTTTCAGAGATATACCTTCACAAGCTATGTATTTTTTTACCATAGAGCTAGTGAAAACATTACTAGCAGACCTGAAAGAGAAATATCAAAGGCAGAGGAAATGATACAATTGAAGGAAGAGGTGAATCTGCTGAAGTCCCGTTTGGAGGTATGGTTTCACTCTTTAGTTGGAATTAATACATTATATGTTCCTCACTAGTTTTTTACCTCAAGCTTTAAGTATTTGTTAACTAAGCTAGTTCATTTAGTAGTATGAGATGAAGCGTTCTAACAATTGTATTTTTATGATAGTAAATTGCAGCAAACGATTCTCTCACGAATTTTCCACTTGCAAGTTTTCCACTTGTAAATATTTTACAATAATACACTTTTTATTTTAAAGAGTTTAAGTTCCTGAACAACATTTTTCTCTACACAAACACGTTTAGCAATTGTGTTCTTTTGTTTGATATTATTTTTAATTCAGATGCTCATGTCTCAAGACGCAGATGTCCAGTCTCAATATCTGGAGACATATCAGGCAAGATGTAGATTCTAACTGATAGATAAAATGGACTTTGATATTGAGAGAACATTTAACTTTGAATAACATAAAGGCCGGGTAATTTCTTTATAACATAATACGTGGTTCAAGGCTATTTCGTGCAGTATATACGGTTTATTTATGGCAAATCCCTTTAAGAAACGACAACTTCTGTGTCATTAGGAAATCTTGATAATTATGAAACTTTATGAAATTTGACATGGATAACCGGCACAAAAAAAAATTATGATTTAAAAAAGATATGTGAAACTTGTTGAACATGTCATATTATATTGTACAAATAATAAACGGTTTGTAACAGTCAAAAGAAATTCGATTTGTAGGTGTAGCATTATCTTATTCGTCATTTGGCATGTATGCTTTATTATGTATAGCTTGGTATGGTCAAATATGTACAGAAAATTCAATGCCAGATATAAGGTTCGAGAAAAGAGAAAGATTACGGTGATTTGTTACTCACAGTATCAGTCACACTCACAGTCAGTCATACAAACTGTCAGTCACACTCACAGTCAGTCATACAAACTGTCAGTCATACAAACTGTCAGTCACACTCACAGTCAGTCATACAAACTGTCAGTCATACAAACTGTCAGTCATACAAACTGTCAGTCATACAAACTTTCATTCATACAAACTGTCAGTCATACAAACTGTCAGTCATACAAACTGTCAGTCATCAAGATTATAGTAGTAAATGTCACATGTATATCTCTTACAAATCTGTTTGGCTTGGGTACATTCGAAAACTCGACTTTGCAAATCCTAGATGATTGAGTAAGAATGGTGAATAATGGCTGGCTATTCTCCAGCTAAGATCACGAAGAGAAGGGATAATCCAAAAGAAAACACTTAACGAAACAAGCATTCATTGTGGAACATTCTTTGGCACTTTAGGATGTGATCTGGTATGGTCAAAATATTTGAATGAGACCTAATCAGTAACTGATTAACCAGAAAGACAGAAGGCTTAGTTGTTGTTTACCTTCTTCAGAAAAAACCATGTGAGCCATATGAATAGTCAGGATTACCCACAGGGGTTCTTGGTACTATTTTGAACTAAAATTTAATAATGATGAGTTGCCAAAAGTAGGAAAGGGTTGCATAAGTATTTACACTGTACCTTTATAATTTAAAGCCTTTAAGGGCAGACGTTTAACGAAACTAAGCAACCACGAAAGTGGGACAAGATTATGTATTGCATATTACGGTTTTTTCTTAGTCAATGGCGCATACCCTAACGAATTTCGACATAAATTTTCCATCAGCCTTGTAAAGAAAATGAAGAGGGCTTCGAGATTCCAAAAGGAGCAGAGGCAGAGGATGATGAGGTGGGTATTGCCAGTTCTCAACAGCATGATGTTGATTTTACCACGAGAGTCATTCCAAACATTTTGTCCCGGTCGTTGTTCCTGTTGGTACGATTACTCGTGTCTTATGGGAACAACGTAGTTCTTAAACTGAAAATAATAATTAGAAACCTGAGTGTCAGCTTTTTCTCTGTAACATACTTTCAAAACTACCTCAAAAATGTTCACCTGCAATGCCTCGAAGAGCAGTGGCGTCTCCAAAACTTTCATTGAACTGGTACAATACTCGGGCAGAGAGGAAAGGGATAAAGAGCCACATGAACCTTAAGAACGTGGGGTTCTCCGTTGAAGGCAAATGACCCGGGCCTGAGTCCCCCTGTTGAGTTCACCGTACTCCCATTGGATTGGTAAAGGCAAATCCTTCTACCTGTAGGCTGCCAGACATTTATTACAGCTTTAAAAAAGGAATGACGTAGGCCTATTCCCTTTTCTCTTATTGTCACTGAAAGACACAAACATCACAACAATCGCAGTTTGCCCATTATGTCGATTAGCATAAATCGTGAAGCATTCTGACAAGATATTCATTTGTAAAATATTCTTGCAATTGATTTTAATCCCTATCAAGTTCTTCGTTATGGTTGGTTTCTAGATCTGGTGTTGCCTCCAATCCCTAAAGGGCGAGGACTCCGGGGACCGAAATATCCTCAATTAAAATGAATGGCAGTTGTTACATGGGCATTAAACCGCGACCCTTTACTGTTGTCTAACATAGCATCCTACCACTAGAGAATAAATGGAAACTGTTTTGATGGAGGACTCCTGTGATCGTTTTTACCATATCTCTTGCAGCTGGATACAAAGGTTGATTCAATATTCCAGGAACAAAGTTTCCAATAAGGAAACTCATTACAAATATAGATACGTACATGCAAGGTGACTAAACAATTATTTCAGTGAGCATTTTATGCATGCCGCCATAAGCTCCTCAATAGACGGGTAAAGGGAGAGTGGGCATTTACGAAATGGGCACATAGTCCATCTCTTGGCAACGGAACATGGACAGTTTTACTGGCTACAATCAATTTCTGAACACATTGTGGTTAATTTGCATTATGATAAGTTGACATTGATATCTCTGCACTACTCAAAAATGTCTATATTTTTATGTCTTGTGCATACTTTCTACAGCTATACATAGATAACGTTGTAGAATGTGACAAACAAGAGGTACCTCAGAAATGCCTTACCCCGGAAGAGGTCAGTATTGCAAGTTGTTGTAATAACATATGTACTAGTTGAATAATAGAATGCTACGCATGTTTTTCGATCCTGATGAAAGATAGCAAAAAAGAGAGTTATCACTGGACTGGCAACTCTAAACAGCAAAAGGGCAATGGGGTGTTCACCAATCTCATTAGGAGAAGTTGTTTCTGACATGGTCGTCTGAATTTTGAAAGTTGCAAGGTAAAGCATCGAACTATAACAAGAGTCTGTAAACAACCTTTACCTTACTAACTGATTGCCTTCCATTTCATGCTGTATAATATTTTTTTTCATTTGATAATACTCTGGACACATATGGCAATAACAACATGGATTGTCGGAAGCTGAAAAATGCGCGATATATTATAACTGATTAATTTCGTATAAGCAGTTCATTTCGTTAAGAATGACGCATTTCTTGCAATGAACACTCGTAAAATTATACACCTTGTGCATTTCATGTCATTTTACCCATAGAGTAAAGACACCACAGTACAATTTACTATGTATAAATTAGGAGAAAAATAACGATTAAGTCATCAAGATTAAACAAACAGATAACAGGCTTTACAAATAATATCAATACAATTATGGAGTTAAATTTGACCTACAGATTGGTTTAAAAGTAAGTTAGTTTTCACCAGTGTTCCTATAGTTGTCATAATTAAGCATCAATTCAGGCAATTCAGGTAATTCAGGATTAAGTCAGGCCAGGTACTTCAGGATTAATTCAAGTCAGGTAATTCAGAAAAAAATATCTCGCCAGGTAATTACGGAGCAATTAAGGCAAATTTGGAACATTGACTCACTTTAAAAACGACGCTATAAATGACATCCTTCTATCTCAGCACCTTTTGAAATTAATTTGTTTGGAACAGGAACACTAAACTGGAGATTCATTACCAGGCTATTTAGTTGAACCTCTCGAAAACTTGTTTAGAATTCAGATTCCGGAAAAGCTTGACTTCATGTCTTCCTTCCCGGTTATGCACAGCTTTTTGCTGTAATAAACTAGTTGAACATTTAATAAGGAGACATGTATACAGCTAAGAATGCACTAGTTATAGCAGGAAGCTGTTAACATATAACAGCTTCCTGGTTATAGCATTTTGTATGCAATAGTGATCCACGTTCGCAGGTATGGCCTAAACAAAGCAAGAATACAAGTGCGTAAACGACTCCCGAAAGACGTCTATCACGCATTGTTATTTAACAGCCAGGGCAACGTCAAGTGTCGAAGCAAAAGCTTCATGAGAGCGTTGACAGTTCATGGCAATATATGTAAGAACATTTGTGGCATATACCCTCAATCTAGACGTCGACTGATGGTGAAACTTTCTGTTCATGTTTCATAATTTCCATACAGTTTTCATACAATCAGACATACTAATTTAAAATGCTTGCGTGTTTGAAAACTGGACTTTAAGAGAAAGTAATCTGCTTTCTGTCGTATTACAATCTTTCAGGGTGAACATTTGCAGAGAAGGTTCTATCTTAGGCAAGAGTTACAATCGTTTTGGCAGGCAAGTATATAAGCCAAACAATTCTATAAAACCTTCGTTTATCCCAAAATGTTAAAAACTTTAGATCATAGCTGCCCGATCCTGAAAGGGCAATCTGTGACACGAAAGTAACTTAATGATACTGGAATGCAAAATGTTTTGGAGTCGGCTCCGGTATTTTTAATGTAAATGCATTTTATGATGTGACTGTTCTCATAATTTACATTTTCTATGGTCAAGTTGTCTATAGTTGTATACCAAGACCACCAATTTCGAAGAGCGGTTTAAGGAACTACTGTTCGATTGTATGCTGGCCCATTATCGTTCTTTTAAATATTATTTCCATCACAATATTCTATTCCAGTCAATTGTCATCATTCTTTTCTGGGATATCACAAAAAAATGTACATTTTCATGAATTATATCGGATGTTTATCAAAAGAAGGGGGGAGTTTTCATCCTCTTTAATCCGCTGAGACATTCTTATGCATTCACTTTGTGAACGAAACCATTTCGAATACAGGTACAGCGAAAGTCATCGATTATATCGATATATCGATTAAAGGAGCAGTACGCACGGAAATTGAGTAGGAATACTGAGACCTAGAATGTGAACAGCCATGGGTAAATTTATTTAATCCAAAGGGGAGGGGGTCGGTAAGGACCTAAATGAAGCAATGAACTACTTTTTAATAAAAAAAAAAATTGTTGTCCTTATTGGGCGTACTTCCTGGTAGAAATTGAACCTATTTGGGTTACAATTAGACATGAAATGTTTCTTTATTTCCATCCTGGACCAGATGGTTCAAATCTACAATATATTCCCCAATGAAGCAAATATTACCCGTGTTAAGTCATTAAATACTTCCGGAATCACTTGCGGACATTATTCTTAAAAGCACGTCAGATAGTTTGTATCATTGATTTAAAATAAAAATGTCGAAAATCTGAAATGCGTGTTTCAATGTACCTTTCCAGTAAAACGAAGCTATTTCAAAGACAGTCACATTTAATGCAGGTAGAATATTTCCTTTAAGTGTTTTCTCTTAGTTGACATTTTTGAAATCTTTAATTGGGAAAGTATTTGAATGGTATGAATCATTTGACAAATCCACCTAACACGTTTACCATTTATCAAAGTGAGTAGCTTGAAACATGCATTGATTTCTCTCTGTTCCAGATAGAAATCACCGACCAACTTCGTGACATTGTGGCTATGTACTTAGAACCAGAATTCTTCCATGAGGTTGGAAAGAAGCTAGGAGTACATAGAAATCGACGGTCTCAAATAGAGCGTGAAAAAACTGATATCGTTGACAGAACGTATGAGCTATTAGGTCAGTGGCACCAGAAGCAAGGGCACATGGCTACTATTGGGGTGAGTAGTAATCGTGGAAACGTTGAAATGAACGTTTCCATTGTAACGACATTATCTCAATTTTAATTTGTTGCATCTTTACTAGAATAAGTGAAGACGAAGCATACATGAATTCAAAGACCACAAGTGTGTTTATACTCTTTGAACTGACCAGTGTCCTTGTTGTCGTGTCACAAGAACGTTGTGAGACATGGTAAATGTGTCGGGATATCATCCCGCTAAAGAGAGAAAATATGGGCTTTTTCGAAAAGGGCATTTGAAATGTTGACAGGTTTTCCGTGATACTTTCCCTTTCAAGCAACCACTTAAAGTGGTTAACGTAAACGATCATTTCATGATGCAAGCAGACATTGCGGCAGTAGCATAATGTTTATGACAAGATATTCCGCAGCTCCAATAAATAGCTATATAGAGTGATCTCTTTGCTTGCCATATCTCTTTTGTCGGGTCTGAAGTTACCTTTATAAATTTCAAAGGAATATTGTACAATCTTCCTTACCTAACCAAAAATGGATTGTAAAATTCTTGCATGTTTTCAGCAAGTCTTTTACAGGGCTGATTGGATAATGCTCGACGGAGACAATAAGAGGGAGTGCTGCTTTATCACAAACATCATTACAAAAACTCTTTCTTCAATATCACGGCAAATTCCTTTTTTTATTTACCTTTACTAACTTTAAAATTATTTTGCAGAAACTTATCGAAACTTTGGAGCCGTTTGATCCAGAGGATTTCAATGCCATACTAGAAGAATTTTACGATGAAGTTGAAGGAAATTACAGCAATTTTACTTAATTTGCAAGTATCCAGTAACATTGGTGTATGCATTTTGAAAAAGATATTTTCAGATAACTTTTAATAACATCCTTCCAATCTTCAAGTGTAATCACGTCATGGCTTCAATTTAAAGAACACAGAGTTAAATAACTATGATACATTCCCTCTTGTAAAAACGACTTTCAATATAAGTAATTGGTCATTCCCCTCTGAAGACACTAGGCAAAGTGGACAAATTGTATCCCTGGTAGAGGAGTCGTTCCCTGTTGTACTGCTTTCAGCGTTATGCAAACTTTCTAACGAACAAAAATACCATGTTGTTGAAGATATACTTCTGTCTGTTGGACTATTCTTTAAACACGTAGGCATCACAAAAGCACGTGCAGCTATGAAGATGGTCACTTTAAAGAACAGACAGAGGAATAAATACAAAAATTACATAATATACATAAGTTTATAGAGGTCATGCAAGTTATTTGTAACATAAAATGATGACAAAGAAATAAACACGGTAGTATTGAAGAATGGTGCATAGGCAAAAGCCGTGATCATTTTTATCTAAACAGTTTGTTTTAAGGCCAGTCCCCCCCCCACCCCCTCTTTTGAGTCATTCAAAGAAAATACTTTCAATCTTTGAAAAGTACAATTTAAGTGTTACGGCATTTGACAGGTACCAAGCAACAGTGTACTTGGGTTTATTGGTTTACAAGGTTAGCTAATGCTACAATGCATGTTTGACTTAAATGACAGATCCCCATTTTAATCAACATGCTCAAGAGGTCAGAGCATCCGACTTGCACCCGATAGGGCAGGAAGTCGATGTCTGACCAGGTTATGCCACAGACTTGAAAATGAAACCTACTGTATACTGTGTTTGGTGCACAGCATAAGCAGTTGGGTAGGAAAACAAACGAGTGAGCAACAACTGGAAAAAACCGTTGTCGGCCCGACTAAAACATGTAGATGCGGACTGTTTAACAAGGTGTTTCTTGATTGGCTTTTGTCATTGTATTGTATCGATTCTATTCTTTGCTCGGGTAAGGGTTAGGGTTAAGGGTTAGGGTTATCGTTAGCCAGTTAGGAAATTTCTTGTTAAACAGTGCGCACCGCTCCACCAAAACCAGTTGATTAGAAAATGAGTCGTAAAACCACATGTTACAAACCTAGTTACTGTGATCTGGGCACTTTTCTACATAGAACATGTCGTTAGTTATTAACTTGTCATTCATACATTTGCATATCATATTTTTCCCCACATTTTCATTTGGTTACTTAAATTTCCATTTTTTTTTAGCTCATGTTATCACAATTATGAAACAAGATTCGAAGATTTATTAAATCAATCGCATACCCCATCGTCAGATCGTGTTGCCCTCAGTTACGAGGCGTTGGTGTGCCCTTTTGAAGTTCCCTGAATGAAGACATAAGATCTTCCCAACTATCCATGTTTTTTAGGAGAGATTTCCAAGAGCAATTCTACATTTTGTATAATTTTGAACGACCGTGTTAAGAGATCATAGCAGTCTCATAAAGTACTGCGTTTTTGTACTTCTTTTCATAAAAGTTGTATTACTTGTTTCCAATACTTGAGCTTAAACTTTAAAATCACAGGATAATAAAGAAAAAATTTGTAAGCAGAGAGATGGCTGAAAAACACTTTTTGTCGGCCGTTTTAATGACTCTAATTGCATAGATGTGCTCTTTTTTTTGCCCGAACGTACAAATAACGAAAAGCCTAAATTCGGAAAATGTTTTAAAATGCATGAAAGCTCTTTAAAGCATGGTAAAGCATAGCTGGTGGATCTGACAATATAGTCTTTTGTATGTATAAAGTTTGTGCAAATAAAGTATTTGGTATTTTTAAACTATTTTTGATGATTTTGCATCACAACGTGAGATACACGCTACGTGGCAAAATGTCACGACAAGTCATGTGCACTCTTAAAATGCCATAGTGAAATTTGTATAGGATCTTATTAATAGGAGCCGGAGCCGGAGCCGGACCCGGAGCCGGAGCCGGAGCCGGAGCCAGGGCCGGAGCCGGAGCCGGAATCTTGTCAAATATTTGACTAGATCCGGATAATAAATGGAGCGATCGTTTCACTTTTGGAAAAGATGAAGTCAGTTTTTTATCAAATTATGTGAAATATATGAAAAGAACTAGGTTCGTGCCCCCAATGACTAGAAGTTTTGTAGAGCGTATCTGAAGTGTCACCCGCAGACTTAAAATGATTTTAGATCAATTGATCTTGGTAGCATAAGCTTTGATTGTGTGCAAAAACTGGTTGAATCCCGTATAAGAAATGTCATTGATTAATATTGAGAGAAAAATCAATCTGCGTATAGGAAGGGGATGCCATGTACCGATGCTATTTAAGCTCTTACTCACAATAGTGTCACAGTCCTAAACAGCAAAGATACTGCAGCTGTTTCTTAAGTCTTTTTCTTGATTTTTCTAGTGCTTTTTACGCTGCTCTTCTAAATTGTGTAATCCATGACATGCAGGGTTTATTGAAGAGCCATGGTTGTTACACTGGATGTCAAATTTTTTGAATGACTGGTGCAGGCAAATGAAATATTCTGAACGTCTAACCGGAAAATTGGAAATAAATGTTGGTGCCCCTCAAGGTAACCCGTGACCACAATTTATATTGACGAAATACGAACTACTCCTAACTGAACTGTGTGAATGTGCAGAGTATACTGCTATAGGCAATGTTTCAAAATAAATGCGTTAGGCGGACCAATCCAGTTATATTAAGCATAGTAGATCTGTGTAATAGGAAGAACCTTAAAGTTAATCTCAAAGATCTAAGTAAATGGTTTTTGAAAACATAAATATTAAAATTATGGTCTTGTAGTATGTAAGTCAATTAAATTCTGAATTAAAGAATGCTGAAGTAGAACGTACTCTTCATACAGTATACCGAGGTGTTTGTATAAATGAAAAGTAGTCTTCATATATCATTTAAGCAGAATACTGGAATGGATATACTCCATAGGCCCATCTGCAGTGTTTCTATATTTTCATGTTGATGTTAGGAAAAGAGTGTTAACTGCCAATATTTCACCACACCTCATATATACACTGTTTTTATATGTATCACTTTGTGTTAAACAAAGATAAAACAATTATTTTTTTTTTATAGAATTTGTAATATGGATTTTAACTTTCATATGAGTGCTGTTAACAATACCGCTAAAAATGAGTTGTTAGAACTCAGTTCCTCTTGCTCTTTTTTATGCCCTGCACCGCATTGTATTTGCAACTTCAAATAAGGAAACTTCTTCTAAAAATGGAAGATAAAGGCAATTACATCACGTTTTGTTGAAGAAATTGTATTCAGTATGGGTGACGATTCCAAGACTATTGGTGTGGTTTAAGGATGCGTAATGAATATTAATTAAAAACACATTTTCATCTTCTGTAAAATTTACACTGTAAAAATGTCTGCAATGATACAGAATTTTTGTACAATTACCGCAAAAAAAAAAAAAAAAAAAAAACATTAAAAGTGCTGTCAATGAGTTGACAGCACTTTTATGTATTCTTTTGTTTTTCTTTATTGTATTTTCTTTAATTGTACAAACATTTTTTACAGTGTAGGATAAGATCAAACTGACGCTGAAAATAAACTTATTTTAATAGGACGCATGTGTAAATCGTTGGTACTTCTAGTAATAACTTCTTTCAATAGAACTGCACGGGGGAGAAGTTTTCCAATGCAGCAAGGCACAATTATATCTGGATATGAAAAGGAACTGTAATATTGTGCAGTATTTTTAGATAGCAGACAGCCATCTTGCTGCCCTTTTACTCCAAAGAACGGTTGCAAAAATTTACGAAAAGAATGCTGTGTCCATTTATACCAAGTTCGTGAGAGTGACTTACTGGGGGGGGGGGGGAGGGCTGGTTATTTAATAACAACTCTCCGGACTACGAATTGAAATATGGAAAGTGATCAATGCATAAAAATGTAAACCTTTCTTCAGGAAACAGCAGTACATAAATGTAGTGCTAATCAGCTCGACGTTCTCCTAAAACGATCAGTTAATGATCATCATATCTGATTGACTGAAGTATTTCTCTTTCAAAATATATCAACGAATGATTTGAGAGACGCATTGTAAGGATATTCGCCGACTTCGAGTTTAAAAACGGTTCATTGTTGAGAACATCCTCTCACTACTGTAAGAACTACACTAGTCATCGGTAAAGTAACTAGAAAGCTTTAGATACTTGGAATAAGTCTAAAAAGGAAAGGGATGAAAGTAAACAGGGAGATGTGTACACCTTCTTTTTTACATCGTTTTTCAATAAATTTCGAAAACACTGCGATCTCCTTAGTAACTTTTGCACCTTCTTTTCTGTACCAATTTGTATTTTTTCCAGTGAGATGAATTGTTCTGATTGAGGTCTACAGGTATCTGTACATTTCAGGGATACAGTCTGCACCTCTCCGAAGCGATCTGCCAGTTCTGTAAGAAGGCTGTCTAAAGCAGCACACCACAGCCTTCGAAGATTTGCTGTACCTATAAGATTCTGGTTTCCCTGGCAGTTGTCTCCATGAGAATATTGCTTTAAAAATGGGTGGGAACTTGCCTTTTTCTTGGTTTCTCGAATTAAGTAAGGGTACCTTTTGCGATATCAAGCAGGTCCATGGTGGTACCCATCGTTCAAACGCTCTCTGGCAAGGTTATTGTCAACTGATTAGTGCATTGAAACAGCTTGTTGAGAAAAACCAAAAGAAATGCAAACTGAGTATTCACAAAAAATAAATATTAACCTCCATTATAAGTCAAATTATAATCAATGGAAAAGGTGACCAAACGCGGAACGGCCTTCAGCCGCCATGCATTCCCAGAAGTATGCTAATACCAACGCAGATTCTTCAGTAATTCCAAAAATTTTCAAATTTCTTTACAGGAAACCTACCATCTGAAATTTTCCACAAAATCAAAAAGTACTTTAAAAAAAAATATTCGGCGCTCCGCGAACCGCAATTTACGTTTTAATATAGTAGTGTTCACACTGCTTTTTATTTTTATTAAGTCCATTAAGTAGGTTACGAATTTTTTTCTTTTTTTCCCTCTCACTCCTCCACCGATTTTTCGTTTTCCTTGACATTTACAACACAGATGTGGATTGGAAAGGCCTTACAACTAACACCAAGCGCGTTGCAATCGCTTTTCTAACAAAAAAAATATCGAGGAAAAATTGTTCGAAAATGTGACCCCTGGGAAAAATCTCTCAATCCGTCGGAAAGACCGCGATCCGCTCAAAAATTCTTGTCCGGCTTCTCAAGAGATGCAGACGACTTGGTTTCATTGTTTAGAGTTGTATCTGCTGTGGTATTTGAATTGTTTGGCGATAATCCTTCATTTTACGTGAAAAATGGGTACTTTGAAAATTAGCCTGTGCGCGAACAGCCCTGAAAGTTTTCGCTCACTGACTGCTTTATACTAAGACGGACAACGGCCAGCCGTATGGAATACCGTTTTAACATTTATTCCCGAATTTCAGATATCTCTAATTAATTTCAGATATCTCTAAATAATTGCAGATATCTCTAATTCAATTTCAGATATCTCTAAATAATTGCAGATATCTTCAAATAATTGAAAATATCTCGAAATAACGAAGTATTTCAGATATCTCTAATTCAATTTCAGATATCTCTAATTCAATTTCAGATATCTCTAATTCAATTTCAGATATCTCTAATTCTATTTCAGATATCTCTAATTCTATTTCAGATATCTCTAATTCAATTTCAGATATCTCTAATTCAATTTCAGATATCTCTAATTCAATTCCAGATATCTCTTATTCAATTTCAGATATCTCTAATTCAATTTCAGATATCTCTAATTCAATTTCAGATATCTCTAATTCTATTTCAGATATCTCTAAT
Organism: Holothuria scabra; assembly: GCA_037179385.1. NCBI lineage: Eukaryota > Metazoa > Echinodermata > Holothuroidea > Aspidochirotida > Holothuriidae > Holothuria > Holothuria scabra. Next base: position 2,900,602 of record CM074188.1, read on the forward strand.
TCTATTTCAGATATCTCTAATTCAGTTTCAGATATCTCTAATTCAATTTCAGATATCTCTAATTCAATTTCAGATATCTCTAATTCCATTTCAGATATCTCTAATTCCATTTCAGATATCTCTAATTCAATTTTAGATATCTAAAATAGTGCATAATTAGAGATATCTGAAATTAATTAGAGATATCTGAAATTCGGGAATAAATGTTAAAACGGTATTCCATACAGCCGTGCCACGAGGAAAGTTTTTCTCATCGGTTCCAACCTTCGTTCCGGTCCTGTGGGAGAAAAAGGAGGGACCGGAAGCGCAATTTAGGGCCAGTCTAGAGTCTTATAGGGAAGAGAGGGGGACAAATTGATATCGAACCTAAACTCGCCTTGCAGAGGACTATCCAAAGACGTGTTCGGTTTTTGCGGAAGTCAAATTATTTCTCAAAGACCTAGGGCCCCAACTCTTACTCTAAGGCGATTTGGGCTGCACCCCAACTTCAGGGTGGGTCATTTTCGACAAAGGGCGGTCGTTTTCTTGCGACCCTAACTCGGCAGGTCATGAATTGGCCGAAAAAAGCCAGTGTCGTTCAACTCAACCGTTACCTTAGAGTTAAGGTTGCGTGACCCTAACCCTAAGAATAAAGCATGATTTCCAGGTGACCGAGATTCATTTTCAAGTTAGGGTTAGTGACCCTTTGTAGACCTAAGTCAGAGCTATCCGTTGATCACATAATCTCAAAAGCGTCAGGGTCACACCAAATCCCCCCTACCCAACCATAACAAGCGCGTGAATCTACATTTCCCATACAGCCAGGTTTAGTGCAGGTTTACAAAAGAGTATAGCGACCCTTGTTGGTTGACTTTCGTGTTTCTAGCAGTCAGTCAAGTTCGCCGCCTGGAATAAAATAAGCCTGCCTGCATACATCACGAGACGCGGAAAGCGCCAGTTTAGTATCGGAGTGCACGGTCGACACCTGAGCGGGAAGGCCCGAATCAGAGAGAGAGAGAGGTTCAACGGGACCGACCGGTCGGAGAAAATTTTAATCACATCCAACAAAACTTGTCATCAATAATAGACAGCCAGTGATGAAACAGTGATGAAATTAAAGCCATCAATAAAATAAATACTTCATTTCGAGGACATTAAGTACACTTACAGTATCACGTGTATAAACATTTATGGCGACATCAATTTGGACTAATTCATTAAAATCGTTTGAAATCATTGCATTGAATGATAGATTATGAACCAGAATAAAAGTAGTATTTTCAGGCGTTTTTTAGACTCAGAGACATACTTAACCCTGGAGCTTCCGGGGCTTTGCCCCTAGACTCCACCCGGCATAGACTCGCGCTTTGCGCGAAACTGATGAATACCCCCTCCAACAATCTATCGTACCCTCCATTTTTCCCTTCCCCACTTCAAATTCTGGTGCAGCCACACTGGTTACATTTTAATCTTCCTTTACAGACAAAGTAAACACGTGAAATAGAGACAATAAACAACAACATACAACGCATAGGAGGCTACCAGGCAGTTGCAGGGGGTAACTAGCTCTTCCAATTTGGGCAAAACCAGTTGATTCATTCATGGCAAAACATGATAAATGGTGCCATTATTCGGACAAATCTGCTCTTGTCCTCCCTACAAAAGTTGCCATCGTCAGTTCTCATCAGACAGTTCTCTCATTTAACAAAACCACCCACGGCCCATAATGGGGAGTAAAAAAATAAACCAAGTGACAAAATGACATTCCTACTTAGGCTTTCGATAAACTTTAAATTTCTTGCCAAAAGGGATGCGAATGAGTTGTTTTTGTTTTAAGGTGAGGATTGTCAGTATCCCAAACTTGAGTACTGGAGGATAAAAATAAAATAGCATTTTACTGGCATTAGAATTAAGGTTGTTCAAATTGGAGGTCTCCGAAAACCAAGTGCGGAACGGAAGTGTTGGACCATTTAATTTGTTTATTGAGATGAAAGATCGTTTGGACCAAAAGGATAGTAAATCACTACTGATTCTTAATATAAAGATGACTTTCTGGTACTTATACATGCACTTATACATATAAATTTTTGAAAAGGTTACCTGTTTTAGCTTCATACTGAGAGAAATTATTGAGCAAACGACCTTTTTGATAGTGGTGTAGGTACTGGAATAAAGTTATCTCCCCTTATGAAATATTATGGCATATAATTTGTGATCGTTATAACTCGGTGTTCAATTGTGATGCAGTATTATTCAAAAACATGTGAAAAATCAGCACAAATTTTCCCTTTTAGTTGCACAGATTACTTTGGACCATTTTTCTTTGAGAGGAAAAAGAAATGGGTCACAAATTGTGTTCGTTGTTCTACAGTAATAGGAGAGTAATAAGGAATTTTACTCTCTTGGTTTGGATTAATAGAGCTGATATAGTTGAGACCTGCCCAACAGAAAAAAGTAGAAGGCCCTTCAAATTACAAAAGTAACCGCGGCGTGTGTACTGCGTATAGAAAAACTATAGCTTATCCGAGTATGACTTTCGTTCAGTCCCGGATCCAGTGGTGGTCAACCGCCCCTTCTCTTGGAAATCAAAAATTTTGAAGCGTGAATTTTAAGCATGTGCTTTATGAGGGCGGTCATCCTACCAAGTCAGATGTTTCTTATCATCCAACCAACTTAAAAAGGAGTAACTTGGCCTTAAACGGGGTTGCTTATGTGGACAAAATTTCAACTCGAGTGCTTGGCAACCAAGACCTACGGGCTTGACGACCAAGACCTATAGGGTTTTGTGTCGTAAGGGGCGGTCTAGTCCATCGGATGTGCACCGATATGATTCACATGTGCGTGGGTTCAAATCGCGTTTGATTTGCGGGGGTTTTTCTTTGACCTTCTACTTGGCATTGTGCTTGACACATAAATTGGTTTCCCAGCCGAAGAAGTCGGGTGCGCATCACACTGAAGCACCCTCGGGTGAAGTATTTAACTAGCAGAAACTGCCTTGCAGTGCATGCTGTTGTAGCTCTAGCCCCAAGTGAAAAGTTTGGGACGGAAATATCTTCACCCCCAATACTGAGGTAAAAAAACCTTTTTAATTTCACGGCTAAATTGTGCTCCATTTCTATCCATCAGTCCATTTTCGTTTCAGAAAATTTCCTCTTTTCACATGATAGAGTACACCAATTTACATCCAAGTTTCAGGACCTTTGAAAATACAAAAAACTTTAAGAGGAGAGAAGAATACTTCCTCCCCTCATATCCATCCCTTAGGTCGGAATCACATTTCGGACCCCGTCTTGAAAAATCCTGGATCAGCCAATGCCGTGTTTTTACCCTGAAGAAAATCAGCAGGGATTCGAACTGTCAGACGCTTTGAAAAGTTGAAAAAATGAAATGTAACGTTATTAAATAGCCAAGACCAATTTGGGAATACCAGAGCAGGACATCAAAAGGTGTTTTTCTTCTCCCATCAATCCATCAACTTAAAAAATGAAGTCCACATTGCAGAACTAAATGCCATGTTCTCTAACATTTTGGGTAGAAAGCGAATCCTCATACGGATTTCTATATTGCAATTAAAAGCAATTTTCCAAACTCCTCTCCCAGGGCGACGCACAACCTTCAACCCCTTCTACTCAAAATACCGTCCTACGCTAATGATCACAGACTCCTCGACACTAATGTAAAAAGCTATCCACAAGTAATTAAGAACAAGTAATTTTTAGTCCCCAGGAAATTTCAAAGCAGTTCCGTCTGAATTTGGTCTGGGTAGCTAGTGTGAAAGGCAGTACACCCAACTACCAAGCCATCTTACAACCGATAATGTAAAAATTAACCGATAATGTGAAAACAACCGATAATGTAAGAAAAATGACCGATAATGTAAAAACTGTTCTAACAAAGGTGTCATATGGTCCTATCAATAGGTATGTATGTGTTCGATTTTATGTAGGTAGGCAGGTTAGCTGGCAGAAGGCAGGCGAGCAGGGCGGGAAGGCAAACAGATAAGTTTGTGCGTGCGTACGTGTGTGAGCGTATGTTCGCATGTAACCTGTGTGATTTTATCGGCCTATGTAATTGACTATGTTGTGTCTGAGTGAAGCCTTCATCACGGTAGTAGCAAGGACTTTTTATTGGGGGTGGCCAACTACGGGGCCTCGTTTGAAGTCATTCTTTCCGCACCATTACAAAATATTTTTTCCAGAATTCGATTGGGTGCATTATCCCCTGGCCTCCCTCTAGTTATGCCAATGGCCTATACGTGGTTCATGCATCCTCACGTGTCGCTCAAGAAAACGCAGCCCGGAAGAAACGTCAAGGAATCAATGTCTGACCAGAAAGCAGCTTACTGGTCTGATCGGACAGATAGCTCAGTTTACGATGAGTTCTCAGGCTATACGCTAGCCTGCCAGATTCAAACCAAAAGACAAAGTCACCTATCACACCAGTTTGCCCCAGTTATCATTTACACATGGGTGTCGATGTGTGTGTATTATTTGCATATATGAGAATATATGCATTTTCCATTTAGTTATACATTGTTCTTGTCACGTCACTTTCTTGTGCCCCTCGTAGCGCCACGGCTGCTCGAGCGACAAGTGCAAATTTTATGAGCCCAGTCATAAACTATGTAGGCCCTATAGGCCATTGTCGTATCTGGAGGGAGGCCAGGGAACATATCCCCTACCGAATTCTGAAAAAAATATTTTGTAATAGCACAAAAAGATAGACTTCAAATGATGCCAATGATGCAAATGATGTTAGCACCAGTTTACATCTTACGGGCACTTAATTTTCCAAAAATTAGTAAAATTTAGTTGGTCACCCCGAATAAAATATCCTGGTTACTCCCATGGTGAAAGCTTTCGTCAGACACAGCACAGTCAATTTACATGTTCACATACGCACGTACACACGCGCCTACCCACGAACCTACCTGTTCGCTTTCCCGCCCTGCCCATCTGCCGCCTGACAGCAAGCCTGCCGACCTATATATATATAAGCTCGCACACAGAAACACCTGTAGGCAGGACCATATGAAACCCTCGTTAGAACAGCTACTTTTTACATTATCGGGTTTTTTTTACATTATCGGTTCAAAGAATTTTTACATTATCGGTAAGTTTTTATATTATCTGTTGTAACCTGCCAATTCCACCTTCATTTGCCAGCATTATTCAGGAGTTAGGCTATGGTTTAATTATTGTAGCACATCGTTTCAAACAAATCTCGTGTAAAATGTTTGTACATGGAGCCCTCTTTTTAATACGGTTAAAATCCCTTCGGGGAAATTTATAAAAACAAGTTGCGGGAAGTCTATGTTAACCTGGTATTTTAGAGGCTGGATCGATATAATGAATACCAATTACGTTTAAAGTCTTCCAGATTCATCCAAAATTAAGAGTTCCGAGTAAGACCATGGCTCTGGGTGGAAATTTAAGCTCACGTATCGAAAGGATTCAGGTAGATCAATGTTTAGCGTATGCAGGTGAGCAGATTGAAAAGGTGTACGAAGGAATTTATGGCGCAATGAATTTGGCAAAAAAGTCGGCTTCAATTTTCTCACGTAAGTAATGTGAATATAAAGTAACATGTATATAAACTGAGTATCTTTCTGTACATTCAAGGGAAAACAGAGCATTCTCATGAGCATACGGTCTCAATTTAAGTCCAACAATTAAACGACTTATAAAGTTGAATACGTTACAAGCCCTTCGGCGAAGATTTTATAGTCTTTTTACCTTACCCGTTGCCTTGGTTCTAATTTCCCCCTTTTCATGATTTTAAAGGAATATCCGAACATTAAAGTGCTAATCAAATGAATGTGAATTCTTTAGGTACTTCCATACTTGCTAAAAAGGTTGAGACGGGGAGATTCCTTGTTCTATATGCTACTGCTCGATATCAGAACCGAGAAACGTCTGCGTCCTAGAAAAAAATCTGCATGCAGCCGGCTGGTGCACTGAGGCGACGCACCCTTAAAATATCCACTCACCATGATATTCAAAATTACTGCTGTCTTAATACCTTTAATATTTTCACCCCAAAGAATTACACCATCACACTGTGCGCTGCTGCCTTCACTTTTCAGTACCTTTACAGGTCATGAGTTTTCTTTTAAGTTCATGTTCATGTACTCAGTGGTTTGAGTTTCCTCAACTGAAGAAATTGGTCTCGTTGAAAGCAGACGGTTTTGTTTTTCATTCTCATAATCCCTGACCTATTGTCTCGTTTCACAATAGAATATGTTCGAGGTATCCAGAGTGCATATGAAATTACGAATGTAACATTGGAAATTCTCAAAAATTTAAAAATTGAGTTAACATATTTTTACAGAAAAATTGTTGATTTGAAGTGAGAATTTCGCACTTTTCTAGAAAATAAGAAGTCCACAATACACTTTTCACTGAAGTTCATCCAACTTTTGAGGCCAATAAAGGAGTTTCTTTCCGGTTAAAATTTTGTGATAGACATTTGAAAAAATTGCCTTTGCATACATCCTCAGAGAATTTAAAAATATCTTCACAGTTTCTTCAAAAATAAAACATAATCCTCTCCTCTTGAACAACATTGCCAACGTTTAACAGAACGAATATAGATTTCGGAAAAAGCGAAACTTGGAACAGAAAACATGTTTTTAATCTTTCGATATGGGACGGGATCGGTGCAAATCTCTTACAATGGTGACAGATTTACCTGGACGAAAGGTTGAGCAGGTGAAGACAAGACAGTATTAACATTATGCCACAATTCTGCAATCCTGCGGGTATGTTCTGCATGAAGTATCCGGTCGTATATAGTCAAACTTGAAACATTAAGCCGTGTGCTTTTCAATGTTCACCGGGAAATCAGTCAGAGTTTGAAGCATATGTGCCAAGCGTGCAAAATATTTGAGGTACTCACAGAATGATCTGTGCTCCTTTCGTGAAAAAATTAGTGTTGGCGGGTGACTCCTGTCGGGAATCAGACATTCTACATATCAACACCGAGGACAATAGTCAAATCTGATTTCATGAGTCGCCTGACAGTATTGTGCATAACAAATATTTCAGAACAACCAAGGGCCGCGTCTACGATATGGGAATCAATTGGGCAACTAGGCAGGTAGGGGTAGTTTTGAACTGTATGAAAAGAAAAACTTTGAATAAAGTTATAACACATCCAAGCGTGAATGCAGCTATTTCGAAAAGGGAGCTAAACATCCTAAACAGTATCTAAGCGGAGCTCCACCATAACTTAGGGCGGAGCGTACAGAAAAAATTTGAAAAATCTCGAACCCTCTCAGACAGCCGCAAATGGCATTTTCCAGGCTGGTAACTTTTTCTCAAATCCAAGCAGCTGTAGTTATTTTGAGCACTGTCAATTTTGTAAAGAAAATCATACTTCAATAAAAAACAAGCAATAAGCAATATTGCACATGGGATCAGAACATTACCAGATATAATGTACCGGCACTGTCATTGGATGAAATGGAAATACAAAAATGCTTCTTATTATAAAATGACATTGTAAGCTCACTCTACAAAAATTGTTACCTACATGCAACATAAAATTATGATGAATGTAACTTAAAAACTTAGAAAAACTTCACTTATACTCATCGTAAAAATAGTTTCTCAACTTCATGAGAAGAATGGCATTCAGGCAAAGCATCACAAACCGGCTATATATTATTTATAAGTTTCATCGACCTTACCAGGATCCCATATGTCTAGCAGCCTGCTTAGCTAAGGTCCACAGAGTTACAAGCCCGAATCCCCCCTCCCCCCTCCCCCCTCCCCCGAGTAGGAAACTGCATGAGACTTGCTGATTTAAATGACTCAACTTCCAGGCGTACCCTCTCAAGATAGTAGCATGTATATGCATAAGCTTTTTTTTAAACCCTTTGGCAAAGTGAAGGATCGTTCGGCGAAACCAATTTTAGTAGCATGTTGGTTACTTTTTCTTAATTCCTCTCGATTCTCTGGCAAAGAGCCGTTCTGCAAAACAAAACTATGACTGCTTCCCAAAGAAGCTGTTCATCCACTGAAGGACAACACTTCACCAACCTCACGGTCCTCAAATCATTTATTTCATTGATCTGTCGTGTGGTCCCATTCTAAGCTGGATAAAAAGAACAGATACTTCACATGATCTCAGTCAAAAGGCCGAGAAGCGAAGCGTAATTAGCATTGTACACGTCAAAAACAAGGTAAAATTTAATTCTCACAAACCGCCAGCACCAAATAACGACTAGAATGGCTTCAATCCATGCCTTTCGCATCATAAAGCAGGCTACTAATAGCCTGCGTAGGGCGGGGGACAGCCGTAAGCCGTTCCTGAGGTTTTCAAATGGATGTAATGGTGAAGTTTTGCATAGGCAGTGTTTAGGATGCCCCATACTACATTACGATTTTCCCGTGCGGGATAAAGCGTGTCCATTCTTTCATGACAGAAAAGGAGGACAACCTTCGCCACTATATGAGCGGAACGCCACTATGAGTCAGCGTGTTGCGTACCAGAACATTTTTGGCGTTTACAAACCCCCCAGATGGCCGGAAAGGGCACTGCCTGGTGTTCTAAGCGGCCCTGTCTGGTGTTCTAAACTACATGATTACAGTCGTGAAAATGGGGTGTGAGAAGTTTTACATTAGAATTCTCAAAATGGAGGAATCTCAGCGTCCTGCGCCGTGTTAGCCCGAACGGAGGAAAGGTTGCTCAAAAGCCGGATTGTCCGGCAAAAATCCGGACGAAAGGACACTCTAGCGGGATATGGTCCTAAAAATTTACAACAAGATATATATTTCTTCTTCAAGAAAGCTGTCAGAAATCGTGAATTGCGTTTTTCATTCCTCCACCCTAATTGTTTCTGCTCGCTGTCCCAGATTACTGTAATTATTTCTACTCGCTGTCCCAAATTACTGTAATTGTTTCTACTCGCTGTCCCAAATTACTGTTGTTTGTACTTGTTGTCCCAAATTACTGTAATTGTTTCTACTCGATGTCCCAAATTACTGTTGTTGTTTCTATTCGCTGTCCCGAATTACTGTAATTGTTTCTACTCGCTGTCCCAAATTACTGTAATTGTTTCTGCCCGCTGTCCCAAATTACTGTAATTGTTTCTAATCGCTGTCCCAAATTACTGTAATTTTTTCTACTCGCTGTCCCAAATTACTGTAATTGTTTCTACTCGCTGTCCCAAATCACAGTAATTTTTTCTACTCGCTGACCCAAATTACTGTAATTGTTTCTACTCGCTGTCCCAAATTACTGTAATTTTTTTTGCTCGCTGTCCCAAATTACTGTAATTGTTTCTGCTCGCTGTCCCAAATTATTGTAATTGTTTCTTCTCGCTGTCCCAAATTACTGTAATTGTTTCTACTCGCTGTCCCAAATTACTGTAATTGTTTCTACTCGCTGTCCCAAATTACTGTAATTGTTTCTACTCGCTGTCCCAAATTACTGTAATTGTTTCTACTCGCTGTCCCGAATTACTGTAATTGTTTCTAGTCGATGTGCCAAAGGCGGTAGTTTTGCAACTTTTTGATCGGTTTGCAATTTGCACGTGACCATTACTTTCAAAGAAGTGAACATTTTTTGCCAAAAAAGCTCAGACTAATTGATTGATTTGATTCTTCTTACAAGCTTGTAAAATATACGACTGTTTAAGCATGGTAGTACTTGCATGGTTTAAGGGGTCACGATTCTTCACGTTTTCTGCACGCTCTGCGCCAACTGATGGTAGCCCTCTGCTATAGTCTTTCGAAGAGCGTAAAAGGTTTTCTGCAACCAGTCAGAAATGCGCCCCCTTTTAAACTGTGAATGTGTCAAAGGCTGGATCCGCCCTTAGCCGGACACTTGGAAATCAATAGATAACACAATGCGGGTCATCAGACATCGGCTTCCCGTAACAAAACAAAAAATGCTAGATAGGCCCCTGTGATGGATAGGGAGGGACACGTATTGTCATATATACACAGTATGAGCAGGGATTGTGAGGTGAGGACCAAACGGTGAACTTCAATGATGAGAAGTAAGGTCAACGCCATCGAAACAAACTAAAGGCAAAATGGCGTCTCTTACAAACCAATATATATGTAGATGGTGTACTGGGGCTGTCAGAACTGCTGTTTGTTTACTGGCTACCAATTGAAAAGGAAAGTATCTAACAGTTTTAATAGAGATTTGGCAAGGTTTGAGTTTTCGCTGTACTAGGGGAGGGAAGTTTTCCTTCCCTTTCGACAGTTTTTGCTTTATAGAAGAGCACAGAGGAAAATGGTTCCATTTTTTAACATTCTGAAGCATACAGGCACGACGGCCGTTGGAATCCTTCCGAGTCACGGTGAATTCAGCGACAAGTTGATTTTCCCCGACCTTAGGGCGTTAGTAAATGCTTTTTAAGAACAGAAATATTTCGAAGTACTACAGAATATTTCGAAGTATTGAAAATAGATTTGGGTTAGGGAAATGCCACATAAAAATGGTCGCCAAGATTAGTAAGCTATCAGGAAGACAATAAATTTCCTTTTTATCAGAATACCGATACCGAAATGAAACAAAACCAATAAATTGAGTCGAAATTATTTCGTTAATTAATATCCCCTTCTAACATTGTCGTTATAAAATTATTCAACCAAGTGAAAGTGAGATTTATTGACGGGAAAATTTGTTTTGAATAAACTAAATGACAGCATACAAGTATCTGAAAATGTTTGCAAGCTAAACTGGATGCTAAATATCAGTTGGGGGCTTATGGAATGAATGGTTTCTTTTTGTTCCTTATTTCTTTTTTCCCGTCCTTGAAACCTAATGGAAAGATAATTTATGAAGGCTACTCTTTTACATATAAAACTCTTATATGGAAAAGAAGTAACCAGCAAAGGTGCCCAGAGCTTTTATCTTTTAATTGGATAACTGGATATTATTGTACATCACAAAAGAGGAGTGGCCATATGGAATACTTCTCAAAATGGAAAGCGGCTTGAGTGTGGAATAGCCAAGTTGTAACTTTAATCTCCCCCATATGCATTAATAGACTAAAAAATGTGGCTGCGTACCGTACCCACAATGTACATGATCATGTACCAGTCTCTGGTTACATATGTAGGGTGAGGATGATCTGTTTGGTTAATAAATACTGGCTTTCTACTGAACGCTGCCCCGCCCCCGCGGCCCGGCTACTTCTGTACACATATTGTACATTCGTAAGCTGTATATAGTTCAAACGACGAACGCCGAAATTCCAGGAAATTGCTGGAAAGAATTACACTCATTTTTTTACATTTACAGTTGTCTTCATAAACGTTTCATTAATCGATTATAAAATGCATTTGGTACCCAGACGGGTTTAAAAAATTGATTTTGAAAATATATATAAAACGGTAGCAAACACCAACGATCTGGAAAGAGAGTAAGAAACCCAGCGCACGTAGGGGAGCATCCTTCGTTCATGACTGCGTCATATGTAGAGTACCAGGCGTATTAGCCTACTTAATATTGTAAAAAGCCTACTTAATACTGTAATTAGCCAACTTAATATTTAAATGTGAGCATATGAGGGAAAATGCTCCGTATTTTGTTATTAGCGACATTTTTTCACACAATCTTGTCACATACCCGTCTCCTTTGCTGCACAAATCTTTTCCCAAAAGATCGGTTTGTTTCTTGATGAGGTTCGTCCGATAAACTGAACGAAAGAAATGTGGTCACGTGCTCATCAGAAAATGCGACCAACCACAATAATGGACGTGCTGTCATGTCTATAAATGAGACCAATCATGGGCGTCAATCCTAGGAGGGGGACTTAGACAGGGTCACGGTCCCTACAGTATGGAAACACGTCCATTGACTTTGGATTTTTACACAGTAAATTTTTGAGGGAAGTAACCATGCCCTCACTCCACATTCTTGTAAAGACTTACAATATTGAAATGAAGGTACTAATTCCAGTGAACATGTAAGTCTGGTACAAGTTTAAACGTTGTATTGAATGCTAGAACAATTCAAAACTTTAAAGACGGAACATTTCTGTCGTCAATTGGTCGTTGTGATAATGAAAGGTGAAAAGGGAAGATTGTTTAGAAAACAAGTAAAGTTGGACGGCCTCATTTGTAATAATAAGTAGCAGAAATGTATATTTATCTCCAATTATAACATATAACATCTTCAACAGTCTGAAAATGTCCTGTTTTTATTTAAATCAATGGGTGATCATGCGGAGCTCAGTCAGTACAAGTGATAAGGGTTGGTACAAAATGACCAAAGCTGATTCAGTTTTTGAACCGATCTAGTCAAAAATCGGAATGTGTTTTTTTTTAATGCTAGGTATAGACCATATTCCTTTTAGAGTTTTTAAATGTATCGAGGCACTTATTTCCAACGTTTGCTGTTATTTGTGCATTAGTTGTACGTTCATCACTCCAAGTATACAGTTCATTTTGGGCCAGGTAGTAGCTCCATTCTTCAAATTAATTAAAGGTATGCTGAGTTGTTACCAGTTTCTTTGAAATTAAAAACGTTTACCATGCATTCTGTTGAAATACCTTTATGATTACATTTTTCCTCCATCAGGTAATTCCACAAGATCTCTGTCTCTACAACAAACTGCTGTTCTTAAAAGATCATGTTTAATATCACACGAACAAACAACTAAAGTCCACTTTAACATAGGGGAAAAACTAACTATCATGTTTATGTACAAGAACAAGTTCGCCGTTTTCCGTGAAAGTGATGGGACCATTGCTATTCTTTCAAACGCTGAATTCCAAGGGACGCCACCTGCAATGCTAGATGGATTAAAGTACGGGGCCTTACTACACGATTTGGAATTTATTTTGATGTACGCCGTTGGAAAGGTGGAACACTGTGATGTCGGAGGGTTAAGATTTAGTCGAAATGACGTCATCCTGATATTAGGTCATTGTAATGGTACATTTGTTGGCATAACCCCGAGGAAAAAAGTCGGATTGTTTCCATCAGAACTTGTACAACCCATTACAACAGGAAGGTTATGTATCTTTAAAGGTATGGTATTGAAAGTAAATGCTCTGGTCGACTGCAATACCAAGAAAATTTATGAGGGATTGGCGTATGAAATAACAAAGTCGTCGGAGGGTCTATTCAGATGGCTTACAATTGACGGAAACATTATATCACTGCATTTAGTCATCGAAAAGTCTATGTCGGAGCCGGTAAGTATAACTCCATTATAGCTTTCTTAAATTACTTATTCATATAAAACACACATCATTGTGGGAATGTTACCACTTTTAATATCGTAACAGGAACTACCAAACGACAGTGATTACAGTTAGCATAATAACTTAACTTCCACATCCAATATTAACGCAAAAACTTTTGTAACGTTAAAGTGTATTATCTAAAATATGCCTGGTCACATTTTTTAAAAAACTGAATTGACTTTCTCCTTGGAGAAACAATTTTTTGTATTTAGGATACTGGGATAGTCTAAGTTCGACCATTTGCCATGTGTATAAACTATATGAAGAAAACTTAAGAAACGTTTGTTAATTCATGAACCAACATGTGGTGATTAAATTTCCAAATACTTCCTTAGACATGAACTTTGTCACAGTTTGTTAACTAAATGTCGTAGGTCATCGATGCACGACCGTCTTCAGTGCATTTGTAGCTCGTAAAACACTTTTAATGAGTGGTGCGTAAGTCACATTAACTCCGTCACCCGGCCAGTGCGGCGTCCAATTTCTAAGCACTACCGGTGTGAACACAGTGGGGCAAGATTTGTCAATAGCACTTACACTACAACCACAACTAATCGCGACGGGGCTAAGAATAGTTCCCGGAAACCCTGGGGGAGGTTTAGGCACTATCGACTTGGACCAGGCATTTCATCTGCCACGTCGAGAAGCGGGTGAAGATTTTTGTTCAGCTCATTGCTGCCGGGAATTTTTTTGTCGGCAACTATTAGGATTCAGATAAAGTTTCCGATATATCTACCTTCTTTTATCATATGTACAGGTGAGGCCAAGGTCTCTTCCGGAGACACCACAAAACAACTTACAGTCTAATACGGTAGGGGATCTCCCATTAAAACGTCTTATTATTCAGGAACACAGTATTTCTTTTATTTAAAAAATAGTTTTTCATACAGAAGTAACACAAGTTTTTTATTAAAAGAATTCAGTTTGAGAGGTAGATGATCTGATCACTTTAACACAAAGACCAGTTAAATTCACTTTTTAGTAGACATTAGAATTCAGTTTTCGCAATATTATTTTTTAAACATGGATATGTTTTTTCAAACATGTTACGTTTGGAATGAACTGTTTCAAACGATCGTTGTCTCATTGCATTTAAGATATATATTTTAAGTTTTGCCACGTGACTGTTAAAAAACTGAAATCTTAACAAAGGCGAGGATTTCGTATAAGATTGCATTTAAAGGTATAGTAACATGCCAGCTAAAAGCCTAGTTTAACTTCACAGTTAATAAGTAGTACTTCCCTAAATAAGAGTGTACATTGCAATTATATTAATATTCCTAACGTAATTTTCAAAGTAAAATATTTGAGCACCTCACTGCAATCCAAAGGGTGGAGCAAATTGTTGTCATTTCACCTTCAAAACATCTTAATTATCTTTTAATTACTCGAAGGACTGTGTAAAGTTTGATAAGTGATACTGGTGCTTTTGGGACACCGTTTTAGTTTTGCAAGAATAAAATCACAGGACATTCCTAAAGTTTAACTGCAAAAGCAAAGGATAACTTCATACATATTTGGACATTGAATATTTCATACTTCGCTAATGTTTATACATGACGAAAATGTAAAATGGCAATTACATGGTATAATGGTCAGTTCTGGTACGGAAGGTTTTGACGGGAATTGTGACTGTTGTCTAAGTTTATAATGTTTTTCATATCAAATTTCTATTCATGTCATTTTCATGTCACGATACCTTTATGGAAGAGCTTCTCTTTAATTTTATTTATTCATTTATCTATTTTCCCCCTTCTGATGTTTATTTCTCTCAAGAATCTCCAAGAAAACCCGACAGATCTTGATGAGGAGCACCTTTACGTCGACATTTTACTTTCAGATGAGGTATTGTCTTTGCGTTAAACATTTATACTTAACTACCAATCACATTTTGACTTTGGTTATCAATAATTGTCCATGTGGATATCTAAATGAAAACCAGTCCTTACCTGGGGAAAGTCACACCAGGAATAGGAAAGCAAATTACACATCACGTTAGACGTATAAGCTACTATGAAAGAATGTAGCCAAGTTGGTTGTTAGTTAGGGTGAATCGGAGCCGATGTGCAGAGCTTAAGGGGAAAAAACGTTCTTACTTCTAACTGGGAAACGATAACGCTAATCCTTAACCTAAAACTCTATAAGAAAGAACACAATCCATGAAAACGATGCCAGAAGTTAATTGGCCTACTATAAAGTTTTATATCATACGCAAGTCATAATCATATATATTTAGAACAATGAATTGAACTATCTTTCTTTGTCAGGAATCACAAGCTGAAGGAAGAGATACCTCTCATTTACAGAACGATCAAGGAAAACAAGGGTAACAAATATCCATCCTGCTTGTTTTACGTTTTCCGTTTCCCACGGTCACTCAAATTTTAAAGTACTAATTGTTCCGAAGAACAGAATAGATTCACGTCCCACAAGTCTAGCTTTCCCAATTTCAATGCAATTTTTCGGTACCAACTGAAAATTATGTTCAGTACGATTAAATCATTTAACTCCTTTTTGAATGTGTGACTCCCACGATTTTTTTCCCTTTGATTCTCTCACAAAGTTGTTTTGGACCTTTTGCAAAGATATTTTCGATTTTTACTATCAAAGTAGTCAAACAGTCGTAGACACTAGAAGGGAGGGGGGTGGGGCGGCGGGGGCGGACTGTCCAAAAGAAACAAGTTCCCCTATTTGTTCAGAGACACAGAAAGCGACAAAAAGTGTCATCTAGACGAGAAAACGTATGGGAGCATGCTTAATATAGGTAGTCACGTTTTCGATGTTAAAACACCATAATACAACAAAACCTTAACGTCTAAATCCGCTATATTCATCTGTACTGCGAATTAGGTGACATGCGGTAAATACAAAATGTACTACTCGCTCTTTATAAGAAAAATTCAGCCGGACTGTGGGCGAAAGAGCCTGGACGATTGTGGCTTGAAAGTTAGGGAATTAGTTCAACATTTCCTTCCAGAAAAATTTCATTCTAATATCATGTGTACAAACCAAGAATTTTTGGGAGACTTTTGCTCACAGCAATCTTTTTGAAACTGGGAAGGTTAATGCGCTTGACTTCCTTTTGATTTAGTGTTGCTTTTTGTCGTTTGTACAATTTTTACCAAGCTCAATCTGCATTTTGCTTTGTTCTTTATTTACCTAGTTTGTACGCTTTTTGTTATAACTTTCCTATTTAAAGGGTGATTTATTTGTGGCCTTTATTCACTTTGTTAAGTATTATATATTTATCTCTCAATTGCGTTATCAGTAGCACTGTGAATAGCTGGAAAACAACTGATTTTCAAAACTTATGCAAGTATTAGCCTTTGCCAAATTTTGCCGTCGATTATCGCATTCTCTGACAGACTTCTTTTCGCATATTAGTTAAATTGATAAATTGCAATGATCAAGCAAACCTTAAGTGAGTAATTTCAAATAGCATCTTTGTGGAACAGACGTTTCTCGATAGTGTTAAAACATCTCGGATCAAACTTGGAAAAACCTTCAAATCTAAAAATAAATTCTCAGAGAGGACCTCCAGTCTACAATATGCATACTTTTATATGAGAACTACATTGTGAGAATCCTTAACTGAGGTTTGCAACTGCAGGCTGGTTTATGAAAGGGTCTGGGGGCTTGAAAACGTCCGGGAACTTTGGAAAGTTTCCGAATTTAAACATTGGGACATACGATTGTGAAAAGCAATTGAAATTGTCTCTGACAAAAAGCTCTTCGTCAGGTAGAAGTTTTATTTTATTATCAATCTCTTCTCCCTTGTACCATTATTCCCCTGAACACCAACACGGGACTACAAAGGCCCTCGACCCCGTACATGTAAAGGAATGCTCCACAGACGACATAGACGCCTTTGAATAACCTTCTCATTACCTATTTGATTACCCCTTCTCCACTTGCAAACGTCAAACCCCCTCCCTATTACCACGTATTAGGAAAGTAATTTCTTAAGGACATAACCCGGGCAGAAAATTGAGAAAGAGATCTTCCTAGGGGGTTCATTTTGTTTTGGGTCTTGACGTTGATACTGTTAAGATAAAATACCGATTCGTAAGATCTTATCCCTAAATTCATGTTGAGGATGTTATTGTGTAACACACAGGGAACGAGTACAGCCACCCTCTGCAGCTCTAAAAAGGCAGGCATTTTCCACTCGAGTTTCTACAGAAAAGAAACACATTTCTGACTTGAAACATCAGTTAAAGGTAAATATAACTTCAATTCAAATACGTCGCAGTTTCCGTATCTTTTCCAGAGTGCCTACTCTCGTAGACTGTATACATCCATGTAATATCACTTCGTAAGACAATGCACAAACTTGACATAAAATTGTTCATTTGACTCATTTTATTTAATACATTTATAAACCTTCAAACCTATATATCAACAATGCCACCATTCTGAAGTACATGCTCCTTTTTCTTTTTGTACAGTCGATCACAAGTTCCCATAATTATGATTTCTTCAAAAGCTTTTCTGAAGAAGAGGTAAATTAAGTTTTGATACGTTTATCTCATGATCGGAAAATATGTCTGGCCCTGTAATAAATTTGCAAGAAATGGTCTTAACATTTAACCCTACATTATTATGGTTTTACTTCAAAATGCATTTTGAAAATGTGCTAGGGTTTACAGGATTAGAGTAAGGCCTTTACCTTTGTACACTGTTAAAAATGCGGTAGTTGAAACTTGCAAATTTACAGAACAAAGAAATTGAGAGTAACAAAGATTACACAAAATTCTGTGAAATGTTTGCCATTAATTTCCTGTAATCTTTACATATCTCTTTCACTTTTTGTTCTGTAAATTATTAAAGCCATTTTTAACAGTGTATGATCAATTTGAAAATATGATGCATGTGGTCATCAAGGTTTATACTTATAATTTGGAAGTATGCCTGTGTCCTTTATACTGCAAGGTGAGAGGTCATTGTGAGGACAAGGTCTATATTTACTTTCCCCTAAAATAGGAATGTTGTGCTGGGAAGAGCAAAATTAAAATGTTTAATCAGACTGCATCAATATAGCCATCACTCAAGTTTTTTAATCTTTTTAAAGTTATATACATGTCAATATTTTGAGAAATGAACAAAACAGCATCAGTTTTGCCATCGTTATTGCACATGGTCCATGTTGTGCTTCCTTCGTATGAGCAGAAAGACATCTTGTTGGGACTCGTCTGTAGTAGTTGCAGTAGTAGTAGTAGTCAGGTAGTGGCGCTGGTAGTGATATAAATACCTGTGTTGGTAGTTTTAGCAGAAATATCAAAGGCATCATCAGCAGCAGTAGAAAGTATTTTTGTTTGTTTGTTTGTTTGTTTGTTATTTTTGTGACCTAAGGTGATATTTGATACGGGATAAAAATGTTGTATTTTGGTGAATCCAGATATGAATATCGGAAAATTGTGTGCGCTCCTTTCTTTGGTATAAGATAAAGACCTATTCAAACATCTAGTCAGTGTAGACTAAAAGAGGAAAACAATTTGGGGCTTGTGCTGAATATTTGCCCTCTTTGGTGGTAAGACAGGCAACCTATCGAGGTCATTGAACACTATTTGTGTTGTGTTGATGTCACAATAGGAGGAAATTCAGGGTGGGTAGGCTTAGGGATTCGGGGGAAGGGTATTAATAAACCTTACCAGTCGGACCTAACATACACTAGATAAGTAGCGTAGCCAGGATTGTGTCATGAGGGGGGGGGGGGACACGATATGAGGAAAAATCTAAGGGAAGAGAGAGAGAAAAACCGCTATAATAGGTGTTTTTTTCATTGAAAGGTTGGGTCATGGGAAGGGGGGGGGGGGGTTGAACCTCCAAAACCACCACCGTGGCTACGCCACTACACTACATGTATTGCATGTTATTGCGGAACTCCGAAGTCGGAGAGGAAAGAGTTGGTAATGATACCGATAAATGAACATGTTTTAACGATGATTTGTTGCAATGGGGACTTATACATAATAAATAATTTATTTTGATCACAGCGGAATTTATACTTCTGTATTGTTACTTTTACACTCAGAGCGAAGTCCAAAAACGAAAAGAACTTCTGGAAATCCTTCGACCGTTCTTACAGGTCAGTTGCTTTTTTAAAATTATGTTCATTTATATTTATAGTCCCAAACTTCAAATGGTTCACTTCAATCAAGTGACCGTATGATATCCCAAGATAGAGTGGACAAGAGACGGTAGTGAACAAGGGCGTCGAAATAAGTTTTTGGAGACGCGTGCGAAGTTGGTGGTTGTCCAAAAGGCTATCTAAGCGGATCGCCATCATTGATTGGAGCTTACAGAAAATTTTGAAGAATCTTCACCTCAAAACAACCGAAATGGCATTTCCAGGCTTGTGGTAGCATATCCCCATAAATTCGCTACACTTTAAATTTAAAGCGTTAACTGGCCTCGAAAAGCTTATCAAAGTTTTCGCTAGGTGCAAGCTTCCTCTCAATTCTCATATGAAAGCTGTTGGGTTACCATTTCATATCAACTCCAATTTTGATTTTTTTTCTATTTCAGCAAAGTTCATCACCCTTGTCCAAGCATTATGTTTCACTAAAAGCTTGGTGTACCTCCGCCAGCTTCTGAATCCCATAATTACCCCAAATTGCTTCGATTGAACCCATTTTCACCACTGATAATTATTTAATATACTTTCATGAAATAGTTAAACAAGACCCCATTTCATTCCATAACATATCAAAAAGTGTCTAGGGACTCGATCTGATGTCGAACAAGTGGACGCAGTGGCGAAGCTAGACATTATCCAGGGGGGCAAGCACACAAAATTTCCGATTCTTTTTAAGCAGTTAAGTGTGAACACCACTGCACTAAGGCCAACATTTGAGATACGCGAAGAGCACCGAAATCTTCTGCACTTTTTATGCATAAAAATATGGCGCTTGTATTGGAGAGAATTTGGGATTCTGGGTTTCCTGTGATGAAATTTGAAAAGTTGGAACATTACTGAAGAATCTGAATTTCCTATTGGCAGATCTGAGATTGCACGTGGCGACCAAAGATCGTTGTTGCTACATGAATGCTATCTAAAGCCTACGAATTGAAACTCTCTAACTATATTTTAAAAGGCATAACTTAGGATGGAGAAAATTTTGAATTTTTGAAAAGAAGATTTATGAAAATAGCACTGTAGTTGCGGTGCCACATGATGATATTGTGTCATTAATGATGGCTAATTTCCTTTTTTTTTCATTTCCAAAGCTCAGAAAAGTTGACCAAACAGATTTTTATGGGAGAACTTATCCATTAGAAATTCGAATCTGATGTGCGCGAAGCGCCCCGGAAATTTTTCCGTCTTGAAACAAATGATCATTGAGTTTTTAGAGCTTTTATTGAAGAGAACTGTAGTTTCGTCACTTACTGGACGCATTTATACACCTGGTAATTGGGACATGTCCCCTTGTAAGTGTTATTGAAGAAGTCGTTGACGTTTATTTAAGCTTTCGTTTGCACAAAATTCTCACTTTGATAAAAAAAAACTAACAAATCGTAAAAAAGATCAGAAAACTAGATCTACTTGTTGAACTGCAGGCACTGCTACCATTGGAAGAAATGCAGTAAGATAAAGTATGCTAATCATCGGGAGATACTTTGCATGTGAGGTCGTGTTATAAATAGACACCAAGTGCGGGGCTTTCTTTCAAAAGTGAATTTCACTGGGAGACGACTGACGAGAAGCGCGACCATTCATTCGCGCGGAGTGTCCAAGCAGAGGGGTTTTGTTTGGTAAAAAAACCTGTAGATTGTTGGAAATTGCACTTTTAGGACCTTATTACTCTTGCTTGCCCCAAATTGCCGTTTTCAAATGTTTCCTGCTAATGGATCTTCGAGGAAATATTCGAAGGTATACCGGCATGTATTCCTGACCGTCTAAAATTGAATACAAATATATCCTGGCAATGGAGATGGGATGAAACCCAATTAAAATTTAAATGAGGGAATGAATCGTTCCTGGGACTATGGCCGTTTTGCTATTAATTAGAACATAACTTATGTTGGAGAACATGACGTTTAAAGTGACTCTTAAAAGTGGGTATTTCATAGTCTACTACACTCGTAAAGTAAAAAGAGTGAAATTTCACTCTTTCAAAGAGTAAAGATTGTAAAGCTCACTCCTGAAGAGTGGAAATTCACTCCACGAAGAGTAAAATTCACTCCAAAAGAGCGAAGTTTCACTTTTTATAGATACTCTTAGGCGACTCTTAAAAAAAGAGAGATCCCTGTACGCACTTGGTAAAGGGTGACATTGCACTCTTATTGAAGAGAGTTTCACTCTTATTGAAGAGAGTTTCACTCTTATTGAAGCGAGTTTTACTACCCCTGGAGTGAAATAACACTCTAATAGGGCGAATTTATACTTTTCACTCTATTAAAGAGTAGCTGAGTTCACTATTTGGTTTTAGAGTGTAACTTTTAACTCAGCTATAAAGCTATGATCACATGAAAGTTTGAAACGCTCTGGCAGATTGCACAGAGAAAAGTTTTAAATGCATACATGTAAGTTTTATCAGATTGTTGAATTTATGTCCAAAAAGTGATTGGGAAAACATCAGGTATAAACAGCAAACCGGAATTGTCACTTGTTCATAAGCAAGAAACCAACATCTGGATGGCGTTATCGTTATAACTGAACATTTATCACCAGATGGAGACATTAAAAAACTGATGTTTCATTGCAAGAGCTTGAAATTTCGCCGAAATGGGACACGCTTAAAGGGAAATATTGAGGTCGTTTTACAAGGATATTTCATCCTTTTAAAACCAATATTTATTGACAAAGTGTGATAAATAATTACGAATAAGGCAGTATGGTAGTCTTATTTTCAAGACATAAGTTTCCCTCAGAGAGAAATTCAGTTAAATGTTGCCCAAGAATGATTTGTCCACCCAAATTTTCCACATTTTAAAAGATACAGCTTCCATAACCCTTCTTGTCCATAATATTTTGAGCAAATGAAGCTATCACTGGGGTTTATTGTTGAGCCCGAATGATTTGAAAAAGAACTGTTTACTTTTAATGCTATGTCGGAGCATTTTATACCCAATATTTATATGGTACACCCGGACCCAATACACCCAACTACAGTTATGTTGATCCCGGTGTAGGCTATAACACTTCTCACGCCCTTAGTGAGTGATATATTTCGGCGTAATGAGTTTAGTCCTAAGCTGTCAACGATGAGGTGCTGTTGTCAGGTCGCGTGAACTTCTGTGCAAGGTCCTAAAAGTTTTTTGTTTTTCATAAGTGTAACGTTTACCATTAAAATGGGAGATTCGCGGTGGATTAAAGCAGTGATATAGACTATATAAGAACTTGGTATCCTTCAACCTTATACAGACAGAGGTAAACAGTCAAATCTTCTATGCAGTAGCCGGGTACCTGGAGGGGGAGCTCTTCCACAAAGTTGGACATAAGCTCGGTGTCCAGGAAAACAAGAGGTATCAAATCGAGGAAAGAAAATCTGATGTCGTTGAAAGGACAATTGAGTTGTTAACTCATTGGCAACAGAAGGAAGGACAGAAAGCAACTCTTGAGGTAAGGAATTTAATTTTACCCACGATATCAAACTTAATACAAAGTATAAACAAAAAATATGCTCCCCTCTGTAACTTTGTCTAAAAAGTTCGTTGATTTTATGATCTTTTAAAAATTGATGATGTCTGAAAGTGATGTTTTTAGTGCAACCCCCCCCCCCCCCAAAAAAAAAAACCCAACAACAACAACGAAAATCTACTTAAATTCGTCCATACGTTCTATATTATCTAACCATCATCGACTGAATATTTATCATTTCATAACAAGTTCATGTTTCAAATTTCCTAATACTCTTTTACAGAGACTCATCGAGGCATTAATTGAATATGATCCTAGAGATATGCTTTTCATATTGGAAGAGTTATGTGAAGAAGTGACGCCATCCCAAGACTTTCAGTCATAGACAAAGAGAGTTGGGGCTGAGGGGTAAGACCCCGGCTTGTATGATATGGTGCAGGAAGTATGCTTCGAACCTCCTTACATTCAAGAAAAAATACTTACTGTGGAATGTGCAGGAGTTGCGAAGAAGGGATTTCAAACAAAGAATTTCCCAGGATAACTTATGCAGGGGTCTACCGCGGTATTGGAAAGTCTATCGAACTTGGCTTAACCCAATATTAGATTGTACACAGAGGATATGGTACACTGATGCCATCAGAAAATGTTGTTAGTTAAGGGGATGTGCAGAGTTTGTGCGGTAGTTACCTACTGAAAAGGAAAATATCTAAGAATGATTGCTGTCCTGGGAGAGGTCTCTAGGAGGGATAACCTCCACCCTATACCCCACCATTGGAAAAATGCTTTTAAGCAGGACTACAACATCATGCAAAATGGTGCAATTAAACAAAAAATGAAGTATACTTAAGCACGCATGACGGCCATTAGGAGTGTTCAGTGCTCTGTCGACGTCGGACTCGGCGGAGTGACTTCCCCTGGCTAGTTGATTTTCTCTCACTACTTCCAGAGAAGTCCGCCCACTTATTGTAAAAAATGTCAGAACTTGTATAGGGACCTTGCAATTGCCTTGCAAGACGGTAAACCGAAACAACGTTCAGTTCCCAGTAGAGAATAACACGCCCGTGCATCTATTCTCTAGAAACAACCAGGAAATTGAGATTATTCGTACAATGGAATTAATGTTCTTGTTATATTTATGTTGAACTTGGTAAATGATCCTTATGGGACAGGAAACTTACCACTATCATATAATAGTAAAATAACAGTACATTTTTCAAACTTAGCGTTGTACAAACAAACCGTATTATTACACTACGAATCGCAGTAGCTTCTATTACAGATCGAACTCTGTAAATTAAAAACTTACTATTTGGAGATAGCTTTACTCGTTTTTTTTTTTAGACTCGTTCTTTTGGTTTTCTGGCCTAATCATCATTTCTTCTTGGATGTTAGATTATCACTTTTATAAACATTCTTCAGTCGTAGTGATCAATTTCATATGAATAGTTTACTTAAAGTCAACGTAGTTTTGTACGCAAAATTATTTCACAAAATACTTTTAAGATCTGTAAATCATTATTCACCACTGTAAAACTAAGTAGGAGAACCATCTAGCAATTAACCAGAGGCAAATAAACAGTTACATGTTTAATGGTAGCCGCACAACCAAGAGAAACGTTAAAACGGCGCCCGCCCTCTTCTGCCCAGCTTCGTTACAATTCTATAAGCAAATAAGGATCATCTTAACTGACGGATGCAATGTTACAATACTGAGATGCGTCGGTATGTGTGTTTCATGGTGGTTGGTCGGTTGCTACCCCACAACCAAAGGACGCCGCGACCAAGAACTCATTGAGAATATTTAGTCGCCTTTTAGCACCATTTTACAGGCCGGAGTCCTGTGCGATTGAAACTGGGAAGAAAATTAATTTCAGCCGTTACCTTGTCCGCAGCAACAATTCATTCAGCAGTCGGATAAAAAATGTGATTTGAAACCGACTATAACGGCTTATCTAACTATTTGTTTATTTCATTCTCAAAGACGAATTAACTTGTTTGGTATTAGATACCATTTGAATACTGATTTAAGTTTTCATGTAAAGCCTATATATTAAACAACTTACAATGAAATATACTAATATTCTGCCTACGCCATTTACAGGGCTTTGTAAAATCAGTGATCTCCTTAATAAAAAGTTGCAAGCAAACAGTACTATTAAGGTCCCTTTCAGGGCCGTAGTTTGTTGGGCTAGGTAAAGTTCTGGAAATTTTAAACACTCCCTGTAATTTAGCACGGTAAGAACCTTATAACCTGGAAAACAAAGGTTCAGTTTTACCAAATTTTCCAGGAGAGGTCCGGAACCCTTCCGCAGATTGGTTGTTATGCGTTTACCCCCAATTAATTGATCTTCTTTCTGCATGAAGCGCGCAATAAAGCCCGGTAGATGAATGTTAGATATAATTAACGATCTATTTCTTTTTCAAGCTAAGCTTTGCCTTTGCAAGCTTACGTAAAACGTAAATAACTAAAATTAGTATACGATTGCCGTATTTAGATGCTTACGTCAATGAGTTTATAAGGGGTATTTTTCAGTAGTCATAAAAGGGACGGACTTATTGGATATGTAAGTAAAATCGTTCTTATGAAAGTGTAAGTTCCATAAAGTTTCTAAAATATTAAGATAAAAGTTTTGAGGAAAGGTTTTTCCGTTTTTCTAAATAATAGATCCATGCTATGCATTTGACCATGTAGCGTTGGTTCTAAGGGAGTGACCTGAGGCCCTTGACGGATGATACCTTGCCATACTGTAGATGTCAAAAACTCTTGATGATGAGAACAGACATTCAACTGAAACAGTCAAACGATTCGTCGAGATCAGAATTAAGCATGCATCCAACCATCAACCTCGAAGGAAGAGAAAACCTACACGGAGCGAACATACAAATGCTGGGTAGGCAGCCGTCAACCAATCATCCAATCATCAATCTCGCATGACGACAAGACCTACGCGGAGAGAACCTGACATACAGTAGACCCTTTCCAAATTACAAATACAAAGGATTGTGGGATGCAGTTTTGGTACATATGGTTTTTGTTCATGGCAGTTTACTGTGACCCCCCAAAATGCACATCAAAATTTTATCCCACAATCCTTTGTAATTTCTATTTGGAAAAGGGTCTGTGCTGGAGTAGCCAATCATCCAGTCTTCAACCTCCCAGGAAGAAAATGAAGCGAACCTGGCATGGCGGGGTAGCCAATCATCAACCAATCATCCAGTCATCAACCCCGCACGAAGACCAAATGACGTACACGGAGAGAACCTGGCATGCTGGGGTTGCACCCTCAATTACACTCAGCCAACGTAAAACAAAGAAAAGGACGTACCAGTAACTTGAAAAAGGGCTACTTCTAAGAGTGTAACCAGCTCAAAGGTACCATCGTTTGGGGAGATGCGCTCTGCCTAACAAGAAATTTCCTACCTGGCTAACGATAGCCGTAAGCCCTGACCTAATCCCTAACCCTGACAAAGAATACAATTGATACAATACAATGGCAACAACCAAGCAAGAAACAACTTGTTAGTTTAGTTAGTTTAGTTGGTTTAGTTAGTTAGTTAGTTAGTTAGTTAGTTAGTTAGTTAGTTAGTTAGTTAGTTAGTTAGTTAGTTAGATGGAGTTTTACGGCCCAGTTTCCAACCGATTGGTTCAATTCGAGCCGGCCACGGCTTTTTTTCCAGTGCGGCCTTGTTTAACAGTGCTCGTCTAACCGATCGTTTTGCATAGAAGACAAAACCTCTGGAACTGTTCTGCTGTGACAGCCGCCTTGTATTGCCCTTTGCTCCATGTGAAAGATAGAAGAAGGACACTAACAGTGAGTATACAATTGCACCCATTTTTACCAAAGAGACCATTAGTGGAACGTCAACCACCCACCCCACTTTTTAACAGAGTCCGATTATGCCCCTTAGGTCCCAAAAACATGACATACAAAGCCACATGATCCACTTACCTTAGCACATATATTAATGTTACAAGGTTCTTAGAATTATGCATGAAACTAAAGTATACAGCTCACCATGGATTATTAAAGTGAAAGATATATTTGATAAATCGGGAATTCCATTTGTGTAGCACAATAGTGGAGTAGGATCTAGTAACTGGTTGAGAACAACATCAAATCTGCGTTGGAACGATAGGCTATTATTTTATGAACAGGACTAGGTTGCTCTATAAATACGGGCTCCAAGTGTAAAAATTAAAAGAAATTTAAAACTAGGTTAGCATTTGCCCCCTATTTATTAAATTTTGACTCACTCCTGCGTAACTCTTCCCAGCAACTTATGTGGGAAAAGTAAGCAACCGGAGGTTACAGGTAACTTAATTTGAGTATACTAATTTACATGAAAGGATATGTGAATTGTGCTATGGTGGGAACCTAGGGATGAATGCCATTGTTTTGCCGTGTCCTTACTTCACTAAAGAACGGCTTTACGTAAGCCGTATTTTAGAGGATGACCAACAACGAAGGAACTTCTTTAAAGAAGAAATAAGAAGGACTTGTTAAATTTGCTGAAGTTTTGTAAGTTAATTATTGATAAATATTTAGGTGCATTTAAATACTTTAATCTAAAGTTGAACCGGTGTCTGGTTTGTGTAAGTTTGTCAGTCGGAGCGATCGTTATGATCATTACTATCATTGATTTTTATTATTTTCTTTCTTAATTTTTCCTTACTTTGTTTTGTCCTTTGATCCGTTCTTGTTTGCATATTGATGCATTTAACCCTCCCATTCAGGGACGGCGTCAGGGGGTGGCAAGGGGCTATCCCCTCCCCCTGCATTCGCAAGAAAATGTAAAAAGAGAAGGGAAAGAAGGAAAGATGAGGAGTTTCATTCTCTTTTTCCCTTGAAGAGGTGTAAGAGACAACATATCTCTTTCAACATGTCCTTTTCACCCCTTCGATGCGAAAAAGAGAATGAAACTTCACGCATTGATTGTCCATAAATCAAGTCTAGCGCCCTGCGATCTGTGGAGTACTAAAATTCATTATTTTCAGTACTATTTCCTAAACAGAATACCTGCCACAAACATGTATCTATCAATAAAAAGTGTAAAGGGGTGTTCTCTCTGAAGCTTCTGCAACAATGAAAATGCAATTCCCTCACCCCAAACAGTACCAATTCTGTTTCATATTGCCACAAATGAGATCTTTGCAACTTGGGTTTCAAACAAAAAATGTGCCTTCTATTTTCGTTACTTGAACACTTGTCAATGTTTATTTTTAAATGCAAGTTGCAAACAAAACTTTCTATTGTTTTTCAGAGTGTGATTGCAAGATAAAAGGAGTTGATGCCATTGACTGTAATCAATTTTTGTCACTCTTTTCTCTTTGCTTACTCTATCAGTATGACATCTAAAAGTGGGTTTCTAAAAGAAGATGGAAACAACAAATGAGCTGGCATGCAGTGGTAGCCCCTTGTAGGAGAAGGGGGGCATGAAGGGTCATTTTCCCCCTAAAACTCTTTCCTTGCTCCCCAGTTACTACCCAGTTTAGGTCAGTGAGGAGTTAGGTCAACTGAAAGAATAAATAAGGTACCTCTCCTGAGAGTTAATTTTCATGCTGGATAGGCTGGACCCCCAGCTAGGATTTTCTATGGATCCCACCCAGAGGAGCATGTGCTTTGCATGCAGTTTTGCTCTGCACATAACCCTTTTTGCCTCCTCCCACCCCATCATTTTCCTTTGCCCTTAGTTTCCCCCTCCCAATTTAATTTTTGAGGTATTACTCAGGGAGGGGGGAGATGGAGGTTAGGTACAAGCACCTTCAGATGGGGAAAAGTTTTGACTGTACCCTTAAAAGAATTGTTCAGAACTAAATTTACGCTTGGTATGCTGGTTGCTAACTGAAAAAACCATCCTAATTCACGGAATATGAGAGGTGAGAGTTAAGAATTGCTTGTACTGTAGACAATTAAATTAGGAAAATCTAATGCAGCAACTGGTCTTCTTCCCTACGTTGTTTGGATTCAATTGTAGACTCTAAAAGTTGTTGATCTGCACTGAACCAAACAAAACAAGGGTGCAGCTACAAAACTGTAGAAACATATCAATGACAAATTTCCACAAAACCACACTTTTTATGTCATAAAACATTATATTATAGTTATACCTAAAAAGATGTTTCATTTCAATTCACAAAGCATTTCAAAAAAAAAAAAAAAAAACAGTCGACTGTGGTGCAACAAGAAAACAGACAAACTACAGTTATGATTTTTATTACAAGTTGCATAACCACTAATTCAACAAAGTTTCTAAGACAGAAATGGTATGTAACAAATTAAAGGTCAAGAGCAGTCCCCCCAAACTTGTTTTGAAGTAGCAGCTAAATATCACAATTTCCTCTTTATTTCTCTTGAAAGAATCTTTCACAATATTTTATTACTTCAATACTGCATAAGCAAGGCAAACCAAGCAGTTACTTTAAAGATATAGTGAGACATTTCAGCAAAATGACATGACTTTACATGGCAGTAATGGAGTGAACTTTCCTAAGGCAAAATCCATTGTTATTATTTCAATATCTTTTACGGTTCTCCTGATATGCATCTTCAAAATTTGAATGTCTCTGAAGCAACTTGTAGCAATAATAATGGTGAGTATAGTGTTGCATAGTGTTGACATTTCTAAACCCTTTCTTAATTATTTTTTACTCATCAGATAGTTTATGGTTTGGTAATTGATTCTGATGATTTTCAAGGACACAATTTAAACTTCCAAAATATAACCCTCAGGACAAACCTATGCAACAACTGTCCTTGAAATGAAGGTTGTAAAACAAAGGATAACATGAGCCATGTATGATGTCCCCTCCCACCATCATGACATCACAAGATTTGCATATTGAGCTCGTATTTATGATTGAATGACTCTGTGCATATCAAAAATTGCCATGTAAAATGGTCAATCATTGGTCAAATTTTGATGGGAATTGTTGCTATTTTAGTTATTTCCAATGCTTTTTACATTAAATATCCAATTTTGTCAGGTCACACAACCTTTAAATTGCACATTTGAGGAATGTACAGTAGTAAAATGACTCTCAACAGATTCAATCAAGAGAGTGTACAATTAAACACTTCTTCAGGTTTGGTGGACTGCTCTTGCACCTTACGCCCCAAAGGGAGTAACACTGCTCAATATAGACTATGCTGCTTAAAAGAGGGATATGTTCAACAAGGATTGTGGTTTTTCAAAGAAAGTTTAAGAAAACTTAATTAAAAAGCCCCCTCTCCCCCCCCCCCCCAAAAAAATGACAAAAAGAAATGATAATAGGTGTTTTGAGAAGTTTTTTGCAGTATCCCCTGCTGAGCACTCATATTTTTAACAGTAGTAAAGGAAAGGGAAACAGCATGTGAAACAAACCATGTAGTAGGGTTGGCAGTTATACTGGTATTGATGTGAATACCAGTTCTAGCTAGAGGTATAGGTAATAAAAATAGCCTGAGATATTTGGTGTGTTACTTATTCTGTTCTTGAAAAAATAGCAATACTCATTTTAAACACCAATAAAAATACCTGTTAGGATGTGTGAATGATTAAAAAATTTACACAAACTTTAGTACCCAGGTTGAATATAAAATGAAAGTATCCCTTTGCTTTTCTGCAATATCACTGCATGTCAGCCCAAGAAATACTCTACACAGTATTCACCCTTCAACAGTGCATGCAGGGGTCACAGAATTTTCTATTGTCAGAGAAAGTGGACAACCCTGTAGTTTAAGAGATTCCGTACCGTGATTTCTTCCAGAGTTCTGTGGAAAATGTCCCTGTGACTGTTAATGTCCCCTACAATCATTAGTCTACATCCTGGACAAAAATGATGGGACATTTTTGCCCAAATGTAGCAACACGTATGCACAGACTCGTTGGTTTTCCAAAATCCCCTCCCCCCTAGCTCAATGTTGTTCTCGACAAAATATTCTCAAAATTTTAAAAATTGCAACATTGAACGGGGGAGCGGGGGACTGTCCCATGTATTTTTGTCCAGGATTCAATCCTGGACAAAAATGATGGGACATTTTTGCCCAAATGTAGCAACACGTATGCACAGACTGGTTGGTTTTCCAAAATCCCCTCCCCCCTAGTTCAATGTTGTTCTCGACAAAATATTCTCAAAATTTTAAAAATTGCAACATTGAACGGGGGAGCGGGGGACTGTCCCATGTATTTTTGTCCAGGATTGTAGGTTCCTAGTTTAAAAATGATTCAACAGTCACAACTTCCAATGAAAGCAACTTTCCAGCTTTTGGAAGCTTTGTAGTTCCTCTGTACAGTTAATCATTCATTTTATTGTTCACAAGTACATGTATGTGTTGACTACTACTCTCATTGTATCAAGGTACTTGTCCTTTGTTCGTAAATACACACAGTTGTATGCACAATGAAAATCGTGAATTGCAAGATTTAGAACTTTCATTAGCAAACAAAAGTATAGATAGATGTTTCTGCATGGTGATTAACATAATCATATATCTAGCTGCATTAATGTAGAGGATTCCATGGGTGTCATGAACAGTTTAGGTTAGTTCCTGCCTGACTTCCCTTACCCAGAGTTGAGAACCGGAACTGCCTCGATACCAGTTCTGTGTGCTTTTCAGTACTGGTAGCAATAACTCTATGTACCGCTCAACCCTACCACACAACAAATGGCTCCACAGAGTGCTTTCACAAACATCAGAAGTCCTGCCTCTTTTGACAGGCAAAAGTGTTGCATGCACATAGTGTATGTAGCTTTAAGCTAGCTGAGAGGCAGCTGACAACACACGTGTGACTGTTGCACTAAAACACTGTTGGTTTTAGTGCAGCAGAGGGCAAGCATTTGCAAGCACTCTACAGCCCAAAAAATAATGGTTGTGGTATGCAAAAGAAAATGCACCCTAAAAAGCCTACTTGCTAGATTCATATCCGTGGAGAATAAATTGCACTTATTGAAAACTAAAGATTTGAGAGTAAAGTCTCAAATTTCATGCTGTTCTGATTGTGGTAAAAAAGTTGATTTTCTAACCTCAGTAATCTATTGTTCAACTGAGGTATATGAGGTGTCCAAACCCACTGCTGGAGGTCTATTATTATCACTTCACCGAGCTTCTAGTCCACTTAAGTTGCAAAAAAAAAACACGGTACTTTGGGCAGGATTGTAATCAAAACCCCTTCTGCGTGCTCTGCATACTGTGACTAGGATTTCTTGACTTGGATTAAATGTCTTTGCATGGAGTATTACTGTCTGTCAATCATCAAATTGTGTAATTGAAATCAGGTTTATATTTTTACCGTGACCATTTCCTCATGTTACAGTGAACATGAAATGAGCCAGAAGCAATGTCTCGGTGTTCATAGAAATTATTAGCAATGTGAACCTTTGCACAAATCATTGAATATTTAATATGTTGAATGGTCAATAGAGCTGTTTCATGTCAGTAAGCTTCTGCTTAGTTCAACTACAGCAAACTAAGTTTGAAGGGCTGCGATCCTCTCACCCCAAACTACAATTTTTGTAGTGGTTTACAATTCTCAATTGGCTCAGCCCTTTGACTGACAGCTAGTTCAAACAATGCAAAGTACCATAGCTCATACTGTATTACACAGCCTGTACTGAGAACAGATCAAGTGTTTTGATTATCAATCTGTGTCTATTACACTCACCCTGAAGCAATAAACTGAGGTTGTGTCTGGATGAGGATGGATTTTAAACAGTTGTGGGAGGGGCTTAAGTAAGAAGGTTGGGAGAATTGGAACTGTTTGATGAGAGAGAATCAGGCCTTTAAAGACTGCTGACAGCTTGCATGATCATACTGCAATTGCAGTGAGGAGACTAACAATGGGGGCAATAAGCCAGAGCAGAGTCTTCAGTTCCAATAACTGTTAAGCCTAGGGAAGACAAAGTTCATTGACTTTAAAAACACACTACAAAATTCATCTTCTCAAAAATTAATGTTTAATCCAGGAATAATGGTTTATATGAAATAAAAAAAAGGTGACAAATAATCCAAATCATGGTAACCAAAAGTTAATTTACTTACAGCATGACTGTAGCAAAAAGTAATTAAACAGCCTGATATACAGTAGTATATTGCACAACTAGAGTATGAGTGCTGTTTGGTTGACAAGCTACAGTTAATGTTTTGTACTGATTGTAACAACTACCAGTACCATAATTAATGAAATGTTTTCCTAGACCTGTTGAATGTTTTCCAATTTCTTTAACGAAAATATGTGATCTTTTCTTTTACCTTACTGTGATGCTGTACCTAATATTCATGGCTGTAATCTCAATGTTCAATTGACCATACTCTACGAAACAGTATTACTTAAAACAGTTCTTATAAAGTGATACTGTGCTTTACAGGTTCATCCTTCATGTTCCAAGGGGGGCAGTCCAAAACCCCTACCAGCTGAAGGACTGATAGTATAAGTTATTCTCGATGACATTCAAGAACTCTGAGATGTATGTTATAATGAAATGATGGAATAAAACCTATGCTGAGATATTTTAGAGGCAAGCCATGTAATCAAGACAGGAACATTTCCAGAACAACTACGATGTGGGCTGCATGGAGATGACTTTAATACTAGAGCCAGAAATTGTGATACAAGTCCATAAATGTGACTCTTGATGTTTTGTGCACCACAATTTATCCTCATCAATTAATTAGCATCCACCAAAGCTCCAAGAGACCTGAAAAACAAAACATAGGAATTTAAAAAACATGGTAGTAGAACTGAACAATTATAAAATTTCAAACAACTTAATCATAAAAGCCTCTTGGACTACTGTAGTATTCATTATCAGTGTATGCCAGATTCTAAAGCCCTGGCTGGGAGGGGATACAGTTTTGAAATTTGAAAAGATTCATGTGCAGCACCTTCTGAGAGAAAGTAGTGACCCAGGCTCTTTCCCATTTCAAAGGGCATAAAGGCCTATTAAATCCCCTACCCCTTCCCAGGTGGAAACCTGATCTTGCATGCATACTTTCCTCTGTAATGGCAATTAAAATGTCAAATTCTAACCCTCCTACAAGTCTGATGCCCTAACCACTTGACGAAGCAATAGAAATCATCTTCTCAAGACAATTCATCTACAACACATACAAAGTATGAAATCTGCCTATCTTGATATGAAATCTTGTTATATCATTTTCACAATATTTCCAGAGTTTGACACTTGTTGGCTTCAGATAACCTTAGACCTACACAAGAAATGATAGGGACTGCATTTTCAAAACACATGTACATATACAAAGTATGAAATCCATCCAAGCTCCCCTTCTTGACGTATCATGTTTTAACAAGGTTTTCAGATTTTGATTCCTGGTGAGACCGGTGGATTTTAACCTCCATCAAGTGTTCGATCCTCTTAATATGGTACATCTATGTAAGAAGTTAAACAATTGTCAGGATTTTCCTTCTTGAGATACCATGTTAGCAATTGTCACAAATGCACATGCATGTATGTTACACATCCCAGCACAACTGTGTATGTTTCTATATAGTATTAATTTCACAACATTTCATTTTTATGAGGCATATCTTTTGATTATGCATAGTTAAAGGGCAAGAGCAGACATTTCAACTTGATGTCATGTAGTAGACAATTCTGTTTCATGATTGGTAGGTTGAAGTCATGTGACACCCTTTCTTCTCCTAAAATGTGAAATTTACTAGAAGTAACTGTCTTATTTAGGCCTACCTTGAATATGTACTACATGAAGGTAATTAAGTCACAAAATATGATAAAAGATACTTTGAAGAGAAATAGGAAAATTGTTAGAATTAGCTGTTGCTTCAAAATAAATTTGGGGGGACTGATCTTGACCTTTAAGGTTCCATATGTATAAAATAATTCACTGTTCATTAATTTGAAATATCTCACTCAAAACAGAAACAACCACAGCGAGATATTCAGGGATCACTAAATGTACAGTAGCTCTCATAATGACAGGACATGAGAAAATTTTGTGGCATGAAAAATCGACACTCAAACTGGGTGATAGAGCTTCAAACTGGGCGATTCTTTGATGTCATCCGATGGTATGAAACTAAAAGACCTTGGCTGGTGTAAAGTTGTAAACTCTAGCAGAAACAGACTGGGAGTCCAACCAATCACCACAATTGGTCTGAAAACAAATGTAACTTTTTAGTCATGTACTATGCAAATATGACATCTCTGGAATTTGTAGCACCACTTTAATCTGTTTCCTGTCTTGATATGTACATAAACGACAAAGTGAGGAATTAAAATAAAAGAAATAAATCTCAATCATTGAGATCTGTTGGCTTGCAAATTCTGGCAGATTTTGCTTTGAAATGTGATTGTTATTTTCACTAAATTTTGTTACATTGTTACAAACATTGTTACCATAATTATAAATATTTGTTATACATGATGACGTTTGGTAATATACTACGCAAGATGGAAGAAATAAACTGAAACTGAAACTGAAAATGTTGACCATTTTTTTCGTTGGAAGGTTTAAAATTCAAAGTAGTGTCAACTTGTTATGGGATTTTCGTTTTTATGATTAAAAATGCAAAAATTAAGAAATTTTAGGTCAACTCTATCAAGCGCAGTAATTAACATACGCTCCAACCATGTAAACAGCAAGAATTCACAAAGGTCAGGCTTTCATGTCCATCTCTGAACAAAGGAGTTTTTCCAAATTTCATGGCAGCATTATTTCTTATGATAGTACTGCAACAGAGCAGGCCATCACTGCTGGGACAAGAAAATTTCAGCAACTGTAAGAAAAGGCTTTGTCACAGTAAATTTTGAAGTTTAGTTTACCTACAGTAATAGATAAGCAACATGTCAAGTTTCGTTCCATGTCAATAAAATCTAAGCAAACACCTCTTTGCTTCAGTGAATGAAGGTCAACAAAAAACCAGAAAAGAAGTTGCCCTATTGGCTTGCATTACACACCTCTCAAACAGTTGCACACCGGACACATACTATTCTGCCTTTGTTTACATCTACCTCTAGCTGTTTCTTATTGAGCCTGTGATTTTTTGCAGCACTCTTGAGTGAGTTAAGCAGGAAGTCAGGTAATTTTGATTACCCCACCAAACCTCCCTTTAGATGGGGACTTGGGTGAAATATCTAATGAAGTAAGAGGTTTGTCATGAAAGATCAATACTTTGACATCATTAACTACATAGATGGTGATCAGGAGGGGAAAAAACGGGGACACATGGCCCTCCCAATGTTTGAGAAATTCTCCCCCTGAATTTTAATTTATCCAACAGTAATTTTTTAAACAATACAGAAATAAAGGAATTAATGTCCTCTCCAATAGTAAGAATGAACCTGCTTGCATGCTGTTGAGTCAATATACTGTAGAGAAGTACTGCAGCCTGAGTTTTATGATACACAATAGTTACTGTAGTTAATTAGATCAAGGCAGAACTACAGTGATGGTAGTACTGTACTTCCATGGTTAGTTTAACAACCTACCAACAAGAATGTGTTAAACAATTTTTTAATGTCAACATGGTAAAAAGTTACAGGTGAAATAGGCAGTTTGGAATATGGTACAAGGTCAAGTTCAGTTTCATATAGAGTTCAAATCAGGTACGAGTTGTTCCCCTTTTGTCCCCTCTTACTTACAACAGGTGAGATGTACCATGGTGTATACAACCCCTAGCTCACTAGGAATTACTGTACGGTGGAAAATAATTTACAAACTCCAGTACAGCAACGTATGTACTGTATGTACATTACAGTAACAAACTATGACCAAATATGTACATGTAAGTGAGGTCCAGGGTTATTTTTTTTTTTCAAGGTCACATTTGACAACTTGAAAATAAAAGTGCTATTTCTCAACACCATAATTTCATTTTCACAGAGCTTCTCTCAAAAATTTTGCAGCCATAACTTGTGGTTTACTTTTAAGGATCTGTGACTGAACCAAAAAGTTATAATCACGCACTCACAGAGAATGCCGTCTTTCTTTTCTCTACAACCACATGCATGTAAATTTTTCAACACCCTCGGCAAGCAGAATTAAACAGCAAAGTTGCTACCCACATAAACATTTCAAATGAGCATCATGCACACGGCAAATACAGCTAATTATCTGCACCGATCACACACTGTTGGTCTCTGTATTTATGTGAAGCTGTCTGAGGATTTTCAGTCCACACACAAGCACCATACTGCCGATTTAAATAGCAAGTTAGTGAGCAAATTACATCACTTTTAGTGTGGAAATCTACCGGAGAAGAAGGTAATTGCTGCCATCTTCACAACAATCACATAATCAATTTGTATTTTCTGTCCAACTCCTTACAGTGCAAACTGATCTACCTTGCTACTGCTAGCCCTAAATAGAAAAACACTTCATCGTCTCCATTTCTGCCAGATTTACCACGTGTTATCTATTTGAGTGAAATTTTAGCCCGTGGAAATGTGTGCTGCAATCGGTGAATCTTTAAGATCTTGAATTTATTCTGGGCATGAATTTTCCACAAAAAAACAAGAACGCTTACGGGTTTGGCATGTTCAAGTTGGAGAATTGCTGAGACACCTCACATGGGAAATCATGCAGAGCTCTTTCTTGTGCATAATTTAAAGTGTCCAGACTTGTTGGATATTAGTAAGTCCTGGTTACGATGACTGTCTGCATAGTTTAATCACTTCATGCAGTGTCTATCCTTCTCAGAAGACGAGTGTTTTTTATAATTGCAGATTAATCGTCAAGTTTGCCTGTCAATATAAGGTAAGAAACTGCACACTCTACAGGTTTGGTATTCTGATTTTACTATTTGTCAGAAATTTTTTATATCTTGAATTTTCTGAGAAATGGGAGTCAATGTTTATAGTTTCAATGAGCATTGGCAATTAACTTTTTACACACAAGTTCTGTTCATACCTGTCGAGCCATGGTTCATACAAGTCATGTACAATAATAGTTGCATCTGTTAAGGACAGGAATAGGGAATCCACTTTCATGGAAAGGTACTGTATTTAAGTAAATTTTGCTGCTATT
This sequence comes from Holothuria scabra, assembly GCA_037179385.1. NCBI lineage: Eukaryota > Metazoa > Echinodermata > Holothuroidea > Aspidochirotida > Holothuriidae > Holothuria > Holothuria scabra. The sequence continues at coordinate 2,938,362 of CM074188.1, forward strand.
AAAAATAGCAACAAAATTATATCATAGACTTTGAATTGAAATAGCAGTTTATGAAGTTAAATGCAACTAGCTCCATTGATCTTTTTTTCATGATTTATGCAATTATACAATTAAAAGTTTCTTGCATAATTGGTTTATAATATTCATTGGGAGGCTGTACCGTCGGCAGATTTTCAGTTTAATGGTACTGAGGTACTGTTAGTGTACTGGCAGATTTTCAGTTTAATGGTACTGAGGTACTGTTAGTGTACTGTCAGTGTGAGTGTGATCTGCATACTGAACCGTTCCTTCTCTGAATGTTTCTACCTATAATGCATGACATGACTTCAAGAGTGTGAGTACCCTTCAGAGTGGCAACAAGTGGACCAGCTGGAGGAACCCAGCACCAAAAATGTAGAGATGCTCTTAGGTTTGCAATATGTCAGGTTTCAATATCAAACAGTTAGAAAGTTGTATTCAGTAAGTTTTTTTTTTTCATGAAGTATCATTTTCAAATTAAACATAAAATTATACAGTTTTTGGCACAATTACAACAACACATACTGTACTTGAAGGGTTTTCCACCTTACACTACAACTTTACCCTTAGACTACAGAGATCATTAATTGGCACATACAGCTCCTTGTCTGCCAACAAATACAGAGTAGCTCATATGACACAGTATTTACTGAGAGTGCATGTTCTCAGTTATGCATTAGGGTCTTGATATACTCACCAGGGCATACACTGTAGTACGCCCTGAAGCGACAAACTGGGATTTGTAACTGGATGAAAATGTGTTTCAATAAACTGTGGGAGGGGCTACAAGTAGAATTGAAACTGTCTTGGGTGATGAATAACTAACTGCCTTTAAAATTGCTATGCATCATTGAACTGGATAATTTGCCCCTTAAAAGGAAGCAACTTTTAATGGAAAGAACAATATGAAACTGAAACAGCATCTTTTCCTGTCTTAATTCCTAAATAGACAATCCACATCACTAGATGGCATCATAAGGTATACATGCAAGTAATAAAATACTAATATAGGTAGAGTCACTGGTACTAATTTTGATAGGGAAAAGTTTAATTGGTTCATTGTTCACCATTCACCAACCCATCAGATGCATCTTATGCATTGTCATTTCTAGTTAATACGTAGGGTCCAACTGGATGGGAGAGTCCTGACTAAAATCTGTCAAAACTGAGGGATGAACAGCAGGAGTTATCAAATATTTTAAATAACACATCAAAGTTATTAAAAACTGTTTTTAAAAATTGGAACTGTGTTTAATTGTCCTTCATTCAGCTCTGCTTACAAGATCTTCTTACAGTAACATATGTGTAACTTTTCAGCTGGCAGAAGTACTACAACAGAAAATGCAAATTTTGTTCTCAAATACCCTGCAGCAAACTCTGGGTTTTCTCAAATCACTCCCTGTTTGATCTTCCACCTTGAACATGAATGCAATATAGTGCCTGACAAAGTTTACAGTTTTTGCCTTTATGTGCTCAATTCAGTTCCAGTCACACAAAAGGTTGTATGCATGCTTCAGTGTCCAATCTATATTGTGCTTTCATGCAAGGGAGACAGCCAACAGGAAATGTCAGTTTATTGGAAGATTTTGAAGATAGCAAAAAGGTGTGCACCAGCATCATAACTGGTAAAATGCCTCATGCCACTTTTTTCAAGGCAGTACAGTAATGTCTCACAGGTTCCATCTCATTTTAAAACTTAAAAACATAAAAAATTGTGGACAATTTGTCCTTTTGACCTTTAATAAATTTATACAACGGTAACCAGTTCAATGTTGAAATCAGATCACATGCAAATGCACCTCAACATAAAACATGCAGCTCTGTCAAAGTTGTAAAAGTGAACTGTCAAGGCAAATGTTTAACATTGTACTGTAACATTGTACAGTTCATGACAGATGTATACTGCAGGGTTTGTACATACGGAGGGTGAAACCAGCATTGCATGCTAGAATACTTGTATAATTTGTCTCTCACCACATCATGCAATGGTGCTGTTCAAGCTGAAATGAAAAGACCAACCAAGGAATACACTGCTTTACCCAGAAACCAGCCACTGAGTCATTTTGACTCCCTTGATCCTTAATTGTGACATATTGTACGGCATATTTTAAGTTATAATTTCAGTACCCTAGCTTTACAAATCTGGTCTCCAAATCTCACTAACCTCTGGCTGAAAGTCCTAAAGAAATATATTCTAGTAAGTTAAAAAGCAAGGGGGCGATGGAACAACACAAAAGCATTTCAAATAAAGATGACTTTCACTAATACAGTATCTGTAAATTACAAAGTGAGATTTTTGCCATGTTGTAAATATCACGCAGCCAGCTTGAATAGGGGGTTTAGACTTTTTTCCCAGGTGAAACTTATCTCTCCAACTGCAACAGTGAATTCCTTCTCTCAGAAACGAGCTTAAGCCATATGCCTTTATTAAGTGCTGTTTACAGTGAATTAATAACTAATGCTGTACAGTATGCAATAAACCAGTAAAATCCTTGAGCTTTATTGATGTCAAAATAGCTGATCAGGAAGTTCTCTGATACATTCTGGATTAAGAGTTGGTAAACCAGGGTTGCCAGAACATACACTCATTTCTGGATACTCATTTCCGGAGTCATGTACTGTAACAGTAGGGCTTCTTTCACTTGAGCTATTCACACAGCAACTGAGAAAAATAAATGCATCCGAAAACCAAACACTGTCTCCTTTAATTAGATATTTATTACAGAATAAGATGTAATACTACATCCCAATTTCACTCAAAAATTTGACGTAAATACTAAATATGATGATCCCGTTTTTACATCCCTGCAATTATTCCATCCAAATCCTATAATGACAATTAAAACCATAAAGGCGAACTTAAAGCAACTGATCTTGCACATAACAGACACGGAAAAAATTGAATTTGTGCAGGAGTTTCTAATTTCACAGATCTTATCCCCATCGAGAATTTGAGGAGTATACATGACAGAGCCTCTAAACTTCACTACTCTCAGCAATATTTAACTACATATGTAGGCATTAAAAGAGGAGAACAGCTCCATGATCTAATATAAAGGTAGTAACCTTTTAGTTTGAATTACAGTAACAAAGTTTGCATCTGTGATACAGTATATTGAAAAGCAATGTACAGTATGCATTTATCTACAGTAAGCTCATTTCTATTGCAAAGCATGCATATTTTTGATAGTACGTACTGTATAGTACAGTACTGTACATGCTAGCAACATGTTTGCATTAGAAATTCATCATGGTAATGAAGGTCACCTTTTTAAAAAGTCACTCATAGTAAATTATATTGTTGTTTTCTATGGTACCATGAACATCATTAAATATTAAATATTTACAACCCATCCAATACAACCGCTTGAATAATGCATTTACCACTGGGTTTCATTTCTTATTACACATGCTGGTTGGCAAATGAAATGATCATTTAAACAACAAAATTCAGCTCTTGATGCATTGCAGAAACAAAGAAATAGTGAGATGGACATTGATCTTATAAAATGCAAAAAAAAAAAAGAAAAGATGATCATAATCTACTGTTCATTAAGCAAGTTTAACAATATATCCAAGCATTACTATATTTGCATAAGTACCATGTCAGTTACTGAAACCAAGTTGGGAAGAATTATTAGTTGCTTCACTTTTTTGATGACCTGTACTGAATACTAATATCATTTCTACTGTACAGTATTATACTTTTTAGAACAAACTGTACTTGTACAGTACGTAAGGTTTGTGCCAACTTTATAACAGGAATACAATTACTGTAAATAGGAAAATGAAAAATGGGAAAAAGAAATTCTTTTTAATAATACAGTAAGATGTTGAATTTGATCAAACTTTAGTGGATACATGGTTGTGACTTATGCCACAAAAGGTTTGATTAAAAAAAGAACAGATCAGTTTACACTGTACAGTATAAACTGAGCTGCTCTGTAAAATGAGTCTTTTTGGGTGGTCATACTAATAGTCTTCACAGCATTAACCAACTATGCCTGCAAGTATTGCAAGAGCTACATGGGTGATAGCCTATATATGGCTTATGGTACAGGCTTAGTACAGTATGCTCTTTTTACATTTTTACACTGAGTATTAAACTAAATGCAAGATGGTACGATTATACAAAGAAGATTCACGGGAAAAGCTTTAGCTGATGAGGCCTCCAAATGACAGCCTTTAAAGTGTACCTCCAGTCAAAAATATATGTATTAAACAGCATGAAAATGAATTCTAGCATTCCAACTACCATCTTTGTATGACACTCTTGAGCCGAGATATAAAATGTTGAAATTTATTCACTTAAAACAAATTAGTTCATTATGCAATAAGTTGTAAGTTTCTTGTTGTACAACTCAGGTTACTGTACCTAATTTGTTTTCCTTTAAAAAAGGTTTTCATGACCCTGAATACTTCCTGATGGCTTGCAGAGCATGATCCACAGAGAGGGCTTAATAAATTACATCACCCCATAAGAGTAAAGGTGCTTCGTACAGTATCACACCTCGGTACAAGCTGCAGTAACTTTCAGAAAAACAAAGAAATACAATGATTGTAATTTGAGTTATACAATAAGTACTTTACAAATTACTGCACAATTTACCATTTTAATTTGAGTGAATAAACTTCAACATTTTATATTTCAGCTCAGGAATGTCCTATAAAGATGGAAGTTGGACTATTTGAATTAAATTTTGCATGCTGCTTATTTGCTTAATATATATATTAAATATTTTGACTCCAGGTATACACTTGAAGTATTGAACAACTGCAATAACATTAGGTGTCATGCACTCTCATGCTAGCCTAACTAAAACCTTTATTTGAATTGACAACATTATTAAGAAACAACATTTTTTTTAGTCTTTTCAATCAAAAGTTTGCTGTGCGCATATCACTGAACAAGGACAAACAGTGATGAACCATATGTGGATCATCCACCTTTAATCTTTAATTACTCATTAAAAGTTATTAGATGGGATTAAATGGCACACCAACACTTGGGTGTATAAATGTAGTGCCACCCAAATAGGTAATGTTCTCATTACAGGGAATAGTTTATCCAGTATCGCATTGCAATTTGCTACACAAGCAGGCCAAGTTGCTACACAAATAAAAAATTGTGTAGCAATTTTTGTGTGCATAACCCTTGCATTTTTACAAACAATGTGTGAAAGACCTCAAAAATTGTCAAAACTGCGATGCAAAATTTGAATGCTTAATTATTTCATGCATTATAGTTTTCATTATGGTTTAAAAAACATTTCGAATTCAAGTTTGTTGAGTAAAATCCAAAACAAATAGGTTACTGGAGCTCATTCCCTTTAATGACAGGCAGGAAATACCATGTCTATATTTTACTGATCCTGACTTGCCTCGGCCTCAAAAGTATGCATTCCACCCTTTTGAAGAGAATTTATGAATGTCAAATAGTACAGAGCACTTACAGTACATCAGTAAGACATTTGTCTCAACAGAAGAAATTATGGAGACAATACCAAAATGAAAAAAGTAGAAATATTAAATTCAGATGAACTTTTAAGTTTACAGTAACTCCCAATACGACCAATGTGAGTGAAATCCACAATCTAGTATTTGATTTTTTTAGGTTACATCAGACAGTGGAAGTTTTTCCATAAAGGTGAACATGCTATTGATCTATTTGTATGTACTGTAAAAGGCACACTGCTTCCTCAAACAAAATCCTCAAGGGATTTTGCATTTTTTTTGCTTGCCTATCAAATAAAAAATTGCCTGAAGGAATGGAATACAATTACTGACTAGAACAGCTCTTACAAAATCAGGTAGGAGTCTTTTTTCACATTCAGTGCTTGCTCCAAGCAATTATACCTTTAAATAAAGCTGAAGGCCCTAAGGATTGAAAATTTTCAAAAGCCAGGGACATTCAAGTGTGAAATTCTTGATAAGCTCAAGAATTAAATTTGACCACATAACTTCCTTCAAGTGCTGTTACAACCACAAGAAATGCTGGAAATTTCTTCAAAATTCATCCATTTGTCCAGAACCTCTTGAAAGCTGCCTTATTCAATATTCACCTCCTTGCATTGTTTATGTAGTATTTAAATCAATGGAGATGATGAAAATTGAAATTATCTTTCATCTTAGGTACTCCATAACCCTTCGGATCTATATCTGCCGTACGTAGGTCATGTACAGTAGCACATCTACAGTAGTTAGAGGGGACTGTACACATAACTTTTAACTTTAATCTAGCAAAGCCTGCAGCCTTTTTATAAGATTGAAGACACCGAATTGTCTAAACTTTTCCCATGTACAGCAGCCTTTAAGATGGTGAATAAAACACTTTGCATTCTATAGCAATTACTGAATTTACTAATACTGTATCTTCTATGAGCACCTTCTGTAATGTAGTTAGATACAGACCTTGTGCACTGGCAACATACTGATGTGTTATCTGTTTGAACAGAACAATGGAAGATATGGCCACACACATAAGAATTTGCCCTGCACATGTACCAGACAATGCACGTATTTGACTGGTTGACAAATCAGCTGCCTGCATTTGTCTGAGTTGGTTTATTTTGTCCCTAAAGGAGGGCGTGCAGTACTTTTTACTCCAGTTCTTTTGACAGCAAGTTAAATGCTGTAACCACTTGACCATATAGTCAGTCTGCACTTTCCTGTATGTAAAATATGTGTGTCAGCATTAATATCAACATGCAGCTTTCTGTAAGACAAGAGACATCTGAAAGAATTGCTACATTGAAAGTTCTTGTTCATCTATATGAAAAATTTTGTTTTCATTTGCATATGATGAAGTTGGTATACATCCAACAACAACAGCAAGAATACGGAAGCCACATAATGCTATCCCATACACTAATAGAAAACAAAAGAAAAAAATGGCAAATTCAGATTGCATGAATGGAATTGTGATGTATTGCATGAAAAATATGTCATTCAGTTCTATTGTGTGCTCAAACAAAACATTATTATCAATTGGAGATGTAATGGTAAATAAGTCAAAACTATTGGCAGTATATCACATCAGAACCAGGCATATTTACTTCACTTAAAAAAAATGTTCCTCCAAGTCCAATATTTCAGTTCTTGGATACCTAAAAGCCTTGAACATGTTTCAAAACCCATCACAAAAGCTCTTGTAATTACTTTTTATCCTCACATGATTCTTGTAACACTGAGGATTTGAATAAATTCCAATCTATATGTTGCTCTAGCTTCAGTCCTCTAGTTACAGGTTACAATGTTTTGCAGGATCTAGTGTAATACTGTATAAAGCTTTTTTACACTACATCAGATTTGGGTCTGGTCTTCATTCACACCACAAGTTTGATCTCAATTGGAGTAGATCTGACAGAAATCTGAAGGATTAAATCCGAGTCTAAAGAACTTGCTCCCTTGAAACTTGGACAACCTTATCCTGTCCCTGAAGTCCTTGTAGCTACAAACAATTGACAAAAAGCCATGGACTTGTTACATATTACATGGTCTAGTGACCACCTATAGTATTGCTGTTTGCGGATTTCTGTTGTTGAAAAGTTGTCCAAGTTATGACATATCCGCCAGGCTGAGCCATGACATCAACAGTTCAAGGATCATACAGTAATTCTCTAAATGATGTAAATGCATGTCAAGAACGATTTTATACTGTTGCTTCACTGTTGATAAATGCTAACTTCAGAGGCCCCAATATTTTGTATTTCCTAGAGGTTCTTGGTGAAATTATTATTACTCAATAGTAAACACCTTAATACCTGAGACGCATTTGTGCTGTGAAATAGGGAATTGGAGTAGCAAGGCATTTATTTTCAATTATTAAGCATTTCAGAAATCTTTGAAATTTAATACGTTAAGATGGAACTTTACCAGGATCACTTCCTCAGTACAAGCATGTAATCATCTGGTTTACCCCCTTTCCAGAAAAAGGTGGGTAAATCCCCCCCACCTTTCATTTTCATAAATTTAAATGTTGTTTAATAATATCTTGGTTTCTTTAATAATGAAAGTGGGCACTATCATTTTACACTTTGGGCTTTTTCATGACCACATGAATACAACTGGGCTAGTACGTATTTTATTAATACTGTACTTGCATTTGAAGACACTGGCACTGTACAACATTACTGAGAATATGATCAGATCGAGTAACCTGAACCTCACTTGTATTTGTACCTCTCTCTATCAAAAAATAAAACCCAAGCATAGTAATACCATATCCAAAACTGCCCCGCCAAAGTGTTAAGGTGACAATTGAAGAGCCCAGAGCATAATGGTAAAAATCTGCAAAAATGATTAAAGACTTGTTCTTTGGTCTTGAGTAATAAAGGTGACAGTTCCCTCTTAGGCTTTAGAGGAAGGATTCCCTGATCTTATCAACTGGTTGGTTCTTTTAAAGTTTTGAAGGTGACAGCAACATGCACTACATCTGATTTTCCTTCATTTGGCCATGACAGCTGGCAAAATGAATTAATTTGAAGCAAATCTCTCTTATATTATATTGTGATCTTTCTCAGATAGTCTGACTTAATCTGCTCATTCTGTACTTAAATATTTCCTTAGGTATCAGTGCATGCACTTGGATAATCCGCAGTCAAGGCAAACAAAAATTACTGCAGAAATTACCATCAGAAAGTCCAAAACCTTTGAGATTCCTTGCCAAATGACCAGATGACCTTTGACTTTCTCACAAAACAACAGGGAATGTTGTGTGCGGCTCGGTTACTTGCTGTTTGGTCTACCCCCGGAAAATAAAACGATATTCCAGGTGTCTCATGATCAACAAAGACACCAAATCTGACTTCGCTACAGTATCTCCAAAAACACAAAATCAAGACACCAAATCATGTGATTTTGTGTTTTCAGAGATAGCGAACGCACATTTGGTGTCTTCGTTGATCACGTGACACCCGGAATATCGTTTCATTTCCCGGGGGTAGACCAAACCGCAAGTAACCGTGCTGCAAGCGTAATGGTTCACTCTTTTACCATAATGTATCCACACACAAAATATCTACTACAGTAATAATCAAAGCTTTTTTTTTACCTTTCACAGTCACATCCCCATCTCAAAGGTTCCTTGCCTGCCAATTGACATGGAATAGAAGCTTAGGCAGCTTTTCTACATTCCTGTATCACAATTTGATGATGTACAGATTCAATGCATTTACTTAGTAAACTTGACAATACTTTCACAGACCATTGCTTTAAACAACATCTATTGTAACAATGTGCATAATGGCATCAATTTAAACAAATATTCCATTGCCATAGTCATTAATACAGTATATGATCAGCATTCAACAAAATAGATCTAAGTTGAAGAGAATTTTTGCAATTAAGAGTAGTGTATGTTGTGTTCTATTTGTTCACCCCACCTTAATATTGGAAATTAAGACTACAGAACATATACATGAAAACATGAAAGTTAGTCAAAAAGGCCTTTAGATTTGTGATCATTTTACCATAGTTTGGCAGATCTATACAATAATTTTGCCCAAATTTACGTTTTAGTTTTAAAAAGTTTGATCGTCATGGTTTGAAAAATAACATCTATGTCAATGTAATACCACTTTATTGTACTTCAATTGACCTTCAAATTTTCAAAATTTTCTTTTTGATTTTTTGTGTCTACACATAAAATTACCTAACAAACTGCATGTGCGTTGCTCTAAAGTGGTACCCATATCATTTTCTTCCTAAAAATATTTCAGACATGGAGGATCCAAAGATATACTACTTACTACATTCCATCCCTTATGACCATGGATCAAACTGAACCAGTTCAGATATGATAAATTAAAAAAATTAAAATTTTCTCAGATATTTAGCAACTGTAGTTGATAGATGAGACAAAACAACATACTTATATGGATGTGTTATATGAAGTATCATCTAGACAAAAAACCAAAGTTAAGATAACCAGCTAAAAAAGGACAATTACAGTTTACTAAACCAAGGACTCCTTTAAGTACAGTATTTCTAGAAAATCATTCTTCTGAGTCAGTGACTCTGTCTACAAAGTATAAAGTTTGAGAGGTTCATAATTACTTCTTCGAAGGAGTGAGCTCCCCACTTATTAATAACTAATACTAAGGAGTTAGGTCCTGATCTAAAATATCAATTACTTCTTAATTACCGAATACTCTTGGCTTAATGGTGAGAATTAAACAATATTATACACCACAAAGTTCATAATTGTTACTCTAGAATTCTAAAGCAACAATTAAATGTGTAATATGTACAGTACTGAACTGCAGTATGTGCGACTAAACATTTCCTACAGTACTAAGTTGGGGGAAATTAGAGGCATGTGGCCCCTTTAAAGCGATCAGCTTACAATTATTCCAATATGAAGTTAAGCCCAACTAATATGCCTTCATAAGGCATCTAATAGATAAGCATGCTATACTGTACAACCAACAGTATGTATAGAAAACATTTATTTGCCTGCTGCACGTCACTATACTATCAAACCACAACATCATGTCTACACCCATTCTTAAATGGTTGTGAAATCAAGAAAACACTGCTTCAATCATCTACATGAATCCATCTCACATCATTTCCAGACATTTGTATTTTATGAGGGCAGGCTTTTGCCATGAATGAATGATGATCATTTAATACATTTTCCTTGTTAGTCTGTTACCATGCTCTTTTAGCAGATCAGCACTATGAATTTGTTGCTTAATTGAGGAGAAAGTCTTTACGAATTGTTAGATACTGTTAATGTGTGAAAACAAAATCATCTTTTATCTACTGTATGTTCTTTGGCAATATTCATTTTTCTGAATTTAACAAAGTTTTAGTAAACATTACTGTAAGATTAAAGGGCAAGAGCAGTCACAACAACTTTAAGTAGTGTAGTAGACTGTCCTGTTCCATGATTGGTTGTTCGTCGAGTCATATCTGATGACAAGGGGTTTCTATTCAGATGTGTAATTTACCAGAAGTAACTTCTTGTTTTATCTTGAATATGCATAACTGGAGTTTTAAAATATCATGAAAATTGCTCTCAAGAGAAATAAGAAAAAAATTGTGATATTTAGCCATTGTTTTGAAACAAGTTTGGGGGGACTGCTCTTGACCTTTAAGAACTTGATTTGTGAGGGAGCAACAGTATAGCATTAGCTACAGAATTGCAGCATGCATGAGAATGGTCAGATGTAACTGTGGCAAGTTTGAAAAAGCTAGTCTCCAACAGAGGGTAATTACCAAATCCTATCTGTGATTTAACTGACTCCGTGGGTTCAATTAGACAAGATTCAGTAACAAACCTACTGTACATGTAATATAGAGCATTTAAATAGCCTCTAAAAATTGCACCTTGTCCTGTACATGCAATGGAACATACAGTACTCAGTACTAACAGAGCCAGGAGGGGGAGGGGGGGCATTGGACCATTTCCCCTCACTGATGCCAGTCTTTAGTCCCTACCACATATGCATCATATATTTGCATTAATCTTAATACCATGTGTGGCCTCAAAACTGATATGTACAGTACTACGGACACCTTTTTTCCAAAGATTTTCAAAGAGAAGAACCCTGCCCCTTCATCACTGCCCACAATATTGATCCCAGAATTAAGTACTCGTTCCCCCCCCTTCCTTGAGAGAAATCCTGACTATACACCACTGTATATGCTGCACACAGATCTTCAGTAGGAAATAGGTGAAAAGTCACATGACATTTGCTTTGAAGTTCATGCTCAACATCCCTGGAAGCTAAATGACCAAGTTGTCCACCAAAGCAACAGCGAGACCTAGTAATTTCCCTGCTTTTGAACTAATTATGTAGGCCTGACACGGCAGTTTGTGTTGATTTGTGTATTCAAGCACCTGTTCCACCTAGATGAAAGACTGAACTTTTTCAAAACCTCATTTAAAGTTGATTAGCATGGAGAGCTACGGCTTTGACAGCTTCTGGTTGATTTCCTGCAGTCTCTTTATTGTAATGATAGGGTCTTTCAAAATAAAATTGAGGACAAACAGGGACCAGGAGTTTCTGAAAGTAGAGTAATCACATTGTTGACACGTTCAATTATGACAGGGGTAATGAGTTAACACGTCTGCAAACAATCAGAATCAAAGGGCTCTCCAGATGCATAATTTACCTTAATTGTATTTTTATGAGAACATTAGTATCAGCTTGCAAATACTCGAGATATTCAATATGAACAAAGGTGAAAACTGACAACTAATACTACTAGAGACTATATTAGACACAAATTGTCATACTCTATAATAGTAAGCACCATGTAGTGTATGCCTGAAATACTAATCTGCTCCAATCAAACCCCTTTCTTCCCTTACTGTAAAAGGTTTTTGAATTTCACAATTTCATGATTGCATACAGTACTGCAGTACAATAGTCACATGAAGGCTATTGCTGCACTTCCCAGCATGCTGTAAAAGAGGATGATCGCTGAACTATGTACTGCACACAATGTAATGACACAGGACAGTTATTTGCATGCATCTTTAAAGATACTCTGGTTGTAAAAAAATGTATAATATATATAGTCCAGCTTCAAAAAATTTGATATGTCATTAGTTTTACCCATACAGTTCATAGTGTTCATATCTTTATAACTTCAATTTCATTGACATTGTAAATCTAACAGCTGACTTTGCCCATGGTTTTGACTTTTGCAGTCCATTTTGTGGGTTTCTTTTGACAAATTTTGTTGATCTCTTAGAGCATGCAATTTGAATTTGATTCAGGTGTCTCTTTGACCAGAAAGTTCACAAACTGTAACAAGTTGGCTAGTTTTGCCTGAACTGGAAAAGCCCTATATTTCAAAGCTGATAGTGCAAGAGGAAGTTTTTTAGAGTTGTGTGAGATGAGAGTTACTGACCTTTCAAATCAATCCAACATTACTTCCATTTATCTTGTGATCTAATCACAAAGAGCTGGGAAGAAGAAACAACCCTTTGTCCTATGCAGTTAATTTACAGAGCAAGTGTGCCCAGTAAATAACAAATTTTGCACACCTGTCATATTCTTGAAATTCTTCTATAACATAAATGGGATCAGGCAGTGAAGACATTTTGTTTTTGTTGTATGCTACTGTAGGTTGGAAAGAACTTGTTATGTAGTCCTGATGATTCCATAACATTAATACCACTGCTGTCAGCTGTCAAAAAAGGTTAAATTTATTTCAACCTGTGCTGCCAAGTGCTACGTTGAAAAGGGAGTATAGTTACAGTATAATTATATCCTCAACACCTTTTAAGAAAAGAGACATACTGTAGTTTCCTTCATTTCAGGAACAAATCTGAATGATTTGAAATATTTTCAACAAAATTAGGTCTCCCACTGGTTTTTGAATATATGTGATTCCCTTGTTAAAAATGAAGGAACTGGGAAATATTTAAACAGTTTAGAAGTGGCTGATCATATTAGCTAAGGTCAAAACCTGTGAAAACATTCTACATGCATTGACTTTACAGTACATGTATGTACAGTATCTTCAAAGTAGTATTTTGACATTATTTGGTTTCTGTTTCAGGGATATACTTCACTTTCAAAGGGGCTACTGCATGTCAAATGTTTCCAAAGTTCGCTGTTCCAGAGGTTCAACTGTTCTTGAATCTACTTCTGGGAACATTGAATCTCGGGAATAATGAACCTAATTGTTATCATCACCAAGTCATCGAGATATACAAAAACGGGGAACATTGAACCCCAGGAGCATTGAGTAGACCCCCCTTTCAAAGCAGGAGATTATCATTAAGAAATAAAGTCAATAAAGTCAAACAGCAAGAAGAAAGAACCCACATTGTCCCACATTTTAATTACTATTTACATGCTCTTCCCTCACCTGCGGATCATTACATTCAAACCATTGTTTCTCGGTTTTTTAAATTTATATGGCAAAACAAACCTGATCGTATTAGTAGGCAACAGCTTATTCGCAATTATTCAGATGGGGGGCTAAAAATGATCGATATGTCAAAACATATTATTTCCTTGAAAACTTCTGGTATTGCACGTTTGCTAAAAAATGCTGTTAATACTTTTTCACATGATTATCTAAGGAAACACAACATCGACATGGCTAACGTTTTCACAAACGGAGACTTTCTTTGAGTTAGCACGGCAAAATGTAAATAATCCATTTTGGAGGGATGCATTTAATTGTGCCAAGTACTTCTTTGGTAATCACTGCTACTCTAATCCCGAAAATGACAAAGCTATGATTTTAAGTCAGCCCATTTGGAACAATAGTTTAATTTTGATTGACAACAAGCCTGTATTTTACCATCACTGGGTTCAAGGGGGGATTGCTTTCATTAATGATTTACTTGACGAAGAAGGAAAGTTCTATACATATGATTATTTCGTCAATACTTTTAATATAAAAACAAACTTTCTTGAATTCTATGGGATTCTTGTAGCAATTAAGAAACAGTGGACACAGTGTTTAAGGAACCTTAGTTATCGATTAAGTAATCCAATGAATAGTTTTATGAATATCATTCTTAAGAGTAATCAATTGTGTTGTACGGCTATCTACGATAAACTATTAAACTCCTCTACTATTTGTAATAAATCCTATACAAAATGGTCCCTTACTCATGATATCTCTAAAGATTCATGGTCAATGTATTGTTCCATTCCTTTCCAATGTTCTAGTGATGTACAAATCAGATGGTTTCAATATAGACTCCTCCATAGAATTATTCCTACTAATAAATATCTTTATCTTATCAATGCTATAGACTCAGATAAATGTTCATTTTGTGGCAATGATGTCGAAACAATTGATCATCTTTTTTGTAACTGCCATTATACTTCAGCCCTTTGGAATTACATGCAAAATATCCTTGTAAACGCTGGAATTAACGTTGAATTAAGAAATAAAACAGTAGCATTATTTGGGGGTGATTTCTCACGTGCTCTCAATCTAGTGATAATTTTAATAAAATATTATGTATTCCGCTGTAAGCAAATGAAAACACTCCCATCTTCTATCGGGCTATTGCATTACTTAAGAAATTATTTCATGCTCTACTCATACATATTAAAGAAAGACTTGAAGGTGGGTATCTGGGAACGTTATTGGTTGCCCTGGTTTAATTTACTAGATTTGGATTTGTAGGTATTGTTGAAGCGTTACAAAGATATCTTCTTTGATATGTTACTTATTTTTACAAACGATTGTTGACAATGTTGACAATCTACTTTATCACCTGCATTCTATTGTGATGTTAATTTATGTGATTGGAAAATATTGTAATAAGTGACAAATGAGGAAAATAAAAATTTAAAAAAAAAAAAAAAAAAAAAAAAAAGAAGAAAGAACCTATCAATCAAATTTTATACCTTCATAATTTTCAAGTATATATATTGTCTGGCATATTTTTTCACTATACTGTACGTTACACCTCCTTGACTTTTGTACAATAATCCACATAGTTTTAAAATGCTTAATAACTAATTCATATTAATACCCACTTGCACAGAAAAGGTTATGAAGAAATACATGCTAGTGTACAGTACCTGAAATACATGTGAATTATTAATTCACGGGACGTGAGCCTTAAATTTTGAGGAGTGCAAGTCCAATCCCAACACCCATCACTCACTTTAATTTACTAGGAGTGTGATTTTTTTGAAAACCCAATAAAGAAAGGGAGCTCATATATTTCTATTTTAAGTTTAATAAATTAAACAGCACCCCTACCACCGTCCTTAATTTCCTGAGGAGTGTGATTTTTAACATACATACAATACCTGGAAAATGTAAAACTCAAGGCCTGTATTTTTAATCCTTGTAGGCTGATGCATACTGTGCTGCTGTAGCACATCATAAGATTTTATCTTGTTCTATTATCATTGTAAACACACCAGAATCAAAAACTCTTCAACATACATTATTTGAACAAACTTCAAGACTTCCATTCAGTCAATACTGGCAGCTCCTGTCTCATAATTTGCTATTGTGCTGTTCTTCAGAGAATGTAAACACAATCAGGATGAGGAACATTTTTTACATTTGTCTATCTACAACTGATTTACTTAAAATGCATAATGCACATTGTATGCCTATGCATGTACAGAGTAATGAAATCATTGTATGAGTAAACTGGTACTGTATATATGTACTGTACTACAGTATGTACAGTACATATACTGTAGTAGCCCATTAAGAATGTTATCATTGCAAGAGATATGGAGGGGGGGGGGGGGGGGCTCTAGAAAGAAAATATCAACCTTAACACAATTACATTAAGCAACTATGGCAAATCATTTTATGTAAAGCTTAGTGTACATGCACAACTGCATGCATGGGGTTCATAAAAGTAATGGTTGAAAGTTTTGTCACATCATACTTTACAACTGCAGAATGCAATATGTTATGTTTCATAATTTAGTCTCTTCCATTTCTCCTCAAGAATTATTGCTATCCATCATTTCCTTACATTGCTCACATAACATTGCACCACATAGATATGTGTTTCAGATAATAA
Organism: Holothuria scabra; assembly: GCA_037179385.1. NCBI lineage: Eukaryota > Metazoa > Echinodermata > Holothuroidea > Aspidochirotida > Holothuriidae > Holothuria > Holothuria scabra. The sequence goes on from CM074188.1 coordinate 2,954,866, forward strand.
ATGAAACAGTATGTCAAAAGCGACATGCCTTGTGAACTTAATGTAACTGTACTGCACTTTGAGGCCTAATCCTCTCACTCCAAACAGTTCCAATTCTCCATTTAAAATACTTACTTACTGTATGCACCTAACAACTGTCTTAAGTTAACCCTCATCCAGACACAATCTCAGTTTATTTCCTCAGAGTGAGTATGCAAGACCCCAGCGTGTAATCAAAAGACCACAGATTACATAACATTTCTGTACATTAATAGGAGCTTTTGCACTGCATTTTATACTGTACTTGCTGTCAATAAAAGGGCTAAACCGACTGGAAATTTCTGTGGACTACTACAAACATTGTTGGTTTAAGTGAGAGAATCAGTTCAAGTGAAACATTTTGGCACTCATTACCATTGCATATATCTAAGAGAACACTAATACCTTTTTCACAGGAACAATCCACAATATCAGAGAAAACTTTTTGGGCCACCCCACTCCCCCTTCCAATATTGACCACTGCTATACTGTTCACAGCGCAGAGCCATTTTTTAGATGTGAAACATTGGGAGGAATAACAGGGGTTTCATGTTACTGTGCAGGCCTCGGTTTTCAGAAAAACTAATGGTTGTCCTTCAGACAACAATTTCAGTATTTTTGGTTGTCCAAAAGAAAATTTGGTTGTCTGAAACATTTGGCTCACAATTACAGTACAAAACATCAATTGTGTGATAATGTATTAGTACTGGTCTTGGAGAATAAAAAAAATGGTTTTTCCAAGACAAAAACACTTGGAGTCTGAAATTGTATGATGGAAAAATTCGAAAGAGTTCATCAGTCAACAGTACTTCTTCAAGCACATGAAAACAAGCTGCTTGACTGTATAATTCATTGTGAAAGGAAAATGGTTGTCCATCTGACAACCAACTTTCAACTTTTGGTTGTTCATATTGATTTTAGTTGTCCTGGACAATGAGACATCCATGAAAATCAAGCCCTGCTGTAGCTCACAAACTGAGATTTACAAATATTATGACAAAGTTCCCCAACAGCTAGTTTTGTGCAGGGTTGCAGAGTCACAGGAGAAACTAATTTGATTCTCAAAAATAGTTTTCTTTCAATTCTTAAGCTTGAGTGAAAAAATAACTCATTAACTAGTTTTTTGGGGAGTGGTATTTTATGAAAATAATTTTGTCCTACTGTATCTGCTTTATTTGACAGCTGCTTCACACAGAATCATTCTTAATCCACTCCACTGCATAAACCAAGGTTTTTAAAAAAGACCAAAGTGCAAATTATACAATGTTCTCCTTTAAAATTGGATCTTTTCTCACCAAAATGAAGTATATATGTGAATCATTGCCCAAAACTAGATTGGTACATAATGGTACAGTACTTAGGTGTAAATTTTGTGAAGCTGCATGCCAATTTTGTACTGTGAGCTTATAGTCTGTTAGTTTACTGTATACTTCTTTGTTTAATCTGCCTTTAATTCCTTCTTTGTTGCAACTATGTATTCATTACTCTCACCATCTGGAAATTAATGTTGGTTAACTTGCTGCTTCGTGTTATACTGCTGTATTTGCAGCAGGAAAAAAGACAAAAAAGCCTACGAAAAAAGTCTATACATCTATACATCATCTCCCAGCTGCAGCATCCTCCTTTCATGAATGCATCACATGATCACCTCAGAGACACTAAGTAAATTTGTATCCCAAGCATATCAGAAAAACCTATTTCAGGATAATTAGATTTCAGAACAAGAGCCAGAACAGCACCAAGATTGATGAAGAGAAAGCCTTACAACTATCTGTCAATCTGTAATTACGATATGGCTGACTGGAATCCAGTTCCAAACAACTTCATGAAAACCTCAGAAAAGAAAATCTTTCTGAAACAGAACAAGATTTTATAGACTGACTGCTTTTACATGTCCCTTGACAGCTGTGACCAACCAAGCTGAATTTTTTTTAGTCTTCAAGTCACATTTTCAAGAATAGAACATAATCACCATGGTTGCATTGGGATGAATTACACTTACAAAGTCAGCTTTGTTTCCCCACTTGGGTATCAAGTCCTGTATATGGATGACACTAACCTTTTCAAAGTAATGCCATTTCATGTGTGGTCATGCATTCTACTGAGTACAATTTTTACTTAAGAAACACTTCAATACTTTATCAAAACCTGATTAAACTTGGACTGGCACCCTCTTAGTACTGGAAGGGGGGGTTCCCCTCTTAGTAGTGGGTGGGGGGTTCAACTGGGCCAAAGGTTCACTTCCTAGAATAACTGCATGGTGTGGATCAAACCTGGAATTAAAGGCAGACCTGGATTATCTGAACGTAAGGTGAGGATTACATTTAATATCAGCAAAGATCTTGTACGTTTAATATCTGCAAAGATCTTTAAAAGTTTAGACCTAAAATGAACCTAAAACAAATAAGAGAACAAATTTCTTATCTCCATAAACTCAATATTGCAACCCATATCTAAAAACACATACTTTGAGGCTGTATTCCTTACCCTGCTGATGTACTGAGCCTAATTCCATTAAACACTACCTAAATTTCTCACTCCAGATGCACAAATTGGATTTTTGGTCACAGGATCTTTCAGCCCAGCAAACTTTTAATCTTCTAAAACTCTTGTCTAGTGGGCATCTCCCAAATTACAAAGGGATCAAGTTACAGCATGGAAATACTATCTTTAGAACTACGCTTGGAAGATTTTTCAATTCTTGAAATATTGCTCAGCCATCACAATCCTGGAGATGGTAGAAATGCTAGCTGATTCAGTTCTCCATTCAACTTTTCAGATGACATAAAAGTCACCTTCACCTTCACAGTTACATGTAAAGCTTTTTAAGTACTGAGCATCATTTATTTCACTCCAGGAAAATAGAAAGACAAAATTAATAACTGTTTTTTCTGCATTTAGTTTACAGGATGCAATTGCCAGGATTAATAAAGCAACTAGAATCTTATCTCATTGAATGAGAATATAAAAATATATTGATCCAATTTGCCAAAACCTCCTATATTTCAGTTTAGATTAAAAAATTGTGCAATGTCATACAGTATAGCAGCGAATTCTTTTGAAAATACTGCATTCTGCAATTGACTACAAATACTGTATGTAGCAATGGTACCTTTCAACTGTAAAACTGGGCATGCTTGAATTAAATCAAAAATCAAATATCATCCATTGCATACAACTTCTTTTCATTATCATAAGTGTATAAGATAAATGATATTAAACATTGGTACATGTACTGTAGGGGTTTTTAATACAGTATGCATACATTCAAATTTAGCAATGATTTATGATCAATTGCGAATGAAAATGTAAACTTCAAAAGCATAAATTATTGCCAGTAGAGAAGAAACATCAACAACAAATTTGAAATTAAGATCATACTGCAAGTCTGAATATTACTAAGATGCAGTGTTTTGGACGTGTTCACAGATTTAAATATAGTAGACAGCTACTGTAAAGTTACAGTAAGTATGTGAATGCCAATGAGCTTTTCCATTCACAGGTCCTAAGCTTTGGAATAGTCTACCCACTGATATTGAACCTTTGCACCCTTCAACTTAAGAAGAGGTTGAACACTCACTTCTACCATCTTTATTTTGGGCAGTATTTTTAACTGTGACTTTTCTTTGCACTTTTTTCTATTCTTTATTTCTGTTACTTTTGGGGTATTTTTTCTTCGTCATATCAAGTATCGTTTTAGGTTTGTACAGCACCTTTACTTACTTTCTTGTACAGTTGGCTCTTTACAATAATACTATTTACAGTCATTAATAAAAATAAAGGACTTATCCAAATGATATTCATTCCAATTTTTCTTGCACTATATTTTGTACTTTCATCCATCTGTAAAGAGGCAGACATATGGTACATTACAGTACTTTGTCATTTTGTTTTGAATGGCACTGAAAGTATAGGCCTATATCAGAAGCAAGAGAATAAAAAAAGTGATTTGCTGTTGCTTCAAATTAAGATTGGGGTGACTGCTCTTGCCCTTTAAAGATGGATCGTTCTTATCAAAAGAGAGACCTTGATTGCTCTAAGGTTACAAAATCTACAGTAAAATATCAAAATATTTTCTGCAGATTGCATAGAAACTCTTTTCTTGTTTCTTTGATTGTAGGGGTTAATTTAGCCTTCAACCTTGACACCAGTAAAACATGGAATAATATTCACCTCAGCTTCACTCTAAAAGTCTAAAAAAGTCTACAGTACATACTCAATTTGCATGAGTCAACTTTGTTAAAAATACAAACCAAGGTAGCTAGTTTAATAGTTAGCTAGCTTTTATCTGTGACATCACAGGTTTCTCAGAAAGTATGAACTCCACTGCATGTGAATTAAATATCTTAAAAATTTACAACTTTCAACACAGTATGTCACTAGAATGGGATAATTCACATCAGGAAAGATTCCCTCAGTTTATAAAAATCTTACATTTTGTAAATACCTGAGTGTCCCTTCATCACATACTGTAGGCCTAACGTACAATGTAAAGCAGAGTGAAGATACTGAATTATTGATAACTATCACTATCTATATAAATGAGAAATCATCATGTTCACAGAATACATGAAGTTATGCTGCAACTTTCTGCTTACAATGAGTAAAATCAAGTTAAGCAGCTATAAGTAGGTGTGGTAGAGTGCTGTACAGGACTCTCCTTAGAAGGTTCATTGAAGATCTTCTATGTCATACTATTCAAACCAATGGAGTTATTTTGTGTGATGCTACATGTATGCAATGGAGTATGGAGCCCAATATAGTCACCCACAACTGGAAAAAAGCTGAGTGCACCATTATATTAAATCAGGAGGTTATGCATAAAACATTACCTTACAAATAACTTATTCAAAACCTTATCCTAACCAAAAACAAAACAGATCCACCTACCAGGAAACCTAATTTTGTTCAGTAAGCAGAATGTAAAAGCTACTTTATTGTAATTCCTTAAAGTACAGCAGTTTGTAACTTTTCATCAAACAGAATGTTTAGTGTACCCAACCTTCTATCTAATGAACCTTTGGTCTTTTGGGCAGTCACCACTAAAAGAACAAATAGCTTTAAATACATATTTTGGTGTCTATGTAACCAAACACATAATAGTTGCCACAGTCTATAACATAAAATATAAACTTAAGCTTACTGTATTTCTTGAAAGGATGAGACACCTTATGATAAAACTCAAAAGTGATACAGAGTATTGCACAAGATAAGAACCATCTACAGTAGCTGTCAATACAAGCATGACAGTTTGACATTTCTCAGGTTACTCTATCTCCCCAGCACCTGTCAATGGTAGTATGTGTCCAAGAATTCAAATGTGGAGCAAAGTATTCAATAAACATGCAGATAATTGAAGCTATTGTCAAGCATTTAAAAGTACAATTTTGTATGACACTTTGACACACGTCCAGCGCTTCTGTATAAATGTAAACAGGTACTGTATATCACACACTGCTTATGTATTATACCTGAATAATTTCTCATATTTTTAAATTAAAAAACAGCCATAGTTTATTGCAAGCAGATCTCACAAGCTCATCACCAGCTTTTCCCTCCACCAACAGGATGTCATAACGTATACCACTGACCAATGCTTAATGCTTAAGACTGGTATTCAATGCAAGACCTAAGATCTTGTACAATTGAACCAATCAATAAACACTAAACAATAGACAAAATCAAGACATTTACAGAAGAAATTAAATCTTTCTGATCCAGCTTTCATCCTTAGATGAATTCAAACTTGAAAAATTTTAAAGACCTTTTATTATAACCTTTTTAAATCATTCCCCTTGTTGACATTTGAGACATGCTCAGACTAAACACTCTCCAGCAGAATCAGTGCCATAGCTGATCAGCATTGTTTTCCAAATATCTGAGTGCAATGCAATAAAAGCTAATATGCTCTTGACATTTACAGTGTCAGTTGCAGAGCCCATATGTTGCAATTTACTGCGTGTATAGAAAGACAAAATCATAGCAAAAATTGTTGGAAAAAATTTATGAGAGTAAATTAGAAGTTTAGTGCCTCCCTCTTTGATTGATGTTGGCTTCCCTCAAAGGAAAAGGGGTTTCTTTTGCAAAACCACTGAACACTCAAATGAACTCACAACATTGCCAACCAAACCTCCACTTGCTTCTTTCATTACTTTGCTTGTTTTGTCAAATTGTCTTTTAACTGTACAAGAAAGGATGCAACTCTCATACAATGCCCGATATAAGGCCTCTTTTTACAATCAGTCCTGCCTGCAGCAAGAAATGTCAGTACACTTCTCATGATTGAATCCCCTAAAAATGGAGTGCTTAAAAGCATCTGTGATTTGAACTTTATGTAAATTAAGTTTTCAAAAACTAAACACAGACGCTGTTTATTGGCTTTAAAACTATACAGTGCATTACAAAACTACAGATTGTGACTGCAAAACAGTAATGAAAATGAATGGTACAGTACACAAAAGTGAGTGGAACTTGTATTAGTTGCATGAGTTTCACTGCACAACAAAAAGGTCAGTTACACTGTACAACACTAAACATGCTCTATACTGTGTCTGAAGTTTTATAGATGTTAAGAGTCTTATGGCCCTCCCCAAACAAGAGTGACATTTTAGCAATTTTGCATCCAGACATTTGAAAATAGCCCTAGAGTTTTACTTGATTGCTAGCTAACTGGTCACAACCCAAAGTATCTCTTCAGCCAACATTTTATGTTTCGTCCACAAACAATGGTCATCCCAAACTTTATTGATGGAGGCATTTCTCCCTTTACTCATGGAGAGTGGACTCAAGTGTGCAACTTGACTGTGTTGTGTTCAAAGTAGTATTGGCTTTAACTATACACATGCACACAGTACAATGTCCTGTAAATTCAGCATTGTTATTGTCCTAGCAGATAGCTCAAAACCACAGATGCAAAGTTTCCACCGATGTTTACTAATCCTATTTCCTTGAACTATGGGGTACATTTGAATATATCTTTTGGAGACTGATTTTCATAGCACAAAAGACTGCACTTTGATTGATGCAATATTCATCTCAACCATCATTCATTCATCAATGACAAGCAGCCAGTTGTCTTCCCTATTTGTTATGTCTTATAGTCTTTAACAAATCAGAATCAAAGTCTGTGCTGTATGTGGTTCTGTCTTAGGGTCTACCAGATGTTCCCATGGTTCAATGTTCCTAGGGTTTGATGTTCCCTGTTTTGGTATATTTTGATGAATTGAAGATGATTGCAAGGTTTGTTATTCCTGGGTTCAATGTTCCCAGAAGTGCAGGTGTTCCCAAGACTAAGGAACATTGAAACTCACATATAGTAGACCCTGTGAACATTAACAGACTGTAGCCCCCCTCCCTTACATGTGTACTAGACTGGTGTTTTAAGTTCAAATTGAACAGGCTTACTTTAAGGTATAAAACTTTAAGCAGGAAGAGTTGTTATGTCTAGGGTGTAGGTTACAGTATATGGTTTGAATTAGCTATAGTACTGCAGGTTGAAAGTTGAAGCACACTCAGTCGGTTAATGAAATTCATACAGTTTTATAAAATCTATAAAGTTCCTTTCATATAATAATGACAAAGGGGACAAACTTAGATGATCCCCATGTAGGCTACATACTATAATCATTTCAGGAGTCAACAAGGGATAATTTATCCCGAATCGCATCGCAATTTGCTACACAAACATGCCAAGTTACTACACAAAGGAAAAATTGGGTAGCAATTTTCTGTATACATAACCCTTGCCCATTCACAAACAATGTGTGAAAGATCACACAAGTTGCTACGCAAAATTTTAATGCTAAATTATTCCCTGGTGAAAAGTTGAGAATTCAATCCGGTTTTTGACGAGGTTTGTGACGAGTCACTCTTTCCAAATTAAATACACACAACAGTAACAGACTGAAGTGAGAAGTAAATTTAAATTTAAAGGCCCAATTCTCTCATCCCAAACACTACTACTGTAATTCTCCTAACCTTCTTAATTAAGCCCCTCCCACAACTGTCTGAAATTCACTCTCACATCCAGACACAATCTCAGTTCATTGCTTCAGGGTGAGTATAGAAAGCTGAATGTGTATAATTAAAACACTCTCTGAGCAGTTCATGCTGTGTAATATTAGCTTTGGTACTCTGCATTGTTTGAATTAGCTGTCAATCAAAAAGCTGAGCCAACTGAGAGTTTCTGTTACCCTATACTAGAAGTGTAGTTTGGGGTGAGAGGACTGGCCCTTTAACTTTTTGCACTTTTTTTTCCACTGAAAGAGAAATCTTGACTCATAAAGCAAAATGTGGTGGTCCCCTTCGACAACCTCATTACGATCAATATCAACCCAGCATTACAGCCTTCAAATACTGCATAAGGATCCACTCTGAGGTAAATATTGATCTTGCAGTGTTCAAATGACAAATGACATTGACTTAAAGGCTAAATTCTCTCACCCCAAAGAGCACCAATTCTCTTAACCTCCTTTAAAGCCCCTCCCACAATTATCTAAAGTTTATCCTCATCCAGACACAATCTCATTTTATTGGTTCAGGATGCATGTAAAAAAGCTCAGTGTGTATAATCAACACACTTTTACTACAGTTCATGCTGTGTTAATACAAGCTTTGGAACTTTGAATTGTTTGAATTAGCTGTCAATCAAAGAGCTGGGCCAATTGAGAATTTCCGCACCCCTACCAAAATTGTAGTTTGGGTGAGAGGATTGGTCCTTTAAAGCACAGTCTTCTCAGGTGCCCCAGGGCCTGGTCCCCAGTCTCAGTGAGTGCTCCTGATGTCAAAATTGTTATTCCTGCAAAAGACATACTTGCAATAAATATCCAAACATGTGAGATAATTGTAACAATTTAAGTAAAATAGCTAGGGCACAAAGATCTGGTTCTGCTGAATGTCAGCATGATGTTGTACATACATTTGCACTGCAAATTTAAACCTCAAACAAACAGCTACGTTCAGTTGTATGTTATCCTATACACAGTACTACTATTCTGCATAGGAATAAAGAGGCATACTGTGCTGTATCGAGTGCTACTACATTACTGATGAGCTGTAGCAAAAGTGTTGGACATAATATCAGCTTTGGCCCACTCACCATACTTGGGAAAATTTCACAAACATGCAGGTACATCTTTTTAAATGATGTGAAAAGCTCTAGGTTATACTGTAAAGGTTTAGTATGGAGTATATTCCTGTCTACATACAGTACCAAGATTGCTACAGTATTGCTGATACTACTGTTACTATTCAAAATCTTGCATACAGTATCTGGTGTTGCTACAGTACAAATGTTAGATTATACATGTACAATAATTGTAGACACAGCCTACTGTACTATATAAAGAATAAAAGTGTCACAAATTTGGAAACAAATGAGGCTATTCCATTTATCTAGTTTTGTAATTCATTTGTATTATATGTAGTATTTGTTTTCTACATGAATAAAGTAAAAAGCACAAACCCAATGGAATTAGAAGTTAAAGGCAGTCAACTCTCACATTTGACTTTTTAGAAGTCCACAGCATTTATCAATTAGCACAATTTCTTTGATTTACAGCAAGTGGCAAAAAGTGCAGAGCACTGCAGCTGATACTACACAACATATATACTGTACATACTGAGAGCTGTGGTTTGATTACAGTCATGGGTATACTCACTCCAAAGCAATAATCTGAGATTGTGTCTGGATAAGGATGAGTTTTAGACAGTTGTGGGAGGGGCTTAAGAAGTAGGTAAGGAGCAGTGGAACTGCATGGGGTGAATTAAAGGATTAGGCCTTGAAATATTTAATAGATACTCCTACTATAAATTGTCTTTGCCAGAAGTTAATAATTTAAGACGAAGAGTATCACCAATATCAAAGTGCATACTGTACATATCCACATTTGATCTACATTTTTACACAGTATAAACTTTTTTATGCAGGCAACCATATACAGTATAGCATGTTTATTTGTATAACAAGTATGTCCAAAACAGCCTTTTGGAAAAACGAATAATTAATTAACACAGTTCAGTAGAGCTTCAACACAAGACAATAATTTTTGTCAATTGCTACCAGCACTCTTTTTTGTTTTACACCAAGAGTTCTGTTTTTTTTTCTCCCTTTATTTGAAAATTATTCTACACTAATGTAACATACATGTATAAAGATAAGGCGATGAAAAAAACAACTGACAACAACAAGCATGCATGGTTCAAGAGGAAACATTACATCTGGTTAGTCTCATATTTATGGTCGTCTGAGCGGGGGATGTAGTATGGGGATGCTGGCAGCCAGAGTAAACAGAAACTCATATGAAACTTTGTCTGCCATAACTCAGACCTTACTTTTATGATTTAATGTTTATGCTCACTGTGGCATTACTGCCATAATTAGAATGTCTCCAGGGGTTCTTAAAGACTAGTGGATTGTACTTATCGAAAGAATGAAATCAATAGGAGGATGCCTCAAAGCTAAGCAGAAGGCTATTTTCCAAACATTGCTCCCAATTTGACAGTTGTTGGGCTAGAAGCTGTTTTTGCAACTGCAGAAAAAACATTTCCATCGAGTAAGAACTTTGCATAAAATACACCCGAGCTACAGTATGATGACTGTGTAATTTGACTCCACTGAAAGCTCCTTCTCCAGCAATTGCTGCTTCCGGAAATTTGTAAGCACGAAGGACTATCTCATGATTCATGCTAGGCAGACATGGTGAGAGAAAATATGCATTCCTAATGAAACACTTACCAATTTGATATGAAAACAGGGGAATAGGGAACAATCCAAAACATGACCATCAAATGAACTGTGTGACATTATCTTAATATCTTTCACAAGAACTAAAAATACAGTACCAACAGATTGAGAGACTGGAGTATAAAAAATGTACTGAGTTGAGTTACCAAGAACAGTCATCTTATTTACAGTATCTGTGTATGAATCTACTTTTGTGTTTACGAGTTCCCTAAGTCAGGTCCAGAGAGGGGCATAAACAGCTCCCTCACTGCTCAGCAAAAAAGATCAGTAGATGGACCTTTACCAAATAACTATTACTAATTTCTGAGAAAAGTTCACTATGCTACATTTTTTTTCATCTTCTTTTACAAGGTCACACATTAGAAAAGACTACATCTTGCGCAGTGGGTGAACAAAATTCTCAATTGGGTTTGGCTCTTCTACTGACAAAAAATATGAAAAGGTGCATGGGGAGTGTACAATTGAATATGGGGCCTTGTATGCTAGCCAAAACAGGCCTTCAAAGCAGTAAACTCTGATTCTGTTTGTGGGACTGAAAAGGTTTTACAAGGTCACACATCAGAAAAGACTACATCTCGGACAGTGGGTGAACAAAATTCTCAATTGGGTTTGGCTCTTCTATTGACATAAAATATGAAAAGATGCACTGGAGTGTACTATTGAATATGGGGCCTTGTATGCTAGCCAAAATACGGCTTCAAAGCAGTAAACTCTGATTCTGTGGGACTGAAAAGGAGTTCTAGACAAGCTGTGTTCTGTAGGAGGAGTTAAATTAAGTCTGATGGGAGAACTGGAACTGCTTGAGTTGATGAGTATCTGCCTTTAATTCTGAACACCACTTGTGTTTCACTGGCTTTTTTTTTTTTTTTTTGAGAAAATTTTCTTTCCATGGACAAGAATTTTCCAATCCAGAAATAGATATTTAAAGGGCAAGTGTGTGTCAACCAAAATATATTTTGAAAGAACAGCCAAACCTAATAGTTTTCCTCTTGAATCTCTCTGAAGTCTTTTATATTTGAGTATTTCAATAATACAAATTTAAAGTAAACCAAGCAGTTCTCCTAATGAATTTCACAATTCTGGGGAAAAATGTCACATGATTCAAAAGAGTCATTCATGAAACAGGATAGAATGCAGTTGGGTGGCTCAATTTTCCCTTTTATCAACTTAATTGAGAACCACAAAATGAATTGTCATTTTCACTTGTTCCCACCTAGCAGTTGCCACATCCTGCAAGAGACTGCCCCAAGTTGATTCACTGCATATCTTTCATCAGTGTAAATGACTCTTATGAAACTTTTATAGAAAATGTGGTCCTATCTATTGGACATTCCAGTAAAACATTATTGTATTATATGAAGAGTATTTACTTACTAAATTACTCAAAAGGTGTAGAAATAAGTCAGTATACACAAGGATGAAGGGCAGCCAAAAATTTAAATAATTTACTCCTGCTTCTGTTGAGCAACCTAAAAATCACCAACCATGGTGATATTCTTGTAGGAAACAATTTATTGCTGCTTCTATGAGTACCATAACAGGACTTCACTCATCTCCACAATTAACTGTCTGGCAGAGCATGGTCATCTATATGGGGGTATAACAAAGCCAGATAGTTAGGCCCCACACCACCTTTGCTCTTCTACAGTAGGTAGTCTTTGTTGTACTCTTAAAGAGCAACATCACAGCATGTGTAGAGTTGGTCACTTTTGAAGCAATGGCATTAGATTTAAGATTTTTGCAGGGTAAATTTTTTATGGAAGTGGCCATGTTCCCTCCACTTTCAAGTACAGATTGAGGCTTGATCCATGACAGTATGGCACCGGTTTGCCATGCAGACTTACAAAGAATTGTTATTTTTATTCTTTCTATTTCTACTGCAATTTTTTCAATGAAGAAGGTGGCATCTTGCAATAAAAAAAAATATGTATGTAGTAATGAGTATGATTACAGTGTCACTTTTTATCTACTGTACACCCAACAAAGAACTGCTTAAATAGTTTATGTAATGACATCCTCAAAAATATATGACAAATTTAATTTCAGTAATTTTTTATTGAAGTCCCCTTTTGTAATTTTATGCAATGCCTTTGACACAGAAGTCATAAACCTCCCAAATTTTGAAATACTGTAGCATCCAATATGACCTCCTTTCTGAGTAACCATGTTATGTTTTACAAAATTTAATGTACAGCTTGAAAGTGGGTATTTCCCACAGTAACACTTACTGTAGCAGAAAAGACATTAAGAGGAAGATAATGGGTTCCTTACAGCAGTCAGCTGTACAAAATACCTGGTTTTAATAATAATACTGTACTGTACATGTTAAACATGCATGACAATTAACATAAGGTATATTACACTGTTTTAAAGAAAGGATTGCTTGATTTTGATGTGTTCCATGTGTGTACATACTTTTCATTGGGAAAGTACAAAAGGCAACATTAAATCATTCCTGTGTGATTTTTATGTTAAAACATTGAATCCCTCCTAAATTCAATTGGGCATCATAAAATATTAACTAATTATATCAAATATGCAGCATAACATCAGGATTTAGTTTGGGCTGTGGTATGAACAGCTATTTTCTTTTGTTTACAGACAACCAACCAAAAGAATAAATACAATGGCAAAACTGGGACTACGGGACCACAAATATGATGAATTCTCAGCAGCAACAGCAATGGATCTTTTGAAAATGGAGGTTGAGATGAGTTCTTCTTCACCAAACAAAACCAGATCCCTCCTTTGGAAGTCACCCTCCATGGAAGTGAAAAAATCAACAACATTCCTAAACAAGAAGACTCGTAGGGGTCTGGTCATTGTCTCCATCACAATGGGAATATTCGTCTTTCTGTCATGGTACTACATCACCCAGCACGGTCGGATGAGTATCAGACATGCTGGTCCCATCAACTTCAATCCCACTGGCCGAAAACTTTACCTCCAAAATGAGGAAGGTGATTTTATTTTCCAGGGGGAAATTGGGATGCTTCTCCCTAATGACGTGTACCCCATGAGCTGTGAGACAATACCCCAAGGAGATGCCATCTGTATTAACTGGATCAAGAGTAGTGAAGAGAATGAACTGCTGGCATTTATGGAAATAAGTTCTCAAAAAGACGGTGCTATCAACACCATCCAAATAAAGTGGGTTTCACAAAGGTTGGACTCACCTCTTCAGGATTGCATTTTACTTTCTGGCATACCCTGGTACTATGGCAGTCCAACCAATCCAATTGTTTGGCCTATGCAAGATATGGAGATACCCATGCAGCCTTTCATTTCTGGAGAAACTTATCAGGAGGAAAAATCCTTTGGAGGTCTCTTGGAACGATACTGGATGTCCTCTAAAGGTTTCACTGTGAAAGTTGATGGGGACATTCCTCTCCACATTAGTGCAAATGAAAATAACTCACAAAAACTCTGTTTTAGGAGTGAAGTATTAAATTCTCCTTTCCAGAATCCCCTTAATGAATATCCAACTCTTAACTATACTGTGTTTATCTCCAACAATTTGACGCATGCCCACCAGGAAGCCACGAAGGTAATATTTCATCCACCCTCAAATACTCCGAGTGAAACTTTGTTCACAAAGCCAATATGGCAAATACATCAACCAAATATCAGCAATTCTGAACACCTGAATTTTGTAAACTCCATCAAGCAACATGGCTTCAAAGGGGGTGACATTGAGGTAGCCACATCAAGTCTTTTATCTGACTTATGGTTACTGAAAAATATTTCCGATGATTTAAAGGAGTCAGCATCAGACTTTACTTGGACATGGAAGGCCAATCCTTACTTTGAAGTTACATCACATTTTTTTCAAAAGGCAATGTCAGAAGGCTTTCTTATACAAGATGAGACAGATTCCGTACCTGCTTTGATACAATGGAAGAGTATGGTTGTTGGTATATTAGACACTACCAATGAGGATGCTGCTAAGTGGTTTACAGACCAGCTTAACACTTTAAGGGATAGCAAAAGTATTAATTCCTTTGTATTTGATGGTGCTTATGGTGAAGACATGCCCCACCGTTTTGTTACATACAATTCCTTCAAAGATCCAAATCTAATCTGTAAGCACTACACTGAAATGGTTGACAGACTTGGAAATGCAGGACGAAGGAAATGTGGTCACCAGTCACAAAGAAGCCATCTTTTTATTCAGATGAACCCTGGACATGCCGTTTGGCACAATGAGAATGGACTTAGGAGAATTATACCCTCTGTCATTCTACATGGTTTACTAGGTTACCCATTCGTGGTGCCACCATCAGTATGCGGGGCAGTAGGTTCAAATAACAATTTACAACACCCAGTTCTGACAAGGGAACTCTATATTCGCTGGACACAGCTTTTGACGTATCTACCAGTGATGTCATTTTGTGTGATGCCCTGGGAGTTTGATGAACAAGTCTTGAATTTTACAAGGAATATGGTGCAAACACATGAAATGGAGATAGCCCCCATGATGAAGAGATGGGCTCTAGAGTCACTCAAAAATGGTAAGGACAATCCACAAATGTGGAAAATAGTTCCTTATGATATAATGACAGAGCATAACTTTTTTACATGACGTTGTGCAGCACAAATTGTTTTTCCCTTCAAGGTTATCTATGGGCAAAATGTCAAATTATGCCAATGGACCAGACAGGTTCTATGAAATTGGCCATCCTGCTTATTCCAAAATCCCAGCTTTTCAACAATTTAAGGAATTGTGACACTAGACTATGAAAGAACAGGCCAAATATCATCTACTGATGTTAGTTACCCTAACATTCATTTCAACCCTTAACCATGATTTTGAAACAAATTATTAAAATGAAAATTTCATTTATCCACAATCTTGTGGGGAAAAAAAACCCAGTGTGCAGCAGTAGTAATGTAAAGATCATTCTACTTTTCTTGTACCTAAAATATTTACACATTTTCAATATTTCGAGACCATGCAAACAAGCTTATATTTCATTCAATATCTAAAAGATTTTTAAGACAAAATAGGCATCTTTAATGGGGAAGTTCAAGCAAAAATTTAATTTTCATATGTGAAAAAGAAACCAAATCTACACAGTGTGGTGAAAGTTCCATTCAAATTGGACATGTATTTCTCGAAATATCAGTAAATGGAGTGAGTAGATTTGTGTTCAAAAGTGAGTTTGAGGGTAGCAGAGCTGATATCACTTCCTCACATTGACAAGGAATGCTTTGTTTCCCTTTGTTTTATCAGACTGGTGTGTTGACCTTTAAGTTAATAGGAGTATGACCTCCCTGTGAGCAATGCAAAGTTTGTAAAATTCTCATGCCACTTATGCAATCACATTTTAATAATATGAAATTGTTGAGGAGAAAATGCAGTCTAAAGTTTAAAGAAAAACAAAAAACTGCCCATTAATGTGGGGATGTGATGTCATATGTGCTCGCTTCAAGTTCACTTTCTCTTGAAAATGTGAAAATTTTACGTGCTCATATCTTGGGAACCACACATCGGATTTCAATGCAAATTTCACCAAAATGCTCAGAATAAGTACTCCTCTGACATACCAAATCCTGTTGTGATCTCAAACCCTTCTTTTAATAACCATATTCATAGCACGTTTAATTATAGGCACTTTGATTCTCAGGCAATCCAGTTGGGCACTTTTGTAACTCACAATTGACTCTCATTTCACTGTTGCTACAAATAATGAAATCTCCAAGATTTTACAAAGGTATCAAATATAAGTCTCTCCATTATTTTCTTAATTTCTATATATGTCTTTCCATTGGGTGGGTTTGGCACCAGTTACAGGGTTGATCTTTACAACAGAGAACTTCTCTCATGACAGCACCCACCAATGAGATGAAGTGCACCTAAATATTACCCATGGTGCAATTTGATTAGGCCTACCAAGTTGTGTTCACTAAATGCATTAATGAGGGTATCAGTGCAATTCACATAGATAATAAGTACCTCCTACAAATTTTACAAGTACTTAGTACTTTGCTCCCTGTCTTTACTATCCTTCAAACAGTCTTTACTTTTTCTTAAAATCCCTTGAGAAAGAGAAAAACACGTATCACAAACTGTGGTTTCCACTCCATTGAGATGTACAGTACATTTTGTTTTTGTCCCTAAGCAATGGAAATCATAAATAGCTCAGATAGCATAGATGTAGTGCTTTTGCCCTTGAGTATAAGCCTCTTGATAGCAAATTATTGCAAGCTCTTTCACACACGATATATTTTTGGCCCCAGTGTTGAATGCACAAAAAGCTGTAAAAACATAGTTGGATTTAATTTTGTCCTTAAACAGACACATTAAACTTTAATCTGTAATTTGGGTATTCAGAGCTTTTTTCAGCTTTTCCATCATGATATGATATTGGTAAAAGTTTGAAAACTTTGCAAAGTGGAGTGTATTTAGTTGGCCAATATATATATAGTAACTGAAACACTGCAAACAGGGATATTAAAAATTATGGCAGATAAGATAAAAATTATATTAAAACATTGAAAGCTGTTCTATAGCTTTTATTCCTAGATACATACTTCATCTATCAGGAACAGAAGAAACTTGAGGATGAGATATTCAAAGGTATTATTATAAAAACAGATGAATCAAGCACATTATTTTTCTTCTCTCTGAAAAAAATGGGGACTTTGCATGAAGTGCCAAATTCAAACTAGTTGAACATTTCCAGTGGACAGGCCAGTTCATTGCCAGCTTTGATTAGCAAAATGTCATTTATTAAAATTTCTCTTTCTCATGCATCAAATAAAATAGCCAGAAAAAGATGCTAAGGGACTATTTCAGGAAAAACCCTTTGTGATTTCCAAGGACCAGTTCCTTCAAGAATTTTAAATCTACAGAGAATACTTGCACTAGTAGTGTGCAAAGCCTGCTGTACCATCATTTCTAAAAAAATGACTTGGAATTAATATTTTCTCATCCATTCCAGACTGCACAGTACTTCATTAAGTTTTGCGATTTCCTATTGTTAATGATTTAATTCTTATAACAAATGACAAAGTACCTTACAATGCCAGTGTTTAATTTTAAGTTTGGAATTCTAATATTTTTTTGACTTGCAACCCCTACCTCTCAGATAAATCTTCAATAAGCTTTGAATGCCAATATTTTTTAGGTACCAAGTGTTTGCTAGTAGCTATGGAGAGATGAGTTTCCACATTGTCAAATTTGATTCCACTTTATTATTTACAACTAATGGGTTATAGCTCCCCTGCTTTTGAGGTTGGGTTGGGTCAGATGGAGTTTTACGGCTCAGTTTCTAACCAATTAGTTCAGGTCGAGCTGGTCATGGCAGTTTTTCAGTTGTAGCTTTTGAGAAGCCATCTTTAAGGCACTTTACATTACTTTCAAAAACATCCTTTGGGCAACATTGCATTGCTGGAGTCCTCGACCCTTCTCATTCTTTGAGGCAAGAGGCGGCAAACTGACTGACAGACAGACTGACAGAGCACTCCAGAATTGTGACATAAATGGAACTGATTTTACAAACTCTAACTTCATGCCTTTCTTTGCAGACTTCAGTCAATATGAAATGGCATCTAGCCAGAGTTCTTCCCAATCTAAGTCATAGCATCTAAGATGATTTTGAGCTTCAGAAGTCTCTCTGAGTAGAAGCTAAACTAATGCATGGACAGTACACTGAGTTTTTCAACCAAAGTTACTTTTGGCCAATGGTTATGTAATAAGATGAGGTTCTAAGGCTTAGTTTCTAACCAACTGTTTTAAAGGGAAATATTGCGTTTGTTTGCAAGAATAATTCATCAGTTTGAAACTAATATTTACTGACACAGGGTGATAGATATCAAAAATAAGGCAATATGGTAGCCTTCTTTCCAAGAAATTGTGTCCCACAGATAGAAATTCAGTTGTTTGTTGCTCAAGAATAATTTGTTCACCCAAAATTTCAGTATTTCAAATGATGCAACGTCTAGGGCTCTCCTTGCCAATAGTATTTTGAAGAGATGTAGCTGTTGCTGGGGTCTATGATTAAGACTGAATTGTTGGATATTGTCTAAACCATTTTCTTTGTACTCTTTGTTGGAACATTTTAAAACACAGAATTTCCCTTTAAGTTCAGCTGGCCTTTTTCCAGTTGTGACTTGCTGGCTTGTTTTGGGCAATGTTAAGTGCAGCTGCCAGCTACCATAATACAAAGGAAATTTTTTTCAGTACGTACAGATGTCGTTCTTCAAAAAGATAAAAATAATCACTTTACTACTAGTAGGGTGTCTTCTGATGTACAGTAGAGTTTTGGTAAAAATATAATATTTTCCATTTTCATTTCTTCTTATCCAACAGGGGAACCAATCATTAGACCCATATGGTGGGACACTCCAAACAATGAGCATGCATTGCAAATGGATTCTGAATTTCTTATTGGTGATGAACTTTTAGTTGCTCCCATAGTGGATATGGGGGCCACATCGAGGGACATCTATCTGCCGGCTGGCAACTGGAGAGACAACTTACAGAAAAAGGACATTCATGGAGAAAAATGGCTTAGAAACTACAAAGTTGGGCTCTGGGACACACCCACCTTTACAAAAATTTCTTTCCATGGGTAAATCTCTAACCCATCCAAAAATAACACAGCATAAAATAAAACATGATCAATTGCACAAAACATCCCCATCCAAACCAAAGGGCTAGTTATGAAACCTACCGGGGCTTTCAGTCAAACTTAAGTGATTCAGATATTTAGAGTTTCTAAGCACTTTTGCACTATGTCCAACTTCCACAGTAGACAGGGTCCTGCCATGTCACTTACCCTTCCCTAGCTGCACCTTCAAATACCTAAATGAATGATAGATCAGCTTCATAAAAAGTTCTACTGAAGTAAAAAACAGGTGCATAGCCATAGCAAAAGGATTGTGTCATGGGGGGGGGGGGGTTCAGGCACAACATGAGGGAAAAGTCTAAGGATAGAGAGAAAAAAACCAGTATTTTAGAGTTTTTTGCATTGCAAGGTTGGGTCATGGGGGGTTGGGATCCCCCCTTCCCTTTGGCTACACCTTTGGGAAGTAATTGGTAGTAAAAATAGACCCACAAGAATAAAGAGGAATTTGTCAAATTATGCATTATACCCTAAAACATCATGTGCACGTATTTAACACATTAAACTAACAAGTACACCTCTTTGTGTGTACACACCTTTGCACATAGTCCAGTGCAGCACAAAGTAGTAAACACCACAAGGTTTTGATAAATTCATTTTGTATTAAATCTACAGCAACTCCTATTCCTTCTACAGTAAGAGAAACAAAGTACCATTTCGATTTCTTCCAGAACAGAAAAAGTGGTAAAATGGGGATTCAGTAAAAAAAAGAGGTCACTCAGTACTATTTTCTACAACAGAAAAGATCACCCTACTTTATTGTTAAAACTTACTGTACTTTAAGTCTTGATTCTTACTTTCATATTAATGAATCTGAGCAGTCATGATGGTCTGAACTGATCAGCCATTAATGGGGTCCATGAGCTTTAATCTTTCAAATTCTTGGCTTACCTGTATTATGGATAGTACAGTGGTACACTAAACACCTCTAGGTTCCTTCAATTTCACTCAATGTGGGGGTTTCGAATTGCATGTAGACAATTTAAGTCGGAGGTACCCCTCTAGTGGCCGACCTCACAAACTGCTCCAATTCCTCTACTAGACAGAATAACAGGGCAAGTAAATTTCTAAACACTCTCTTGTATATTGTGTTAAGTAACTGGGCTCTATCCTATAAAAATTTTGGAGTTCTATCCTATAAGAATTTTGTTTATCAAAATCATCTCAAAGGTTTTGCACACTGCTTCCCATGTATTACTGGTGAGCACAAATGCAGGAGATGTGGAAAAGGGACGGGGGGAGTTGAAAAGAAAGGTTAACAGTGAGCATAAGCAAATGATAACCCTTTGTCCTTCATGTAGGAAGGGGGAGCTAACAAAGAGTATGATACTACACCATGCAAGTTATTTCAAATTTCAAAAGAACAGTAGTTGTCACTTCTGTTTACATTATAATGCTGTCAAATTTGCAATGTAAATGCTTCATAATGTGGTTCATTTTATTAGTTTTCAAATGTCAAAATTGAAACATCTCTTTAACTTTCAATTTGAAGTAGTTCATTAGTAGAGACTGCTATAAAAATGATTTCCTTATTTTTATTTAGGCCTCAAATCAAATAAACTAGACACTCAAATAGCTAAAAAAAACACACACAAAAGGATATTTCTGTCAACTTTAATAGCAAAGAAGTCTACCAATTGGGAGGGGTCCCTTTCCCTTTGTAAAAATAAAACAGCTGTGTCCTTCCTCAATTCAAAGCAATACAATTTTCAGATCTGAAAAATACAAAAACTATACCTGGACAGATATTGAATGAAAACAGCCAAAGGAAAATTTGACTTTTAAGTTCAGCAGAGTATACATGAGTGAATGCAATATTTATTTGAAACTGTACGGTACTAATTTAGTAACAGACTCCATTCCATTTTTGCTGTAATTAATTTTGGCAGAAAAATGGGAGTTCTTCTGACTGCAATAGGTGGTTTCAATAATTTTACTCCATATGTGCACAAAAATTGGATCAGTTTTAAAAGAAACAAATAAAGATCTTTGAGCAATAGAGGTATAGTTGTTGACTTGTTACTCAGTAAAGAACGGGAGGTAAAACTGGATGAGACTCAGGGTGGAAGGGCTGAAATACATGCCTGTCTCCTTACCCCCTGGATTCACTGGGTCACCCCCTTGAAGTAGCATAAAAAAGCAACATCATGAACAGGGTTCCAACTAACTGACAGTACCCTCAGCCATGGCTGTTTGACCTTTACTTACAGCCGTGTTTGTGGAGCCCCCTCACATATATCCTATGATACAGTACAGGCCTGCAGCCAAATTGTTCACTTTGGCTGTGTCCTTTTTCAAGATTACTGTATTTTGAGTCCTGTGTATGTGATTCACTGCAATATTTACAAATTATTGCAAAATGTAAAATATCATGGCAAATAATTTTGACCACTAAACTGTCTTTTTGGCACTTTACTGGAGCTATTCCTTATAAAAAATACACAAAGTTTAAGAGATGTTATCCTCGGCATCTAAACTGGAGAGAGTGGCAATTGCTTCATACAACATTTACGTACCAAAGCGTTATGCATAAATAATATCCCTCGATGAAAGATTTGTGAAGACCTTACTGTATTTATTTAACTTCAAACATGTGAAGCAGAATAATGACAAAATGTTTATACTTCATGTTGGATATCAGTTCCTTTGACCCAATGTTTCATTACTGGTATCATTATGTTACCAAATCTATGCCTTTTTTGTGCACCCAACAGTATTATAGAATTAGTGAATAATTCAGTCTACACACAGTTTACCCAAAACTTCTAACAGCTACAGTAGGTTTTCCTCCAAATAAAACTTCAGGGTAATTCCTTTCATACTTGAAACAAAAGCTCACAATAGGATGTAAAGAGAATAAGAGAAGATACTGTAACTACAGTTAAAATTTGTTCAGTTGACTCTTTTCAAAGCGAAATTACAAAGGATTGTGGGACAGGATTTTAGTGCACCTTTTCTGCCAAACAGTAGTAAACTGCCATTGACAAAAACAACACATACCAACTCTGTTCCACAATGTTTCCCACTTGATGCAGTATTTGGAAAAGGGTCTTTGGACCGAGAAGCATTGATCACCACATACTAATTCTGAATATTGTGGAACGATCCAAATACTGTAGCAACAGTTAGGGAGCAAAGCTTTTTCTAGTACCCGGAAGTCGGCAAATTACTACTCTACCCAGTGTGCCTATACTGAAAATTCTGAACAACCCAGTGACCACAAGCAGTCCACGGGGCAAAGTAATGAGGCAGCCATGGGGGGAAACTCAGTGACTTGTCCAGTGGACTGATTGTGGTCACAGGGCTGTTCAGAATTTTCAGCAGGAGCACACTGGGTAGGGCAATAATCTGCCAACTGCCGGGGACTAGAAAACACTATGCTCCCTTATGTGGTAAATATGACTTGCTTTATATCAGAAATGTTTTAAATATTGAGTTTAAAGTCTCACTCTTAATGCTAGAAAATAAAACAAAGTATGAAGGAACAAATTACAAGTATGTTACTCGCTTTGTGTTCACTGCTCAGGCAGTTATTTTATTTTATGACATTACAGGAACTGAAAAGATTTTCAGATTATTTCTTTAAAAGATGAAAATAATTCAAGGGCTGCCTAGGGCACCATTGATCAATACACTTGCAATATTTGTGTCATAGTGCCCTGTAGCTTAATTGCTCTACATTACAAAGTCAAATTTGATGATATCAGTATTAACATTTTAATGTCATCTGATTTAAGATGTAAATACTTCCTACTTTGAATCAAATCTGACACGTTACAGCATTTCTTCTGAAAGTCACCTGGAGGCCATTGTTCAGCATGCATTTTAAAGTAATGTACTATGCTTTCTAATTTTTTATTTTGCAAAGTGGACTTCCAGCCTAACATGCCTTAGTTTTCATATCTTTTTATCTTTCCTTCTTTGTAAATGCAACAGATTCAGCTAGCTTGCATGTACAGCATAACAGGGGTCCTGCTTTAATGGATGAAAGAAGCAGAAACAGATTCTTAACTTGAATTTGATTACTTTTTGGGAAAAAAAATATTGTCTGTTGATACTAGAGCTGATCAGCAAGTTTCACTCCATTAAATATTTATGTTTCAAGATCGGTAAAATATGGCATCATTCAGCCGTGTACAAAACACTTAAAAAACTCAACATTTGTTTTCTGACACATAAATTATTCACAACACATCTTTTAATACAGTACTTTCAAATGCAGAAGAACTGTACTTTCATTATAAGGCGTGACTGAATGTCTTCAGACAGATATAACTGTTGCAACTCAGAGCTCTGCAATATGCCCCTCTATTAGCTACCTGCATAACTCATTTGCAAATGAGCTTTGCAAAAGGTGGGATGAAATCTAACCTTTTGAGTGTTAACTGTTAGGGATTCTCTTCAGCATTGCAATATTTTTGGATATTATGCACTCATCAGGGAAAGAAAAAGACAGATCATGCATATTTATCAAGTCTTTTTGGCAAGTCATATGGAACATTATAGATCAGTTTCTACAAGCAGTGATAAGTACCTTTTATGGTTTGACTACTCTGTATCATCTCCTGCAATGACATGATAAATGCAGGAAAATATACCGATGTAGTTATATATAAAAAAGTGACAATAAGTAACTTGCAATTTAGTACTTACACACACTGGGGTCTGAATATATAGGCTTTAAAACCACTGAGATGCAAACTTGTAACCTTAGAAAATGGAAGCCCACAAAAGAAGAGGCAGCTCTTGTAATCAAATAATGTGAAGAAACTTAGAGAGTCAGTTTCCTTGCAACCTATACCCATTAGATTTGGGGCATGCTTCTTTACAATAACTAAAAATTGCAGTAATTACACTTTTGAATAATATGTTACTATGATGTTGCAGGTGGTCTATTAAAGTGAGAAAGTAACAGAGCTAACACAGGCACAAGAGAATCTGAACCCTGCAGGCTTTAAAATGTCTGCTGCCCTCCCTAATGTCAGTACTTCAACTATCGATCAGTTTCCTCTAGCCACAATGCTGCAACAACATTCATCATTAAGGCGAACTACAGTATATTGCATGTATCATCACACAAAGGTTCCCCTCTTGCTCTGTTTCAAAATTTTCCAAATTTTTGTTTTCATTACAGTTTCCATACTTGTAAACATTGTCTTAATAAGTCTTAATGGCCTCCTCCATAGTATGGAGGGCAAAACTCCTTTCCTCTCTCAATTTTCATGTTACACTTAATGTGGAAATCACTTCGGTGTATACAAAGATGAACATTACTTTTGCCATGTTGTTGCTTTGCAATTTTCTGTCAATTTTAAGTACAACAGTACTTGTTAAGGAAGTAAAGTCTGACAAAAGACCCAGCCAGGAGTCAAACTCCAAGACCTTACTGTATAATCAGAACACTCCAAGTATATGCTGTGTAATATGAGCTACTATGCATTCTTTTAATTTGATATTAAATGAAGAGCTGTTCCAATTGAGAATTTCTGCAGACTACTAGATAAAATTGTATTTTATAGAGTAGTTAATAGTTAGAAGGAGTTTAACAGCCCAGCTCAGTTATTAACAGTTTAAGTCAGGCCAGGATCGGGTCAGGTTTGGGAGGAATAATAACTGTCTTTAACACAACAAGTCAGAAAACAGAATGTTCTGACTTTTGTTAGTTTATAAACCTAAGAAAATAGCACAGGTCTGCTTAAAACAGAATGGTTGGCAAGTATGAGTAGTAAGAGAATTATGTTTACAACAATTTTCACACCAAGATGCATGAAAGTCTGACAGAAGTAAAAAACAATTCATTTGTGCAGGCAACAATTCCACATAATATCCAAAACAATTTCAAGGCTAAAGTATCAAAGGCTATAGCAGCCTTCATATTGGTAGAAATGGCCTTGATGACAGACTTTTGAAGGTTGACTTGGGTAAGGGTAGGGATTAGCACTTTCAGGCACAATGCAACTAAAACCACCCATGATGGCCTGCATGGTCAATGGATTGATCACCTGATTTGCAGCTGGGAGGCCTGGAGTTTGACTCCTGACCTTGTCATACCAAAGACTTTAGAAATGGAACCTACTGCCACTGTGCTTAGTGATCAGCATAAGCAATGGTGAAGGAAAACCAAACCAGTATGCAACCACTGGAAAAAAGGCCTCACTTAAATCAATTTTAGGAACTGCAAAGTAAAATCTCATCTTACTATCTATAAATAACCAGCCATGCAATTCCTTAACTGCTTGCAGTTGGATAATTCAATTAGTATATTTGTGAAAAACAAAAGCCTCAATTCACTGTATCACACAAAAGATGCACTGATAATAAAAAATTCAACACTTTCATCCATGACATCTGTAAATGATTTGACAAAGAGTAAAGAACTTTTTGCTTTTGATGTTGTTAAACTGAATGTCAGGAGGTGTGCATTACAATCTCTGAAAAAGTCTAGCCTTTGAAAATATTGCTTTTAATATATGCATGTGCCAAAACCAGTGCAGCTAGGTGGCTATACAATAATGGTTTTTTTTTTTAAACTTTCTTGCAACATGTCTTCAAGGAGTCTTTTCTGTTTTTATGTGTGTAAATAAATAGAAGACACTTACGGAGTCTGTTTGTTTCTTTTTGCAAACTTTTTCTGTCTTCTTTCATCTAAAATTAAAAGGAAATAAATTAAGTACTCAAGAGAAAGAAAGGGTTAATGTAAAATATAACTTTGATGTGTGAAAATCTACATGATTTGGTGAACTTTAACCAAAATGTGAAATGCATTTCTCAAGACATCAGCAAATAAAGTTACTACATTTGTGTCCCAAACTGAGCTTGAGACAAACAGGGATGATTCCATTTCCTCACATTAACAAAGAACAGTTTGTTTCTTTTCGGTAGTCTGCTGTGTTGATCTCAAAGTCAATAAGATGGGACCTGCTTAGGAGGAGTGTAAGGTGCAAATTTCTCATGCAGTTGCACCCTGATGAGAAAGTTGATGGTAATTAAAGCTTAAAGAAAAAGAAAAGACTGCTCATTGATAAGAGGATTTGACATCATATGTGCTTGCTTCAAGTTCACTTTTTGGGAAAATGTGGCAACTTTAAAGGTAGTGTGACACAAAAATGACAAAGTTGTGTTTTGATGTAAAAGCATTAAAAACCAAGAAAATTGCTGCAATTTCCATCAAAATCAATTAAAAATTGGCCCATTTTACAGGTTCATTTCTGATTTGCACTTAAATCATGCATGAATATGAGCTCAATATGTAAATCTTGTAATGTCATGGGAGAGACATGCCATATATGGCTAATGTTATCCTTTGTTTTGCAATCTTCATTTCAAGAACAGTTGTAACATTAGTGTTTCCTGAAGGGTTTATTTTTTGAAAGTTGAAATTGTGCCCTTGAAAATCATCAGTATCAATCACCAAACTATAAACTATCTGATGAGTAATTAAGAAATAATTAATATAGGGTTAACAAAAGAAATGTCAGTACTGTGCAACACTCAACATCATTATTTTTGCATAACCAACAAGTTGCTTCAGAAACATTCAAACTTTGAAGAGGTATCATGAGAACGGTAAAAGATATTGACATAATCCCAACGAATTCTTACTTAGGAGACCTTGCTCCGTAACTACCAAGTAAATTCAGTGCTTTTTGCTGACATGTCACACTACCTTTAACTGCTGCTATTTTGAGAAACAAACATTGGATTTCAATCAATATTTCACAAGAACGCTTGAGGCCCTGTCTCTCTATTCCAGAAGGCTACATGCTATACAGGCTTCTTACTGCACAGATTTTGTTGCATGCCTGCAAATTTCTACATACAGGTCAAGATTTGGGTGAGTTTCAAGAGAAACTTGCACAGATTTTGTCTTTTTCTTGTGACATGTCTGTCACATGCCTGAGAGTTCTGTGTTATCTCAGGGCCACACGCTGGCTCTGCAGGCTTCCTACACGGGGCTTTGTGTCACCCAGTGGCATAGCTAGACTTTCTTTCTTCCCGAGGGGGCAAGCACAGAAATTTTCTGAAGTTCAAACACTACTCTATTAAGAATGTAATTCACAGTGCCCAGAGCATGCCGAAAATTTGGGTTCTTTTAAACAATATTTGTAAATATGGAGCTTGTCTTGTAAAAAATAGTTTAGATTCTGGCATTCCTGTAGAGTAATTTGAAAATTTGGGGGACTATCGAAGAATGTGCATTTCCTGTTAACAAATATAGATCTGATATAGCTTGTTGACTGGAGAGCTTTTTTTAGCATAATGTTACCTAAGGAATGTGAATTGAGGCTTCCAGACAACATTCAAAAAGCTTCCGAACCTTTTTTGCCTTTTTCAGACAAAATATTCCAAAGTTAACAGCCTATATGGAAGAAAACGTAGAGAAATGGCACTGTAGCCATTCCGACAAGGTTACCATTAGACTGATATATGAGTGACCATTTACTGCAATAAAGAGGCTGGGGAGTCCCCCTGTTACTGGTGTCACCTATGAAGGAGTTGCCAATAATTCATGAGATTTACAAACACCAATTGTGCGCATAAAAGGCAGGTGAGGTACAGTGTAAATCATTTCTCAGCCATGTTTAACAGAGTCAAGATGCATGCAACAAACCCTCAGATTATCTGCAGGGAGGCAGAAACTTGCCTGCAAACACACCCTCTTTCCTTACATACCTCTCTCCATACATGCAGAAATGACAGACTTCATGCAGGTTGGCAGCATCAACTCAACACTGTTCCTTGCCAGCAAAAAACATGCTCTATGACTGCATCTAATACACACTTGCCCCAAATTGTCACAACCCCACTGCAAACCCAGGTCCTTGTTATCTTTCTGGGAGCTAAACAGCAAAAATTGTCAACCTGCAAGTTGATCACAGTACTTACCCAGAATAGTGTGAGAGGAACGTTAGGATAATTAAGAACCTCTCTATCATATCAAAGCTTGATATGACATAACATTGACCCTTCCTTTAAATCAAGACTTTTCTCTCTATACTTTGCTATGATTGTCATTCTGCTATTCAGAGGTCAATACCCTATTGCAGCAAAATCTGGATAAACTATTAATATCCTAGAACTACTGTACTCTTGCTACTAGTTGATATAAAAATGGGAGTGAGAATTCACCCACAGTTGATAGTTTATGTTCTCAGCTCATGTTTGTATGATCCACAGAAACAGATCTACAAAGGATTTTCACTACGACATTTGAAAGTACATATACATAGTGGTACCTGACGTATGTTGCTGGAATTTACCAAAAATTTATCAAAAAATGTCCAGTTCTGTGTGAAGCTGCATGTGGCATTTACAGCAAAATATGTTGTTCCATCATAAATATGATACCTCTATACAAAAAAGGACGACCCATGTGGGATCCAAGAATGACAAAGAAGGATACAAGAATGATTCAAAAATATTGCCATAATGATTACAAAAAGATGACAGCAAATTGCAAAGTCCTACTGTACATAAAAGCAAGGAAGAAAGCCCTCTATCCCCCCCTCCAAATTAAAACAGACAAGCAAAAGGGTACAACTATCTCATGCAACAAATGTCATCACTGCAGTGCAAAGGTAATAATTCAAGCTAAAACTAGATCCCAAAAGACTTTTAATCATTTTTATTTTATCTCACACCTGTGAAAACTGACCCTTCAAAACCACAAAGTCTCCCTCCAGACTTAGTAAATCACTACTCATTCAGTCTTGGGAGGCATAACAAAAATAATTCTCTGATAAATAAAAATCCACCTCAGCTCCTTGAAACAGTCTTACAAAGAACACTATCACACCAGAAATGAAAAAGTTTAAATAAATCATCTTGTACTAAGGGTCTAACATGAAGCAGCAGCACATTGACCTCCTGTATCTTCAGCCTCTGCTATCATCACACAGGCTTTCAGCTATTTTAAGAACAACTATTTAATACACACTGATAACTTTTTATCATTAAACAGAATAGCAGGACCAATCACATGCTAACGTGTAACAAATGCTTATCCTGTTTCTGGAAATGTAACTAGACACTGACAGTACAAATTTTGTAATTTTTCCTTTGCAGTGCCAGTCATTACACATGCCAATGATTATAACTATGCTTGCAACCATTGTCACCCACCCCCCCACTCACCAGGTCTTGTCATGACCCTGCATTAAACACTTGTTACATACCACCTTTAACTTGATTTGAATTATGTACAGACCAGTGCAGTCACACCTCATGATGTCTGAGGTGTTAATAAAGTTCTGGTTAATATGAACTACAAAAATCCTTACAGGAAGATTTAACAGACAAAACTTGTTCTTCAATATCTCCAAGTGTGACATCTGAAAAATAACTATTAAATGAAATAATTCCTTTTAAAAAATCCTCTCCCTAAAAAGCAATACATAAATACCTAAAGAAAACACACCAAAGTGCTTTTCTCATTCACACATAACAGTGAAAACACAATGCATGTTAAGAGCTATACTCATTTTGGGGAGAGTTGTTTTTCTTTGGAAATATTTCACGATCTTCACCTCTCTGACCAAAATCAGATATTGTACACATCTTGCAGTATTCTTGAGAACAACCTCACTCAACCCCATGAAATACTGTACATTATCTAATTGAATGCTGTTTGGTTATCACACACTCAAATGAAAGTTTATGCTACAGTACCACAAAAATTTGACAGACAAAACTGTGACTCTCATCTGCCTCTTTAACCAGATAAGATCTCCACAAAATCTGACCTACTTAGAAACTACTCTCAAGTTTTCTTTAATTTTGTACCAACTATAGTTTATAAAGAAAATAATTTCCCTGCATGCTCAATCTGTCCACCATCTTTTGTGTGTTGTGTTCCCTGATCAGAGCATTCCATTTCTGATGAAGGGGCTGGAGGCTTCCAAGGTTCATCAGGTGGTTTAGAATCTATGTAGTGCTGTGGTATAGAAATACCCATCATCTCTGGTAACATCCATGGTTTTAACCATCCCACCAATGGTGTATGGCCTAGAGTATAGTGGGTATGTTTGTGGTAAAACAGGATGCCATCTAAATCTGCCTGGAGTCGGAAAATCAAAGTTCTATAAATTATTTTCAACCAATTACTAGGAAATGTTACACTGTACTTATTACAACAATATGGGTACAAAGTTTCTATTTAGTTTTATCAGTAGTCCACCATGTTGTCTTTAACAAATATACAGCTGGTAATGTAGTCCATCAACAATGCAATATGCAACTAATTAAATCCAATGCGGTCTAACTGGTAAACTATAAATAAGCCTCAAAACATCCTAACCCTCAACTACCTATCTGAATTAAATATTTACAACTTTTCAAATTTAAAGAAAATACCAACTGCATATATAA
Source organism: Holothuria scabra (assembly GCA_037179385.1). Lineage (NCBI taxonomy): Eukaryota > Metazoa > Echinodermata > Holothuroidea > Aspidochirotida > Holothuriidae > Holothuria > Holothuria scabra. Next base: position 2,985,625 of record CM074188.1, read on the forward strand.
ACTATGTATAATATTCATCCATCACATTATACTGTCTTTTCATCAAAGTTTTGTCACAAAACTACATCCAGCTCAATATCTTTTCACGATTCTTATTTGTCATCATAATTTACTGAGCAAATGTGTTGATGAAATGCCCAACATTTCAGAGCAAGGCTAAAGTGCTTCAGCGATTACAGGAGATGTAATCACTATAAAATATTAACCATAACACATGCCAACGTCATCAATCTATGAGAATTAACTTCAATACTATGATAAAGAGTTTTTCTCTTGTGTCCTGAAACCTTCTAAGTACTGGTGACGAAAGGAGCAAAGCTGATTTGATGCTAGGTTCTGTGTTTGTTAATATTTACTTTTCCATGATAGAGTTATGATTGAGGATGCCTACTACATTGTAGGTGTATGATATCAAATGTTTGCTCCAACACATAAAATCTACTTCACCAAGAATTTTCTGTGGATAAATTAAGGCTAAAGGTTGCAGGATATATACAGAGAAAGGTGTGGGATAAGACTAACCATTGGCATGATCAAAGTTCAGCTGAGGGTTATGGTAATGGTTAGGATTAAGTTTAAAACTAGCCTTGTGACACTTCACACCATATTTGTGGAGCAGAGTATTTTTGCAATGGTGTTTCTCACCAGACTCTTTGTAGAGAAAGTGTGACAAAGCCCAAAGACCGGTGACAAGTAAAGATAATTCTCGGTCTCACCCATGACTTTGAAAGAGTAAGGGGGACCAAAGGTGCTCCCATTTTATTGCTACCATTTTAGCTTCTATTTTCATCTACAAAATTACTAAATACAGTTGGTTTTATCATACTTTAGAAGTTACAGTTACTAGTTGACAATACTAAAACAGTAGGTCATTAACTAGGAGTAAAGTAAAAAATGGGGGTCACTTTTGATTGCAAACTATCTCTGTACTGTACATTTAAGCACACTTCAGCAGTTACATCAACTTGGAATACACAGCATAAACCAACATCAAGGGAACATAATCAGACAAAAGGGAAGGGGCCATTGAAGGCATCAAAGAACAATCATTTCATTTCTTGAACCTTACTGAGGTAATTCCTTATGATAATCTAAGCACATGTTATTTAAGCTAAAATTCAGTATTCCATCACAACATGCTAAGCTACTTAAATTGATACACACACTTTTTATTGGTTCCAATCACAATGATTTGCAAACTAGTATGCAGATAGTGGATAATTTTTCCAGAGAACGCAGAGCTCACAGCTGCAGCGTAGCAAATCACAACAGAAATGTCCTATCAAGAATGTACGGAAGTTGATATTAGCATGTGCTCGTGAACTTAAAAATTCAATTTTTGTCGTAAAAATTTGGTCATAATACTAATGTCGATTTATGTCGATTTTTAGAATGTTACTAAGGTTAGTTTATTCTACCGATTTCTGTTTAAAAATCTTTGCACGTTTTGTAATAAGAAACTATCAGACCAAAATGTGTATTACTTTAGAGAAACTTTAAGACTGCAAGATGTCTTGGTTCTGTTAAACAATTTGAAACACTGTTCTGTAACACAAAATGAGACTTGTTATGGTAAGTTGTTGCTTTTTATTCCTGGTAGGAGCTCTGTTAGTATGACAAGATAGTTTTTTAAGCTTTCTTTGGAGACATGCAGCAGGACGCAATTAAAAAACACTTTCTATTGATTAGGGTTAACAATGAACCATCATTTCCTTACCAAGAGAAAAAAACCTAGTAAGGCATTATTATTACCTTCAAGACAAGACAATAATCTCTAGAACCCAAAAGAGCAAAGTAAATAGTTTACCTCAAAAGGCATCTTCCTGGCCATTACGCTCTCCATTGTGGATTTAGAACAAGTGTAGCTAGGCAAGGGAATAAATGCATACTGCAGAAGAAATTGAAAAATGAAACTCAGGTATGGACAAGGCTAAAATAAAAAGACCATGAATAATGCATTACAGCAGGCTTTTTGGTTAATTGTTGTTGAGTCTTAATGCATAGTTTTATTATGTATTGCCTTTAGTATTCTGCAAACCTGCACAAATTGTTGCCTTTGTTTTGAAGATAAAGTTTTTTTTTCTTATAAAAGTTATATTTATGCTCATAGAACAATATATTAGTCAAAATACAGTAGCAGAACAGCCTTCTTTTAAAGGCTTTCGGTACATTGCTCAAAAATAAATTGCTCACAAATAACCAACTTCCACAATTAACTCTCCTAATGAAAATGATTTGAGAAGAAAAGCTTTTGCTGAAATTGAATAAAAAGGTGATAATAAAAATTTTCTCTGTATAACATGTTGGTGTATTTTAATTGCAATGCTACCCCTAATAATGGAAAATTTAATGGCAAATGTATGATTTTCCAATATTCAGACAAGAGAAAATAAAATCTATACTCCCAATACAGATATATATATAGCATTTGTCTCACTCAAGGATGCAAAAGGCAATAGTTTATTTCCAGCAAATGTTTGGAAATTCAAACTTCTCAGTTTATAAAATACACCTTACACAAGTCAGCCAATATACCTGTGTCTGATTTAAATAGGACAATTGCACAGCAGATAAAATTTTCCATCTACTGCAACTTTCTATAAAACACAGCCTTACCCTTAAATATTTTTCATATATTGTTCATTGATCATGTTGTCAATACTATTGATAGTTACACCCTCAGGGTTTCTGTCAGAGGGGGGAAAGGGGGATTTGTCCCCCCCCCCTTTCCAGAAGGTGGGTAAAATCCCCCCCTTTCATTTCCATAAAAATTAGAAAATTGTCAATATCTTGGTTTGAAAGAATGAGTAAGGGGGAATTCTCCCACATTCAATTCCTTCTAATCGCTGTTTGAGGGTAAATGTTAATTTAAAGAATAAGTTACTATTAAAACCTACACAACTGTCTTTAAAACAAGCTACAGATTTCTTGCCAGTTGACTTACAGGGAACCTCTCATGCCCCATCCTTCCTGCTTCTTTACAGAGTTACTGATTCCCTGTGCCATGTAACAGTTAAAATCCCTTTGTTTTTTAGAAAAATCAAAACACATACATCTCCCTTGACAAATAACCACTGCAAAGCTGTTTTATCTTTCAAAAGTTTATTGGGGGCATTTATCAGAGGAGGGGTGTTTATTAGGGAATAAACTTGGTAAAGTTAGTTAGATGAGATTCAATGACACACCAGCATGGACGTGTTATATACTATAGTTTTAGACAACTTGATAAAAAGTTCAGAGTTTAAATTTATTTTTAAGTATTATTCAAATGCAAGTTTGGCTTCCCCTTAGTTGCCTCTTACGACAAGCATTAAATGCCACGGGCATATTACAACCCCCAGCCCACAGGGGGCATAAACTTTGTATAAGTAATTAAAAGAAAAGCTTACGTGATTTATATTTGAAATCTGTCTTATTTGTGGAATTTCGCTGAGTTTTGCTTGTAACCAAAAGAATCGGAACTCTGTATCACTGTCATAAACAGGATGACCCATCCAGCACATAACATCTATTATGTAAAAGGTCTTCTGAGCTTCACTGAAAATACAATCTAGTATTACAGCTTTTCCTTCGTCTACATGATAAAAGCAGAAAAAGAAAAAGGAACATTGAAACCATTGCCATCACCATCAATTCATGTTGACCAACATTTAAAAAATGTGACTATTATGAATTAATCCAACAATTTGTCACAATGAAATTCACACATTAATAGACGAACTTCATTAATTTTTTAAATAATTAAAACTCTTTTTAAAGGGCATAATTACCTTCTGTATCAATGAAACTTTCCACAACAGTTTCATTTACCAAGTAATTGTAATTCAGCCCCACCACCACATCACCATTCTCAGCTTGTAAACAAAGAGCAAGACTGCACATGACAAGCACCAGCTGTTGCTAGTGGATTCTTTGAAACAAAGAAGACCTTTTTTAACATCTGTAACACACAATGTCACAGTAGACTTTATCAGAATGGCTCCACAATTCTAAATTAAAAATGTCAAAATAATTTCTTCTATCAAACAATTACTCAATAGCCTCAGGTGGTATACAATAAGGTGGCAAGGAAAGACCCAATTGCCAAACACAATGCACCATCCTGTGCCAAAATGCTTAGCGATAATAACAATAATAATAGAAATATGAGTTTTACTTTTATATGTCTTAACTTAGTGTGATGCAATGATGATTTTAAAAGAAGGGTTTAAGATCACATCAACTGTTGATATGGGTACTTATTCTAAACAATTTGGTAAAATTTGCATTGAAATCCAATGTATGGTTCTCAAGATATGAGGAAGTAAAGTTGCCACATATTCAACAGACAGTGAACTTCAACACAACAGTCTAAAAAACAAAGGGAAACAAAGAATTTCTTGTCAATGTGAGGATGTGATATAATCTCTGCTGCCCTCAATCTCACTTTGGAACACAAATCTGGTAACTTCAATTGCTGATATCTCGAGAAATACATGTTCCATTTTTCTATTTAATGGAAATTTCACCACAGTGAGTAGATTTAAATTTCTTTCACATGTGAAAATAAATTTTTTGCTAAAACTTTCCCTCTACGACAGTTCCAGTATTATCAGAAGATTTTCAAAACAAAGGAGAATACCAATGTTGCTGATGATGAGCTATTTATCAGCCAATAATTCAAGAACTTGACAAATTGCTGAGCCATGTGTTTTCTGCAGAGGTGATTGCACAAAGTTTATGTGACATACTGACCTGACTGCCTGCATTTTAATACACTGAATTCATACTACTCAGTTTTTCAAGTATTTAATAAATCCAAAATATCAGCAAAGTCAGCAAAGTGGGTGTTAAATCTGATATATCTTCTCAATCCATCCTTGAGTACACACAAGCCTTCACATTATTATTGGGCCTGTAATATACAACTTCTCTCATACATTTCTCATTTCCCACTCTCCTTCACTTAACCAGCTCACATAAAAGTGTACTTTTAGTCTTTAAAGTTTTTCCAGATGGATACAATGGATAAAATTTCAGTCACATCAGTGTAGATGTGGCAAAAATGTTAGTAACACCAAACTTCAAATGTAATAGACACTCAGCAACCATACCCTTCATCACCAGCTTTGTGGAAAACTGCCCATTTAATACTCACATGCTTTGCTCTTGAGTCCAGCTGGTAAATGAGATGGAAATCTCTTGATGCAGTAACCATTCTTTTTGAAGGCTCTTGTGCAGCCCTAGATAAAACAATATCTACTTGTCAGTATTACACAAATGCTGATGGCAAATGGCTTAACCTTGAACAAACTCCCCCATTAGTTGTCTTTTTTAACAATGACTTTTCAACATGCTTAGTGGGGGCTTGTAAGTTATACATCTATGCACAAGTTATATGGGAGCAGAACTACTGACTGTCTGTACAGAAACAGACAGTCAATTTTATCTTGTTTCACCCTTTCTTAGGATACTGGTACAATACTTTATATAAAATTACTTAAGAAAGTTATAACTTTTGGTTTCATGAAAAGGAATACCATGTCTTCTTCACATATGACCCTACCACATGCTGCCATGCAGTTGACACTATTTTTAACATAGGTTTCCATGCCTTCAACTTCTATGAAAATATTACTGGTTGGAATTGAAACAAGATGAAACCAAAATAAATTCAGCAATGTTTTTATAGTTGTTTCACACTAAACTTCACATTAATCTCACTTTAACCATTTATTTCCAAGACATTTGAGGAATATTAACTTTTGCAAAGAAAAAAATTTAATCTTATTTGAAATGTACCTACCGTTGCCTTCATAGACTATTGAGTAAGGTAGATTCAATTTCAAAGATTAATAATGTAGGGTAGCTGAGAAAAATTTGCATAAAGAGATTTACATATTAGCAGTTTTAATGAAGAGATTCCCATATTAGCTAGCTAATTATTATCAGCAACTATACCTTTACTTTTACTTCAAAAATCGTACTGTGACAACACTGTAAAATTTCCAACAAAATCTGATGTGTGGTTCTCAAAATATCAGCAGATAAATTTATCAAATTTTTGCCACAGAGTGAAGTTTGTTGAAACAAGCACATATCACATCATATCTGCTGTTTTTTGCCTACTTTACCCTTTACAACCCTCAACAACCCCACATTATAGAACTTTGCACCTTTCAGAATGCAGACTTAAGTCACAGTGCATGCCACCAAAATAGTTGATAGGGAAGAAGATACAATGTTGTGTAGACTTATTGAGAGAATGATTTTTACCAATGGTAATCTTACTCATATCCCCAAAATTCTTATCCCACTGCTTCTATTGTATCAACCATGATCAGTGATGCATTGTCAAAATTCCAATGAAGAGACACATTCCTTGTTACCTTTTTGTTGCCAGCTGTCATTCAAAATTGAAATTTATGTCATTTGATGATACACAAGACACCATTGTATCATTTCATTTGAAATCAGCAACACATGCTATTCACAGTTTTGTTTATTGACAATGAAAAATGGGAAAAACATTTTTGAAAATCTGAGGGAAATCAATGGATACTCGAACAATGCCTCCATCAGATAACAAAGTTGAAGAGTAAGGGGACAAATTTTTCCATTTGACGTTGAATCATGAAGGTGTAATTGAAGAACACTGTTGTTTCCAATTGTTCTGCTGAAAATTCTTATTGTAAGCTTCATTTATTGGTAGAAGGAAAATTTGTCTCAAAGCATTTGTAGATAATACCTCTGTTTCGAAATTAATTGGGAAGAATGGAAAGGGTTGTCATTCAAAAAGTTTAGTCACAAGAAATTTAACAATAGAAACAGATCTGTCTATCAAATAGTGATGCCTTAAAAAGATGAAGTCATTTTTGAGTTCATTTTGTCTGAAAATTTGTTTTTGTTCCGACTAAAGCAGCTCCTTAACGACATTGACATCCACATTACAAGTGAAAGTCTTATTAAGCAATGATAACTCAGTATTGCATAATCATTTCCCTTCAAGCAAATCCAATTTTATATGAGCCAGACACAAAACACATGACCTGTTCTTCATTGGAGAAATTTGTGCGAACTATGACCTTTTTTGATTCTGACAAGTTTATACTCTCTTTTAAACAATAATTTACAAAAATAAAATATTTTGAGGGACACCTATCCTTCAGTATCTCCACCCTGGGAATTGAAATTTGAACGTTGGAAAAAAAATAAATTTGAAAGTTGAAAAGATTTTGCCTAAAATACTTTGTGGAAGGCTAAAATATATATTCAGGAGAGAAATTCCATACCAAATCATCCAAACCTTTAATTTTTGTATCTTGAAGTTTAGCCCTAATGACTGTAATTTTTGTCAATGCATAAGAATCAGACATGAAAACTGAAGTGGAATCTTGAAGAAGACTAATTTCAATGCAAAGGTCATTTGATTCTATTTAATTTTCAAGCTCCAGATGGAAAAACCACTAAGGAACAGATTCTCAAATGATTCTTTATTCTTCCATCTGAATATCCTATCCCTACATAAAAACCCCAAGGTCAATACAACAGACTGAAAAAACAAAGGGACTGCAGGACCCCTATCAATCTGATGAATTGACACATAAATCCATGCTAGCCTCATGCTTAGTTTGGGTCAAAAATGATGAAACTTCAATTGCTGACAGCTTGTGAAATATCTGTCTCTGAATGAAAGGTTCACAAATTGAAAAAATGTAATTCATCTGTCAGATACTGTGTGAAAAATGGTAACTGACCCTAAGTTAAAATTCATAAAAATTTTGCAACAATTATTTTGCTTTCTATATAACTTTCTCAATTTAATAACGGGAACAACAGTTCATCAATTTCTTTTCTTGATTATTATCTTTAATTTAAGGAAAAACCAAATAAGTAAATTCAACCAAAAATGTAACCTTCATTACCCTTGATGTTGTAACTATAGTTCGACTTCCTTTTGGACATGCCACCATACACCAATTTTCTTCCAGATCTGGAGGGACATCAACCATCCACTCTGACAACATCAGCTTTGGATATAAAATATAATAAAGATGAAACAAAAGTAATAATAGAGACTTCCATGACCACAAGCTTTTCCATCTCATACGATCTAGCTTAGGACACGTTTTGAAAATTAAAAATATCACAGTTTGGTTCTTGATCACAAGTGTTTATATTTCGGCAAGTTCCAAGGGCACAGTTTACATGTATTTTACAAATTTCAAACACTTCAATTATTCCTGAACAAAGAATTCAATGCAGAACAGTAGTTGTTCAGCCATTCCCAACCTCACCTCCAAATATTTTTACAATATTTGCAAATATTCATCATACCCACAATATCGAAAGGCTGAATCAGAATCTTATTTGATTGAAGTTAACAATAAGCTTAGAGAACTTTGACACTTTGAGCAAGATGTATCTATTGTATGTGTAAATGAAACTGGGAGAAACTTTCACTAACCAGAATGCAAGAATGCATTGAGGTTTCGATGATACATACATGCTCTTTTCAATAAAAATGCTACATTTCTTGTAACAACTGGTGACCCAAAGTGACCTTTGACTCCACCGGTAAGTAACTGGTTTTTCTTTTAACCAAAACATTTCTATAGTCAAAAAGCCACATTTCATACTATGCCTTAAGATAGTCGGCAAACAAGGTTTTCAGAGTTTGATGCCAGGTGATACCAGATGACCATTGACCTCCACCAAAAACAACAGGTACAGTACTTTCAACTCACCATACTGTAACACATCCACATACTTATTAGGAAATCCATCCAAGTTTCCTACCTTGAGATATCCCATTTTCACAAGTTTTTCAAAGTTTGACCAATCATGACCCTTGATGTCCTTTCACCTCCACAAAAAAAACCTTATACAGACCATCTTCTCACCATAACTCATCCACACACTAATTATGAAATCCATCCATGTTTTGTACCTTGAGCTCTCCTAAACAAGGTTTTCTGAGTCTGACCCCCTAAGACCCCAAATGACCTTTGACCTCTGCCAAAATCAATAGGGTTCTTCCTTACATCATAATGCATCCACATATCAAGTTTGAAATCAATCCAAGCTTCCTACCTTGAGACATTGTGTTAAAAAGGTTTCCAGGATTTGTCCCTTCTGACCTCAAATGACCTTTGACCTCCACCAAAATATATAGGATTTTTCTTTACATCATAACGCATCAACATATCAAGTTTGAAATGAATCCAACTTTAATACCATTATGTTTCACATAAACAAGGACTTCAGGGTTTGACCCCATATGGCCCCAAATGACCTTTGACCTCCACCAAAATTTATTGGGTTTTTCATTACATCATAATGCATCAACATATCAAGTTTGAAATGAATCAACGTTTCCTACCTTGAGATATAGTGTAAACCAGGATTTCGGGGTTTGATCCCACGTGACCCCAAATGACCTTTGACCTCCACGAAAATAAATGGAGTACTTTCTAACATCATAACGCATCAACATATCAAGTTTGAAATTAATCCAAGTTTCCTACCATGAGATATCGTGTAAACAAGGATTTCGGGGTTTGACGCCACCTGACCCCAAATGACCTTTGACCTCCACCAAAATCTATTGGATTTTTTCCTTACATCATAACACATCAACATATCAAGTTTGAAATGGATCAAAGTTTCCTATCTTGAGATATAGTGTAAACCAGGATTTCGGGGTTTGACCCCATGTGACCCCAAATGACCTTTGACCTCCACGAAAATAAATCGGGTCCTTTCTTACATCATAAGATATCAACATATCAAGTTGGAAATTAATCCAAGTTTCCTACCATGAGATATAGTGTAAACAAAGATTTCGGGGTTTTACCCCATGTGACCCCAAATGACCTTTGACCTCCACCAAAATCAATAGGGTTCTTCCTTACATCATAGCGCATCAACATATCAAGTTTGAAATTAATCCAAGTTTTCTACCATGAGATTTCTTGTAAACAAGGATTTTGGGGTTTGACCCCATGTGACCCCAAATGACCTTTGACCTCCACCAAAATCTATTGGATTTTTTCCTTACATCATAACACATCAACATATCAAGTTTGAAATGAATCAAAGTTTCCTATCTTGAGATATAGTGTAAACCAGGATTTCGGGGTTTGACCCCATGTGACCCCAAATGACCTTTGACCTCCACGAAAATAAATTGGGTTCTTTCTTACATCATAAGGTATCAACATATCAAGTTCGAAATTAATCCATTTTCCTACCATGAGATATAGTGTAAACAAAGATTTCGGGGTTTGACCCCATGTGACCCCAAATGACCTTTGACCCCCACCAAAATCAATAGGGTTCTTCCTTACATCATAACGCATCACCATATTAAGTTTGAAATTAATCCAAGTTTTCTACCATGAGATATCGTGTAAACAAGGATTTGGGGGTTTGACCCCATGTGACCCCACATGACCTTTGACCTCCATCAAAATCAATAGGGTTCTTCCTTACATCATAACGCATCAACATATCAAGTTTGAAATTAATCCAAGTTTCCTACCTTGAGATATAGTGTAAACAAGGATTTTGGTTTTTGACCCCCTGTGACCCCAGATGACCTTTGACCTCAACCAAAATTAATACGGTTCTTCCTCTCAATATGGGGTATCTGTGTACCAAGTTTGAGAACTGTCAGATCTTCCCTTCTCAAGATATCGTGTAAACAAGCAAAGTGTCACAAACACACACACATACATACACACACACACACATGCACACGCACATACACACATACATACACACACATGCCATCATGAATGCATAGGTTTCTCTTTTCATCGAAACCAAAAACTGTATAATTAATCACTTGACTAGAAATATACCACTTAAAGTGACATGGCCACAAAAACTTTTGTGTATTGCAAGATTAGATACAGTATTTTACAAATATCATCTCACACCCCATTAAAAACCTCTACAATTTAGCATAAATGATATTTGAAGGAAAACGTTCAAAATCCAAATTCAAAATATGCCGCACAGGTCACCTGACTTTTATGATGCAATTGGCAGCACAAATTTCGCACTATTTAGGAATGCGCATCTATATGTGGAACTAATGTAACACTCGGTAAAGTTATCTTATTTTTGCATCTTCATGAAAAAGATTGCATCAGAATACTTGTCCCAACACACAGAGTGAAAGGCGAAGACTATGGTGGGGATTCCGAAAAAATCATTGTCCAATATGTTCACGTGCATAAGCGCGCGGGTAAAAACAGTTCTGTTTTTGTGCAAGAAAGACGCAGTTCAGGCATTATAAAGAACAGCTATGAACATGTGCGGACAGTCCACAACATGGCCACCCCTACTACGAGCACATCTTTACTGTATGAGCTGTTTGATGAAGATGCTATTGTGAATACTAACCAGTCACCGTGCAATGCACAATTCACAATTAAGTCAGTGGCCACCCTCACTGCCATCGTAGCACCAGAGTTTGCAATTATGTACACGCTAACACGTGTTACCATGCACATGATTCGATGGTTGTGAGCTCTCTGGTATAGTGTTGCTAACTGTGCCTCCAATGACGTCACCATTTTGAGACGTGTTCACATCCGTTTTTTCGTTTTCAGATTTCAAATGGGCCGAGTCTGGCCTGAAATTGGGAATTCAAAACGTCGTATTTTGGTATTTATGGACATAATTTAGTAGGGAAATCATTCACTTTATGTCAAGGTGTACCCAAAGAACAGTTACTGAAAAACAATACTTTGGCTGTGTCATGTCATACCCACTTTAAGTTTTATTCAGTCCTACAGTACCTGTCAGGTTGATAAAAAGATGTGCATGAGGTGGTACATAGCATGAGCAAATCTTTCCTTCCTTGGTCATATACTGTACTGTACCTGTCCAGCCATGTATCTTTTACTCTTTTTTTTATTTCCACCCAAAGCTGAATGGGAATCCATTCTCTCTGACTGATCATCTTCCACAGTTCCATTTTCTTCATCAGAATCTACAAGTCTCCTCACATGTGCAAGGTAGTCCTTCCTTTTTCTAAAAGATACAAAAGTATATTTTTGAAATGAGAAAAACCACACTGTCAATTAGAAACTTTGGAAGAGAAAGAATTCCATTTTTTCAAATTTTCAAGCTTTCAACATTACTATGAGTATATACAATCAGGATAAAAAAATTGCTCCACTGATGTAATGGAAAAATTTTGGCACTGCAGCAATAAAATTTGGGAACACAGTGGGTGATCACTTCTGGCATACTGTCAATAAACGGAGCTATTTTTTTCTCTCTTTGACACAATTGCTTGTGGTAGGGAAAGTATTCACAAATTTTACAGTAATTTCAATTGATAAACTTCAACAATACTGTAGCATGCACTTCAAAACCAGCCAGGAGATCTATTCAGGAGAAAGAACTTGAAGTCTAACACAACACATGGGGTCATCAAAAGAAAAAAAAACCATGCAAACAATAATCACACACTTTTCAAGTGTGTAAAAGAAGCAATTTTGTTACTTACAAAAAAAGAAGTGCAAAATGCAGTACAGTAGCTAATATGTGCTAAAAATGACTTTTGATGAACACACATGTACAGTACTTTGTCATCAACAATTTATTGACTTCACAAACAGGGCTGGAAAAAATGTTTATTTCCCAGGAAGGGAGTGAAATTATTCCCCTGGAAGGGAGTTAAATTTCCAACTATGTTTTCATGTAGAGAAGTAGGAAATTTCCCTCCAATTGCCTAAATTTACTTCCAGATGGCAAAATTTCCTGGGCAGGAGCCTCCCAGCTTCCCAACTTTTTCCACCCATGGAAGAGGACATGTATACATATTCTCTGTGCATTCATTGCCCCCAAACTATATTATTAACAAGTTAAGGGAACATGGCTAAGGGCACCCAGAGATGGAAAACTAGAGAACAGTTGTGAGGTTCAGAAATTTCCAATGGCACTATGTAAATTTTCCAGTATGTAGAAGCCAATTATGTTAGAAACTCATGAAAAAAGAATTGAAATTGGCACCGATATATAACTGACAGAAAATTCAAAAATGAAGAGTACTGTCTTCATATTACACAGTATGAATTGCACTGAGAATGTTCTGATTACACATTGTACACTCACTTACAGTTCTGGTCATAATGTCAATTTACTGAAGTGCCTAATTTACTAGGAACTTACAAATTTCTACATCTGATTTTCAGCCGTAAGATTTTCTTGCAATACCAACAAGATGAACAAGACCAACTTTATTGGTTTTAATTAATGGCATAGTAACTAGCTCCTCTTTTGATACAGTACTGCAATAGATGGCAATTTTCTCAAATGAGTTCATAATACAGTTTTTCTAGGAATAATTATTGACTCTGAGTTAATGAAGAGTAATTACTGTATGTTAAAGCTACAGCATCTCAATTAAAATTTCGCAAGTAGTGGGCATTTTATCTAAGTTGAGGGATTTATGCCCTAAACATATTTTGTGTTCCTTGTGCTGTACTTTTTCTTTGTTCATCCCATCTAACCTACTGTACTGTGTAACTGTGATTAAAGAAATAAGTATACTGCTCACTGATCAGATCTTTAAATTTTTTCCATCTTATGATATTTCAGACTTCAAGTATTTTTGTCTCTCAAACATCACATCCTTTCAGCCTTTAAAATGTTCAATACTGTACATGAACACAATTACTGTTACAGATGCGCCAAGAATGAATGTAAAAAACCGACCGGAGCGCTAGATACCAACCACCGAATACCCACAGTATACCGTGCTTTGACCGACGAGATTCCCTGAAATTTGCAACCTAGTGGTTTTCAGCGGTTTGAAAAGAAGTAATCCCATAATCTAATGAATAGCTTTCACAACGGGTTTCTACCCACGGAACCTTTTGCCGCGAGGCGTGGGACTGAACAAGTTTATTTACACGCTTGATTGAACTTCCTGTGTGATCGATTTAATGTGTTAATCACTGGCAGAGCTCATTTATATGTGTGCTAAATTGTCCGTGTAGCACATCCACGGAGATATTCTTCACAATTATTGTTATGTAGTATGATGCACTCTCCATGACCTTTAGCAGATGCCATCTTGTTGTTTATGAGCAACTCCCCCTTCCTTTTGTTATAGATTCCCAGGGCCCTTCCTGTTTCCCGTCACGTGTTACCGGTGGACGTGACATATCACATTGCCGTAGTTCCACGTGCACGCTATAACCCATATTTCCAAGGTGTGGCCAATTTCACTCACTTGCAGTCTCCTCATTGGTTTATATGATTTCATCACATTTATAATATTCATTTTAGGTGTGCGTCACAACTTTAATCCAATTGGGTTACAGCTTTTAGTTCTGTCATCTCGCATGGCCCTCGTGGCTCGAACGCACTAGGAAACCCAGCAGCCCGCAGCTCGTCAGTTGTGCTGCAGACCTCTAAGATGATGCACTAACTCACCTGTAAATAGTAATTGTCACCTTTTTTGCCGGCTTCTGATTAAAGATAATTTTTGAAGGAAGAAGAAATGGAATCAATAATAATCAAGAAGTATTAATCAACTTTATGAGTTCTGTGAACTTTTTTTTTGTGCGGAGCTACACAACTTCAACGCCTATCAGCTAGGCCTAGATCCCCTACCTAAGCCTTCGTTATATGATTGGTCCATTATCCAACATTATATTTCTGATTTAGACGTCTACCTCTGGCTGGGAATTAACGCAGATAGTGATTAATTCCAATCCTTGATTTCCCCACGTCGTGCCGAAAATGGACTGGATGAGCGAGCATCTTATCAGTGCTTTCAGAATTATGTGTCCACCCATGTTGACGAGATTAACGTTAGTTGGATTTAATCGGATTTAATTTGGATTGTATACAACCTGCTTTTGTGTGGAATATATAAACTTTATCTGTGGTAAGACACTTTCATGTAAAGTTTGAAATCTTCAGCTTTAGTTTACTGGTTTCCAAGGGAAAAAAAACAGCCTGTTCTTGCCGTAAGTAAGTGTTGTTAAAGACTCCAGCAGAAAATGGGCTCTTGTATCTATTCTAGCGCATGTAACGGGTAGATAAAAAAAAGCGACACCTACCCCCTCCCAAGGTCGTCCCGGCTCTTTTCTCAGTTTCTGATGCTGGACGATGTTTGCTGCTCCGCCTTTGAAACTAGCAAACCTGCTTGTAAGTTATAGCTATTAGGGCCCAGCGCCAAGGGCACTCAGATACTTAGTAACAAAATTGTCATGCATCACCGCTATTTTATGTTCCATAGTGCCAGGGCCGTAGCTTGGGTGGAGGGTGGGAGGAAGCTGCCTCTTAAATATTCAAATCATGTACATGGCTAAAAAAGTAAAGCGAGTTAAATGTCGAAAGATATGTGGATGTCGGTAGGTAAGGTTGATAAATCGGGGTTTGAATGTCTTCTAGTAGGCCTACATAGCCTGTAGCGAATTTTTATATATGGTACATTTTAATAATTTTCATCCTGCAATTTGCAAAGAAGGACATTTGAAAAGATGCTGTGAAAGTGCTGAAAATGATCGCAGGAATTCGTATTTAAATTCCTGGGATAGGCGACAGAAAGTGATGGAAATAGAGGCTACGTATTGAGCTTAAAAGTTTAAAAAAAATCATGAAGGGATAATTTACATATTGACGTTGCTCATCAAGGGATTGATAAAAAATTAACAGCGTACACTTTGTCGAGGAAGCAATGGGCAGAAGAAGCAGGGTGAAACAAACAGGGAAAAAATCATCCTGAACATGGCAGATAGGCTATTTATAAAATGCGTAAACTAAATACGGCCAAATATAACAGTAACTGTCCAATCCGAACTTGTGAGAATTGGCCCCAGTTCCCAAACCCAAGGATGCGGAAAAGTGACATTCATTGTATGAAAATTAACAGTAGCAAACTTAAATTGCAGATTTTGTTATCGCATTCAGCAGCGGGGTGGGTCAATGTCACTGTTCCCAAGGTTCGCTGTTCCCGAATTTTCGGAACATACGCACTTCTGGGAACATCGGACCCTGGGAATAACGAACCTTGCAATCATCTTCAAATCACCGAAATATACAAAAACGGGGAACATTGGGCACATTGAACCCCCAAGAACATCGGGTAGACCCCACCAGGTTATATATGTCGCTTAATAGGCGTATTACAATCACGTACAGAACACTATGATAACAGAAATGTTGACAAGCTTTGTCATGATCGTGTATGAACAGTCTCATTCACATTGCTTGCATATCGGGAAATTTACGGAACCCTACATTGTTTCTTCGTGACTTATTTAGGTAAAAATGTGTTAATAACTCAGAAGCGAGTACGTTCAAACATCGTGACTCAAAAGAGAATTAAAATTTATGTCAATACTTGTAATGATGTGGACTATTCCTAAATTGTAACCCCCTAGCAACATAATGTAGCAGTCCAAAGTGCAAGGATTGGTCAAAAGGTCACACTTGTTTGGAGAAGGCTTATCACCCTGAACTACTGACCAGCATCCTCCTCTTGAAATAAAGGAATCCATTGTTCTTACCATGTGCTCCCTGAGCATGCTTTATTAGCTAAGTATTCTGTATCTTGATGAAGATTGCCAGAGTGGTACTGAGCCTTGCTGAATACACATGTAGACCAGTAGTAGTCACACTCTCAATATTCTGTCTGTGTGCTTCTTTGTTTTCAAAGTCTTATAAGCTTGGTGCAAGAAACACCAACATTACATGGTAGTACGAGTGAAACTTCCATTTAACTGCAAAAATGGAAAAACTTAATGCGCCAGAAGCCTTGAGTTTTAATGGCAATATGTCGGATAACTGGAAGAAGTTCCAACAAAGATTCAAACTGTACATGGTCGCTTCAGGTCTCAGTGGAAAGGAGCCCAAAATACAGTGTGCTACGCTACTTCACATCATTGGGGAAGAAGCATTGGATGTGTACAACACTTTTGAATTGGACGAGGCTGCCAGAAATAATGTCGATACTGTATTAAAACGCTTTTCTGATCATTTCACTCCCAAAAAGAATGTGACTTATGAGCGACATGTCTTTAACACGAGAGTGCAGAAACAGGGTGAAACTGTTGACCAGTTCGTCACAGACCTAAGAACAAAAGCTAAGACTTGTGAATTTGGAGGACTGTGTGATAGCCTGATCAAGGATCGCATTGTAGTTGGAGTGGCGGATGATCAGGTAAGAGCAAGGTTACTGAGGGAAAGTGACCTCACCTTGCAGAAAGCCATTGACATTTGTCACGCAGCTGAAACCAGCAAGCACCATCTTGGTGGACTGAACGCAACAGGATACACGCAACAAATGCCGGTGGATTCTATCACAAAGTCAAATCAGCCACAAAATTCTAGGGATCTGATAAAAAACTGTAAATACTGTGGAAGCACACATCCCGCAGGAAAATGTCCGGCTTTTGGAAAGCAATGCCGCAAGTGTGGAAAGAAAAATCACTTTGAGAAGGTGTGCAGATCGAAAAAGACTCCTGAAAAGTCTCACAAGAAAGTACATCACGTTGCGGAGGCTCAGATTGACTCAGACTCCGACACAGAATTTTTTATTAGTTCGCTACAGACTAATGGAAGGAGACAGTGGTATGTACATCTGTCAATTATTTCTAATGTAAAGAAACAATCAGTAAAAACCAAGCTAGACACAGGGGCGGAGTGTAATGTTATTCCCAAAGCAATCATTGACAGCTTAAAGGAGACAGTCACAGCTACAAAAGTTAGACTGACGTCATACTCTGGGCACACAATGAAGCCCATAGGAAAGAGCACGCTGCTGTGTGAGTATAAAGATAAGCTGTATCCGCTAGAATTCCAGGTGGTTGACAGTGACGTCATACCTGTACTTGGACTTGAAGCTTGTCAGGAACTGGAATTAATCAAACGTGTTGACACCATCACAGCCCCCAAGCAGAATGGCGATGTTGCAAATATTGAGGACAAATACAAATCCGTGTTCCATGGTTTGGGTCGCCTAGAAGGAGAGCACCATATACGGTTGAAAGCTGATGTACAACCAGTAGTACATGCTCCCAGGAAAGTAGCCGAGTCATTGCGGAAGAAAATCAAAGCAGAGTTACAAAGGATGGAACAAATGGATGTCATTCAAAGAGTCGATGAGCCTACTCCATGGGTTTCTAGTATGGTAGTAGTTGTGAAGCCAAATAAGAATAAAGTAAGAATATGTTTGGATCCGAAGGACCTGAATGATGCTATAGAGAGAGAGCACTACCCAATGAAAACAATAGAAGAAGTTATAGCAAGAATGCCAAATGCAAAAGTTTTCAGTGTTTTGGATGCCAACTCTGGTTATTGGCAGATCCCATTAGATCACGAAAGTAGCTTATTGTGTACTTTTCACTCTCCATTTGGGCGTTTTAGATATAAGCGTCTTCCCTTTGGAATAAAATCCGCACCGGAAGTCTTTCAAAAAACCATGCAACAGATGTTTGATGATTTAGAGGGCGTTGAAATTATCATGGACGACATTTTGGTATGGGGTGAGTCAATCCAAGAACATAATGTAAGATTGGAAAGAGTACTACAGCGTGCATGTGAGAGAAATCTGAAATTGAATCAAGCAAAATGTCATTTCAGGCAAACAAGTGTTAGTTACATTGGTCACGTATTAACAGAAAATGGTATCAAACCTGACCCCTGCAAAATTGGTGCAATTCAGACCTATGCGCCACCAACAAATAAGAAGGAATTGCAACGATTCCTTGGGATGGTCAATTACATAGGCAAATTCATCCCAAATTTATCTGCAGAAACGGAACCACTGAGAAAATTACTCGAAAAGAGTCAAGAGTGGTTCTGGGGTGAAAAACAAAAAGAAAGTTTCACAAATCTAAGAAAGCTTATTTCTGAAGCACCAGTTCTAGCATATTTTGATGTAAACAAAGCAGTAACGGTAAGTGTTGATGCATCGAGTACAGGCATCGGGGCAGTACTACTCCAAGAAGGGCACCCGATAGCCTATGCCTCGAAGGCTTTCACTAGTAGCCAAAAGAACTATGCTCAGATTGAGAAAGAGTTAGCGGCTGTTGTATTTGGGTGTCAAAAATTTCATCAGTATGTCTTTGGAAGAGAGTTTGTGGTAGAGTCAGACCACAAGCCCCTGCAAAGTATCCTAAACAAACCGCTAGCCCAGACACCACCTAGATTGCAAAGAATGCTGTTGCAACTACAAAAATATTCACTGCAATTAATCTATAAGAAAGGTACCGAAATGTTCATTGCTGATGCTTTAAGTAGAAATCATGATGTTATGACAGAAGTACATGAAAATGAAAATGATGTCATTCAAATTAGTGAAATCAATGTTAATGTAAGCCATGTGCCTATGGCTGAAGAAAGATTGAATGAGGTCAGAGCTGCTACCAAATCAGATGAAACATTAAGTGCATTAAAGGAAATGTTAGTAACAGGAAATTGGCCAGAAACAAAACAGCAGATGCCTGATGATCTGAAGGTTTATTGGGAATTCCAAGGTGAACTGACTGTAGAAAATGAGTTAATATTCAAAAGCCACAAGTTAATTATACCAAAGAGCAAGAGAAGGCTAATGATTGAGAAAGTTCATCAAAGCCATCAGGGCATTGAGAAGTCTAAGAGACTAGCCCGGGATATTTTTTACTGGCCAGGTATGTCCAGGCAAATCGAAGATATGGTAGCAAGATGTGAAATCTGTAACAAATACAAAAATAGAAATCCTAAAGAGCCTATGAAAGGTATTACAAAACCAGATTTGCCATGGCAGAAAGTTGCTACAGATTTATTTGAGTGGAATGCAGAATATTATGTTGTATTAGTAGACTATTACTCAAGCTTTTTTGAGGTGAACAAATTGCAAAATCTAAGAAGTGAATCAGTCATTCAAGTGTGCAAGCAACACTTTGCCAGGTATGGCATACCAGAAGTCTTAATTTCTGATAATGGAACTCAGTATTCTTCAACAGTATTTAAAGAATTTGCTAGAAAGTATGGATTTGACCATATTACTTCATCCCCCAGGTACCCCCAGTCTAACGGTAAAGCTGAGAAAACTGTTCAGATAGTAAAACACCTGCTCCAAAAGGCAAAAGCTTCAGGGCAAGACCCATATTTAGCATTACTAGATTATAGGAATACCCCCCTGGAAGATTTGCCTTCCCCAGCCCAACTCTTAATGGGCAGAAGGACCAGAACAATACTTCCCACCAGTGAGAAATTGCTCAGTCCAAAAACACAGAATCGATTCAGAGTAAAAAATTCTTTGCAACAAAACCAAGAAAGGCAAAAGAAATATTTTGATAGAGGGGCAAAAGAGCTGAAAGAATTACAACCAGGAGATGTTGTAAGAGTATCTCTAGACACACGCTCATGGAAAAAGGGGGTTGTAGAGCAGCAGGCAACCACTCCCAGGTCTTATGTTGTTCAAGTCAATGATGCTAAATACCGAAGAAATCGCAGAGACTTGGTTCAAACGAAAGAAAGTGTGAATGAGCAGATTGAGGTTGAAGATTCACCAGACGATCAGCAAAAAATTATATCTCAGAGTCCCATTGATAGTCAGGACCAATCTCAGACAAGTCAAGAAAATATTGGGAAACACCCCCGAACCTCTAGTGGTAGAATCATTAGACTACCACAGAGATACAGAGATGATTATGTCATGAAGTGAAAGACTGTTCAAGATTAAAAGTTGCCTAGATGTCACATGTTCTCATGTATTCATGTTGTAAGTTAAAAAAGCAATGCATTTATTTTGTCTACAAAATTAACCATGCATTCATTTGTTTAAGTATTTTAAGTTAAGTGTATGGAAAACTGAAGCTGTAAGTTAAATTTTTAATTTCTGTGAAAAGGGAGATGTAATGATGTGGACTATTCCTAAATTGTAACCCCCTAGCAACATAATGTAGCAGTCCAAAGTGCAAGGATTGGTCAAAAGGTCACACTTGTTTGGAGAAGGCTTATCACCCTGAACTACTGACCAGCATCCTCCTCTTGAAATAAAGGAATCCATTGTTCTTACCATGTGCTCCCTGAGCATGCTTTATTAGCTAAGTATTCTATATCTTGATGAAGATTGCCAGAGTGGTACTGAGCCTTGCTGAATACACATGTAGACCAGTAGTGGTCACACTCTCAATATTCTGTCTGTGTGCTTCTTTGTTTTCAAAGTCTTATAAGCTTGGTGCAAGAAACACCAACATTACAATACTGTATGCGCAGGCTTTTGTACGATTGTGAACAATCTAGAACATACTGAACCTGCGTTAGAGTTTTTTAACCTATCCCAAAGATCGCTACTTTGAAAGTTAAACTTTAATTCATTCCAGGTCATATTCACGCAGTACGGTAGTCTACCACTTTTTTGTTTCCCAATAAAGGCTACTGCTATAATTTAGTGACGGCCATTTCCGTGGTATAGGTATAACAGAAAAATCGATATTCACTTCTCACACAAGACAACTTAGACAAGGTTTGCTATCACAGAAGCAACTTGCGGACACAAAGGGACTTCCCTCCTCCAACACAAAGCCACCTTGGTATACCGGGCAGCAGATAATCCCTATTGAAGGAGCGCGGTGTTCAAAGGTTCTTTTGTACTCTGAATACACCGCGACGCGACCGGAGTGAACATGCACATTCATTCCTGGCGTATCTTTATCTAGTTAAGTGAAAAATGTTCTGGACAACCAAATTTACTTGTGGACAACCAAAATTAGTGAAATGGTTGCCAGAAGGACAACCATAATTTTTTCTGAAAATGGAGGCCTGCATCAGCACCCCATGTCTATGTGATGAGGGAAAGAAGGCATTAACAGATGTGTAGTAAGGCTAAAATATC
This sequence comes from Holothuria scabra, assembly GCA_037179385.1. NCBI lineage: Eukaryota > Metazoa > Echinodermata > Holothuroidea > Aspidochirotida > Holothuriidae > Holothuria > Holothuria scabra. The sequence continues at coordinate 3,007,463 of CM074188.1, forward strand.
AAAGTAATTTCCTGTTACCTTTTTTTGATATTTGAAGTAAAAACAAAACAAAAAAATAGTCATGGCCAGATTTTTAAGTTTCAGCAAAAGTTTGAACCAGAAATTTGCAAAAATTACTAAAAATGTTTACCTAAATGTCAAATATGGAGTTCTAGTTAAGAACTCTGAATGAAAAGATATTATTTCGTATGACTGATTGAAAAACCCGGTACTAATTGAGTTTCCGTACCCAGAAGTGGCATACTGTAGCTATTCATAGTATGCGCATGCACTTATTTTCCTTATCCCTAACACTTGTAGGGACCAAGACTACTACAGCTGGGTATGTAATCCTGATTCACTATGGCAGGCTCCTGCTTTGTATATTGTGTTGTATTGTGTGTATTGTTTGTGTTACAGCTGTATATCCCTTTGTTATGATTGTTGTGTGCACCTGTATGAGGCTTGGCCTTGGTAATTCTGGGGACTAAACCACACAGATTGCGTAGGTACTGTATGTAGGCCTAAACGTTACTTTCGAAGTCAATGTAAATGGTTGCACAAGACATATATGGAAAATTTGTCACTATCGGTGACATTTTGAGGCTGACGACGGAGAAAATTTCGAATTAAATCGATATCTCTTTACCTAAATTTTGGATTGGGGATTGAGAACTATGGGTATTCATTCATCTGTGGGTTACTGAGCATTTGAAAAATGGCAAGGAGAGTGGTAAGGTTTGTATCTCTCTGTATAACCATTTTGAAATGGTCGGGTGCGTCATTCAACCACCTAGGCTACCATGTACTACTGTAACTAGCCTAGGCTACAATCGCCGCCAAAACAAATGAAACAAAATCCCTATGTAGCTGATGTTTCATTGCCTTTTATCCATCTCACATGGTAGCCGCTCTTCCCCTTTCCCCCACTTCAATGTTGGTTGGGAAAAACTGACCAATCCTGAGTAAAACAACAATGAAACGGGGGAAAGGGGTTTGTTTCATTTACTTTTGGCGGCGATTGTAGGTTACTGTTACTGTAATACTGGCTATGCATATTCAAAACTGCGTATACCCATTCTGCGAATATAATGTCGCTCCGCAATTCTTCTTTAAAGTATGTTTTAGCGTTTCCTTGTTAATAAATTTATACTCCTCTAGAAAAAAAGCCAACGTATATTTGTAATTAGAGGATCATTACTCTTTTTGCAACTGTAAATTACGTCTTCGTCTCTCGTCCTGGGAAGAAAGCCCCGTGCCTTTTGCCTTATGAAGAGACGAGTGTAGTGCAGTCTTCAGGCCTTCATCCGCCGATTCAAATGCTAGACCACTTGTAAAGGCAGAAGAAAGTTCATCCATCCTTCCTTCTAAAGCCTCAAATGTCACGTTTAAGAAGTTGTTTGAAACTTGGATTCCTACTTTTTGAACTAAATTTCCCTTCAATTTCAACCTATCATTGATTGTACAATGTCTGCATGTTGCCGCCAAGCTTGCTCGGCAGGGTCCTACTATTCCGCGCGCTGACACCCGCTGGCACGCCCTGCCTCAAGTTCGACGGGCTGCCTTACATTTGTACGCCAGCGCGTGGAGTTGTGCGACAGCGCGTGGCGTTTCGCGGAACAAATGGAGAGCTCAGAGATCCTTTCTAACGTACATATATAGGCCCAATGAAAAGCAACATTTTGCAAACAAATTTGGTGAAAAATTGACAAAACGATCCGTTGTATTTTACTGTCTAATCAGTAATGAATAGCATGATTAATGACAACATTTAATGAAATTAATATCAGCGTTTACTAAATTAAAACTAATTGTGAAACGTTCCCCGAAAGGATAATTAAAGGCATATTCCCGGACACAAAATTTATTAACTTCAGGATATGCGGAAAGGTTTTCTTTCTTAGGAGGAGAAATCTTCATCTGCATATAGCGTTCGGAAGATACAAATCTATAGAGTAATGCAAATTTTTCTTTTCATTTGGTGCATCATGTAGGCTAGATCGCGGCTCATCATGTCATCGCTGCTCATTAATTTGACATTACATTCAATTTATTTATAATTTTTATGCCATTGCGGGAAATATTAATCTTTAAAATGAGATATGTCGGTTGAGTTAGGAAAAGGAGTTGCGACAGGGTTTCAAGGACATGGTGTGGAATATTTTTTTATTTACAAAACCCCGGTGAAGAGCCACTAGAATTTAATAACTGCCTAGGGAATGATGCCTTCCCCCAAAGTGCTAACGCATATATGCTTTTCTTCTGTAAGCTTTATCTCGGCTTCCATACGTTCTAAATCTTATTTGAAACTCGAAAGATACCTATTACATAACTCAATGTGAAAATTTGAAACATTTTAAAGAAGGTAAAAATATTTCTCTCGTCAAAAGTTGCTGTTTCTCAAAGTTTAAACTAAGAAGTGAATCTGTTATCATAATATGCATTAAACGAATTAAACAGAATAAAAGGTGTTCGGGTTTTTTTTTTTCTTCAATTGAAAACAATACTATTTTTTCTAGAAACAGAGCGCACAATTGCCCACGCCAGTTATAAATGGTCTCGTCTGGCTAAGTCATCAAACCAATTTTCGATAAAGTCGGTCTTTGGCTTCAGACAGTGAACAAATATGTAGTCGCGAAGTACTTGTGCACTAATGTTAAGAAGGTCGATGAGCCATAGTATACGCCCACACTAAAATGCACGATCCTACACATGTTTTGCAAAAGTCTTGTCTGCATGAGTCCATAGGATTTTCCTTTCGGGAGACCAAAAATGAAAAACAAACGAAGTAAAAAGTGCTGTTAATTCATTATTTATTTTTTTTTTTTGTATTTCTTTATTTTTATTCCGTACCTGTAGAAAAAAATTATAATGTTAAAAACTTTTTTCACATTGTAGACAATGAAAAATTGGGACATTTCACATTCCTTTAATCAGAACCTTAACAGACATTACGTTGTATTCTTGGAGGTAGGACTTTCCAAGTGGGGTGCAAATATGACAAACCACATGAGTCTATTTTTGGTTGGAATAGTGATTATCCCACAATAAATTCATTTTTATTATTATTACTATTTTGTTTGTGCATCGAATTTCTTGCTGGACTTCGAACAATTAATGTTGCATTGACCGACATCATCTAAATTATACCAAGAACGTACCTTACACTGACCAACGCCACCTAAATTATACCTGTGTCACAACCCACCCACCTTCACCTCATCCAATTTTTACAGATGGTGGTGCAAAATATTTCATTCATTTCATTTCATTTATTTGTTTTTTTCACTACAATGTACAATATTACATAATGTTCAATATGTTCAATATTTGGGTCCAGTCTAGAACATACCTTATTTGCACAAGATCAAGCTTTGCCGATGTTTCCAAAAGATTCAGTAATCAAACAATCCACCGATTATTTGTTTGTGTGCTTTATTTTGACCGTCTTTCATTGTGTCGTGATATGTGCAAATCATTTCTGACGCTAATCCCTTTAATGCGTTCTTGGATAAAAGGAAGATTACTGGCCGTGTGATAATCGAATTCTAAGTTTCTATTGATTCCAGCGAGTAACCGCAAAGATTTGGCAAGCTTTTTCAGTGTATTGTTGTCGGTCGACTCAAAGCTAAATGTGTTCCTCGACAGCTCTTCTGCAGACTGCATCAACTCCCTCGACCGATAATCGGAAGTTGGTTTACCTTTTTACTACTATTAGGCTACACCATTTTGAAGAACGTATACAAAATGTTTTGAATTACCCTAAACAAATACTAGTATGCATTAGGACTGAAAATGTAAGGGGATCGTCGAACAACATCCACAACGGAACCTTTCTAAATAAATTTAAAATGGGTTGGGAACTCAAGGTATCAGATCGTGTTTCAAAAGTGGTAGGGGCATAGGCGTACTATGTCATCCTGCTGAAAAGAATTCTAGGTTAAGCTTCACGGAGCTCACTTTAACTGGTCGAACTGCTTAGTATACCGTCTTAATACCGTAGTTTTCTGTTTTAGTTGTCCCTGTGGGTGTTATGATTCTTTCCATCCCATTGCTCCACATTTACAGTATTTAGAAGATCGTGTCCCTAACCCCATCCCCCATTCCTCAAACCATAACCCATATATGGCATACCCCAAGAGTTCAACCTTAACCCTCACCCCATGAGTTAGGGGCCAATGAGACGGAATAGTGAAAATGTATCAAATGAGACGGAGAATTTTGATACAAATCATACAGACGGGTACTATTGAGTAGACCGTGTCCCGAGGTAGCCAAAATGGCATGGTCTCGCAGGGTTAAAGTGGGATGAACGCAGTCTACGTTTGAGCCTTCGCTTGCAATACTATTTTCACTTGAAAGAAAAAATGCAAAATTACAATTTGCCAATTTACCAAATTCAGAAAATTTGCAGATAAATGCATGGAAAAATCATATTTTTGGTGAGAGAGGAAGTCGGTTCTTCATCACCGTCCGAAGGACATATATGTATACAGGAGACACAATATAGCTTGCTAGAAGTCCTGAATCACAAAATGCAAACAGCTTTAGTTGTAGGAGTGAAGGCAATTAGGGGGCAGGGAGCAGAGAACGCTGTTCTAAGTTTTTGACCGTAGACCTGGTTTTGGGATTTTGAAGAAAATGAATCAAACGTTTAAATTTTACTTCTTAGATAATGTTTTTAGGGTCTTAATACTTGACGGGAAAGAGACACTTTCACTCCTGCATGATACTCCGTTTAATACGTGTGGCATGTGCATACTTCAAGTTTTAAGAGCCATATCTCATGTAAGCCATTTTTCATTATAACCAAGTAACATATATAGGGCAGTAGCGTAGCCAAGATTATGTCATGGGGGGGGGGGGGGGGAGGCACGACATGAGGGAAAAGTCTAAGGATAGCGAGAAAAACGCTATTTTAGGTGTTTTTTGCATTTGCAAGGTTGAGCCCAGGGGAGTTTTAACTCCAAAACCACCTCGTGGCTACGCCACTGACATATGGCCTATAAATCTGTCGTTGTATTTACATTGTAAATTTAATGATTGTAGAAACTAGTTTTTGTTGATCTGAATTTACTTTTTACCATGGATTCAATATTTAAATTTGCTTTTTTACTGATTTGAGTGTAAATTAAGAAAATTAGAGAACGCATGGATGCAACACTAAAATTTTCTTGCTGACATTCTTTCAACTGCCGGGGAGGGGAAAATTTCCAAAAAGATTAGTATTCTTGGGTGGCTTCCGTCAAATTTTGATGATCCACAGTGGCGTGTTTCGAAGTAATGTGGGATCCTGGTGGATAGGAAGTGAATCTGCTATGACATGAACCTACAGAATACGGTTCAAGTTTGGTTTCAAATACTATGGCTCGACTTCAACCAATTAGTTGGAAACTGGGCCGTAAACTGCATTAAACTTATTAACTAACTCAAATAGAATGTTATATGTTGAAGTCCCCCCTTTTAGTTGCCCCTTACAACAGGCCGGGATTCCGTGGCCATATTCTTCAACATCTTTCCACATGGGACTGGCGTTCCCAAATAACTCGAACGAACTGCTTGTCATCAAATCATTTGAAAAGACAAAGTTTGAAAGAAGACCGTGACATATGTTTTCGCGGATGGGGCGGCTGGTCCTAAAAAGAGCCACCAGTGCACCGACGTTGCACCACGAGCGCGAAGTGCGAGTTTGAACGAGCGAGCGAATTTCAGGGGTCTATACTTAAAGGCCACGAGTGAAGTCCAGGGGGAGAGCTCTGTTGTGAGTCGAGGGGGGGGGGCCTAAGTTCACGCAATATTAGGTGATATGGCAGTCTTAAATTGGTCCATCTGGCATAATTACTTAGAATTTTCAAGTTTTAGGTTTTGCGAAATTTGATATGAAGAAGATATTTCCCTTCTTTTCCTCTTTCCTTAACCCATAAATCCCTCAACTGAGTAATTTTCTCTAGACTGACCACGGAAGTGGGCCCCCACAACTGGAAAGGGGTTATGGGGCTGCTCTTTCCCTGTACTACAATTTCAAACAACCGGTATATACTAAAAATTCCATTAGCCACGTTTTAAGTTCTAAGTATAGAAATCTGGTTAGTTCAGCAGATGCAACAGCCGACCGCCAGTGAGTTCAGTGCCAAACTAAAAGGAAGTGTCATTCGGCGTAAAAAGCAAAGCAAAGTCGGCTAGTTAAGTGGTCCACCCGAAGGTGCTTCAGTCCGGCGCGCAACCGACTTCGTCGGCTGGGCAACCGATTTTAGTGGCAAGCCTATGCCAAGTGGGAGGAAAGCCGGAGTACCCGGAGAAAAACCCATGTACATCGAGCGGGACTTGAACCAATGCACATGTGAGAAACATTGGTACACAGCAGCTGGAATAAACCACTCTGCCACTCGACGACCCTATGTCATTCGGCGTAATAACCAGGACCAATATATAGTTCGGACATCATGTATTTCACAACTGCCGTCCATGAAAAGAAAGGAATCCACAACACCGTTAGTTTTAAAATTTTACTCACGCAATATGCCATACGTTAAGACTTATCTTGTGAAATATCGTCCGTCATCAACTAATTACAATTCAGGCCTACACCCGATATGTAAACCTTTTTCCCAACAGCCACGCGCATTTCTATAAAGAGGCATTTATTTTGAATTTTCTTTCCGTTTACCCTTTTTCGGAACTCCCTAACATGATTTTCGTGATTTGCCATGTCACATCTCAATTAATTTATTAAATGATCTAGTATCCGAGTGACATGATAAGTTTTGGGGCTTTTTGGCAAAGGAATGCTTTTTTCATTCAACGCTGCAAATGATACCCCGATTATATCTGTGGTCCAAAAGTCATCAAATAACCAGTCGAAAGAGTATGAATTGTTGTCGGATGAGAATGGATTTTTGAATAGAACATTGGCTTAATATATGTCATCATTAAATTGAATACAGGCATCCGTCCCTTAATTTTAATTCTAATATATGACCACAACAAATTGAATGTATGTCAGCCTTAAAATTAATGCAAATAGATGCAGTAGGGTGTTTAAAGGGGGGGGGGGCACAGACCACCCCACCTCCGAAGTCAGTCGGAGGAAAATCACACACTGTCGGGGTCAGGGGATTTACGGGTTCGAGAAAGAGGAACTGAGTTCGAAATGCAGAAAAGCAAAAAAAAAAAAAACAAACAACAAACAAACAAAACAAAAAAAAATTGAAATAAAAAAGAGGGTAATCGAAATCCATGCCAGTCGGGGAAATCAAAGGTTGTAAAAAGTTCTGTCAATTCATTGACAGAAATTGTTCATGTATTATTTTTGTATTTCTTTATTTCTTCTTCTGTACATGTAATAAAAAAATTTAATATTACAGACTTTTTCAGATTGTACACAATGAACTTCCGAAGTGTTCTCGTATGCATTCATGTTCTCAGTTTGATACGTGATCATCTTTTCGGAGGTTTCTATGTTGTTGATAGCTGGATCTCTAAATATGGTTCCTATTAACATAAGGAAAAAGAAAGGAGCGCCCTCTATTGTGCCGCGTGAGGTTTAGTATCTGCACGTAGCGGGCCACTAATTATAAGTCCCATTGACTTACACACTAAATTAGGCTACTTCCGTGCCCCCTAGCTACCAGTAGAAGTTTTCAACCAGGACATGCTACCCCTCTGATCGAAGCCCACAATCTCGGCTTTCATGGCACTTTCAAATTTCCATACCATGACCATTGAAATTTTGAGCTAGAGACCCTTGAATGGTAAGGATGTGTTTCCCGCCATAAGAGCTACTCAAAAAACGGCATTTCACAGAGCGGAGTAATACAATAAAAAAAGTGGCACTAAAATTGGTCAGATTGCCTTGAATTTTGCACAGTATGTATTTCAACTCATTGTCTACAAAATCCAAATGCAAAAATGTTCATATTTTGTAAGTAACACAGTCAGAAACAACATCCCATAAATTTTTTATGGCGCTTTGTCTGTCAGTAAACATTTTCCTGGACATGAGTATTGGAGTTAGTGGTCCGCTACCTGCAGCGCGTGTCAGGGAGCACACCACCATTAATTTCTCCATTGACTTACACACTATTTTGCCATCATTAAATGCCCCCCCCCCCCCCCGCAGCCCAGTCAAAGTTCACACCCCACTAAAGCTACCCCTCACATGAAAGCCAGTGAGTTGGCCAATCATGGCGTCACAAATTCACCATAGCATGGCCGTTTAGATTTGAGATAAAAGGGGATGAAGTTTTGGGTCTGTACACCCTACCCTATTAATCCGCAAGGTGACGAAAATAGCGTCTTTTTCACACCAAATTTTTAAACAGTCTAAATCACCTTCAATTCTTCCCAATTTGGCAACACTCACACATTTACGCGTCCTCTTTCATATCCAAAACAAAACAACCACATCTGATTAGCTTAACTTGAGCAATTCACACTTAAAGAGGACCTAAAATTGACGGTGTACTTTGGAACTACTTTTCCCGGCAAGGCCGTTCTGCTAATGGTGGTGTGCTCCCTGTCAGTGCATGTCCTGGTACACAAGGCATAGTAAGGCGTGTCAGCGCGTGGTTTAGTAGGACCGGCTCGGCAGCCAAACCTGGTCGAATCTAGCAGGCAAATTGAGATAGCATTCGGACCAAAGAAATCAAATCTTGACTTGATGGTGCATCCACACAAATCGCCCATTGGGTCTCTTGACGTGTGGTCCTTTATATACCGAGAATTAAATGTGCTTTTCCAGCAACTGCTTAAAGGATAGCACACTACGGGCGAATTTTAGCTCTGGTGGAAGGTTGTTTCACATGGGGATGGTTCCCGGATAGAGGGAGAGCTTGTAGCAGTCTTTTTGAGCAGATAGGGGACAACATAGCATAGTTCAAAGCATGATCAGAACGAGTCCTATGACGAGAACTGTCAATTTGATCATAGGGGACGTACGTTACTGGGAGTAAATCCATGACTTTCCCTAAAAATAGTGATGAGACGAGTTTTGGTCCTGCGAGATTCCAGTTTGTCCCGGTTGACGTCCCTTAACATACCATTGACACTACTCGTGAAACTGTAATCATTTTTGACAAATCTACCTTATACCAAAAGGTTGAATTCAGCTGCTTGGGCTTACAACTTGGAGCGGTAGCTGAGAAGGTTTAGGGGAGACATGCTCCAGGTATACAAATTTCTATCTGAAGGGAATCCTTTGTGAGCTTGCAGTATTTAAAGGTCCAAAGTAATCCTCGGGTTAGAGGCCATTGTAAAAAGCTTGAAAAGTCTTTTGCTGGACCTGACATTAGGAAGTTCAGTTTCTCTCATAGGGTTGTTAGTGAGTGGAATAGCATACCTGAGTGGGTTGTTAACTCCACATCAGTGCACCATTTAAGGTAAATATTGACCGTGACAAGTTTTTTCATGACTGTGGTAGAATCTAATCTTTCTGGGCTCGGTGTTGGGTGTTGGTGGTTTGCTTTTGTTTTTTGGCCCGGGTAGCTTTTGGATTACAGGGCATCTTATGGAGCCTTTACCCAGCCAACATGCCCAGCTGGGCCCCAAATGAGTTTCAGCTGGGCTACTTGCTGGGGCCCGGCCAGCTGGGGCCCATTCGTGTTTGTCAGGTGTTTTCACTTGGGGCCCAACTGGGCTAGCCTTTCCCAGCTGAAACCCAGTTAGGCTTCAGTTATTGAAGCGGGCCACAGCTGGGCTTCAGCTGGGCTTCATATTTTCCGCCATAAAATTTCCTCAGTAAACTTAGGCCTACGAGACGGAGAGAAGTGTTGCCTCCAATCAAAAAAGCAAAAACTCACCGAGTCTTGGGGAATGCCATTCATGGCTATCTGAGGGGTCGATTTTTCAAAATCGCTTAGCGCAAACCAGATGTGGCTCTCTGCTTATAGATACTCCTTCGGACATCACCATTTCTGGATGTCATTTTCCAAATTTTCTATGTATCCGCAAAAACTGATGGGCAGTACTCCACTTGGATGGTCCTTAACTCCTCCAAAATAACAAAATAATGGCTGCTTAGGTCTTGTTTTCAAGCCCGAGGAATGCCATTTCCGACTGTCTTATAGGGATCACGGTTTTCAAAATTTTTAACGTTCAACGCCAACTCGTGGTGACGCTCCGCATAGAAAGTTTTTTTTTTTTTCAGCACTAGTGCTATTACAGTTTTCGGGCAAGGAAAATTATACCCCTCCCCGAACTGAAAGGCTCTCATCCATACGCTCCGCACCAACAGATTAGTGGAACTCAGGTTAGACAGACCAGCTGGCATGCGCAACGACAACCATATTATCCATTCCGCACCTAACTGCCCCCACCGCTAGCCTTCTGGCAAACTCTGGATCCACCACGGCAATACACAAATAACTCCTAAGCATGAACGAAATTTTAAACAGATATCCCCGAAAATGGGAAAACCTCATTTTCAGGGTACAATTTTCATGACGAATGAAAAAGAGTTTGCTAAATATTCGGGCATCTCGAGAAAAATCTATTTTTGGTGAGCTCTACTTCATAGTCAACATAATGCCTGAAAGGTCGAACCGAATTCTTTCAAAGGTTTGTCCTAAAAATGAAATATGTGTTGTGATCTTCACACTTTCATTAAAAGTAGTAAAGAAAACATAATAAATTGACATATTAATAAACAAAAAATAATATCTTTTACGATTTCCAGTTTGATTTTTAAAGGGTCATTCAACAACCCCTGCTTTTTTAGAAACTGTTAATACCATTCGATCTCACTTATATCTATACTTACAAATAAACCTAGGCGTTATTCCACTGAACTCTTGAATAAAAGTAATAATTTACTTATGATAAAGGACATGCATTTTTTCCGTGTATGTTGCTTTGTATACAACCATTGCAAAAGTAAAAGTTGCCACTACAACTTCTGAAGCTGTTAGGAATTTTAATGCTTGCAATTATTCCATCACTACTCGTAACAGAAACTTTTTCAATGTAACTCATAATAGAACTGTACATGGAAAATGGCAATTGTTGCCACAACCTATGGCAGTCACTTCCTCAATCTGTTAAACATGCTAAGTCTCTTAAATCTTTTGAAAGTAAACTTACCCAAGAACTTCTCAACAATTATCAGTAACCTGATTCTACACTATGTTCTAAGACTCCATTATTCTTACTCTCTCCTCTTATAGGTCCTTTCTTCCTTTCTCCTTCTCTCTATTCTCTCTTTCTTCTGTAGTTTCCTTTTCTTCTTTGTTCCTTCGTTGTTTTTACTACTGTATTCTTATTGTATACTTTTGTGTTTTTTCTCTTTATGGTCATTAGCTTAGATTACAGTCTACTCTGTTTTATCTATAGTGCCCCAGCTTGTATACTCTGTCACATATTACCATCTGCACAACTGAATTGTACATACTTTGTAAACATGGAATAACTTACTTTTAAATCAAAAAATATATTCTGGAAGCCTGTTTTAATCTTGCTCAACACAATGTCCGAAATGGCCGGTTATCTGAATTCTTTAAAAACGTTGCCCAAAACCACCGCCGTATTCAAAGAGAAAATTTTCAACAAAATAAAATGATTACAGAGATTTGCGACACAGGCTGGCTAAGGGGAAATTTTTTTCAGCCCTTCTTCCTACTGTAGCCTTGCAAACTAAAAATTTGCCCTCGCAAATATATTGGGGCCGATTCCGAAGGTTCCGGGATTTCACTGACGGACGGGCTGGCGGTTGTTCAGGTATATGGCGATTGGCCAGCAATCGGTTTCATATCAGGTATTATTTCTATGTTATTTCTAATTACGTTTGTACGTTATAATTATTGTTTTCCCTCCCCGATATTTTTGTATTAACATACGTCATGTAGATAGTGTTAGTATCTCTTTTTTCACTTTTTCATCCTTTCATTATTATGTTAACAGTAGACTTTACGTAACAATGTTTATTTTTATCTCCTTCTTGCTTCCCATATGGGGAGATCATTTGAAGAATAAACTGAAACTGTACACACCGCGTATATCAAAGTGCACACTCTGCAGTTCGTTGTGATTGTTCTCAAGCATATCGCATCCGTGACGTAAATTTCAAAGTTATTAAAAGATAACTGATTCTTTTTACGGTGCCTACAGATACTTGCAATTTCGTTCCTATTACTTAGCTGATGTTACCTGGTAACTGTTCCTCCACAATTGGTATAATCAACACCTTCTGCTGGTGCATTATTATCAATTCGGATCGTATTATTAAACCGAAATAATCTCTCGGGGTAGAATAACGCTTTCGTCTCAGGCTATTCAGCTATTCCATTTTACGCGGTGTCGCGTTTTCTACAGCGGTTCATTTTCAAACAACATACAACTTTTTCTTCGCTATCTTCTTATATCCGCACACTGTTTTTTATGGGTGAACAAGGTTGACAAATCTAGACATGCGCATTAGGTATAGCGCACTCTCGGTGAATCTCCGGATGTAATCTGCGCCCTAGTGCATCACTTGCTTCAACCTCCTATTATGTATATCTCTGTGGTAATGCACGAACTATCGTTGTTTAACCAGGGAAAAGGATTGTATTTTTCTTTTCTTATTTATTAAGTTCATTTTTATCATCATTTTTTTTTTTTTTTTTTTGAAGTAGGCCTATTCCCAGAAACTTCATGGTGTCGAATGGATCCCCAGTTTAATTCACAGTTTACAATTAGGTGAATAAATTTCTTGAAAATAACTCAGTGACTTGCATGCCTGAACGAAAATAAGCTTGAAGTAATTAAAAAAAAGTAAAAAATACTAACAAAATGACTTGGGATGCTATCCTGTTTAACAAAAATTCTTGCAAATTAAATTTGTACTTATCATTAGGAATTACTGTCTTTACAGAATATATTTTATAATGCATGACATATCGCGTGTTTGGTCTAACACATAAGAGCATCCGCCTTTCACGAGGAAGGTCCAGGTTCGCTTACGAGGTCGAGTCACACCAAAGACTCTAAAAAAGGAGCCTATTGCCGTTGTGCGTGATGCCCCGCATAAGGAATGGAGTAGGAAAAACAATCCAGTGAGCCACAACTGGAAAAAAGACTGTGGTCGGCTCGACTTAAACCATTGGAAACTCAGTGGGCCGTAAAACTCTATCTAACTAAATATCTAACTAACTTTACTGGATGGCATAAGGCCTTAATTTGATTCGTACGTGACCCTCCTTGTTCAGTGGATAGAAATTTTTCCGGGGAGAGAATGAGGGGTTGCATGCGCTCAAACTTTCCGATTTGCTTCAAAGTATGAACACCACTGTATTTGGGACGGATTTTTTGTCTATATAAAATCAAATATTTCGAAATATGGAGCTCGTACTTCATAGAAATTGGAGTTCTGCGTTTTCTGTAATGAAATTTGAAAAGTTGGGCGATTACCGAAGAATCTGCTTTCTATTGGCAAATCTGAGATTGCAGGGCGACCAAAGATCGTTGTTGAAACGTACACAATGTTATCTAAGGCGTATGAATTTAGACTATCCGACCAAATTTTGAACTCAAAAACTTTTATTAGAGAAAATTTTAAATTTTGTGAAAGAAAATTTATGTTTTTTTTAAATAGCGCTGTAATAGCTGATGTCACTTGATAATCTGGTGTAACGTATGGCAAATTCAGATTTTGTCATTTGTCGAGCTCGGAAAGTTTACCAAACTGATTACTAAGCGAGCACTAATGCAATACAGACATTGCAAGCTTGTGGTATGCGTAGCGTTCAGCAAATTGCAATTTTGAAACAAATAATTACAAACACAGGGCTTTTATTGGAAAAAATCGGAATTTCAGGTAAGAAGAGTTGTGAAGACCACACTGTAGTTGACTGGTGTCACAAATGGCAAATTCCGAATTTTCTATTCTTCGGAGCCTTGGGGCAATCGCCCCCCCCCCCCCGTAACTACGCAACTGTCTTTGTTATATTAACTCTAACGACTATTTAAAATTTGTACCTTGTCGACAGTCACTCGTCACCCCCAAACTACAATTTTACCAGTAGCTTACGGAAATCCCCACTTGGCACATCTCTTTGTGTGACGTCACATTCAAAATGCAGATTAGCCCATATTGTGCAGCATGAAGAGTGTTCTTATTGCACATTAACGCTTTGTATATGCACCAAGGTATGCCTTGAACTACCGTACGCTCTGAAAAAGTGTTTATGAATTAAAAATTTATCTAAACACTCCTTTTGTAAACATGTTTAGATGATAAACACGCGTGTTATATTCCTAAAAATTTTGTTTTAAAAACATGTTTAAATAGGTTGACATGTTTTGAATTTAAATGTGTTAATGAAGTGATGGCAAAATAAGTGTTGAATTATTAACACAAATGTAATAGGCTGGGGTTGTGTCTGAATGAGAATGAGTTTTAGACAGGTCTGGGAGGGGCAAGAATCAAGAACATTGGAAGAACTAGAACTTTCTGGGATGAATAACAGCCTTTAAATTAAAACGTTAGCTTACTAGCATATTTCATCCATTTTGTTTTCTTTTGTCCAACCCAGCCAAGTGTATACGCCACTTGCGAAACCTGCTGCGCGAAATAACCACCTAGTTTATTCATATGGCGATTCATTTTACACATTACAAAGTAAACCAAATGCAGTGGCATATCCACGAGGGGGGGGGCAGATTGTTTTGCCTCCTGATAAAGTAATTGAGAAAAAATAAAATGTTTGAACGGAAATATACTTTGAAGAATTTCCCTCAAAAACAGTAAATAAATAAAATGTGTAACAATTAAGAAAACATGCATGAATGTGTGTAAAACACGTTTTTTGTGCACGTATGAAATCAAGTATTAACTTCAGAGTGATTACTTTCACTAAATTAGATACCGTATATAATCTGCACTGTCGTTTATTGCATTACACTTCGAAGATGAAACGAACGTTTCGAAGGCAAACTCGAATTTGACTTTGTTAGGTTAAGACCCTCTCTGCCTTTCGGATGGCTTGTTGATTTACTGAAAACAAGGCAATCATACACTGGAAACCATTTTACACGACCATTTCTATAATCAATTATACACAAAATATGTCTCGAAGGCCCTGTTCTCTCTCCTCAAACAGTACCAAGTCTCCTAACCTTCTTACTTAATCTCCTCCCACAATTGTCAGAAATTCATCCTCATCCAGAGACAATCTCAGTTGATTGTTGCGAGTCGAGTACAGAAAAACTCAATGTTTATAAACAAAACACTCTCAGTACAGTTCATGCTGTGTAATAAAAGCTTTGGTACTCTGCATTGTTTTAAGTAGCTGTCAATCAAGGAGCTGAGCCAATGGAAAATTTCAGTACACCCCTACCAAAATTGTGGTTTAGGGTGAGAGGATTGGCCCTTTAAGGGTAAGGTACTGCCTTCGAATAATTCTTCCCATCCATCCCTAACAAGTACGATTTTTTCGACAAGTCATCTTTTTACTACTTGGCACTGGTGTCCTGGTGGATTTTTAAAATGTCCACAAGGTCCGCCTTTCATGTGTTTCCCCCATGACTTCTGCATTGCGGTTTAAATATTTTGAGAGATTTACTCGTAGTATTCTAATTTTGACTAGGCCTACGTAATGTACCGATGACTGAACAAATACTGCGCCATTTTGCATCTAAACACCACTGAAAACCGGAAAGCACTGTTTTTTGGTAGTATATGTGTCACTTGTAAAATTTCTACAAAGACTAACAACGAATATTTTGAAAGTTTCCATGTCTCCAAATAGGAAATTCCTAAAACGTAGGCTTTTAATCAGTTCAAAGTTTTGCCAAACAAAGCACCATTTTGCATCTAGCAAATTTAATGCAAAGAAAGTTTCTCAGAGGGGACACAACTTATTTTGGTTTTCCTATTGAAGCTGAAATCTATTCAAATAATGCCGCATTTGCGATCTACATTCTCCTGAAGTTCACAATTTTTCCCAAGAAAAAGGGAGACACCGGTTCCCTTTAGTCGCATCCCCTAGGCAATGGCACAAATCAGAAATGTCCAGATTTTGGGTCCCTAAAAAGTGTATGTATTATCATTTTCATCTGATTTTTTATTCACACTATTTGAGAAGTGTCAGACATGAGATTCGTATTTCAAGGCTGGGTACATCCAGCTTAAAATGCTTGGGAAGTGCCGTTTCCAGCCATCTGGAGGGTTTGTAAAAACCAAAATTTTCTTGTTCGTTCCGCGCCAGCTGGTGGTGGCGATCCGCTTAGATAGTCTTGCCGCGCCTGACCCTCGGAGGTGCCAGACCCCCACTTGTTACCTAGGCCCCCACCCTCCCCCCCCCCCAAAAAAAAAAAAAAATCCACCCTGGCTCCGCCACTGAACAAATGTCGACATTCCATTACACGTTCCAAAACTAATATCGCATATATTCATTTATTGAGAAATAGATCTGAATTGGTAGCATGCCAACTGATACAATTCAATCATTTGTAAAGTCTTGGTATCACTGAGAAATAACCTTTCATCGAATTGGCCTAGAGGAAGAATGTACCTTGATTGCAATACAATAACATCGTACTTCCGGAATACTAACTACGTTAACATCTTGCACACACTGCTGCTATAAGTATAAATGCCTCGTTTGTATTGTTGTACAGTCATAGCCAGATGAGAATAAATGTGGCTTCTCCCCTTTGTGGTTTAAAAACCGTAGGTACTTAGTCGATTATGTATTGCTTTTCTCAAAATGAGTTTGTGCGTGTTGTTTTTGCAGTTTACACTTGTTGGAACTGAAAATAAGCAAATTTTGTTATGTCAAAAGTCACTTTTCTCAATGAGAAAGCTGCAACCTTATTGAAGGAGGAAATGAGCAAGGATGACGTCAATGTGTTATTTAAAGGCTTATTTAATATCTTTTGGAACCTTAAGATTTCAAATTCTCGTCCATGAAGGTGTTGAAACAACGGTTGTATCTACTTTTTCTACTGCTATAATTGACAAAATGGATCCCGGCTTTGAAAGAACTAAGACGAGAATATATTTCAGCTGGTGAGTATATGTTTTGCGGATACAAATTAGTTTGGGTCCGCTTTAAAATATGAAGTCTGAACCTTCCATCTCAAATACTTTAACGTCCTCCCGATCCTCTGGCAAAAGGCCGTTCGGCGAAACCAAAACTTTCACTGCTTCCCGAAGAAACTATTACTGAAGGACAATACGTGACCATCCCAAATAGTTTCAATAATCCCAACTAGGTAACCTGTAGTCCACTAGTCTCTAATTGAAGCTCATCCTCGAGTTGTGCCAACACCCAACTTTCGTTATGGCCTGTTAGCAATAAATAGGCCCTCATGTGAGAGCAACGAAATTTGAAAAAAAAAACCTTTGTATGGTTGTAGGCTTTAGGGCTGCAGGGCAAGATTGTAACCTGAACCAATCCAAGGACAAAATGGAAAGATGCGAAATATAAAAAATCAATACATTGTTCAAAAATCTATGACGTCACACCTGTTTGCTTCAAGTTCACTTTTTACAGAAAATGTATCAACTCTCAATGCCTTTATCTATTGAACCAAACATATATGAAATAAATGAAAATTTTAACACAATGCTCAAAATATGCTCCTTTTTAACCTTTAAACATTAATTGTGTTCTGGGTTATTATTATATTACATATCAGTCTTCGTGTGCTGTACTTGATAACAATGTGATCTATCTTCGTCAATTTTCATTGCGATAAGGGATAATTAACATCATAAGGTGGAAAACTGCGTATTACTTTCCAATATAAAATTACACTTTTGTGTTCAGTTCGTATGAGGGTTGCGTCTTTCTCTTTTGTCGAATAAGGTTCAGATCGATCACGTTGTAGAGTATGAAGTCTTTGATCCAATCATTTTAGTTGGCATAGTGACCTTTTCTACCGAGAGGAATTGGGAAAACGTTTGTATAGGAGCCAAATGGGTATTAATCAATTTATCGATAGCAAACTAAATAAAACGTGCAACCACATGTGTAATTCATATGGGAATCATTTATTTGATTATTTGCAAGTTGGTAACAGAGATTGTCTCATACTTGGCATGTAGACCCTCCATATGAACTAAAAGCACACATTGTTTGTTCTTCGTGTCAGAATATTATATTAGATTATTTAGAACGTCTTTTCTCTCTGTATTCATTTTGTTTAATAGGTTTACAAAATAAGCAAAAGTCCTTTACTGTATGATTTTGGTTTTTTGTCTTCATAATTATCTCAAAATGCTATGTTCAAGAGCTGAAGTTAATTATACAAAAAGTACCTCAAGTACATTCATATATATATAATTTTGAAAATTGAAAAACTTCAGAAACCCTCGAAAATCCCAAGGCTTCATAATATAATGATATACCGCACCTGGGAATGTATAAAACATTACCTAGTCTTGTATCTTTCCGTGGAAAACTGTAGAACGGAATTAAAAACATGAGTATCGTATGTCTGTGACTCTGTTGCCCGAATTCCAGTTCCACTGAATTGATACAACTGTCTATATAACTCGACCCGAACTCCCGACTACATATAAATGATTTTTCTACTAACGCCGTTTGAGAAAAACCCGGCTTGTCACGTTGCTAGATATTTTTACATGAATTTGTGGGCAGACTTACTTGCAGATTTGTTCACACTAAATTCGTATGAGTGAGCAAACAAGCTACGCTGATTTGTTCACCATTGCCCGAAATTCGGTTCCACAGCACTTCAGGTTAAAAAGTTTCGCACAATTTTAAGAGGATCATTTTGAAAAAAGGAAAAGCGTCATCTCATCCATATGCTGCCCAAATACCTCTCGACCAAGTAGGCTACGTTTCATCCTTCTTGTGACTATATGTGATTGTCATTTAGTGATATGGTGCGTCAAAAGATTGCTTTTGATTGATTTGTTCGGGCAAAATTTTGGGGACTGTATACATCCTCTCTCCCCCTGTAATCTGGCAATTAAAAATATCCCAGAACTTTTTTGCAACTTTTGCCCGAATATTGTGCCATTTCGGGCAAAGGTTTGCGGAAGAATATGAAGTGAGGCTGACGAAAAATTGTTTTTTCATAAGTTGTCCGAATGTGTCGCAAATTTTGGTATCTTTTAGAGTTTTCCTAAAAACTGTACCGTGACTATGATGCTTTTTTATTATTTTTTCGGCCAAGTGTTTGAAGGAATTCGGGCACGCCTAGGAGTTTTCTGTGTAAGTAGAAACAAACCAGGTTTTAAAACTCAAACGGCTGCCCTAATTTTTCCAGATCCCTGCCCGAATTTTAGGTCTTGAGAAAAAATTTTTTTTTGGGGGGGGGGCAGTCTGCCCCCTGCTCCCCCCTCGTACGCCTATGGATGAGTGAAAACTGGTCAACTGTTCGTTCACGTGCTCAAAATGGCAATGCTTCACTTCTTGCGGAGGGAAAATACTAGTACAGTAAAGGTTTGGTTTCACTGAACAAGTGATATACTACATACACCTGGTTGCGGACCGGACGAGGTTGCCAGATTCTGTAATGATTTGTAGCCACAGTCTAGGTCACAGGCATAGAGCATTGTGGCAGGGGACCGTGACAAGAATCAGCCAAACAATGGCAGAACATGGGCTAAGTCAATTTCGGCTGCTCTGTTCGGTGGTGGGTTAACTATAGTCCCAACTTTGAATTGGTTCAAGGCTCCCAAGTTTCTTATACTTCTTCTCTGATTTTTTTCGGGGACGTCCTCTCGCTAAGAATTTTAGGGGGGACGTCCCCTCGCTAAGAAATTTAGGGGGGGGGGACGTGTCCCATCGTCCCCCGCTTCCGCCGCCAGTGACTAAATAATGACGAAAATGGAGTTTTTATTGGAGAGAATTCGGAATTTCATGAGTTGTCAAAACCACACAGTAGACTGGTTTCACAAATGGCAAATTTCCGAATTCTTCATTTCTCAGAGCCGCCTGCCCTTGTAGCTACGCCACATGGTGTCTAGGAGAGGAGGGGCCCAGATGCAAAATGGTGCTAAATGTTTCAATATTTTGAGTTACTAGAAAAATCCACAGTTTTCAAACATGGTCTTGAAAGTTTGGGTAATTACTTCAACGGACTACCGTCAATGTTAATTTAAATACTGGGAGGTGTACTATACAAGTAAATAGAGTCACAACGAAAATTGTGATAGTTTGTGAAGGATTTATGGTAAAGTTGGGAAACATTCGTACTGAAAAAGGTAAAATAGATCAATGAATTGATCAAAAGCACACTTCAATCTGTTGCTAAAAATCACAGATCGAGGGGGGGGGGGGGTGGTGGTACCCGCTGGTGTTACTGAGACACCGTTGCATATACCGCAGTAAGATTGTTGATACAAAACATATTGGAATATGTCCTTTCGAACGACACCTCTTCTTACACTATCTGTATAGAAAGAGAATGGAGGTGTACCTCTAGCTAATTCCAGGTTGAAGTCTCTTATCTACCAAACGTCAGTGTGATTTAAATTCTCTGATAATGTTCTAAATGCATAATTGTCGAATTGTCATAAGAATTTGTTATGTGCGCTTGTTGAAATTTTGCATAAGAAATCATTAATTATTCCGGGAATTCGCGGCATGCAGACTGCACTGATACATTTTCAGTTTCCTTAAAATGGGTTTGCCAATTTCAGAATGCCAGGCTGGTCATTAGATTACAGATTTCGTTAAAACACAGTAGGGGACGATTCCTCTTCTTTAAATTCCCTAGTATTGTGTTCCTCCATAACTACACCTGCTGGCCTATGCACACGAACAATCGACAAAATCATAGAGACCGATGAAGAATGTTAGTATGTTTAATATGCAACTGAAAAAGAACATCAATGAGGCGGGACGCGTGAAAATTTTGGGGATTTGCAAAGTAAACATGTGGAATTATTGGTACTGAAAATCGATCGTAGTCGGTAGAAGACACCTTTCCCTAACCAGAACAAAGAATACAATCGATACCAAACAATGGCAACAGCCAATCAAGAAGCACTTGTTAAACAGTTCGCATCTACCCGGGGCATCATATCCGCTAGCTGCCCCAAAACTTAATGATCGTAAGTCTTTTTCCTTTTTATGAATACACGTTTTTTACAAGGACCGACAAAACTATTTGCTACCACTTCTTCCACTATCACCATTTACATAACTGTTGGGAAAATAGGTTAGAAAATAAATAAAAACTTAAATAAGATACCAGTGGAATTCAGGCGTTGGTCCCACGGGAACACGTTTAATGTAAGCCACCGTGCATGCATGGTGTAGTATGTGCCTGTCGGATCTGGATCTGGAAAAATACTGCACAACACTCCTGGTGGAGTCAAACGTGCAGGGTTGTGTGTGCGCATGTACTTAGTCGTCCCGTCTGAGGATTCTCAAGGCTGCGCTCTTGAACTGCTTGGGGTCCTCGAGATCTGTAATGTTCTGGGGGAGTGGGTTCCAGTCTCTGACGGTCCGAGGAAAGAAACTGTATTTGTAGCAGTCCTTATTGGTTGGTATATTTGTAAAGCTATTAGAATGGTGATGCCTGGAGGGCCGCCGGACCGGTTGTATGTTGTTGATTGGCAAGGCTAGGAGTCCCAATCTGGCTTTGTGAAAAATTGCTAGCCTGCTGGCAGTACGCCTGTTTTTGAGACTATCCCACCCTAGGTCATTTAACATTTCAGTCACACTACTATGGGGGGAATAGTCATTATAAACAAACCTAGCAGCCCTACGTTGAATTTGCTCAACCTTATTGGATAGGGAAACGGTGTAGGGATCCCAAACAGAAGATGAATACTCCAATAAAGGCCTAACAAGCGTGAGATAGGCATTAGCTTTAACACTCCTGGGGAAGGAGTATAAATTTCTTTTAACAAAAGCCAAAGATCTATTTGCTGACGAAGTGATGAGATTAATATGTCTATTCCAGGTAAGGGTATTAGAGATGTCAACTCCCAGATAAGTGTGGCAATCGGTAGACTCCAGAGTATCATTATCTAGAGTATAATTAAAAAGCTTGGGATTCCTTGAGTGAGAAATCCTCATAGAAAAGCACTTCTTGGTATTAAAGTGCATTTGCCATTTGTTTTGCCACTCAGAGAGGGTGTTTAGATCATTTTGGAGTTGAACCTGGTCAAGATTATTCTTTATCTGTCTATAAATTACGCAGTCGTCAGCAAAAAGCCTTACTTCAGAAGAGATATTATCGGGCGGGTCATTACTGTAAACTAAAAACAACAGGGGACCCAAGACTGTACCTTGGGGGACACCAGAGATAACATCTACCCAATCGAAAATCTGTCGGGAAGTGTAGTGTACAGTTTTGTGCCGAAAAATTCATATCTGTTCAAGGTGCGCCCTGCAGTGAACATGTCGCGTGAGCAAAAGATGACGACATGTGATTCGGTCAAGCAAAACACCCTCTTGAAAAATTCTATGTACGGGCAGGTAAAGTTATACGCTCACTATTAAGGAAAGGTAAACAGAATTTGATACGTATAGCCTAGCATTTTACCTTAAAAAATAATTTAATGTTGTTTGCATTCATCCATCGAAAATCAACATGACGGTGTTTATTCCTTAGATATGTGGGTGTGGATGGGGTTGCAACTCATTACACAGTAATTCCAAAATTAATTCAAGTTTTCTTTCAAGAGTTAAATCCGGGAGTTTTCTGGCTTCATATTAGCCGCAGAACTTGACAAGAAAAGACCTTTCATTTAGAGTTCTGTTGACTACAAGAGTACTTTGTTGACCACAAGTGTATAAAAATCAGTAATCCGGTCATGATGAAAGATTTTACACCTTTCTTGCTGTCATTTTGTTTTGTGTCATTCGTTTTTCCTTCACAATGCTGCGTTTTGATTGGTTCCACTGGTAAGCTTTTTGGCATAATTTTTCTTTACTACATTAAAATCATCAGTGAGTGAAACGATTTTGTAGAAAAGTTCAACCTGCATCCCTTTTACAAATCCCTACAAAATTATTAAGTTTAATGCTAATGTATCAAACTTTCATAACCTGACCTTATTGTAATAATTACAAGCAAACATATTTCGAAGTACAGTATAGCAAAACACGTGGTCTCTCGAAATACAACAATCCTCTATACTGTTTTGATAAACATTGTACATCATTGTTTGTAATCATAAGGAAGCCTATATTTTGCTATCTTGACATTCAATAAGACTGATTTAATTCGTCACTTGAGTTTAAATAAAACATACAAATAGCATAGAAAATATGAATGGAATGTGTTTTGTTGATCTAACTTGATTATTTTTTCTTCTTTTTCGAAAAAAAGGTTACAGTAAAAAAGCATGTAATAAATATTCCTTAAAATTGTGAAGGTTTGTAACCCCCATGCCTTATGCCAGACTGTGACAAAACCACTTACTCAGCTTACTTTAAACCCCCTCCCCTCTAATTTGAAGAAAACCATGCGAACGCATCCCAATCCTCTGTTACACTAAAATGGATTCGGAACCAATTTCGTTTCGGTTTTTGTGAATTTTTAAAATAAGTCTTCTCCATCTGTTTTCGGAAAGAACCCAAACTTGTCAATCAGTGTAAAAGTATCATCTGTAACGCAGGACTTTGAAAATTAAATTTGTACTAATTATTTCGTGACGTCACATCGACAGACAATTTTTACAGGACTATAATCGGTGTGTATGATAAAAGTTCTCTGTGTAACCTCACGAAAAAGCCAGTAAATATTTTTTCACAGAATTTTGATACAAATTAATCATATACTTACACTGGTTGGCGAAATTTGGGCTCTTTCCGACCAGAGCAGATATTGATAAAAGAAATCATACAAAATCGGGTCCAAATTCTTGTAGTGTAACAACGACTTAAGAAAGTTTAAAAGAAGGATGTTACATCACATCACTTTTAGTATGTTCGAGGGGTACTTATTCTAAGCATTTTAGTAATACTTGCAGGGAAATCCGATGTGCCTTTCTCAAGATATGAGCTGGTGAGTTTGTCACATATATTCAACAAAAAGTGAAGTTGAAGGAAGCAAGGTTTATCATATCATATTCCTTAAATTACTTTGGACAGTCCTTTGTCTTAATTCAGTTTACAACCAGCTTTCTTCTTTACAATGCCATAATACCTAGAAAAAGGCATTGACCGGCTCGACTTGAGCCAATTGGTTGGAAATTGGAAACTTGGCCGTTACACGCCATCTAACCTAACCTAACCCATAATATCAAAATGTGTATGATGTGTATCAGAATGCATAGATAGCATGAGAACTTTAAACCTTTTCAATTCCCCTCAGTGGGGTTCCATCCTTAGTATCTTCAAGGTCAACACAACAGAATAGACATAAAGGGAAACAAAACATACCTACCAATGTGAGGAAGTGATATAACCACTGCTGCCCTCAAATTTTACTTTGAAACACAAACAGGGACTTTATTTACTGATATCTCGAGAATCATATATTCGATTTGAATGGAAGTTTCACCACACTGTGTAGTTAAGGTTCCTCTTCCACATATGAAAACTAAACTTTTGCCCAAACTTCTCTTTTAAAGGGTAAGAAGAGCAGTCTCCCAAAACTTATTTAAAATATTTTTCAAGATTAACAGCTAATACTAACAATTTTTATCTCATTTCTCTTCAACGTTTCTTTCACACTATTTTAGGACTTCAATATTGCATATTAGAGGAAAAATACGCAATAACTTCTGATAAATTTCACATTTGAGGAGAAAAAATATTGTCACGTGACTCTCTAGAGCCAATGATGAAACATGACAGTCTACTACACTACTTCAATTTGGGTGGACTGCATTCCCAATTTAAGCTGCTTATGGCAATATAGCCCCTTACACCAAGTATAACCTTACGATAATTTGAGATACGACAAATTCTTCAAGCCCATGATCGACCCACTAGAATGAAAATACATTGTTTGAATGAATGTCAATCAGAATGAAGTCATCAGTTGTAGGACTATGTCAGACATTTCTGTGCAAAGATTTGTAAGATTTTGGTCCAAGGTGTCATGTCCCCTTGAAATACCGCATTGCTTCAAATACATGCTTATACAGAATGGAAGTGCTTTGGCTTTATTATGCGTCTACAAATGTCGAGATAGAAAATCAAAACTGTTTTTTTTTTTCTAAAAGAAAAGAAATAATATAAGGGTTTAAGTTGTGGGGGAAATTCAACTTAAGCCAAATCGCTCAACAAAAATTGTATTCAAATTTTGCAATGCATCTTGGAAGTAACTTCATCTTAAAATAATCCTGTTTAAAAGAAAAATTGTAGCCTCTCTTCCTAAAAAATACTATTAATCCGACATGTATTTCCTTTCGTTTAACACTTTTACCTTGAGTTCTCCTCTTATGAAAACGCGATTGTACCAGACGTGCAACGTTAGGGTCCCAATAAGAGCTGATAGGACCACATTTGCGAGTACTACTTTTGCAAATCTTTTCAGACATAGTCAAGGAGTTTTGATATCAAGTTGGAAAGTTCATTTTGTCATTAATAGGGTGTTGCTGTGAACAGGGAGTTGTCAGATAGACAACTTCTTGCTGTGAAGAGTTGTGGTTTTCCCATTTCAGCAAAAAGTAAAATTACCCCACCAGTCACAATAAAGGAAGTCATTACCAAGTTGCAGTTAGATGAAACTTTACGGTTCAGTCTGTAACCAATTGGATTAACCAGGGAGCTCCCTGTTTTAATTCGACCACTGTTTATTCAGTTCTGACGCAGAGACTTATTTTCCCCAGCTCATTGTTATGCTGAGCACCAAACACAATTTCAGGAGGTTACTACAGTGAGTTTTCGGTATGACCCTGTAAGGAGTCGAACTGAAGACCTTCTGGCTTCCAGTTGAATGTTCTAGTAACCACTTGACCATGCAGTCGTTTACTATCAAAGAGATGACGGAACACTTTTCTGGCTTTATTTCCCCCGGAAGTTTGCCCCCCCCCCCTTTCTTAAATTCAACCCTTTTAACGTGCTTACATGGGAAAACATAGAGAGACACTCGAACACATAACAGTTGAAACAGTCACTGTTGTTTAAGCACAACTTTCGTATAAAAATGTCTTTTTTAACCATAACAACTCAGGTTATTCTTCCTGGGCTTTAACAAAGCTGCAGTTAATACTCTATTGAATTTTCTAGATTTGATGGCTTATCGCGATCATCCAGTGCGACGGTTTTTAAAAGTTCATTTGAGAAACTCAGCCTAGATGTAACCTCTTGATGCCCTAATTGAGCATGAAATGTAAAACATATGTTCTGTGGAAAAAATGCTTCTACAAGTGGACTTTACTAAGACAAACAAAGTATGGAGAAAGAATGGCTTTCTTATCAGGTGTTTAGGTAGCAATGCTTTAGTGAAGAATCTAGGATCAAATTAAGATGAAATATGTTATATGGGTACTTATTCTTAGCATTCTTGTGAAATTTGCATTAAAATCTGATGCGTAGTTTTAAAGATTTGAGCAGGTAACGTTGTCACACATTCAACCAAAAAGTCAAGTTGAAGCAAACAGATATGACATCAAATCCTCGCACTAACTAATTAACCGTCTTTTGTTTTTTTTTTAACTTAACAACCGTTTTTTCCTCAATATTCTCATGTTATCAGAATCATCCAGAATGTGATTGCAAAAGAGGTATGGGAACTTAACAAACTTCACATTCCTAACGAGGAGGTCCCTTCCTCATCAGTTTCAAGGTCAATAAAACAAACTTGAAAAACATAAAGGAAAAAATCATTCTTTTGTCCATGAGATGAAATGATACAACCTCTGCTGCCCTCAAATCACTTTTGAACACTCTAAATCACTTTTGGTACTTCATTTGCTTATATCTTGAATGATAAATATCTGATTTTAATGGGAGTTACACCATATTGTGAAGATTTATTTTCTCTCTCCCATATAAAAGGTAACATTTTGCTGTAACTTCTTCTTTAAACAGTGCATTTCGCTTGTCATCGGTTTAGTTAAGACAGGGTAGAGTCTTTTCAAGTTTGTCTAAACATCCTTTCAGTATTGCTTCCTGATATGCCCTCTAGTTCCCTTTAATGTGGTCTCGTGATCTATGTTTCCTGATACGTCACATAACATGCATGGATGCATGTGAATACCTGAGTCCAAATGCAAAATTATACCTTGCCAAGGTGGAGAGAAGGGTGTTGCACTGAAGTTGGTCCATTTGATTGATACCTTTAATTATATTATTTTGCCGTGTATTACGATTCGATCTCTGCTGACCTAACAGGAACTTTTATCCAAATGAAAACGTCAAAAACAAAAAGCAAAAACACGGAGTGTCAACGCTAAGAGAAACTTGTATTTTTTACGTTCAGAATGGTGCAAAAATTTAGCCCTAAATCTTCCTTTGGTTACCATCTTGAAAGAACATGTTTACGAACACTTCTTGAGAATTACGTATTTTTATATCAAATAATCCCAAATTACATTTCATCCTTATTTCACAATAACGCATTTACATGAAAAGAATGAAGAACAGCTAGAAATTTACCTAGAAATATTTTGATCGATTTTTCCCCGGCTTATGGCGTAAAAACGGGTCTCAATATGACGTAGACTCAGGCCCGAAGCCAGGCAAGGTTCTAGAGGGTGGTGAAAATATTTTCGGGGGGAGGGATCAATTGCGGTACGTCAAAGGGTGAACTTCAAAATCTGCAGGGATGAAACTTTTGCGAAGGAAGTTTCATCCCCCCCCCCTTCCGATAAGGACCTGTGTAGACTCCTTTGGTATAAGAGGTATTTACGGTTGCTATATTGGCATGTCATTGAGATATCGACTTCAGATGAAGCTGAAGGGGCTTTCATGAGATTTTGCGTAAAAGTGTCATGTGGAGAGCGTGATAGTATACTTCATCAGTGCACGGCCGGTTTTGCCAGGTTTCTTTGGGTAACTTTACTCGCTGCTCTTGTCATCTGGGGGAATGTTGCTGCAAAAAGTCTTCAGAATGGTAAAATATGCATAAACAAAACAAAACTTATAATTATTAGGAACATATTCGGACAGGTCAAACGAAACAATGTGCTTTCATCCTCTCTCTCAAGTCCTGCGCAACACTTTGCCCTGAATGGTAGAATATTTAGTTCGGACAAAAGTTGCAAAACATTTTGAGGTATTTTAAACTGAAAGACAGCACTGGCAGAGGGAAGAATGTACAGACGTATAAAGTGTCCAGAATTTTGCCAGAGAAATAATAGTGGTACATTTAATCCAGTAATAGTTGCTTTGATCGTTTTGATTTTACTCATTTTCTATTTATTAGGTGAACATTTTATTGCAAATGAAAGATGAAAATAACGACGACTGCTTCAAGTTGTATTACTCACATGCCTGATGCAGGCCACTTTCGGATGGCAATTTTCAAAATTTTTTGTACGCTCTTCGCCAACGGATGGCTGTGTTTCGCTTACAAACTAAATCGTATAACACTTTTCTCGGAATCGATACGGACATATAACACGGGCGGAAGGAATGATATACAGGTGTATAAATTGCGCAAAGTATTGCCCAAAAATGGAAGTGGTACATAAAATCTGGCAGTGTTTACGAATTTGCAATTAACTCTTTTAGTTGTGGAAGTGTCCATTTTATTGAGAAAGAAAGCTGAAAATATTGGCTCTCTAGATTCTACTCATTTGAGTTATATAAATGTTAATTACTTAATCTTATACCTCATTAATTCGTTTTGCAAAACCATGGTTTATATGGGCTGGAACTGGCAAGAGACCGAGAAAGTGTAATTCAAATGAGGATGTTACAACAGATCCCGACATGTATTTCATACATGTGTCACACAATCTTTTCAGAAGGGCCCGTTCTCATTCTTTTATTACGAAGTATTACAAAACTGATGAATTGCCGTATCCATCAGGTTGAAAGACGAGAAACTGTTAAGAGTTATGTCTGCCTAGATTAGGAGGAACTGAGGCCTATATAAGAGACACAAATTTTTATTGCGTTCAAGACTGCTGTGTGAGCAGATTCGTTTCCTTATTCGTCGTTCCAGGAATTTGGGATATCTCCGTGAATCGTTACGATAAGGTTGAAGTTAAAATATGTCAATAGACCGAAGGAGGTAGATGCTCCGAAGACACTCTAATTTTATGAAATGAAGAATTTCCAGGGTCCTAAAACTCTATGATATGTTACGGGAGAGAGTGACCAAATGCAGAATTTTGTAACAGGATATCTTTAACTTTGAGTTTAAACACTTACATAAATACACACATACCAACAATCCCCCAGACAAACAAAAGTACATTTGAGGGATGGATTCCTCGTCAAATAAAGGTCATGGTGCGCAAAAAGTTTATGACAGCCATGCTAAAACTAGAAATTACTCCTACTTAATTTAACTTCAAATTCCAGTCACGTTTTTACATGTCTGGGAGATGTTGTTCATGTAATTGAGTTCCCTTCCTGAACCTCAGCCAATCCAATAAACGTACTTTCATTTTCATTTTTATCCGGGTTTCGTCAAATCCTCGGTATGACCCTTGCCAGATGAAATCTAAACAACCCATCTTCATTGAGTTATCTCATATTTCCCTATTAAAGTTCTCTTTTTCAAAATTTGGTTATAATACCGTATTGAATATTAAATTACACTATTGTGTCAAAGTTTTTTTTATTCTAAGAGCCCTATATCCCGGACGTGCTTTAAAATGTTGTCTTCGTGTGCCCATGAACATCAGTGTAAAATGTTTTATCCGCGTGACTGTCAAAAATAACTCCAAACACTACATTTAAATAAAGTGTACCTCAAGTCAAAAAATTCAAAAATATATATTAAAGACCATGAAAAATAAATTCTAAGAGCCCAACTCCCATCTTTGTAGGACATTCCTGAGCTGAAATATAAAATGTTGAAGTTTATTCACTCAAATTAAAATAGTATATTGCGCAATAATTTGTAATGTCTTTCTTGCACTACTCAAATTACAATCTTTGTATTTCTTTGTTTTTCCGAACGTTACTCCACCTTGTACCAAGGTGTAATAGTACTCTTACTCTTTTGAGGTGATGTAATTAATCAAGCCTTCCTTCTGCAACATGCCATGCAAGCAAACAGGAAGTGTTCAAGGTCATAAAAAACATTTTTAAAGGGAAACAAAGCATGTCATGTGAGTTGTACAACAAGAAAGTCACAAATTATTTCGCAATCCACCAATTTTTTTTTAAGTGAATTAACTTCACCATTTTATATTTCAGCTCAGGAATGTCATATGAAGATGGTAGTTGGACTGTTGGATTTTTTTTCATATATTTGAATTTTTGACTTGAGGTACACTTTAATACATTTTTGCAATACATTTAGAAACAATGAGGTTCATCGCAAATCCCCGTTCTTATATCTCAAGATTCTTGACTAATACACAGACGGCATCTTTCAGAAATGAGTGTAATCTTAGGTTCCAAGTCCTCTCCTAAGGCCGTCCGATATCGTTTCAATTAGATAAGGGAATATTGAGTTCTAAATCATTCATTGAATGACAGAACTTGCGGAAAATGCTTTTAAAAAATCTTTGACATCTTCGCCAAATTAATACATGAATGAACGAATTTCAAAAGAGGGAAACTTCCCGGACTAGACAATTGCGAATCCAATTTCAAATTTGGAACTTGAAACTCCTCAACTTTACTAAGAATAACCATTACAAGGTAGAGTTGCTAGAAAATTTCCCGGCGGTTACATCGGGACTTCACCCGGGAGAAGCTAAACATACCGGTATCGGATACCATCAAATCATCAACACCTGGCGAATTTCTGGTATTGACAGTTTTGATAACAAGACAATTATCTCACTCATGACGAAATAAGGCTCTTAAAGGGGCGATGCGCACTGTTTAACAAGAAATTCCCTTACTGGCTAACGATAGCCCTAATCCCTAACTTAATCCCTAAACCTAACAAAGAATACAATCGATACAATACAATGACAGCAACTAATCAAGGAGCACCTTGTTAAACAGTGCGCATCTACCCGTCTTAAACTATTTTGTCTGTAAGGCGTATCTCAATACGTAATACTTCTACACAATTTTCTGCAACCTGGCAATTTTTTACCTCAGTTATACTGGGATAACCGGGCATTGTAATAAATCCAGATTAAATGTATCAGTACTTTTCCGGGGAAAATTTTGAGCACTCTTAGACAACTGTACATTCTTTCTTCTGTTCGTATTAACTGACCATCTAAATTGTATAAGCCTTTCTGCAAATTTTGCCAGAACTGAATATTCTTTTGCTTTGGGCAAAGTGTTGCGATCGACCACGGAGTCTTATCAGATCCCTGGGAAAGCGACGCCATTGGCGATTATTTGGCGTGGAGCGTACATAAATATTTTGAAACATCGCCATCCATAGACAGCCGGAAACGTCACTTCCCGGGTCGTTGAGTAGAATCCAAGCAGTCGTAATTTGAAGCTTTCTTTCGCAATAAACTGTTTTCTTCAATGAAAAGCAAGCAAGTTGCAAATCTTTAAAAAATTACCAGATGTATTGTACTAAATTACCATTTTCATGGCAAAATTTTGGGCACTTTATAAGCCTGTAACTTCCTTCCGTCTGACAGTGTGTCCTGGTAATTGAAAATATCCTGGGTCTTTTGCCCGAACAGAGTATTCTTCCATTTCGGACAAAGTGTGATGCAGAACTACACACAGAGGCTAAAGAAATATTAAATAAGCTGACCGAAGGTGTTGCTAATTTTTGAAAGGTTTTTTTTTTCTTCATGAAACTTTTACCCTTTGGAGAATATTTTGCAGGGTTAGGTTAATAGGTTAGATGTAGTTTTACGACCCAGTTTCCAACCAATTGGTTCAAGTCGAAAAGGCCTTTGCCCTTTTCCAGTTGTGGCTCACTGGTTTTTTCCCTACTCCATTGCATAGATATATCTCTAGAGAGAGGAAAGTGACACTTCTCAGATCTTGAAAGTTACAGTGAAGTGAAGTTTGATATTGACAACTTTTACTTGAACGAGTAACTTTTCTCAGGAGAAACATCATTCGTACAAACCTGGCAAAACATGCCCTGCACTGATTTATTTTTATATTTGTATTTCATTTTATTTTAATGACATATTTTTTATTATTTCCCATTGCTAGTTAGGGCCTTTGGTGGTGGCTGGAAGGGAGAATTCCAGTTCCCAATTCCTGTACAGTTAACGCCATTGTAGGGAATTAAATAGTGAGGTTGCAGTTCTCGACAGATTAAAAGACTGAAATTACTATCATTTTTTGCATTGAATTAACTTGGTTTCATGGCAGGGGCAAGGTAGATAAGAATCTGGATCCAGTCGTAATGCATAATTCAGTGAAAGTTTAAAAAATTATTGCAAGTTGTGGTTTATCTTGAATTTACATAATTTTATAAAACTAAGCTTTTTTTCTAATCTCTGTTCCAGGCTAGGTAAACCTTAGGCGTGTCTTTTGTCAAGCGCATTCTAGTTTCATAGTTGACCTTTAAGAAAAATAGATTCTAAACAGCCTCAGTAAGTCACCCAGTCTTACCCTTATATTGCCAATATTAAAGCGGCGCTTCTTTAAAATATTGGGGGCAATGCGCACTGTTTAACAAAAAAAATTCTAACTGGCTAACGATAGCCAAATCCCCAAACTAATCCTTAACCCCAACAAAGAATACAATCGATACAATACAATGGCAACAACCAATCAAGGAACACTTTGTCAAACAGTGCGCATCTACCCAAATATTGTGCTCTTCTTTTATATGAAACCCTATTAGATTAACTTTCAACGCTTGTAGTTTTTTGATCCCTATAATCATTTACAAATGAAATCATTCGTAATTCTTTTCAGACCAGCCATCTTATTTACAAGAGGAACCTCTGATGTTTTCTGACGTCACATCCACCAGTCTCACTGTTACTTGGCCTGCTTGGGATGAAGAATCCGATCTGGGATATCGTCCAGTAGAAGAATACAAGATTCAAATTAAGGAGAATGGGGAGACTGAATTCGGTGAAGTTGCAGTAGGTCTCAATCTATCTCATAGCTTTGAAAATTTGAAAGAAGATACAGAATACCATTTTCGAATGGTAGTTGTCAGGAATCACCTCATCGGAGAAGGTCCTGCATGTAGTATACAAACCCAGAGAACTCTAGTGAAAGGTACAGAAAATATCAGACACTTCAAATTAAACCAGCTTCAAGAAGTTTAATTTCTTTTAAAAGTTGTATCGCTTTTTGAGAATTAAATAAAAAAAGTAAACATGCACTTGGTTCTGGCTCTAGTTAATGTTTTAACTGATTAGGCTTTGTTCTACTTCCTTAATATTAACTTTAATGTAAGTCAAATTTTTAAATTGAAAGTTTTAACTCAGCTGTGAAGTGCAGTGTATGTTTAGAGATGTTGATGTCGGCCGCCGAGTAGAACACAGATGCAGACAGCTGCAGCTTTAGGTAAATGTTGTGACATTACAGTCCTTCTTGTTTGCAATAAAAATGTCCCTTAACTGTGTTACCGTACGAGTAGAATGTTTTGAATGGGGAGGGGTGGGGGTAACGCAAGGGGAATGGCCAAAAAACATAGACACATGCTAAATTACCGATAAAGGAAAACTTTGAAGTTCCCCGTTCATGGCAGAAGAGTCAAGACAAATAACCAGTCAAATAACCATGTCTTTTATTTGAAAAAAAGAAATTTGAGCTCTTTCCTATATACTGTTCGCAAAGAAACACTCTACTCAACTGGTTAAGAAATAAAGATGAATGGATGATCTAAGGAGCATTTTTACGTGACGTCATCCATTCCAATAACCGGGAAAGAACCACAGTCATTACGTCGGTCGTTAGCTGCTTTTCAGCTAGCTAAACGTACTCCAGTGTAGTTTGGAGGTGAATGCCACACATCAGAGTCCTTCATTAAAAGAGGGTTCAATCAAGGGGAGGGGACCAAACAGCTATGAGCACATACTAATTATGCTAAATTACGGATAACGAGAAATTCTGAAGTGTAGCCTGGTCAAAGTGGCCGCGATTGTGACTTCACCTAAAACACTCTATGCAACCTTCATCCAAGTCAACGTCCCACGAGAGTGTAAAAATGGAACATCTGTCATTATAGGATAAACGGCTCAAGTGTGAACTATGATTACCCGTGCTGTATGATATGCTTGGGGAGGGTGAACCCCTACCAGTTTTCGGATTATTACCCTATGGATCACCACCCTACTTTTATTATTACTTGATATTAGAAGCGATCATATGCACGCTCATATTTTTCACTATGTGTTTGTATTACATTCACTTACTTCGGCCAAAGTGGTCGCCCAAAACACTGTTTAGTGAACATGTAGTGATAAGCAAAGACGGATCGACCTCTCGAGGCTTTTAACATTATGTGTTTACAAAAAAAATATTAAAACGTATTGTCTAGTGACCAAATCTGACGTTTCCAGTAAACGAAGTTCAGCGTAACTATGAAAAAGAAACCTTACTTTGTTAGCATCTTGCATTGGGAAGATACTTGTGAAAGAAATCTTACATTTTTAGCTTCCGCCGTCCTTAGTGGGGAACCTTCGATGTCATCTGGACGAATTAATCAGATATTTTGTATTTCTTTGTAATGTACACATCACTAGGCCTTTAGGTCTTAAGATAATATTTTATAACGAAAGTTGCTGTACTATAATTATAGAACAGGGTGTTACTAGATGCTAATACTTTGACTAGGTAGTAGCTGTAGGATTTGATCAAAGGTTTCAGCAATGTAAAATTAAAACGATAAACAATGTATTCTAATATGAACATTTTGTCTGGCATATCATATTCTGTGGTCTTGAGGAAGCTTTAAAAGTATTTCTTGGCAAAGTATGCCAACCTTCGAAAATGGAATGTCCTAAGCAAGGTTTTGGTATAGTGGGAATGCACAACATAAACAAATTGAAGAATTCTTTTCCATTCAAAGCCCCTACAAAATGCAACTAGACAATGCGTGTTACATAAGATGCTATTGCTCTCCCCTCATCTTGTTCGTGATGGTACCATGCGGCTCCTCATTAACTCGTTATGAAATGCCCAGAACCATTTTCTTCTTCAATCAGACGATAGAATTCCGTGATGTTGCTTCTTGAGAGAGCAACATAGACACACCAGTAGATTAAAGACGGTGTGGGGTGTAGGCTTAACTGGTATCTGAGTTCGTAACATGATCTGTGCTCAATAAATGAACTATGCTGTCATTGTGCTCACACTTCGTGAAAAGCAATTAACACATGCTTCACTGGCCTATTACCTAACCCCAACTGTTATGTAACTTTTTGTGAACTTTAATATATCTGTTACTGTCAATCATTAATCTGATCTGAAATGTGACCATATCAAGTGTACGTGTATCTGAGCTTCATTTCCTCCCTGAAGAGATAACAGATAATCAGGCAGAGAAGGAGGATGTAACAAAAAGTAAGAAGGAACGTTTCAGCATGGACAGATGATAGGAATAAAAGCCTTAACCAATTACAAGAAAGAGAAAACAACACATTAGACGCAAAATATTTTTTTAATCATTTATATTCGACTTCGAAGCACGATTGTTTAATTTAATGAAAAATGACATTTGGAACTAGATAAAGTCGTTTTTGCGTCACAAACACCTTTTGGTATTTTTTACCCCTGTTTGTAACAATCTTTCCTCTCATCCCTAACATCTACAGGTATTACCACAGAGAGACCTTTCATTGATAGTGGTGTACAGGTTTGTGATGCACCTCTCTAATTTTTCTAAGCCAGTATATTTTCGACCATAAAAGCACCACCTTTAGAAATTTCCTAATAGTATTGCTTAAGGAATAATGTTATCATTAATGTTAGTTAAATCTAATCAAATTTTGTACAACTTTGCAAAGCAATATTAGAGCACTTAATGATGACTTGCAAAAGATTGCACTGAGGTAAACATTGGGGAATCAGGGTCGTTATTGTGGGAAATAATTCAATAAGCGGGCAAATCCAAATTCATTCTCTTGCTAGAGCGTCATCAGTATTAAGCACATGCTATATTTCCGATTTGGAATTTCCCGGGGCAATTTGAAGCCTATGACCTCCCCCTTTGCCCCGCGGCGGCAAGGTTTTGGTTCTCATGAAGAAACTGTAAACTGAAGGGTTTGAGAAAAGAAGTTACCACATTCAACATCAATTTAGTTAAATCGATATTTACAGTTTATGTCTATGTTCCTTGTTTTAAACGTGGAAACGTTTCGGTCTTGGCAAACCTCTGCTTCTAAATTTCCGTTATGGTTGCTTGCTTCCTTTTTCATTTTATCTGTGTGTGTTCCTTCCTTGTTCACAGCTTCTCACTTTAAACAAAAAGATAAAAAGACCAAACGCCAAATCAGTAGTTAAGTTTACTTTCTCGGTTATTTTAAGTACATAATATATAGATGGCTATATAGTTTTACGAAAATACTGATCACGTAAAGAGTTTCCACTTTTTTCAGCCTCATGGAAGATTACTTAAGTTTGAACACAGTCTGTGAGGGGGGGGGGTAAAAGATGGGGTATTGCATGGGATGGGGTCGAGTGTCTTATAACTTTCTGTTTTCGACATCAGTTGTACTAGAAAATGACCTCGTCGATGTTCAGTAACGATTTAACAAAAAGGACATTACTCCTCAAAATATTTCTCAACCAAGATATACAAAGTGTATAATGTCTTCATGTTAACTTCTTCCATCAGATCCGAGTTAATGGGGGTACCAATGGTTACTTTAGCAACGAATCTGTCCGTGGTCGAAAACCAGTTAGCCAATCACAGCGATCTGTCGAGCAAGAAGTCAGAAATCTTCGACTTGGTATGTACCGTCTGTTTAATTATTAAAAAAGTGAGGGGCAAATTTCCACAATTCTCCGGTGACAGAAGTTGGCTCGGTGGTTGAGCGTACTGCCTTGCATGATGAAGGCCCACGAATCAAATCCCGGTGGAACCACTTTGAAATTATCCTGGTCTAAAATTAAGCTTGTTCAGCAAAGCTGTTCACAGTGGTGCTGAGGGGGTTTAAAATGGGTGAATTACAAAACCGAGTATTTGGTTGTCCGTTTCCGGAAGTTGCACGATTCAGGAAGTTGCCCGATTTAGAAATTCGATTGCTTGCTATTAGTTCAGCTGTTGAGCAATGGTGCAAAACAAGTAATCCCCACACTACCCAGCCTTTGGGAAAGTAGCTAAAGACTGGGGATACGCTCACGTCCGTCGGATTGGTACTTTAGATGGCGGTCCTGGGAGCGAGATTAGGTGCGATTAGTACACGCCTGCCTCGAGAACCTCCTATCACTAGTCGAGAAGAGAAGGCTAAGATCACCGGTGTTCAACCACGCCCACTCTGGCATAGGGTTCTCGATGTGCTAACTGGCTTCCTGACTCTCGAACTGTTACATTAAAATTGCCTTCTCCATAGCCATGCTGAACGCAAAAAATACCATAGCATGATTTACCACTTTTAATAACCGTAAATGATTGAATTCCGTTAAAAAGTTCAAAAGTAAGGTTTGTATATGCAATGCGGATGCTGTATTGACAGATAGCAGACTGTGTATGAAAAGGTAATTAAAATGGTATTTTTGGCGTACATGCCATGTGACAGAGATTTTTGATTGAGCAAAAGTTACAGGTGTGCAGACGGAGTAGCATGATGCATTATGGTTTGCTCATACTCAAGTAATTCTCCTCCTTAACAATTTAGCACGTGCTATGTTTGGTCAACCTTTTTTAGAGTGTACGAACATCCATTCTTTTAACGAAAATGAACATGGTATATCCTCAAAAAACTGCTGGATAAACTTGACTTCAGCATGCAGTCTACTATTGTATTGAATAAAACAAATATGTTACAAATATAGCCATAGGTCACACAGTTTCGAATTTGGATTACCAAACGTTTGTGAATTTGTGCCAGCTTTCGTAGTACTGCGTATAATTTTTTCAGTGTGATACTTCTTCGTATTTTGAACATCATCCCTTAAGGTATAACCAGCATTTCGATATACCGCGCAGTTGTGTTTGCTATAACTCAGATTTCATCATGCTTAACCGTTTGTCAATATTAAAGTTAAAGCAAGTTAGAGTCTTCATCTCCACTTTACGATTAGTAATCTTCAGGAAGTTCTCACTGTAAACACAAATTAATCAAACAGTGCCTGATTTGACTTATCACGTTATTCAACAATATTTACTAATAATTGATTAACATTTGACATGGTTGAGTTAGTTTCTAACAAATATTGAGCCGCCTTGATTAGTTTTCACTTATATTCCCTAAAAGCTAGTCCATTACTACGAATTTAGAAATCATCACAGATTAGGCAAATATGAGTGACTAATGTGGTTAGTCAATTCGGATACCACTCTACTAATTTGTGTAAACAGTTTATTAACTTTCCCTAGAAGCAAATAGAAGTGAGCATGAAAGACATTTTGGCCCTTTTGTTCCAAAATTATATTTCTTGAATTGGAAAACACAAGTGATACAAGTATTCGGGTTTTCTTTTTCATTGTTTATCGTCCTCTTTGTTAATTCCAATAAATCTAGACGGTCTCCACTTTCCTACATGCAAGTACAAGTCATCAATATTCTGAGATAGAGCTTTGGCCTGCGTCAATCTTGCCAATTGCGTTTAGCCGAGGAAAACAATGTGTAACATCAATCAGTCAATCTATCCCGCAGAGCCTTCTATTGACAATCCTTAGCGTTTCAAAAGGAAATTGCTGAAATTGCGAATAAATTATTCATCCGAATATTTTATTTATGTCAGCTTGCATCTCATTGAGAAAGGGATAATCTCATTCGTAATTTTTGCACAACTACTTTGAAGCTGATCGTTAATGCCCAAACTTTCAAAAGTTCACGTTCAAGCTCAGTTTATTAACCTCTGAAGAGGTTTCAGAATATACATACACAGCAAAAAATTAAAACCTAAAAATATATGAAAAATGTCAAACAAGGCAAAAAGGAAAAAAGAATAACAAAGGAAAACCTTAATGCCATGAGGTTATTCATTAGCTTTTAAGTGACAAAAATATTGGCACAAGTCTTTATAGATCATAAGATAAATAGCAATTGAATTTTAATAACTAAAGGAACTTTTCTGTAACTCTAGAACAGAAATAACTTTGATTTCTAATGACTAATTTACTTTTAGATTGAAAAAGGAGTTCCATTTTAAAGGTACTTGTCCCGGTTCTAAAATATTTTTTCACATACATATTACGTTCGTTTGAAAAGAAGGGGCACTCTAAAATATAGTGAAATTCATCTCCGATTTGGCTATTAGGACACAATGTACACATTCTTTTATGTAAGACGAGATTTGGTATCAACCAGAGATTGATAGGATGTTGGTGTTACTACATCGATATTTGCAAAGGTCCACAGATCCAGGGGGACTTAAGCTGACTAAATAGTTTTCGAAGCTAAGTTTCTGTTTAAATACCCTGAATATTTTACAATGCGAATGATTATTAACTTTAGCCAGCCATTCTTAGATATCGCCCAATCTTCTACTTATTAAATTTTTTAACCAGGATTCTCGAGGAGATACTTGCACACTGTCTATTTGACCTACGCCTAAATTTTCTGGTATATTCCTTAGAAAAGACAATTCCAAACTTATTTACAATACTTTTTATCTTAACTATCCAAGGGTAACTGTAAATATCATTGCGGTCAAGGGCTTTTAGAAAGCCATATATCACATGCGACAGCTTATGTTCACTACTAGTAATAATTAGATACCAAAAATTAATCATCCTTATTTCAATTGTTTTAAGTTATTTGTAACGCCCAAGTTTAACATACAACATGCAGTTCGGGGTTTGCTTATTAATTTTATTTTTCTTTTGAAATTTTGGGAAAATATATTTGCACCCATTCGTCGTCGGAAAAAACTAACATTTATTACCCAACAAAAGTCTGTCAGGACGTCAGTTAAGAAAAGTTTGAACCATCGTGACCTCAGCTGTGAGACAGCTGGAAATAGCTTTTCTAGAATTTTTTAAAGAACGTTTCATTTCTGCCTTTAAGTACATATATACAAACAAATATTTACAGAGTTTCAGAAATAAATATAATATATACAAGTATTTAGCTCTAGAATGAACTTACAAAATTAAATATGAAAAGCCTCGAGTTGTTTTAGGTCAGGCTTCAAAGCCCCAGATTCCACAGCTATATAGTGTGACGGGTGCAACTAATTGGTCAAATAACTAAAGTTTTATTTCTATGGCCCGGAAGAAAAGTTTGGAACTTTTGTTTAACAAAGCATACATAATACCCCTTGCTAGGTCCACTTGCTTATCAGCAGGTAGGAAAAACTTATAATTGTAATTAAAGACAGTTCCTACGTAAGAGTAACTATCAACAATTTCCACCGTAGATTTACCAAGGGTAAACTTTGGTCTTTTACTAACTTTACCTCTAGAGAATATAACTACTTTAGTTTTATTTGGGTGAACAGTCATATTCAATGTCTTACAATAGTCATGTACACCATTCATGACTTGTTGTAACTCAACTTTATTCAAGTGGTCAAGCCCCCCCCCCCCCCCATTTTAACTGCTGATGAACCTTTCAAAGTCATTATGAGGAAAATGGTAAATATAACAGACGACAGGACTTTCCCCTTGTCTAACACCTACATTACATAACACTAAAGAAATCAAAATAAATCCCATTGCTCATAATACATGCTTTAGCATTCGGGGAGTTCGAGGAGTGTAGCTAATGAGTCAACTAAAGCCCTAGCCCTATATTTAGCTCTTACAAGATTTGTCAATTTGCTTAATTAATTAGAGAATAGCTGTCATGCAACAGCAATGGTAAAATCTTTGCATGCTATATTCTAATTAAAGATGTGATTAAAATATCAATACCAAAGGGACAGAGGGATGTAATTTGAGCCATACATGTATTTACGTATCCCCAGGGTTGACGGTTGAATATTTGTCCACCTTCCGCAATGTGAAGGTCAATGGGGGAAATGAAAGCTAGAGAATGAAAATATTTTGATCAATAAAAAGAAATAAAGTTGAATCCTATAGGACGGTACGGTCGTTACATCCTGAACATCTGGACAAAATCTTTTCTTGATGGTATGGTACAGTAATTATCGAGAAATATTCAGGAAATGATACGACACGTGGATAAGGGGTGTTTATTCAAGTTTTATGAGCTGTCAACGTGTTACATCGACATGTATTGCAACTATTGGTAGATCACTTTCCCTTTATCTGAGAAGAAATACACTAAAGTGTTTGGTATATGATGTACTATTAGGCAAGGATCCAGACATTTCGAAAAGGGAGGGCTGAACTTCGAAAAGTTGGGTTTGGGGGACGTTAAGGGCGACTCTCTGCCCTTAATGTAAAATTCTGCCCAAACGGCCAAAAACTTTCGAAGGATGTCCAGAGTGTGATCGGCGGCCTGGAGAAGGGGTATAAAGGGAGGGGTGTCCTCCCTGACATCTTGAGAATTTTTTGCATTTTCAAAGGTCCTGGAATGCAATTTGGTGCACTCTAGCGTAGGAAAAGACAAGATTTTCTGCAATGAAACTGAAA
Organism: Holothuria scabra; assembly: GCA_037179385.1. NCBI lineage: Eukaryota > Metazoa > Echinodermata > Holothuroidea > Aspidochirotida > Holothuriidae > Holothuria > Holothuria scabra. Next base: position 3,048,977 of record CM074188.1, read on the forward strand.
GGAATTGAGAAAAATTTAGCCGTGAAATAAAGAAAGGTTTTTTCCTCAGTATAAGTGGCTAAACGACACTTAACTGCTTCATCAGAGCAGAGATATAGATTTCTTTTCAACTTTGGGGAGGCTTTGGCCGTGTGATTAACGTCAAATCCTAAAGTGTGAGCTTCGAGAGCACGGCGAACACAACGCACGATCACTTAACGATTGTGGTCTAGGGGAAAAAGCCCCGCTGGGGGTCCACGGGGAAAGCCCCCGGAAGTTCTGACGGTTTTGACGTTTCATGAGTCCTTGGAAGAATGTTTTAAGGAGTAAATATTAGAGGTTATGTTGAGGTAGTGTGTGAAAGGCGGGAAATTTTGGTAGCCTAATAGTTTGAAAACTATTTGTGATAGAACATGATTAAACTATAACAATATCAACATTCCTCAATATACCCATAGAGGATTACAGCTTAGGCCTTTGGGAGTTTGAGGGAAATCGGAAATTGATGGGAATGCGCACCCATTTGTCATTCACCCATGCTCCACTAAGACCATGGAGTGTGAACAATAAACTGCGCGCGAAGGGCAACGAAGTTTCACATGGGAACTATTGTAAAATCCAACACCTTAAATGTTATTGAGATGGATTTAAAAATGGACAAATAATAGAATCAAAGATTGAATAAATTTAATTAAGGAAAATTTGCAAATTGGAAAAGAATTTTAGAAATGGACAAGGACGAATCCATCATTCGTTTCAGCATTATGCAACTGACAGAACTCCTGCAGACAGATGATGAAGATATTTTTCCTTTAGAAATAATTTAATACAAATTGACGAATGCGATAACATGGGTGACGACATTATGTATTCAAAAAATGATTTATTTCCATGATGGACTCCGCGCCTAGACATCCTTCAAGGAGAATCTGCTGTCTTGACATCCTATAAAACTTTAATGTTCATATAAGATGATTTTAAAAACGAGGAAGGCAAAAATAAACCCCTTTCGTTGCATTCTTTACTGCTGCTCTCCTCTACAATCTAACACATTTGCCTATGCACTCAAGCGAACAACCCAATAGGATCAATGAATAATGTGAGTATATTTGATACGCTGTTGATAATAAAGGCATCAATGAAACTAGCAGGGGGTCTGAGGCCGTAAAATCCCCCCCCCCCTTGGATCCGTACCTTATTAGTATATCACATACAGCTTAAGTGACTGTCGAGCATGGCCTCTACCTTAAACTTATTTATCCTACACAACAAAGTTAAAATTAAACATTCCAAACACGGTTTCATTAAAATGGCACCGAAAAAGAATATAACCGAAAATCATCAAATCTCAATAATGAATCAGTTCCTATCATTTCTGAAACAATCGTTATGGACTAATTCTTCAGATTCCTATTCAGCGTTCCTATGATTGGATCATCTTCATTTTCGAATGAGTCTACCAGAGTAAAGAAGACAATACCAAAACTAATTTTGATTAAACCAACACCGTACAACTCCTAGATATTAAATCATTTTTTATTATTTTAGACAAAAGGGAGAGTTGAAATACAAGTGTCCCCAAAGAAACCTTTACATTAGTAACAACTAATGGTAAGTCATGGAAATTGGTGAGATGTTACTCTAAAACTCAAATATAAAAGTAGTCTCCATGTGTGCCTTTTAATTATGGTTTAATTCAGCAAGTTTTAAATATACTGGAATGAATTTCCGATGATCTCGGAAATTTGAACTTTGGTGGCGCGGGTCAGTGAGGACCATCACAAGGGCACTCATCTTTGTTCTAGTTACATTGATTAGGAAGTTTTCAACTACTGTCCACTCTTCCTTTTAATTGTTGTTGACACTTGATCTGGTAACGCTTTATAATCACTGTGCATTCCTTCCAGTCTGTGACCTCTTTATAACAATACAGGTCTCGAACAGTTGGAGATGTGATTCAATACAGAAATAATTCGTCTCATAATATATCTTGTAATTGGTAGTAATATATTTTGTGCACCAGGTTCTTGCATTCATACCTCGTATCATTCATGTTACTAGGAATTTATAACCGAACATGAAAAACAGCCTTTTTTCTTTTCAATGATGATTTACTTCCTCTTTCGAGTCTATAGACACAGAAAGTCAAACTAATAAAATAAAATAAACACTATCAGTTTAGAATGATATGGCACGAACAGACGCACCACTGAAAAGATTCAAGCGACTTGATCAAGGGGTGTGACAATCCTGTGGTCGAATGCAATTTTAAATTCAGCAGTGCAACATCTCTTTTGTAGACGAATAGGTATAGGGAGGAAACTGTGGGGAATCGTCTCTTTTAAACTTGTGTAATTACTGAAAATAAGGGGAAAAGGTTTGAAGACAACTTTTGAATTTGAACCAACTGCTAACACCACGGCCTAACATTTGACAATCGAATTGATTTTAAAGCTTATTTTTTCCTGCTAATTGTTTTATACGTATAATATAGAATATTCTGAAATTGCATACATTGGCAAAGTCCTTAAAATGTTATAAAATGCTTTACTGCATGCAGGCTCCTAACTTGAATACCTTAATTAACGCATAATAAATGAAATTGTTTATCACTTTGGAATTTTCCCCTCAAAATATGAACGTTTGGAATACAGATATTGTATTACGTCAGTGTCTCATTTTGCCATGTCTTTCAAATTTTAAACTTTCACTTTCAAAGCCAAGAAACCTTACCTCGTCTACTTGTATGTTTTTTAAACTTTAACAAAACAATGGTTATTTTTTCTTGTTGGATAAAGAAAAAATAGCTTCAAAGAAAATATTTTCAAAACATCTTAGGTGTAACTGTAAAAATAAAGCTTCTGGTGAAGCTAAGACCTAGGTCTTTATGCGATCGCTCCTCCCACTCCCTGAACGCCCATGCGTCCTTATTAAAATGAAATGTTATATAATTAGTTTCGTGACCATTAAGAGGGAATGCCTTGAGTTAATCTTTCAAAAAGAGGAACTTAGTTGCACATACTGTCACCAATTCACCCGAACCTGTTACTTTCCCAATAAAGTTCTATGCAGGCTCTTAACTGTTCATACCGTGAAATGCATGAACTACAAGGTAAAGGTAGAGAAGATCACTGCAAGAGTAACCTCATGCAAAAGGATTTTAACTCTACCCCAACACAACTAACATTCATTGCTAGAGTCAAAGGCAAGGAAAATCACAGTAGGAACACAATTTTGGAACTTAATCATAATTTCTGTTTGATGACAGATGTACATTTCGGTATCTGGAAACCAATATAAGCGCACATAATTGAAAACAGTTCCTCTGAAACAAGTCCCTGTAATCTACGTAATGTGTGACTGCTTTGAAAGTGTCATATTTTAAAAGAAATTGCCACAGAAGACGAAAGGTATGCTTGGCCCTCTGTTTATCTAGATATTTTCTTTATGGAAAAAGAAAGCTAACGTTATAGGTGGGATATTTTGATAATTGTATACGAAAGTATTTATGACATAGTCGTGCAGTGCCAGGTAAACACTGCATTTGCGGGGTACAGTAACTTGCTAAACATTTTAAACGAAGACTCTAAAAAAGGAACCTACTGTCATTGGGCATGGTGCTCACCATAAGCAATGGAGTAGGGAAAACACGACAACAACTAGAAAAAAAGGCCTTGACTGGCTCGACTTCAGCCAATGAGTTGGAAACTGGGCCGTAAAACCCTAACTAACTAACTGCTAAAAATTTTTCGTAGGAATGGTCACTAAAAGAAATTCAAAATAGAAAGTGCTTTCTATCAGTACTCCTGAACCTTTACCACTGGAATATACATATTTAATTTGACCAAAAGGACCTTTTCAAATGATTTGCATGGGAGATATTTTTGGAAGCTCTTTGGGAGTCTCTTTTACCTGTTTAATGTCCATGTCGACAACCGACGGAAGCAGAGATATTCATGTTCTCAGTAATCACATCTGAGCCTTTCGCAACAATGATCTTCCATGGGACTCTGCGAGGGTTAATTTAACAGTTTAAGGAGTCTGTGTAATAGTAAACTATCCGTCGCACATAGGTAACAAGTGCTAATAAAGCTACAGTATGCACAATGCGAATACTGTATAGCATGAAGATTAGTGAACCTTTCGTTATATTAAAGACTGAGATGACCATTAGTACAGATAATGGCGGCTGTTTGAACATTTTGTTATCTTTGCCCTAAAACAGTATTTAATCATGTTGTTTGGGAGAAGATCTAATGCCAGTATAAGACCAGCTAAAAAGGGGGTACAACAGGCCATTTTAGTTCGCCGGGAGACGGTTCGCCCCTGAACATGGACGTTCCGCCACTGCCAATATCTTCATGATTTAGATGAAATTTTCACTGTGTTATTGCTAGTTTATCTGTATTGGATAATAACCGATTGCCGACGTTCTGTGTGATAATTATGCCACGCAGTTTATATGCAGGGAGGGTTTTATGAAAATGGAACGCTTTCTATTGTATGTTTGACGTCCCGTTGAATGGTTCTCCACAAAACTGATAATTCGCGTTACTGATATCAGTAGAAACAGGGAAACATTAAAGGACGGACAAGAAGACTGAAGGAAGGGATCATTTTGAGTTCAAAACAAAGGAAAACCTGTGAGTTGAAACGAAGTCGTCCCTGGAATAACGATTCAAGTACCATCAATCAGACGATGTAAAGTTTGCTGATTCCGTTATCCGGGTTCAAGGAAAGAAATCTTGAGAACTTTTTTGAGACTTTCACCAGGGTACCTCCCACTGCATAGGTTTGTTTTCTTAAGGGGTAAAACATTAATCTTGTTTACCTTTGTATGTAATTGTCTTGATTCGGTCACACTGCACTGTCCCCATAGAGAAGAATTTACATCCTTGCTTCGGAAATCGACATCAAGTGGGTACGAATGAATTATTCTGTTCTTATCATATTTGCCCAGACTACCTCAAAAAGGAAGGGCCAACATGCCTTACCTCAAAAACTGGGAAGGTTAGCATGGATTTTTTACGTTACTTAGTTTTAATCAACCCCCTGTGCTCTCATGGCTTAGATTAAAATGGCAGCATTTGGGGTATAGATCAGCCTTGAAGTCCATAATTCATCTCCCCAAACTGCAATTTTACCCGAAGTATACAGAAATTTTCAATTAGCACAGCATTTTCATTGACATAAAATGCAGAGTTGTTCATATTAGTCATCATTTACCGAGAGTATCTGTATTACATATTAGGGCCTCACTGAAAGGTAGTCTTCCCGTGGCGTAGGAAGCAATATGAAAGTGGGGGGGGGGGGGCCAAGTAATTTTTGGACTATGCACCTCACCATATCCCAGTGACCAAAAGGTACAATTCTGATGCTAAATGTTTCGCTTTTTTACCAGAAAAGACTGAGAGACATTGATAACATTTTAATTCTTCAAGTTACTAAAGAATCCATCTACCCGCAGACTGTTTAACCGACAGGGTTGAAAGGTATCTGATGAAAGGTATATGAGAGCATTTGAGTACTGTAAAAAATGATTTCCTGCCCGAAGTCTTGCCCGAAAGACTACCTAAGCTGAGCGCCACCCTCGGTTAGCGGAGCGCATAGGAAATTTTGAAAAAATCGGACCCCTCAGTCAGTCAAAAATGGTATTTCTCAGGCTTGTAAGCAGTAGCTAAGCAGCAGGGAGGTAAAAAGACTTCTTCAGGGGAAAGGGGCAAGCACACAAATTTTCAGAGTTTTTTTCGAAGTGTGAAACACCACTGTATTAGGAAAGTAATTTGGGGCGCACGAAACGTTTGCCCTTTTGAGGGAAATATTTGTGGATATGGAGCTTGTATTGCAGAATTTTTTCGATTGTGGGTTTTTTGTATAGGGAAATTTGACAAGGTGGGGGATTACTGACCGACGAATCTGCACTTTCTATGTTAGCAAATCTGGATTAGTCAGTCAGTCAGTCAGTCAGTCAGTCAGTCAGTCAGTCAGTCAGTCAGTCAGTCAGTCAGTCAGTCAGTCAGTCAGTCAGTCAGTCAGTCAGTCAGTCAGTCAGTCAGTCAGTCAGTCAGTTAGAGTTTACGGCCCAGTTATTAACCTGTTGGTTCAACTCGAGTCGGCCATGGCCTTTCTTCAAGTTGTGGCACACTGGCTTGATTTTCATTGCTTATGCGGAACATCACGCACAACGGCACAATGTTCCATTAGAGTATTTGGTATGACTCGACCTGGAAATCGAACCCCGGCCTTCCGCGTAAGAGGCGCATGCTCTACCGTTAGACCAAACACGCGGTCGGCAAATCTTAGAATGATTGCATGAGGATCGACTGAAGATCGTTGTTGCTTATAATGTTTTCTTGAAGGCCTACTAACTGAAGCTTTCCAATAAAATTTTAAAAAAGTTTCCGAAACTTTGTAGTCTATTTTAGACAAACTATATCAGAGTCAAGACCTAAGACGATATTGGAGAAAACTCGGAATTCAATGAATTCCAAAAAATTTGTAAAAATAGCACTGAAGTAGCCGTTGTCACTTAATAACCTGGTGTTACAAATGGAAAATTTCGAATTTCCAGAGCTTGAAAAGGTTTGTCAATCTGACTTATGAGACAGCACTTATGCATTAACATGAAGCCTGCGGAAAATTTTGCTTTTTTGAAACAATGAATTACAAATTGGCGCTTGTATTGAAGAGAACTCGGAATTTCAAGAGAAAGAATAGTTGAGAATATCACACAAATGAAGAAGGGGTTTTCTGACCCGGGAAGTGGGGGCGGAAGCATACTTCAACCCCCTCATTTTTCACTGGGGGCTATCTCCCAGCAGCCCCCCCCCCTGCTTTCTACGCCTATATTGTCTTCAACCTGTTCCTAAAGATAGCGTGACATGTCAAGGTGACCGAACTTCACTCGGCAATTACGGAGTCTCTGAAGAAGCTGGTCAGCTGGTTGCTTATGCAAAAATATTGATGTGGAGCGTTACACAGTTTTGAAATTCTACCAGGGAGCTGTTATTTGTTTTTCCATGAAAACAACTCCCTGCTTCTACAACTCCATCTCCAGTCTGGATAAACGATGATGCAATTAGAAATATAATGTGGAATAATTAACTTATAAATAAATAAATAAATTAATTTATTAATTAGATAATAAATTAGGTTACAAGTTTACAAAACTGGTTTTCATTAGTGGTCGAAATTCTTGCAAGAGTAGATACTTCCGTACATATCTGGTCAGTGGCGTAGCTACGGGGATGGTTTGGGGGGTTAGAACACCCCCCTTCCTCCCAATGACCCAACCTTGCATCGAAAAAGCACGTAAAATTGCGGTTTTTCTTTCTATCCTTAGACTTTTCCCTCATATCGAACCCCCCCCCCCTCCCCCATGACACCAAAACCCTCACTATGACACAATCCTGGCTACGTGCCTGTATTTGGTATAAGTGCTTGTAATCTTTAATTAATCCATGCTGGGGCTGTTTAACCAGGGAGGTGTTAGGACACCTCCCTGGTTTAACTTGAAGTTGCTGATAAAGGAATTTTCTGTTGGGAAAGAATCAACATAGGACCAACGATGAATTAAATCTCATCATGATATCTCAAATGCGGGTATTTAGGATACCCGACCATACACATGATATACTTCGGTAATAAAACTAAGACAATGAAATATTCAAGTTTTCCTCACACTTTCTGGCGTGATATGGACGGTCCGTCTTCTTCATAATATAACACTGTTGTGTCAAATACTCTCATATACGGGTCGCTTTTTTCGGAAGAATTTCATGGAAGTAGTTGTTTTTTTCTTAGAAAAGGTTTCGTTGTACTAGCATTTTGCCCTCCTAACCTAGGGCTTCACCCACCGTCCTTGTATCACACGTCCGTGCCTTAGTAATTAGTCTACGTATTTCCGGCACAACCTATGCTATGCGTTTGTACTGAGGACTGTGTGAGTTATGGTGCGCTTACATGCAATCCTGAGCCCTAGATCTGTTGTCTCAAATGTTGTTTCAAATGCTCTCCCGTACTTACCGATGTGAACTTATGCAGCAAATTTATTTTCGAATTCGATGCAACATGTAGGAGTGTCAGCACTATTTCCGGAACAGACTAGCCACGTATAGCGATTGCCGAATGTTGTGAAAAGTGGGTGTTTTGACGTGCGATTCCGTGTAATCTAGGGCGTGTCATGGATCGATAGTGCCACATGAAAGTACTTCACCCCCTCCATGCGATTTTTAAAGTGATCACCATCTCTGTAACTCCATAAACACAGGCTATATTGGCGGGTTTAGAAAATAAACCGTGTTACCTGTCACAATCAAAGTAAACCGTTGTGCTTGGTGCTCAACCTTAGTAATGGAGTAGGGATAACAGACCACTGATGTACAACTGGAAAAAGGCTCGAATTAAACTAATTGGTTAGAAACTGGGCCGTAAATTTCCATCTGACCTACTAACTAACTAACTAACTAACTAACTGACTTACTTACTTACTTACTTACTAATTTACGTGTTCAAAGGAAGGTTGTAAAAAAAATAAAAATCAATATTAATAGTAGTAGATTTATGCTTGAGAAAAGATACGTGTTGTTCATAATAATCTTTCCTTGATAATTATGCCAAAAATATCCATTCTCCTCTCCTAGCTGTGTTTAATAAAAGGGCACACTGTTTAAAAGCTCGTCCTACTGCCATTTCACGTGCTAGATTCCCATACGCTCACGTCTAATGCTCCCTGATGGCCTTTGACCTCCAACCAACTTGGGGCTATTTGTCTTAATATAAAAAGTTTAAGAAGTCCCCTATAAAGGGCTTACAAGCAAAGTAGGGGTTTGCATTTTCACCTTGTGATTCTACCGTGGGCTCCACGCCGTACGTAAGGCAATAGAGTATTTTCCGACTTAGATGCTTACACACGCTAAGTGTGAAAAATACCCATGCTTTTCACTTTGCAAAATGTATATACGAGTTGTCCGGTTTGACCCGCAATGCTGACCTCAATAGTTCATTAACCTACAGCAAAATAATACAGAGGCTTGTTTTCCAAAATATGACGCAGATAAAAAAAAAATGTAAAAAGTGTTCATCTTAAACTCAAAGATATGCATACAAATGTCATACACAGTAACATATATCGGCACACATACGCACCGAAATACACTCGTACATAATTGCATAGCTCCTCCTTCAGCAAGAAATCAAAATGTGCCTCAAATGCCATTACAAACTGGAAGATTTTTAGGCAAAAATTTTCTTAAAATGATTCGGCCGAGGTAATGGGGACGTTTTGCTTACGGTAGCACTCCGGACAGGGTCTTTCTTTTGGGGGTCTTTGTTTTGTACCTCGTTGCGTGGGTGTTTACAAAACGAATATGGAAGACAAGGCAAAGGTCTTCGGTCTTCGTTTTGTGAATCTTCTTTTTTTACACACACAACAAGTCTGAAAACACTATCGCAGACTCGACTACATCACTGACTATAACGTGTACCTTAAATAAAAAAAATCCAACATATTTATTAAACAGCAGTGAAAAATTAATTTTCACAGTTCAATTCCCAGCTTCATAAGATATTTCTGATCTGAGATCAGTGGCGTAGCCATGGGGGGGCCTAGGCCCCCCAGATTTTCTCCAGGCCCCCCCAGATTTTTTGCGTCCTGATAGAGTAATTGAAAAAAATAAAAATAAAAAAATGTGCAAAAATTAAAAAAAAAAAAAAAAAATCATGGATGAATGTGTGTAAAACACATTTTGTCCGCACGTATGAAATGAAGCAATAACTTTAAAATGCCTACTTTCACTAAATTAGATAGGCCTACCGTTTGTGATCTCCACTGTCGTTTATTGCATTTCACTTTGAAGATGAAACGAAAGTCTCGACGACAAACTTTAATGTGACTTTGTTAGGTTAAGACCCTTTCTGCCTTTCGGATGGCTGATTGATTTACTGAAAATAAGGCAATCGTACACTGGAGACCACTCTTACACGACCATTCCTATACTTTATTATACACAAAATATGCCGTAAGCAGATAAGGGTAAGGTACTGCCTTCGGATAATTCTTCCCTTCCATCCTTAACAAGTAGGCCTATGTCGTGCCTCACTCCTTCCCATAACAAGTGCCACTGTAGGACGATTTTTTCGACAAGTCCTCTTTTTAGTAGTTGGCACTGGCGTCCGGGGGATTTGCAAAATGTCCACAAGGTCCGGATTTCATGTGTTTCCCACATGATCCATACTTCTGCTTTGAGGTTCAATTATTTTGAGGGATGTATTCGTAGTATTTTAATTTTGACTACGTAATGTACCGATGAACAAATACTGCACCATTTTGCACACTGTTTCTTTGGTAGTATGCATGTCTTTTGTAAAATCTCTACAAAAACTAAAAATATTTTTATATTTTTCAGGCTCCCCAAAAAGGGAAAATCCGAAAACTCAGGCCTATAATCAGTTCAAAGTTTTGCCAAACATAGCACCATTTTGCATCTAGGAAATCTAACGCAAAGAAAGTTTCTCAGAGGGGGACACAAATACTTTTGGTTTTCCTGTTAAAGGGTGAGGTGCTGCCTTAGGTAAGATGAAATCCATTCAAATATTGCCGCATTTGCGGCTGGGTACATCCAGTTTAAAACACGTGGGAAGTGCCGTTTCCGGCCTTCTGCAGGGGTTTTAAAGCCCAAAATTTTCTTTTCGCTCCGCGCCAACTGATAGTGGCGCTCCGCTTAGATTCAAATATTGCCGCATTTGCGATCTACGTGCTTCTGAAGTTCACAATTTTTCCCAAGGGAAAGGGAGATACCGGCTCCCTTTAGTCTCATCCCCCAGGCCACAGATCAGAAGTGCCCAGTTTTGGGGTCCCTAAAAAGTGTATGTATTGCCATTTTTCATAGATTGATTTTTTATTCTCATTATTGAGACATCGCAGACATGAGATTCGTATTTCAAGGCTGGGTACATCCAGCTTAAAACACATGGGAAGTGCCGTTTCCGGCCATCTGGAGGGGTTTAAAGCCCAAAATTTTCTTGTACGCTCTGCGCCAACTGATGGTGGCGCTCCGCTTAGATAGTCTTGCCGTGCCTGACCCTCGGAGGTACCAGGCCCCCCCACTTGTTACCTAGGCCCCCCAAAAAATCCCATCCTGGCTACGCCACTGTCTGAGATATAAAATGTTGAAGTTTAGTCACTCATATTAAAATGGTACCGTAAATCGCGCAATGACTTGTGGTGTTATTATTGTACTACCCAAATTACAATCTTTGTATTTCTTTGTTTTTTCTGAACGTTACTGCAACTTTATCAAGTTGTACATTTAATGTTATACACTCTTACTGTTATAGGGGGATGTAATTAATTAAGCCCTCTTTGTGCTATGCTATGTAAGCAAGCAGGAAGTGTTCAAGGTCATAAAAACATTTTTATTTTAAAAGGAAACAAGCAGGTAATGTGAATTGCACATGAAAGTCACAACTTATGATCGCGAAATGGACTGAATTTGTTTTAAGTGAATAAACTTCAACATTTCATATCCAGCTAAAATATGTCCTATGAGGGTGGGAGTTGAACTATTAGAATCCTATTTTCATGCTGTTTATCATGTAGTTTGAAATTTTTGACTTGAGATGTCCTAAAACCGAGTCCAAGTTTGTGGAAGGCTACCGTTTTCTCCATAACAACTGTTGGCTGTAACATCAAGACAAAGGTGCTACGTACTATTTCACAAAAGCCAAAAAGAGCACCCTTGTTATACATTAAGACCTTGGATACAAAATCAGTCCAGGACATGCGCAATGTAATAGGATTTTCGTCTACACAATTGGTATGAGATCAAACAGTTTTGTGGTCCAGGAAAAATATCCAATTCCATAAAACTAAATTTTCTGGGGAGTTCCTTAAAACGCATTTTGCATTTTTTCTTTACCAGAAGTAACTCCACATCTTCATGTCTTAACTTTACGTTCTTCATCCTTTAGAACACCATCACTTCTGATTGGTTTTGGGTGGCTGGATCCCTTTAGAAGCGTGACTTTCCTGTCAGACCAAACCTTTTACTACCCCTTGCACTTGCCCTGAACGCTTGCCCTGTAGTAGACTTAATCCTTGATTAACAAGCTGAGGATGATGACTAAAGGTCTGCACGAACTTGACGATAACTACGCTTACTACGAATTATTAAATAAATCAGTTTTTCTCGCCATTGAAATTTTCTTTCATACCAGTAGTGAAAATAACCATCTGAACTGTGAACAAGCCAGTGTGCAACAACTGGAAATGAAGCCGTGGCCGGTTCGACTTGAACCATTTGGTTGGAAACTGGGCCGTAAAATTCTATTAACTAACTAACTAAGTAAGTAAGTAACTAACTAACTAACTAACTAACTAACTAACTAACTAACTAACTAACTAACTAACTAACTAACTAACTAACTAACTAACTAACTAACTAACTAACTAACTAACTAACTAACTAACTAACTAACTAACTAACTAACTAACTAACTAACTAACTAACTAACTAACTAACTAACTAACTAACTAACTAACTAACTAACTAACTAACTAACTAACTAACTAACTAACCAACTAACTAACTAACTAACTAACTAACCAGCAAACTAATTTACTGAACTGAAAACAATTAAGTTAAGGAACTGATGTGTTCTCGTTGTAATCTATAGTCCTGATATAATCTCCATGCTAGTGTTCCCAAACATTCGGGGAATTTCTCTTTAGACCTTACAAAAATTTTTGTGCGCGCCTATGGGTTCTCCCTGTATCAGGATTACCGACTAGGGACCTGTTTCCGTGGACGAAGGGGGGGGGGGGGACACGGCCACAAGGACTGAAATGTGACCTAGCACTCAGTATCCATTTTACAAGTGTGGGTATATTGACAATATGCTGTCGGTACATTAGTCTTATTTTCATCCCCACCCTTCATTTTTTACACCAAAGTTACCCTTCTGTTTGAAATCAATACAGCCGTCCTCTCGGCAACCATGATCTTTCATATTTTATCGACAGACTAGTATTCCGTATAGATAATATTCCTTATAGATAGACTTCAAAATAGGTCTATCTTACATTTTACCGATCCTAAATCGATTTAATCATCTGAAACATATTCTTATGACCCTTCCATGGGAAGTAATGTATTTCCAGGGGAATTTAAATTTTGTTTATACAAATATTAAAATCCCTTCCCTTATATTTTACCTTTTGATATTACGTTTCAAAATACCAGCTCGTACCATGGATTCTTCAAAGCCTTTACAACTCTTCTGGGCGTGGCCAAAACTATCTCTTTATGTCTTAGCATCAAATGGGTAAAGAGATATTTTCGTTAGTGGTGATGTGTGCAAAAAACCCTTTCCAGTCACTGTTCTTTACCTTTTGATAACATTTCATGTAGTTCCCTTGATTCAGTTACTTCCTTCTCTGAGGAGTTTAAGTGTCTGGAAGTATCGAATTGTAGAGTTGAAACAACCAGAAAACAAACATGAGCTGGCACGGTGTTATCGTCGTTTTGCTGTACGCAGTGATTTCGCCTTCAAAATGTTGTATTTCATTTGGTTCTGGTCGTAAGTTTGATATTTTTTTATTAAAATGCTAAAAAAAGTCACTTTTGAATTGATGTTCTTGGTCTTTTCACTAACATCCAACCTGATACTTATTAAAATTTTCCTAACGAGTGCTGTGTGACGTTGCTCTAAATGTAGTAGGCCTATAATAATATTTATGTAAAACAACTTGTAATTTCATAGGAGCCAAGAAAATTTTTCCAGGCTGATATTTCGCTTACCTAATTATCTTAAAGATGTTTTCACATTGAGCTTTTAAGTAATTTAGTTTCACTTTGATAGATAACCCGGATTGATAATTCTCATTCATAACAGGGTAGATCAACTGTTGAACTCACTTCGCCTTCCATGAGAAACCTGTTACTTTTCGGATCTTATTAACCTCATTATAGTAGCTTTTGACTTTCATAATTTGTAATATTTTGGGGAAAATTGAAGAGAACTTGAGAATTTGATCTTAATATTTAATATCTGCTAGAGTTTATTTAAGTTCATTTAAGATCATTTCCCGGTATTTTTAAACATTAGTTCTTCTTGGTGCACACAGACACAGGATTATGTATTTAAACGTAACTACTCCCAGGAAAATATTGATTCATTTCTGCTTATACTTTCAAGAACAAGTTGGGATCATGTCTTTGAAGATCAGGACGCGAATTCTTCGTATAACTCATTCTTTCGTACATTCAGTGTTTTATACGAAAAGTGCTTCCCTGTGAATAAACGTAAATTGCAACACAAAAATAAAAGGAAACCTTGGATCTCCTCTGGAATTGTGAAGTCTATAAAAACAAAAACCAAACTTTTCAAAACTAAACTCAAATGTCCTACGGAAAAAAATATTTTGATGTACCGTAATTACAGAAACAAATTAAATCATGTAATTCGTGTATCTAAGAAAAATTATTATGCTAAGAGATTCACTACCTGCAAAAATGATCTTAAAAAGACATGGTCCTCCGTCAATGATGTTATCAATAAGAATGAGAAGAGATCGATTTATCCTGAGTATTATGCACGTAGTGGTGTTAAGCTAACTGAACAAGTTGATATTGCCAATGGCCTGAATGATTACTTCGTTAATGTTGGACCCTCACTTGCTCAGAATATTAATTCTTCGTCATCATTCTCGGACTTCTTGTACAAAACTAGTACCCACACGGATTCTTCGGCCTTTGCCCTTCCTATTACTGAAGATGAAGTGGTGGAGGTACCATACATATGTCTTAAGCCTGGAAAATCAGCTGGTTATAATGATATTAGTCCCTCTATTGTAAAAAAGGCGATTCCGTATATAACCAAGCCTCTTACTCATATTTTTAATGTTTCTTTATCTAGCGCCAAATTTCCCGACCAGCTTAAAATGGCAAAAGTAATTCAAGTCTTTAAGAAAGGTGACTCAAATACCTTTTCTAATTATCTTCCTATCTCTGTTCTACCGTGCTTCTCAAAGCTACTCGAGCGTCTTATTTATAACCGTATTGTAAAATTTCTTGATAAACATAATATTCTTTTCAAACATCAGTATGGATTCCGCTCTGGAACTTCCACAGAAATGGCACTTTCAGAAGCAGTTGAAAAACTAAGAAATTCAATGAGTAAAAAACTAACAACAGCCGGCATTTTCCTTGACTTGTCCAAAGCGTTCGACACTATCGACCACAATATCCTCTGTCATGAGCTAAATTATTGAGGTATCCGTGGGATTTTTTTGTCCTGGTTTAAAAGTTATTTAATGAACAGACAGCAATTTGTGATTCTAAATGGTTACAGCTCTAACATACGAACGTTTACCTGCGGTGTCCCACTAGGTTCCATCCTTGGTCCACTCCTTTTTATCATTTATGTTAACGACATCGGTAGTCTCTCATCCAATGCTTCTGCCGTGCTATTTGCTGATGACACAAATATTTTCTTTAGTGATAATGATGTAAACAAACTTCAACGTATTATTACCAATGAACTCATTGTGTACACTAACTGGTTTGCGGCTAATAAGCTGTCACTTAATATAGATAAAACTAATTACATCATTTTCAATGAAAAGAGTAATATAAGTAACTTTATTGTTAAAATCAATGGTTCATATTTGAAGAGAGTTGACTATGTAAAGTTCCTAGGGGTTTACATCGATTCCAAGCTTTCATGGAATGAGCATATCAATCATGTATCAAACCAAGTAGCAAAGGGGGTAGGGGTCCTGTCACAGTTAAAACACATTTTACCAAAGCATGTTCTAAGGTCTTTGTATCAAACGTTAATTATACCACATCTGTCATATTGTTGCATAATCTGGTCAGGCGCTAGTCATCAGTATTAAAATAAATTGATAGTTCTTCAAAAGATAGCTATATAAGACATATTACTCTTTCGTGTTATCATGATCATACCAATTTTTTGTTCAAGTCTCTGAATTTACTCAAATTCACGGACCTCATTAGACTAATTATAGCCAATTTAGTTTATCGCTCTCAACGGAATCAATTGCCACCTTCTCTAAAAGATTTTTTCGTCCCTAATTCTGCAATTCATGAACACTGTACTAGACAATCCGATTACTTGCATATCCCCAGCTGTAGATCAACCTTTTTAATGAAAGGATTACACTACCGTGCAGCCACCTTGTGGAATTCTATTCCAGTTACATTGAAGCGCAAACCGTCTATTTTTAGTTTTAAGAGGAACCTTCAAAATTATTTCATCGGAATGTATAAAAAAAAATCCTTTCCTTCTATTTGTTACCATTTAGGTAGTATTGGACTTGGCTCCTATGTAGGGTCTTGAGGTATGGTTTAGTGTTAGTAGGTGGGTGGGGGTAGGTGTGTAGGTGGGGTGGGGGAGGGTGTGTGGCATGGGACTATGGGTGGTTGTTCTAGGTATTAGATTGTTGTGCCGTCTGCACTTAGTGTTACCAACATTTGTTCCCTTATTCGGCACTCTTTTGTTTGCGACTAAGTATCTTAAGTTGTTTTGTTTTTGTACTTTACACTTTTTCTTTCAAGGGAGTGTTCTGCCTTTAATGTTAAGCCCCCAAGGGTTTTGTAGCTCACTTCCTTTTGCTACTCTGTCTATTCTATATTGTTAATATGTAACTGTTATATTATGTAATATTGTACATTGTAGTGAAAAAACAAATAAATGAATGAAAATGAATGAATGAAAGTTCAATCGAAGAGCTCTCAAAGTATTGGCTTTACGGTTCAACAAAGTGATAAAAAATATCATCACTTTATACAAGTATACAATACTTTTGACCAGATCATGAATTAGTTGGTTAGATAGAGTTTTACGGCCCAGTTTCCAACCTATTGGTTCAAGTCGAGCGGGCCACGGCCTTTTTCCAGCTGCGGCTCAAAATAGCTCTATGATGTCATATATATCCAGCATTTACAAATAATGTAATCGTGGTCATTAATAAGCGAATTGAGAACTGGCACAATTTATACGAAATCAAAGACTTTGGCGATTAAAAAAAACGTATGCATAGCACACAAATGTAACCTTAGCAATGGTTTTTTAATGGAAAATCCGGGAACCCTGAAGAAATTGTACCAACGATAAAAGGCTAAAGCAGTTTGTGCTACTGTGCTGTAAGTGGCATCTTATACATGGTGAATTATACTTACTGCATAATTGGTTTTTTGGAAAAAACGGGACAAAACTTAAAGTGGGCATGACACGGCCACAAAAAATTTTGTATATTGCAAGATTCGATACAGTATTTTACAAATATCATCTCACACCCCATTAAAAACCTATGCAATTCGACATAAATGATATTTGAAGGAAAATGTTCAAAATCCAATTTCGAAAAAGGCCGCAACAGGTCACCTGACTTTAATGACGCAATTGGCGGCATGAACCCCGCCCTATTTAAGAACGCGCATCTAGATGTGGAACTAATGTAACGCTCGGATGATGGGGATTCGGAGCAAATCATTGGCCAATACGTTCCCGTGCATATGCGCGCGTGTGAAAACAGTTCTGTTTTTGGGCAAGGACGACGCTGTTCGGGGGCTATAGAGGCTTTTCACATGACGTCATAATACTCTCCGGCGGCCATGTTGGAGTACATGTAACTACGTAGTAAACCATACGGGACGCGCTTGCTCGTTGAATTTGAACACACCGTGCATATCACAGTGCACACTGTGCAGTGCGTTCGGCACAAGGCCACATGTATTTGGCATGAGTGTCCTCTAACATGGCGGTTTCGTGACGCAATTGCAAAGCCTCTATACAGAACAGCTATGAACATGTATGGACAACCCACAATAAGCGCGTCCCCACTACGAGCGCGTCTTTACTGTTTGAGCTGTTTGGTGAAAGTACTATTGCGAATACTAAGCAAAGATATTATATCTTTGATACTGAGCAGCCACCCCGCAATAAACAATTCACAATGTAGTCCGTGGCCACGCTCACTGCTATCTAACACCGGTGTTTGCAATGATGTACTCGCTAACACGCGTTACCATGCACATGATTCGATGATTGTGAGCTCCCTGGCACAGTGTTGCTAACCGTGCACAGTGACTGTGCCCCCAATGACGTTAACATCTTGAGACGATCTCACAACGCTTCTTCGCTTTCGGATTTCAAATGGGCTGAGCCTGGCCTGTAATTGGAAATTCAAAACGTCGTATTTCGGTATTTATGGACGTAACTAAGTAGGGAAAACGTTCACTTTATGTCAAGGTGTACTCAAAGAACATTTACCGAGAAACTTATTTTGGCCTTGTCATGCCCACTTTAAGCAATTAAATGAATGCAAAAAGTATGTTGATCTACTTAGCCTGTTAGAGTTCCGACATTGCACTTGGGAGCGGATCCAGCTGGGATGGCTAAAGTGGTATTTAGAGGGCCGGGTCTCATGGACAGGAAGAAAATTTAGAAGAGATCAGATTTCGGACCGTACCGCTCAATAAATTATAGAAATAGTGGGAAAGATAACGAGGATTTCAGCCGTGTAACTCGTACAACTACGAATATATGCCATTCAAATGTTATGACAGCATAATGAGCACAGCCTTATTATGTATTTTCTGTAATGTTTAATCATCAGTTTTCCGTTATATTTAATAAGGAATCAACGATCATTTTAACTTTCTCTGCCAATAGCCATTGGGATATAGTGTATATAACACTACAAATACGTATCGTGGTTGATAGTTGCGATATGGAGTTTTGCGACCAGTGACGTTGCCACGGGGAGGGTCTTGGAGATTGAACCAACCCCCCCCCCCCCCCCCACATGACCCAACCTTGAACAAATAAATTGTTAAAAAGACATGATCACTATAAACTTTATTAAAAATAAGGCGCAAACATTGCAACATTTCGCATCTGGAAACCCAACATAGCCTTTTTTCTCCCTCCCCTTAGACCTTTCCCTTGTGTCGTGCTTCAAAGCATCCCCCAAGACACAATCCTGGCTACGTTACTGTTGACGCCCCAGTCTCTAACCAGTTGATTTAGGTAGATACCTAAGACAGGCACCCATATAAACTTTTTGCGGGGGAATACAAAAATGTACAATTGGATTCTGTTTTTGATTGGCATTACATTAAAAATGTGCAATCTTAGGTGTGAGGCTCAAAGAACACGATGTGAACTAAGAGTGTTCTAAAAACGCTTAAGGGCATTTCATGCCGCCTTGGATATGACGTAAAGCAATAAACTTGGTTTGTGTTCGTAAAAGGAAGAGATGAACACCTTTGGGGTGGGGAGGATGCCTTGTAATAGTATTTATAGGAGAGAGAGTAAGTACTGTTTAAAGTTTTTGTCTTAGAGCTACATATTTTAACATTCTTAATTTTTCGGAAGCTTACGATTACATGTATTGCCTCAGGCGCGGATCCAAGGGGTGGGGCTTTTGCGGCATCAGCCCTCCCTTTTTCGCCGGATCAACAATAATACATTCCGGAAATAATCAGTGCAACTCTCTTACTTCGATGTTTTCTCTTTAGTCACCCCCCCCCCCCCTTTTTGGAACGTCTGGATCCGCGCCTAAGCCTTAACAGTTAGGGAGATAAAAAGGGGATTTTCCCAAAATGGGGGAAATGCTCCAGTATGAGGAGCCATTTTTCACAATAATACATTGCGAGACTACTCGGCAAAATCAGCGGAAGAGAACTTAAAAAAAAAAACGGAAATTACTATTGTTTCTTGCCAAAATAAAAAAAAATCCTCCATATTAGAAGATTTGTTTCTAAGAAAACAAAAAGGCAACATTGGGTTTGATCATATTTTAGCATTTCGCAGTTTTAGGATTTCGAGCAGTTTTACTACGTTTGTTTATCACTTATTTTAGACGTCTTGAATTCACTTTGCAATTGAATCGTGTCAGTATCTGTATCCATTAGTACTTTATTGAGGGTTCCCGGGGTTTTGCTTTGTATTAATACACTGCTGTGTTATTTTTGAATACACAAACATTAGTTGAACAAACTGACAAGTGTGAAGAGGCAGTTATATAAACAATAACTGCTAATAAATAGCCATGCTTTGCCAAGTCAGGTTTTTTTTTTCTCGTTGAGTATATTTCATATTTTAGCTCGAAAGCGGGTGCCTCCCGAACTGGTTTCAAACTACCCAACCACTCGTGTCGACGTAGTTTCAAGACGATTTTTAACATTCACAGCACTCTAAAAAATATTTAAACGATTTTGTTTAAAAATTAGGATACTAACGAAAATGAGTATTTCTACTCGAAATAAGTGAGTATTTCAACTCAATTTGTGTAAAATTTTGCACAAATTCAGCAATTTGTGTAAAATTTTGCACAAATTCAGTTGAAGTACTCACTTATTTCGAGTAGAAATACTCATTTTCGTGAGTATCCTAATTTTTAAACAAAATCGTTTAAATATTTTTTAGAGTGAGACAAAAAGCTTGACAAAGACATTATCCAAATGAACACCTTCATCTTATTTGGCCTTGAGGAGGATTCTATTTTGAAATGTTAAAAACGATTTCGCTATTATACCACAAGGTTGTGGTAGTAATTTATAAAAGTTAAATGCTATAGCAATGGTAATCTTACGTATTTCTTCCTAAGATAGAAGCCCGTTTCAAGGTGGAGCACACACTTCCATACTCTTTTTCAAAAGTACCAGTGGTTCACACTTATTTATGCATCGTGAGACCCGGTGAGGACATGTTGAAAAAGGCTGCCCAATCTCGGAGGATATATTTCTTGTTCACTGGATCATACTTTCATATTTCTGATCATTTTGTTCAACATTTAAAGGAATAATTTTGGAGAATACAGCGGATAAAAGTAATGATATACTCATCACCAAATGTTCATATATATATTTATTACTTTTTTTAGGAATAAATCCTATTTTTCCCCAGTTGTATGAGTTACAAGCACATGTCTTTCAATAGGCAAAAGTTTCAAGTGGAATGTCTACTACTCCTTGAGTACAAGGCTAGGCCTATATAGTATTTAGAGACTACTCCTGATATGTGTAACAACAAGACTTAAACCCGGTAGCAGACTGACCCAGAGCTTACATTCTAGCAGTCTTGTAATTTCAACTCTACTGATCCATCCATTTTACTGGAAGGACTCTCCAAGAACAAAATAACATTTCTACGTTTCCCTGTTCTCTCTATTGTGTGTCTTTTAATTAAAAGAGACGATAATGCAATTGTTATACTATTCTTACCATTTGTATGGGCACTCTCATATCATAGCATCACATTTTTATTAAAGCAATTAGCCTGTGTACCAAGTTTGCATCCTTTACAGAAAAACAGAAAGAGTAAGAGGCTCCTCCACGTTTACAGAAACTGCGGTCGGTTGGTTGACAACATAGCTGTTAGTAATGACCTGCCGTCTCGTGTAAATCCAATAAAAATTATGGTGGATTCTATATGACGTCACAAGAAAACCTTGTCTTATAACTTCCATTACGGTACCAACTGATTCAATACACCGTTGATAATACGAACGTTTTCGATACGCCCTCGATAATGTGACATCATCGATAGTGTATCGTATCGATTCGCAATCGAAGTTACGACAACGGTTATCTGTAACCAAAATCCGGCATGCATTTTATTGCATTTTCAAGAGACGACAAGTCATTTTTAAGGTGCAGTTACAATTGCGTCGCAATGAAAGACATGATTTACTCCGTGTGTAATCATATCAGGGTCCATACGTTCAAAAGCTGACTTACAGGCATGTATTCCTCCGCACGCTCTATGCCAACGAATTTTAGTCAGTGACGTAATTGTTCATGCTCTTACTTTCGTGTTCCACGTTCCTGTACAGGTGGAGTAAATCATGCGTAACAAACCTCACAATGTAACAAATTAAAAGGAAAGATGAATGTTACCATACTCTTTCAACTTATTTGTAAAGCAATTTTTGTCACATCATTTTACTCTTTAATTGTTGAAATAATAACTTCGTTTCAACTGTTTTAAAAGAAGGGTTTAAGGTCGCATCAGGATCTGGTATATTAAAGGGGACTTGTTCTAAGCATTTTGGTGAAATTTGCATTTGAAATCTGATGTGTAGTTCTGAAGATATGAGCATGTAACGTCTCCACATTTTCAACAAAAAGTGAAGCAAGCACATATGAAATCACATCCTCACTTTAGTGCACAGTCTTTTGTTTTTCTTTAAACTTTAGACTCGATTTTCTCCTCAACAATCCCATGTAATCAAAATGTGATTGCATAAGTGGCATGAAAATCTTAAAAACTTTGCATACCCCACATGAAGGTCCTACTCCCATTAAATTCAAGGTCAGCCCAACAGTCTGATATAACAAAGAGAGGCAAAGCCTTCCTTGCCAATGTGATGAAGTGGCGTAAGCTCTGCTGCACTCAAACTCACTTTTGAACACCAATCTTCTGACTACAATTACTGATATCTCGAGAAGTATATGTTCGATTTGAATAGAACTTTCACCGCACTGTGTGGATTTGGTTCCTCTTTCATAAATGAAAAAAAAAAAATTTGCTTAAACTTCCCCTTTAATTAATTTTTCACGACACTCTTATATTTTGCTATTTGTAAATTCCTTAATCAGTCAGGAATACAAGTCATACTTTTGTGTAATCATGGAAGGGTTTTCTTTCATCTGTCCATTAGCAGGTTTTTGTAATAATAAAGGTCTGTCAGTTTTCACAATTTATAGAAAGGAATACATCGTTATTGAATATTACAGATATGAAAATTAACCTATTTTGCCGAGCTTTTCTAACTTATCACGTTTTCTTCTGATGTACTGTGTATGTTGTGGTTTGATGGTAAAAACAGACTTTCTATATAGGGACCCACATGTCCTGTGCTTTGATTGTAGACAACATACGTGTGCTATAATGCTTAGAAATGTTGCCGGTTGCTATTTGTAATCCAAAGGACAGTACGTAGGGATCTCTATCACGGTCTTTCTCTCTGTAGTCTTGTGTAGGTGTAGTTGGCTTATTGCAATATTTTGGGACACACTAGCAGTAATGCAGGTACAATGGAAAATAACCTTAATAGCCTAGATGTAAAGAGCATTATATTTTTATGCTCTATAAATTTAACATCTTTGAAAGAAGTATAGAAATACCCAGCAGCAACCTTGCTAAGCATAAATTTCCTGCCGCGACAAGATTGTTCTTATGACGATCCGCTGTACGTATCTCATAAGGAAGTCGGTGGGGGGTACTTGTTTTTTCAGCTTCACAATTAGCTGTTGATTGTGATCATTGAACAGGTGTCCCGCGAAGGAAATCGCCATAGGAACTTAATCTCCAAGGGGAACTGCAACTGACCGGCTGTCTTTTTTTTTGGGGGGGGGGGGTGCAGTGCTGTAATCGAGTCACTTGATATCGAGTCTCAAATCACTGTCCTCGAGTAAAAAGGAGCCAAATCATGAAGAGTCATTAGTAATCCTAGTCGACTATAGTCACGTCGAATCTTCCTCAAGATTAGTTTCCTTTTCCTTTAGCGTGTCATCTTGAGTCACAAGATGTCGAGTCTCGAGTCATGTCGTCTTTAGCAATTCGGACCATCTCGAGATGTCCCTGAGCTCGACTCGATTCACTTCAAGTCTTGGTTAAGGATAAAAGTTAAATCAATTGTTAAAAGATACATTATGTAATCTCAAATTTATCCAACCTGATAAGCCATCTACTCAGCACACCATTAACCGCACTGAAGGGCTTTGTCAATAACCAACGCCACGCCTTTACACAGCATTTCGCTGTGCGGACATGTCACAGAGTTATGGAGATTCGCACCCCTAAAATATACGAATATAGATAACTACAGAGTTGCCTTTGGTACACACTCCTAATATGTATCAATTGTGGCTCGTAGTCAGGGTGAAAGTGCCGTAATATAGCTGAAAATTTCAAAATGTAAAACATGTCTCCTTTCGGCAGGGTAACCAAGGTCGTACATGGAAATGAATAGGCATGTACTGCAAACTCTATATAAAAGACTCGTCGATGAAAGCCAGCGCTCAGGGCCGGTAATTAAAAATAAGTTCCTGGTTCTGTTCTGTTTTAGACTGTTCGAACATGACTCGAGTCACATAAGAAGTGACTCGAGCCAATTCGAGATATGAAATGATTCGAGAAGTTCGAGTTACTGCAGGAAAATACTGGAGTCGAGTCTTTAAATGCGGTGGCTCGAGTCATGCCTCTTCTTTGGCTAGTGATGACACTAGTCAAGTCGAGTACCGTTAGTTTGTGACCTGAGTCAGACTCAAGCCTTTATATAGTGGCTCGAGTAAGACCAGAGCCACGCCTGCGATTAGAGTCATTACAACAGGGACAAAGGGGGCAGGGACAATAGTGAGTGACTGTAGGGGTTTAAGATAAATATATTTCGCCAATGGAAAATACTTAATAGAAAGAGGTATGATAATATAGAGGGTACTTAGACAATATTTTTCATCAATCGAGACATCCAGCAAGATTTGTACAACAAGATAAAACGATAACATGGATAAAAACATGGCATTCTTTTGTTTGCCTCCGGTGTAGTTTACAAGAACCCCACGTTAAACTACCATGACATAAGCAAAAACTTTACTACCCCCCGTGTACTAATATGCTACTTTGCCAAGTGAGCTTTCGGCGATAATTAATATGCAATTTTTTTAAAAAAAGATTATTACTTTGCTCTATAGACGAATACGGACAGCAAGTTATGGTCTGATTTCAGTCGGCCATAGCTGGGGTCTATCATCTTTTAATCTTTCAATTTCTTTGCTTACCTGTACCATGGATCATTGTACGTTGAAATGTCTCTTCATTACCTCAATTTTACTGCATGTGAGGGTTTAAGATTACATCTTAACCAAACTGAAGACAATTTAAGACCAATGTACCCCACTAATGGCTGCATGCAGTCAATGAGCACAAGCTGTGATCTGATTCATCCTCATCCTATGTATCTTTCCCAAAACAAAGTGGCAGAGTCTTTCTTTGGTTTTATTGTACAGGCTGTTCTCTCTCCTACGGCGGACGTCTGACCTTTGGCAGCGATGCCTCTTCTTTTGACAATCAACTTTTGTTTGGATCTGGACAACGAAAAAAGATTTTTATATTTCAACAACCCCCTGGAAAAATTGGAAAAGAATGGAGCCGTACTAAATATTTCCTAGGATCAAGGGGCATCGGTCGTATCTGGACCACCAACGGCCAATGCAGAGGACCGCAGTCTGGCCAAAGCCTTTGCCCCATAACTGAAGACCGTCCCTGCCTGGACTCGAAGAGGCCATGTGACGCAAGTACGTTTTTCATTTTCTCTCTGTATTCAGTGTCTGTGAATGTATTTGAATCAGCGTTTAAGTGAAAATTACAAATTTCGAAAACGTTTCTTTATAACTGAACTACGTCTAATCGTTCAGAGTACAGAAGAAAAACAGTAATCAATTTACAACTTGACTTCTATCTGATCGATGTATGTCTGTTCTTGTAGGCTTAGGGACATTTTCTCGGTCGGAACATTTTTTCCGTTATAAAATGGTTTTCATGTCTCAAATCAAACCGTGTCCCGACTCCCTACCGTAATCATTAGCGCATCGCATTAGGGATGTCTGGTGGAAAGAAAACGCCTACTAAGTAAGTGACATACATTATTACCGGTGCAGTATTTCATGTTTTTTATCGTAGTGTAGTCTTAAAGTGTACCTCAAGTCAAAATACCAAAAATATATATTAAAGAGCATGAAACGTGAATTCTAACCGTCCAACTCTCATCTGCATAGGGAATTCCTGAGCTAAGATATAAAATGTGGAAGTCTATGTACAAAACATTGGTCCATTGCGCAATAATTTGTGACTTTCTTGTTGTACAAATCAAATTTTCTGTTTTGTTCCCCTTTAAAATTGAAAATGTTTTCATGACCTTCAGCACTTCCTGTTTGCCTGAACAGCATGTTGCACAGAGAGGGCTTAATTAATAGCATCACTCCATAAGAGCAAGAGTCATATCACACCTTGGTACAAGGTGAAGTAACTTCCAGAAAAAACAAAGAAATACAAAGTTTGTAATTTGAGTAGTATAACAATGACATCACAAAAAAATTGCGCAAAATACCATTTTAAGTTGAGTGAATAAATTTCAGCAATTTATACCTTAGCTCAGGAATGACCTATGCAGATGGGAGTCGGACTGGAAGAATTTATTTTTTATGGCCTTTAACATATATTTTTGAATTTTTTGACTTGAGGTACACTTTAACAAGTATATGGGGGAATGTGTTCCATCGATTGGATAACAAGTTATACTATATCTCCGCCTATGGGTACGTTTAAATAATGTCGTTGGTATTAACTACCCTTTAGAGTTTCTCTCATTGTGTCAATTATTTCATTTCCTTTTTTAAAATTCACTTATAATACAGTTCCCAGTGCATTTGGTCTTTACAATAAATAAAGTTGAAATCCGTACGCTGAGTTAAATATTTTTTCACAAACATTTTACTAAATTCTTAGAAAAAACAGAATTAATGTCCCTTTTATGAGTGCTATAATCACGTTTTCTAATAACTACTATTAGAATCAAGTTACGAGATACACATAGCTTACGTTTTAGCCGTGAAATTTCTCAGCCAGTTCTGTTCTTTTTCCAATATTAACAGCGCCACCATCATTTTCTAGCAAAGAACCGTTATCTTTTACTGCTGACTCAAAAAGCATTCTTGTCCGGTGGGATGCCTGGAATCCAACAAAAGATTCAGGGTACGGCCCCATCGAAACATACATCGTTCAAATTAAAGAGAAAGGAGTAGGAAACTTTGAAGGAGTACGGACCGGTTTAAACTTGTTTCACAAGTTCGAAAACTTGACCGCAGGCACCCAGTACGAGTTTCGCATAATAATTGTTAGAGACCATCCGGATGGAGAAGGCGAACCGAGTGAGCCACAACCACAGACTACTCCGAGTGAAGGTAAAGTTTTTAACTCATTACTTTTTATATCTCAGTGGTATTTTTTCCGTTACATTTTTCCATGTTCCATTTTCACATGGGATCAAAAGGACTACGATTTAACTTTTAAGTAAACCTGTACGCGACTGGTACTAATCTTTACGCGGAATATTTAAGTTTAAAGGTAACCTTCATTAGCCTCCTGTTAAGGGTAACAGGAAACGTGCTCTGATGATGGTGGAGCGAATGACAATATGAAAGCCATAGGCAAGACAGCTGCTCCTAAAGGTTTTGCAAAATCTGAAATTTGTGCAGGCGGTCTGAAAAATTTAGGCAGCAACTGAGTCTTTAAATTTGCTCGAAAATAAAGGAGCACAAAACGTCAAAGTAAACTTTTCATTAAAAAATTAAAAGGATGCAAACATTTGCCATAAATCTTGGCAGCATATGGAAAAACAACCTTTTCTACAGCCCTACTGCATGTCTTCAGAGAAAACTTTGCAAGAAATGTTAGATTATTGAGGCAAACACACCAAATACAGCTACCCCTGTCCTTTTTAGACAAATTTCTGATCATTTTATTTTACTATTGATTGAAGCATTCCATTGCAGAAAGAAAGCTCAAAATAACAACTGCTAAATTCTGACACTGTTTCTAGGGAATCCCATTTTCTTTCTGCTCGCGGGGCTGCGCATCTAGTTGAGGCTTTGCTTAGATAGTCTATCGGGCAGAATTACAAAACAACAACTGCTTTGGCTCTCCCTATAAGCCTAGGGAATGCCGTTCACGGCTGCATGAGGAGTTGCACCATCCGATGTCGCCTCACCACTGAGATAGTTTTTCCGGCAGGATGGAATATTTCTGCCACATAATCCTCTGCCCCTTCCCCAGTCTAAAATGTTCCGGTACGTCTATAGTAGATGTTAAATGGAATCTTATCATTTCCTCAATATCTGATTAGAGGATTGGTTAAGCCACACCAGTCGTTATTTGTTCAAAAGTTAATGAAAACAAAGTTTAAGTTCTTTGTAATTGAATTTGATTCAGCCCTCGTTACTGCAGAGCATTTACTGGTATTTTTTCTATTTGTAGAAAACATGTTCCAATTTCATTTAACTTTTTACCCTTCGTCGTCTAAACCTGGATATTGACCCAGCCTGGTGAACACGTAGTGAATATCTAAAATTGGTTTGTTTGTCAATCTAAGCAGAAGTTGGAATTTTGATGACATCTTTTAATACCAAGTACACTGAGTATGCACTATTCCTGTTACACACGAACAAGACAGAGACATTTGCAAACTAAATGTCTTAACATGCAAATTATAAATGTTTATGGATGCAGTAGTATAAAAAAAAAAGTTATATTAGAAGTCGAAAGATTGAATATGTATTTCATGAGACTAAAGGGAGTTGGGTACAAAACCCAGTCTTATCGCACGAAAAGAGTACATCGGCACTGTTTAACAAGGTCATACTTGATTGGCTGTTGTCATTGTATTGTCTCTATTGTATTCTTTGTAAGAGTTGAGGATTAGGTTAGGGATTGGGGCTATAATTAGCCAGTTAGAAAATTTCTTGTTAAACAGTGCGCATCGCCCCACAAATAGGAATCATTCATACTTTGATTTACATAAAATCTCTTTTCCTATATATTATTTGACCTAATTGTGATTGCACGTACAACCGTAATAGCTGTAGACGTCACAACCAAGATTAACTAAATCTAAATAACAATCATGATAAAAATTTCATATTTGTACCAAGTTGCAATACTTGCCCTCCAAAAAGTTTTGAAGGTAGGGGAGACTGCAAATGTCGAATTTTGCCGATTTCTCTGGTGAAGAAGTCGGTCAAACATAGATGTAGCCATAGGGAAATAATGCAGTGAATAATATGAAAACCATATGAATTTCAGTACTGAACAAGTGAAAACTTTCTCTTTTCTTCACAGGTGCAAGATTTGGACAGGTTTGTACTTTAATATTTTCGGTAGTGCCTCTTCTTTCACTGAGTATAGATGTTACTTCTAACAACTAATTAAGTGGTAATGTCGTAAAAGAAGGGTTACAGTCACATGTTTTACTTGGAGCAATCACGCGTAATTGGCAGAAGTATACCTAAACGCTGGCAAATTTAAAGTATGTGGTTTCAAGTATGAAAAATGTATCCAAATATTCCAACCTAGACCTTCACTGGAAATTTTTAACCTGAGATAATAAAATGAAGCTTCTCTCTCAATTTTAAATGTTAGATTGCGCAAACAATTGCAACGGCATTCTTGTGGTAGGCGTTCTGTAAGCCCCGTCTTTTTTTCTCTCCGATTTTTCGAAAGACGTGCTGTATCACTTTGTGCCAAAATAAGATCTTTTATTTCTTGCATAGGAACTTTCTATATATTTTATCTCAGCTGATGGAAAATCTAGGAACCCCTCTTTTGCAATCTTTAATATGTAGTTTCTTGAATTTTGAGACTATTGGTGCATCGTAAGACTTTAACAGGAGTGAATGTGAGATAGGACTAAAACTAATCTTTTGAGAGGCAAATTACATAGTTCTATCCAAACACGTTTTTCCCTCCTCCAAAGTACAGATGAAGTTCCCATATAGGATATTGTGAAATATAGTTTAAGTTAGTTATAGCCTACATGGAAGCATATGGACTACTACATAAGCCTTCAAGCAGAATTTGACAGACCCCATATATTTTCACCGATGTGTGATTACAGGTAGCTACCCAACTGTTTTCATTCTCTTTCCTCTCTCAGTCTTGATAAATAAATCAAAGGGGCATTCAGAGTTTTTGTTCTACAAGTTTTTCAAGACTTTCATTTTGCACCACAACCATATTAAAGCACTAACAATACTGTCATCATGGACTTAGGTTGTGACTGTTGGCAATATGGATGAGGCTGTCTAGCCTTGCATGTGAGTGATTTTGTTACCCGAACGAAATTCACATTTGACAAAAATTCACAAAAACACAATTGACGTTTTTCTCGGTTTATTTCTTCGGTGTCTGTTAAATTTCGTTAATAATCAGTAAAGGGAAAACCAAGTAATGGAAAAAGGAATCATATTCCCTGTCAAAATCTGAGTACCCCTTTAAGCTATCTTTATACTCATCGGATTGCAGTATTGAAACCTACATTACTTCACGTTTGTTATCAGATTACAATCTATCATGCTAAACACTTAGAGTTCTTGAAATAGTCCCTTACTAAGATGAGCATTCGTTACCGTTTTTTCAATTCTATACTCACTAAACTTCCAAAACAGGATGCCAATATTCACACTGGAGAAGCCACGGTTACGATTAAAAGCGTTCCAGGGAGAGAAAAACTGACTCTGCAGAATGGATTAACAGGTCTGTAATCTGTATATATACATATATTTATATATATATATATATATATATATATATATATATATATATATATATATATATATATATATATATATATATATATATATATATATATACATATATATATTTATATACATACATACGTACATACTGCTAGATTGAACATAAGGAAGAAATTTGTATTTTTCATACGTTTAGGCGAAATGAAAAACAATAAAATACATAACTGTATATTTCGCCTTTAAGGAAAAACATGACCCAATATGAAACAGGCAACATATATATCACGCTGATTTCAACCACTGATGTCTACTGAGGGAGAAATTGAATAGGATTCATTTGTATACACAAAATAGATGGCGCTCTGTATTATTAGAAGTCATTCTTTGGAGTCACCCACTCCCCAGAAAATACTCTTCCGAGAGGCCTGAACAAAATGTGGACACGAAAATGTCCACTTAATGTCAAAGTCAACGATTTGACTCAATTTAACATGCGCAATGTCCACGATAGCCCTCATTTAGATTAATTTATAAATCGAAAGTGTTGTAGTAATATCTTCGATCAGGAACAACGTTATTGACATCATCCTACTTCAGGCTTCTGAGGAGTGAGGACCTACATTATTGACCCCTACGAAACATTTCTGTGGAGCTATGTTGTAAAAACCAATTGCAACCTTTTCAATATTACGACTCCCTTCACAGGGTTGAGCACTTTACCATTGCCTGGTTGACATTATTAATTTCTTTTTACTATAACGGTTATATATATATATAAATATATATATATATTAATATATATATATGTATATATATATATATATATATACCACTAGATTGAACATTAGGGGGAAATTTGTATATCTTGATACGTTTAGGCGAAATGAAAAACAATAAAATACATAACTGTATATTTCACCTTTAAGGAAAAACATATACATGTACGTAAATTCAATAGTCCATAAGTTGTACGTGTTAACAGATAGGCGTCCGTAATTTGGTCAACATTGAAGTACTTAGGTATATTACGTACCCCCATATGTACTTCACTATACACTAACGTATTCCCATTAAAACAGTGTGTGAAAACGTAAAGGGGAACGTAGATTTTCCCCCTAACGGTAATTTCCCCCAGACGTTGATATTTTGCCCAAAAATTTCCCCTTATTCCACAATTAGGTATATATATATATATATATATATATATATATATATATATATATATATATATAAATATATATATATATATATATATATATATATATATATATATTCCTTGCGCGCCGCGACTTTTCTCTCAGAGGAGTGCGTACTGTGCGCATAAATTCAAATTCATCTCTGCGTGTTTGGCGGTTCGTGCTACAGCTTTTGTTTGTTACAATTTTGCTTCATTTGTTATAACGCAGTTGAAGGGCACAGGAGTGTCCGAAATATTCCTGTCAAATACAGACTATTGTGCTCTGAATACCGTCGTTTTTATCATTTTTTGGTTTTCTTATATATATATATATTTTTATATGTATGTATATATATATATAAATCAAATTGGTCAAGCTGGAAAATCTGGCTGAGGTGATATATATATATATATATAAATATATATATATATAATAGTAAAAAGTAATTAATAACGTCCTCACTCCTCAGAAGCCTGAAGTAGAATGATGAAAATAACGTTGAATATTTATATCCATTTATTTATTTATTTATATTATATTTATTTATTTATATGAGTATGTGAAGTAGGAAATAGCAGAAAGTATCATTTTCAACTTCGTTCCCCAAAAGCACAAGTTGGAAGTTTTTCACTATTTATTCAGTCTCGCTCACCCAGTTGTACGGCCAATAGTTTACAGTTATATACACTGGTTAATGCGCAGGGAAGTAAAAGGTGATAAACGTGAAGGTCCTAAGAGAAAAAGAAGGGGAAAAGGGGGATCAAAATCCCAAAAGGCATATATACAATTGAAAGACATGAAGACATGTTAAAATATATGTCGTTATTGTATGTTGCCTTTTTGAAAACGTTGAAAATAAAGAAAATTACATTTTTCTCTTTAACTCGGGTAAGTGTCCTTCTCTTTTTCTTATTGCGAGCTCCCTTATTTCGGACACATTCTTTGTTTGTACATGGAAAGTCAAAACTAAAAAACCGAATAAAGAATTTGAAGGCGTTCATAAGTAAAAACGATTGTGTATATTTAAACCGTTCACACAGGATGCAGTCAGCTGTAAACACGAGACAACACAAAACCAAATTGTTTGGGTTGGGTGATTTTTGATACTATTGTTTATACAATTGCCTTGAGGTTTCTTTCAAGCGTACTGGCAAATCATAGTTAGATAGTATTGGTACCGCTACACTCTTAAAAAGTTGGTTAAAAACATTCACCAACACTGGTCACGTATGTCAAATACCTGAAATTGGTTAAAGTTTACCCTATAACTGTTGATTAATGGGTTATCCAAGAGGTTTTTTACCACTTTATTGGGTAACCAGCCTGTGTGGTAACCAAATAAACAACAAATATTGGGGAAAACTTAACCAATTTCACGTATTTGACATACGTGACCAGTGTTGGTGAATGTTTTTAACCAACTTTTTAAGAGTGTAAAAAGGATAAAATTGTATATTTATTAGTGAGGTTAAAATCCAAAGTTACCGGAATACCGAAAGTCAACATAATGTTTTCAATTTGAAGAAACTATCTGCATTTACTGTGTAACTGTTGGAGGTGTTTAGTGACTTAGGCAATTACCTGATTCTGTCCAGCATCTTAAGACCACTTACCTGGAGGAAAGTAAGTCCTCTTTGGTCATAATGATTCCATCAAAAGTTTCTATATTTATTTTTTGCCGTAGGGTTCTCTTCAGATACCTACTTATTATCCTCCAACTTTTGTTGCATTATTAGAATAGTTCTCACTTATACTCAAATTTCTTAAAGCTGATGCCACTCTCTTAAAATCCATCGGGATGACCTACTAATGTCTGACTAACAAAAGGCAAGGCTAAGATAAATATTGGACATATTGGAAAATTTGTTTTAAGTTTGAACGGTCCCATAACAAGTCAGATGAAGGAAAACTTGACATAACGATTTTTTGCAGGTTACAACCCAGTTCTCAATTTGAGTGCGCATCCCAATAATATTGGCCAGCTGAATCTGACATGGAACCCACCTGATCTTGATCCCACCTTGTACGAAGTCGTCGACTACAATGTTACATACGTTATACAAAGACATGGTGCCTGTTCCGAGAATATTGATGATATAAAATCTGTTTCTGTTAATGACTCTGGATTGGTCTTGACTGATCTTGAAGACTATGCTGTCTACATCATATCGGTTAAACCAAGAACGAGGTCTATTAATCAATATTCCCAGGTAGAAGACTATGGCAGTCCTGTGCAGATAGGTCAAACAACTTTACCCAGTGGTAAGGCATTATTTTAAAACCATATTCCGGTTCTAAAATAGTTGATTCTACCTCTGCTTTCAAGTAAAATTGTTTATTGTTAAGGAATACAGCTGGAGTTCAGTAGTATGTTTTCCGTAAAGCGGAAAGAATACATCTATGAGTTGTTCTGGAAAATGTGAGATATCGGCCAGCCCGACTACAGCCAACAGGTTACAAACTGTGCCGTAACGCCTAATCTATACCACTATCTAACCGTTAAATATATCCATCTTGGATTTGAGGGTTAATGAGAAGTGTCCATTTTTACATGCTACTGAAGCCAGAGAAAGAAAAATATGACACATACCAGTACTTTGTCATTTTCGGCCATCTGGCTCACTTTCAAGGTGGCAGTGGCCGCCATTTTTAAACCTGAGTTTGTAGCAAGTTTCCCTTCAATTGTGAAAGGTGTATACTGGGTCACATTCTTTAAAATGTCTTAGACCCTCCAATTTTACTCAAAAACTGGGTATGCACAGAAATGACACCGGTCCTAAAGAAATAGTTACGAATAAAATCACCCACTTTTCCACTGATTTTGGTAGACAGAGAACTCATCTCCCTCAGACCTCTATGAAAACATTCTTAAAACATGTATATTTGACAAAGTTAATCTTTGTCAGAGTGTACTTGAGTGTGCTTAGTTCATTAGGGAGGTGTCGCATTTTATATTAACAGGCTGAAATGGCACATGTGCCACTTTCAGGGTACTTAAACTTGGTTTTGTGGGTCATTTTGGACCACATAAACCCGCCTTTCCCAAAATTGTTCCGTTTAAAACGCACATAAACCCAACATTAATTTCAACTTTTCGTCTTATCCAATTTTCTTAGATCTAAGTTTACCTGTATTTTTTCACTTTGTCTGGTTAGCTACAGACATTCGAATACTTGAAAATATCCACTTCCTAGCCGCAAATTATATTTTTTGGTGGAACCGAAAAGGCCTATGAAAGCGGCTCATTGAGCTAATTTCATGAAATTAAAAACATTTTACCAGACTGTTTAATTTCTTCACATGCAAATGACAAATGGCCAAACTTAGACTTTCCTCTTATCCTAAAAATCACTGTTTTTTGAGTAAATACTTAACGACTCAATTCGGTTTTCGATAATTCGTAACCAGACACTTTTTCAACTTATGCACAAAACTGTTAAAAGTCAGGACACCACAAAAATTCAAAATTTCAAGTGTGTTTGTAACTCTTCGATATGAAACTCGAATAACCATGTTAATAATAAGCATTTCCATGTGATAGTATTTAAAACCACTTTCATAAAGTCATTGGTATCAACTCAATTAGCCCCCTTGAAGAATGCGTTTTACCACTCTTTTTCTATTGTGTGTGTGTGTGTGGTTTTTTTTTTTCAGTTCCTGTGGCAACTATGGAACCCTTGCAAAAGCCGTCTCCATCTTCTTCCGCAACAAAACTAATGTTTTCGTGGAATCCGGTCTCATGTGAAGATCGTAATGGTCCAAACTTCACATACAACTGTGTCCTCTACATGCTTGTAGATGGAAATCCCCCAGAACGGATCAGAGAAGTAAACGTAACTCAAGAGTCTCACGTGTTTATGGAGCTCATACCTTGCGGAAGATACAGACTTGAGGTGACCCCTCAAAACGAAATGTATTCTGCTGCCACGGAGACGGTAGAAGCCTCCACAATTTCTGCCCGTAAGTACTCGTCATGTCTGTTCAAAGAATTAATCCAAATTATTTCCTACGTCTGAAGTCCATAGTCACAATTTCCAAGGCGAGGGCGCCGTTTATTTTGAAAATTGGTGGGAACGTGATTTTCTAAGCGGAGCGCGACCATGGGTTCTCCCGGAGCGTATTAGAATTTTTTTGACAGATGAACCTCCCAGAATCCCGGAAATTGTATTTCCCAGACACAACTATGATCAAAAATGGGTCATACATTTTAATATGTTTTGGTATAAAATGTTTCATGAAAAAAGTTATTAAAAAATACAAGAATAAGAGTTACTTACGATAAATTTATGAAACGCAAACATCATAATGAAGCGATATAAAACAAGAAATAAGTCCATTTTCACCCTTCCTTCCCCACCCTTTGGGCACCGCAGTTGGGCGTGGGGTCCAATTAATATGTGTGAAACAAGTATTTTCTTAAATAAGAAAACTAAGAAACAAACATATTCAATTTTTGTCGTATTCAGTAATTGTTTGAAAGAGACTAATTTCTTTCAGCGTTTGGCGTGGTGCAAGATTTATCCTTAACTCAAAATTCAGAAAACGGCGGGCACATTACTGTTGAGTGGCAACCTCCTCTGGATACGTTCTGCCCCGTTACCTCGTACACAGTAACGACAAAATTACAGAAACAGCAAGCATGCGTTGAATGTGTGGATGAAGAAGAAAATATTATTGCAGACATTCGGAACACTTCATGCGTCTTAGGCAACCTGTTTTCTTACGCCACCTATATTGTCTCTATAACGGCTCATGGTGATGACGTAGCAATGTCTGGAGCAGTTTTAGAAGATGTGTTCACAACACCGAAAAGAGGTTTGTAAACGTAAATGTTACTACACGCGGGGAAGAGGGGCGGTGGGACGCTTTCCGCGATTCCAGCTTATTCATACGGTCGCTTTGGTAAGCCGACATCTTATATGCACAATTAGGCAAGAGTTTGATGTTATAGATGGGATCTAACGACACCAACAGGAATATGCTTTATGGTATCAGCTAGATAAAAGTAACTCAGTTCGGGTTCAAGTCCAAGTTTGGTTTTGAATGCAATTTTAACTCAGCTCAGGTTTTCCGTTTAGTCCCTTGTTACGACAAGCCGGATTAACTTTGGTCCACAAGATCAAGAATTTTTGATTAATTTCAAAGGTCTTAAAGTCTTCACTTTGGCAGAGAATTGCATCTGAGATTCTTATCAAACTTAAAGCTATAGGTAGGTATTGTTTCGTAAAACATTTTTTTCAGTGATAAGTAAACTAGTGTAGTACTGACGGTCTTTTGTTCCTTGGTGTAAAATGAGGATTTAATTTACAGGTTAAGACTTTTCTCTTTCTGATTGATGAACTCAGGGGTAACTAGTCGAGTTAAATTTATTCGGCAAATGCGCTTCCATATTAACAAAATGTAATTTAACGATGATTGCAACAACTTGGATATTCTCATTTTTTTAAATTGCATTTCTTACACGGTTGGTGGATAAAAATCATGTAATGCTGTTACTTTAAGCACTTTTTCAGTTCAGTTCAGTAAAGTGCATTTCGTTCATTAATACATTTACATAGATGTATCTAAAAGAGAAGATGCAATTGTGAAATGTTGGGATAAAAACAGGACGCTAGAAAAACAGTAATACGGTTATCGTAGCTAGCGACCTTTAAAGTAAGAAAAAGAGAGATAAACAGAATAAGAAAAAACAGAACACTTAACATGTATTAAAGCCAGAAGGAAAATCTACGCAAAAGGAGGGGGGGGGGGCTCAATTTAACATGAAGCTTAAGCAGAGTAATTGTCTATCAAATGACATTTTACTTAAAAAGATGTATTAGATCTTGAAAGTTAAATATTATTCGCAAGATAATGATTTTGTGACAGTAATTATTCAACACTGTAATTTGCCATGCTTAGAATCGTGCGTGGTAACTGAAAAAAGTGCATTATTCCTTGTGGGGTTTGGAACATATGAGGACCTTCTGAGACTAACAATGTTACAGAATACCTCAGGCAGTTTACTGTTTACATATTTGGATACAAATATACACATCATTTGAGTGTGAATGCCACTGACCTAGAGAATCCCAAGATTAGTGTGCAGCTTGTCTAAAGGGTAGCGTCGTTGTGGAAAAATGGTGTTCAAAATTCTTTTCTGTAAGACTTGATGGGGTCTCAAAATGGAAGCACCATCTAATCCAAAGATTTCTATTCCATGCGCTAATTTTGAATTGACGAGAGTATAAGAGAGTTGGATAGTAACTGAGAGGGGGAGGACCGGAAGTGATCAGGTGAAAGAAAATGCCGTTGCATTTAACGAGTCTGTTGCACAGGTCATTAATATGACTTCTGAACGAGAGCTTATCGTCAATCAGTAAACCTTAATATTTAATAGCACAGGCAGTCCTGCAAGTTGAAGTGTCGTTCAGTTTGAAATGATCAGGAGAGGAATGGGCACCGCTTCCATTAGAATGAAAGATCGAAGAGTTATTTTTGCCTATGTGGAAGGTAAGTTTGTTGGAGTGAAACCAAGATTTGAGCTGACTGTAAAGGGCTTGTGCCTTACAAACAAGCTTAAAGCAGTCTTTCTGGTGAACAAAAATGTTGGTGTCATCAGCAAAATTCTAACAAAGTCATTGAGGACTACATTATGAATATCATATACATACATCAAGAAAAGTAAAGGTCCAAGATCAGACCCTTGTGGGACAACAATACAACTACTTGCATAATGAGATGAAACACCGTAAACATACATGTGTTGCCGGAAAGGTAGCTATAGAGATAACATCAAAAGCTTTACCATGACTTTCATAAATGTATTACTTTAACTTTTGAAGAAGAATTCTGTGGTCAACAGTGTCAAACGCCTTTTTCAGATCTAAAAGTAGAACTTATACATTTTCCCCGTTGTCAAGATGCATACAGGCAAAACATAAAATGTATGGTTTTTAGGAGTGCGTGGATGGCATCATGACGTTTCCTGAAGCCAAACTGCTAGTCAAAAAGTATATTATCATCTTTTCAGAATATACTTAGACGTTTTGCAAAAGTCTTTTCAAGTAGCCATTGCGCCATTAATAGAAGCGCTTCAAAAATTGTGACGACAAATGTGGTTTAGCTGTTGTGAAATATTTGAAAGATTATTGCCTCTTATGAGAGAATTTTAAAGTTTCGATTGTTACTGAACAATCTCGCAATCTGTGAGGCGCGTCAACGTTTGAATTCGTCGTGATGGTTGGATGTCGTCGGGGACAGTTTCCTTTACCTAATGCCCATAAATCCTTCTTTGCCTGGAATGCCACGTGTAACCTGACCGGTCCATCAGGGTCGTTTTCAAATAAAATGCTGCCGCAAAGAGAGTCTTCAGACAGTTGTCAAGCATACATGTATAAAAAGCGTCGTCATTTCCTCCTGGACAGATTTGCCAAGATCACATTTTAGCATTATCACCAGTAAATACTGACAGAAGCCGCTTGCTATATCCCATATGAAAAGCTTGTCAAACCCATGCTGCATGACCTGGACATCTACTTCAATTCTTTTACTTCCGTAAGCCCCTGAACCTTTTTTTTTTTTCAAAAAATCACTTACATGACTTAATGAAATGTGAAAAAACAACAAAATCCCCAACCTTCGTTTCATGCCTCACACAGGAAACTGTAGCAGCTGACTTGTGGATCGATGAAAAAAAACTCTTTTACAAAGTTTTCATTTTTGGGCGATTTGTTATGTCTAAGTGAAATAACTTTTTCTTTGGTTTACTGTGATTTGTTATTTAAACTGTACTTAAAGATCCCACTTTCTTACCTCTTTCCTCCTTTATTTGAACTAAAGGGGAAAGACAAATTATTCTTTGGGCAAAACTTATTATTATTATTATTATTATTATTATTATTATTATTATTATTATTATTATTATTATTATTATTATTATTATTATTATTATTATTATTATTATTATTATTATTATTATTTTGACAGTTATCGGTTTTCATTGTTTTCATTTTTACTTCCAGCCCCATCTAGTTCTCCATCAGTAATGGTAGAATCTAGAACGAAGACGTCCCTGACATTTACTTGGGATCCAGTTCCTTGCACTGAATTGAATGGGGTTTTCATGCAATATACCTACAGTCTTCATCAGACAGATACTAACGAGATCATTGAATCGGGAAGCATCAGAGAACGTTCCCTACCGAAAGCTACATTTACCGGTCTTCACCCATGTACTAACTACACCTTCAACGTAAGAGTTGACAATGGTGCTTTTAACGGCGAGAACAGCATATTGTATGCAATGACTAATCTTTCAAGTAAGTAAAGCGCAATTTCCAGTGTTTCCGGGTTTCGTTGTGTTCTGATTACTGTAACCACCACGAAACATATGGGGGTTTAAAAGATGGGTTTATGTCACCTCAAGTCTTGAAAGTCTTGATATATTAGAGGGGAACTTACTATAAGCGTTTCAATGAAATTTTAATTGAAATCTGATGTGTGGTTCTCAAGATATGAGTAGGTAAAGGGAACACATTTTCAACAAAAAATGAACTCGAAACAATCACATATGACATCATATCCCCACATTAATGGACAGTCTTTTGTTTTTCTTAAAACTTCACGCCTTTTCCCCTAAAAAAAACCATATTAACAGAATGTAAAAACATAAGTAGCACGAGAACTTTACAAACTTTGCATTCCTATGGAGGTCGTATATCCCTATTAACTTCAAGATCAACACAATAGTCTGCATAAACCAAGGGAAACAAATCATTCCTTGTCAATGTAGGTGATAAAATCTCTGCCGCTGCCCTCAATTTCACTTTGGAACACAAACCTAGTGACTTCATTGACTGATATCGAGAGACATATGTCCGATAGAAATGGAAGTTTCACCACACTGTGTAGATTTGGTTCCTCTTTCACGTATGGAAATATAATTTTTTTTTAAACTTTCCCTTAACGTTTTAATAGTTGTACGAAGTCTCAAGTCTTTTAGACGTGACAGTTTTAGCCGACGGATACTTTCACTTTTACTCAAAGATAACTGGAGATGAGTTTATTCCCTAAACAATTAATTGTGGAGTCTAATTCTGGTTTATGTTTTAAATACTGACTGGATTTTGCACGAACCGAGTCTTCGGGCACAAAGATGAGTCAACAGTGCAACACTTCTTCAAGCAAATTTCCGAGCCGATATAATCTCTTTTAAATTTTCACTGTGCATAATGCCTGATGTAACTGCCGTAAACTCTTTTTCGACTGGTAATAGCAGAGTCGTGTGGGACTGGTTCTGGCATGCATTGCATTTAGTAAAATGGCATTGAAAAAATGAGTACCAAAAATCTATGATCCCACAATCTGTTGTGATTGTTCATTTGTGAATAGTCTGTTCTATTATAGATCAATAGTTAACACCACTGCACAGCATTTTGAAACCTTGTTGTCCGTGCAATGAATACGAAGAGAAGATAGAACAGAAGAAAGAATGGAGTGACATATGTAAAATAGCTTAAAACAGTCCTGCATAACAGGAACGTCGATTCGCCCCGACGATGAATATAAATATGGGACAAAAATAATAGTGTTGGCCCCAATACCCCAGGCAGATAAAAAACTTTTTCTAAAGTGCAACCGACCCCTCTGGTAAAGGGCCGTTCGGCGAAACCAAGCATTACACTGTTTCCCAAAGACGCTATACGTCTATTGAAGGACAAAATTTGACCCGAAGAAAAAAAGACAGAACAAAACAAACCAACAGGTAGGAAAAACAAAATGTAACATTGTGTTTTACAGATAATTCTAGGAAACGTCAGATTTGGGCCTATTTCAAAGCAATGATACTGCATTTACAACGCGACATCTACCAGGTATGTGTGTCAATGCAAGTGTGTATGTGTGGTTGTTAGGGTGTGTACATAGGTGTGTGTGTACGTATGGATTGTGTGTGGATGGATGCTTTTAGACGAGTCCGGCCACGGACATAATCTGGGAGTTATGGAAGATCTCACGTCCAGGCTGAATTTCAGAAGGACGTTGAGCAATCCTTCGTAATCTTATGTCCGGACTGA
Source organism: Holothuria scabra (assembly GCA_037179385.1). NCBI lineage: Eukaryota > Metazoa > Echinodermata > Holothuroidea > Aspidochirotida > Holothuriidae > Holothuria > Holothuria scabra. The sequence continues at coordinate 3,090,533 of CM074188.1, forward strand.
ATTTCAGAAAAACACTGAGCAATGCTTTGTAATTGATAGAGGACAAGTTCTGTTATGTATTGATTTATTAACAATCAGGATATAGTACCAAAATTGTTAAATGCCTAACTTGAGTTATAGGTATGAACGTTATCAAGTACTGTATGGTGAAGAACGAAAACCATAATAAGATTTGAAAACAAAACATGAAACGCTGGCAACTTAAACTCATAAACTGGAAGAATTCGTAGTTTTCTAAATAGAAAAGCACCATTTTTGAGGTGTCTTCTTTCCACTTCAACTATCGATCTATCTTCATTTCTAAAAACTGTAATTTGTTAGGATCTAACCAAAGATGATAAAGCGCCGAAGGCGCAAGATAGACTACTCAGCCAAAATAGCGTAGCATGTCATGAGGCAACAAAACCTCCATTTTAGTAAGCAAATTCAGGTACTGAACGTTGCATATTACGTGAGTGCCTACCAATATGCGCAAAGGCTTCGTCAACTTCAGCAAACTCTGCTAATTATTCTGTTGAAAAATGATTGAATCGCAAAAATAAACCAACCAGGACTGTTTTAATTTCTGTACGGCTCTTCCAATAAGAAGATTAATGCAGATGGTTCACTATGTGCATGTGCTACACGTTAGGCAAAGGCAAACGTGTCAAGGGGAAACATGCTGTAGAAAATTCCATCGTAAAGCAAAACTTTAAACCAAAAGCTTACAAATGTATGGGATTGTTGTATGGAGTCTTTTGCCCATGCCTTGTTAGTAGCCTTTTTTGAGTGTTCAAGTTCTCTTACCCACCGTACGGTCACACTTAGTTTTCAGTAGGCCTACTATTAATTTATTTTCTATCGAGCCGAAATGGGCGTACGTTGTACTGAGCTCAATTGGAGTTTGCTTAATAAAACGGCGGTCATGCGTGGTCCGGTCATTTTGCGCCTTCGGCGCTTAAGAATCTTCCTATATGTCTGTGTACCTGGTGTAACAAAAGTTATATACTCCAAGTATCAATGATCTTTTAATCAATTATGATAAAAAATCACCTTTTATATCAGCAAGATTGTCAGTTTTGAAGGTAAGCTGTAGTATATATTATCTACCAACTGAAGGAAATCTGAATTTATTTTATGACTTTCAGGGAGGTAGATCTGGTTTGTGGATATGGTGGAAAATATATTGTGCCCGTGACGGGTCTCCGTCTATTTCAGCAACTTATACACGTAAACACTATACTGAAAAAACATTCATCCACACTCACATTGACACGCACATACGCATATCCCCAAATATAGACGGCGCATGTTAAATGAAGTATAATTGCTGAAAGTAGGCCCCAATTGACATTTTTTAGAAGTCCTAAAGTGATTTGTACACCAAAATTTTACATTTTGTTTATTTTTCCCGTTGTTGTGAGTTATTGGGGGCAATATGTTTGCCCCAAATATTTTCACGGTGGGACTTTTCCCCCTGCCCACCCCCCCCCCCGGACCGATGCACCCGATGACTTGCAGGTGTCATTACTGGATTGAATTAGGAGTGATCCCGATACTGAGCCCTTGCTCAGAACATCACTTTCGTACACAATAATTAGGTATGTTTACTAATCGTCCTCGTATAATTTTGTAATTTATGTATCGACATAGTTTTCACGCATCTGTAGGATTTTGCTTAAATAATAACAATAAAGTTTATTCTTTAGCCTTACTGAATGTAAACTTCTACTTGCTATTCAGTGTTGCTTTTCTTCAGTCTGGTAATTGGGCAACATTTGCAAAGCTTTACAATCAAATATAACAAAATATTGCTGTATCCACATTTAACATTTTCATCAAAGAGCATGTAATCCACCAGTCAAATTTATACCCAGGGCTCTGCCTCTCTTATACCTCAATGATGCATCGTATAATTTATGTTTCGTTGGCTCGGATCGTATCTAAAGTTAGGTCTAGCAGCTATTGAGATGGGAAAAGTTGGATAATTATCAAATATGTCAGAAGCACTTCCTCTATAATACCTCTATAATACCTCTACAACCATGCATGTGCCAAATGGCATATATATATATATATAGACAGACATATATATATAGACAGACATATATATATAGACAGACAGACAGACAGACAGACAGATAGATAGATAGATAGAGTGATAGATAGATAACAATAAACGATAACAATGAAAAACAAAGTCAGAATTGACAAAAGGAGTACGATTCAGTATAAATACTGTATCGTACTCCTTTTGTCAATTTTGACTTCGTTTTTCATTGTTTTCGTTTATTGTTATTTTTTCGGAGTACACGCGGACATTTCAATTCTTTTATATATATATATATATATATATATATATTCCTCGAAAGCTCTACTTCAAACCTCTTAGCTGTTTAATTTATCTAAATTCTAGCCTTCCGCTATTTGTATCTCCTCGGAGATCCAGCCTTTCAATTCTGTAGCACCGTTGTTTTACAGTTTCTCCGTCATGTTTATATATATATATATATATTGTTGAGTTGTTGAGTTGAGTATAGTATTTTCTACTCCATATATCCAATAAATTTGTGTTACCTACTCTGTGAATCCTGTGCGATCCTACGATTCCTATCAAGCCTCCCCGTTGCAAACCAGTAAACCAGTATCACTCTATATATATATATATATATATATATATATATATATATATATATATATATATATATATATATATATATATATATATATATATATATATATATATATATATATATATATATATATATATATATATATATATATATATATATATATATATATATATATATATATATATATATATATATATATATATATATATATATATATATATATATATATATATATATATATATATATATATATATATATATATATATATATATATATATATATGTATATATATAGAGTGATACTGGTTTACTGGTTTGCAACGGGGAGGCTTGATAGGAATCGTAGGATCGCACAGGATTCACAGAGTAGGTAACACAAATTAATTGGATATATGGAGTAGAAAATACTATACTCAACTACGTTCCTCCAATAAAAAAAAATGCACGGTGTTTTTGGCAGCTTTCGACTATTTATTCAGTCTTCCTCAGTTAACTGTGTGACCAATATAATGATTTACACTTATATACAAGGCTAAATGCACAAGGAGGGAGTAAAAAGTAAAAGCTTAAAGGTCCTAGTAGAAAAGGCAAAAGAATAAAAGGGGAATCAAAATACAAAGGAAAAACAAAATAATGGACAGGTACAGGGAATCAGTCCAAGAAAAAAAGGGAGAAATAAGAAGATAAAAATTCGAACAATAAAAGATTAAAAAAATTTTAAAGGAAGTTAAACTAAGAGAGAATAAACCAAACAAAAGGAAACACAGGGCTAAAAAGTCAGAATAGGACTTAAAATCAAAATAACAGGCGGATAAGACAGTAACTACAATGAGACACAAAAGAAGAAGAGACGGTAAAATACTCCGGTAGAAATACAAAGGGGTAACTACAAAAAAACAGGTTCTTTTGCCAGAATTAAATTCCTTTCTTTTATTTAGGCCTGTGGGTTGAAGTGTTTTTAATTGAGCCATCCAATAACCTTCCCGTTTGCTCCAACGGCTTCCAAATTATAGAAGAGTAATGAATTTAATGCCATTTAGTGAATGTAAAGTACCTGAGAAATGTAAAGCTAATTCCCAACGATTTTTTCCGTTCACCATATCCAACTTATGGTTTCTAAACCAAACCTTGAATTCAGTAGAAGAGGAACCAACATATTGCACATTGCATTTAACACAGGTGGCAAGATAAACAACATTGCGACTATCACAAGATACAGAGTCCACAATAGGATAAAACTTACCAGTACTAGAACTATGGACCTTAGTGGAGGACAATAAAAAATTAGCACAAAGGTCACCCCGTTTTCTCGTACACTTATGACAGCCTATGGAAGGACGCATGGTTTGACCAATTGAGGGCGGGCGGTTTTTATTGTTGGAATTACGTAAATGGTCCTTCAGCGTTTTACATTTGCGAAAGGCTCCAAAATGGCATGCTCTGGGAAAAGTTTTTTAAGTGAAGGGGAGGAGTGAAGTAAGGGGGGGGGATGTTTTGAAATGATCTTACCTATATTTGGTAGGGAAGGGTTAAAGTCCACAATTGGGGGGAAACGTCTGTTGCTAAGCCTCCTTTTAGTAGGTTTGAGTAAATTCTCCCGAGGGATGTCATTAACCTTATTAAACTGGGCCATGACAAAATCTGGGTGATATCCTCTACTGATGAGGTAGCCACTATACTCTTCAATTCTCCGATTCAGATATTCAGGTTTAGAACAAATACGCTTAAGGCGTAAAGCAATACTATAAGGAATACTCTTCTTAGTATTAATAGGGTGGGCACAAGTGGTGAGAAGGTAGAGGTGGCCGTCTGAAGGTTTGGAAAAAACATCGGTGAAAATATCCCCGTTATCAAGATGAACCAAAACATCCAAAAAAAGAAGCAATAAATTGATAAGGCCTTTGCAAAATGTTGAATATCTTATGACAATTCTCAACACTTTATCAAAAAATGTTTCAAAGCAGTTGAATTCTTATAAGGAGCCATCCTTGTTATGATGCCATATTTTATGTTAAGTTCGAACGGTTTATATACTTGACGTAATGCATATTATACTGATATTAATTTGATGATTTCGAAGCGCTTTTCTTTTTCTTACATAGTTCCAGGGAATGACACCAACTTATCCCTAAGACGAATCGAACAAGGTACATGTTCCGAAAACAACAAATGTCTGATTGCAACTTGGAAAGCACCACAATCAAACAACTGCCCAGTAGAATACCAATCAATTTCCCTTCATCAGATTACGCTTGACAGTTGTCAGTTCAGAAATCCTAAATTTGCATCATCTTTCAACTGTAGTAAGGATCAATTGGAACATGAATTCAGTGATCTAAAGCCTAATTCTCGGTACTCAGTTACCCTAGTGGTGGGAAATTCAGTAGGATCGGTTACAACGACACAAGAACTAGAAACATCTGAAGGTGGTAAGTTATTTTTATTTTCCCTTCATGTAAATATTTCGCCTAAAGGTCTGTGCACACAGGATGCGTTGCGTTCCGTTCCGGATACGACACGTTTTTTTCCACAACCTTCCGGATACGTCAAGACGCATGCCTGTCTGTAGAGTATGCGTTCACACTACGTCAATTTCGATGCGTCACTTTGAGATGCAGTGTGTAGTTTCCAATGACAATGCATGCTGATTGACAAAAAAGTGTAAGTTTCGTGGAAAAAATGTAAAATTTGGTTTGATTTTATTTCTAAACACATTCAGTTTGTCACAATCTCTCCGAATTTGTACAAAGTTATTCAAAGTAGGTTTACTGGTTTATCTCGGTGGTTTTCAGTCAGTGACGTACCGAGGATTTCTCTCATGGAAGTGTAGGGACATGCAGTATGTTGCGTGATCGCCGGCCTGGGGGAGGTGTCCTAGTGGAGGGGTGTCTCCTTCCTCCTTTGAAGGCGTTTGAAAAATTGGATGTCCTTGCATGCAATCTGGTGCCATATTAGCTACCTTTTGAAGTAAAATTTGTGTTAAAAAGTTTGCGTATTTTTAGGAACAAAACAAATCGGCATCAGTGAGGGGAATGGCCTAAGGGCCTTCCCCTGTGTACGCCACTGATTTCAATGGATTGATTGGAATAGAGACGTTCTACAGTCAGAGTCTATCATTATCAAGTTGAGTAGCCCAGTCAAGTGAAGTTTTTTTGTCCCAGATCGCTTGTGGGGCGTTTGGAACGCAACGGTTGAGGAGAAGGGCTCGATCCCATCAGCCCCGAAGCTACGCCACTGATTATATACACTACATTGCATATTTATATTTTCTTGTGTGCCGCGAAATGTCCCTATGCAGCCATGTCTAGTGTCCAGACTCTCCCTGCCTACCGTCCTAACAAGAATGCAACTGTTTTTTCACTACCGAAGTCAATAATGTGGCAAGGGTAGTGGGTACCTAAAGAATCATAGCCCTCCGTACATTCCCAGTGTTGTGAAGAAATGCCCCCAGAAATGAGCTTTTCTACTTATTTTACAGGCGTTTCATTGTGATTTTAAGCTCAAACATAGTACCATTTTTCATCCATATCCCGTTAAATTGCATTTCATGAAAGTAAAACAAGAAAGAAATCAAAGTTGACGCATGCTTCCGTACGTCAACTCTGTTTCTGAACGCACATGGACTTTGCTAAAATTTGACGCATCCGGAAGGATACGTCAATTTTTTTTTCGGCATCTTTCGTTACGGAACGCAACGCATCCTGTGTTGACGGTTCCATTGATTTACGTGTAAAGTGATAAAAGTGACGTGCCGTGTCGTATCCGGAACGGAACGCAACGCATCCTGTGTGGACAGGCCTTAAGAAGTAAGTTGGTCCCAGGAGATCGCATTGTAACTGGCACGTTGGGCTATTTATTATAAGGAAGCCACAGTAGGTACCTTGGGTCAACAATTTGAAGACTGAAGTCACCAACACGACTAAATGTTAAAATCATTTTACTCTCTATGAAAGCAAAAACCGTTCCATGAATCGAAACTCCTCATAAGCTGTTAGCAGGGTAGATTAGACTGGTTTCATGTATTTAAAACAGCAGCATTACATCACACAAATATCACACATCTTGGTTGGGAATTCCCGGCATTCTCAGTTTCAGGCATGTGGTAATGGGACAAGACGGGACACGTGCTCCTCAAAGTTTTCAATTAAAAAGTTTCCACTGAGCCACCACCACAACAAATTACCTTCATGACTAACCATATTAACTTGCGAAACATCTCGAGGAATTTTAGGCCTGACTTTCTAAAAGGGCAAAATATTTAAAAGACTAAGGGGACAAAACTCCCCACTCAGGTCGGTGAAACTTTTTAAGGTATGCCCCAACTAATTAGTCTGGTTACAAGCCCCCTAAGACAGTTGCTCTCAGTCCTGTATCTTTAGGAACCGTAAATCGATGCGGCTTTAGATGACGCTTTATACTTCTCCGCTATACCCCACATCTGACACTAGGAAAGACCTGTTCTACTGACACGAGAATTTGTGAAATGTATTATTCATACGCGTCTTCTTCATTTCTGCTTTACAGTTCCTACAGGGGCACCACGAAATATCCAGTTACACAAGCAACCAAATAGCCCAAGAGTGACCATAGAATGGGATGATCCACGATGTGGCCAGTGTAACGGTGATATCATTAAGTACAACTTCAAATTGTATGAGGAAGACGGTAGAAGTATAATCAAGTCGGATTTTAAAGGGAGCAATTCCCATATGTTTCGAAAACTCAGGAGAGACACCACTTACGCATTTAGTGTGAAAGCATACACCAAGATTGGACCAGGTCCCGATTCTCTTGTCGACGGTGAGCCGTACTATTTCACAACAGATCCCTGAATATGGAGAAGTGATACAGCAGATTAAAGTTTAAAACAAAGCCAACTTTCAAACAAATATTTCTCACAATTGCATGTGTCAATAACATGATGAAGTGTAATTAAGTAGGTTTATGGACATTTCATTTGGTCGGTAGCTACATAGATACTTCTCCAAATAGCTAATATAAAGGATTGTGGGATACAATGCTGGTTTGTGATGTTTTTCGTCATAGACAATAACAACACATACCAAAACCCATATCCAACAATCCTATTTAAGTGCAGTTTGGAAAGCGGGTTTAGTAGTATTTATCTAACCAAGTAGGCCCATGATACAAATTACACCTAGGTAACCCTTTTTATTACAGGGCAGAATTCTATACAATGACTTGGACGATAACAAAGTTCTTCCGAAGTTTTTCCCCCATTTCGATATCTTGTCGTAATCACATTGGTGAACCTTTCTGGTTATCATGTAATTAAAATAGTCCAAACCAATTTTTTTGTTCACAATTTATGTCACCCAGCTCACTGGAATTAAGAAGTAGTGTGAAAATCTGTAGAGTTTTGTTACATGCGAAGAATATAAGTGTATTGCAACGTACAACTTTGTTTTGATGTTTGAAATCAATCTCTTTACTGTATTAACTGTACTAATTTAACAGTTTCGGGGAAGAGTTCGAAAGACTATGGGAGGTGGGGGAAGGTTTGTCTTCGCCAAACGGGCAAGTCAAACTGTCGGAATGTCGAAGGTTTAACAGCCGCTTAACTTGACCGTCAACATTAACCAGAAAGCCAAAAGGCTTAGTGATTCCTTGCCAGCAAATTCCTTACCTGCTTTCAAATTGACAGTGCTTGATAGATTTTTCTTTACATTTTAGGCACAGAATTTTCGCAATTTTACCGCTGGTGACCTCAAATGACCTTTGACCTCTACCAAAAGCAATAGGCTTCTTTCCCTCAACATGAAAAATCTATACACCACGTATGAAAATTGTCGGGCATTCCTATCTGAAGATATCATGTTTAGAAGCCATTTTCGGTGTTTTCACATTTTTACCGCTGATGACCTCAAATGACCTTTGACCTCAGCCAAAAACAATAGACTTCTTCCTCTCAACATGACAAACCTATATACCAAGCATGAGAAGTGGGGGTCACTCCTATCTGAAGAAATCATGTTTAAAAGCCATTTTCGGGATTTTCCCAATTTTACCGCTGGTGACCTCAAATGAACTTTGAATTCTACCAAAAGCAATAGGCTTCTTTCTCTCGACATGACAAATCTATATACCAAATATGAAGAGTATCAATCACTCCTTTTTGAAGATATCGCGTTTACAAGCCATTTTCAGTGTTTTCGCAATTTTACCGCTGATGACCTCAAATGACCTTTGACCTCTACCAAAAACAATAGGGTTCTTCCTCTCAACATGACAAATCTATATACTAAGTATGAAAGTTGTCGGGCAATCCTATCTGAAGATATGGTGTTTACATGCCATTTTCGGCGTTTTCGCAATTTTACCGATGGTGACCTCAAATGACCTTTGACCTCTACCAAAAACAATAGGGTTCTTCTTCTCAACATAAAAAATCTATATACCAAGTATGAAAAGTGTTGGTCACTCCTATCTGAAGATATCGTGTTTACAAGCTATTTTTGAAATTGTCGCAATTTTACCGCAGGTGACCTCAAATGACCTTTGACCTCTACCAAAAACAATAGGGTTCTTCCTCTCAACATGATAAATCTATATACCAAATATGAAAAGTGTCGGACATTCCTATCTTAAGATATCGTGTTTACAAGCAAGTGTCACAAACACACACACACATACACACACACACACACCCATTCACACACACACACACATACACACACACACACAACGTCACCATCGCATAGATTCCTAGCCTGCCTACGGCAAGGAATCAATAAACAGCGGGGAACATTTTCCAATTTCCCAAAGTTATTAATAGATGGGGATGAAACGCTCTACAAGTTCTTGGTTTTGAAACATGTAATGAAATATTTTAGTCGGCTTCTGTGACTGACAAGTGAAGGGTGGTTAAAAAATGCAAAGTCACGGCTCCCAGATGCCCAGGTCAGTGGCTTCGGGATGGAGGCTAGAACTAGAGCCCCACGACGTTGTTTTTCCCATCAGCACTCCCACTGGTGATCGGAAATTAAAAAAGATGACATAAAATTTAAAATATTAAAAAACAAAAAAGAAGATGGAATTATGACGTAAGTTGCTAAATTTATAATGTTCTTGTGTGCTGCTGTTGTAGTTATTGCCTGATTACATATCCTGGACTTCACTTAAATGGAGAAGTTCCTCGAAATTCAGATTCGGAGTTGCTACTCAAGCACTGAATGTGTGCAGATGTATAGACAGAATCGAAACTCGAAGCCCCCTGCAGTCTGTAGTACAATTTGTAAGCAAGTGCGCGGCAAGGTCCATGGATTAACAATTTGCAAAAATAGAACGTGATCTCCTTAGCACCTTATTTGTGCAACATCAGAAATTAAGGTTAAAATACCGACAGATGTTGATCGCTCATTTGGAGAGGTTCAAAGTTTTGAGTCTGTTTCGATCAGTAATGATAGTATAAAAAGCAACTTTAACAATTTGTGTTGAATAATGTGCTTAAAATGTGATGACATCTTCGTGTTGACACTTAAAAAAAAATGTTCAAAAAACTCTTCCCAAAGCCGACGTTTTTCCAACTCACAGGTCGGAGGGGAACCCAAATCTTGGTTCTTGGAACTTGGGAGTTAGGCGAGAATAATAAATGGGAGGTGACCTCAGCTCAATTTGAAAGGGCAATCTGGGGTATTGTATGAAAGTATCACATGACGAACATGATGATATGCTAAATAAATTCAAGGCAGACTCTCGCAGGCCTGGAAGAAGATTTTTCTCTTCAAAAAACAATTTTTTCAAATAGGTTGTCAATTGCAAAACTTTATAAATGCAGCTTTTAAGATCCGGAAGTGTCATCTAGAGTTTTATCCCAGCAAAAGTTCTCAGGAGTAACATTTTCATAAAAAAACTTGCTCGAAATGCAGAATATTTAGTTCGGACAAAATTTGCAAACAGTTCTCTGATGTTATCATTGGCAAGAAATCATTGGCAGACGAAGGGATGCATAGGCGTAAAAAGTGCCCAAACTTTCGCCCACAAAATGGTAGTAGTACAGTTAATATGGCAAATGAAAGCCAAAAATAAAAACTGTTTGGATTCTACTCACATGCATCGAAAGTGGCATTTTCGGCTGTCTGAGGGATCGAAATTTTTCAAAATTTCTGTCCGAAATCTAGCACCCGGGAAAAAAGATGCAGCCAAATCCCAGCTTCAACATGCAGAAAATCCTGGTTTATGTCACTAGCCTAGATCATAAAAGCAAAAGCAGACGTTCGTGAGAAAATTCGTTCCAATGAAACTGGGCGCCATGACTGGGCCGATAGTGTCATGACTTGGCCGATTTTTTTACGGCAGGAAACCGTAAATAACCAATTGACTTTGAGATTCCTAACAGGTGCTAACCAGTTCACAGCCTTAATAATGACTGGTGGTGGTGTTCGTTACTGCTTAAAATACCAAGGCATAATTCCCGTTTGTAAATATTTACCCTTTTCGTCAACTTTGAGACATGAAGTAACTATTTGATATGTTTTTGTCGCCAATATCAATATTTTGACAGATTGGTATGGAAATCTTTTATTCGCTCTTTAACTCGCATTTTATAATTCTTTTTTCGTGCATAGCTTCACTAAACTTGACCCGAATTTTGTATTTCGAGATTCGTATGGTAACTAATTGAGCCACTGACTTCGAATCTGGTGACATCATGCAAATCCATTCTTTAAAAATCTCTTGTAGGTGGATGTCCAGTATCTTCGGGTTAACCACAAAATTACTTCACTGCACTGCTGGGGCAGAATTCTGTCATTAACTATTATTTTCATCTACTAAACTTTGAGAATAAGGTACTGCCCTCCTCGCATTCAAGTAAAACACCCGAGAAAACCACAGAATGAACTGTTGACCCTCACTTGTCGCAAGACACCGACATTTCTTGGTTTTTCCCCGATTCAACCATTCGTTGACTTTCTGAAAATCACAGTGTTGTTGACAAGGTCCACGATGTGTAATTTAGCAACTATAACGTCACAGGGATGCGACATCGAGGACCAAAAGATAGGGTTAGGTATAGGGACTAGCAACGTTAGGGATTAGAGCTACTATTAGGGACAAGGCTTATACAGTAGGGTGAATCCTAACCCTAATCATGTAAGTGGGTCTGAATGCACCCAAACTCCGTGTATAATCAGTAGAGTGCGAAATGTAGGTAAGGGACATGGTTCCCACCTCTGGAAATAGTCGCCGAACATAAGCTAGTTGTGGGAAATTACTTGAAATAAGTCTGATCGAGCCTGATCGAGCGACAAAAACATTCCCCTATTGACTATTATGCGTGTTTAAATCTGCTTCCAAAAAAAACACCATTTTTTCATCATTCTTCCCAAAATCGGAAACTATTTCAAAGAAGTGAGGACTACCCCTACCTTTGCCTCTTGCCAGGACAGCCGTTACTCAAACCTCAAACTCCATGCTGAAACTTCTTATAGATACGTTCCTTTCCAATTTGTTACCATCAAACATTTCAACAGTTCCTGATATCCTGTAGTGTACCCTGCACGTTCATATAGACCCACCCCCTGTCACAACCGATAGACTAATAAAGAAATAAACCGATAATGTAAAAAATACCTATAAGTAAAAATACCGCTAATATAAAAAAAAAACCGACAATGTAAAATTTTTTTCAACCGATGGTGAAAAAAATGCTGAAAATGTAAAATCTCTGGTTATCAGATAAAGTTAAAAAATACCTATAATGTGAGAACTGCGGTTCTAACGAGGTTTAAATAAATTTTTGGGTTTATAAATTCTCACTCGTCGCTCGAGAAAATGCATACCGGGAGAAACGTCAAGAAATCAATGTCTGATCAGGAAGCAGCTGACTGGTCTGGTCGATCAGACCAGTCAGCTGGTACGGTAAGCTATGAAATGTCACACTCACTTAGCTTAAGGATTTAAACCAAAAGGTCATTGTCGCCTATCACGCCCATTGCTTCATCACGAAAGAATAATATCACGATTTTATATTTCTGGGAGAGATACACTGAAAATTAAAGGGGTATATAACTGCAATGACAGTATGTACCAGGATGCACATATGTGTGTGTGTGGGGGGGGGGGGTGAAGGTGTGTGTATGAGATGCATGTTTGTGAATATGCATTTTCCATGTACTTTTACATCTTACACTCGTCACGTCACTTTGGACCTACCGCTCAAGTTCACAGAACGATGTCTAATAGGTTCTAGCATGTGCCACATTGGGGGAAGGTGGAACCAGTTGTTGGACATGGTCATCTGAAATTCGACCACCTCAAACTTCAGCTTAAGTGGGCTCTAATACAATGAGCTAATAACGAGCTAATAGTTGTGCATTCTATGGAATTTAACTTAAGAGGATAATTTAGTGTGAACTTAACAACATTGTGATGTAATTATGCGTATGTAAGTCATATGCCACGTTGAAAAATCTATCCCTACACCTTCTGCATAGGCCTACCTCTCTACACCGAAATCACGATTTGTCCCATGAAAGGAGGTTCTTTATTGTCCCTACACTGTTAAAAATTTCTCTGTAAAATTTACATAATTTTTATGGCAATTTTTTTTCCAACCAAATAATGTTTTTTTTACAGCCAGACTGTAATCATGAAAAAACATTAAGTGTTTGTTTTTTCTTTACAGTTTTTGCATGTAAATTAGTTTACAAATGTCTACTGTAAAATCGAATTACAGAATTGTTCTGTTTTTTTTTTACCTTAATTTTATGTGAATTTACAGCCTACAGTTTTCATTCTCGGCGTTTTAATATTTATTATAATATCGCCTTTTTTCCTATCATATGTTATTACGTAACATACACTTCACCATTACGTAGATCAGGTATTTGCTTATCAACGTAATGTGTCGTTACGAAGTTATTTTCAATCAAAACACAATGAGGATACTTTGTTATCACATTGTTGTCCAGTAGACTGCTATCTCTAGGAACTTTGTAATTGGAAAGTCACATTTTTTGTACAATATAATAATTGTTTTTAAAATAAATATGACAAAGAATGCAAATACATTGGTTGCAAACATTTCCAGACAAGGTAAACAATAAGTTTATCACTTCCTGATTAAAAAAACGCCAAAAAGATATTATTCAAAGCAACAGCAATCCTTTTGTTAGGAAAATGCCTACAAAATAAGCTCCACCCATTTATGCAAAATGAGATATACGTCATAAAGTGGTAAATTTACAGACTCTTTCAAGTAAATTTGTGAAACGTTTTTAATTCGATCAAGTGCATGAGCGCCTGTGGCGATGAGTCGACATCAGTATACCAATTGTCAGTATAATAAATGTAAGTTAATTTTCAAATAGGGCCATAAATTTGCCAAAAATGTTTTCTTTTTTAACTGAAACTTCGCAGAACGATGCATGTTATATATTGAAAATTTTCTGGCTATTTCTTATTTGTTTGGGCTTATTTTTGTTTCTTTTTCAGCTTAAAAACAAAATGAATGTTTGTTAAATGACAGTATATTTATGTGAAATCAGAAAAATACAAAATACTGTTAAAATTTCTGTAAATTTACAGAAAAAGTTTTACAAAGCAGTAAAATTTGGTCAAAAAAGCAGACAGAAATTGTTTTTCAAATAAACAGAAAATACATGTTAAACAACCTTTTTTTTTATTGCAGCAATACAAAGTGTCTGTAAAGATACAGAAAATCTCTATTAAAAGTAAAATACAAAAAGTTTAAGTTAAAAAAAGTCTGTAAATTTACAGAAATTTTTAACAGTGTACTTTACTACGCTCTTTACACGCATTGACGGAACTGCACAGGCACAGGTGCGCACTTGCGCAGAGAACTGAAGCTCATATTCCGCAGAATTTACTGTCCTGAGTGTGTTTTGATTACACATTGGGGTCTTGTATAATCGCCCTGGAGTCTCAATAAATTGAGTTTGTGTCTGGATGAGATAACTTTAAAAAGATGTGGGAGGGGCTTAAGTAAGTAGGTTAGGAGAATTGGAACTGTTTGGGATGAAAAATTAATTAATTTTAATGAGGTCTACTCTTGAAGATAGTAGGATTTAGGTGACTGGGTCTAAATTTCTCATTATCAATTTCCTAGTAGTTTGACAACATCTCGAAAGGTTGGAAAATCATAATTTAATTTCAGATATTACGTTATCCTCTACTTTCTGGTATATAACTATTCAATTGCTTTCCAATTTCAGTCATGTAGTCATTTTGATTGAGAATTGCTAAACTCCCGCCTTCAATTGTCAAAAGGTTTCAATCAATCGTACCAGGTGGGAAGCAGATTTCACATTTGTGACCGTTACTACGCAATCTTTACACCCTCAGCACTTGCGCTGAAGTGCATTTTGGGAGACCGTACTCAAGCTAGCCTACGCAGAGCGGAAACCGACACCCTTTAAAAGTATCAATTATTCTTTATCAAAGTCTTGCGTAATTTAGTATTTTTTGGCAATTGAAGAAAATGGAAAGTTTAATATTCAAAAGAAACTCGTTTAAGTAGAAAGCGATTGTCAAGGAGTGAACTTTGGCTAGAGTTTTCGTCATAAGCTTTCCGAGAAAACCGAAGGAGCAAGAGCTTACTTGCGAAGTTTAAAACTGCACATTTTCCGTCTTCAAGGTGAGAATGTGTCGAAATATCATCTGAAAGAGAGAGAGGAACACATGGAATTTCCAAAATACAGTGGTAACTTTCTTGTTGTCCTTTTATCTACACTAAAAATGCTAGAAAGGACTCAGTGTGTCTTTGTTCTGCTTCATTTATTCATTATCTGCTTTCGCATCACTTACGTATGCTCACGCTCGATGCATGGCATTGTGTTGGATCGTGTATCGCAGTGCTGCAATATACTGGGTACCATCTTGCATTCCCTTTCAAGATGGCTAACATAAAACATGTGTACTGCACCAGATTCGTAGCATTGACAAGGAGGGATTGACCGTCTTCTGGAAAATTTGAATAATTTATCAACTAACCTATGTGGTAAAGTATATTCCCTAAAAATTGACAGCATTTGGTATTTGTTATGAACTTGGTGGATGATTTTGGGACAAACTTGTGACCCATTCGCTCAACGATCACTGCAGCCTGGGTGACCTAAAATCTCCCGGTGAATCTTGTGCCTCTTGGCCGATAATTTCGCTGGAATGGGTTGCATTATAACTTGCAAAGTTAGTCTGGTAAGTATCATAGTTTTCTTGATCCAAATTGAAATTATACAGATTAAATAAGCCACTCTTTTTTCCATAAGCGGCTAAAATTCAAAATTGTGTGACGTCATCAGAGCTTTATATATTTCGGTGACCCCGAGGTCTGCTTCCCAGCTTGTGCCCTGGACTTCCAAGGTTGTTCGTTGTGGAAACATTTCAGTACCGTTACTCAGCACAATTATCTCGATTTCCGATAGATATCTGTCAGCAGAGTAACTCTTTGCTCACCTAGCAATACTGTAACAAAGAGAAGTCGTATAATGCCTTTGTTGGGTATGAGTCTTTATTACTTACTTATTATGTCCGACTTCCGTCTTGGCGGAGGTTTACTAACTGGTACGTCATATCCGATACCCTTCTTGGCGTACAAAAGACAAAGGAATATCAGGTATAAGGAAATTAATAATTCACTGTTTACTTATAAGAGCCAACATTCAAAAATGTTCACACCAGGCAAATTAAAAAGTCATTTCATCTTTCACATGAAATCACGAATAATTTAGGGCCTGTCATAAAAAATATGAAATGTTAACCGACTGATTGTAACGCCTGTCATATTGTTGTACCACCAACCCTTTTCATACTCTCAATGTTGCAAATAGGAAAGTCTAGTATAAGTGTAGAAATAGTAATATAAGAAACAACATCGCAACTACATTTTGAATTTTTCAGAGTATTGTTTCTGACAAATTTCTTTTCGTTCATGTATAAATAGTTCTGTATAGCAGTTAAAGCAGATTAGAGGTCTGATCATTCTTTAAAAAGTCACCAAAGCAAAGACCATGAGCTGAAATTTTGCAGCCTCACTTGTTGAACGGTAGCTGGTTAGACACTACACTTACTGTTTTTAAAATGGTAAACAGTCGCCATCTTGAATTCAGGGATTCATAAATGACACCGAAACTATGTCAAGCTCACTCCCGCTTTTCCACAGCAGAAGTAGTCTGAATGAATACTTCATTCATCACTTTTAATAGTACATTTGGTGTCAGTTATAAGAAATTTTACCATTTTCAAAATGACTGCCTGCAGACACCTGACATCTTGGATGTAGGGGACCAACTGATGGCAAAACTACCTCAAACTCAATCCAGGAAATTTTTCATTTTCAAAATGGCTGCCGAAAGACAGTCGCCTTCTTGGATGTAAGAAAATAAAATGATGCCAAAACTATGCCACACTCATTCCAGTGGGTTTGCCACATTAAAAACAGTCGAAATGTACACTTAATTTATCCCTCCAATAATTTTGGTGACAGTTATATGATATTTATCATTTTCAAAATGGCGACAGTCGACCATTTTGAATTTTCTTTTAACCACCATTGCCCGGTCATATGTCAAGGCCGAACAATCAAAAGCAACGTTTATCAGTACCCCAAACCTACTGAAATCGAACATCCAATCAAATCTGTCACGACACGGTGTGTTTATTTGTTTTGGTTTTCTTTTCTCAAATATCATTTAGAGGGAACACGGGAAAAGTGGGTGCGGGTAGGGAGCGTATTTGTGTATTTAAAGACTTTCATTCTTGGGATTCGAAATACAGTCCCCTTAATTGGTTGGACATCTCTTTCCAACAGCTATGGAACTATTAAGGCCGAGAGTCCTCTTTACGCAGTACAATTCGCTCATCTATGACTATTTCTGTTTTTAGTCCAAAAGTTATACAAAGTTGCAATTTGAGTTGCCTTTTCATTGTGTATACATTACATACGGAAAAAATGAGAAAAACCTCTCTCACAGGCTAATGTTTGTTTGTTTGAAGTACTGACATCGTAGCATTTTAGAATGGAAGTTTTTTGTACTTAAACCTCACCGAGACGGGGCCACGCACTTCACCAGGGTTGATAAAGCGGTAATATCCTCTAAAATATAACACCATAAGTTTTGGTTTACTTCACCCATGGGGTGGCTTCAGAGAGCCAGAGAAAACCTTACGGTATTGATGAAGAAATTTGAAAAGAAAACATAGTGCTTATTATTATAACATAAAGGTACCAAAAATGTAAATCACATCCAAGGTGATATGTGATTGGAAGTTGAAAGGATAACAGATTAAATGTGAACCTTTTCCTAGTACATGAGATTTTGCGACATGTATGCCCCTCCGTTCCCTGTGGAGTTCAAGAATGACCGGATGAGAGATCTGGTTAAGCTGAAGTTGTGAGATATCTTCAAAAATTGCCAACAAATTCATAATGAATTTGGTCAGGAATATCGTCTTGTTACTTAGGCTTACACTGCTTTTTGACATTTTGTGATGGCGCATTATGCAAATTTTCATACCAGCATGACAAGTCGTTCCACAGAATCACTTGGCGTAAAGATCAGTGACCTGAGATAATCCCATCTCTTGTTCCCAGTTGATGAGCTCTTACCCATGCCCTCCCAAACTAAAAACCCACTCCCCACTGGATTATTATCACAACTTTCATAGCATCTAGTTACCTTGAATTGAGTGAATCATGCATACATAATTGGGGGCAATCATCAATTCTGAAGTTCACAGACATCAGTCTGTGCACTGTGAAACGTGAGCCCGCTGCTTGACATGCCAGGTGAATGGAGTATAACCTGAGAAGTAACGGGTTTGTGCCTGCAGAAGGTTTGCCTTTCTTTGCACTATGTATTAAAGTAACTAAATTACTACCCATTAAAACTTTGAGTTAAATGTTTTATCTTTATTGAAAAGTTTTATCGGGGATAACCATAATCTCATGAAAGGATTATAGCAAGGAGTCTAGCTAGCAAGAGTCCAAGTATTATTTACAAGTGTCAAACATGGTTATTAGGAGACCCTTTCGGCTAATTCTGTCACAAATACAATCGTACTCCCTTTATAAAAATTGCCTGGCGTAAATATAAAGTTTTACTTTTCTCCATTAAAGAAATGAGAGTGAAGAGATGTCTCTGGAATTCACCCCTTTTAGTTCATTTTTTCATTAGTAATGTCACATTTTGATCACTAAACTAGCTGGTTATTACGGGTCTAAGTGTCTTATTTCTTTGTATGTTCCTGTGTTTTCAATCTGTTATTTGAGCTTGGCTTTATTAGCTGCTTGTTGGCCTTTGGGGTCTGGAAATCTTACATTAATTCAAATTATAGGACATGTCGAAAAATAAAAGTATGAAAAATTAAACACTGAACCAAAAGCGGTCATTCATTTGCATTGTGAAAATTTAACTTCCCTTCTTTAAATGAAAATTGCAGGCACTTCGGCTAGGGAGTTGCTAGAGTATCATTACTTCAAGATACGTACACCATCCAGAAACAATGTATGAATTGTCACTATGTGAGTGGCCTATGTGACAATATTTTTGTACACTTGGCATTGTGAAATTGAGCTGATGCGAAATATGTCCATGCTTTTCATTTATTTTATGGTTATACTTAAAACGCCTTCAGAGTTACCTGTAGGGCAAATACTCAGAGGGTATTTGTATGATGTGATTGGGATGACCCAGAAATCTGTCTATTTCTTTTGAAATCGAATAAGAATTTTACCATAATGTTTGATGAACTTCTCTTGAGGTCATTTGCACAGCTAGGAAATTACTTTTTCCCTCTTAGCTTTAAGACTTTAAGGTCTCAATATGGAAGACTAGCACTTTCAGAAGTGGATTACCTACCAGTAGCGCAGGACCCTAACCACCTAAACCTACAGTACACCATTTAATTGTTTTTCTCTGTTGATTGAATGAGGCTGAAACCACTTACCAAAACTTGATTCTCATTAAAAAAAAAAAAACACCATGACTAGGAGCTATATTTCTTACAAAACGATTTATTATTTTAGCTCAAAATATTTCCAGCATTTCATTCACGAAAAAATTGAAGGTATAGTTGCAACTGAGAAAAAAGGTAGTGTTTGAACACGGCCATAAAATAAAAAGGGGTTTTTACAGTTAGTAAAAAACAGCACATGAACAAAAATGTCTTTTATTTACAAAAATTGTTTAGAAGGAAAGAGCTTAAAATTGAAGTTAACATCATGCAAGGCTGGTAGTAAGTCAAACTAAGTAATGTCTATTATTTAGGTAGTCTTTAAATATTTGATATTGGTAAAATATCATTAAGAAGCTTGGTAAACTGCATGGACATAATTTTAAGTTACTCTAGGAATGAAGATCGATATAAGTATCGAAGTATCCTTTCTCCTTCCAACAGACATATAAAGGAGAAATTAAAATCACTTTGACTTTCCATTCTCTCGTTTGATTCCAAAAGTTTTCGAGTTAGTTGCAAAGCCGCCGAAAAACTAAAATTCTCCGCACAAATCAGACAGTCTAAATAAAGAATATTCACCCAGAAATAGCTCTGGCAGCACCAATTCACCAACGATTTTCTCTTTACTTCATGTGCTATAATGCAGTTGAACAAAGCGTCGTGCAAGTTAAACCGAATCTTTCACAGTTCATTATCGTTTTGGGTTGGTATGGTAACAAAGGCCTACTGTCTCACGTGATGTTTTGCAAGCTTATTTAATTGATGAAACTGGTGTGAAGTACTCGATTTTCGATAGTTATTGGCTTACCAGCAGCTTAACCAGGAAGGTGTTACTAATAAGACCTCCATGGTTTGACAGCGTTTCTTGGCTCTCTGGAGAACAATAATACTTTTACAAAACATTGTGAGTCTGCTGAATAAAGCAATATTTGCGCAGACGAAGAACGGCATATTATTTTTCATCGCACATGCCCTCTAAAGACTTATTAAATAAACTGCCCTTGCCTCCTACCATTAAAGCTTTATAACATGTAACCATTTTCAAAACTTGTTTTATTCTTTAACAAAATAAGGCCTTTATCTTACTCTTTTTAAACCACTTTCCCATATTGATGTAGCAACAGTATTCTAAACCACATTGCAGCAGTTATATTAACAGACCGAATTGGGCCCGTAGTCAGCTTAATATTTTTAGGGGGGAGTGTTGAGGTGGAGGAGGACTAAAATTGCTCGTAGTTCGGTGTACTAATTATTATGCAGTTCATTTGAATCTATTGGGGTATTAACATTCTTTAGAGTGAATTGTTCCGAAATTTTCAAAACTTGTTTTATTCTTTAACAAAATAAGGCCTTTATCTTACTCTTTTTAAACCACTTTCCCATATTGATGTAGCAACAGTATTCTAAACCACATTGCAGCAGTTATATTAACAGACCGAATTGGACCCGTAGTCAGCTTAATATTTTTAGGGGGGAGTGTTGAGGTGGAGGAGGACTAAAATTGCTCGTAGTTCGGTGTACTAATTATTATGCAGTTCATTTGAATCTATTGGGGCATTAACATTCTTTAGAGTGAATTGTTCCGAAATGCCACCCCCCCCCCCCGTGGCTCCCTGTCAGACCTTTAGTCTTGGCATACATACCTTCGGCCATGTAATATAAAAATATAAGGTAATGTACATGTTGTACCAAAAACTGTACACCTTATCCGATCCCTCAAATATCAAAAGTACCTAATTGACCGAAGTCAAAGCGTGACCAAAGAACATAGCTTGGTCTTCGCATACATGCCTTCGGTCCCTAATCTAACTAGAACAGCAATGCTGTTGTGAAGCTCACACAATTTTATTATTTGTTAAATTGAGGCACTCAAAGAACCACACTTTATATATACTGTATCTGTTCCAACCTCCTTACCAAATTCAGGGCAATGAACTAAAGAAGTGTGATGGCAAAACACTTGTGATATATTTACATGTAAATCTGTAAGCATAAGATAAAATTAATGATGTATGCATGGTCACAATGGTATACCAATAGACTGTTTAATTATAGCAAATTATACTGTTACTGTACATTTAGTTGCAACTACAAATCCACATGAAAACACCACATGGCTGAATTTGTACTGATAAAAATAAAATAAGGCTCAATAGGTTCATACTGTACTGGAACTCCAAACAGTTAGATTGCAATTACTTGGCTGAGCCAATTCATGATTAATTGAACAGAGCAGAATGGGAGATATCTCCACAGTACTTATTAAGGTATATGTGTTAAGCCACACAAGCTGACCAAGGCTGATTACAGAGGCCACCTGAACAAAGAGTACAGTGTGAGCTAGATGCTTACCATAGGTAGGAAAACTGGTCTGTGCACTCAGCCATATCGAAAAGTTGAAGTTGACGCCATCTGCCCCATTTGATAACCTCACACATGTACTGTGTACATGTGTGAGCTAAAAATACAGGTTGTATTATTGCAAACATACGGTACTCCTTATCTCACCAAGCCAAAACCAAACATTAGTTTAAAACGTTTTATACCTAATTGACCAAACTCATAGCGTGACCAAAGAACATAGCTTGGTCTTCGCATACATGCCTTCGGCCCCCTAATCTAAAGATACAAGTTGTATTATTGCAAACATACGGTACTCCTTATCGTATCCCGCCCAAAACCAAAAAATTAGTTGAAACATTTTATACCTAATTGACCGAAGTCATAGCGTGACCAAAGAACATAGCTTGGTCTTCGCATACATGCCTTCGGTCCCTAATCTAAAAATACAAGTTGTATTATTGCAAACATACGGTACTCCTTATCTCTTCCCGCCAAAACCAAAAATTTAGTTGAAACGTTTTATACCTAATTGACCCAAGTCATAGCGTGACCAAAGAACATAGCTTGGTCTTCGCATACATGCCTTCAGCCCCCTAATCTAAAGGTACAAGTTGTATTATTGCAAACATACGGTACTCCTTATCCTATCCCGCGAAAACCAAAAAATTAGTTGAAACGTTTTATACTTAATTGACCGAAGTCATAGCGTGAGCAAAGAATATAGCTTGGTCTTCGCATACATGCCTTCGGTCCCTAATCTAAAAATACAAGTTGTATTATTGCAAACATACGGTACTCCTTATCTCTTCCCGCCAAAACCAAAAATTTAGTTGAAACGTTTTATACCTAATTGACCCAAGTCATAGCGTGACCAAAGAACATAGCTTGGTCTTCGCATGCATCCATTCGGCCCCCTAATCTAAAGATAAAGTTGTATCATTGCAAAGTACGGTACATCACATATAACATCGCGCAAAAACCAAATATTAGTTGAAATTTTATACTTAATTGACCGAAGTCATAGGGTTAGGCCACCTAATCTAAAGATAGTTATTATTGAAGTTAGTATTATTGCAAAAATGCGATACTCCTTATCCCATTCCTACAAATGAAATTTAAATAGTTTAAACAAGGTGTCTTATAGATCAAAGTTATAGCGTGACCAAGGAACATAGCTTGGTCTTCGCATACATGCCTTCGGTCCTTAATCTAAAAATACAAGTTGTATTATTGCAAACATACGGTACTCCTTATCTCTTCCCGCCAAAACCAAAAATTTAGTTGAAACGTTTTATACCTAATTGACCCAAGTCATAGCGTGACCAAAGAACACAGCTTGGTCTTCGCATACATGCCTTCGGCCCCCTAATCTGAAGATACAACTTACAAGCTGTATTATTGCAAACATACGGTACTCCTTATCCTATCCCTCCAAAACGAAAAATTAGTTGAAACGTTTTATATCGAAGTCATAGCGTGACCAAAGAACATTTTCTAGGGCGGGCGGGGGTCAAGGTGTGATCACCACTGAAATATGAGATTCAAGTTGCAGCACGCTTTTTAAACAGATCGTTAAAAATATGGAGCCTGCACTGCAGAAATTTTTGCATCCTGGGTTTCCTTAAATAAAATTTGACTAAAAGTTAGGTATCTCAGGCCTACGAATTGAAAGCAAATTTAGATAAATCGGTTCAAGTCCATTCCTTCGGTCGCCTTTTACGACAGGCGGGAATGATTACCATGGGCGTACTCTACACCCAGCTCACATGATGATTTATGAGCAAGCACTACTGCATTTTGAATTTTGCTTTTTGAAACGAATACTTACAAATAGGCCAAGGGAGCTTTCACTAGAGAGAATTCGGAATTTCATGAAGAAAGAGTTGGGAAAACCACACTTTTGGTTGACTGGCAGCACAAATAGCAAATTTCCGATATTTTCATTTCCAGATCCAGGCAATCGCCCCCTACTCCCTTTCCCTAGCTACGCCACTGGCGTGACCAAACAACATGGTCTTCGCATACATGCCTTCACCCATCTAATCCAAAGATATGTAAGTAACGTATTGTTGCAAAAGTGCTCTTTTCCCATCACGCCAAAACTAAAAAATAGTTTTACCTTAGGCCTTTGAATAATAGCGCGTGGCTAAAAATAATAAACTTAGTCTTGGAATACTGGCCTTCCGCGTCTTGAATCTATAGGTATAACTTAACGTATTGGCACAAAATTACTCCTTTTTATTTGTTCCTCTATTCCGCCTGCTTTTATTCAAGAAAATATAAAATAAAAATTTCCATCCTTCGACCAAAGGTTTTAAACATGTTATCATTAACTGAGTTTACAGTTTTATCGAAGAAAATAGTGTGATTATGATGAACACGCCGTAGAATATCTTTTATGGTCGTGGCAAACATTTATTTAGAATTTGTATCGGGTTGACAAGCATATATAATATTCAGTTGAAATTATCATAAAGTTGTTGAAAAACTGATCACGAACACTTTTAATCCCGCTTCGATTCGAATGACTGTGTAGGACAACATTATTATTTTCAGCCGAGACACAATTTGCCAATTTATGTGGAAAGCTTTATGATAATTACTTACTTGATCTGCTTAAATGAAGATTCCTTTAATTAAGATGAGTAGCCATTTTATCCGATACCAAGCCTCACAAAAAGTCCTCTCTAACCTTGCTTCTTTTTTGTAAATGATCATTCACTGATCTACAGGTCCGTTCTACACAGTGAAGTGGCAGAACACTTAACAGAGAGAGTTTGAAAAGCTTACCGCAAAAAGTTCAGAGGAATAAACTCGTTGTCTCAATTTTAGATTCCAGATAAAATAGTAGCCTATGTCTCCGTGTTTGAGAAGCTTAACCAGCTTAATTAGTTCCAGTTTCTTTCTCGTGATTTAATCTGGCTTAAAAATTAATCTATAGATTTATGCCAGGTCAAGAGTCTTTTTCGCTACATTTTAATCCTTTCGCAAACAACAACAGTGAAAATAGAACTACTTCGTCGGTCCAGCTGTGAACTAATTTCTCGGTCCAGAGAGAAATGCATCGTGATGACGAGGTGCAAGATAAGAACGTGATCAACAATTTTGAAACAGTTTCATTAACTGCATAATGTTCCAAAAACTTGATAAAACGTTAATGTGCTTTTTCATCTTAGCCGATGAAGTATAAACTAATGAACATAGAATTTTCATAATGAAACAAACGAATAACAGTACCCTTCAGTAGTTTTCAAAATGTAAGGTTGTTACTGAGCAACAGTTTAACCTACGCTTCACCCCTGTTCATACAAAACTTCCTTTCTGTCTACTTTGTGCTGTACTGTAGCCACTACCACTCCAAAGCCAACTCGAATTAGCCACAGAATCACTCATTCGTAATTCTATTTCTTTACCATTTTGGTATCGCTCATTGCCAGTGCGAATTAGCCACAGAATCACTCATTCGTAATTCTATTTCTTTACCATTTTGGTATCGCTCATTGCCAGTGCGAATTAGCCACAGAATCACTCATTCGTAAATCTATTTTTTTAACATTTTGACAACGCTCATTGCCAGTTCGAATTAGCCCGCACAGAAACACTCATTCGTGAATCTTATCAATTTCCAGAGCAGGTTACGTAATCCTAAATCCAAGCGAGGCAGTACAGTGCTTTCATTGTAGTTGGTATAGGTTACGTTATTTTGTAGAAGCTCAGGTGGTGTAAGTTTTAATGACAGAATAACCACCTGAAATATGTGTGAACCATGGCCTTACAAATTTTCAAGGTTTTAAAACATTTTGTCAAGCTTTGTGGCAGAAAATTATATGAAATCGTAGGTAAATTTTCCAGAAAAGTCATTTCTAACAAAACTAAATTAAAAAAACAGCAAACTTATATAGAAAAGTGGATCGTTAAAAGTCTTCAGTTGCAGTCAACCGTAAGGTATCAATTTCTCATTAGACTTTCATTGCCACAAATACCCATTTCATTGCCAATCCAATGACCGTTGATTCTGTGAGATCGTCTTGGCATGAGAGCAAAAATTGTGCAATGCCATTACGCGGGATGCAAATGGTCCCAACCCCCAACATTACTCACGTGTCTTCACCAAGGCCCTTAATGATAATACCACAGTTTAAAAAGGCGGTGATCTGTTTCACACGTTGAGGAAATGTTCGGTCACGAATGACTCGTCATAACCAGCTTACTCAGGCACGGTTCAGGGACCATCGAAGAAACTTTATTTTTGTAATCAGTAGTGATACCATGAGATAATCAGTTGGCAGAAATCACATGGGGTGGTGGTCTCTAAAGCCTGAAACAAATAAACCCGAGGAGGGGAAGAAGTTTTTCCGTCCAGCTCATTGCTACAAAAATACAAAGCCATTTCAATTGGGAAGAAACTCAGCTTAAAGTTCATTTACAAAGTTCTACGTGGACCGGTTGAAACAAGGCTATTAAATGAGGGGTAGCAGCCTAAAGGGAGGCAGCCACAGAGGCTCTGTGCACGCTATAGCCACAAATACTATGTGGCGTTGGTCCACATGCGCAAAAAGTGGGCGAAAGCTTCTTTCTTCTTGTAAGAATGTTCCGTACTTGTGAAAAACACACATTTTAAAACTTTAGACATCATGGAGTTTTCAGGAAGGCTTTGAAAGCCAGTCTTGAATCCAAATGGTTTCTATAGTGGTTTCAATTTAAACGAATCTTTTCAATTAAGAGAAAAAATAAATCTTGAAATAATTTGTAGGACTACTAGTAACGTTTAAGTGTACCTTAGGAATGGAATTTTTTAAATATTTATTTTAGACGTTGCAAAATGAATTTTATTCACTAAACTCTCATTGTCATAGCGTGTTCCATTGTTAAGATATTAAATGTTGAAATCCATTAACTCAAAACAAAGTACTCAAATGCAGTAAAAGTATTCTTTGAACAGCGAATAGTCCATTATCATGTCAGTTCCGACGGAAAACTTGACATTAACTAAATAGAGTTCTGAGACTCATTTTCTATGGATTGAAAAAAATCACTTTCATGCACATCAATCGGCATCAAATTCACCACACTAAATACCTGTAGCACTGACGAACTCCGACTTAATTAGAAGGGCCACTCCAAAAATATTTTGATTATGTTAAGTTATAAAATTTTTATGTTTGGCATATGATAACATAAAACATGCACCAATAAATGACGACGCACTTTTGGTACTATATGTCGTTTTCAGGACACAAGGTAATACACTTAGGTAAAAAAGTATTCAGAAGTTTAGACAGTTTATTTTCCTCTGCAATGTTTACAATCGGTCTATAGGTCTGCACTCCGGTATTGGACCTTGTCGGTTTGGGTATCTGTCTAGAAGTTCTAGCTCGGTCTTTACACCTTCTCGGTCTCGGTTTCGGATATACTGGCTTCAACTACAACATTGTGGGGACTTGATAGTCTGATATAGTAGGCAAACGTTCAAGGAGAACCCAAAACGAAGTAACCAACCGATAATTTTGCAATATTTTGTTCCCTTCTAGTGAACCAGTTACTGCTTTTTGTTTCATGTTTTTTGCTTCATTTTTCAGAGCACAAGTGGAATTTTTCTTTTTCATTTGGTTATTAAAATAGTTGTATATTGAATTATGCTTACTGCAATGTGTCTCAAGAAGCACGCTTGCTTCACAGAATGTATAAAGCCAAGCAGTCTTAACTGGTATGACATTACGTCCACAAGTCTGTTGTGCTGTTAAAGGGAAATTTTTAAGCAAACATTTAATCTCATGTGCGGAAGAAGAAGCAAATTACTCAGAGTGGTGAAATTCTCATTGGAATCGGTCGTGTATTTCTCGAGATGTCAGTAAATAAAGTCACTAGATTTGTGTTTTTAAGTGATTTGAAGGCAACAGAACCTTATATCCCTTCCTCACAATGGCAAGGAAATACTTTGTTTGCCTTTGTTTTTCAGACTGTTTTGTTGACCTGCACTAAAAAGGGACAGGACCTAAGGGAATACCGTTTTAACATTTATTGAGGAATTTCAGATATCAGCAATTAATTTCAGATATCTCTAATTCAATTTCAGATATCTCTTTATAATTGCAGATTTCTTCAAATAATTGCAGATATCTTCAAATAATTTGCAGATATCTTTAAATAATTGCAGATTTCTTTAAATAATTTTAGATATCTCGAAATAACGAAGTGTTTCGGATATTTCTAATTCAATTTTAGGTATCTCTTATTCAATTTCAGATATCTCTGATTCAGTTTCAGATATCTCTAATTCAGTTTCAGATATCTCTAATTCTATTTCAGATATCTCTAATTCTGTTTCAGATATCTCTAATTCAATTTTAGATATCTCTAATTCAATTTCAGATATCTCTAATTCTAATTCAATTTCAGGTATCTCTACTTCTATTTCAGATATCTCTAATTCTATTTCAGATATCTCATTTCAATGTTAGATTTCTTTAATTCAATTTCAGATATCTAAAATAGTGCAAATTTTAGATATCTGAAATTAATAAGAGATATCTGAAATTCCTTAATAAATGTTAAAACGGGATTCCATACGACCTCCCCTGGAAGATGCAAAGATTTTTTAAAATTCACATGTAAATAAATGAATCACATTTTAATAATATGGGATTGTTGAGAAGAAAATTGCTTGTAAAGTTTAATTAAAACAAAAGACTCGCTATTAATGTGAGGACATGGAGTCAAATGTGCTTGTTTCAAGTTCACATTTTGTTAAAAATGAAATATCTTTACTTATTCATATCACGAGAACTACTCATTGGAGTTCAATGCAAACCACAACGAAATGACTGAGTAAGAACCCTTGACAGATCAAAACTTGATGTGATCTTCTTTAAGGTTGAGCTAAACGGCATTGATATAATGTCCGCCAGAAATGATTTTCAATTAGCAATTAAAATGTTGCTATATGTAATGTTAAAGTAAGTTTCGTATTTAACGCGTTAAATTTTCACATACTTGGCACACTAGCTATTTTCTACAAAAGTGTGGGTTTATCAGCATTTGTACACCGCACAACCAATCACGCGGGGACGGAAGAAAGTTATTGTCAAAAAACAAACGGAATCACGAAAGAATGTTTGAAAGGGAACTTTAGGTGTATCGTTCGACTACGTAGCTTCTGAGGCTTTTTCTCCTTAAAAAACAATTGCCGTCGTACTTTGATAATGAAACTACACAGATGAACCCAATTATTCAAATCTACTCCTAACGTCCGGTTTCTATACTGAAAAATGCCATTTCTGTATAGTTACTCCTATTGTTTCAGATCATCACAAGTTTCCGTTTTGGACTATGAACCATGTTACTTGTTTGGATATATACATAACTGCAACCACTCAACAAGTTTAAAGGTGGCTGATAATGTTCCCTAGCTGCCATTATCAAACAGTCACAAAATGTTTGACCTATCACCCATGTCTAGTGATATAGTCACTAGTCAAAGTCCTCTGCAATTGGTTTCAAGTGTATAACAGATTTGATTGTTTGAACCAAGTGGTCCAGGTACTTTTGAGAAAAATATATTAGGCTGCAAACTCTGCATTTTGTTTTCTTTGCCATTCACCAATAGATAAGAGGGCGGTCTGTGAGGCCAAACACGTGCCCCTTATTCGAAGGCAAGTTTATCATTCCTTTTTTACTCTCAAAAAACGTTTACACTGATCAGATACGCCTTCAAGAAGGTTTTGCATACCTTCCTCTGTCCCTTCTTTACAGCAAGGTATGTAACATGGCAGCGAATCCTGTGAGTTTCGACGATGTTTTAATTGACGTGGGAATTGGACGATTCCAAATGGTCATATTCGTCACCAATGTAATGTTTCAGCTTTTATTGCCGTTCTGTACTCAAGCAATAATCTTTTTAGGAGCAACGCCAGAACACTTTTGTTCAGTTTTCTCTCATGAGAACAATACCACCAAAGTTCCTCTGAAGAGTTTAGGTAATACCAACTTTAATCAGAATCTTTACAGATGCTGGCAGTTTAATGAATCTTTTGAGGCAAAGGAGATGATTATTTGTCAAGATGGATGGACATATAGTAACGAGGTCTATGGAGAAACAATAGTCACTGAGGTTAGTATGAATCTATCTGTATGTTATGTCTGTATACTACACTCTAAAAAAAAGTGTTCAAGAATAAAACGCCTTTCTAAACATTTTTGTCCCCAATTTTTAACATGTTTAGATACTAAACACACGTGTCCAGTACCTAGACAGTTTCGCTTTTAAAATCATTCATTTTGCTGAACAATATCTGCTTAATACTCTCTTAAATCGTAAGATTTAAAATACTGCTTTGTAATTCTAAAAGAGTGGAATTAGTGACCAATCGGACGTTCTATTTGTCTAATTTTAAATCTATTGATTTAAGAGAGTAGCTAAACATGTTTAGCAATTACAAATTGGGGCCAAAATAGGTAGGTGAAAGTACCTGCTGTGAAGATCGTGTAACTTTTTTCTTGATTTAAAGGGGCTCATTGAGTTCACATCGAGGAATTAGTGAAATAATTTGTGGGTAATAACAAATGATGCTATATAATTGGCATTATTAGGCAAGTTCCACATCCAATAGTTACGGGGAAGTTAAATTTTGAATTTTCCGCGTCCATAGGGGTGTCATTAGGCACAGGGTTATTACAACCCATTTTGTAACAACTGACCAAAATGTAAGATCTTGATCTAAGATGTAACAAATCTCTACCCAAAATACAACAGAAATGGAAGTTGGTTCAAAATGTAACAAATTTTTAACCAAAGTTCAAAAATTATGAATTTGTTTTTAAATGTAACATTTCTCTGCCCAAAATGTAACAAAGTGAAGGTTAGGCTAAGTTAGATATAGTTTTACGGTCCAGTTGCCAACCAAATGGTTTAAGCCAAGCCGGCCACGGCTTTTTTGCCAGGAGTGGCTCCCTCAGGCTGGCCATATACGTAACATTAAGAGGCATTGAAAAAAACCCGAGTTGGCCGCCATATACTTTTTAATTCCATAACTTGACCAAACAAGGTCGGATCAGTCTGGGAGTTGCACCGTTCAACTTTATTTTGCATACTCGACTACTCGATCGACCTCTGAAAGATATAATTTAGGTGACTTCTGTGTGGTTACGCAAAATTAATGCCAAAACATAAGTTTGCTATAAACCTGCTCCGTTAAACTCTTCTTGGTCTAAAGTATCTAGATGGTCTACTGACAATCCACCTGGTTGCTTCTGATGGCGTCATATAAATCCAAAATGGCGGACAAAATATTTCGCATTATATAGAGAGGACTACAGCCTCCGTCTCACATGGGTATATCTCTGTTAGCTCCGCGAGGGAATAGAACAAAAGGCAGCATTATAAACCTTTCGCAATCTCAAATCGAATAAAAAATAGCATTTTTTAGCACTATTTATTTAGCATACGGAACATGCGGTTGGGGCATTTCAAATCGAAGAGTTGATAATTTTATTTCAGAGACTTCACATTTGAGTCTACGGATCCGATTTACCCGTTTTTCCCCCAAAATTTATGGGTCCGACATTTTGTCCACCATCGTGGATTTTTTAAACCTCAGGAGATACCTCAAAATCAGTAGTCCGAGTAAAGTAAGAAACAAGAGTGTACGTGACTGTGCAACTCTTAGACCAATTCGACTTTGTTTGGTCGAAAAGTACTAGTTATTTTGCCGTCCTTTTTTGTTTTTCTGACATCACCCGAGGAACCGAAGTAGGCTAATATAAGGTATTGATTCTCCGATGTTTTACACCTCGCTGTGTTCAAAGGAGCAAATTTCAGAGGGGCGACCGTCCCCATATATTTGCAACATAATGTGAAAAGAGAAGGAAAAGAAACGGGAAAGAAGAAAAGAAGCACCCAACTCATGCTTTCCCCCTCCAACATCAAAATACCATGGCGCCGCCCCTGGATGTCTAGACTTGCGACGGTTTTGTGCATAATTTCCAGAACCCAGAATTGAGCCCCTAGGTACTCACTCATAAAAAAAGTTTTTTTTTTTGTATGCAGGATATAGGGATTGTCTCATTTTGACTACTTGTCACTTGAATGCGGGGAAAGCCTAACAGCTTTGGAAAAATTTGTTGAATTTCAACTCCAACCACCCAACTCAACCATTCGCTTTAACTTAATTAATTACCTTACTATACCTGTAGCTTTTCAATTACACAATGTGTCTTCTTTTAATGTCCCGTGTATGTTCCGTCATTATTGGAATCAATGAAAAATATTATTTGTTTATTTCAAAATTCAAACTAGGCTCTGTGATTTCTTCTTCTTTCTTAGTGGGATCTGGTATGCTCTAAAGAAAATGTGGCAGCTTTGACACAGTCTATAATGATGTTAGCTGGCTCGTTTGGGTCAGTCTGTTTCGGACGCCTGGCTGATCATTATGGAAGAAGTCGTGTGATTCGTAGCACTCTGCTGGCATTTATTCTTGCTGGGGTTGCAATTGCTTTCTCACCGAACATTTATGTTTTTTCGGTTTTGTTTACAATTATTGGATTTACACATCCGGTGAGTAGGTATCCCAAACTATCAGACATGTTATCAAGTCTCTCTTTTCTCTGAAAGTCAAGTCATCCAACTATTTAATTGGCTCTTGCCAAGTCATCAACTGCATGTTTAATACTGAAAAGTACCTCAGAAATTTAGAGTCAGGTAGAGTCAGCCAGAAGACAACGGTACGAAAAGGCCTTTCTTTTCTTGTGGGAGTATGCATGACGTTTCATGACGTCATAGCTCATTAATACGTAATTAGATAAAACTTGCCATTTTCGAGGGCTTATATATCAGTTATTAGGTTATTTTAAAGTAAACCAATGGTTAAATTTTACTAATAAGAAATGCGAAAATCAAATTTTGCCAGTTACAGGTAACTTCAAGCATTACAATGTGCATTTTGGCCTAATTTTGGAAAAGTTACGTAGCTGCATCTGAACTGTTCAGAAAATTCGATTTTTGTTATTTAATCGCGCTATTTCCAATTTTCAAAACTTGCAAATTCGATGAAAAAATTCTTAATCTACAATTTTAAGTAAACTTCTTTTTCAACCATTCTTTAACGAAGTCAAGTTCACGGCAAATACAGGGCGATTCGTTGACCAGTGGCTTCGTGAACAAAAACCTCCACACTGTTCTCCATTGTACTGCACGTACTGATTGTGTACGTTGAGTTAAACAGTAACATAAGTCGGTCATTTTTGTAATAATCAAATGAGGGGATTACACTTGTTTCATGACCGACTCAAGGTGGCCCTTTGCTACGTAATATCCATCAAGGGGTACATCATAAATGTAAACATGCTAGTAAAGGTTCCATGGACTGCAGGCTTTGTTCAAAATAGTGAACTAACAGCAAATATCATGATTTCTAGTAAGCAACTGGCAGAACTGTGTCATTGACTGATCTTACTGAGCAGTAGAGAGTAATTATGTCCTGGGAGGTAGAACTCTCAGGCCAGTTAGCATGTTTCCCCCTATTTATTTTATTTTGGGGGGGGGGGGTGGGGGTTATTGAGTGTGGTGGTAGGGTGCTTTGTGTGGAAAAGGGCTATACTACACTCTCCTAGTTTTTCTGTTAAATGCAAGATCACTTCATGCAAGCATTTGGGAAGGATTTTCCAAATTAAAACTGGAATCTCAGTATATTTATATTGAAATTAATGATCTCAGTAAATAAACCTGGAGGAACATATCAATGCAAGCAAATGATGAACTTTATTTCTTGAATATGCGCGATGAAAAATTAGTCTTTGCCTTAGGATTTTTGTCTTAGGATTTGATGGGGAAACTATATTTCACTGACTGAGGCTGGGATATCAGGCTCTATAGCTACCCAGCACTATTTCTCAGTATGACATGTAATCCTGCTACTGCATAAATTATTCTACTGAAACTAGTACCAGCAGGGTAGGTAACTCCCTGTCAGTACACTGCTTTAAGGATAGCATTGACAAGTTCTTCCATGACTGGTAGAATCTGATTGTTTGGGGCTGTTTAATTGTTAAGGTTTGGTGGTTTGACTTTTGATAGGGTTTAGACTTCAGGGCATCTTATGGGACCTTGGCCCAGCTCCTTTGCCCTTCAACCTGTTATGTTATGTTAATTGCTGCTAGCTGTTCCCTTCAAAATTCTAGGCCTGTGGGCCTACAGGACGGAACTGGGCAGCAACTAGCTAAGGGTGTGCAACACTTTCCCACAAATATATCCACATACCACTTAATTCATCAGACTGACTGTTGCAATGTGCAATGCTCAGTCCAGAATGACAAGCAAAAATATGCAATTCAAGAGCACACTATTTTAGTTGCAATTCTCACATTTGCCCACAGATAAATTTCGGATTTCTACAAAATGTTATTGTGAGTCATTATATCATGGTAAGAAGTAGACCCAACAATTACATGGCCTTTAGGTCTTGTACTTTTAGATCAGTTTCATATGCAAGTTATTGGCAGAAATCATGACTTGAGAAAATCACCGAAATGTCTGGAAGACTTACCTTAATTTATCGCATAGAGCAAGACTAACAAGAAATATTCTAGAAGTACATGTACTGAAAAATGGTACTAATCCAGTCCTCTGTTCATCCTCAGGCAACTGAAAAGTGTAGAGATTTAGCAATGCACTAGACGGTAACTGGCAAACTAACAAACACACAGTGACACATAGCACTCCATGCACTGGGCCTGGACAATTAATTTCTGTGTAAATAGGCGCCTTGTTAAAGACACTAGAAAGAATGACCATGCACCTTATAACCATTGAAACAACTGTTCTAAGGATTCCACAAAACTAGTAGTATAGCGAGGGTCTATAGCTAGCTCAGATGAACATCATGTATTGTTATGACTCAGCGTTGTATTGGTTGGCATGTATAAAATTGCATACTTACAACGTGCGTTGTTGGCTCACCACTAACGTCCCGTACAAACCTGTGCAAATGTTCACGCAAAACTATCGAATTTCACCATTGCATGATCATTTCCAATCGCAAAATTGATACCAATATGAAGCTAAGACTCTTTTCTAACTGCTTTTACCAAGTTTATCTGTTTTTATTGTTTAACGAAGTCAAGTTCACGGCAAATATGCAGCAACTTTTTAAGCCTTGAAAAAGGCTACCTTATTTCGTTAGCTGATTTTTCACTTACTACGATCAATCGGAAAATGTTCGAAGACTTTCTAGGAAAATAAGACGTTTTGGTACTTTGTTACGCCTTCTATTGCATTATTCATCAACGTAAACCTAAGGATACATCCAGTGTTAGTTCCGCCAAATGTCATCAGTTGCTTCAATTTTGGGGGGCGGGGCTACAATAAAACTTGGTTTTCAGCTCATTAACTCGCCCGTTGTCCGATGGCTGGAGTTGAAGGGTACCTACTCTAGTCACCACTTACTGGATCTCTGCAAATTATAATGAGGGGTTTTTAAATGTGTTAGACAAAAATGATAGGTAGCCTAAATGACGAAAGAATGTCTAGTGGTGACTTTTAAAAGAATAAAAATTGCTAATACCTTCTATTGAATTAGGGTGTTGTGGTTTTGAAATTTTGTTCCTTGGCCTCTATTATATTTCATTTTACGATTAAAAAACCTTCAAATAATATTGCTTCAAAGCATTTTTACGATGAAGGCCCAACTAGAAAAGAAGCACTAAGTATACTACAGATAATATGTTCCCAAATTATCTTCATCACTAACGGAACAAAAAAATCTTTGCAGGGTATATGTTGATGTGTTTGGTAAATCTATATTTTTCATCTCCTGCAGGGTTACTGGGTAACTATTCAAGTTCTCCTACTTGAGTACCTTCCAACCCACTACCGTTCCGTCATTTCGGCATGGCCATCCTTTTTCCAGTCAATTGGTTCTATTCTTCTGGGACTGATCGCCATGTTTGTTCGAGACTGGCGATATTTACAACTTACTCTGATGACACTGCCAGTGATGACTTTGCCAATTGTTTGGTATGTTGTTAAGAACGGAAACAATAGCTTTAGCACATTCTCAATATCATGTCTGTAGCAATCACTTTTGTCACAGGTTCCACTTTGTCATTATTATTGTTTGTCATTATTATTATTATTTGTCATTATTATTATAACAGTGGTGTGCAGCAGCCCAAAGTTCAATGCACTGATCAATCAAATACAAATGAAGTTACCAATGCTGTGAGTAAAGGATTTTGAAGGAATTTGTCATTCTGTCGTTGCAACCCATAACCTTCTCAATCAAGTATATTACTGGAGAATTTAATAATATTATGAAGAATTTGAAACAGAGAATGTCTTGTCCACATCCAAAAGATAGCATTTGCACCGTCCCTGATTTGCCTTAACATGACTCTCACAGAAAACAGATGATAAATGCAGAGGCATGTAGGCTTCCATAATATCAACGCTTCCTTCAGTTCAGTCTTAATAGTCATGATATTATTCAAGAGGCATTAGAAAGCGATCTTGGTGTGTATTTCGAATGGCCTTACATGCTTTCCGAGGAAACCAAACACCCCCTCCAATGCACACATGCCCGCCGACAGCACCCTGTATTCAAGAAACTCTGACAGCAACTCAGACTCCTTGGCGAATTCTGTCCATTGAACGCAGGTCATTCATACTTTGACCTTGATTGACGAATCCACGGTTCATTGACGTATATATATAACCTTAAGATACTGGGCATCCAGCTTCAAACGATTTTGAAGAATTGAATTGTTTCTCCATGTATAATGTGACTTAAATCGAATACAGTGGCTAAATTAGTTACCAAATGAATCTTTGACTATAAAAATCGGTTCAGATTTAGAAAAGTTATGCCCGATAATAAACTTAAAAAATGTGGGAATGGAACAAAAAATTCCCAGACCAATCTGTCAAGTTACTGATAATTGGGACAAAAACATACCAAATAGGTCCTTCTTGTTCCGAAAATGTGTTTATAATTACAGTCGAGTATTATTCCTTGATATTTTCAGCAGTAAGAAACATTCCTAGTCTTTGCTAAGGATTTAAACACCTTTATATACGGTTTTCCATCATCAAAAAATGTACCAAGTCATGACGCCCATTTTAAGAGCGCGGTAATTTGTAATGTGGCCATCTACTAACAGTGTTGTAAAAACTTTGTGCATAGTTATGATCTCCAAACTTTCATTCCCCGCCCTTCATGTTCCCTTCATAAATTTCCCAACCTTGTCGCCCTGCACCTTACCACGCAAGCAATTTTGCCCAATTTTAAAACCATGGATTCACCACACTATGCCAACATGAAAAAAGATCAGCC
This sequence comes from Holothuria scabra, assembly GCA_037179385.1. Lineage (NCBI taxonomy): Eukaryota > Metazoa > Echinodermata > Holothuroidea > Aspidochirotida > Holothuriidae > Holothuria > Holothuria scabra. The sequence goes on from CM074188.1 coordinate 3,127,749, forward strand.
CCAGCGGAGATATGAGCGGACGAAAAAGTGCCTCTATAAAAATTCATCTCCTTGCCTGATAACCTCTCCCTCACAAGTCCGATGACAACGTCCCTCACTGGTTTGCAAGTGTGAAATACAAGACTGGATCTCTGACAACGATACAGCAGCTAGCTATGTGTATGTGAAATGTCCTCTAAATTTCCATTCCCAACTTTCCCCGTCCTCTTCCCTAAATTTCCCACCCCTTCTTCAATTGTTTCTTACAACGCAAGCAAATTCGCCATGTTAAACTATGCATTCATCACCTCTAGGGATTTGAAAAAAATAGCCCCAACCCACGTGCGTCACAGTCTCCACAGCTCTGTTCACATACACCACGCATAAGCAGTGTATTATAACTCTGGCACCAAAATGGCATCCATTCATCACTTGACCGATTTTTCGGTGCCCCTATTGTCGAAAACTATCAGTTCAGATAAGAGAGCCCTGATAATAACAATGATAGGTGAAAAGTAATGATGGGGGCATTTGCGACAAAAGTGGTTGCTTTTGTAACAAAAGTGGTTGCAACAGATGACAATCTACTCATTAATTTCTAACTTCATGCCAAAGACTCATTCTGTTGATAAGATTCGATCACAGTTTCACTTGTAAAACAGTTGAGCAAACATTGCCCAAGTTGAATTGTTGAGGAAGACAATTGCAAAATTGGGTTAGGCAAACCAACATGATTCTTCCCAATTATTGTATAAAAATTAACCAATAAATTTAGCGCAGAATGCTGAAAAATTTTCATATTTTTTGTTCTTCCAACATTGAGTTTTTTTTACTCAACTGTTCATAGAGTGTTCTCCATATTGAAAGGTAAGTCGTCTAGTTTTGCGTACAAACCCAAGGTGACTGCACGCTTAAACCTTAATAAGGACAAATATATTCATGCAATTGTTCTATTCCAACTATTGGGGGATGCAGGCGTCAGTCCGACACGTTTTTAGTCCATCAAGCTTTTAAGTCCGACACGTTTTCTCTCCGAAAATGAAACACACGTCTGTAGCAACTAGGTTTGTCACATATGCCACTTTTGTCTCACCAACCACTTTTGTCAAAATTTTCGCCCACTTTTTAACAAATACCACTTTTGACAAAATCATCGCCCACTTTTTTTACAACGGAGGTTACGACTTTTTTCATGACAATCGCCGATATTTGTCACAATTTACAGGGCACGACTTTTGTCACACACATTTTGCCCACTTTTGTCACACACGTTGAGAAAATTTGGTAAGCCTTGAAGTCATACTCAGTAGCCTACGTTTTAAGTAGTTGAAGTAGGATTATATGTTCAGTTTCGAGCAAATCACCTCTGTAAGCTGTAGTACCCACAGGGAGAGGGAAAGGAGCCCCCTCCTCCCAAATAACGTTTTCTTCAAGGTGGTTTCGTGCACCAAGTTGTGCACGGATATCATATAAGGTTTTGATCTTGCCCCTCTCTCCAATTTTGAAGAGCGCTGGAATTTCAATTTTCACTGTTATAGCATCACGAGGCAAGCAGGCTATATGGCAATCAGAGGCGCGACATGTGGGTGACACGCAAGCTAGCTGACCGATATGGACCATACTGATTTGTGCACCCAAAATATTGGTGAAACCAAGGTGGCCGTGTACCTACTTGGGCACATGACCGGAATAACGTTGGGGCTCATAAAGAGAATTGTGCTATTTGTGCCCATAAAGATTTTTCCACATAACGATGCGCTTGACGCGAACCGCACGTATGGGAGAATCAGGCAAGTTGGCTACTCAAACTGCACGAGCCAATTCGATTTATCCAAGACCATGTGTCAAAACACAATACTACCATTTGGGCCCTAGTATAACTGTAAATCGTAACCCGTTCCCAGGCATGACTGGAATCCCATACAGTTCCTCTACTTTAGCGAAATACATAACATGCTAAAAATCACTGTCTTGGTTATGATTTTTAAGGCTCTATGGACCTGTGAAACCGCATGTAACAACTCGTGTTATCTTCAATGTTCCCATCTACTGCACGTTTGTACGTGGCCGACAATACTGTACTAATAAAGCCTCTTCCTCAGACATGATAACAGCCTATTTCGACCAAAAATTCTTTGCAGTTCCGGTATCACCCACAAAATTAACGTATTTATACTCCAAATGGTAAAACTAGATCCCGCACAATGACACCCCAAATGGGTGTTCATACTTGCCATAAATATGGTTAATGTAACACTAATGTGTTGACATTTACACAAGTACCACACATTTGTGACACTGGGTAAATGTACACTCCACGTATGGATAATACTACTATATTTTTGTGATACTTGTGAAAAGGTACAACTGGCGCGGGTTCAATTGATTTTTGCTGAAGTATAAATACCCACTTGGGGTGTCGCCGTGCAGAATTTACATTCGTCATTTTGAGGGTAGATAAACCCTTTTCAGATAAAAGTTGCGGCTACACTCCAACCAACTGTTACATAAGATAGTACTCTTGCGAGGATGAAAGCCTGAAGGAAGGGTGCACAAAGTGTCAGTTATCAATGGTAACGCTTATAGATTCTCCGTTTAAAGGGAGGACTGTCCCCTAAGGATTTCGTCCAGACAAAGTCTTTGATCCCTTGGTGTACTCGTGGGTTATTTTTTGTCGTTTTCTCATTCACTTAGTATTTCAATTTTAAAACCGGTTGCTTACATATTTCACTATTCTCAGCTACAAAAGTTAACTCTGGACCACCCCCTCTCCGAACCGCCAAACATGATTATGAGTTGTGGGTGGAATTATCCTAATCATTTCTTGCTACGTGCCCCCCTGATTTACAAAAGTGAATACTAACTCACAGCCCTATTTAATAAGCGTAACACTTCTCACTTCAACTAGGCCGATGTGTGTGACAAAAGTGTGCAAAATGTGTGTGACAAAAGCCGTGTCCTGTCAAATTGTGACAAATATCGGCGATTGACGTGACAAAAGTCGTGTCCTCCGTTGTGTCAAAAATGGGCGATGACTGTGACAAAAGTGTTATTTGTTACAAAAGTGGGCACAAAGTTTGACAAAAGTGATTGGTGAGACAAAAGTGGTATTTGTGACAAAACTAGTTGCTACACACACGTCTTCATTCCCAAAATATCTTCACTTCGAGAATGAAATACAGGATAAATTGCACTGTGTAAAATGCATTTCTTTATGATACATGAGACAGAATTGTAAAATGTGATACCCAACTAATCCAGTTTTTTAAAAATTTCTCCTACCCTCGGGATACCAGTAGCACTATTAGTATTGCCCTCGTTACTCAAATATCCCCTTGTGGGCGGGGGTTGTAGAATATGCCCAAGGCACCTCGCGTCTGTCGTAAGAGGCGACTAAATGGAAACCAAATTTGATCTTGAACCTTATTTAAAATAAATTGAAACTGAACTTTTTATCAAGTTAACTGACGCAGTATAACACATTGGTGTTGTTATGCCGTTGAATCCTATATAAACTAGAAATGTGGTTACGAAAATCGTAACCACCTACTGTCCATGATTGTTAGTGCTGTGCCAATGTAACCGGGTACTACTAAAGCTTGGAATATCGTTTTTTCGTTCGGTTTTTTGGCCGATGTGATATACCTGAAGAGAATGCAATGCAGTACTGTGTTGGTTGCTTGTTGTAGATATCAACCGTTTGTAACTTTTCGACTCGGAATCTCGTGATGCACATGAATGATGCAGGACTGCACTATTTCTCATAATGCTTATCATCAGGCTAATTGAAGAATCACCATCTAGGCCTTTAGGCTATTCATGCAATGCCGATGTAACGGCAGTGATCAACCGTGTTTCGTGCTGTGTCCGGGCGGTTTCGTAAAATTACCGCCAACATGAGTGCCCGGATAACATGTATTTAATGATTTGACAGGTTTTCCCTAATTTTTCTTCAGTCAAGTTAGAGGAAACTCTAGTAAAAGCAACAACTTATGCCACCATCTTTTGCATCTAGACACCATTGCGGAAGACCAACAAAGTTTCCAAACTCCCCAAGTGACCCCACCCCTCCTACTAGTTAAATCTCTTCACCAGGACGGCCATGCATGTCCTCCTTGCGAGAAAATAAAGGGACCTATGGTAACCCTTAGTGCAGACAAAAAAAAACTTTAGACCCTTATGCTAATTATGAGAATGACCATCATTCTGAGAGTTATAAAATACACAAACAGCCGTGGATCTTTGGGGGTATGCCATGCCCACGGACTTCCTATATATACATGTACAGAGGATCATGGGAAAATTGGTCGCTACCGTCAGTTCGCACCAAAAGATAGCACGGCTGCCGAGAGACTAACTTTTTGCGTGATTTGACGACGAACTTCGAGTCCTGCAATATTCCAAACAAACTTTGGACGTGAATGGGAATCAATATAATATCTTTCAATTCGTTTGGTAATTTTGATCTAAACGTACTACATTATTTCCAAAATGTAACAACTTAGGTTTTTCTTGCAAAATCTGTCGATTTTAGCCACTGACATAGTCCAAATTCTAATACAAAACCATGGGTGATAATGTATTGTCACCGACTGTCAGTGCTAGACCCAACAAAAGCTAAGTATAACTCAAGACTTCCTATATACATTGACAGAACAGACTGCACTAACTTCCTATGCGTAGCTTGTCGCTACCGTACGTTTTATTATAGCGAGATGACTGCCTGCTATGGTTTTGTGCATAGAGAAGGATAAGTTCTTATTACTTCTCAAGATACACCTAGCATTTGTCAAGCCTAAGTCAAGTCTTACGTGACTGCTTCCAAGGGAGAAATAACACTGAAGAAAGCTAACGTCAAATGCTAACATTAACGATTAAACCTAAGCCCAGGTCTAGATGCGAACATGAAAGTCAAGGTTGTTCTTCAAACTACAAGCACTTGCTAGACACGACAATACAGTGTGTGTGCAGTGTGCACTGTGTCACAATACTACAAAGCTCTTTAGCTTGTTCGCGTTTAGCGACACTGTACGCGATATACTACAGGTACAAGACGGAAATGCGGCCGTTGTGTGATGAGCAAGCATACTGTATAAAAATTTGACTTACTCAAGCATTTTTTTTACAAAACAATAAAATACATAAATGCCTACATAGAACTGGCTCATTTCTGGCCATATCATAACCAAAAGTGACCACGAAGTCTCGTTCCCGTCTACAGGACTCACTCTACATAATGAACTCAATTGAAGAGCAAACAACTCACTGAGAATCAAGAAACATTGAACGAAAGAACTGTCCCTCGAAAATGAGAAGCGTGCCTAAGGTACTGTCCATGAGGTCATGGACAGAACTATAACTCAGTAAATAGCTAACTAACCCGTTGCTCAAATATCGCGGTTACACACTCTGTCTGACTTACCGTTCTTCAAATAGCTTATCTAAAATTCCCACGATCCAATAGCTAACATTGAGATTACTGGTATCTAGATTTTAATTACATTTCATCAATTTGAAAGATCATATTATTATTATTACTGACTAAGCAAAACTATGATACGACTCAGAATGTAATGTCTTTATTACACAAAAAACATCGTTGTTGAGAAATACATCACTAAGGTAGCTAGATGGACATCATATTTTCCATAAAGTAGCTTCATTGGTAAATTACTCTTCGGGAAATGTTCATATTTAATCCTTTGAACCGTGGACTCTTCGAGCCTGGTCAGGAATGGTCCTACACCCTACATGGTAGGGACCAGGGTAACATCTAACTTGTTGGACGAATGATTTACTGTGAACTTCTTTATCAAATATCGATTAAATGAAGGCATTTTTTTTATCCACAATGGTGGCAAAAAGTGTTTAATTTTGGATTTATCTTGTAGTAGTAACATTTCTTGAAACTGACACTGCGTACAAGACAGTGGCTTCAGTTACATTACTTTTGCGTCTGCTTTAAATATTGCGGTTTTGGAAAGTTAGGGCTACATACAGTAGGTTGTTCAGTCTTGAAATTGAACGAACGACTTAGATCCACTGATCGCATACGATTGCACAAAATTTTTTGATTACGCTCTGTTTTCTCATATGCCCACCACCAGGACAAAGTGCATGTTTCTGTCTACATACCTTTAGGTTTTTGTCTACGGGGATCATCGGTTTTTTTTTCACAATTAACAGGTTCCGATGCCCACTGTTTAACAGGAAATTTCCTTAATGACTAACCATAGTGCTAATCTTCAGTCTAACCCCAATGCCTAACAAAGAATACAGTCAATACAATAAAATAACAACAGCCAATCAAGAAATTCCAAGCTTAACATCAACCGAATTTTAGCAGGGAGATGTTGCCTTAAAAAGGTTAACTAAATAGTTGCGAAAATATCTCTTGCAATTGCTAAAAATTTAAAATAAAAATCTTTACAAACAGGTCCTTTACATTTTTAGCAAATTGTCTTTCATTCCAACATGGCTGCCATTGAAGTTATTTTAATATTGAAACAAAGAGGAAAACATTTATGAGAAATAATTAAAATCATAGAATGATGAATGTCGCACAGAATGTTACAAGATAGTCTCGGTTCTACTCACATAATAAAGACATTCTTTCAAAACATTTTGGTTGGATTTTAAGTTAATCAAATAATGACGCACTATAATGGCGAGAAAGCAAACTTGACGATGGTGGTGTTATTAACAACTTAAGCAAACTTGGGCATAAAAATAGCTAATAGTAATTATGAAAATGTTTTTGATACATTTTATTTCCGCGCGTTTTCCATACTGTTATATTCTTCAGGGGCTAATTTAGGGGGACCGGGGCTCGAGCTCCATTCCAAAAAAGGCTGAAGTTTCTTTCTGCTTCATAAACAAAACTAACGTCCTATTTCAACTAAAATTGGTCTATGTGATGTGTCATACTTCCTTAATTACACCCCTTTCTTTTCATCCCTCGATGATTCCCCCTTCCCCAAAATAAATAACCCCTGCAGTTCGCTAGGCAAATTTCTGATCATTTTGCACTTTTCATTCTTTTTATTGATTTAAAGATTCCACTGCAAAAAGAGAGCTCGAAATGACGACTGCTTAAAATCTGTTACAAGTCCCGGATAATGCCATTTTCGACTGTCTGACGGGTTGCAAATTCCAAAATTTTGTAGCACTTTGCTCAGACAGACTTTCAGGCATTGGCGTACGAGGCGGAGAGGAGTGGGCAGACCTCTTCATAAATTTCCCAGAAATGTAGTAAGAAAAATTCGGGAAGATTTTGGGGGAAAAATTCGGATTGGAATTTGAAAAAAAAAACGATCAGTGTCATGTGTTTCCAAAAATCATTTTTCAGAAAATTCCTAAGCACGCCCGAGCCCGAAAAGCAAGGAAAGAAACGCCGTTACTGTGGCAAAAGTTTCATGAAAAATTAACAAGTTTCATTTGGGGAGCGCAAAAGCTGCTTGTAAATTTTACTTCACAGTTTTTCACAGCACAATCACCGAAACGGTCGAATATCTAAATTCTTTCAAGCATTTTCCTGAAAAATAAAAAAGTATCATAGCCAAATCCTTTGCAACATGATTCCCTAAAGGGCCGATTATTTTAATACTCTCAAATCGTTGGCCAAAAACGAGGAAACGCTATGTTCAAAGTGATTTTTATGAAAAATAAAAAGGGATAACAAAAATTTGAGACCCATTTAGGTAGTTCGTGAAAATGTTTTTGCTCAGCCCCACTTCATACTGTTCTCTTGCAAAATCTTTGCCCGAAATGGTAAAATAATGATACATTGTAGGAATGTTTTCCCATAAGGCTCCCTGTAAATTCATTAAAACCCATTTAGTAAAGTGACTTTCACTGCTTTCCGAAGAAGCTATTACGTCCATTTAAGGACAATGCGTGACCAACCTTACGGCCTTCAGACCATTAATATTATTGGTCTGTCATGTATGGCTCCATTCTAAACTGGATGAAAAGAACAGACACTACACATGATCTTAACCAAAAGGCAGAGAAGCGATGTAGAAGTAAAACCATTCGGGACATGGGCGTCCGGAAGGGGGGCAAGGGGGGGCACTTGCCCCCCCCCCGGAAAATCAAACTTGTGAAAAAATTAATTAAAAATTAAATTAAAAAAATAATTAAAATAGATCATCAAAATATCTTCACTCACAGCGTCAGTTTCTACTGAAGTATGCGGACATTTGACCACGAATAGCAAAAGAGAAGATGGTATGCTGAATAGTGAAATCGTAATTTGGGGACCATCATTCGTGATATCTATTGGAAATTTGTAATTGTAAAAACTGCCAAAATTTTACTAGTTGTCAAGTAGGTAGTGTGCATATGGCATCCGACTATTGATGAATGCGTTGGTCTTGGTTTGGTCCCGTGATGATCTCAAGTGGCGACGCGCGGATGTAACTGGGATATACAAGGTGAATATGGGGGGGGGGGGTGATTCATAATTGGGTAACGGATATAGGCCTATATAGGCTGTTTGACAGTTGTAACTTTTATCGTGCTCAGGCGTGCGAGGCCGTGATCGAGAGGCAGATTTACCTTCAACAATTTTTTTAGATTGAAAATTCTAAAAATCTAAAAATTACAGACATGAAATTCCTGTTTCAGGGCTGGGTACATGCAGCTTATAACACTCGCCAAGTGGCGTTTCCGGCCATCTGGAGGGTTTGTAAGACCCAAAATTTTCTTGTACGCTCCGCGCCAACCGATGGTGGCGCTCCGCTTAGATAGTGTACACAATTCAAACATCCATGAATGACCTTGCCCCCCCCCCTTGTAAAAATTTCTGCGGGCGCCCATGATTCGGGAGTAGGGGCAGTTTGGGAAATAACATTGACAACTACATCAATTCAATTTATATTGCATTTAGCCAAGAGCCGGTAGAATGTGTTAGAAAGTTTTGAATGCCGCTTTATTGTTTTCCCCCCAAAAGAAACAAAGACCATTTCATCCAATCTTACATTTTTTGTGGTAATTTTCGGATAAAAATATCAACTGCTTAGATCCTCCAAAATACTATTTCCGGCTGTCAGAGGCTTTTGATTTTTAAAACTTTTCTGTACGCTCTGCGCCAACTAACGGTGGCGCTCCGCTTAGATAATCTCCTTAGCAGAATTTTAGTTCCAGGTGAACATTTTTTTTCACTCGAAATCTAAAATTAGCTACTTCGAATATGTCCCTTCTATGCCTGTGAAATGCCATTTTCTACTGTCTGAGGGGTTCGATCTTTCAAAATTTTCTGTCCGGCCACTGCCAAAAAAGGGCTCTCCGCTAAATAGGCCTTTTGGCTGAAATTTAGTTTGATGCGATTGTTTTCTGCAAATAAAAACTCAAAGAAGCAACTGCTTATGGTAGACCCTCCTTGTTAGCCTCGGAAATGCCATTTTGTACTATTTTTCAAAATTTTGTATACGTTAAGCGCCAACCGATGTTGGCGTTCCGTATCAGTCTTGTGTTGTATATCATTCGGGAGGTGTCGTTACGGGCCATCGGGAGGGTTTGTAAAATCAATAAGTTTCTTGTACGCTCCGCGCTCCGCTCATATGGTCATGCTGGCGTTCAACCCCCTCATATTTATCCTGACCTCAACAACTGACCTGCCCCCCCCCCTTCTGACAAATCCTGGATCCTCCATTGGTCTAAATATTTAGAAGTTACGTTTCTGGACATTTTTGCTAGATCTAAGTCAACGAAGGTGGCAGTTGGTGAGATTGGAGTTTCATTACTAACCAATTTGTTTAAGTAGGGTTCCCGTGGTCCGGCTTCTTTTGCAAGAGTGGTTCAATCGCTTGTTTTCCCTCCTTTATTGATAATGCTTAGCACCAATCACAATGGCAGCAGTAGCAGGAAAAGAGAGTGACCACTTTTTTATTTAAAACATTTTATAATCAATCACATTTATTACGCGAGGGCGTTTGATTCAGTTGCTCTCACTATTCAGTCATATTTTCAAGTCAAATGGTGAAACTCGTGTTTAACACCATTCCTTTTGAAATTCCCGTCAACGAAGATTGCATACAAAACGAAGTGGCTGCATTTATTAGAATAATCATAACAATATTAAAATGATGCAAAACGATTTTTAAGAAATATGTTGACATTATTTGCTCATTATTTTGTTGCTCATGATATGTGTCCAACACAACCCCGACTAAGGTTTCAGAACATTTTAGTGAAAACAAGGTCACCCAAAACGTCGAAAAAATCAAATGTCCACTATAATGTAAACAAAATGAAGAAAGTAGTAATGCAATGAACCACTTTTCCAAATTATCAGAATTTTTTTTTTGATATTTTAAAGACCAAGGAAAATAACTCTCATGTTATTATGATAAGAGTAATTCACAGAAATTGTCAATTGGCACAGTTCTTTTATTGACAACAAGTTCAAGAAAATGTAGTGAAGCTTATATACCACGTAATGTACAGTACTGTCTCGAAAACTCACCCTGAAGCAATTAACGGAGTTCGAGCCTGTATGAGGATGATTGTAGACAATTGTGGGATCAGCTTTGATAAGTTGGTTAGGAGAATTGGAACTGCTTGGGGTGGGAGGATAAGGCTATTAAGGTAAATATAAATATTTGTTTTTGCTTATACGCATTTTTGTTCTATCTTAAGTTTTGATCAGTTGGCGTGAACCATGACCATATTTTAAGAGTCGGTCAGACCAACATATTATCCCAAAGTATTTTACTCATTATCTAATTTTAAAACTACAATGATAAGTAACCTTTTCCGTCACACTGGTTGGTCTGGAACATGTTAAATATATTGCAACAGGTAGCTGAATCGACATTTAAAATTTTGTACATTTTTAAGGTTTAAGTGCGTTACAAATATTATCTACAAATTTCGTTGTTATTAGAAAATATTAAAATTATAACACTAGCTGGCATTTTGCTTCCTCCAACTGCATGAAAAATAATTAGAAAAATGCTTTTGAATTTCCTTAAACAAAATATGGGCAAATGAAAAGAAACCACTTGACTGCTATTTTCCATTGTGTAAATGTACTAATATTGTAATATTATGGGCAATTTGGTTACATGCACGATCCTTGTTGACCCAGATCCTAAACAAAATGCCCGGAAATCATCCTTTGACATGAAATAGAAGCACGCTCAGTTTACCTGTATCAAATAAACTGATTTTTGTGTCATTTTATCCTAAATTGACATAGTTTTTTAGCGAGCATGTTGCTTTTGCGCTATCCTGAATTCCCTGAATTCATAAGAAATAGTTTGAAAAGTTATTCTTGATTATTTCTCTTAACATTTGGTCAGATATCTATAGTGAATGTGTCAGAAATAATTTAGTTTTGTTTAAAAATTTAAATGTATTTTCCTGATGATTAGCTTGGTGTATCAGTGCTTTAACATTAGCCGCCATTTTGCTTTCCCCTACCATCTTGGCTGACCTTAAATCCAACAAAAATTTCTCAAACAAAGTATTCAGTTTTTTAGACTGAATCACAACCATGAAAGATCTCATAATGATCATGATTGGTGTATTTTATTCTATAAAATGCAAAGAGATGTGGTAAACTTTTTGGAAAGAAGTATTAATTTTATTACATGATACATAAAAATAATGAAAAAACCCTCCTGGATTGATGTGATGTGATTGCTGTTTGGGTAAAATTACAGTCATATCAAAATTTGTACACCAACAGAATTCTTTAGCCAAAGACTTTGGAATTTTTCCTGGTTTCAGATGGATGGACATCCTGTAAATATTCTTGCTTTTCGCTATCAAAAATTTTATTTCGTAAATGACTTATTTGATAATGGGGAAAATTTTTATAACTTTGAGATCATACATGATTTTTTGGAGTAAAAATTGAAAGTTGATTTTCAAACGTCCTGTGGTCTCCGAAAGGCTCATTTAGCCAAACCCTCTTTTAGATTTTTCAAAACCCTCCGATGCCCATCAGGCCTCCAATATACCGTTTTTAATGAAGACATGGCAAAGGCTGCTGAGATTTAGTTACTTCTAATATCCCTCTTAGACCCATTTCGAATAATTTGTTTAAAAAATCTATCAAAAATGATGCATTGAAATTTTATAATAGTTTAACTTTTAGCTGTTAATCTCCTGTTACGCTAAAGTGGTTTCAATATCAATTTTTTTGGAATTGGAATTAGAGGCAGGAGCCTTTCCCTTTTTTGCAAGCAAGAAAAAGCTAGATGTCTGGCTAGAGTGGAAACATGCATTCTCTATGCAATCATCTGTTTTTTTCTTTCTAGTTCGATACATCTTTACGGAGGAGTTACGTGTTTAAGAAAACAGTTTAGCGCTGTGAATTTATGTATATATGATAATGTTCCATTCGAGATTGTGATACTTTTCAATAAAAAAATATTCCAGATCATGCCCTAAAGAAAAAACAGTAAAGGAAAAGGGAAATATTGGAAGCAAAATGTTTCGGGCACAGTGCAAAACGGAGCCAAACTAGCCCCTTTTTTTTGGGGGGGGGGGGGTCAAGAGTGAAGTCCCCCGGGAGTTCTGTGGTGTTTGAAAACTATGGATGCAAAATGTAGTTTTTGTAGATAGGTATATTATTATTTTTTCGGTCAGCACAATTTCTAACTGAAAAAAACTTGCAGGGACAATTAGGGGAAGGGAAAAGTTGCAAGTGACTCTTTTATATTTTACTTTCGGACGGAAAACGTGTGGGACTAACAACTTGTAGGCTTCCTTCTATTGGTACACACCAACTAAATTCAAGAAAACCACATGGTCCATTCCTCTATTGAGTACGCAGAGCGCAATTCGCATTTGTACAATTTCCCTTATATTTTGTACCCTCTATTCACTACATTCTAAAGACGTCTTTAGCAATGGAATCATTTTTGCTTCCACTTTTAAAGAATGTGCATACTCTTGGAAGAGAATCAAGTGCACTGATTTGCGTAAAGCATTCTCGATTGCAGCTGTTGCCATGGTCCCGTGCTAATACAATGTAAAAAAGTCTGTAATTTTACAGAACATAAAATGAAGGGAAACATAAAGATAACAGAAAAAGTGCTGGCAACCAAGTTTCATAAGTTGTTCCTGTAATTTTACCGACATTTTTTTTCAGTGTACAGTTACAACTTTGATATTTTTCGGAATGGCAACGAAGCAGTCAACTATAAAGTTGTATTAATGTCTTTCTTTATAACAGGTTGATACCAGAATCAGCAAGATGGTGTCTATCGAAAGGAAAAATCAAAGAGGCTGAAAGGATAGTCCATATGATTGCCAAGCTAAACAAAAAAGAAACTATAGGTCCCCTTCTCTCAAAGACCTCAAAAATCACAAGAGGCAGTGAAAGTCAAGAGACCTCTGCTGACTACTCCGAGACCCTCATGTGCTCCAAAGGAAATGATAATTTTGATCATGGTAATCTTCGAAATTTACCGAAGATGAATTATGAAGAAACGCTACCAAAATATAAAGTGTTAGACATTTTGAGACCTCCTGTGCTGACTATTACATTTGTTGTTTGTTTTGTCAAGTGAGTCAAATGTAAATTTGTTTTTAGTGTTTGGTACAAAGGAAAAGTATTTACAATTGTGTTATACACATAAATCTTCCAGCCCTTTAGGCGTCAGCGATAGGAAAGGGGTTGCCCCTCACCCCACCAGAGTTCAGGACCAGGGTTTACAAGACCAGGATTGCCCTTGCACCCCACAAGAATTCCTAAGGATGGACCTTGGACATATCGTCTTTACGGGAGGCCTTTCATGCCGTTAGATATTTCGCCTGGGCTTCTCTATTCCCACTTCCAGCCATCATATTCCTCCCCTGGTAGTTTTATTGCGTCAAGGTGGGGGAAATAAAAAAGGTGATAGTAGGGAGTTGGATATAAAGAGCAATACAAACCTACGAAATAACCGCACTTCTTACCAAGGTTCATTAAACATTTCCATTTTAAAATATAACTTCTATTGTGCTCTTTGATCATGAATAAAAATGACCAAGTTTCCATATTACTGATACCAAGAGCAATTTTCACTTAATATTTGGCAGATACTAACTCATGTTAAAAAATCGCTCTGTGCAAAATCTACATCCTTGGGAGATTTCTAAAATATCGGAAAACAGTCCCTTCGTTCCCGCTCCTTCCGACGTACAGACGTAAGATCACCGCTGTGATCTGAATGCAAAGCTGTCAAATACCGTAGGCCTATGGCTTAAATAGAGCGTATGGTGTTCTTTCAAAGTTTGAAGAGAGAACGAAGTGTAATATCAAAATAAAACATCATCCCTTGGAACATTTTATACCTTTTACTTGTCACTTAAAGCCAGACCTTTTTGCTCTCATATGAACTTACCTAAACCTTGATTGAATTCTCTTCATCTACAAGAGCAGATACCGTCTTTACACAAATAGCAACTACCCAAAACCTAGGGGTTTGTCGATTCAAATTTGAAAGAAATTTTACAACTGAGTGATGGCTACACCGTTTAAAATAAAAAAGTACCAACATTCAAAATTATTTCAAAATTGATTACCCACTGTAGGAAATTATTTGGAGAACGTATACTAATATGGGCCTTCTTAAAGTTCAATAGATACTTTCGCAACTTATTCTGTTTTGAAATAATTGAATGAATTGGGCATATTCAGTTCAGACTCAAGGGAAAGTTGGAATTTTCATTATTTTAAAATTAAATTTTTTAGTATAACAAGTATATTGGCTTCTCAACTTATTTATTAAAACGTTCTTTTCATTCTTTTTTCCTCTAGTGTAATTTACAGTTTGGTCTACTTTGGTTTCGTATTAAATACTGGGAATTTGGCAGGTAATCCGTTTGTTAACTTCATTCTTGGTGGAATTGTAGAAATTCCAGCGCGGCTCATTCCCGCTCTTATTATTAAAAGGTGAGATGACAATGAAAAATCTGCTTCTTAATCCTCCGTTTTACTTGCCGATAGTCTAATAAAAATTATAGTCTGCTTATCATAATGCATCAGTTTATGAAATTAAAATTATGAATAATGGGGGCACATAAACAAGCGTCTAACGTGTCAAAACGTTTGCTCGTAAAAATGGTAGTACTTCATTTATTCTGGTATTTTTAACATATTGTAATCTACTCATTACATCTTTTAATGAAGTTAACGTTTGATTGGAAACAAAAGCTTAAAATAATGACTGGTACATTCTCCTTACAGGCCGGGGAGATGCAATTTCTAGTTGTCTGGGATGTCGAGAAATTAATAGAGA
This sequence comes from Holothuria scabra, assembly GCA_037179385.1. NCBI lineage: Eukaryota > Metazoa > Echinodermata > Holothuroidea > Aspidochirotida > Holothuriidae > Holothuria > Holothuria scabra. The sequence goes on from CM074188.1 coordinate 3,142,967, forward strand.
CTCTAAATCGGCACGCTCTTCGCCATCCGATGGTAACCCTCTTCGTAGACAGTGAACATCTAAGGATTTCCACAAAAATATGTAGCCCTCAATCAAACTCTTCCCAATTAAAAAATGGATACGTCTCTTTATTCGGTTATGTCCTTTCTAAAATTTCAGTTCATCGATAATTTTTGAGTTGACCAATTTCTGTCCTCCACCCAGGGAGTTGCTGTTGCAACTCCCTGCTCCAACCAATTCACCTCGACCATCGGAAGTAAGTTAGACAACTAATGAAGATCATTAAGTAATACATTTTCCTTACCTTCACAGGCTCGGTGGAAGGCTTTTAGCAATTTTGTTCTATACCCTAAGTGGGGCAACACTAATAGTGATTATTTTCATACCGCCAGAGACAAGTAAGTAATTTTTGCTAAACCAAAGTTTTCCTTTACCATTTGTACGTGGATATTACTGAATCAGTTTGCAAAAGAAACGAATTTCAAACCATTCTAGCCCTTGAAATTCCTCCATGCTTTGGTTTAACCAACGTAATTTTCAAAAACCGTATATTCCCTTAATACAGAGCAGCACGTGACCAGCTTATGTTTACCTTGAGTCGATTGGTATCTTGAGTCTGTCACTGCCTACAAAGACAGGACGGAAACTTTTTAAAGACATCCGAAGAAAGAATCCTCCATTTCTCTTTTCTTGAGAAGAAAAATATGCAAATCTGATATTCTCCTTTAATCATGTTTCAATATGATATCAAAGTTTTGATGGAAATGTTAAAATATATTTTGACATCACTCACGATACCATTATGAAACATAAGGATGCATATGAACGTCGTAGTGTGAGATGCCCTGTATCTTTCACATGTTGCTCACTGAATTCACTCTTACGTCTAAAAGTCCCGTCTACACGATCATAAAATTGGTATAAAACATAATCATACATTTGTATGACGTTACTGACGGATAAAAGTATGGTCGTGTGGCTTGTTTTTTCATAAAATTCGAACAATGTCTAACATGAATGAAGGTGTTCAATTTTTTAGCGGGATGTTTCATCTTCCCAACAAATGTTCTAGCATTCGTATGACGATTTTAATGGGCACATGTATCATAGTGTAAATGAACTTCATGATTTGGAGTAAACATAGAAATCTTCTTATTTTACATATTAATTACCAATAACTTCATAAGTGTATGCTTTGTAACAAAAGTTCCCTTAATACTGACCGACTCACGGTACTCCATTGCAATATTTTTGTATTTATTTCAGACAATGGTACTGACTTCATTGGAACCATTTCTATCTTGTTTCTGGTTGGCCGTTTCTTCATTACAGCTGTCAATACGTCCGTCCTTGTATTGTCGATGGAGCTTTTCCCTACCCCTGTCAGGTGCGTTGTTTTAGAACTTTCAACAAATGCGGAGAGGATGGGGAAGGGATTGGATAGTTGTGTAACCGCATGCACAATTTACCTTTAGAAATAACGTGTTACTCCTTTTTTTAAAGAATATGGAGTATTAAAATCCTTTATTTTAATTAGTTAGTTAGAACGGTGAAGTTTTACGACCCAGGTTTTAAATTTGTCTTTTTTGTGTTTGCTCTCCCTCTCTTGAGCCATATACAAAAGAGGACAAGACATCAGTTACCTTAAAAAAAAAACTACGTATTCAATTATTTATGCTTTTCCATTCATTAACAAAAAAGTTAATTTTTTTGTTAAACTGGGATCATTGTGTTGAACTCCCGTCCCTCGTCAAACCTTTAGCCAATGGGGACAATGAGAGAACCCCGATCTCTCCTAGGTACCCCTCGCCCAAAATAAGGGAATGGAAAATCAACACAATGTTTCTGTTTATTTAAGAAGTCGCACGACGAATGAAATCATGCAACCCAACTCACTGAGGACTAAACGACAGCTGAAAATCTCATTCTAGCAAAACAAAGTCTATTATCATATAAAATTCAGATTATACATTGTTAGGAAAAAGGGCGGAAAACGACAAAGAAGGATTTCATTAATTATAATTTCTCGTACAAGCAGGAAATAGAAAAAAGGAGTACAGATAGGTTCACCACAAAGAGAGGCAGTGCAATTATCATACTAGTAATCAAACTTCAAAGTACTACAAAGTAGGTAATATCGACTGAACTAAATTATACTAAACCCAATAATTTACAAAGTAGTCTGAGTTACCATTGATTATAATGTTTTTAAATACTTGTATGGTAATTTTCTTGACAAAATACCAAAAGAATGAATAATAACAAGTATACTACACACAAAGGCAATTGAATTACAATTGTAATCATACTGGAAAAAATCCAAACTAGGCATTTTCTAATAAATATGGTGAAATCATTTACCAAATTAAAATGCACCGTATCACCTATTGCTCGTATAGTTATTAGGTGATCGGTTCACTTGAAATTTGTGTACTGTTTAGGGAGGAAAAGCGGCCTCTGATTATTATTTTTCAGTTAAATTTCGTTGATGCTGCAGAAATCCTGCGCGACTCAATATGATGGAAAGTAGGTTAGGTGGAGTTTTGTGACCCAGTTTCCAACCAATTGCTTCAATTCGAGCCGACCACGGTCTTTTTCCCAGTTGTGGCTCACTGGCCTGTTTTTCCTACTCCATTGCTTGTGCTGAGCACCAATTAGCACAACGGCTTTAGGTTCCGTTTTTAAAGTCTTCGTTATGATCCTGCCAGGACTCGAACTCCCAACCTCCCGACTGCAAGTCTAATGCTCTAACCCAGGCCTTTTTAACTAGTTTGATTGAATTGCCACCTCGTGGTATTGAGTTGGATTCAAGCGCCACTGACAGTTGGATGACTCTTTCAAAGATATCATAAACGTAGATACCAAACTCTTTTCCCTACACTGTAACACGCGCTGACTCCTCATAGAGGCTCAATCAGGAGGCGGAAGTTTTTATTTGACATACGCACAGCTCTGCTTGGTGATATGCGCGTATAACTATGGATGCGAAACGGAAAGTTCTATTGTAACGAGTCGTCATCGTGCCATCGTGCGTTCGCACAAATGCATTTCTCCGTGTGCAGTCCGGAGTAACTGACGGGTACTTCCGCGTGCTTGAAAAAAGAACGCAGTAGTTGATATTGTTTTGTAAGCCCGTAAGAATGTTAACGCGTGCATAGACGAGCGCTTGTGAAAATACCATAGAAACTGATCAATCAGGAAGTCAATAAACTTCAAACTAGGCGTTGTGTGTTAATGTTCAAATGTTCTTAAGAACAACACCTCGAAGAAGCCTTAAACTGTTTTATGTAAGTGAATTAATTGAAGAACGGTTTTTGCAAGAATTTCAATGTTTTAAAATCGCACGTATAATACAGGAAGATTTCTATTTGTCCTTTGGCCCCTAGACGACTGATCACCGATCAGCACTTCTCCCCCCCCCCCCCCCCATCCGATTCGGTCTCCGTGAAGAGTCACCGCGCCATTTTAATTTTGGTATCTATGTTCATATCTGTTTATACGGTACAGAAAATGAGGTGGTCCATTAGGGGATATCTCCCCGATTCGATTCTCCTCTTTCCTTTTCTTCGCAGGAGGAGCTCCAGATGCCATGATGCCACACTTGACCACATAAACATTTTTTAAAATTTACTTTTTCTACTACTTTTGATAGGCCTATGTCAACCAAAACACGCCGATTAATTGTTAAACAGCACATACAGTTCGTGGGCAGCACAGCGTGATTTCGTATACTGAATTCTCATGGTCCCAAAATAGAGGTCACACAGGTACAGGACAGGTACAGGCCGATTGTGATTATAATTATATCCAATCTGCTTTTAATATCTAAGTGACACCTTCTATCGGCCTATCCTAATTATATATTCTTTCAAAGTTTCACTAGGGAAAAGCTTCACTCGAGCGCAATTATACATTGACATCAAACTACGTTCAATTGTATTTTTTGTGGATACACAGACATATCTCTTTGTTACAGTGGTAGGGTCTTTGTCCACAGTTCAAAAGCTATGAATAGGCGACGGTCGCCAATGTTTTCACTTGATGCTGCACGGGCGTCGGTATATTACGGAGCTATTTTACACGTTTTTATGCCACCTGGCCACTCAAGAGGTATGAGGCCCAGGAATGTTGTGCATTATTAAGTTTCAATTGGAATTCAGAAATTAAATTATTTTCCATATGTAGAAGCTAAAACAAGTACAGTATTAAGTAGTTTTTGTATGTCTATTTTTAAAATGAAAATATTTTCACTGTCTGTCCTTATTTCTGTTAATTATTTTTTCGTGACAGGGCGCAACGCGCCAACTGGACCACCTCGAAGCGCCACAAATGGCGCGCGCGCCGCTAGTTGGGAAAGCCTGCTTTAACCAGTTGACCATAAAGTCGGAGAGTAAAAACACTGATTTTACAACAGGGGTGGCGGGGTATTCGCCTAGCCATATTTTGCATCTATCTAGTTTAACATATAAAATACGTTCTACCTTGATTACCGTAAAAATGTTTTCCGCCAACACATTGATTGTTAACCTAGTTCAGTTCCTATATAGCACTATTTTTAAAAATTGTCTAGAGGCTTCCCAGGTACCCTGTGATTTTCGCATGTACCCCTTAGAGATACTATCGTCCCCCCGGTTGGGAACCTAAGATCTAAGTAAAACCTTTACCACTACATTATCTGGCCACGGATTGAGGGGGGTCTAGCAAAGTTTTGAATATTTAAAACAGTCATTTTTCACCTCAAACTATAATTTTACACGGAGTCTACCGAAATTTTTAATTGATACAGCTCTTTATTCAGTTGACATCAAATAAATAGATGCAGAGTGGCTCAAAGTTCGCAGCATGCACTGAGAGTGTTCTGATTACAGGTTAAGGCCTTGTGCTCTGTGCACACGACAGACCAGCATTTTGTCTGAATAAGGATGGATTTTGGAAGACTGTATGTGGGGGTCTATACAAGCAGTTCGGGAGATAACCGTTTTGGGGTGAAAATGAGAATTCACCCGAACGGGAGAAAATTTGCAGCATGAATATTCATGAACACTTAGTGTGTACCTCTTCACAGCCATCGCTTTGTTTCATAAATGTGGATATGTTCAAATACAGGGTAATTGTTTACCAGCACAAACAGAAATCTTAAAAACTTTCAAGAACGTACTAATGAGCTCAATTGGTAGCAGAAGTAACTTACACAACTTTCTGCAGAAAAAATTGAACAAATCTTACGGCTGTGTGGAGTCTATAATTTAAGCTTAGGACACACACCGTGGCAAAATAGCTCGACATCTCAAAATTTGCGCGGTGAACTACCAAACATGATCCGGCTTTTTGTTCCCCGAGCAACAAAGTTTCTAAATATTCCCAAATTTCTCTTTCCTAAGATCGATTAAATTTTCCAGGTGTTTTAAACGTTTGTTTCCGTTTAAATTGCGCGGTAGGATCGCAAAGCATCAAGGGAGATATTTGAAAATAGCGCCACCCACAGTCGTATTTTCCCCTGATACGGTGAAACACCATTTTCCCCCGAAAGAGGTTATCTCCCGAACTGACAAGTAAGTAGGAGAAGTGCAATAGTCATGGCGATGAATGCCTGACTTTAAGGGTCTTTTGATACAAATAAAACGCGCATATTTTCAGAAAAATTCTGCAAAAGTGTAACATCATTTACAAATGGAACAAATAAGTCGGTTCCTTTCCAGCAATAGAGACGACAGAACCTTTTGCTTTTAAGTATGAAATTTCCATTTTTAATCTATACTTAACATTTTATACTTACCATATAGGGCACTCGGGAACGGTATAGCTAATTTCTTTGGCCGTCTTGGTGGAGTAATAGCGCCTCTTCTACTTCTTACGGTAAGAACTGTGTATCACTTCCACTCTTGGTTTGAAGCATTCCCATGCAGTGCTATTGTAGAGATAACAGTACTGAATTCTGCTTTAACGTATAATAAAGCAATGTCTGAACGATTACTGTTAACACAGTTCGGGAGATAACCGTTTTGGGGTGGAAATGAGAATTCACCCAATTTGGGGAAATATTCAGCATAAATATTCATGAGCACTTAGAGAGCACTTCACATTCTTCGCCTTTTTTTAATAAATCTGAATATATTTAAATTCTAGGTACTTGTTCAAAATCACAGATTAGAATCCCAAGAAACTTTGAACAACGTATTAATGAGCGCAATTGCAAGCACGAGTCACCAACGCAACTTTCTGTAGAAATCATTGCATCAATCTTGCGACTTGGTCGAGTCTAATTTAAGCTAAGGATACAAAACGTGGGAAAATTGCTCGATATCTCAATATCTGCTCGGTAGGCTACCAGACATGATCCGGCTGTTCTGTATTCCTGGCAACAAAGTTTCTATATATGCCACAATTTCTCTTTCTCCAAGATCGATGAAATTTTCCAGCTGTTTTGAACGTTCGTCTCCGCTGAATTTGCGCAGTAGAATCGCAAACCGTTACGGGGGAAATTTGAAAATTGGCCACCCATGGCAGTATTTTCCCCAAATAAGGTGAAAAACCATTTTCCTCCGAAAGAGGTTATCTCCCAAACTGTAATAGTGCAAATAGTCCCGAAGATAAAACGGCTGCATGTCATGTTCCACGCTATTATGAGTAATTACTTAAGCAAAAATTAATCAGGATTCATAATTCATTCATGGCTTTTAAATCTTAAACTAAGACAGAAGACACAATCTAAAATTAATTGTAGTAACTCAGTGAATGCTACTTCATAATATATGTCAAGTAATTGTACCAAAGTAAAATTTTCTCAGTTGAAAGGAATTAATAACCCCTTAATGTGATTAAAACAGGACCGCCTACTTCCTGGTTTCGCGACCATTATGATGGCCATATCCTCCATGCTAGCAGCTTTTCTGGTTTATCTTCTACCTGAGACTTTAAACCAACCACAACTTGAAACAATCAGTGAGCTCAAAAACTTGATGCATCAAAAACGGCGACTATGTCCAACTCCAGCTGAGAACAGGATATAACTACATGGTTTGAGCTTGCAAGCAAGTAAAAATCAAAGCTACTGAAGATGGTATGAAGAGAAGCGAAAAACTCAAATATTAGCGCCGCTCGAAAAATTATTAAATGCTGTACAAACTATGCAAATGGCCTTCCTAACTCTCTTCTCAATGTGGAAAGTCCTGCCACCAACGTAACTTTAGGTGTTACTGTAACTGTGTAAGAAAGGTATTTATCAAGCAGGCAACGGACAGGTTTGGGCATATTCACATGTGCAGTTTAAGCTGAAGTGTTTCAACGGATATTAGCGGCTGAAAAGCGGACATTTTTTATGGTGAGGCCAATCTAGAAGTAGAATTTTAAGTCTTGACTATATTACGAGATCAAACTAATTGTATAAGAAAGTCAATAAAACTGTTTAGATATATTTGTATTTATATATATGTGCTTAATATCATATATTTGGGTACCAATGGGCATTAAATGGGTGTCATTATTTTAGACTGAATGCTCTCGTCATCGTAATGTTTTTTAAATTATCAATATGGATGGATCAATTAAAAAAAAATCAATTTTCCTTTAATGATAAAATTATGAGGGAAACGTAATCTAGGGCTAGCACATATAGGGCAAAATGTGTGATTCGCATTTAAACCTGCCATTTCAAAAACTGGTTTTCCCCTATTTCTAGGTTAATTCAGTAATATCTTTTCGAGATGTAATACTTAAAATATACACATTTACACTGTAAAACTATTTCTTGCTCGGAAAATTTTACATTACCTCTGCCTTAGAGGCCCGAAAAATTTGATCCCCGTGTAAATTTTCATGTCTTAATTTCGTGTGAACGTTGGCACTAATACAGAAGGGAAATTTGTCGAGACAGCTGCTTGCCAGATTCACTCAGCTCTGGTGGACTATTGCAGTTAGTGCATGGTTTTATTTACAAGAAGTTTGAAGGGAGAAATGCTACATTTGGTCGACCTACTGTTTATCGACCTATTACACCCCTTTCTCAACCATATTTAGTAATGCTATGCCATGTACGGTATCCCTATGGCCCGTCTATTGTGTCATTATAATGGCCTTGTACTTCGTCGCATGTTATATATATTTGAACGTGAAAAAATGGGGGTTATATCAGCGTCGTCTAAAAATGTACCTTAAGTCGACATAAAATTATTGATTTAGAGACTTTTATCGAGTTTGTTAATTCCTTTTGCCCCTTTTTGAAATTTACCCATTGTATCTCGGACTCAGCTTTTGTATTTCTCGACCTTAAATTGTCCATTAACAACCGTACAATTACCTCAAATCTACACTTTAAGCCAACCGACTCGCGTAACTACCTATTGCACCCTTCCAACCATCCCAAATCCTGCACCAAATCTGTCCCTTATTCCCATCTCATGCGATCCAGGCGAATATGTTCGAAGGACTCTGACTTCTCCACTGCCTCTGAAGAAATTTTATCCTTTTTTTGAAAAACGCCAGTACCCTGCAAAAATCCTCTCGAATGCCCCACGCAAAATTCAAGGAACCAGCAGAGAGGAAGCCTTGGAGAAAAAGAACAAATCCGGTACCAATCTACGTATTCCTTTGGTCATTTCATATCACCCTTCGGTCCGTCCTATTTTACGCGCTATCGACAAAAATGTAGAGTCGCTCCGACAAGACCCACAACCCTTGATGTTTTCCCGGAACCCCCCTTCACTGCTTTTAGAGTTGAGAAAAATTTAGCCAACTTTTTAGTTCGGTCTTCCCACCCACTAACCTCTTTCAACGACACCGCTGGTACCTTTCCCTGTAACCGCCCGAGGTGTAATACATGCCCATTTGTTGGCAAAAAACGACCTCGTCAACATTTCAGGCCCCAACGGCAATAGCTTCATTGTCAAACAAAGATTCTCCTTCATTTCCTCTAATGTAGTTTATGTTTCAGCTTGTGGGAGTTGTAACTCGTTGTATGTGGGAGAGACCAAGCGCCGCCTTGTGGACCGAGTCACCGAGCACCTAAGGTCCATCAAACAGAATTTCCATGGATACCCGGTGGCTGCACATTTCAATCCCCCTTCACCTTGTTGAATACAGCACTTAACCGTTACCGCAACCGTAATGTGCCGAGGCTCCGCTCGTGACCGCCTTAGTGCTGAAAACCGACTTATCATGAGGCTAGGTACTCTCGCTCCACACGGCCTTAACGTTAGAATTGACCTTTTGTAATATTCACCCTCTTTTGAGCCAGTTTTAACTCCTTTTACACCTAACAGTTCGTGCTCGTTTTTTACTATGAACCCTTTTTCTCTGGGCTTGGTTTTTGTCTACTTTTTCCTTTTTTTCCGACAATGTTCTTGCTCTTTTTCTTTTTTAGTTTGTGTTTCATCCTTCGCACTCATGTTTTCTGACAATCACTTTCGCCGGGTTCTTTTTTTACACTGACAGCTTCGGATTTGATGTTTGTCGTGTCCAATTGTTACTGTTGGTTTTTCAGTTTGGTTTTGCCACCTGATGAAGGGTTTATGCCCGAAACGTCGTGGAGTTTTCCACAAATATGTATAAAAAGAGGTAGTACACCACGACGTTTCGGGTGTAAACTCTTCATCAGGTGGCAAAAACCAAACTGAACAACCAATAGTAAAAAAAAAAAAAAAAAATAGGCTGATAGTTGCCTGAATTTAGTTCTGTAAAAGAAGCACAAATGCATCTGTCTGTCTTCATATAATGTACACTGTAGCATTTATTCACATGGCAGATCCGAAGGAATCGGGGTTTAAAATGCAAAGTTACATTCGAATGTTCAGCCACGTCCATAACTTTGTTATGACTCTGTCATCATTCCGTCGTGATTGTTAAACAGAAAAAGGGTTCTTCTTTAACTCGATTGAGTTATTGTTAAAATTAAACGCTTGTTTCTAAAGAATATACTTAAAAGGTAGTAAAATGTGGCAAACGGTGGATACACCGGATCTCGAAGATCTTAAAACACATTTTAGGTTTCGTCAAAGTACTGTCAATTCATAGGAGTTCATTAGCAGTATTGTTTTCAGCATGGTAGCTAATGGCAATAATCGTCCATCATCCGTCATCTGTCTAGAAGTGCTTTATAAATTAGCCTGTAACCCTTTTCAGAACAGAGCATAAAACATGCTCGTAAGATGAGGCTATTTTCTCCAACTTTAAAGTTAAATCTTTTCAAAATCCGACAGAATGTAATTTTAATTATTTACAGAAATTCAGAAAGCTTATGCAAGCATACGGACACAAGATAGATGTAATGGAAAACTTTTCCAATGACACAAAGCTTATTCCAGTTGGTGGTTGGTTTAGTTGTCTGAGAGAACTCCAGTCGAATTGTTCAAGAAACAGCTGGCACAGATTAAAAATATTAAAGTGAAAACTAATACTAACTTTGAGAAGATAACAGAGAAGGGTGCTTTGTAAAGTTACTAGACATGATATTTGGTTATTTTTTTTCATTTAATAAGGTAGCCATTTGAGATGTTGCGGAAATGAAATTATACCATTAGCCACAAAAAATGGGCAATGATTACAACAATTTTTGTTTTTTCTTTAACGTTCCAATTTCTTTTAGTACTAAGAAGAAGAAATTTTCCTCTACTATGAAAGTATGAAAATCTGTAAGGTCTTCAAATGGATAATGGTTAAATGTATTGGTAACGATTATCAGGAACATATGAAAATATTGAGCAAGCATAGCACATACTTCAATGTTGAGGGAGAAAATTGCTATAGACCATGGGACAGAGTCCAAAATTCTTTCATTCCGTGGCAAGCATCTGGGGTCTACACCAAATGTCCCTGAAAATGTTCTTAAAAATATGAACATTGATGAAAGGGTGATTCCCAATCGTAATAATTGCACATTATTGAGAAAAGGATTAAAATTCAATCTTATTTCGCCCAAAAAGGGGAAGGATTTTGTTTACAAAATACTTATGACGTAGTTACTGCCCAATCACAGATCTCCATTCAGGTCACATTAGGATCACATGACAAGATCTGCCAGGTACTTCGCAAAGTATAATGTCGTTAACAAACAAGACAGCCTTAATACCAAAAAATTAACGATTCAGGGGCTTAATTCGTTGTCTGGGAAACTCTTCATGGGATCTGTTATCATTCATGAGAATGACGGAATCTTAACATTTATCCTGTACCAAAGAATTCTTTGAATTGTTTGCTGACAAGAGATATTTTGTGTGCGCATTTAGATGATCGGAGACGGTGAACTGAACCAATGTGAATTTCCAAGCACGATTCCCTATTGTTAGTGTTAGGCCTACTGTAACTTAGTTAGGCCTACCACAACTTGAGAAGTCGAGCGATTTACCGACGTGTATTAAGATGATCAGATCAAGAACCAAGGTACAGAACACAGGTAAGGGTGGAATTAAATTACTGTATAACATAAATCATGAAAACTTGGTTGAATTGAATAACCAGTTTCGATGGTCGTAAGACAGTGAAACTTCAAACCTACGTTAAGCACGTTACAACACAGAATTGCCATAGACCTCAGAATCGTAGGCCTAGTGTATAATCCCTTTCTAACCGTTTACTAGTTAGGCATAACGTTATCCTTACTGATTAGCAAATAAGTGTGTATACAAACAGCATCAATGATCGTTGAAGGCAGTCTCAATGAACAGTACCCAGTACTAAAGCCTAGTTAGAAACAGGATGGTAATCTGTGTCATATACATGTGTGATAATTGAAAATGAAATAAGCTAGGCATGAGATTTAAAATTAATGCTCGCAGTTAGGAACTGATGGACTGATGGATTAACTAGAAGTTACTGTGCTTATCGAAGAACTCAATTTTTAATGGGCCATAGTAAAGTAAGTGTTTGGGAGGGGGGTATCCTAAAACCTGTGATAAGATCACAACAGTGATGCATTGAATTTATCGTCATGGCTCACCATCATGTCAGGTCCTGCAATTGGGTCCTACTGTACTTTTTCAATGTTGTGTAGAAGTTCTTAACGTTAGATGCACACTCATGGATCAGTCTAGACTGTAAATACCTTAAATTTTGCTGTCACAGGCTCCACCAAACCAATAACTTGACGTCGCGCCACCAGGATGTAACTTTGCGGCCTAAATGCAAGGATAATATTTTATTTATAAACATAGGTCTCAAACTTCTTATCCGCACACTGTTAGATTTGCTGCGTCAGCGTGCATTCATTTTTAAAAGGCCTTCTTTACGCGCACAATACATTTCTCGGTGTATACTGTGTGGATCAAGGTAATTGACGCAAATTTCGGCATGTTTGGAAAACAAACGCACTTGTTGATTTTCCATTGCCAGTGTGTAAAAAAAGTAAATTTATGCATGCAAGTTTTGAAATCAGTTACATTTTGAGCTTTAAAAGGTGAAAGGATTACTGTAAGGACATCTCAGTAGGCTTGCAGTCTACGGTTGTAAGCCAATGTGTTGTCAAAGCTATTATGGTACCGTCACTAATTTTGGTCATCATCACAGATTTTAACCTTGTTCACATACCTCACATCATTGATAGCTTAGCCATATTTGCTTTCTACTTCATATTTCAGTCTTTTTGAAAGAAGGGTTAGAAATGATGGGATGGCAACCTCAGATGAGAATCCAGCAAGGACTTGTCTGGTAAGTTTTATTTTAAGGTTGGTGCAAAATGACAAATTACCAAGGACTCTACTTCATTGACCATTTCCATACACTGTTATACATTGAGAAGTGGTGGCAGTGTATCCTGTTGCTGAGGGGATGTCTTAACACTTGATGTTGTTATTAGTGTGACTCAGCTTAAGTTTTTCACTGCTGTGATGAATTAATTCATTTATGAACGTAAATGTTCAATCTTTGCCAATGATGTTGCAGGAGTTGGGTTTCGAGCAACAAACAGCTACCAAAGACTCGCTTTGCCTTTTGCCTAGTCAGTTTCAATTTGCAGGGTGTAGATTGCTAGAGAATTGGCTGAAAATTACCACAACAGTCACATGCAACCTTATCAAAAAAAATTTTAGGCTGAAAGGCCCTGTTTATTTCTGGAGGTCATATAACAGACTTCCTAATGTGGGTCAAGGTCAGTTTCAATATGCTTGATTAACTTGGATTCTCAACCATTCAAATTGCCAAGTCAAAAACACTGCAAATTTATATTTAAATTGTGATCTGTAGGTGATTTTTTTATTGCAGTTTCTTTAGTTGAGCACATTGCCAATACAGAAACCATCAGTGCATCAAATTTGTGTTCATGATTATATGTTGCAATGTTTGGCTGAATGATGTGATAGTGTCCAAGTGTGATGTCATGGCAAGGCCCCTGATATCTCGGTGGCCAATGAGATCTTTTAAATAATAGATAATATAAGTGTTCGTTGAAGTTCAAAGGGGGAGGGGCATCTCTCTCTTTAGACCCCTCCAAGGAAAGTTGTAGGTTCTGGTAGTAAAATTATAGTAACACAGGAATTTGAATTGCAAATTATTCACAACTTGATGTGTACAGAAAGTAAACAAAGAGATGCACTGAGGTTCAAGCATTTACTTCAGTTTTATTCTTTTCTTCATATTTTTCAGAACCCACGCACACAGAACCAAAGCTGACACAGTCTGAACAACAACTGTTGAGTTATGAAGGTTTTCATCTGCAATGTCATTTGTCTCCTGCAATCTGTATCATGTGTCAAACAGATACAACAGTGCTTACTGGAGTATTTGCAGTAAAGCTGCAAAAAAAAGTCATCAATGTTTGCCAAAAACTTGCTTGTGTATCCATATTTGCTTGAACTGAGTTTTCCAGTTGCAAAGACAGGCCTTGATAATGCTATGATAGGTTAGGTAAATGAAATGAAGAAATTCCTGGATGTGATTCTGTTGTAAATTAAAAGGACATTTATCACTGATATCACATAGATGCACTGTGACTTGCTGTTTAAAAACTGTAATGTTAATCAGAATTGTAGAGGAAGAGTTTACCAGATATTTTTATACCCTGTTACATGCTCCTTTCTTTGCATGTTCCTTTTTTTCTTGCAAAATCAATGAATTATTTCACTTCTAAGCCAAGGGATAAGAGTTGATATTAGTGAAGGAATTCCAACAGAAAATGTGGTTTTGCCTTCTACAGGATCAAGAAAAATGAGATGAGGTTTTTTAGCTTATTGTATTTCCAACTCTTTGTGGATGGTATTTTCAAAAACAGTGGTTTTTTAGCTATTAGCTCAACCCACAAAGTGAGGGTAGAACTTACTAAAGGCAAAATGTCTGTCTCACTGAAAATGTCTGTCTCACTTTTTGAAAGGTTTCAGTCTCTGTAATTTCCAGTGGATTTTTCTGAAATTTGCTGTGCATGTACCATTTTAGGATGGCAACAGATTTCCTACCTAGCTGCATGATAGACCAAAGAGAATTGGTACTGTTTGGCCATTTTGATAATTTTTCATGGTTTATTAGCCTCAGGGCAAGTCTACAAAGCAAGTTCCCAATCAAGGCATTTTTATGTGTACAGGCTTATTCTAATAGTTGCCTGTTTCCATGAGTTCACAGTCAGCGATTTTTAATTTAACACTTTTGTAGAAAGCACTATATAAATGTAATGTATTAATACAGGAGGAGAATTCCAGTATGCCAGACAACTAATTAACTTTTTCTTGTTAATCATTTTCATTGATGAACTTGAAATCAAGAGCTGTGGTGCACATTGCTTGACCCCCAGTCACTCACGGAATATTTGTTAATTTATCTGATATGACAAACCAAGTTGCAAGTGTTCCACAGTTGTTGCTGCATCCTCATCCTTCATGAATGAATCCAGATTCCAGACATTATCACTCTATTTGTACCTTCTGCCCACTCTCCTCAGTGGTGGCGAAAGGATATCAAAAGTGTTTTGGGGAGGGGCAGAAGAGAATGTGTGGAGCTTAAAATTTCCATGCAGAAACTGAGCGAAAATGGCTAGATCAACGGGACAGGTGAAGTGCCTGTTTCAGGTCCCCTGTGGGGTCCAGGGTGCAAAGGTCTTGGAAGCCAGACCCATAGCCCCCTTATAATTCTTCACCCCTAAAAACTTTGATGTGTGCCAATGAATTAATGCATCTGTGCAAATGTGCTCCCCCTCCCCTTAAATATTTTGTCCCTGGAAAGGTTTTAGACCACTTTCAATGCCTTGTCTTGCTATGGACCTGTTGGAGGCTTAGGTTTTAGCACATCCCTGGTGAATTCTCAGGTTAGGTGTATTTAGTTCTGGAGATGACTGGTGGACAAATGTTTTAATATGGGGGAGGGGTATGACTGCCCATGCCTCCTGCAGCTCAAATGCTTTTTCCGCATTGACCCGTCACCTCCATGTACAGTATTAACTTGATTTCGGGTAGCAATACTGTGTGTTGATTCATTTACTTCCATGAACATAAATTGTTACACCAACCTGGTGTAAAAAGGAAGCTGAAGTAGAGGGGGAACATGGTTTGAGTATTTGCCTACCTGGGTGGGGTCTAAGGGACGGGTTTTCCTTTTCACTTTGGAAATATTTGCTTTTGGAAGTGCGCTGGACCTAAGATATATTATGGTACTTCATATATGACACATTGTGAAGCATATATAAATTATACATGACAGCGAGTTGGGGAGGCGGTCTGCTCCCCTTCCCTGCATATGCCACTGTCATGTGACATCCAAATGAAACATTCCAGCTTGAGAACTGAAGAATAACCAGGCAAGCCCAACTAACATCTACTACGGTCAACCCAAGAAGTTTTACCGTTTTTTATTATTCGCTATGGGTCCCTAGGTGTTGGGGTGGGGTGGGGTCTTGTGATTAAGGTCAAGATGGCTGAGTGAGCAACTTGCCACCAAATACACAACTGAACTTGTCGTAGAGAGATATGATGGTTTATCTGCATTTAAAACTGCATTATTGTTGTCTATAGATCATTTGGACAGCGCCCTCTATTTCAATTATCCTCTTATATCTTTGCCCCAGATTGCATCTGTTGGTAAAACAAGTATGCAAATATGATGAAGAGGACTATCTTGATGATCCCATATCTGCAAAACTCAATTTTTGAGTCTACTTTGAACACAGGAGAAATTGTTTTGTTTTGTACACAAGTTTATGGGAATGTGTCGGCCATTTTGTCTCATTAATCATTAATGTGCAACTTTTGAACGCGGGAATCATTCTTTTCACTAAATTTGATCAATTTTCTCCCAATTGGTCACAATTTTGCGTAGTCCCCTTGATGTTGCCACGAAGCCAAGATTTAAAGCCTTTTTTGGACTCTGTCCCATGGTCTACTAAAGATTGGGAAACCATCATGATTTTACCAAATTATTGTGTAAAAAATGCCTAATTAATTTAGTAATTTTACTCGAAAAATATGTCTTTGGTATCTTTCTCCAACATCGAGTATTAGTTGCTCAAATGTTCTTGGAGTGTAGGGAGTATTGTTTGACCCTAGGTGTCATGGTCGCCTGGGTGAATGGAAACAGACGCTGCAGTTAATGGCTGGCTTTTTAATAAATTGCCAATATCAACACCTCTCTGTATACTGTTCGTTGACAATGAAGTTTTTTCAATTTTCAGCTTCAGTTTTCAAGCAAGTATGTCAGTTCCACGGACTTCCTATACATGGGCTGAAAACACTGCACGGCAGATTGTCGCTGCCGTACGTTAGAGATACAGCGCATCAAGATAGCTGTCTGCCATGATTTTGTGTTAAAGTTTGGACTTGCTCAAGTAAATCAACAGATTTTGCAAGAAAGTTGAAATATTTTCGAAATAATACAAGGTAAAGTCAAAATTACTAAACGTATTGCTAGAATATGATTGTTAGCCATTCAAGTTTTACTTTTCTTTAAAATATTAGAGTCTTTTTTAAGTCATACAAACTATAGCTTCAAGGCGGCCATCTTGGTTCGCCTTTTTGCCCCAGTAGGTGGTGGCAATCTACTTATTGGATGTACGCGTTACATGCTCTGTCCATGTATATACGAAGTCCGTGGTCAGTCTTTTTAATCTTTTCCTCCCAAACATTTTGAGTTTAATTCGAAGTTAGCTAGGAAGGTTGGAACCTGGAACCATTTGGGAGGCTGTATATTTCTTGGTTGTACACGTTATCATAGGTGCATACGTGTTCTTAAGTCATAAGATTGCGACAGTCACAGTTGACTCTTTAATCATTCCTGTTGTGTTCACACATGGCAAATTATCAAACAATCAGGTAGTTTTGGCTTAAGGTTCTTGGAAAGTGTACTACGTCCATTCATTCGAACCCCGTCCTCTTCAAACAACCCGTATGAAACCACTGAGTCAGTTAAGAGTTATACGGCCCAGTTTCCAATTGGTTCAAGTCGAGCCGGCCACTGACTTTTTTCCAGTTGTAGCTCACTGGCTTGTTTTCCCTACTCCATTGCTTTTGCTAAACACCAAACACAATGAAAGCAGGTTCCATTTTTAAAGTCTTTGGTATGACCCAGCTAGGACTCGAACTTCCAACCTTCCGACAGCAAGAAAAGGTCGTGATAGCAAAGCTAATAAACCATTACTCGTATTACAATAGGAAGATAAAGACCTATACAATCCTTAATATAATACATGTATATATAATATAAGTAAACATACACTCCTAAACTACGTTCAACGGGACCTACTTGAACTTCAAACCGCTTTATATGCTGTATGACAGATTTTTATATTGATAACCGCCGTTACCATTATCTTTAAGTACTTGGTACGCTAATCTATCAACACCTTGCCTAGTAGCCAACGCGAAAAACGAAAACCCAAATATATCATTTCAGACTTAAACTTTATTGGATGATATGAAATCGGTTCAACATATCTGTTAGAGAAAAGTTGAACACCCAAAATATGTTTTTCTTCAATGTATGATCAACTATAATTCTTTAATAGCCTACTACTTTCAAGAGGGTGTGCAAAGGGCGGGGGCATTGTCCCAACCTTAACTCGTTGAGGGGTGGGGGGGGTCAGCTAATCGGGGCATTACTCGGAAAAAGTGTCAAGTCTGACCGAGCAAGAGGAGTGCCCACCCAATTGGCCGTTATGCGTGTTAAAATATGCCCAAAAAGGTTTCATCTCAATTTTCATAAAAATCCAACCTGAAGGGATACACCTTTCCTCTTAAACCAACAACCAGGTCATCTAAAACTCAAACCATCCCAACCTTCGTTGAAACGTCTTAGACATTTTTGTTTGGTAATCATGCACCATACGCAAACAGTCTAAATATATCTTACATTATCTATCTTTACGTGGAAACAAAACAATTTGCGTTAAGCCAGCCTTTATGGCAAAACATCCCGGTGCCCTGGTCGACCTCTACCAGTGGCGTAGCCAGGAGGGTTGAAACCTCCCCATGACCCAACTTTGAAAAAATAATTGCATAAAACATACGATCACTCTAACCTTTATTACATGTGAGGCACAAACATTGCACTATTTTGCGTCCGGAGACTTAAAAAAGCCGTTCACATCCCTCCCTTAGACCTTTTCCTCATGTCGTACTCTAACCCCCCCCCCCCCCCTCCTGCCATGACAAACTCCTGGCTGCGATACTGACCTCTACCCATGTTAGTCAGAGGAATTTACAAATCCTGCTCACGCCACTGATACTTCATTATATGCATATTTTTAGAATTTCAATACGAAATGACACCGTGATCTTGTGGACCTCTTGTATTGTAAACAACATGATTTTATGAAACATATTAAGGGCTCTCTTGTTGATTTTGCCTCAGCGAAACAGCTGAGGGACGGATTTTGATCCGTCTTTGTTTGCAGTCCTCTACTTCACTGCACTTTGTAACCTATTTTACATCATACTGGACAAAGCCTCAGTTGATTAGGATATGCCTCGTCCGTGCTCTACATGCTGTTGCACGTAGCCTACGTATGATGACCTAGCTACTCGTCGGTAAAGTGTGTGAGACATGTAACCTTGACTATTGGCTGGTAAATTCGTCATTAATGTGAAGGTGGTATTTACTTTACCTTCTCTCACTCTACAATTCAAAAAAGGTTATGTTCTTGAATTGATTAGTCCAACAGATAATGTTTCTATTGCTTCACCATTTAGTATTCTGCAGGAGTGAAGTTGTATTACGATAAATATTTAAAACACAAAGAGGAATTAACAGTTTAATCCTTTGAGAGTTTAAACGAACACAAAGTCAATTGGCTAATGCCCTTGCATAGCTTGAAGACCTTTTCACACCAAAATGATAAGCACTCTAGAGCTATCGGAATGGAACCACGACATCCAACAAGAACTTTTGACGAGGCTCTAACGCTTGTGGGATCTTTTGGTCGATTTCATATCTGTCTTTTATTGATCAATATATTGTTCAACTTCACCGTTCCTTGGCTAACGGTAGTGATAACTTTTATTGGAGCTTCGCCAGACCACACTTGTCAAGCACACGATGGTTTTAACATTTCGGACAGCGTCCTATTAGAAGAAGGTTCTGTTGGATCGGACGAAATTTTATATTCCAGTTGCGAGCGATACGTTAACCCTCTATTAAAAAATGACACCGAAGTTTGCGCTGACGGATGGGTCTACGATAACAGCGTTTACGGGGAAACGCTTGTATCCGAGGTAAGACTAATAACAAATTTGCATGGTCAAATGGCTGGAGAATCCAACTTGCAGTCGGAAGGTCTGGCGTTAAAAATGAAACCTACTGGCAAAGGGAACATAAGCCAGTGAGCCACAACTAGAAAGAGAAACTGAGAAGGACAATTACTTACAAATACAGTCATTATTCATTCCAAATTTTGATTTAGTCATGCCAATGAAAATCCAATTGTGAATGGAGGAGACGGTTATTCTTTAAATTTACTGTGTTACTCGAACCAAAGGTACTGTACCACCTACAGGGTGTAAAACAGAAACACAGATTGTGTGTGAAAAACATACTTATTGTTACAGTGGCCGGCCCGTAATGGGTTCCCAACCAAAAACCACAATAAAAAAAGGAGAGAAGACTTCCTTCAAAGTTTTGCAAATATAATTCAGAAATTAAAACCTGTACTTTCAGGTAACAAAATAACAGAGAAGCAGGAATTCAAGAAGGGTAAAATAACTTAAACAACTTACTCACTTAACTCTTCCTTCTAGAAAATAAAGTCCAAGAGAACAAAATCCAAACAAATATCACAACTTTTTTCTAAAAGTCCCCACGACTCTCTGGCGAAGAGCCAAGGGGCGAAAACCAAACCATTACTGAGACCAGACCCTCACACCTTGGCAGCCAGGGCAGCTCTAATTACACCCATAAAATCAAGATCGGGAGCCCATCCCCTGAACCAACACAAAAAGATAAATTGCTGCCCTAGCCAGCCAGGTGTAGAAACAATAGGTCTCTAATAACTAACCTACTTAGGCAGAGCAGTGCAGTGAAATGAAAGGATGGAATGAGTTGGAATGGCTTGTTAGTCAATGAGATGAGAATGCAAGGGTTAGTGTTGGGCCCTGGATGAAAAGGTGGAGATGGGTGAGAATGTATGATAGGTGAGATGGGATGTTAGTAAGATTATTGTATAAGTGGCTCGGCTAGAATTTGTTAAGCACCACTGAAGATGAGTCGTAATGTCATATCCGATAATAAAAGAGAGTGATCATAGAGTATGTATAGCGACGGTAAGTTTCACCCATGGAGAATCTTTTCTTAGTCATCTGCAGGGGATGTGTATTTGTGGTAGAGGGGGTAGATATGTCCCCGCTCTCTTAATTTAAAGAAAAACTGCCGTTCGCGGTGTGTGATGATCGGCACATTCAATGGAGTAGAAAAATAAGACAGTGCCCTACAAATTGAAAAAGACGTGGGCACCGCCGTATAAAATCAGAATTAACGTTTTAAGCTGAGAAGTATAACCAACTAACCCTCGAATTAGGAAATTGTTGCCTTGTGTAGGGCGAATTTGAAAGGGGCTTTGATCGAAGATTTTAACCAATTACTTTGAGTCAGAGAAAACCGTTATTAAGACGTTTGCCTGCGGCATGACACGATTAATATTGGTATCATGTAATCAGAATAAGAGCAATTTTATTGAAGCACTGGGGAAATGAGGACTCCTTAATTCCTTAATTTAACTTCCAAATGCGTAACCTTTCACCCAATTTTAGTATTATGAGAAAACAAACGAACAGCTTTAAATGGGAAACTAACAAGTTGATTTCTCTACGTAGTAAATGTAATAAATGACGTTTCAATCAGTTTTCTAAATACGTAGCGTTTCACATCATGTATGTAAAGCAGCACATCACTCCAAATGTTTCCCACCAAGCCTGAAATTGAACAAGTTCTCGCCTAACATTTTGAATTAGAAGTGATATAAAACCTGTACCCGTGCCTACCAGTGTTGTAGTCGAGCCCAGCGTATCCAAAACTGAGACCAAGATCGAGACCAGAAGGTGCCGAGACCAAGACCAAAATCAGGGCAGATTTCGAGACCGAAAAGGTCCGAGACTGAGAAAAGACCGTTACCTGTTAAACAGGAAAACTGTCTAAAATTCTGAATACATTTTTATCTTACTGTATTACGTTATGCTCTTAAAATGACTACAGTACCTTAAGTGCATATTCATTGATTTGGACATGTTTTATTTAATCATATTAATGACTGTAGGGGCGGGATCAGGGGCTGCCGCCCCCAATTGGCTGAAACCTTCTGAATCGGGCAGACTTCAGTGCCTCAATCTGGCAGCGATTATGTCCTGTTTGGGGATCTGGAATCAGGCAAAATGTTACCCTTATGAGAAAAAAGAGTCTCGTATAGCCAGAATCATTTGTCAAACATATAGAAAGAATAACTTAATCTAATCCAAGTATTTTTCTAAGTGGCCCTAATGGTCGTACGTGACTACCCCCCCCCCCTTGGGGCGGTGACTTTAGCCCGACAAATGGACTACAGATAGTCTGTACCATCTAAACCCAGCTGGAGTCCAGATGGGCTACAGCTGTTAAAACTAGGCCATGTTCTTCCTGTTTTCCAAATTTAGGGTAATTAGCAGCCAAATTTAGTATTATCCATAATAGCCAAAATGAATAGCACTGTACACTGAGAATACAGGAATCCCACTACTGATTACACTGAGTAATCTAAGCTGTTTGATAGTCTAATGCAATACTGTACTACATTTTCTTCATTGACTTAGTTACAGACCCACTCACTACATCACAAAAGAAAGTTTAACCCTACCAGATGGAGTGTGTGGACTCATAAGACTGTAAGATGGATATTTTTTCTGATTTGCCTATTTTTTAGAGCAACTGATTTAAATGAAAAGCAAACTATGAGTTTATAAAGGTTACCAGGTATAAGATAAGCTTGATTGATAACCATCATAAAATAACAATGGAAAACAAGCAACTTAATAACTAAAAATTATATTAATAAATGAATGAATGAATGAATGAATGAATGAATGAATGAATGAATGAATGAATGAATGAATGAATGAATGAATGAATGAATGAATGAATGAATGAATGAATGAATGAATGAATGAATGAATGAATTAATTAATTAATTAATATAATTTAAATCAATACAGATACAACAATAGGTGCCGGGTAGATGCACACTGTTTAACCAGGGAGGTGTTCTGATTACATCCCCCGGTTTAACAAAGGTAATTCTTGATTGGCTGTTGTCATTGTATTGTATCGATTGCATTCTTTGTTCGGGTTAGAGATTTGGTAAGGAGTTATGGTTATCGTTAGCCAGTTAGAAAATTTCTTGTTAAACAGTGCGCATCGCCCTGACTAGACAGCCTCCACTACACTGTAATCATTCATCGACGTTACACTCTGATCACGGAACATTTTTATTAGATTTCAGACAACGTATAAATGTGATGCAGAATTAAAGTTTTAAAAATTGTAAAATCAATTTCTGATTGCCTCCGGAATGATGTGGAATGTCATAATCCTTTCTTAATTTCAAGTTCACTCTATAGGTTATTTGTGTTGTACCTATGATCTGATAATACTTTAAAATTCACACAATAAATGGGTGTAAACTCCTTCTCTTTAGATTCGACCCTGAATCATTTGCATTACTAGCTTTGCCAAATACCAAAGTTTGATTTCAATGGGACTTTTCCATTGAAGTTAGTTATAAGCGGTATTGAAACAGCCTCGATATGTTGATGAATATAGCTCCCCTGGCAGTTGCATGTTTGAGAGTATTCATTTTTTCCCTTTCTTTGTCTCTACGGAGCAGTGGGATCTCGTCTGTTCCAAAAATGGTTTGGTGGATATTTCACAATCATTGATGATGCTGGGTGGATGCCTTGGTTCTGTGTGTGCTGGAATTCTTGCTGATCTCTATGGCAGGAAACCTGTCATAATTGGATCATTATTTTTGTACGCTATAAGTGGATGCGTCTCAATATTCTCACCGAGTTTTGTCATCTTCGTCGTTCTATTTACCATCAACGGAACCGCACAACCAGTAAGTTACATTTATTTTCTGATTAAAAAATCGCAGTCAAAGTAGGTTTTGTAATTATTTTAAAGTAAAAGCACCTTCACTTTATATTTTGTATCCATCTTTCCCGCTAAGGGCTTCTGGTTCAACTGCCATGTCCTGTTAATGGAATATCTTCTACCAGATCGACGAGCAGTTATATCGTCCTGGCCACCACTTTTCCAATCATTTGGCGCCGTTGCCCTAAGTATTCTAGCCTTTTATATTAGAGACTGGAGATACTTACAAGCCGTCCTTATGATGCCTGCCGTACTCGTGCTGACTATTTGTTGGTAAGTAAAATATTTCAAACACTTAGACACTGATCAAGTAAGACATTCTTTGGGAGTAATGTTTACCCATTATTAGAAACTTTAGAAATTGCGTGATAGTAATATATTATTTTTGAATAAAGAGAACCGAGAACAAATGAAACTTAGTCGTGGCTGTTTATGTTTTTTTTTCTCAGGAAGTGAGTATTGACCTCTATTTTCAATCTTGCATCCGATTGAAACGAAATATCTGCATGGTTTTGCGTGGTTTTTTACATCTTCTGGGGGTCATCCCCAGGTCCTTACAGTCGTGTTTATAGTCCATTATTGCAGTTTGAAATGAAGGCTTTATGCACGTGCACTAACTTGTTATACTCGCATGCAGTGCAGGAGTCTATGATTGAGATTAGCGGCTAGCTAGGACAACGTCTCAGGGGTTTGTGTAATTAACGCGGGGAACGGCTACCCTGGCCAAAATACTTAGGGGAGCACCATCATCTGCTGACGCTTGGCGTACGAATGATTTTGGAAATCACGTTCTAGCCGAAAATGGTATTTTCTGGATTTGTAAGTTGAATTTAAGCAGTGTTGTTCTGAGCTTTCGTTCGTTATAAAATATTCACTCCAAGAATTTTGCTTTTTCGGCCAAAGTTTTGCGAAATAGTGTTTTAATAAGTGAAGCTTGGGAAAACTTGTTTTCCGAATATCCGAATGTGTCCCAAAATTTTGTAATCGTTTTGATTTTCCATGAAAATTTAAACTTTACTGTGATACTCTTTCACGTTTCGGGTTAAATTTTGAAAGAATTCGGATATCCTTCCATTCTGGCAAAGTGGCTATGAAAGAGGCTGGGGGATAGTCGTAACCATAAATATGTGAATGGAAACGGTTGGAATGATCATTTAAGTATGGTGATTACTATATGCAGATCATTGGTAAATGGTATGTTGTGATGTTTTTCTGTAAATCAATCTACCGGTAGAAAGTAAGAAAGGGTCCAAACTTCAAAATGTCACGACCGAATCTGTCGTAGGGACATTCAATTTCAACGTGCAATTGCAAATTCTATTACGATTAAATGCGCAATGAGGTACAGCGTAGAGTATATGCCTAGTTCAGTAAAAGTAGCTATTTTAGAGCTATTCGTTGATTGAATACGTGCACTTTACACACTTTTCCTTAATCCTCTTACATTATATTTGGAAACAAACACTCTCAAGGGGCTTAACAATATCTGCATCCCTTCCTGTGCAGCTTCGCGCCTGATTCTGATTAACATTACAGCTGTGTGGAACTTTTGAATGTCTTTCACATCAGTTGCAATTTTAAAACCGAGAATATCGTTCTTTACCCTGCACAATAAAATGAATTAAATGAAAAAAGTAACGTAATTAGGTATAATCCTTAATGCTATGAAGACCACAACAATTCTATCAAATATAACTTTTGTGTGTTATATTGATGTGAATAGGGATTTTAAACCATTGCGTTATTTGTACTCGCTTTTGACGCTTTAAGTATTATCTTTATTTCTTCTTTAGGGCGATTCCTGAATCGGCAAGATGGCAAGTTTCGAGAAACCATGTTGCAAAAGGAGAAAAACTATTGAGGAAAATCGCATCTATAAACAAGAAAGACTCCATGGGGCCATTTCTGATCGATCTATCGTTAAAAGAGGACAATTTGAAAGATCCTAAACAGTCGACTTTAGAAGGGCAAAGTTACTGTAATGAAGGTTTTTCCTTAGACGAAAAAATCTCTGAGCCACCAACCTTGTCGGGGGAAGTCAATGATGACCGAGATTTGAAAGTTAAGAGTAAGACCAATTTGTTGGACATACTTCGACCCCCTGTTTTATTTGTTACCATCGCTGCGTGTACTACCAGGTTAGCGGTAAGAAGTTCTGTCTTAACCACAACTTGTTTGCAAATATACCATAAGACGAAAACGAGCCGACACCAGTTTAGACGAGTCTCTCCGATGTTGTCCTTTCCCCCACTTGCCCATCCCCCGAGTTAAGTCAGTAAAGTTAACCAAAAAATAAACAATATATCTCTCCTGAAAATTAATTTTTGCATTCAGAGATTTCGTTATAAGATTAGAGTCCAAAGCGTCCGCAGAATAGAGCGAAAATTTTTACCCCGCCCACTGTTCTTTTCTTTTCTCTTTCACGTACTCTCAAATTTCTTGCAAAACATGTAATCATTATTTACAGCATGCTTGTCGAACCAAATATAACAAAGAAAGCAATCTCTCAGATTTCAATTAAAGGCTTTTCAGGAAGAATTTCAAGAAAGTGTTCCGGTAATGCTGCTTATTTAGCTTGAATAAATGAAAGTTACGTCTAGCAGCGATTCAGATCCTTTGTTGTAACTATACGATAACATGAGTACGGTACTTTGAAGTACCGGTACTTATCTTTCCGTTGTTATATTCAATACGGAAGAAAAAATGAGACGTGAGAATAAGTTCGCAGGAAATTTTTGATGAGTGTCTCGTCAGTTTCAACGAAAAAGCTAACTTCAGCATAACCTCCCTCTCTACACTCTAAAAAGGTGTTTAAGAATTAGAAGTTTCGTTTAATTACTTAACACGTTTTATAGTGCATGACCGGTAATATTGCGTGAATTGAATCTTAGCGTTGACTAATAAGTGTGCTATTAGGTGTAAACACGGTGATGGAACCAACTGTCATTATGCTTGGTGCTCCCCGTAAGCAATGGAGTAGAGAAAACAAGCTAGTGAGCTGCAGTTGGAAAAAGGCCATGGCCGCCTCAAATTAATCCAATTGTTCAGAAACTGGGACGTAAAACTCCATCGAAGTACCTTATTTACGGTACTACCTGTCATGCATTATTTTCTCTTCAGTCTAACTGATATATTTACTCGTGCCACCTGTCATATGCTATATTCATTAAAAAAATAAAAACCTTTCGATTACCTTACCAAAATCAACACCATAAAAAATTCAAGTATGTGCACCAAATAAACTGATAAATTATAGTTTTGATTTTGAGAAAATATGAACCTTTCTATTTTGTCTATTTTTTCAATTTCTTGAACAGAATTCATGAAAAAGAGTTGCAAAAATAATTAAGTAGATGACTTTGGAAATTTTCTGACCTTTCAACGTCAGTTCACACTATTACACTTTTGTGTTGGTTTGTCGTTAGATATAATGTACGGTAACTATATCAGGCAATGCATATTAGGGAATAAAGCAAAGGTTAAATCCTACCCACACCTTCGCGGGCGTTGCAACATTCAGAATTTGCCCAATTATTTATCAATTCAGCAAGTATACTGGAATAATACACTTCGACGAGCAAACTGTTTGTCGTAGTGCACTTGAGCTTTTGAAGTGCTGAATTTCCAAACTGGGCTCTGTGTCTATGGCTAGACATCCGCCGTCCGACAACTATTTCCAAGGTACCGTCATGCGTGCGTGCGTGCTTCTATGATACACCTACCGCGCATGATCAATGACTGTCAGCACTTATTAAGAGACCACCTTTCTTCATCCACATGAAAGACCTATAGCATTTAACATCCCTGCATGTTAAAGAAATATTCCAGAATCAACTTTATGTTTGATGTTATACAGTGAAACATATTTATAGCATTTTGGTGGAATTCTCATTTTCAGTAGAAATATTAGCGATTGATTTGACGACACTATTTCTACAAAAATGAACTTGAGGCAAGTTTTTCTCGCTAAACTATGAAAGTCTATATGATGGCAAAAGAGTCGTAAATCAGAACAGAGAAAAAGTTATGACAACATTTCACAGTGATATCGATGCGGATGTAAAGGAAAATACATTCACTCTAAAAAATATTTAAACGATTTTGTTTAAAAATTAGGATACTCACGAAAATGAGTATTTCTACTCGAAATAAGTGAGTACTTCAACTCAATTTGTGCAAAATTTTGCACAATTTGTGTAAAATTTTGCACAAATTCAGTTGGAGTACTCACTTATTTCGAGTAGAAATACTCATTTTCGTGAGTATCCTAATTTTTAAACAAAATCGTTTAAATATTTTTTAGAGTGTTTAAGTTAGCTGTTTAAATTGAGATGAGGAATAATAATCGTTTTCAGCTTCTGACTACTTTCTTTATTTGTTACAGGTTGACCTACGGTCTTGTTTTCTCCGGGTTTGTCTTAAATACTGGTAGTCTTGCTGGCAATCCTTATTTGAACTTCATGATTGGTAGTCTGTTGGAAATACCAGCTAAATTGTTTCCACTGTTTGTGATAGGAAGGTAAGCTACAAACTTTGATATTTTGGACGGCACGATGATTCTGGTAACGTATATACTTCACGGAGCATCACAAAAGTTAATCTTCAAAATAAGCTTCGATTTCTTTGCCCGGCGTCTTTATCCTCGCTCACTTTCATCATTCAGTTGATGTATATCATCAGTTGGGGAGTTAACCCCGGGGTCACCGAAATTTACCAGGCTCTCATGACGTCACACAATTTTGAATTTTATCCGCTTTTAGAAATGTACACTGCGAAAAAAGAATAGTTTTTTATTGTGAATATTTCCAGATAAGATCAACAAAACTATGAAGCTTACCAGACTAACTTCGCAAGTTATCTCTAAAACAATTTCAGGCGAAATTGTCGGCCAAAAAGCCCAAGAATCACCGAGAGATTTTAGGTCACGCTTTCTGAACGTTCGGCAAATGGTAACAGATTTGTCCGGAAATCATTACAAAGGTATCCAACAATTACCAAATACTCACATTTAGTCAGGAAATATACTTTCCCTCATAGGTTTGTTGATAAATAATTCCAATTTTCCTGAAGGCGGTCAATCCCGCTTTGTTTATGCTACGAATCTGCAAGTTGCAGTACACATGTAGTCAGTCAGTCATCTTGAAACGCAAAGCATGATGGTAGCTAGATTGCAGCACTGCTATAAAAGATCCAACACAATGGAATGCTTTGGGCTTTCACATACTTAAAGTGGTGCAAAAGTACGTACACATAACGCATAGGTTAGCAGAACAAAGACACCGTCTTCTGTATAGCATTTTTAGTGAAAATAGAAGGATAACAAGAAAGGTGCAACTTTATTTTGGAAAGATTATTTGTTCTCTCTCTTTCAAATGACATTCAAACATATTTTCACCTTGCAGATGGAAAATGTGCAGTTGGAAACTTCGCAAGTTAGCCCTCACTCCTTCGGTTCTATCGAAAAGTTTATGACGAAGACTAGCCAAAGTTCAGTCCCTGACAATTGCCAGCTACGAAAACGAGTTTCTTTTGAAGATTTAACTTTCTATTATTCTTAAAGTCCCCCACAAAATAATCAATTACAAAACTACGGATAAGAATCATTGACATTTCTAACGGGTGTCCAAAATGCATTTCACGGCGAGTACCAAGGGTGTAAAGGTTGCGCAATAACGGTCACAAATGTGAGGTCTGCTTCCCAACTGATATGTAGGAGCGTGTGGAATACTGTATTGATCCAAGAGCGGTGTTGCTTTTAATACTGAGAGACATTACCTCATTTTAAAAACAGAAGTACCAAGTGGCTAAAAAATGCAAAGGCCATGGACAATTTATCAAGTATTGAAAGACCTGAAACATGCCCCCCCCCCTCACGGCTCATGTATGAATGTAATAGATCTTTTGATCAATTTTCTCCCAGATTTGGCGTTAGGAATCTTGCTGTAATATTTTACTTCCTGAGTGGACTTGCTGTGATAGTGATCATTGTCTTGCTAACAGAGACAAGTAAGTTAATAATGTCAATATGCAATAGTATTGTTACTGACTGTCATTACATGTGACCATTACAATACATCTCCATTGGCTAATAGTTTGAATAAGAAATTTCGATAATTCGTTGTCGAATTTAATTGTGGGACACAGCGTCGCATACACAAACCGAGTTCACCTGTTTTCGTGCAGTAAGTGCGTACAAAACTTAATAAGTGTCTAGCCAACCCACACGAAAAAAGTGTTTCAGCCAGATTTATATGAAACTTTTTACACTACAAATAAAATACAGACACAGTTCACTGCACAAAACGATACTCCTAATTATGGTATGGATAGATTTTGAGAGACAGGTGTCACACAATTTTTAAAAAAACTCAAATTTTGGAACATGTGTTATAAATAAGGGATTGGCTTCTTTACCCCAATTTTGGAGACTGCGCGCGTGTGCAAAGCCACAAAAACGAATCGCCGAAATATATTATCCAAGAACTATATAGTGCTTTCACAGTTGATAAGCATGCCAACTGCCGGGCGCAAAAATTAGCAGTGATCTATGCAACAATCAAGCTGGCGTACTAACTTAGTTTTAAGAAAAAATGACCGGCTTTTGACATCAGCTAAATCAAACATGATTATCTTATGTGATTATGTACCTGGCTTGAGCAGTAAATGCTGATCTGGGGTCACAAAGACTACTAACAAATAAAATGTCCTTACTTTTGATTTGCGAAGCGTAGGCCTATCTTATATCTAGTATTCCCCAAGGCAGTAGTTCGTAAACACTTTTGCAACTTAACGCAAGCTTCAGAGATGTCGTAAGTACAAAACGCCTTTGCAACATATAAAAAGACTCAAAAAGTAGGGAATAACGCCGCTCTGCTATAATTTCTTCGGATGTTGTACAGGAGCTGACGATTCTATAAAGGTACCGGTAACTGCTCATGATGACGTGAAATCAGGAGCTGAAGATTCTATAAAGGTACCGGTAACTGCTCATGATGACGTGAAATCAGGAGCTGACGATTCTATAAAGGTACCGGTAACTGCTCATGATGACGTGAAATCAGGAGCTGACGATTCTATAAAGGTACCGGTAACTGCTCATGATGACGTGAAATCAGGAGCTGACGATTCTATAAAGGTACCGGTAACTGCTCATGATGACGTGAAATAAGGAGCTGACGATTCTATAAAGGTACCGGTAACTGCTCATGATGACGTGAAATCAGGAGCTGACGATTCTATAAAGGTACCGGTAACTGCTCATGATGACGTGAAATCAGGAGCTGACGATTCTATAAAGGTACCGGTAACTGCTCATGATGACGTGAAATAAGGAGCTGACGATTCTATAAAGGTACCGGTAACTGCTCATGATGACGTGAAATCAGGAGCTGACGATTCTATAAAAGTACCGGTAACTGCTCATGATGACGTGAAATCAGGAGCTGACGATTCTATAAAGGTACCGGTAACTGCTCATGATGACGTGAAATAAGGAGCTGACGATTCTATAAAGGTACCGGTAACTGCTCATGATGACGTGAAATAAGGAGCTGACGATTCTATAAAGGTACCGGTAACTGCTCATGATGACGTGAAATCAGGAGCTGACGATTCTATAAAGGTACCGGTAACTGCTCATGATGACGTGAAATAAGGAGCTGACGATTCTATAAAGGTACCGGTAACTACTCATGATGACGTGAAATCAGGAGCTGACGATTCTATAAAGGTACCGGTAACTGCTCATGATGACGTGAAATCAGGAGCTGACGATTCTATAAAGGTACCGGTAACTGCTCATGATGACGTGAAATCAGGAGCTGACGATTCTATAAAGGTACCGGTAACTGCTCATGATGACGTGAAATCAGGAGCTGACGATTCTATAAAGGTACCGGTAACTGCTCATGATGACGTGAAATCAGGAGCTGACGATTCTATAAAGGTACCGGTAACTGCTCATGATGACGTGAAATAAGGAGCTGACGATTCTTTAAAGGTACCGGTAACTGCTCATGATGACGTGAAATAAGGGAGTTGGGTGAGGTTGCCCCTCTTCCCTTGAGCTTTTGGGATGCAATGTGGGTACATTGGATGGTAATGTATACCCTTAAGTGTGAACTATGGGAAAACACTCCGATAGCCATAAAGCATATTTAATGATCGTCCAAGCAAATTACGCATTATCCATCTAAGTATCCATTTTCAGTTAGGCTTTGATTGAAGAGTAACATCAATTTCAGACACCAATGGTTGTACTAAGGCCTAGTTCCACATTTTATATATTGTTCTTTCGAACAAGCGTGATTCTTTAACAACGCGATTTGGAATCAATAAGAAAATGTGATTTCTTTGTGATATTTTGTAAGATTCAATGCCAGCTCGGGACATGAATAATGAACAGATGAAGTAGGATTTACGTCTGCGCAAGACCTCGAGGGTCAACACAGTTATAAGAGTTAAGAATAACTTCGTTCAAAAAACTGAAACTGCTGGAATGAAAAGGGGAGTGTCCTTAAATAATGCTTTCTTAACACGAACTAAGTATTTTTCATTTTCTTAAAGAGAATCTTAACTTTTGGGGCGTGCTTTGAGTCCCAAAATTTACATTCGGCATTCTTTCAGCAAACCTTGCCGACTGGTTTCGGGTTGCTGAATCCCTACCGGAAGCTTGGCCTCTTCGTTGGACATATCATTTGGCCACCCCTTGTTGGGTCCGTTTAAACGGTTTCACCACGGCAGATATAAATGTAATATAAATGCTTGATTACCAATGATGACTAAAGTTTTTCATGACTTTGAAGCTATTGAATTTATGATTATATGTAAAGTAATCTTTCGCCTATGGAAAATTTCTTTCAAAGTGAAAATTCTGTAACTACTACCTAAATTCAAGCTGTAGTTCATAATCCTGGTAAAATTTTAATGTTATTGATCCCATTCGTCTGACATTTGGGGAATTTCCCTTTATACCACAATCAAACTAGCCTGCTTACAGCAGGCTATTGTGTTTGCGTTTCAAATACTACATTCAAATATCAAAAATCTTACTTTCGCTACTATTAATAATACTATGGGTCTTTCAGCGGCTTCACCGTTGAACAGTTGACGTTTCCAACTACTAAGTTACATGGCATAAGTACGGTATACAATAGCCTGCCAACTTTCCAGCGAATCTCATTTACGACCACCAAATATGACGTCACGACAAAAATTAAAATACTAAATTATATCTTGCGTAATAGGTAATATTAATGCATCGAACGTATGGCCTGGTACACATTTTCCACCTACAAAAGCTAATAAGGTTGTTCGCCGTTCATTATATCAGTTGTATGTACCAAAATACACTATTCATACTTGTTTCGTGCCCCACGTGACCATCTCATGTTTACTAATTCGTCCCTCAAAATGCGGGATTCCTGTAAATGGAAACTGGACGAAGGTTCGCAGACTCTGTATATTATACTGTTTAGAGAGGTGTATTTTGATTTTGAGAGAGCGCCAGCTTTGTGCTACTACAGAGTCTGCCCCGAAGGCTACAATCTAGCCCGGCTTCAGATAGAGGCAAGTGCCACCTCGAATGGTCATTAATGCCACCATGTTTTTTTGAATTCCCTGACATGTCTATAAACAGAGAAATTCAGGTATATGGGTATCTTCGGGTGGGTTGGGGAAATATAGCGGGCTATCTGCCAAGAGTCAGGGTGCAGAAAAATGAAACATTTAAGGGGTAGGGGAAAGTAAAATGGCTATTATTTTTCATCTAGAAACTCCAGAGTTGCAAACTACCCCTCAAAATACTTGCAAAGAAATTGTCGTTTAGTTGATAAGCAGATTTTGAGAATCACGTGACTATTGAGGTCATTAAAAGTCAAAAAGGTACGAAATTTGACCTTTGACCTAAATCTTGACTATGCTGTTTTAAAATGTAATTGTGTACAGTAAATCGACTCATTTGTCCTAGATTGACCTAAAAATATTTACTAATACCACTTGATTTCGTATTCAGCGGACCGTAATGTGTCCAAAAAAATATTGCGAAGGAGAGTTATAGGGTTGCCTGTGACATGCCTGTGGGCCATAGCCTATAATGACCACTCCGGGTGGCACCTTAATCTCCTGCCCAATTAGAAGCTATTAGTACTGATATTTCATTGTATTGTTTTGTTCCTTTTTAGGTATTAAGGAGGGACAGGGGTATCGATATGGACATGAAGATATGCAATTGATAAATTTGATATAACAAGGAATGCTTAAATAGATATAAAAATGATTTCGAGATGGTGTACAGCTCGTAACGCTCATTAACCATGAATAGATTGTCATTTCCGGGTTGGAAAACTGTGTTTTTCTAACAGTTTTTACTAGTTAACATTTCGTTCGACGCTGGTGCTTCCTAAGTACAGACCGTGGGACATTAGTAGCCTAAAATTGTCTAGAAGACATGTAATATAATCATTTCAGGTCAATCTAGGACAAATGAGTCGATTTACTGTACACAATTACATTTTAAAATAGCATAGTCAAGATTTAGGTCAAAGGTCAAATTTCGTACCTTTTTGACTTTTAATGACCTCAATAGTCACGTGATTCTCAAAATCTGCTTATCAACTAAACGACAATTTCTTTGCAAGTATTTTGAGGGGTAGTTTGCAACTCTGGAGTTTCTAGATGAAAAATAATAGCCATTTTACTTTCCCCTACCCCTTAAATTTTTTATTTCACTGCACCCTAACTCTTGGCAGATAGCCCGCTATATTTCCCCAACCCACCCGAAGATACCCATATACCTGAATTTCTCTGTTTATAGACATGTCAGGGAATCGAAAAAACATGGTGGCATTAATGACCATTCGAGGTGGCACTTGCCTCAATCTGAAGCCGGGCTAATCATACTGGAGGATATTATACTAGATCACAAAAGGGCGCGCCTTCAGCGAAGTACTAGCCTATCGCCTGCTTGTACTGGCGTAGTTGAAGAAGCAGCATTGCTGCTTTGCCTTTTTACGTTTTCTTTCGGATACTTTTCATATCTCTGTATTGCCTAAGGATTTTAGACACTAATCAGAATGCCGAAAAAAGTTTTGTGCGCATGTGTACATCTATTGTCGACGCAGGTTAAGCTATCTGTGTTAGGCCCCCGCAACCCGGTTATCACATAGTATAAATTCTTACAAACTGATTTAAACATAACACTTTTTGCACCTCATGCCCTTACATCAGAATTCCTGGCTACGGATCTGTTGGAGTCGATGGACGGAGGGGGTGGAGGCACTTGTGAAGTGATTCCATTTTGACAAGTGCTGATATATTGACCGTCGGTACATTTACCTTAATTTTACCTATGCCCCTCATTTTCGGCACCCCAATTACGCTAAGCTGCCTGATGGCAAGGAGACATGTTAAAGCGCGATTCCTTTCGATTTTAGTCTTATGCAAATTAAATTATACTTTTTTCAGAGAATGGTACAAACCTCGACGCAGTCATCACTTGGGTGTCTTTATTCGGAAGATGTCTAATAACAGCAACACTTGCGTCGACACTATTACTGCCGATGGAACTTTATCCGACTCAACAAAGGTGAAAAAAGTACCAACCAAACAACTTACTTGAATATGTTGCTGGTGTTGCATTATTAAATGCAATTTAGACAAAGCCGTCCTACATGTGTGGAACAAAAAGTGAATTGCTAAACCTCTCTTCAAATTCGCTTCCGGAAAAATTACAAAAAGCTTGAAAATGATCCCAACAGCAGTTTAACCTTTCTCTTATTTTGTTGTAAATAGTAGGGTGGGATCCTTCTACGACTGAGTGTTGTGTGTGCATATTCATTTCCTATCTCTAAAGTTATGCAAAATGTTTTAATCAAGTTTCACGCACTTTGTTCTCTTGCTGTCGCATTTGCATAAATTATGTATGACTGTTTTGAAAGAGAGAATCAGAGCGCATTAATTTTATTCCCTTTAAGTGTACCTCAAGTTAAAATATATATATATATATATATATTAAGCAGCATGAAAAATGCATTCCTATAGTCCAACTCCTATCTTCATAGCACGTTTTTGAGACGAGATATGAAATGTTAAAATTTATTCACTTAAAACAAACTGTTCAATAATGCTCAATAATGCTCAATAATTTCGTGACTTTCTTGTACAACTAATATTATCTGCTTTGAGTCCCTTCAAAATTAAAGAGGGCTGAATTCATAATATCACCCCATAAGAGTTAAAGTGCTATCACAATTTGGTACAAATACAAAAATTGTAATTTGAGTAGTACAACAATGACATCACAAATTATTGCGCAATATACCA
The DNA here is from genome assembly GCA_037179385.1 of Holothuria scabra. Classification (NCBI taxonomy): domain Eukaryota; kingdom Metazoa; phylum Echinodermata; class Holothuroidea; order Aspidochirotida; family Holothuriidae; genus Holothuria; species Holothuria scabra. Next base: position 3,178,796 of record CM074188.1, read on the forward strand.
TTTTAATTTGAGTGAAAAAACTTCAATATTTTATATCTCGCCTTACGAATGTCCTATGAAGATGGGAGTTAGAATTCATTTCATGCAGGCTGTTTAATATATAGTTTGTTTAAAATATATTTTGATGATTCTCATCGACTACGATCTTGTGCAACAATTCTTCATTCCCCTCAGTTTCACTGTAGTAGCCTACAACTCTTGAGAATTCAGGATCAGAGCCTGTGGACCTTGTGCCGTCGGAGAGCTCTCCGTGAGGAACCGAAACATCACGAGAGAATTTCTCACCCGAAACCCTAAAATGTTCGTCAAGATCTCATGCACTCTTCCATATTAAACTGATATAGCTGGGATATATTTTCGAATATCTTGAAAGATAGCTAAAGTGTACCGTACACTTAAATTACCCTTCGACGGTCAAAATTTTTCTTTATCCAACGCTGGGTGTACTGGGATGGATTAAAGTAATGCATACTTTAATTTTCTATGTCAAGGCAAAGATGAAATGCAAAATGCCAGTTTTCTTTTCATTTTAGAATATTTGGTTCTGGCGTTGCAGAGTTTTTTGGAAGGCTAGGAGGAGTGGTAGCGCCTCTTCTACTTTACTTGGTAAGTTCTTTGTCACCGATCCTTTTGCGTTAAAATGTGATATACCCTTGTGCAACCTTTATATTCTTTCATAAAGCCGTCGGTAAGCGCTGCACTTCTTAGGCATTTCCCCCACTTGTCCCCGCCCCTCCCCAATTCAGGTCAGTTAAGGGTTGGCTAGACCGAAAAAAATAAGTTATGCACCTCTCCTGAAACTTACATGCTAAAACCTCACAGCTTCCGGGGGTTTCGCCTGCACCCCCACCCCAGGAAAGGGCGCTTTGGGGTCGGTTTCACGCTGCGCCCGAAAATTTTTCCCCCAACATTATACTTTGCCCTTAGTTTGCGCCCCGCCCCCCCCCCCAAAAAAAAAATAAAATTCTGGCGCCGCCACTACTCTTTGCTAATCTTTTTATCAATGTCGCAATTTTTAATATCGAGGGCGATTCTATTTCATGATGGTCTTCCGAAATACGTCACGAATTTCCGAAGCGGAAACGACGCAATACAATTAAACACTCAAATGTATTCTGTGTTTATACGTTTGTTAATTATACCACAAATTGGACACTTGAAAAAATTCAGATTTCCGATTTGTCGGGTTTTATTTTGCAGTTAAAGAATTCTTTTAAATTAGTGGTGTGCTACTGCCTTTATGATATTTAGTGGTGTGCAATGCCTTCAGTTCAACGCTCACAATTAAAGAGTCCTCATTATCTTAGAAGTACGCCACCATTTTACTTCAAGGTTTGAAAACACCCCACACTTAAAAAGCAAAGCATTTGTCATTAACTTACCTTGAAACAACAGCCAGATCCAACAAAATCTTGTTTTATCGCCATCAAGTATCGTTCATGTTATTTTAAGACTTAACCACTGCATGCTCAAGGCGAACGAATGAATAACCCTCTTTAATTCATAATTTTGCGAGAAAAGTGCTGTCACATGACTCTCGAAAACCAATCACGAAACAGGACAGACTACTTTATTAATCCAAATTTGGGTGACTGCATTTCCGGATTAAGGTTTGGGTTGATGTTTGCCCACATTTCAATCTGATATTTTTGTTCACATACAAAGTAAAGAGGAGCTAGATAAACTTTATCTTCTTTCTCCACTGAGGAACTTTTACTCGATATTTCTAGAGTAATCTCTTGGACCTTATGCGCTAATGACACTAGGTGTGTCTTGCTCCCTTTCTGTGTAGGTGTGGTGCTACGTGTTTGTTAAAAATACCTTGACAATAGGTTTAACACTATGTAGGAAACTAGACTAGCCTTGAAACACGGTGGATCAAACACTAACCCTAAAGCTCAAGTAACGTGTATAATATTTTAGATGTCCTATGTTCAGTTGGAGAGTAACCAAAGTTGGACACCTTTGTTTCCTCCGGTTTCCCATCTCTTGTACAATTTATTGTCTCTAAAACAGTTGAAACAGCCCTTGTGGGTTAAACTGATCCGAAGCTGACTTTTCCAAATATTTTAAATGTCGCACCCCCTCCCCCTCCAGCTTCCTTGCGAAAATTACTGTGCACGGCACTGGTTAAAGGGCATGCAGGAGCAGTCATCCCAAATTGGAGAAGTGTAGTAGACTGTCCAGTTTCATGATTGGCTGTTGGGAGTCATGTGACATTTTTTACCTCTTCAAATGTGAAATTTACCAAAAACAACTGTTTGGTTTACCCTGAATATTCAATAGTAAAGTCGTAAAATGTAATTAAAGATACTTTGAAGAGAAATAAGATGAAAATTGAGTTATTTAGCATTTCCTTCGAAATAAGTTTGGGGGGACTGCTCTTTACCTTTAACGCTCGAAAACCTTTACAAGTGTTTAATATAGCTGAATTACACTGCATTAAAATTAACATGCTTTTAATTTAATAGGACAATTTCTTGCCAAATTCATCCCTTATAACGATGGCCATCACGTCAATGTCATCAGCTCTGTTAACCTTCCTCTTGCCGGAAACACTGAACGAACCTCATCCGGATACAATAGATGACCTCAGAAGATTGATGCAAAAGAAACGACGGCTATTCACGTCATCGAAGTCACGCCACCAACAGGATAAGGGCACGCAGACATAGAATAAATGAGAGTAAACATTGTCATCATGATATTATCTAATTGGTTTATTTTTCCCATTCCTTAACGTGGTTCTGTTGATCACGATTAATTTGATGAATTTGGAGTCCATAATTGAACAATAAAAGAAGAAAAATATTTTGTTTGAAAATTCGATGAATTTCGGTTTAAGTTAACATCTGAACAATCTGCAGATACAGACGACCATCTGATCATAGTGCTGCAGTGACTAGATACCTCATTTTATTTTAAAATGCCAGATTTCATACAATTTGGACTTATCTTTTAGACTCATGTAATTTTAAAATGTTTATAACTTTACCAAAAAGAAAGGCTTCGTAAAATATTCCAGTACGTGAGTTATCCGTCTGCTGATAACTCAAGTATAATCAACTAATGTTAGAAATGTTTATATTACAATACTTTTAAAGCAAAGTGCGTACTCATGGATGTACCTTTGAACCTTCGATGAGTGAAGCAAAGGAATGGTGATTTCTAAAATAGATATTAGGCTAATTTTGGATTTATAAAAAAAAAACCCTCAAATCTGCCATTTTACCTTGCTTCGAAAATTTGACATCTCTTACATTTTTGTAAGGTGGAAATCCAACCAATCACCGATATTTTGTGCGTAGGCTACAATGGGTAAGCCGACATAATGCTGCAACATGTTATGACGTATAACTGTGTGTCCATAAACTGGTTACCACTGTAAATACTGATCACGTACCTCTAATTTAGCCTTAGCCTAGCGTTCTAATAGAATGAATTCAAAGGGATTAAGCCATAATACAGCGTACAGACGAATCCGGTTAGCGCTTGTTTTTAGTGACTGTAGGCCGTCGTTAGTGGGGTCCATCAGCCTTAAACCGTCTTCATTTATTGTTTACATGAATTTCAAACCCTCGTATTTAGTGAACTTGGAGAATTTATGTTACAAATTAGTGTACAACCATCCATATTAAAGGTAAGCAAGGAAATGGAAAGATTTAAAGGTGATGGACCCCAGTTATGGCCGACTGAAATCAGACCATCACTTGCTGTCCGGATTCGTGTACTAATAGAATGAATTCAAGGGGATCAAAGGTTTCATGTTTGTTTTGGAAATGTTGGAGTTTCATTTCTCAACTTATAACCTTAGGGACACGAACTTTCTTCAATCGTCGGTCACTGGATTGTTTCCCTAGGCTTTTGCTTATGTGGATCACACTTAAAGAGTTAAATAAGTCACTTTTTAAAAGATTGAAAAGTGTGAATTCACTTTATTAGAGTGTTAATTCCCTCCAAGTATAGTGAAACTCACTCCAAAAAGAGTGAAGTCCACTCCAAGAAGAATGAAAATTCACTCTTTAATGAACGAGTGATCACTCGTTTTTAAGAGTGCTCCTAAGGGCACTTCATCGAGAATGAAACTTTGCTCGTTTGGGGTGAATTTCACTCTTATTCTTCTTGGAGTGAGTTCCTAAGCTCTTTTGGAGTGAACATTTTAACTTTCACTCTACTATTGAAGGGTTCAGAAACTAACTGTGACGATTATTCATTTTCCAAAGGCAAGATTTGTACACGCTCAATCTTTCATCTTGAAAGATTTTCCTTCATACTAAAACGAATATCGTAATATCGTTCAACGTGTAGACTGAAACAGAATTTAAAGGCTGAAAATGAATTTAATCATGTAATCCCTATCTTCATATACAGCGTTATTTTTTGCTGAGATATACAGTGATGGAAGATATTCACTTACACTCAAAAAATAGAAGAGGGCGAAGTGAACATTCACACCAATAGTTCCATTATTCATTCAAAGTATATAAAATCTAACTCTCTGGAGGGAATTTTTAGTGGATGATCCCGGGTGAAATATATTTTTACTCGGAGTGGTCCCTCTGAACAATTTTTGGAGTGAATTTCACTCTTTTGTTTTTAGAGTGTAATTTTAAATAGTGGATGGTTCAAACATTTGTGGTGTCCTCCTTGAATGCCTACGACTCATATTACCCGCTTTTGCATCCTTATTAAACGTTGTTATGGAGTTGAAAAACTCTTTTCTGTTCTTGTGTGTTGTATGGGGGGAGGGGCGTTTTAGAGACAAATCACCCTATAACATGCCATGTAAAAATAGTATGCCTTGCAACCTCCTAACTGTAACCTAACCTCATCTCTTAAACAATACTCTAATGCATGGGGACTATGTCAGACATGATATATATGTCTCGAATGATGAATTATACCCCTTACAAATCAAAATGTGAGGGTTTTATTACGAAAAGGGTGTAATGGGGCGATGTTCCTTTTTTAAATTACCTTTTAACTCGAGTAATTTATCACAAACTATCAGTATTATGTACGGTTCTTATGGAAATGTAAGCAGAACCTACAAAAGTAGGTGTGTGGATCACGTGATCCCTTTCTGTTATTTACTTGGAAAGGAAAGTTTTGGCTGAAAATACACTTCAAAAGGTTCAGCTGTGGTTTATTTGGGGTTAAATTGGATATAATTATAGGGTCATTGTTGCCTTGTAATAACGCAGTTTGCTCCTACTTAACGGGGAGTAGTTGATCAAAATTTGTCTTCATCGTTTACCGTACGCATCGTTATTCCTTTGAACATTATACGTTAATACTGCCATGATGTGTTTTTTTTTTCTTGTGTTTTTAATATTTTATTGTAACTAGACGAATTTTGGGAAAGATCTATATGGAACAAATGTTAAAAAAAATTCAAGAGTGTGGTAGTGATGATTTTTTGCATGTTTATTTCATACCGCTTTAATAATGGGAAACTTTTAAGGTGTCATTCAGAGGTTGAAATGTTAGTGACCTTTTCTATTAAATTTCATTAAGGATATTAAAATGTTGATACCGGCAATCTTATATGTGCAATATTCTGGCGTTTTCCTTTCTTACTATACAATCTTAATATCTTAATTTCCACTCTTAAATATTATTGAGATATTGCAGTCTAATTGTCAATTGAGATCTACTTGTTTACATCGGAATCTTTAAATACAACAGGATCTTAATATCTAATTTCTCTAGTGAACGAAATCCAGATATTGATATTCAAGGTATTGCAATCTCAACATCATCTTGTTAAATATTGAAATCTGTATTTACAGGATCTCAACAACTTAATTTCTTCCAGTGTGAGTCCGTAGAACATTATTCTACAACCTTTATTTAAGAAACCGTATTATTCTCGTCATTGCAAACATAAAGGCATAGTTTTGATGTTTACACGGTACGTATTGAAGCATTTGGTACCATTATGCTTCTGACTTGAGGACCCCCCCCCCCCATTCAGGTTGAATATCCAGTCAACGTCCCTGCTCCTTTTTTTTATTTACTCACTCAATGAAGATACACCTTTACAAAAAGAATATTAACAATAAACCCAAAAGTCACAGGAGAAGAAACACATAACGGAAAGAAGACATTACCACTAACTACAGTCTTAATAGATCATACCATGGCAGCCAAACTTTATCTCAACTCTCATTCACATTTTTATTAAACATAAATTTTTGTATAAGGAAGTAATCTTTCAAAAATACCCGCAGACCGTGAACAGAACTAGTAGACTTTGCTACCTTACATTTAAAAATATAAAACTTAGCTAGAATATGAATTAAATTCAACATTTGATCACGGTTGCAGCCTAATATTAACAGAATAATATCATGAGTATCTAGTTCTGTATCTGCATTTACCAAATGGCAGCGGAGAAACTCCCATAATGAACGGACATAAGGGCAATACACAAAAGAAAGTACTATGGTATCCAAGGCGTCATGGCATAAACTACATTGATTTGATTCCACTGCAAATATATTATGGAGGTAGACATTTGTAGGAACAAGAAGGTGAATAATTCTACTCTGGAACCACCTTATCTTTATATCATTGGAACTTCTAGAGGGAATAGAGCAGTGCAGTGACCACATTTCATTTGAAATATTTACATCCAACTTTTCACACCACTTAAGAAGGGATTTATTTGTCACTGCTGAAGCTAGGGCTAATAATTTGTTAACGGCCTTACAGCTGAATTTACCCATGGAATTTATTACACAATAAAAATTATTAACAGGTTCTATAAGTCTGTAGTGCAAAGATTTGAAAAATTCATTACATGCAGATTTAATGGCAGAAACAAGCCCAATGGTACTCAAGAAAATTTGAACGTAGATTACACTTAACCTGAAAATCTTCGAAGCTGTAAAAATCACCATTACTTGAAATCAAGTCGTTGATACAATAAATACCCTTTGAGATCCAGTGCCAGTAAAACACAGGATTATCATCAATCATTTTCAGACCACCGTCCTCATACTCACATATAACCTGCTTCCTGCTAATACGATCCGGTTTATCATTCCAAATAAAGTTAAAGAATAGTAAATCGTCCCTGCTGCTTGATGATATGCCATGTTGAGCTTAGGGATGTGGCACATATCATACAGTGTAACAGTTGCCACCGGAGACATTCGGATTAAGCTAACTTCTATCTCGAACTCTATAAGTTGAGGGTTCGCTAAAAAACATCCCTTACAGAGTCAATGACTGTTAAGGCAAATATGTTTCATATTGATACATAGCTTTACTTGATCAATTTCTTCAGTTATCACATGCTGCTTGATTCAAATGACAGGTTGTTTGTTGAAGGGACAGCGCTTATAAATTAACCTGCTTTCTCACGGATTAACTAATGCAATAGGTCCTCAGCTTCAGTAAACCGACCGGATAATTGAGTTGTGCCCTGCATGGGATTGCTCTCCTCCAAGTAGTTTCTGGGGGGATATGGTACGCCGTTACTGCTAAAAGAAAATTTTTCAAGTTCTTGGGCGAGCGCCAGTGAATACAAACCACAACTAGACGGTTTATGCTTGCAGGCAAGTACACTGATCGAAGCCTCTGAAAATGGTATCAAACGAAACGAAAAAGCCCAATATTGCGCCACTGGATTCCAAACCTCGATCGAGTAAATATTAAGTGCTGTACAAAAAAATGAGCAAACGGCCAACCATGCTCACCATCTCAGAGAAAAATGTTCTGCCGCCAACACAATTTTAACTATTGTGTCAGGACCGTACCTTTCACGCAGGCAGCAGAACACTGAAAATGTTTCTACCTCAGATTTGGGCATTTGCTGATTAAGCTAAGACGTGCCAACGGACTTGAAGCGGTTGACAAGCATGTTAAACAAGCTGGGTTTTTCGATCGTGTTGTCGTGGAGTAAGCACTAGCGTTAGTTTGCTTAGGGGCGTTCAAGTCTGAGACAATTTTATGAGTGATCAAATCAAGCATATAAAGAAATTCAAGTCAATAGAACTGCGCAACGACTTATCGTCCTTCGAAGAGAAGACTTCCTACGTGCTTCAGATAGGCTGATTATTCTATTGGAACACCGTTAAGTTGGTGAAATCGGGGAAATTGTTGAAATTTCCACTTCATGAAAAAGTCAAAATAACTGCGTGGCAGATGAAACGTTGGTATTGTTCGTGTGTATATAGAGAAGCATCACACCGAAGATATCCATACGCCGAGCCAAGAAAGGAGGCACGAGTTCACTTGACAAACTGAGCAAATCCAATAATCGAAGCTGTAGGTTTCGATTAAATACCGACAGGCTACCACGGTTTATTTTAGTTTTCACTGAGAAGGAGCGAACTATTCTGAAATTTTTAAAACCGGAATAAAAATGTAATATTTCAATCAAAATTTTGCTCAATAGTAATCCAGAATTAAACTTTTATTCAATAACAAAGCATTCCAAACAAAAATGCCCGGAAATTATGAATGCACCGGGGAACTGTTGTATTTTGTTTATTAGGTTTTTCTACGATCATACAGTTCCCAGTCAGGCATGTGATTGGCACCCCAGCTGACCAGTGAACTGTGGACATAATGAGACTGAAAACCCCATCCTCATTTATATCCAACACAAAATCAGATTTCTTTGTTAATCGGTCCCAGATAATAACCACCCCGTTTACACCCCCCCCCCCCCCTCCACACACACACATTCGCACGTCTATTATTCAACCGTCAAGGATCAACCGTAACTGTTTTCAGTAATGTTAATTGTTCAAATAATACCATGGGGTTAGTAAAGTAGCATTTTAAACATTGAACGTACAAGAACTATTGATTTAGTTGTGGTATTTGTTAAGTACAGCAATTCGTAAGACATTGCGCATCAGTTTTATGTGATATCTTGTTGATTATAAACAAAAACTACACTTTATCCTTGTCTGATAACAGTGAGTAAACAATGCCTCTCCTGCTTGTATTGGACGAATAACAAAGGCAAATCGCAATCCTTGAACTGTGTAACCAGAATGACAGAGGCAGACTGATAAATTTTACCGATTGTAAAGGAAGTCTATCATACGAGTCTTCACGGTTTTATCGTACTGCTGTGTTTGTGTATGAAGCATCCAGTGCTGTTCAGCTCTTTTCATCTCCAACATTAACAGTGAGCACAATCAAAGTTTCTACGAAATTGACGGCTTCTAGTATTATAGCCTCATGATGTGAACTATTTTCCTCCATTATTTGACAAATAACTCCCTTGAAGGGTTGCACCACATGCGGAAGAGACAATATTCAGGAGGAGTCCGTGGCCAGTTATGAAGTAGGGCAATAAACAGAAAATATCTCGACATTAAGTAATACAACTTTAATGTTGAATAGTTGTTAGGAGTTGGGGCATTGAAGCTAGTATGACCTACCGTATGTCAACAATGGAATCAAGCGCACAATCCACAATAATCGACGGAGGTCTGAAACTTGTTGGATCTTTTGGTCGATTTCATATAGGACTTCTTCTCATTAACTTTGTTTTCCAATTTTTGGTTCCATGGATGACACAAGTTATTACTTTCATGGGAGCTACTTCTGAACATTATTGCAAGCCCAAGGATGGTTTCAATTTGTCTAGCAGTATCCCACTTAATGAAGAAAGCCACGATGCAGAGGGGGCGGTGTATTCCAATTGTGAACGTTACGTAAGCCCTTATTACAAAAATGAAACTGAAGGCTGCATTGACGGATGGGTCTACAGTAATGACGTTTACGGAGAAACACTTGTCACCGAGGTATAGTTTGAATCACTTTATTAATAGAATAAAGGACCTCAATGTTGTCAGAATTCCTCACACTTTGTTATTTTAGTATATGAAGGTTACTCATGGTTAGCCATGCCTCCCGTGTTAATATGCATATTATGAACTAATGTGGCAAAAACACAGTAAATTTTAATAAGCAGTTAAGAATTTTTCCTGATTACTGTACATAAGTTAGCGATGTATCTACCAACGTTTCGGTCGAATTTGCCTTTTACTTAAGTATTTGATTACAACTTTATTTTCGTCAGTCTTTTTTATACTAATGTAAGAAATTGAATCACTCTTGTCATTTAAATGTTCACCTGTTAATTTGCATAGCACTATCGTTGTGAACATTATGTCAAGCACAGTAGTAGAATAGTGGGTCTGCACTCCGGCTGTCACCACTGTAAAAGGCGCGAGCCGGCAAAACTTAGAAAATACAGGAAAGTAAAGGAGGAGAGAGAGAGACCGTGTTTAGGTGCGTCTCAGCCGGAGTGCAGACTCAATCTATTCTACTACTGTGCTTGACATAATGTTCACAACGATAGTGCTATGCAAATTAACAGGTGCACATTTTAAGTGACAAGAGTGTTTCCATTTCTTACACTAACAACCCATACCCAGCATAGCATGAGCCAGGTCTGAGTATTCACTGCTCACTGTACGTATTTGCTTCAGGCGGGTCATGTTCTGGGTCATTGAGTACATATTGCATGAGATGGCTATGCATGCAGCCGCAAAGGTCATATTAAGTAACACTAAGATAATCTTATTATCTCATGGACTTGAGATGCACTCACCACATTTAACACGAAAGAAGTTTAACAAGACATTAAAAACTTTTACCGGGAGCAGTGCCCAACTTACGAACCATGCGAGATATACCCCTCTGACCTGGAGCCAATTTCCTACGCATTGATAATTCACCCTGGCTTATTGTTGCCACACATCTTGGTTTTTAATTCATTCCGATTTTTTTTTTCTTTCAATAATATCGATTCCTTTAATTTTCCATTTTATATAAACAATGCAAAATCATGAAGATAATTACTTTACTGTTTTAGTGGGATCTTGTTTGCTCACGTGAAGGATTAACAGATATATCTCAGTCTTTGATGATGCTTGGTGGCGCTGTTGGATCTGTCGTTGCAGGAACTCTCGCTGGTCAATTTGGTAGACGGCCCATAATAATAGGATCTTTAGTAATTTACGTCATCTGTGGATGTTGTTTAATATTTTCGCCAAATCTTGTCGTTTTTACTCTTCTATTTACATTGTACGGAGCAGCAGAACCAGTAAGTACCAGATATATTTACACCCTTAATACAAAAAAGAGAGTATACTTACAAGAATGACAGTTATAAAACTCACTCCAAAAGAGTGAAAATCCACTCCAAGAAGAGTGAAATTCACACACAGAGAGGAAAGTTTCACTCTTCGTGGAATGTCTGCATGGAGGTCACTTTTAAAAGGGATTGATCTCTGGAGGCATTCGTTAAAGAGTAGATTTTTACTCCTTTCGGAGTAAATTCTCTTCCCCTTGGAGTGAATTTACTCTTTCGGAGCGAATTCACTCTATCACTTTTTTCGAGAGTGACTAGGTTCACTCTTTTGTTTTAGAGTGTTTAGGGCCTATGTATATGCATGTCGATTGTAATTCGCATCTATCCGTCAGATGGTGTTTTATTAAAATAAATTTTGTTAGATCGACTCTAACCAATGTTTTCGAACAACGATGAGTCTGGGCCTAAATTTGAAAACTTCGATATTATTCATTTCAAAAACATATCAGGAAATTCAACACTAGACGAGCTAAGCGCAGTCACAAGACATAGTCATGCAGCTACACAAAATTACTCAATACTTATATACTGTCTTCTCATACCACGTCATCTCATGAAAAGAATATATACTTTACAGAACCTACAATAGCATTTGATGATGTTTTCTTTCATGTGATTGACAGAAGAGTGTAGTAGATTTTAAAATGCATGTTTTAGTCATTGGTATGCCTATTTGTTAGCTAAGAATATGCCACAAGCCGCACTGTTAAAAATTGCTCAAAATCACTGTAAATGTATAGAACAAAAAAAAAAAGAGAAACATAAAGGTTACAGAAAAGCTCTGGTAATAAGTTTCCAGAAGTTATCTGTAGTCTCTACTTATTTCTTTACATTTTTGTTCTGTGAATCGACCCACCTTAATTTTTTTCCAGTGGATTCAATAACGGTATGTATAAACACTGAACTCCGTAAAAGAACAAAATTTTGATTTTGTTAGGGATTCTGGTCCAACTGTCATATCCTATTAATGGAGTACTTACTACCAGACAGACGAGCTCTCATTTCATCCTGGCCACCGTTGTTTCAGTCCTTCGGTGCTGTTGTTCTCAGTTTTCTTGCTTTCTATATTCGTGACTGGAGGTATTTACAAGCAATTCTGATGTTACCTGCCGTACTTATGCTGAGCATCATTTGGTGAGCAATGAGTCTTGTATTATTTTATGGTTTGATTTTCAGCAACGCACTTTTTACAGAAGTATTGGTCAGTATAATGTTGAACAGCAATACCCAAACATGATTTTCACTGGGTACAATTATTCTGGACCATCGAAGGTGATTTGAAGCTTTGTTCAAGGTTCAGTGTGTGTGGAGTAATACGTATACTGGTTTCATTAGGTCTAAATCCAGGGGAGCAAGACTTCGATGCTCTGAAAATCAAACTGGATTTTTACAATTCCCTTAAGCCTTGCAGTCACTTTCCTTTGATGTAACATTGTTGTCTTGATGTCATCTTATCCTGGAATTTATTTTGAAAGTACGCTCCCATTTAATTACAAAACGTACCTCACTACGGGCCAAATCCAGCAATTGTCAATTCGAAATATTTTTTATGTGAAGGCTATTAAGGTCAAGAGCAGTCCCCCTCCAAACTTAGTTTTGAAGCAGCAGCCGGCTAAACATCACAATTTTCGTCTTATTTCCCTTCAAAGTATCCTTCATCATCTTTAATGACTTCAGTAAGACATATTCAAGGTAAACCAAGCAGTTACTTTTAGTAAATTTCACTTTTGGAAAGAAAGAATGTGGTCACATGACTCTCAACAGCCAATCATGGAAGAGGACAGTCTATACTACCTCAAGTTGGGGTTACAGCTCTTGCCCTTTAAGAAACCAGTTTCCCTTATCTTTCAGAGCTATTTACATGCATAGGTTCATGAGCTCTACAATATGTTTGTAATACACTTTGGACGACGTACCACTATGTTTCAGTTTTCGTTATTCACATAGTGGACAAGATATATATCTGCTCAAAACAGAACATTCGTATGATAAAATATACCAGGTCTGCCTAACCACTGTCCTTACACTCAAAGTGCTACTTTATGCAATGAAAGAACGGGAGAAAAGATTTATGTCGAGTCCAAAATAAAATGAATAACCATTTAATCATCTACATCTTTGTTTCACACAGGTTGATTCCAGAATCTGTAAGATGGCATGTATCGAGAAACGACTTAGTCAAAGCAGAAACAATTTTAAAGAGAATTGCGTCTATAAATAAAAAAGAAAATTTAAATCAAATTTTAATGCAAACAAGTATTGACAGAGGTCCAGGTTCGTCGGGGACAGATTACAGTTATACTAATGCAGCTTTCTCTTTAGAAAGTAAATCATCCGGAATACATGACGTACCGGCAGAAGTAAATAAATCGGAAAACGGAAAACCAGAAGAGAAGGGTAAAGCAACTTTTTTGGATATACTTAGGCCACCAGTTTTGTTTGTCACTGTTGCCGTATGCTTTATCAGGTAAGACACATCTTATGCAGGGCAAGGACTATTTCCACTAGAGTCTTAGCAAAAAGTTCGTAGACACATGGGCGTCCGCAGGTATGGGCAAGGGGGGGGGGCACTTGCCCATCCCCCCTGGAAAATCAAAAAATTGAAAAAAACGTATCAGAATAAAAGCAAAAACCCGAACAAAACGTGTTTTCCAAGTTTCTATGCGAAAAATAGGCTTTAAAAGCGCCATTTCCGGTGATCTGGAAAGCACTTTGGGCTGAAAATTTTGCACGCTTTGTGTCAATTCATGGTGATTTGGAGGTTTTGCCTCCCCCTAGAAATTTTGCCCCCCCCCCGACTTTTTTCTGCTGACGCCCATGCGTAGACATGGAACAATAGAATGTAATATAGGATACAGTATATGACTTTGTTCTCGACCTGACTTTACTAAAACAAAATTTTTAAAGACTCCTCGAAAAGTATTCAATTAGCACCTGAGATCCTTGAGTCTTACAAAATCTTTCTTTCCTAAAAGATGTTTAGGAGTTAAACGTTTACAAACAAGTTTTCGTCCTTACTTTTAAGCATTTTTAGATGCTAATAACGCTTGTCTTATTCTAAAACATTCTGTTTTAAGTAACGTTTAGGCCCTTAATATTTAGTGTTAAACAGCAGCAAGGGCCCGGCGCCGCTAGCGGGAGGGGGGAACAGGAGCAGTGGTCGCCCTCGGAGAAGACCTCCACCGTCGAGGAGAAGATTCAGTTTCTTCAGAGACCCTTCATCCATACAATAAAAGATGTTAGCCCTGTAAAACTTCAGTCTCTCTAATATAGTCGACGATCGTGTTGATTTTGCTCATGAAAAAAAAGACATATCATGTAAACAGGGAGCTGTTAGGCGCTCAAAATACCCAATTTCCTTACGAAAATCTTAAAGTAAAACATTTACAGTATAAGGTCTAGAACATTCTGAAAAGAAAGTCCAATAATTTTCCACTTACACTGGAGATAAATGATATAATGAAATTTGCACCAACTCCAACGTTAATTTTTCCAATATGAACTTGGGCAGATTGATCTTTAATGTAGACTCCAATTTTTCAACTCTCCCTTTAAAATAAAACCAATTTATTCAAATTTTCGGCGATAAAGTTTCTTCAATGCTTAACCTGCAGATTTTCAAAAATATTTTAAGAGGAAGCCAAACTTTTTCTGAAATTTTGCAAAGTCGTCCTTATAATCTCCATATGATATTCAGTGACCAGGTAAACAACATGCTACAAGTCCCCCGGCGACCCAGGGTGAATTCAAGTGGGCGGGGCTCGGTCCCTTTCCAAAATTGTTCAACTTTTTTTACTTCATAAAGCAATGATAAAAGCCCTATTTCATCTTAACTAGACCTATATGATGTTTCCTATTTGCTTATGACACCCGTCCTATATTTCTCGGCTCTGTTCGTTCCTCACACCAGATATGGCTACCCCAGGGCCTGCATTTTTAAGGCAAATTCCCGATAATTTTGCACGCTTTCGTTTTTCATTGATTTTAACATTTCATTGCAAAAGTGAGGCTCAAAACAATAACAACGCTTACATTCTTCTTACAGGCCTGTGGATGATGTTATTACATTATTTTTGGCTGTCTGAGGCATAACTGTTTCCAAAATTTCCAAACGCTCCGCACCAACCAATGCTAGCGTTTTGCGAAGATAGTTTTTCGGGCAATACTATTTCTACTTGTCTGAAGAGTTGGAGTTTTCCAAATTTTCTGTACGCTTCGCACAAACTGTTGGCGGTGCTCCCCTTGAAAAATCTTTCGGACAGAAGTACAAAGGTTTAGGTTCCCCTTCCCAGCTCACAAAGCATGTGGAATGCCTTTTCCGGTTGTTTGAGGAATCGCGATTTTTCAAAATTTTCTCTTCTCTCCTTGCCAACTAATGGAGGCGCTCCTCTTAGATAGGCCTTCGGCAAGAATAGCATTTTCAGGCAGAAAATCTTCATTCTCCCTCCCCAAAGTAAATGGTGCAGTATACTTTGCCAGTTTATACCCTCTGATGGCGACATACACAGAATTAAAACTAGTAACACAATTCTTAACAGCTTTGACCAATACGTATTAGAAATCAATGGTATTGTTTTCTTTTTCAAGCTTAGTGAAAAATTCAAGTGCTCGTTTCAAAATGCGACTTTGTCATTGCAAAAATAAATAATTTCACCATTTTGGGGGTTTCTCACTCTCAAAGATGCCATTTACGGCCATCTGGAGGGTTTATACTAAGCTCCATTTTTAACTCTGCGTCAACCAATGGTGGCTCTCCGCTTAGATTCTCCTTCGCCCCCTCCCCTCCGCTCTGGAAGTTTTTTTCCATTCCACCTCAATTGACCTTTCCACCTCTTCTTGCATATCCTAGATCTGTTACTGAGACATCCTTGATTTTTCTCATAAGAAGATCAGATTCTTGAATAAAAAAAAACAAAAAATCTATCACACAATTACAATTTTATCTCCAATATAATAGTCAATTCAAGCTTTAGATTTTCAAATGCTTTTTTAAAGATTTAAAAATTATCCAATTTCTGTGGATACTCCGGACAAAAAAGGGCAACTTCAATCACCACGACATTCTACCTAACTTTGCTCTTGAAAGACAAACTTCTAAAAATCCCATTTTCTTAAATTTCACCTAACCAAAAGACAAATTTCCGTTCATTGATATTCAAAAAACACTTTTAGTTTCAAAATTTTTGTTTCAAAAAGGTACAAAATTTTGAACAAATTTCCAGTTTCGTTTTAGAGGCCTAGTACATGGACTTACAATATCACTAGTGCGAAACGAACAAACTTCAGTCGCCTATATAACATTTTTTCTTATTTTGTTCATAACATAAAGATCAGATATACACCCCGATCTTTTCATGGTCCTAACAAATTCTTCGCTACTCAGGACTCAAATTCTGCCTGTCACGTCTTACCGGCAACTCATCGCCTTTGCTGGGGCTTCGAAATGCTGGTCCCTGTCGGGGAGCTTGGCCCCCATGTCGGACAAATCCTGGTGCCACCCCCTGAATATAGCAGCACATGAAAAAAAAAAAAACAAATCAAGTGTGAGGAAATAAGTCTTTGATTGTCAGACGCGTTTTCTTAGTATGTAATTTTATTTATTGTAGTATGGTTGATGTACGCACACAACCAAGTCGATTAAAACATCTCTCAATGTGGACTATTCTTTGCATAATGATAGTCTAAATTCGACAGTCGCTTATATATGTTGTGAGAAAAAACGGATATTATCAAGGAAGTCTGTATGTTATAACCACAAAACTCGTTACCTTCCATATATTTGTAAGTATGGAATGTACGGTAAGTACCTAACTAACCGACGGTGTGAAAATGACAACGAAATACTCCCTGTAAGGACTGAACAACAACAGAGGGAGGGCAGTGACGTGAATAATGGAAGTATATAATCTTGGAACAGGAATGAAGATAATGTGATATTTCGCACATTTATTGTGCCTATTGCGACAAGTAACAAATCAAATGGGTCATGTTTCACGCATCATAACAAGATGGGCTCATAAAATATGACCAAAGTTTTTTAAATTCGAACAAAATGTGCAAGTCGTTATTAGTGTGGGTTCGGAAAAAAGTATATTTAGGCCTATTTGGGGGAAATTTGTAAATTTTAAAATTTTGCGTGTTTTTCATTCAAATCAGAGAAAAAACCTTTCATCTTTCCTTTTATTTTCCATGTGTTATCTGGTTTAAATTAAAAAATAGAATTCCTTCAAAGAACATCAGTAGCGGAGGAACTTTCCTGAACATGCCAGGACCAGACAGTATAGGCATATCACATGTAAGAAAACTTAGCATCGTTTTGCAAACTTTTTGAATTGTCTTCCTAGTCTACCAAAGCTAGGCTTTTTGCATGCAGTTTGACAAGAAAGTGTCTTTGAACACACAATAGTGACAAAATGCCAACGCTTGTAACATAGCAGCCAATCACAATTAAATGGTTTTATTTCAGAAGTGTATGTACAATATAGTTTCATACAGAGGCATGAGACGTGCATGATATACCTACCAGGATGGAAATACAATCAAGTATTTTTTCTATGTTTTCGTAGAACTACCTACAGTCTTGTTTACTTCGGGTTTGTGCTCAACACTGGAAATCTTGCCGGAAATCCTTACATCAACTTCCTGGTTGGAGCTTTGCTTGAAATACCTGCCAGATTATTCCCAATTGCCCTTGTAAAAAGGTGACATGATGGGTGGTATTTTCGACGTAGGATTTCGAAGAACGGTCTTCAGTCCATTTGTCGACTGAAGGTTGCTTAAATGCTGGGGGCGATGCGCACTGTTTAACAAGAAATTTTCTAACTGGCTAACCATAACCCTAATCCCTAACCAGCGGCGTGCGCAACAGGGGGGGGGGGGCGATGGCCCCACCTCTGTATGTAGTCGGGGGAAACAGCCCAGTCGAAGGAATTTACACGGGAGTAATTCCCTTTGAATGGATCTCCACCTCCATATCAGTCGGGGGATGGACATACTGCCCCCCCTCCCCCACCTCAAAAAACCTGCGCACACCACTGTCCCTAACCTAATCCCCAACTCGAACAAAGAATGCAATAGATACAGTACAATGACAATAGCCAATCAAGAAACACCTTGTTAAACAGTGCGCATCTACCCGAATGCTGAGGCCAATTCTGAAGTTGTGGTGGAACGATCCAATATATTTTGGACGATGCCCACTCTTTAATAAGAAATTTCCTCACTGACTGACTGGCTGACGATAGCCCTGTAATTCCTAACCTAATCCCTCACTCACCCTAATGAAGAATAACATCGGTACAATTTAATAGCAACAGCCAACCAAGAAACACATTGTTAAATAGTGCGCATCCACCAATATATTTTGAAGAAAATAAACGTCCCACTCCGTAGCTTCAGGTTACTCAAAATGCCTACAGCAGAAGTGTTCGGCACAGCTCACAGCTCCCTTCTGTTTTGGTGATCCCTGTAATGTCTGTCAGTCTTTATAAGAAGATCAAAGTGCCCAAAATTTAAATTCGAAAATTGCAACCCATTGGTTTTTTAGAGTAAAACTTGGCTTCAACCTGATTGAAAACTGATTGAAACTTGCTTATAATGATAGATGTCATTTTCATATCAAGAAATTCTCTCAATAACGAATTTGATTGTGTGTAATTATATGATTTCTAGAATAATATAATAATTTGCCTATATCAATAATTAAAATAAGGTAACGTCGGTTAGCTTGTAATGTACAAAAGATACAATAAAACCAGTGGCGAAAGTTTTGGGTTGTTTGTTCCAGTGCTATAACTTGACATATTTTTGCTTCAATTTACGTTGCTTAGATTAATAAGCTCAACATTTTTCTACTTACTTGAATGGATTAATACCCTCTAAATTTTATTTTATTATCTTTAAGACTTGGCAGTAAAAGCATCTCAACTATATTCTTCCTCCTGAGTGGTCTTACTCTTGCCGCCATTGTGTTTATACCAGAGGTGACAGGTAAAGTTTACAATGCATGAGGTATTGTTTTTACCTACGCTTTGTAAGAGGTAAAAGTCAATACGATACCCACTTCTGTTTTCAGGAAGTCTTTATTACTGTCGAAAATGTTTTCCTTCTTATTGCAGACATGTGTAACGATTTCCTCATATCTTTGCTCCCTCTCCTTTCATTTCTTTCCTGAATTTTATTTCACAAATTGCAACTTAAGGAATAGGAGAAGACTAACCCTGATTATTAACCAAGTTTGCACTCTTAAAGGCAAAACATGAGGGTTAAATAATAACTTCATTTACACATGGCGGGCATCTCCCCTAAGCAGATCGGAAGAACCGCTTTCGGGGGAAATCAATTTTCACCCAGTCGGGAGAATATTTTGCCTGATGGGTGGCGTTATTATTAAATATTTCCTGTTGCATTACAATCCTAATGCGAAAAATTTAACGGAGATAAATTTCAAAACAACCGTGCGATTTTTATCGACTTTAAAAAAGAGAAATTTGGGCATGTTTAAAATGTCTGTTGATAGGGGAATAAAAAAACTTTGTCTTCTTTGATTGTTTACCGTGCCGATTTTGACGTATCGAGAATTTTGCTACGTTCTTTTTCCTAAGTTTAATTTATAGGCTAGGCACAGCCGCAAGCTTTGTGCAGTATTTTCCGACTGAAGTACAAGTGGATTGTGCCAGCATTTGTGTTTGTGAATGCGTTGTTGAAGGTGCCTTGTAGTTTCGTCCTCGGTAGCTTAACTATTATGACGCATTTAAATACATTACATTTATTAAACCAACGACTGTGGAGAGGTCGACACTAAGTGCACATAATATCCATCCCACTGACTGTCAACTTTTCCCCGAAAGCGGTTATCTCCTGAACTGCTGAGTATACATGTACGAGTATTGACCAGCATTTGTATCTTTTCTAAAGCAGCAATATATCAGCAGGCTATATAGGGATTATCATTTTGAAGCAAAAATCAAGCTCTGTAACCCCATCTAAAATTATTCTTGGGTTACTTAAGTTGTGCATATGGTTCCATTAGTTTGCTGCATTCTAATCATGCAATTACGGGAGTAACATCATCCAGTACCATACAATTTTCTCAATTATCCATCATGTTATCAAGTTGGAAGCAACATTTTAAAATACAGAATAAAGTAAAACCAACTTAATATAGAGATGTTGGTATAAATCCTTCCCGTAATCTATAGTTGGGTGCATTTTTATTTTAATTGGGTAATAATATATATACTAGGCATTTAAAATCGATTCAAAACTTTGCGCAGGAGAAGAGGAAATACGAAACAACCGCTTTGTGTTCGTAAACTGACTACACAACAGTTAACGGGCAACTGTTTCCGCTGTTGTAACTCATCCTTGCGAGAATAAATGTTGGAATCAGGTAGTGCAAAAACTTCTACCGAAAACCAGAGAAGGACTTTCTGATTTCAATTGGTCACCACGTAATCATTACTTTGAATTTTGGGGAAAGTAATTAAGTGCGTTCTCTTAAGATGAAAGCTTGATGAAAGTACTAGTAACTCATTTAACAATTTAATCTGTCTTTAAAAAGTTCATCTTGAGTGTGCATGCATTAACTGAAGAAAAAATTAAGGAGCACTAAAACGAAAAGATAATTTCTTCAGCTACTTTCTCAGTCTTTTTTTAGACTACAGTCTTTGCAGTCAATTTCCTTAATATTATTTTTCAGAGAACGGGAAAAATCTTGGAGGCGTGATCACTGGAGTTTCTTTACTTGGAAGATTCTTAATAACCTGTAGTAATGCCGCTTTAATACTCTTGCCGATGGAATTATTCCCAACCACCGTGAGGTAAAGAAACTGGTATATTATTCATCAAAGTTCAGTAACTGGGAATGATTTACCACTTTTAAGTTGTTCAATTATGTAAACTATAAATATGGTTTTCATTTTTTTTTACCATTGATTGATTTAATATTGGAATACCTTAATTCAAAATTAAATATTTCTGTTTAACTGTCAAACCCAACTAGTTGTTATAAATGAGTACATTCTAAGTGGCTTGCTCCATTGCGCTTATTGATTTCAGTCAACCAGGTGTCTTCTTAAGCATTTAAGGATAAACTAACTTAAATGAACTTAAAAGGCCAGGCCGTAAGCTTGAGTTACGCCAATTATATAGTTGTTGGGATTTACAGTGTTGAATATTTTTGGCTAATTTCCCGAAATAGCAAATTGAGATCAAAATGAAATTAACTTTAAAAAAAAAAAGATGACCAAAGGGCGTTTCGAAGAGTAATGAGGTATCTGAGGTCAAAGAGAGAAAATGACAAGGACAATACAGCAATAATCATCTTTGAAGTCGTAAATTTGGAACTCTAAAAAGGCCCATTGAAGATTACTATGAAAGAGTACATCGGTCAGTACATGTTTTAGTATCGGTACCATCAGCAGATCACAATTGCAATTACACCCTCAGTCAAATAGGTTACAACAAAGACCCCTATATTGCATAATTGCTATGTTACTGGAGGCAGAAATACATTCTAAACGAATAATCTCTGTATACGGCTAAAAAACAAGGGTGTCATCTGATTTACAAATGAACACCGGGTACAAAAAGGGGGGGGGGCTTGAATATTGGGTTCATTTCGTTTTTGAGGAACAATTTTATACTACGTAAATATGGGTACCTATACCATTTTCTAGTAGGCAAAGGTACCGCATCTAAACAATGAAACATATTTATGATAGCTTATATCGGGGAAGCTCACGTATCTACGTGTCTAATTTTAGGCTTGGTTCCGTCGGTTTACCGATGTCACATATAGCTAATTATGACATACCGAGTTCGTGCCACAATGGCCTATACACGGACCTAATCCCAATGTCACTACTACTTTTTCGTGCAATGGGGACCAGCAAGCCATGAAACTGTGAAATGAGCGCCATTCATTCTCTACTTCTTGTATATGGTATCCTGTACCTCTCAGCAATAAATTCATTCAGGCTCAGCTGACAAATAACCTTTAGCGAGCTATAAGTTAAGGTAGAATCTGAAAAATGGGGCGACTGATTGGCAGCACATTACAGACTGTGTTATAGAGCATGAACAATACCTTTAAGTTCAATATAATTTTTATTTCCTTTCAGAACGCTTGGAACTGGAGTTGCCCAATTTTTTGGGAGGTTCGGAGGATTTCTCGCACCTCTATTTCTTTACCTGGTTTGTACGGTAGCTGAAATTCTTAAACAAATGAATACTATGCTCGAGATTATTTGAACAAGTCAATAACTACACAAAATTCCGAAAAGCTCTACTTATGCAGTGTCTTTGCAAAAATAATAATAATTTTGCAAAATAAAATTATAATTAATATGCCAAGAACAATTGCTCATGAATTATCACTTTTGGCCTTTCTATTGTAACATGTTTTTACTTTTACTGAAATGAATGTCATTCTAGAAATCTTCTACATTAAGAGCACCGCATAAATTTCTTTTCAGGACAACCTGCTTCCAAATCTATCGATTTTAGTAATGGTTGTTACGTCGGTTACAGCAGCAATATTAAGTTACCTTCTCCCCGAGACGTTCAACGAACCTCAACCAGAGACATCAGATGACCTCAGAAAGTTGATGAAAAAGAAGAGAGGTCTCCTACCTACATCGAAGCCAAATATTCTGGAACATAATAAAAGTGAATCAACGAAACTGTAAACTTTACTAGTCCTACATATACATTTTCCAATTGTTTGGGAATTTTTACATCATAGCAATAAAATAGAAGATGATTAAGCCTGTCTTTGAAGGTCTGTAACGCAAGAACTGTTGTCCGTTTATGGGTTGTCACATTCCTTTATTTATGAAGGAGTTTTGAATTTCATTCTCATTTAATAAAAATTAAGCAGCATATGCTAAATTAAGGGTTCGTTGCACGAAGATTCAACTTATATCCCATGAACCAGTGGCGTAGCCACGGAAGGGGGGTTGGGGGTCAGAACCCCCATGATCCAACCTTGCAATGCAAAAAACACACAAAACAGCGGGTTTTTCTCTCTATCCTAAGACTTTTCCCTCATGTCCTGCCCCAACTCCCTCCCCATGACACCAAAGCCCCCCCCTCCTCCCCATGATGTACAATCCTGGCTAAGCCACTGCCGTGAACCTCTCCCCTCTTCCACTACAGTTACTTACTTTATCTGTTACAGTTCAGAAAACACGTATATATACAACGCGCTACGATATCCTAAAATAACTGCTAAAATGAGTGAAACTTCGATTACGTAGAGCATGATTAGCAAGCGCCCTCAGAGAGGCAATAAGAGTTTGACAGCAAATATGAAACTTTCGTTCCAGCACTTCGCTTATATATTAAGCAGAATTAAAAGATACTGAAGAGGTTGTATTTTAAAATGAGCAGAAACGTTAATTCTGGGTGAATAACTGTTGAATGTGAATTTTGTAATTTTGTTCGGGTAACAAAGTTCCACACGGAAGCAAGACTACATAGCCTCATCCATACGGTGCAAATCACAACGTCAAACCAT
This sequence comes from Holothuria scabra, assembly GCA_037179385.1. Classification (NCBI taxonomy): domain Eukaryota; kingdom Metazoa; phylum Echinodermata; class Holothuroidea; order Aspidochirotida; family Holothuriidae; genus Holothuria; species Holothuria scabra. The sequence goes on from CM074188.1 coordinate 3,202,444, forward strand.
GATTACTAACCATTTTTGTTAGTTTTAACTGAATGTATGATTGTGGTGCAGAATTAAAGTCATGGAAAACTTGTAAACACAAAGATGATTGCCCCTTAAATTCGTAAATGTGACCTAAAAGTAGTAGACCTACATGATAAGCCGCGGGATTATCATTTCGGAAGACAACCGCTTTTGGGTGAAATGAATTTTCTACCGATCGGGAGAATGTTTGGCCATGAGTGGCGCCATTTTCAATACCTCCCACGATGCATTGCGATCCAACCTCGCAAATTCAACAGAGATAACAATGTTCAAAACAATCTTGCAATTTTTTCCTACCTTAGGAAAGAGACATTTTAAAATCTTTGTTGATAAGGGAATAAAAAGATACGGTCGTCTTTGGTTGTTCACCTGTGAGATATCGAGCTATTTTGCTTTGCTCCTTTTTTTCTAAGCTTAATTTAGTCTCGACACAGCCGCAAGTTTTGTGCATGCACTTTTTTCGCGTAAAGGTGTGCATGAAGATGGTGCCAGCATTTGTATTTGTAAATACGTCGTTGAGGGTTCCTTGTTTCGTTCATGTGTTTTAACTATGATCTGACGTATGAATTCACACACACATTTAAACAAATCAAGGACTGTGAAGAGGTAGACACTTTGTCATTTTCCCCGAAAGAGGTTATCTCCCGTACTGTTTTTACCGCGTGAAGTTGGTCTAACGGTAAGAGCATCTGCCTATCACGCGGGAGGCTCGGGTTCGCTTCCCAGGTCGAATCATACCGAAGACTCTACAAATGCCGTTGTGCGTGATGCTCCGCATAAGCAATGGAATAGCGAAAACAAGCCAGTGAGCCACAACTGGAATAAAGGCCGTGACCGGCTCGACTTGAACCGATAGGTTGGAAAGTGGGCTGTAAAAATTTATCTAACTAACTAACTCAAACTGTTTATTGTTCAATATTCTTGTTCAAACATTACAACATTCCGAATGATGTCAGAAAGTCAGATAGATGACACACCAACATGAATGTGTCATATATTGTAAGTCAACTCAATGAAAGTTTCAAAGTTTAAATTAATATTCAAGTATGATTCAAGTTCAAATTTGGTTTTTCTTTAGTTACCTCTTTCGACAGGCATGAAATACCGTTGGCATATCTACGACCCACCCACATGGGCTCCAAATGATGTCCAAAGGGGCTTTATTCATTAATACCCCCTTATCACTTATCAATAACACTTTGAACAGGTGCATAACACAACGAGATCACAAAAATTTCGAAAGCCTATGTCATACTTTCACACATGAAGCGATACTTATTTTTTACAATTTTTAAGAGTTTTGACTACGTTGAATATTCCAAACGTTTCGATATGTTCAAATGATGTAATTTTTACACAGTTGGTCTTAGATTCGTCTTTTGGTTGTTGGTGTAGAAGATTGCAATAAACCTGCGGTTTTAGAAATTGGGAAATAGCCACCGCCGACACCACCACTACTACTTACACCTCTAACACTAGACTACCAGAATGACAATGTAACATTTTCTTAAGGCAAGGCTAGTGCTGTAGTTCATAACGCAGACATCAAGGTTAGACTTTGAAAGTAATTTCTTCCTGACAATCACTTGAACATGGTTGATTACGAAATTAGGAATTAGCCTGACTTCTTAGGTCTGGGTGACCACGCGCTCTGCCCATTTCATATTGAACAAAAAACTCGGGCAGCCAATCCCTGGCAGGGCATTTTCACCTTACAAACGGAGTTGTACGCGCCATGTAAATCACACTGAGAATAGAATATGTACTTTTTCAACTGAGCCCTCTTCGCAAAGACAAAATGTTTTGCTAGGTCTTGGTCACGTTTCATATCTATGTAACTTTTATTACAGGTTAATACCCAGTAATATAACTAAACCTAAACGAAATTTATCATAAGCTTCACAAACTAGACCATAAATTGTGTTTGCAACACAGGATCTCCTAACTAAACTTTTATGCCATTACGGCTCGTGGTCCAAAGATCGACTTGTTTCAAGTTAAACCTGTTTAAACTGGTCTGAATCTTGTCTTTAAAAGTAATTATTTAGCTGAGGGGTAAAGTCGCGGGTTGTAAAAGAAAGGGATTTGTACGATATGACACATGCCTCACAATAATGGGACATTATAGAATCTTCTTATAATTGAATTCCCAATAATTATTGATGATAATTGAGGGGAGAAATTATTTTCAAAGATTAGACTTTCTTGTCTTTGTTGTCATCCTGACTCTCTTTACTTCGGTCTATTTAATATTCTTAAGTGCACGCCATATTTTCCCCTAAATTCTGCGCTGCGATTGGGGATGACACTGCAAATTTGACTTTTCATGTTCAATAAGAGTTTCTGTCTTGTGGACAGAAGACTGAACACGCTATTACCTAAGAAATGCAAAATACATTTTAAACCATGAAATCTCATGAAATCGGTCAGTCATGTCCATCATTAAAGCAGACAGTGCTTTATCATTGGCGGCTGATATTCAAAGAAATGATGAGAGCTGCCCATCGCGTGATATTGCTTCTTCAGAATTTAACAGATACTCTTAATCAGACCAGGGAGTTGCTAGAAGCCAAAGGCGGTGTAAGGTCTATATTTTATCATACCTTGTTATATGATCCGTGTTCTATAGCCTATGCTTACATTGTGCTAACACTGCTTGAAAAGCAATGGCCACATTCTTGACTGGAGTGTTTGCTTACCCCTAACTGCCAAATGTTACGTTATTTTTTTGTGTATTTTGGAATATCTGGTTACTTTTTAATCAGTTAATCAGATGTGAAAGCTGATCAGGCCCAGGCCCCGGGAGCTTTCTTGGTCCATGTCCCTTTTACCATTTCATTTATAATAAAAGATGCACACCAGGGAAGCAGACCTTACATTTGTGACCGTTATTTCAGAATCTTCATACCCTCAGCACATTTCAAAATGAAATGCATTCTGAAAGACCGTACTCGAGATAGCCTACGCAGAGCGGAAACGGTCACCCATTTTAGATGTCAATAATTCTTATTCAAGGTCATACGTGACTGAGTATTTTTGGTAATTAAAGAAAAATAGAAAGTTAAGTATTCAAAAGAAATTCGTTTTAGTAGATAGCGATTTTCAGGGGGTGAACTTTGGCTAGGGTTTTCGTTATGAACTTGCCGAGAAAACCGAAGGAGCAAAAGTTCCCTTGCGAAGTTTAAAACTGCACATATCCCGTCTTCAAGGTGAGAATATGTTGAAATAATATTTGAAAAAGAAAGAACAAGCTTCCACCGTACAATACAGTGGTACCTTTCTTCCCTTTTGTCTTCAATAAAATGCTATAAAGAACGCTGTGTCTTTTTTCTGCCTATCTATTCATTATATGTACATACGTTCGCATCACTTGTACAAGTGCATGGCAATGTATTGGACCTTTTATCGCAGTGCTGCAATATGCTAGGTGGCACAATCCATAAACTAGGGGTCCAATAGCGTGGCATGAGATCAAAATTTAAAACTAATTATATCTAATTGAAATTTACACCCATGATTGAGTATGAACAGCAGTTGTAAAAATACAAGTATTTTTACATGAAGCATTATGTATGCATTGGGAGACTCATTAAAACATAAACTTGGCCAGTAAATTGACCAACATAAGGAGACAGCAAAGCAGTCTTTAATCTTCTCCCAAAAGAATGATGAATATCAGAAATGGTTGAAAATTTCCATTTGAATGTTTTTCAGTTCCCATTGTAACAAGAACATGGTAAAAGTTTGAAAAAATTCTCAAAAACTTGAAGACTTAGGGTCTAACATTTCAAATCTTACATAACCTTAGCAGGATTTTTCCTTCTATTAAATATGCCACGTGTAACAAGGACACCAAGAAATGGTGTCGCTGTAACACCTAACATTCAGAGTGTCAGATTAATATTTAAATGTTAAATTGAGCTGGAAATTTTTGCACATACAACACAAAACACTGTTTGCAGTTATAAGATATAATAATAGCTCCTTAAGGGAGCAGAACTCCTCCGGAAGTAAATGTTTGGTTTTCGCCCCTTGGCTCTTCGCCAAAGAGTCGAGGGGACTTTTAGAAAAAAAGATGTAATAAAAGGTTCATTTTCATCATTTTTTTGTTTGTTAATGATCAACATAACTCTGACACGATGGAGGGGAAATGTTCATTTGGATAGAATACATGATTCTCAAACCATGGGATTTACATTTCCGGTAACCGACATTCTGGGACCTTCTTTTCATGTAACTTTGTTCGCCAAAAATTAATTAGTTTGTGCGATTGGTAAAACATCAATGTTAATCAACATAACTTACTAAGGGAAGCGCAAAAATTCTGCTGATATTGAATTATGCCTAGAAAACGTTCACTTGGTTTTGATTTTCTTTCCAAATGAGCTACTACATAAAAGAGTTTAAACTACTTATCAAATCAAGAAAACTATGGCCACCTGATAATGATCATGTTTGTTGAAATGAAGAAAAATACATTAGAAAACCAACATAAATAGGGGGACACCCAAGAAGTTATATCCGCCAGGTTGTTTTCAATAGTCTTGTTTGGAAAATTGGGTGGAGCACTAATGTTGATATTTTTAGAAATGATGACTTTTGGTGATATCCTTACCATGTTAAATGAGCAAAGTAATTCAATTTGTGATTTGTGATGTTTGTATGTCACAGCCATTACTCTAAAACCAGGGAGGACACCAAAGCAAAGTAGTGTATTTTCTAAAAATACTAAACATTGGATATTTAGTTTACATACCATAAGGTAGCCTCGTTGGTAAGGCATAATAAAACATCCGAGGCACTAGTATGTTTTATTCCTTTTTTGAAATATAGCATTGAATTGGCAGTAAAAACCCCATTGGACCCCTAGTTAATGGATTGCGCCAGGTACCATCATGAACTGCCTTTTAAGATCGTTGATTGACTAACAGGTGAACTGCAAAAAGATTCGTAGCATAAACAAAGCGGGACTGACCGTCTCCAGGAAAATTGGAATAATTTATGAACGAAACTATGTGGGAAAGTATATTTCTTGATTAAATTAGAGCATTTAACAAGTGTTGAATAGCTTCTGGGATTACTTCGGGACAAATTTGTGACCATTCGCCACCGTTCAGAGAGGGTGACCTAAAATCTCCCGGTAATTCTTGCGCCTTTAAGCCGACAGTTTGGCCTGAAATTGGTGATATGAAAACTTGCGAAGTTAGTCTGGTAAGTTTCAGTTTTCGTGTTCACCATTCAAAGTATACAGAATAAAACAGCCATTCTTTTTTTCAAGTGTACAATGGAAATAAAAGGTGAACTGTGAGAATTTATTTTTCATGCTCTTTAATATATATTCTTTCTTAATTTTGTAATCGAGGTACACTTGATGAAGAAATCTGTTCATGAATGCACATTGTCACATATGGTACCTTAAACTACGTTATAGAATGGGCACACAAACAAACTCGTCATTTTCAATTTTCAGCCTTTCCCACTTTTTCGTTTCATGCAATTACAACGCTCTATTTTATTTAATGACTCCCTGGCCATTGTCCATCTTGCTCCTTTTTACTGAAGTATAAATTTCAACAGACGGAAATTCGCCTAAAATACCGACTTATTAGATTTTACTTATAAGACTCGGAAATGCCATTTCTTAATTCTGAAACGTCGCTATTTTTCAAAATTTTCAACGTATACTAATGATTGCGCTTCCCCCCAGATTGTGTGTCTGGGTCAACCCCTTTCGAAATGTAGGAATGTGCACCTGTTTACTATGTGGAGTATCTATGTTGTGTGCTCCCCCTTTCGGGCGATAAGATGTAATAAGGCAGAGAAGGATGCATTAAAAAGTAAGAAGGAAAGTTTCATCGTGCTCTCACTTGCCTAAGCGAGTAAAATGTTGGGAAAAGACCATTTGGGGATAAATTATTGGTTTCATAACAGTTGCAAATTATTCATTGACGGAGCATCACCGCGTACTGACTGGTTATTCAGAATCCTTCATTCTGATTTGTTAAAATCCGACAGGTAATTTGTTATTCTCGAACACACCGGAGGCGCGGGTCCAAGGGGGGCCTTTACGGCCTCAGTCCCCCCCCCCTTTTCGTCACATCAACAATAACAAATACACTAAATATTTATCTACGAGAATATTCAAGGGCCCTTTTCAAGCTCACCCTCTCCCTCACAACACAAATACAAATACACGAACCTCGCATGAAATTATGCCCGGGTGAATCTTATACTTCCCTGCCGCCTTGCCTTCGCCATAACTGCAATGGCTGCAACAACAACAATACACAACAACAATATTCGAATAATGTGAATAGCTATAGGCACATAGGCCTATGTCATGACATTACGAGCGATAGCGACTGAACTATGTTCACACAATCTCACGTCAGCCCATGGGTGCTATGTACCGTGGTGGCTGTGGACTGTCGGCACCTTCGTCTTGTCTCAGTTTCCAACGGTGGTTCATTATGGTACAGAGCAGGAGTGTGCAAACTTTTGGACCAAATCATGTTGCTGTGGCCATCTGGGTGGCCCCAGTGGAGCAGGTATAGGTTAAGTGTTAATTACAATGCGACACGTAAGAATTGAAGCCCTGGTATAGTTGTTGATGCTGACCACGTGGAATTGGACTATACGTTGATTTCGATTTCTGTTTCAGCTAATCAGGCTGCTCAAACACATGAGATCCTTGTAAAGTTCGATCCGGGAGGTCCTAACACCTCCCTGGTTCGATGAAACTTGTAAAGGCTATGTAGCCGGTATGTGATGCATTGCCATCCTCCTTTGAATTTCAGAAGGGATTTTCGCCGGTCAATGAAGTAACTCAAATTTATACTCTTCATAAGCTCATGTCGCATGGTAGTGAAATAGTTTGTGGAATGCCCTTACCAGTTCATTTTCCAAAGACTGATTTCTTTACATTACCATTTCATCCAATGGTAGGGGTTCATTTTATATGGTAATTTTCTGACCATTTTATAACTTACTCATTTTTTTTATTAAAGTATACTTTTTTCCAAACTTAAAGCTCTAAATAGTGATTGCGTAGATACTACTTAAAAGTCTTTGAGAAATGCCGTTACCGGCGGTTGTCTGAGTGATCGTGATTTCTCACAATTTTCTGTACGCCCCGCTCCAACAGATGGTGGCGCTCTGCTTGGTCTTTCAAGCAGAATTCGATATTCCATAGGCGCAAGAAGAGTGAGGTGGGGTGAGACAGTCCCCAGTAAAAAATGAGGGGGCGGAAGCATGCTTCAGGTCAGGAAACCCCTTTTTCCTTTCCCAAACTCAAAAAACCCCATAATTTCCCGCGCGGATTCTTTAGTTATTGAAGTTTCGAAATGTTATTAATGATCGCCGTTGCAGAGCAGTGACGTGGCTACAGGAAGGCTCGAAAAACTGCAAAATTCGAAAATTTGCCATTTGAGACACCGGTCAAATACAATGCGGTCTTCCCAAGTTTTCTTACATAAAATTCCGAATTCTTCCTAATACAAGCTTCATATTTGTAAATTTTAGTTTTAAAAAGGCCAATTTTTCCCCACACAGTCAGTGGTAAAACTTTTTCGAGCCTCTACAGTGCCGTTTCCCTACATTTTCTTCAATAAAGGCTTTTATTTTTAAATAAAAAAAAGATAACAAAGTTTCGGGAGCTTTTTGAATGTCGCCGTGAAGCCTCATTCCGCACTCCTTAGATAACACTATGTAACAACAACGATCTTTGACAGTCGACATGCCATCTAACATATATGCTAACAGGAAACGCAGATTCTTCGATGGTCCCCCGAATAGTTATATCAGGGAGGTGCCCTGGTTATATTCAAATATCCTTACAGGAAACCCTTAATGTAAACTATTTCTTGCAATACAAGCTCCATATTTAAAAATGTGTAAAAGGACCCAAATTGTCGACATGCTCAGTGAGCCTACAGAATCTTCAAACTTAAGAAAAAATCATATTTTTATTAATTTGGAAAACATTTTCTTCCTCGCTGGAAAAAGGCGAAAAATTAAGCATCAAAATGTACATGGTCAATGGTGTAGGGAGAGGTACATCGTCCCCCACCAATTTCATATTGCTTCCTACGCTACTGAGATATTCAGACAGAGAATCACCGTACGTGCGTAGCTCTAAGCTTAGCTTTCTCTAAGTTCAGCGCGCCCCCCCCCCCCCGACTTTTTGAAATGTCTGGATCCGCGCCTGACACCGGAGGTAATAATGATATGCAGAAACTGCCAACACGGGCGCTCTTGTGCATTTTGCCTGTTCTTGCATTAGTCAGGGCCACCGTTCCGTCTAGGAAATGGGTAACTCTGACTTTTCATACCCCTCGACGTCAGGAAGCAGAAAGCGACAGAAGTGGCTTCGAACTAAAAAAGTCTGGTTCGCCAATTCGGGGAGGAGAAAGCTCATCTTGAATGAATATTGATATTGTTGTGAAATCTAAGGCAATGGGAATCATTCAGTGGCGTCACCAGTCATTTCATTCTAGGGGGGCACTGAGGGGCACAACGATTTTATGGGGGGGGGGCATATATACTCCACTCATGGCGCCTGAGGCGGCACCGAGCGGGAAGGGCGAGGCTCAACGGGTGGGGTCCAGGGGGGCGAAGCCCCGGGAAGCTCCTGGGTTTTGGCGTGTTTGTGACGTATTAAAGATGTTACTTAAGGGTAATTTTATTGACTTAACACTTGTGTAAAAATTACCTCCAGGGTAACTTCAAGTAAGTCTCTCGGTAAAAACCACTGATTCAACTACCAAGAGCTTATCCGGCTTACATTTTGAAAATGGGGTAGATGATCTATAGAGAAAAGAGTTGATGGGCACTTCAATGTGAGTTTTGGTGGGGGTCCAGGGGGCGAAGCCCCTGGAAAGTCCTGGGTCTTTAGCGTGTTTGTAAGGTTTTAAAGTCGTTTTTAAAAGGGTTGTTTTTACACTGACCTAAAAAATTACTTACAGGGCAATTCCGAGTAAGATTTTATTTTTGATAACAACACAAACGTTAGTGAAACTACTCTCAAGAGCGTATCAGGCTGACAATTTGAGGAAGGTGAGCTGCACCGTGACTATAAAGAGAAAGAAAGGCAGTTGATGGGCAACTAGATGTGATCCTCTGAAGGAAAAATGTAGGCTAAATCCTGCTTGAAGGGTTACCGGAGCTGTGCGCCACCTCCAATTGACGTAGTCGGAAGTGTTAAGAAAATTTTGAAAAAACGTAACCTCAGACAGCCGGAAATGGCATTTCCAGGGTTTTTTGCGATATTTTCATTTGGAAAACATGAAATTGTATTGCCTTTTCTTTTCAACAGAGGAATCGAATCCTAAAAAATTCATAGTCACACTCTGACTACAGAAGACATATTTTTTTGAAAATCTCAAATCTCAATTGGGGGGGGGGGGGCACACGGGGGGCACACAATTTTTCAGGGGGCACGTGCCCCCCTGGCCCCCCTTGGCGATACCACTGGAATCATTAATAGAAAGAGAACTTAGTTTCTGATCAAAACAACGTACTTGTCTGAATGTCCCGCTTTTGCATTATCGTGGAAAACCTTTCAAAATATTCGGGAAGCAGTTTACAGTTTGGTTTCGCCGAACAGATCTTTGCCAGAGAGTCGGGAGGATTTTAGAAAGTATCTGTGATTTAAAAACAACACTTATCTTTAGATGACCATTGACACCAGAGGGTGATAATTGTATTTTTTTCGACCTGATGTTCCATCCTCAGTGCTCTCTGGTCCCTCACTTCGAGTGATATTAAAAGTTAGAATTACCCAAACCCTCGACGGAAGGGTGACCCTGATAGCCTTGGATATTTTGAAGAAATACGCACCCGTGCATTTTTAATCGCATGCGTGCGCTTACTTCTGATTGGTTCTATTTCTGATTACATCTGATTGGTTTGACCTTCTTAAGAATGCATTCGCGTCAACGAGCGTCACATAATACAAGATGTGCCTCGTAAGTCTTTCGTTCGTTTTGTACTCAGGTCCTGACAACAAAGACATAAGCGCCCACGCACAAGGCCTACAAGGCCTTTAAATCAATTGCAATGCATATAGATCTTGAATCGAAATCCTAAGCTTTAGCTGGAAGGAGCACGCAAACAGAAACGCGCGAATAAAAACGGACGCAACTGAAGGGCCTCGTGCAGCGGAAATGTAGTTTTATGGGATAAATAATACTTTTATGCACTCGAATAGAACGCCACCGTACTAAAGCTGTGTTTCTACGTGGCGGACGCGGACGCGGGCGAAAGAAATCGCTCACCCTTATTTTCAATGGAGCCGTTTTCACGAGGCGGACGCGGACGTCGACGCGAGTGCCCGTATGGTATTTAGCAATCATTTCCTGGAATTCTCCGTTATCACACGAGCATGTAGTAACTGCAAAGTACACTGAAGAATAGGCTAATCGCATGTGCCCAATTGTTGAATCGCACAGAGTTGTATAGCCGATTTTGTAGGCTATATACACAGCGAGGTCAGTAGTTCAACTCTTCAGCAGTGGTAATCACCCTGGCCCCCAAACCGCGGTTATCAAGAGAGCAAACCGAAGAGCTTATCGAGCTGGTGCGTCAAAAACCGTACCTGTATGATGTGACTTACCCGGACCATGTTGACGCAACAATGATTTCCAACACTTGGCTGGCATTCACAGGACTTTCTCGTCACGTAAATGTTGAGAGGACAACCATTTTGACGATGTGGTCTAAAAGGAAATGCGCGGGAACAACCCCTCAACATGACACCTGTGCCCGCCTCCGCGTCCGCCTCGTGAAAACAGGTGACCCGCGCCCGCGCCCGTGCCCGCACTCGCGCGAGCGCCCGCCCGCGCCCGCGTTCGTCTCGTGGAAACACAGCTTAAGCGCTTTTTTTACAAGCGTAAGGTGACACTGAAAATGATGTCGCAAATAAGCGCGGGTCAAGCAGATTACTACAAAGATCCTCCTGGTTAAGTTTGGCCTTTACTTTGGCACAATCTAATAACAGTTTGTGACAACTGCATAGGCCCTACGCTAAATCCATTGAAAATTAGGCTATAGTTGTATGTTGTAGGCCTAAGTAAATTGCCAAGACCTTTTGACCAAATTTTTATTTTTGTTTGTAGAAATGTGGGTTGAAATGACCGGCCACTCTTTATTAATGACTGCTGAACATTATCTACATTTTAAAACCCGCTTTGGACGTGAAGAGGGCGAAGGTTTCGCAGAATGTTAGGAACACTTACTTAACCCTAATCCTTAAATTTAATCCCTAACCCTAATCTAACCCTAATCCGAACTCTTATCCATAAACGAAACCCAAATTCTATTCCCATTAGTTTCGTGTAGCTACCTAATTCCGCGACACCATCGTAGTGTGAAACCTGTGGGCCATCAAAGTGCGTGTGGTAGGCTGCATTCTCCTTTCGAAACTTCGCAATATTCTGGTTGACCCGCCTTTATTTGCAGCAACATTTCACCACACGCTCAAAAACAGCACTCCCGGCTATTACGTTCAAAACACACAGCCATCGGACAACGGGCGAGTTAATGAGCTGAAAACCAAGTTCTCTTGTAGCCCCGCCCCCAAAAATTGAAGCAACTGATGACATTTCGCGGAACTAATGCTGGATGTATCCTTAGGTTTACGTTGATGAATTATGCAATAGAAGGCGTAACAAAGTACCAAAACATGGTTGTTCGAATTTCGAAAGTCTTATTTTCCTAGAAAGACTTTGAACATTTTTCGACTGATCGTAGTAAGTGAAAAATCAGGTAACGTAATAGGGTAGCCTTTTTCAAGGCTTAAAAAGTTGTTGCATATTTGCCGTGAACTTGACTTCGTTAAAGAATAAAAACAGATAAATTTTGTAAAATCAGTTAGAAAAGAGTCTTAGCTTCCTATGGGTATCAATTTTGCGACTGGAAATGATCATGCAATGGTGTAATGGTGCCTAGAAAATTCACTTGAAATTCGATAGTTTTGCGTGTACATTTGCACAGGTTTGTATGCGACGTTAGTGGTGAGCCAGCAACGCACGTTGTAAGTATGCAATTTTATACATGCCAACCAATACAACACTGATTGAGTCATAACAATACATGATGTCAAGTTCATCTGAGCTAGCTAGCTACAGGCCCTCACTATACTACTAGTTTTGTGGAATCCTTAGAACAGTTGTTCCAATGGTTTATAAGGTGAATGGTCGTTCTTTCTAGTGTCTTTAACAACGCGCCTATTTACACAGGAATTAATTGTCCAGGCCCAGTGCATGCAGTGCTATGTGTCATTGTGTGTTTGTTTGGTACAGTGCATTGCTAAATCTCTACACTTTTCAGTATCCTGAGGATAAACAGAGGACTGGATTATTTTTCAGTTCATGTGCTAGCCGTTAGAATATTACTTGTTAGTCTTGTTTTTTGCGATAAATTAAGGTAAGTCTTCCAGACATTTTGGTGATTTTCTCAAGTCATGATTTCTACCAATAAGTTGCATATGAAACTTGAAGATCTAAGTACAAAACCTAAAGGTCATGTAATTGTTGGGTTTCTTACCATGATATAATGACTCACAATAATATTTTGCAGAAATCGGAACTTTATCTGTGGGCAAATGAGAGAGTTACAACTAAAATAGTGTGTGCTTGAATTGCATATTTTTGCTTGTCATTCTGGACTGAGTATTGCACATTGCAACAGTCAGCCTAATGTATTAAGTGGTATGTGGATATATTTGTGGGAAAGTGTTGCACACCCTTAGCTAGTTGCTGCCCAGTTCAGTCCTGTATAGGCCTAGAATTTTGAAGGAAACAGCTAGCAGCAATTAACATAACATAACAGGTTGAAGAGCAAAGGAGGGCCAAGGTCCCATAAGATGCCATGAAGTCCAAACGCTATCAAAAGTCAAACCACCAAACCTAAACAAACAGCCCCAAACAATCAGATTCTACCAGTCATGGAAGAACTTAATTGTCAATGCTAACCTTGAAACAGTCACTGTACTGGCAAGGAGTTAACTACCCTGCTGGTACTTATCAGTAGAATAATTGCAGTAGCAGGATTGCACGTTATACTGAGAAATAGGGGGTAGCTAATCCCTGCCTCAGTCAGTGAAATATAGTTTCCTCAGCAAATCCTAAGACAAAAATCCTAAGGCAAAGACAAATTTTTCATTGCGCATATTCAAGAAATAAAGTACATCATTTGCTTCCATTGATATGTTCCTCCAAGTTTATTTACTGAGATGTTAATTTCAATATAAGATTCCAGTGTCAATTTGAAATATCCTTCCCAAATGCTTATGCATGAAGTGATCTTGCATTGAACATTGAAGAAATCTATGAGAGTCTAGTGTTGCCCTTTTCCACAGGAAGCACCCTACCACCACACTTAATACCCCCTCCCAAAACAAAAAGGATGAAACATGCTAACTGGCCTGAGAGTCATGGGCGTCCGGAAGGGGGGCACTTGCCCCCCCTGGAAAATCAAACTTGTGAAAAAATTAATTAAAAATTAAAATAAAAAAAAAATTAGAAATAGATCATGAAAATATCGTCACTCACAGCGTCAGTTTCTACTGAAATATGCAGACATTTGACCTGAATGGCAAAAGAGAAGATGGTATGCTGAATAGTGAAATCGTAATTTGGGGACCATCATTCGTGATATCTATTGGAAATTTGTAATTGTAAAAACTATGCCAAAATTGTACTAGTTGTCAAGTATGTAGTGTGCATATGGCATCCGACTATTGATGAATGCGTTGGTCTTGGTTTGGTCCCGTGCTGATCTCAAGTGGCGACGCGTGGATGTAACTGGGATATACAAGGTGAATATGGGGGGGGGATGATTCATAATTGGGTAACGGATATAGGTCTATAATAGGCTGTTTGACAGTTGTAAGTTTTATCGCGCTCAGGCGTGCGAGGCCGTGACCGAGAGGCAGATTTACCTTCAACAATTTTTTTTAGATTGAAAATTCTAAAAATCTAAAAATTACAGACATGAAATTCCTGTTTCAGGGCTGGGAACATGCAGCTTATAACACTCGCCAAGTGTCGTTTCCGGCCATCTGGAGGGTTTGTAAGACCCAAAATTTCCTTGTACGCTCCGCGCCAACTGATGGTGGCGCTCCGCTTAGATAGTGTACACAATTCAATCATCCACGAATGACCTTGCCCCCCCCCCCTTGTAAAAATTTCTGCGGACGCCCATGCTGAGAGTTCTACCTATCAGGGCCTAATTGAATTACTCTCTACTGAGTAAGATCAGTCAATGACACAGTTCTGCCAGCTGCTTACTAGAAATCATGCAGATATTTGCTGTTAGTTCATTATTTTGAACAAAGTCTGCAGTCCATGGAACCTTTACTAGCATATTTACATTTATGATGTACCCCTTGATTGAAATAAAATCACATATCTTCTTTTAAATTTATATTTTATACAATGGATATTACGTAGCCAAGGGCCACCTTGAGTCGTTCATGAAACAAGTGTAATCCCCTCATTTGATTATTACGAAAATGACCGACTTATGGTACCGGTTGACTCAACGTACACTCATGATATACTCTACGCATCGAATTATTTCGCACAATCAGTACGTGCAGTACAATGGAGAACAGTGGGGAGGTTCTTGTTCACGAAGCCACTGGTCAACGAATCGCCCTGTATTTGCCGTGAACTTGACTTCATTAAAGAATGGTTAAAAATTCAGTTTATTTAAAATTGTAGATTAAGAAATTTTTCATCGAATATGCAAGTTTTTAAAATTGGAAATAGCGCGATTAAATAACAAAAATCGAATTTTCTGAACAGTTCAGGTGCAGCTACGTAACTTTTCCAAAATTTGGGCAAAATGCACTTTGCAATGCTTGAAGTTACCTGATTTTCGCATTTCTAATTAGTAAAATTCAACCATTGGTTTACTTTAAAACAACCTAATAACTGATATATAAGCCCTCGAAAATGGCAAGTTTTATCTAATTACGTATTAATGAGCTATGACATCATAAAACGTCATGCATACTCCCACAAGAAAAGAAAGGCTTTTTCGTACAGTTGTCTACTGGCTGCACACAAACGGTTACGTATGCAACAAGAAGGGTACACAAGACTAAAACTGCAACCATACAAATGCATTCCAGTGGCACGTCATTCTTGTGCGTCGTCCAGTTTGTTATTGTTCGCCGCTCCTTCCAGCTAAAGCTTAGGATTTCTATGGGACCTTGTACATTGGCGACACACTGACGTCATCCTTGGGGGCAAAACAATACAACACGTGGCCACAGTCATGAGGATCCGCCCTGCACTTGTAGCAGACTGTGCGCGTATTCGATTGGTTGACAATTCAGCTGTCTGCATTTGTCTGCCTTGGTTTGTTTTGCCCAAAAGGAGGGCGTACTTTCCACTCTGTGACGTCATATGCACAAGGCCTATATGTTAGAGGAAACTCCAAAAGGACAATTTTTTCGGTGGTTACCATATTTGTCGTAGTTGTTGGTGAATAAACCATCTCGACTCCAAATTTGAAAGAAAAAGGCCTGGTCCGTTATTTTTCCAAATTTCGATTCTCGACTGTTTATTCACCAAAATACTCCGAGAAATGCAGTTTTTTCCTTTAATAATGTTTTAATATACGAGCTTGATCAAGTGGTCTAGAAGGACTCGGCTAGTGGAACTACGTCTACACAATTGGTGTACCTTCCATTAAAAGCGGACGTACTCTGCTCTAGAGTTCCATAAATGAAATTTTTTTGTTCAAAGGTGATCTTTAGGGCAGCAGAGGTTATACGGTATCACTCCCTCGCATAAGACTCCTTGTTTCATTATGTGTTTAAGTCTGTGATGTTAACTGACATTGAAGTTAATGACGATGGAACCTCCCCATGACAAATTTGAAGATTGTAGAGTTCCCATGCCTCTCATGAATTCTGACAACATGGTCGATGTGTTGAGGGGGAAATTGGTTGTGAGGGTTAACGAAAAACAAGTACGATTAATTAATTAGAGAATTTGGTATCATGTGTGCCTTTTTCAGTTTCACTTTTTGTTGAAAATGTGACAAGTTAACCTGCTTATATCTTATCAATTGAACATCGGATTCCAATAAAAAATTACACCAGGGTGTATAGGATCCTGTTAGCATCCCTCTAACAAATTGGAACATGACTTGACTTTGTGGACCCTCCTTGTAAAATAAAAGATCCATTTTTATTGGCAACGGAAAGCAACGTTAAGGTGTTTTAGAAAAGAGAAAGTGTGCAGTTTACTAATTTTACATGAAAACAAAATAAACACTGATCTCATTTGAAAATGGAGGGGAGTTTTGCACGATTGCGGTGTAAATGTAAGGGATGCGATCTCTTTATGTTCAGAAAACTTGAACAATTTTGTTACCCACCACCATCCCCTGCTGAAACAACAGCTCAAATACGATTTGGGGACTTTTTTTCTCAATGTCTTTCTGAATACGTGGGAATGTGTTCCCTGATTCCTTTCCTTGCAGTCTCGATTCTTTGAAATGTTCCTTTCTCATAGGCTATGTATACAGATACTGTTAATTCATAACGGGTTTGTCGTCCATATCACGTTCCATAACCAGGTACGCTACTTGCAACAAGTAGCGATCAGGGCAACTGGTTGGTCTCTAGAACTGCCGTCATTCCCGGTCTATAAATCAGCAAGCACCTTTGTGTTTCTATCAACTTCTTTATCACTGGTCGTATTAAAATAACGACATTAAAATCATAAGTAATATTCTGTAACGAATGTGGTGATTACAAACTTAATACCTTACCATAACACTGAGCAAGATTGTTACCAAAGGAAAAGCTCATAGACAATCAATGGTTCTTCAATTAATGCTCATTCATTACACAAAAACATAATAAAACTTTTCTTGGAATTCCAATTACGCAATGAAACCTTTTGTCCCGGCTTGTAGATTTTGTAAGTCTCATCCCTCGTTCTCTTCAAGGAAGTAAAAAAAGATGAACCCATTTGATATGAAGTTGAAGTTTAATGTTGTCCTCACGTCGTTTTACTGACTGACAAATGCATTGTTATCAATTCCGACTGATGATTTTTTTCGTCGTGACGTCATCATAAGATTCAACTCTGCTACAGTTTGTGGTTGAGCGGTACGCCGAGTGTCCGGTAAAGACAAAACACTTGCAGCATTAGCGAGAGCAAAAACAGCCATAAGTGTAACAGAAAAATACTCATACAATATGATGTCCTGAAAATAAAACAGCAGAAATATTATCCAAAGATACCAAACTTAAAATTACTGTACAAGGAGGGTTTTAATGAAAAGACCTAAAATTTCAGTTCCTATATGTAAATCTATCATACATTTTTCATGTTCCGTCGTTTGTTCTTTAGTTTTTTTTATTGTAGGCTACACTTGGTGCAAATTCTGGTACAATGAAACCGAAGTTCTACAACGTTTCTGCCATTTAAGTCCACCTTTGTGCCATTATTAACTCGAGAGATTTGAAAATACATATTTCATACACTTCCGTCCTTCTTGTAAGAGAAAACCTATTCATTTCATAAAATGCCAATTTAACTTCATTTTTTTCACATGTTTGTTTAGAAACGAACAAATTTTCGGAAAAAAGTGCCGAAGAAATATGAAAGGCGCAAGGGCAGCGCCAGTGTATTTTGAAAGCTGAGTAAAGTATGAGTTGAGTGTTTTTCTTTGTCTTCCCCTTCTTTCATTATCTTTTCACATTCTTGCGAATATAGGGGGCGGTTTCCGCTGCCAGCCGTTCCGTGCCACCTCGGACGCCGCCCTCGAAAGGCATATTCTTCAACAATGACCTCCATTTTTTCTAAATGACTTTTCCTCAAAAATAAAAACAAATTTTCTTCAAAAACCAAAAAAAAATGAAGTTTGTCTTGAAAATTACTAAGTTCACATTTTCTAACTGTAATTTTAAAAAGTAGAACCTTCCTCCGAAACTATACCTTCTTTCTTTCGGCAATCCATTGCCTTTTTCAGTTTACAGGGGATAAATGTTGCTTTCACGGCGTTGCAGATGTTTGTCCCGCCCTATCAGGCAAATTCTGGGGCATCCCCTACCTGACATACGATTACACTTTTGACCAAAACTATCAAAATCTAAAACATCAAGCTATCTGATCATAGCTTTAGTTAGTTTTAAAGAATAGTTGACTTTTAAAACTTAACTTGGTCTCCTTCATTCTGCTTACATGCCATTTTGACAGGGGACACCTTCCTATTCTTTCCCCTGTCACCCTGAACCATAGCTAGGTCACCGCTTTTATTTGGGAATAGCACTAAAGGGGAAAGAAATTTTTACGGTTACATTCAATTAGGGGGTATAGTACGACGTGAACCACTTTTGCCCTTCTTATGCCGAAATGCCTGGGATTTTCCTTTCTTAAGTGTGGAGATTAAACAATGTCAATTTAATTTTTGTCCTCAAAAGTGACATTGATTCGATTTTCGTTTCAAATTTGACCCCCTTGATGGGTCGTGCCAACAAAGGTTTGTGTTTGTGTTTTATTATTAAACTCACGATGTCACTGTACCAGATGTTTTTAATACAAGTGATGCTCTGAGAAGGCCCTTTTTTTGCTGTTGTGTTTCATTTTGGGCCCTAAAATCTAGAATTTACCTGAAAACGCTTCCTAAGTGTGTAGGAATCATGGCATTAACTTCAGCTTTATTGGAAAAAAGTAAATTTGGGGTCCTCTTCTGCCCTGCCTTAAATGGCGAGTGTCCCAGAATTTGTTTTCTTAAGTTCGATAGTTCAATAAACTGGTTTTAGTGGATTTAGCTGTTAAGGATATAAGTGTTTTTTCCAAACGTGTAATTGAAGTTTATTTTGTGTCCCAAATGCTGCTATTTGTCACCACGGTACCCTTCCGAAATTATCGTTTCTAATAGTGCAATTGTTTCTAAATGTAACTTTTCAGCCTTATATATCGTAAAGCTCACCAAATACAGTGCAAATGGTGCTATTATTGCCCCGAACCGTCCAATACTCTCAGAGAAACCACTTCCCGTATTCCTGCAAAGTTAAATAGAATAAGCTGACCAAGACGTCATTGCTATTTTTACGTTTAATTTTCGGCATTACCTAGGGAATAAGCCAAAATTCAAAGACATTTATCTGCATACATAAGTGTCTAAGTAGGAACGGTACGCCGTTCATGTAATGTAATTCAGCAACGAAAAGTAAATTCATTTTCTAATTTTCGGAATTGCATTCTAATTCAGCACAAATACACAAAAGGGCTTAGGCTAACCTACGGGAGCCGAATTCGCATTTAAACAATGTCACTGTGATCAAGGAGTTATCAAGGAGTTGTCTCTGACAAATACCCGGTGTGATTACATGTCAAATTGTAAATTACTGTCGTATTTTACTCATATATTCTTGGCGTGGTCAGCAAGAGGCAACTGTGCATATTTTAATGGAAATAATTATTCCAAAAATTTCAAAATAAGGAAATAGACAGTCACAAAGGGTTAATATTTCGTCTTCATTACCTTAAGTTAGTAGGAAATAACTCCGATGTCACTAGTAGAACGCCACCAACACTTAAAGTTATAAAAAATTTGCCACTTAAGGAGAGTATCGTCCGGAGAGTGCTGAGATCAACATCATTTTCTGAAATGTAGAAATCATTGACTCTTAACGAGGATTAACGAAACATATGAGGTATTGTAACAGTGTGTAGAGGAAATACTGAAAATGAATATACTTAGACAACGTGACTTACTCTTTTGGACATTCGTCTAACATAATTAAATTCAATTAACCAGAATGTGATAGTTAAAGGCAATCATTTGTCACTCCAAATCACAATTTTGCAAATAGCCTAAGAAATTTTTAAATTCAAACAAAGTAAAGCAGTTAATATTACACTCCATATAGATGTACTGAGAGTGGCCTGATTACACATGGGCCTTATATACTCACCAATATATGCCATGAGGAACTTAACTATTATCATTTCCGCATAAGGATTAATTTTAGACAGCTTTTGAGTTTAAAGTAGGGAGGGTGGAAGTATTGGAACTGTTGTGGTTAAGAATACCTACCTTTAAGTTATAATTATTCAAGTCACTCACAGCACTCGACATTCTTAATATTGCCATTCTCTGAACTAATTAGAGAATGCTGAGCAAGTCACTGAATCAAAAAGTAACAAATATTCACTGATTTTACAGTGTTAGAGAAAACTTCATGCCAGTTTCTTTTCTTTTTCTTTCTGATTTTGTTGTTTGTTTTATTTATTTAGCTTTTAGCTTGTCTGAATTCTAAACTGCCAAACTAATTAAAAGTACCACATGCTAGTTTTTCATGTCATTAATTGTTACTAAAACTTTCACCAAAAAAATTGACGATATTAAGAAGACAGAACTGCTTTTAAAGAGAAATTTAAACAAAAAATGATGGTAGACTATAGAAGTCAAAATAAAACACTCACTAGTCTGGTCTGGTACAAATATGATGGCAATCAGCCCTATCCCACAAACTGCGAAGCACGAACAAATAGCGTAAGTTCGTCGCGTACTGAAAGAGGGAAATTATAGAGTAAATTTTAATTTAAAAATGGATCTACAGACAGCCAAGAAATATCAAAGAAGGTAGGGTAACAATTCTTTTGATAAAATATTACCATCGTCAGAAAGTCACAATACTTTGAATAGCTGACCAAAAGGATACCACAACCTGTATGAAATTTAATTTCATTTCCAAACTACCGAATGATACCTATATATACATCACTGAACCAGATAACAAACAGCTTCCGTACTTCTCGAAGACTACAACATGAACATGTCATGGTTTTAGGCGGGGACATGTGTTCTCAAAAGACTTTGACGAGACGTTAATCGACATATAGCAAATTGAAGTGTATATGATGTATGGAAACAGCATAAATTCTTTACATTTAAATACAGCGAGGAAAAGAGAATTTAATTATATATTATCCCTTACTCAAAATCCATATTTAAATATATATTGAAATTTATATCTGGTCCATATCTGGTCCGGATTTGTAGTTTGTATCTGGCTTTAACATAAATTGGGCATAAAGGAATACATGGCCCATATAAAATTTGATATGGCTCAAATTTTATATGGAACAGATATGGTACATGCAAGTCTCATACAGGGATTTATATCCAGGCCATCCCAGGACCAGATATGTCTCAACTTAAATTTATTACAGCACTTTACCTTTGGGTAAAGCATATCAGAAACTTGTTTTTTCTATAGTCCTCCCGACCCTCTGGCAAAGAGCCGTTCGGCGAAACAAAACTTAAACTGCTTCCGAAGAAGCTATTGCTTAGCCAGTATAATGATAAGGACTAGCTGAACATCTCTGACAAAGTTTAATGTCCTTTGTATTACATTGACGTAAGTATCTGAAGTTACATTACTTAATAGTGAAGTACAAAACTGCTTTGAAATTCCTACTTTTCAATGTTTGCATTGCATTGTTGGTTTAAATTACCGTAAGAAGCAATATTCCAACATAAATTTTGAAGATTTTAAAATTTTTCACAGTTTTCTTCCTTAATCATGAAAAAGAAAATCAGGGCTATGAATCCCTGACCAAGCCACATCGGAAAGTCATTCTCATATGTCATTCTCATATGTGAAATATGACTATGGTTTAAATGTTATGATTTTGGTTTGTTGATACTTATTAAGCTTCCAAAGAAGGCATTTGTGTAGGACAGGTAAACAAAATGACAAATTAAACCAAAAAGTATGCATATGGCCATATAAAAGTTTACATGTATATCTCGCATTGTATTTTAATCAGTCATACATGGCTTGATTTGACCATATAAAACTGTGTTCACATAACATATCTGGACAAACATTTCATCAAGTTATATGTTTCTTGGTACGGCCATCTAAAACTTGATTTACATATATAGACTGTCCTCTAATCAAGTTATATCTGGTTTGTTATGGCCATATAAAACTTTACTTACATGATGCGGACTGGCAGTTCATCAAGTTTTACTTGGCTTCATATGAACATATAAAACTTTTTCTTCTTGCATATGTGGAAAGGCATTCCTTCAAGTTATAGACGAATCCGATTAGCGCTTGTTTTTAGTGACCGTAGGCCGCCATTTTTAGGGTCCATCAGCCTAAAACCGCCTTTATTTATTGTTTGCATGAATTTAAAACCCTCATACTTAGTGAACTTGGACAATTTGAGATGCAAATTAGTGTACAAACATCCACGATAGAGGTAAGCAAGGAAATTGAAAGATTTAAAGGTGGTGGACCCCAGTTATGGCCGACTGAAATCAGACAGTCACTTGCTATCGGGATTCGTGTATACCTGGCTTGATTTGACCATATCATACTGGATATAATATATCAATGTACCTATATAGGGTGGTTTATCTGACTTCATATGGCCTTATAAAAAGTCGAGTGACGTAGGGACCTTATATGAATAAGTGAACTAGTGCGTATTGAATAGTCGCATGAAGACCTTAGGTCATTTTTTTTCCTCAAACATAGATGGGTTGAATGTGTTCTCTGTTAGACCAATGTATGTTTCTTCGTTGTGGTTGTCGTGGCGTGTTACAGTTGCTTGGTACACAATGTTGTTCGTGAGGCAGTTGCCTTCCAATGGGCACTCGCTTTGCTTTCTGCAATTGCAGTTGCCTCGAGTTGCTGGTTGTACTTCTTGTTTCGCCAGTATGTATTTGTTGTGCGCTGATATAA